>OX459201.1:20685992-21949693 GCA_949775195.1 Diarsia dahlii
ATAAATCCGCTGGATGCGAGACGCACGGGACCGGTCAATGTGGAGACACTTGGGGGAGGCTCATGTCCAGCAGTGGACGTCTTTTGGCTGAAATGATAATGATGCATTACGTTGACTATTTGATGAAAAAGGCATTCAAGGAAGTTATATGAACTGAGAGGGTTGGATTGGTAACTTTAAACATTACAACTCAGTAAAGTCACATTTTTACGGTCGCTAAATCTATTTTATTTAACACTAGCTGATGCCCGCGGCTCGTTCAAATTATATACTAAAACCTTCCTCTTGAATCTCTCTATCTATTAAAAAAAACCGCATCAAAATCCGTTGCGTAGTTTTAAAGATTTAAGCATACAGACAAACAAACAGACAAAAATAGCGACTTTGTTTTATACTATGTAAGGATACAACCGGACACTGAAAGCGAAATGCAAAAAACGTAAAAAAAAACAAATCTACCCTGAAGGTTTCACCTTAACTTAAATACAAACTGAGCTGCATATTTATCCAAGCTGCAGGCAATTAGTTAACATTATGTACACAGGAGGTCACATAATGATCTCCCGAAGCCGCTATTACACGACCGTTTACTGGTTATAACCGGATATATTATCTGCTTTCATTAACTTTTAGGGGTTGACGGCCGTTTGCGGTCGAGTTTGTCAAATGTGTGGCGTAGTTACTTCATTGTAGGTAGGTGGGGTGGGAAAGGGTTAAATTCTGGAATTACTGTGGGTCAAAACAGTGCCTTTGTAATTTTCAAAAATACCTACATGTCACTCTTCTTCTGAAGAAGAGCATTTTCTCACTAAAAAATACTGTAGAATATCAGTATTTTTGTGGTACTCATGCTGAATGTAGGAATAATGTTGATGATCTTGATTTATTCTCCACCAGTGTTCCTAAACTACAAAAAATAATGTGTAACTTTGAAGATCACTAAAACCTGTTCAGCATTTTCTTAATTCTCTCCGAGTGCTAACTTATTCTTACTTTCTGCGGATGCAGCTGAATACCAGTATTTCAGCCTAATGTCCACTATATAAATCTTTTAAATCTCTTCAGTGTTTATGAGTAAATCCCCTGTGTACTACATATGTAAAGGATGAAGATACCTGCAGTTTAGAGACTATAATCCTTCGAATGCCTTCCACGATATTAGATGGCTCATCTTTTGCTAAGTCGCAAAGATTTATGTACCCACACACCATTTCCACCTCACTACCAAATATATAGACTGATGAACACCGGTGATCCTCTAGCTCCGGTTACTACCGGTGAAATCCGGATTTATCCGGTTTTACGAGACACCGGGGTAAGTATTGCACCGGCGACGACATGCATTTTATCCGACAAGAGTATCTCGCCAGGTCTTTGTTGGAGCTACGGATTTTGTCCGACTTTAGATTGAAAATAGTTTGAGCGAAAAAGATGGGATTATTATGGGTAGGTAGAGAATATGAAGAAAGGTGTACTTTGTTGCGTGGTAATCGTCAAAGGGTGAGTAGATAAAAGATAACTCAAAATATAAGAGTCTTGTGACACGAATGTAAGATTACTGAAAATGTAGTACATTTTTGTAATACACTTTTAAATCGTCTGATAAACAACGCATTGACAGTATGTATTTCGCAAGAAAGTGGTTAAAAATTGTATTTATTTGTTATTGTAGTTGTAAGTGATAGATCTGTGTTACAGGAGCCAATGCCCTATCAATGTGATTGAACAATAAAAATGAACGGCATTGCCAATGTAAGTATGTTACATAATTACAGCGAGTGAAGAAACCCGACTTCCTTACAATCCTCAGACTACAAAAACGAATTATAATAAACTTGATTACACGAGAATTTGCGAGAATCTAAATGATATAAACTGGGAGCAACTGTTTGAAAAAATGGCTGACGTCAACGAAATGCTTCGTATGTTTTATGATAGGCTTCTGCATATTATACATATGCATGAACCCTCTAAACCTACTTTTAAATGTAAAAAATATCCTCCTTGGTTTAATAAAAGATTAATAAGAGTTTTAAAAGAGAAGGAAAAAATAAGATCTCGCTTCAAAATCTATAAGAACCCTAGGGATGAAATCGAGCTCAAATTATTGGGCAAACGGTGTTCTAAATTAGCTACTGATAGTTATAATGAGTATATTAGAGATATTGAAAATGAAATACCCAAGAATCCGAACCGCTTCTGGGCATACATTAAAGATAAAAAAGGTGGTTCTAGCTCTTATCCAGCCACAATGACTAATGGAACCGTATCAACATCAGATGGTCCGGAAATTTGTGAAATGTTCGCGTCAAATTTTTCCTCCGCTTTTAGTGGTGAGACAGTGACCCAAAGTGAACCCGAGTCCGACTTTCTTCATAATATGAAGAATAACAGTCTACCACTAACAGCACCTGTGATTGATCGCGATAGCCTGTTGAACAAGCTCAGATTATTGGATATTCGTAAGGGCGCTGGCCCAGATGGTATTCCGCCAATATTTATTCATAAATGTGCTCCCGCTTTGGTATCCCCTTTGACACTAATATTTAACAAGTCTCTTAGCTCAGGTGTTTTCCCTGACTTATGGAAAAAAGCAAAGGTAATTCCAATTTATAAGAGTGATCAAAGGGACAATATTAAAAACTATAGACCTATCTCTATCTTATCAACCTTTGCTAAGGTTTTCGAATCCTTAGTTTGTCCATCCATTCAGGCACACTTCAAATTGTATTTGAGCTTTTCTCAGCATGGCTTTGTAGGGTCTAGGTCTACTTGCACTAATCTAGCAACTTTCACAGAAATGCTATCAGATGCTATTGACTGCGGCAAGCAGATCGACGTAATTTACACAGACTTTAGCAAAGCCTTTGACCGCGTGCCTCACCATATACTTCTATCGAAGTTATCTGCGTATGGAATCACCGGTACGCTTTACGACTGGCTTAAGTCTTATCTCGAAAACCGTTCCTTCTTTGTCGCAGTTAATGGTTTCCAATCGGGAACCTGCAAAACATCATCAGGGGTCCCCCAGGGTTCACACGTTGGACCGGTTCTATTTATTATTTTCGTTAATGATATCCCTCACTGCCTAAGATTTTCGGAATGTTTTATGTATGCAGACGACCTCAAATTCTCACGGATAATCGAATCTGAAAACGATTGTACATTACTTCAGAGGGACGTAGACTCGTTGGTTAAATGGTGTAATGATAATGAAATGAGATTAAACATAAAAAAGTGCTACCATGTGAAATACACCCGAAAAAAGAAAGCAACAGCTAGTGTATATCGCGTGGGCCCTAACGTTATCCAAGAGGTAGATCAAACAAGGGACTTAGGAGTCGTTTTCGACAGCGCCTTGACATTTGTACCTCATGTCGAGGGCGTCATCAAAAAGTCTTCTAGAATGCTAGGTTTTGTCATAAGGAACGTTGCTGGCTTTAAGCGTAATCGGACGAAGATCTTATTGTACAACTGCATCGTTCGTAGTATTTTAGAATACTGCAGTACGATTTGGAGACCTCATTACTCTACGCACATTCTTCGACTGGAGCGAATACAAAAGAGATTCCTCTGGCATCTAGCCTATGCTAGCGGAAATGCTAAAAGGATGCGATCCTATGAATCACGACTATCTTATTTTAAGATGGTCTCACTTGAGAAACGTAGAACAATCATTGACTCTTCCTTCGTTTATAAGCTACTCCGATGCAAAATTGATTGTCCTCTACTACTCTCAAAGTTTCGATTTCGTGCTCCTGCTAGAATCCCACGTGCTCCTATAACTCCTTTACATCCTCCACTCCGCAGAACTATACTTGGTGCAAACTCTGTCGTTCCTCGTCTTTGCAAATTAATAAATAGCTGCAGTGATCTAATTGACGTGCATTTTGACTCATATGCCAAGTTTCATAGAACAACTATTTCAATTGTTTAATTTTCATTTTAATTTAATTTTTTTTGCTTGCTTTTTATTTTGATTTCGTTTTTTTTATTTTAATTTTATTATTAATTGTGATTTTAATTTGATTTTTGATTCGGATTTTCATTAACTTTGATTTTATTATTGATTATAATTTTAATTTGACTTTTGATTTCGATTTTAATTTTTATTGTAAATTTGATTTAATATTGATTGTAATTTCAATTTGACTGTTGATTGGATTTTAATTAATTTTGATTTTAATATTACTTGTGATTTTAGTTTCGATTTTAATTTTTATAGTAATTTTGATTTGATATTGATTAGGATTTTAATTTGACTTTTGATTGGATTTTAATTAATTTTGATTTTAATATTAGTTGTGATTTTAATTTGACTTTTAATTTTTATTGTAATTTTGATTTAATATTGATTGGGATTTTAATTTGACTTTTGATCGGATTTTAATTAATTTCATTTTAATATTGCTTGTGATTTTAATTTGACTTTTAAATTCGATTTTATTTTTTGATTGTAATTTTGATATTGATTAGATTTTTGATTCGGATTCCAAATTTGCTATTATGTACTGTTTGTGTGGTTTTATTTAAAGATAATTTTATATCCCATCACATAATGCTTGCTTTTAGTTAAGTACCCTAAATCTTTAATTATATTTCAGTGCTTGTAGCACATCTTATTTGTTTATGGGGCATGCGGTGCTAACCTGTAATTAATTGTTACACTAACCTTAGATATTATATACTCACTTATTTAAAAATGTTATCAGTGTAAACAATTGTTGGTTGGCCAATAAAGGAAAATAAAAAAATAAATAAATAATAGTTGAACACTTCGTTTATTATGTTGATGTAACGAACATGGAAATTTACTGGTTTAGTACCTAATTAGTTAAAATGCTAGAACAATGGCAAGCGTAATTGTCATATTCAATTACTCTGCTACTTTACCAGCACGTTTCACTACTAGGTACTACTACTTTACCAAAACTTTTAAGACCGAAAACCACAGACGAAAGAAGAAAATAGGTACATCTACAAACAAATTAATAATTCCACGAATGCACTACAACCCACCACACATTTCATCCCCATTATTTACTACCTACACAAAACTATAGCAAAGACACAAGTATTTCATATACCTGGGCCATTGTTCCAACACATAATATATAACGCTGAACATACAGTTGGTAAGTAGCCAAGTCGCACAACCACAGATATAGATAACGCAAGAGCAACTACTTCGCGTGCCACTTTTTATGCCTAGCTTACGTCCAAAAAACTAAAACCCGACTACGACAAAAAAAAACGACGCTGAAAAAGTATAAAACAAGATTTTCAGGATAGAACAAAAAGAAAAGCCGTAGTCACACGTTATAGGTACCAACCTAAACACTTTAATAACGTGTGACTACCTACGGCTTTTCTTTTTGTTCTATCCTGAAAATCTTGTTTTATACATTTTCACCGTCGTTTTTTTTTGTCGTAGTCGGGTTTTATGTTTTTACTTTATTTTATTTAAGCAATTTTGGTGTTAAATCATTTTTTTTAACACTTAACTTTTTGTCAGGGCGTCAATTTAAATTTGAGCAATATTTTGGAAATGTACAAGAGGCCCTTTCAAATGATACCAAACACGGCGTATTTATCTCCATTTTAATTTTTAACAAATTACTTTTTGTCCGCTAGAGGGCGCCATATCGAGTTTTGTGATACGTCAAGTAGCCTATGATCAGCGGACAATTAAGACGGTTATAGCGATACCTCATATGTCGAGTTCCGATAAGTAGATTAGGAGCTATGAGGGAACAGATGAAGATACTCACATACATACATACATACATACATAGCCAGTCAAAATCATAACCCTCCTTTGGCTTTGCCGTCGTCGGGTAAAAATCGTAAGTGGCCACTTTCGCGCTCAGTTTGCATCTGTGTATAGCGCTAGTTGGACGTCGGCGCTGCAGGGGTTGGGGCGAAGAAGGCGCCGAACGAACGGCGGCGTCTTTGAATCGATTTGATTTTCTGATTTATAGTGCTGGTCTTATTAGTGTTAGCTATTTAAATGCATTTATAAATAGTTTTAAGATATTTACAGTATTTTTTATAAATTAGAGAATTGTTTTGTATAAATAAGTTATTTTATTGAGTTGAAATGCTAAAATGGCGCCAACGGTTATTGGAATGACAGTTAACTATTGCAGTATGTAGTACAGAGGCTTATAAAAGGTCCAAAGCGCCATTTTAGCGGGACATTCTTTTCTGAACTTGGAAAGTGAGAGGAGCTCTAAAATACCTGTGTAAGTACTGTGAACTTTTATGATAAACTGGTAAATGTTATGCTGTAGCTTTTATTCTGTGCTTATTTTGATGTTTTGAACCTAGTAAATAAATCATGCTTAAATCTGTTCAAATAGAAGCTTTTATTTCCCTTTTGCTCTGGCTTCTCCTACAATAGGTAGCCAAAAAATGGCACGCTTGGTTTTCATACAGATCGTGATACTTGCGTTATCTAGGTCTATCTATTTCCGTGCGCACAACCCAGAATCTTTGACGCCGTACTCTCCGCATAGTTTGAAGTTAACTATTTCGATTTCAGAAGATTTGTTGTGTTATGTTTTAGAGTGGAAACTCGTGTGTAATATTAATACTACTTTTGTGAGTTTAAAAATCTTCTTTTTGTGATAAAATTATGGTTACGTTGACACTTCTATGTTTTCGTGAATCCAATTATGACATCATCATCAATGTTCCCACTGTAGGGACTCGACTCAAGCCTCACCACGCGGTCCCAGTGCGGGTTGGTAGATGTCACATGTGTTCGATTTTTTTTTTTGTTCTAAGACATGCCAGTTTCCTCACAATATTTAAAATGTCACTTACGGGATATCTTCCGTGATTTTTATTTGTTTTGAGTTCCCGATATTTCGACGCTGTTGCAAGCGCCATGATCGCGGGTTAACTGGAGAATGCGGGTGGATGGAAAAAATTGTTAGGAGCAGACGAATCTGTCTACCCTCTTTCTTTTCTTTGTCTTTTATTACGCGCACTAATGGAACTCGACACTAAGAACCGTGAAAGCTTAAAACAGTGTTTTCCTCACAATAATTCCTAATCCTTCACCGTTTTGAGAGCAGCGGTGATACGAAATAATGCGCCTTTTTTGCTCTTTATTTATTTTAGGGACATTTATACAAATGTACATGCCAGTCCCATCGGACCTTCCTATGTAAATCTTAACAAAATATCTTAATTAAATTAACCCTTTTCTTGACAATGTATCTTGTAAGATACATCATTAAAAAAAAAATCAAAGCTCTTCTATAATTTATGTAAAACGGAAAGTTTACTTATTTCTTTTTAAAGTATACGTTTCTGAAAGGACACATGTGACACAATGACAGTTTACGTCAACTGATTTTTCAATATTTATCAAAATGGTGAACGGTTGAGTGCAACTCCGCGGAAGAAGGTAAGAAATTATTAATTTAAAAAAAAATCTTTTAATATTTGCGGGAGAAATTGGTGTTATACTATTTCATATGTTTGTACTTTTGCTGGCAATTAATTAAGCAGGAGAAATAATTACGCTTGGCTTCGCAAACTAACAAATAAAGTGAATGTATCCTACAGGATACGTTGCTAGGTGTACTAAGATTCTTTGTACAAGTTTAGTGTATCTTATAGGATACATTGCCAAGTGAGAGAGATCATTTATATTATTTTTGTAACTGTGTTTTGGGGAAAGGAAATTGAGTGTGTGAGTGGAATATTTTATTCAGGCAGAGATGTAACTATTTTTTTCCAGAGCAAAAAGAATTTGTGCTCTAGCACCAAAACCACGTACAAGACGCTGTTACGCAGTCAGTCTTTGCTGCCTTCGCCTGTGCTGCCTTTACCTCAGCCGCATCCAGCTCGACTACCATTTACATTGACGCAAAATGGCTCTCCTTCACCACTATCTTTGCCACCATCTCCATTAATTGCCTCTAACAGCCGACCAAGAAGACCTACAACATCCGGAAGGACTGCAAGATTAGTCACACCCCGACGTATTTTTCAGTGGGCTAAGAATAAATTCAATCTTTTCGCCCAGATAGCCAAAACTACTATTTTACAAACTTTTTTACAGACGACATTTATGATTACATTACCGAGCAATCAAAACTAACCGACCGTGTATGCAACACAACACTGCACCCCAAAGCACAATGACTGACGTTGCTCATAAATCCGCTAAGCTTATGTGGGACAAGACTGGGCAAGTCTGCCGCATTCCAAATGAGCTGTGGGTCAAAATAGTCAGAATCTGGAGCCCTGACAGTCAGAAGGAGTCGCGGCAGACCTCATAGAAGATGGCGAGACGATCTGGACGACACTTACGACCACGGGACCCACATTAGCCTTAGATCGAAACAACTGGAAGTCCTGGGGAGAGGCCTTTGCCCAGCAGTGGCATACAGGCTACCAGTATCAGTATCAAGTAGCACAGAGCTTCCTGAAAATAGGGCGGGGAGATATGGTAGACAATTGTGCAGTTTCTGGACCAACACTGTCGAAAATAATACAGGCACCTGTAGCACCACGACCTCCACCGGATGTAAGGTACGATCAGGTCGGCTATTTTCCAATGTTTGGTGCGAAAGGCAATGTAAAGTTTGTGTCAAGGGCCAAACTACGGGAATATATGCCAAGTGTTCGTTACGCTTGTGTTTTAAGCCAGAAATAAATTGTTTTGTGAAATTCCATACTGTTATGTAATTATTTCAGCTTATAGTGCACCTCAAATGTTTTGGCAACTTAATTTTTTTTTTGTTTTAATTAATCTTTAAGTTGATTTTGATTTTTTAACTATATTATTGTTATTACATGCCAATTTTATACATATATTTATTAAGATAGTTTTGTGTATTTTATTTCTTCAAACCTGGCAACGTATCCTCAAAGACACTTACACATAAGGTCAAAGTTCTCTACTAAGCTGGCAATGTATCCTCAAAGATACATGTAGAATCTCATTATCTGGTCATGTGCGATTTTTTTATATATTTTTCCCTAAATCCTAGGTTCATAATTAACATCATATTTGAAAATTATTTAGAAATATTAATTTTATTTTTTTGCCAAGAATAGGGTTAAAAGCAGCTCCGGAGTTATGTGTTGACAGAACATGCACACACACACACACACACACACCGTGATACATCGATACATCGTGCATAGATATCTCCAATTCTCTAATTAGATCCTCTCTTGCAGTCTGAAATCCGACACACTCCGCTAATAAATGCATTACCTACGTCTTCCAGTGTGCCACACACTTCATAATTTGGTGAATCAATTTAATGCGCCTGCTTGGGTTCTAAGTCGGGGCCGCCACCACTGGGCCACCGCGCACCGCTGCTGGACAACAATTCATAAAAATTCATCATCAAATATACTTAAACTCACGCATGTTTCTCATAGAGGTAGGCAGAAACTACAGTACGCGACCTGCTACGATTCTTACATACTCCTTTTGCGTCGTCTACATCAAACATCATGATCATCAACTGACTCATATCCTAGTTACTTATTGGGTAATGTGATACCACTTAGTGAGACTCGTAGTCAGAAGTCCTTCTGACTACCCGTAACAACAGTCAAAGATCTACAAACGACAACTAAAATCATCACCTTAACCTGCTTTTCAATGCACTTAGGCCCGTAATCCACCAAAGCGGAGACGAGCAGAGCGGAGAGGAGATGTGCCAAATTCGACCAATCACAGGAAAGGCGAAAGACCAGATGTAAGTTTTAACTAATGTGATTGGCCGATTTCCGCACATCTCCTCTCGTCTCCGCTCCTCTCCGCTTTGGTGGATTACGGGCCTTAGGGGTCTCGATATGTAATGGGTGAGCTTAGACATTGTGCAATCAATTTGTGAGAAACATCAAAAGAGATTTGACACCTGAAAATAAGGAACTCCTAAAAAGAGCCTTTTAACACACTTGAAAATTCCTATAGAAAAAATTACCTTTTTTATGGGGGTGTGAAATCATCAAATGACTCCTCCCGCTCTGCGTGGACAGAGCGGTAGGGAGTGTCAGACTTCTACTGACAAAAAACCACCCATGTTCCTTCTAAGCCCTTTGTGCCTAGGTTCTTAGCTCTTTCGAACAACCGGCAGCCCCGACGGGAGAAAAAAATACCTGTGTTCATGATGAATAGATAACTAACTTCATTCCCACTTAACTTAAAATATAATTAAAATTCACTTCACTTTTAATTAAAAATACTCATCTCCTAACAGATAATTTGCTCCGCAATATCTCTTTCATAAACTATAATCATGAAACACAATATTTTGAGCGTTGCAATTAGTATGATAGTTCTAATGCGCAGTCGTGTCTGTCGTAAAAATTAATGCAATTATGTCATAGTCTAAACTGAACTGTTTTGTGTGATAATTATGTATTTTCTGTACCTAATTGTTTTGTTAATGAATTGTGGCTTTTCATTTGTTTGTTGTTATCTATGCATACATTCATACTTATATGCAAAACTGTATGCAATCACAATGAATTAAATGTTCCTATACACTTCGCAAAAGTCAAAAGCGAAATATTTCGCATTTTTGTTAGTGAAATCCTAAAATCAATATAGTAGAAAAAAATACTTTTGAATTTGGTTAACTTTTTAGTTGTAACAAAATACAGAAATAGTAATTATAAATTAAAAGTTAGTACTTACATAATATATAGGTATATAACGACCACTTAAGCGTCCCAGTACCCCTCCGCACCGCTGCCAACCGGGAACGTGCCCAGAAGACTTTTATTTTATTTTTTCGTGCCTGTACCTAAATCTTCCTGCCAGTCTTACGCTGCCTCCTTTTTGCCTGTAGACAGCTAGAAGATTTAGGTAAAATGGATACTTTTTGTTCCGCGCGGTTATACGTTCCTGTGTGATTCGAAATGCACGTGGGTGAAACCGGGAGCCAAACCAACGGTTACAATACAATAACGGGAACAGTCTGTGATAAGTTGTGCAATCGCAGGGCAAGGCCTCATCATGAACAAAGAAGAGAATAACGCGATTCATGCAGCGGTTTCATGCTCTGTGGTCATTACACTTGCTCATTAGGGCCCGCTTGCACTACACATAACTGAATTTAATACATTCTACTATTTTTGACAAACGAGTTAAATGAGACAGAACGTCATTCATTACCTATCCTGGTTCTGAGTTCTATTCCCAGGTCGGGCAAATTGTTATTGGGTTTTTCCATCAGTAATTTCTCAGTAGCAGCCACGTAGTCTGGATTTGTACCTTTTTGATGGAAATAGACTCTCTCTCTATAATTACATACTATATGTTACAACAGTCCACTGACAGCGCGCCACACTAGCCAGCCAAGCCACCATAGCCAAGCCAATGACAGCCAATCCAATGACAGCCAAGCCAATGATAGCCGAGCCAATGACAGCCGAGCCAAGCCACCGCCATAACTACCGGACGCCTCCGGTGGGGATAAAGCTATATAATGCCCTACAAGCTCATTTTCGCGGTCTTGTCGAACTCGATTGTAATAGTTGTAAGGGTAAGCTCTGCCCGAATAAAGTTATAAATCAGTTCCTGTTTATTTTTTACCACTGTCGTTACATATATAAATATGCCAGTAACCGCTACCTTTTTTCTCATGGAAATCCTTAAATGACTCCTTCCGCGAGTGAAAAGGAGTGTCAGACTTCTACTGATCTAAAACCACAATTATTAATGTTCTTTCTTAGCCCGTTGTGTTCCAGGCCCGCGGTATCTCTTTTGAACAACCTGCAGTCTCGGCACCTCTGCCTAACCCTTCGGGGATTTCAGGTGTTAGTCAAACTCAAACTCAAACTCAAATCGTTTATTTCAATTAAGCCATTACAGGCACTTTTGAATGTCAGAAGGACGGAAGAAGAACGAAACTACGAGTGCAATGCGCCATTCCGAAAGCCACCACGCCGAACCACACGCCACCGAATGCCCGCAACAACGAACACTGCGAGCACGAAAGCACCCAGCGACGCAAACCGCAACAACGAATGCTCGAGACCCCGAATCACGGAACAACGAATGCACGCCGCAACGTGCAACCGCCGCCCCGCGACCCGGAGCCCCGCACACCCACCGCCACGGCACACGCCGCCGCGCGCCCCCGCACCCACACCACTCGCCGCCGGTAACATCCGGCGCCGCGCAGCCCGACGCAGCAACTCCCGAAACGACGCATTGCACTCCTACGCTACAGTCACAATCACAAGGCATAATAACTTGTGAAAGTACTGCAGTTGCCAGTTCCCTAACGTAGATCTCATGAAGAAGAACGGGCAAGAAACTCCATGGACACTCTTTTAAATTAGAATTTGTTACAAAATCTTGGTACATTATATCATTCATGTTGAGATGGTATATTATGTGAGAACTATGTAGCAAGACGTGCAAGTTAAGAGCGTCCAGAGTAAAAAGATATACTTAATAAACAAATCAAAAAGAAAAATATATTTACACCATGGCAACTAAGGAATGACCAGTCTCCACTGACAGCGCCCGTTCACGAACATGACGCATGGATCAGCACCATTCAACTCAACCATTTTGAAGGGAACTAAATGATCCGACACACCCGCCACCATCAGCGAGACATTTGAGTGAGCATGACATTCTCTCAGCCACCAGGGCAACGTCACTAAAATATAACTAAATGTAAAAATGTAAAAAGGGGCTTTATAGTACATAGTACTCACACATGTGCCATGCAATTATACAATATTAAGACATTGAATCTATACAATGCAAAGATATTTTTACATTCTTCTGCAGCCTCTACAATAACTTCACATGATAATCGATGTAATTGCCCCTATGGTTGTGGAGCAGGACCAGCATGGAGCCAAGCATTTTTATCATCAATGTAATCCCCCAACTTATAGTATGCTTGCCTACATAGTGTGCGTTTTACACAAGTTTTAAATTTCGTCTCACTCAGTTGAAGAATGTGAGGAGGTATTTTATTGTAACATTTTAAACAGTACCCCATGAAAGATGAGTCTACTTTAGCTAGCCTGAAACCTGGCTGAACTAGTTGGTCCCTATTTCTCGTATTATAGTGGTGTCTATCACCTCTTTTGCTAAATAAATGCAGATTTTTCCTGACGTACATGATGTTTTCATAGATGTATTGACAAGGTACTGTCATGATGTTAATTTCCTTAAACAGCTCTCTCAGAGAATCGCGCCTTCGTAGACCATATATGTTATTGGTAGTATGTTATTGGTGCAAGTTAGTCTAAACCAAAGGTATATAACCCACTCTTACTGCTTTGAACGTTAATAAAATAACTCAAAGCCACAATTTACAAGAAAAAGTTAACTTATTCAGGACACGATAAAATCAACAATTTTTTGTTCTAAATACACCAAAAAAACTAACAGTCATTATGGAGTGGAATCGGCTGAACAAATTTACACAGGAGTCTAATTAACGAAGAGTACTCTGCTCCTCCAAGTTGTCGATCTAGTGGTGTGGCGTAAGTGATAAACGGTAGCGAGATAAAACAAAGAACGGCATGAATTTAAGAAAGAAAACATAATATTTGTTTGGCACATGCCACAAGTACACGCAAAAAAATAAAAAAAACGGTCTACGCACTAAAATCCACCTATTTTCCTTCTTAGCCCTTTGTGTCCGACGCCACGGTATCTCTTTCGAACAACCCGCAGCCCCGCTGATGATAGCCTCACAGATACTTGGTTGAAATGGAACTAAGCTGGTCAGATCTGCCATATATCAGAGGGGCAATGGGCAAAAATATTGGTGGGTATCTAGATGTTAACGTAAAAGAAAAAACAAGTAAACAGTTGTCTATCCAGTTTCAAGATTTGACTTAAACAAACATACCTACAAACATTGCAAGTTAAATAAAAGCTTGTTGTCAAAAAGACTGAATAATAAACGTCAAATATGATAAAGATCAAAAAGACAAAAAATTTCAAATATAGTAACCGTTAAATATCTTACTCCCCTTTCCTATAATTTGCAACCCCGTTGCCCGGTAACTCAAATGGTACACTTCACTGATGAGTTTGCGCGGGAATTCCGCCGCGACCACAAACACAGGCCGAGTTTATTGCACAGTTCAACTGCCCATAGCCTGGAGATAATAGATATGCTATTAATTTGTTTGTCAAACTCCTGCTAAGTTAATTGTGAGTGTGGCTTGTGGGGGTATATTTTAAGAGTTTTTATTCTAAAGATTTTGGTTTTGTGCATGCTGAGAGTCAACTGCGTTGCTTGACGTAATGACATCGACTTACGTCGTAGATAGTGCATGACACTTTGATGGCAAGGTAGGCGCAGCGGTTGGCCGATTGGCTGCTATGCTGTGTGTTGCGGGTCGATTTCCCCACGGTACAGATATTTTTATGGCCTACAGGTAGTTTTTCCGGGCCTGGGCGTTTGTGTATGTGAGTTTAAATGTTTGTAAACGCGCCCACGATACAAGAGAAATTCCTAGTGAGGTGTTAGAAAAAAGCAGATTTATCAAGGTTTTTATCCTGTCTAGCCCTTTCCCAAATAAGTTGGGGTCTAACCGGGTACTGCTGAATACATGTATTGTAGATGGAGCGACTGCCAATCCAACTTTCATAACCCGGTTAGTAAGACTGGTTTTCAGGTATTCGGGCCACTGCCAACCTGCAAAGACCGTCAAACATCTATCTATCTATATAAAAAAAGAGAGAAGTCCTGACTGACTGACTGATTGACTGACTGACTCATCAACGCCCAGCCTAAACCCTTGGACCTAGAACGCTGAAATTTCGCACAGAGGTTCCCTTTATAATGTAGACAAGGAATAAGGAAGGATTTTTCGAAATTCAACCCCTAAGGGAGTTCAATAGGGGATGAAAGTTTGTATGGAAAATCGTCATTTTCACGCGGGCGAAGCCGCTGGCAAAAGCTAGTCTACAATAATTTGGGACGGACGGTTTGTTTGACGGTCTTTATAGGTCAATAGTAGCACACATTTTGTCACAAATAACTATATGCCTACACTACAGCAATTTATATCAAATTGCTTGCGGTGTCGGTGGCCGCGCCAGTGGTGACTGCGGTCTGCGGTGTCACACAGTTACGGCGGCTGTGGGTACTAACCAACTAATTATTATTTTACTGTATGTAATGCTATATTTATGTTAAAAAGTAAGTATGTATGCAATCACAATTTACTTAAATACCGGTGGCATTTAAGCGTGGGAAATAGCTGTAGCTGTCCGCTGAAAACAGGTGTATTTGGCTACCAACTTCCTTGATTTATTCAGAGTAATTTCTCCATGATACACAATTATAATGGCTAAGCTATAGTTTCAGCTCAGACTATGCAGCACATTGTATAATACTACTTGAGTTAGGTGTATGCAGGTAAATATAACTAACGAAATGTGGGTGTACTAATTAATAGGTATCCCTTTGCCTAACCCTTCAAGGATTACCAGTAGCGTGATGTAATGTCATGTTGAGTTATTAGCTGCATGTTGAGCGCAAACGTTAAATTGAAAATATCTACTCATGTACAATAAAACAATCGCAAAAACAACAAATAAAACAAATCATGCAAAACCGATCGCCAAATAATCAAAATAAAATATAAATAAAAAACAATTGAGGTAACGCCACGCCAACTCCAAAATCAAAACAACCGGTGGCGTATGTTTTACGGTCGCCTCTCCAACTCTTTTGTTCACAATTCTAACACAACAATGGGTAAGCAGAGTCTCAAATGGGGTAAAGGATTAGCCGGAATCACAAAGCTTTTGTTTTAACACAAAAGGTGAGATTTACAATGACAGTGAAGTTTAGTAAGTCGGTCAATGTGTCGTGACTCGTGTTGTGTCGCAGCGTAAGACCATTGTGTTTTTGTTTTATTCTTAAACACAAGAAAAGGAAAGTTTTGTGACGAAAAGTTTGAAACTCTTTTGGTCTAGTTGTTGAGAGTTGCTGTTGTCAGTAGACTGGTCCTAAGTTCAGTATACGACTTGGGCCGGAAATGTTTTCAGTTTCAAGAGAAAATCATCTTTCTTTTTTTGGATTCGAGGGTGGGAAATCATAAAATGACTCTCCTGCTCTGGGCAGAGCGGTAGCGAGTGTCAGTCTTCTACTGATAAAAAACCACCCATGTTCCTTCTTAGCCCTTTGTATCAAGGCCGCGGTATCTCTTTCGAACAACCCGCAGCCCTGACAGGGGAGAAGATCCTCCTCATTTTGCCACAATTAATACGTAAGTATCAAAGAGAAGGACAAAACGAATAGAATTTACCTATAGTTGTTTTTTTACATAGCTTGTTTTCTATTAAAAAAAAACAGTACCTATATTCGAGAGATCACAGTTTAATGCAATAGTAAGCTTGAGACACCAATTTTCTAATTGGAATGTATAAAGATTTTCTTTTAAATTTTGAATGTAAACAAGCGTGATGCCTGTAAGCCCCGAAGGATTAGGCAGAGGTCTAATAGTACTCCCAGATTTCGAGAGTTGTTTATAAGTCCCATGGGGGTGAGCCCAGTGCCATCACTCAGGCAGAAATCCAGACTCGCAATCCAGAAAAAACCCAATAGCACTTTGCCCGACACGGAAATCGAACCCAAGGCTTCATACTCTTTCGCGACGAGGCAGTGTGAACTTGTGAAGTTACATTAAAATAAATTTTGAAAATATTTTGTTTCAAATTCATGAACCAAAAACAATTTCCAAAGTTTTAAAGTACCACAATGTTTAACGCAAGAATAGATTATTCTTGAAGCCAACAGTACCGTCGGTTTAATAATATCTGAGCAGAAACTTGTCTCATCAGCGCCTACGTAAATATTAATAGCAATACGCCTTGCCGAGACTTCATGCTTATTAACTCTGACAGGTTAACCGTGACTTGACGTTTGTGGTTAAGCTTTATTTGCACTGCTTTTATTACCGGGAGAGAGAATGTGACATTTATTGTAGGAAAATAACCCTCCTTTTGTTTTTCTACGCAGTCGGTTAAAAGCAAGTAGGTAATTAAAAAAACTAATAAAAATAAAATAAAAATAAAAATGTTTATTTGACACTTTAAAATATAAGTTACAAGCACAGTCACAATAAGAGAACACACAAGTATATTGTCACAAATAATGAGATCCTAACCCCCAAACTAGGCCTAGACCTGTATTTTAGGGGTCAGTGTTCAGCCATGGGTTCTATTACCGATTATGAGATTCTGTAATTCAGAGTCGCCCTATTGATCGGTACCATATATCTCGGATCAAGCGGACCCCCGCAAACTTCTCTAAGTCATCGGTCCTCCTAGAGAGAGGCCTTTCAACGTCTTCTGGTTTGCTGTCGGTCCACTCCTGAACTTTTCGGCCGCATTTCCACTTTAGTTTGTTTTTATTAATCTCTCTAGTTTAATTAATTTAGACGAGTTGAAATTGTTCGTCTATTGAAATAATTCTGAATTCATAGTTAAAGTTTCGAGTCAGGTATTTATCCTTGAAATGGAGCGTTATATTATACAAAGCGTGTTCTATCACCATTTACTATGAAAATTCGTAAACAAAAACAACTTCTGGGAAGACTGTACAAAGGCTACTACTGGGAAATACGGTTCTATAACAAAGTGTTTGGTTACCTTTAATAACAACAAATTCCTCGAATTCCGAAAAGGGGTAAATTTATCGAGATAAACAATTTTGAGGGTGGAATGGATTGATTTGGATGAAATTGATGTCATCATCATCAGCCATAAGACGTCCACTGCTAGACAAAGGCCTCCCCCATAGAACGCCATAACGAACGGCAGCCTACCGTTTGCATCCACCGGTTGCCCGCGACTCTCACAATGTCGTCAGTCCACCTGGTGGGAGGCCTACCAACGCTGCGTCTTCCGGTTCGTGGTCGCCACTCGAGAACCTTCCTACCCCATCGGTTGTCGGTTCTTCGAGAAATGTGGCCTGCCCATTGCCACTTCAACTTGCATTTATTCTGCGAGCTATGTCGGTGACCCTGGTTCTTCGGCGGATTTCCTCATTTCGGATCTTATCGCACAAAGAAACTCCGAGCATAGCTCTCTCCATGGCTCGTTGCGTGACTCTGAGCTTCTCTAAGAGGCCAGCAGTTAAGGACCATGTTTCTGAGCCATAGGTCATCATAGGAAATTTATGTAATCGCATAAAAAATCACCAACTTCTGTACAATATTTCGTCCTCGATTTTATGTTTTTTACCGTTTTTAACTGATTATTTTAAAATAAGAAAGAATTATTTTAAAAAAGAAGCATGGCTGCAACTGAGAAATTCCTGACGGAAAAACCCAGTAAAAATTAGGGCTGGAATCGAATCCAGGTCCTCATCCTAAGCAGTCACGATTGCACAAGACCGTTCATACATCTGGTATTTTATCCGGAAATAACTATATTTATTTTTAAATACTTGTATTTCAAGACGCCCGTCGGGACTGCGGATTATCGAAAGGCATAACGCGGCCTCGACACAAGGGCGAAGAAGGAACATGGGTTTGTTCTTAGTCAGTAGAAGTCTGACACTCCCCTTCGCTCTGCCCAAGAGCGGGGGTGGGTTGTTTGATGATTTTCCACCCACCAAAAAAAAAAAGGCTGACAAGATAATCCCAGTACTTTTTATTCCTATAATTACTTATCTTCAACATTATACCCAAAAAGATAATCCGAGCTTAAATAGATTCAAAAAATCAGCAAAAACTCTAAATTGAGACCCCTGGTCCTCGTTAAAAGCCGAAATGACATCGCGAAACAACTTTTTAACACGAAAACCAACCCTTTACGTCACAAGCTTGTCAAAGGTCGGTTTTTTGACGAAAAAAAAAACCATTAAGCCCGCCCAAGCCGTATCCGCCCAAATAATGTTGGGCGGATTGTGTATTGTGTAAAAAGTGACCCGTTTATTATGTCGTGTGAGTATATTAATGGTGGTAATGTTGGTTATGGAAATTTCTTGTGGTTGGTCATTTACATACTTTTTTTTGTATTGGTGATTTGGATTTTCGTTGGTTAGTTACAAGAGGAGCTCAGCTTAATGATAACTGCTACTCGGGTCGATGCCACGCTTGCCTAGGTTGATCTGACCACCCGTTACATACCGAGTTTCCTTGGTCTGTTGGTCCCGGGTCTGTTGGTCCCGGCGGCCATATATATATAGATCTTTGGCAGTCGTTACAGTGGTGACATGAAAGTCTGACAACCAGTCTTAAAATACTGGTATTCAGCTACATCCGGTTAGTCGAGAAGCCGACCCCAACATAGATGTAAGAGGTTGAGCCATCAATGATGTTTTTTTTTTTTTTATAAAAACGTTGCCCCACACTAGGAATTTTTCCTGTATCGTGGGTCATCACAAACATTTAAACTCACATACACAAATACCCAGACCCGAAACAACTATTTGTGGGCCATACAAATATTTGTTCCGTGCGGGGATCGAACCCGCGACACGCAGCGCAGCAGTCCAATAGCTTAGCCACTGCGCCAACCGTGCCGTGCCGATTTGGTTAGATACCATCACGGAACAGAAAGAACAGGTTCCAACCATGGTCAATGCTGATGATGCCAGGTATTCCCCTCTATACTAATATCAAAACTAAATAATACGATTATTTCAAGCGTAAATTAGGGACGCCACTATAAATTAAAGGACATAATACGTCATCTAAAATCAGTAAACAAATTGGGTATTATTTGAGAATACCCTTAGATCCCGGCTACCCCAATTTAGCGACCAAGGGTTAGAACACGTGTATCAGCCAACTTAATAATAATAATATTATGTTCAATACAAATAAATGTCTTACTAGTCCATGAAATTAATACGATATTAATATTCATGTATGCTTTTATTTTTTTTAACCCGACTGTACGGCGGGTTAGGATTTCAGGCCATAAGCGTGTGTATATACATACACACATTTGTTCATCTGTACCTGAATAACTTCTTAATTATTTTTCATAGTTCGACAAATTTTAATGAGGTATCGCTAGACTTCCCTTGGTTCTCATTCTTAAACGTTATACCATTTACAGAATAAAAGCCAAATAAATAAATAATTGTAAAATAACCGCTTCAATAATATCTGTCTTAATAAATAGTATTAAATAGATGCCATAATTTTAATTTGTATCTTTAGTATCGGCAACTGGATATTTGTATGAAACAACTTGTATGTCAACAACGGCCTCCGCTAAAGATTTCCACGAATTCCTGTCTTTTGCTATATGGGTCGATATCGGACCGGCTATTCTCTTGGAAATCAAATAAACAATATCAAATAATAATACTAGGAATAGATAAAAACAATGATTGATAAAACTACACTTAAACATAATATGCCTGGAGAATTTTCAAGGCATGTCATCATTGGCCTAGGCTTTTCTCAACTATAAATAAGAGTTGAATTCCATTTAAATTGGATGCAGCTGAATGCCAGTATAAAGCGACTGTCTACATTTTCCAATGAGTTAACCAAATATTATGGTCAAGGCATTTACAAATTATTACGTAGCTATGTCTTTAATTACACATTATACAAATACTAATTAGTATCAAAAGCCTAGAAGAACGTCTATCATGCTGATTGATAGATACACTCTGTCACTATGATTGTACTTGCCGACGATGAAATATGAGAACAACTGATGGCGTAGCGCGTAGACAGGTCTACGAGCTACGAAGTTTCGTAGCAGCGTAGCAGTACGATTGTGTTATTTGAATTAAGTAGTATCACTTACATTACATCCATAGAAATATGAAAAGAATAATATTTGTACACATGTATACAAGGAGGAAGTAGGGACAACGACCCTCAAACGGTTCTGCAGTACGTCATTTTGAAGGCCCCACATATAAATTATCCGTAAGTTTGGTTGTTTGGTAGGAAACAACGATTACTTTTAATTACCGACGAAACATTTCTTTGTGGTGGCTCAGAATGATATATTAATCATAATCATAATCATAATCATAATCTTTATTTGCCAAAAGAATAACAACCTTACAAAAAATTTTTTTCACTTCTCTCGCTCTAAAATTCGTCTTTATGTCGTGCGTAGGCGACATAAAGTCGCGTTTTATGCTCTAGAGCATAAAGTAAAATCTTCGTCGAAGATCAAGGTAATCGGCACAGGTAATCGGCCCAACAGGCACAGCAACAACTTCATAGAATAACCTCTTTAATTTAATTCGTTTCGCTAGTATTCTAAGAACAAGGGATTACTGCTTTTCATTACGAATACAAGGAAAGTTGATGGGAATAGGCTTCCCCCAATTACCTAAATCGCTTGATGGCAATAGGCTTGCTCTTAATTAGGTTGGTTGATGGCAATAGGCTTGCTCCTAATTACATCATTTGATGGGAATAGGCTTACTCTTAATTACATTGATTGATGGCAATAGGCTTGCTCTCAATTACCTAAATCAGTGGATGGCAATAGGCTTGCTCCTAATAAGATTGGTTGATGGCAATAGGCTTTTCCTAATTACATCGGTTGATGGCAATAGGCTTGTCCCTAATTACATCAGTTGATGGCAATAGGCTTGCTCCTAATTACATTGGTTGATGGCAAAAGGCTTGGTCCCAATTACATCAGTTGATGGCAATAGGCTTGCTCCTGATTACATTGGTTGATGGCAATAGGCTTGCTCAAAATGTTTTTATAACTGAGCAGTATGAGTAACGCTAACGACATAAGTCAAGTTTCCTGCTGAAAAAAAAAAGTTTGATTGTGGCGGGAACCATAATTATTTTTACAATATTTACAAGTTGCTGTTGCATTTCCTCGCAATCGAAGTGAAAAGTAGAGTGTAAAACTCGTCCATAAAACCCATTTTACTCTCTACTTTATATCCATCCTCGCTCGCAAGCTCGCATCGGATGGATAAACGTCTCGCGCAAAATGGTGCGTTTTATGCACTTGGTGTACAATCTACTATTTAACACTAGGTACTTATTTTCTATGGTGCTAAAAAGATTAGATACCCAATCACTCAGTACACAACTAAACAATAATACATTCTGGTTGTTACATACCGATTCACGCTGACCCCCGTACTAGTTATAAACTGTATTACGGTGGGACAGGCTTCCTCGTTCTACTTTACCAATATTCTAATAGCATATTTGAGAGAAAATAATTAGATAATTACAAATCAAAACTGTGGGTAAATTTAACAAACATTCAAATTGTTGTTCATTGAGTTTTTTTCAACTTGTAGGTAGTAGCGTAAATTCACATAGTATATGCAAAATTTTTAGATGTTAAGTTTTGTTTACAAATATTTGACTGTCTTTTTGCTAAGTATTTCATATAAAACAACAAAAAGAAAAAGACTGATTCTAAAAACAGTTACATTATTCGAAACCAAGATAAAAATAATTTAAAATAGTACTTTTTTTTTCCCCTATATAACATGCCATACTTTGTGTTTTCTTGTATAATATGTGTTTTTGTATATGTGTTCGTGTGTATTTGTTTGTATATGTGTGTGTGTGTGTGTATATAAGTGTGCGTGTGTGGGTGTGTGTATGTGTATATATGAGGGCTTGTGTTTAAATGAGTGTGTGTGTCACATTATATCATCTCAAGATATTTTCCACTTCATAGTAATCTATTTTTTTCAGAAATTCATCAATAGACCTCTTACACTCGCGACAGCTTAGATCTCTTATTTTAATTTTTTTGCTTATTTTATTATATAGGCTGGGGCCAAGGTAATTTGGAAAACTTTGAGCAAACTTAGTCTTACATTTGGGTGTATTATATACTACATCCAGCCTTCGCCTAAACCCGGAGTCAGGTTTCATTTTGTGTTGTGCAATAATTAAAAGCCGAATTAATAGTTTCCGTACCGAAAGTACATTCGTTTCCTTATATAATAGATCAGTTGAATACCTGTAGTTTTTAAAACACATTACCTTAAGTAGCGCACGTTGAGCTCTTTCTACTACCAGCAAAGTAGTTTTTGATGTACCACCCCAGATGGTTAGACAGTAGCTTACAATAGATTGGCAAAGTGAGTAATACATACAGTAGTACGTAATTGCATTGTACAAGCACTTCTGAGTATTTTAAAAATGTATATCAATTTTCGTATACGGGCACTTAGTTTTCTTGCTTGTTCTTTAAAGTTTAGATACTGATCAACAATAATACCGAGATATTTAGTGGAGGCCGTATTATTAATACCGTCACAGTCACATGTTAGTACGTTCTGACATTTATGTACTTTTAAATCTATGGTGTTTGATGGAGGCTGAGTTTTAATTGATGTGCTGAAGGAGATGTACATGGTTTTTTGTGGATTCAAGGTTAGCAAATTGTTATCCAGCCATGTTGCCACTGAGCGTATTCCTTGATTTGCTATGCTATTTATATCCACCCATGTTTTTACTCTAAATAATAAAACCGTGTCATCAGCAAATGTCACAATTTGGCCCTTGTTCATAGAAAGTTCACACAGGTCATTGATATAGACCAAAAAGAGTGTTGGGCCTAGCACGCTCCCCTGTAGTACTCCGTAAACCATATCGACCTCTTGGCTACACTCGTCCTTGATCTTTACACTCTGTTTGCGGTGACTTAAGTAATCCCTAAATAAATCCAGCGGTATACCTCGAATGCCCATGTATTCGAGCTTAGCAAGGAGAATAGGAACGGAGACCGTGTCGAAAGCCTTGGCGAGATCTAAAAATATACCCAAAACTCTATCTCCACCATCCAAGCCATCAACAATAAAGGAAGTTAACTTATGTAGGGCATCACTGGTAGATTTGCCTTCCCTAAATCCAAATTGATTGCACGAGAGAAATCCATTTGACTCTAAGTATTTCTTTAGTCTACAGTTAATTAATTTTTCTAAGATTTTCGACAAACTAGGCAGAAAGGAAATGGGTCTATAATTGGACACGTTATTTCTGTCCCCAGTCTTAAAAATTGGGACAGTGACAGACTTATATATATTGAATACGTAACTGGTTTGACTTCGGCGTCGGTGTCTTTTCTACTATGTATATTATTATTTATAATGAAGTTCTCGAAAACGGCTCTAACGACTTCGATGAAAGCTGCAATATCCGGGATCACAGGAGCGAAAACCCGATCTAGCTAAATAACTAGGTCTTATTTCTAGGAAATTTCGTATTTCTATTTTTACTCAAGCTGAACTCGGTCGCCTTTGTGAAAAATATTTAACAAATACACAACCTGATAGCTCTACGCGCTATCTTTCAATTAAATCCAATTTTTTTTTAAAGTTCTACAAGAAAATGGCAAAAAAACCCAAATTTCTCCTTTTTGACTCGTCCATTCTTCTGATAAAAACATGTTTTTTATATTTGTGGATTTGTGCCTAATCGATGGCAATAAGCTAGCCTCCTATTACACAGGGCTTATAACTAGCGAAATATGAGTGTCATATAAAAACACCTCTGCCTACTACTTAGGGTATTAAAGGCGTGATGATATTTTTTGTATGAGTTTTATTTTCTTCGTAAAAGAAATGCCGTATCTTCCATTAAACTCTTGATTACGACTCCTCTCGTTGCTAAAATGATTAATTAATGCGAAATATTAATGTTGTAGTTAGGTTGTTGATCTATAACTAATCTGTGTCTCTACTAATCTTAACGGTTATTATTTGTTACGTAAGTGACAGTGGCCCAGGGATATATAGGGTGACTGATAATTATTGAAATATAGTTATACTCGTGATTGTAGTCATGATAACAAACAACTTTTCTAAAGGAATATTTATTTTATACTCATACACTGTTGTCATATTACCAAAAAAATAATAACTATCCTTCGGGCTCTGAAATAATTTATTAAAAACCGGCCAAGTGCATGGAACTATGAAAACGTGGCGGACCACGCACAATGTAGGGTTCCGTAGTTGTCCATCAAAATATGTGAACTTATAATACTAAACTGATTAACCACCCTGAGTACCTGCCTTCTAACGATGATTTTTATTGTAAAAATAAAACAAACTTACATTTGCATGTATGGGAAAATATTTTATACAAGTGCAATTTATAAGTGAGTCGACTATTACTCGTAAACTTGTAACGCCCACTTAGCTGTGATAGTTTGTTTTGACCATGATTTTTTTTTACGGACATGGCGAAACTATAAGGGTTCCTTATTTACTACGGGACTCTTAAAACATAGGTGCTTACACCTACCAAATAACCAAATAGCTCCGTATGTGATTGAAATGGCCTTGGATCAAACTTATTGTTATTTAGAAAATTGATAGTATTTTCTATCAGTTTGAAAAGATCTTTGACAACAATATTATTACTTCGGCAAATAAAGTTTTATCTGTGTATATTTGAGATTTAACTGGAATTTTTTAAACGCACCAAAAAACACATATCTATCTAACCTTGTTTCTATATGTTGCTCACTTATATCACACCCCAAAACCAATTAAAAACCTAAATAAACACATGCCCCAAATACATCCCAAATTACAATTTTAATCAGCACTAGTTTGAACTCAAAATTCCTAAAACGAGCCGGTTTTCTTTGTCTTCCGCCGACAACCACTCTAGGGTTCTAATGAACAAACTTTAGCTATTTACCGCTAGAACTAAAACTGGGGACTTAGCATATTAATTAAAGTGCCATTACTCTTAATATTCTTGTTGAATGTCTGTGACTGGCCATTTCGCCTCACATTTTAGGATTTTCGGAGCAATTTTCGTATTCCCAGATTTTTGGTAGGGGGTTAATCTAAGCTTCTTTGAGAAACGGAGCTTTATAAAAGTAGTTTATCGAGGTTCTTCAAACTTGGTTTTACAACAATGTAAGTTATTAAAAGTCCATTGACTTGTCAGAGGTTCGGTGACATGTAGAACTCACAAAATCTTGCGTTGGGCAATCAGTTATGCATGAAATTAGGATACCTATAATAAGGCTTGTGTTTCCAAAATGGATTAATGCTCACCAAATTGTGTTTCCTAAAGTATTGTAGGAATGAACCTATTTTCCTTTTTATTCTATACCATAAAGATTTATAAACGCCTTTAAAGTTAACTGCAGACCAAATATTTTATATTATCACTAAATAGATGTCACCAATATTATATTTCACGACTTTCAATTTATCTCCATGACGCGCGCTCGCTTCGCTCGCATATTAAATAACACTAATATCTTCTGTCCCCGAAGTGTCGGGCCTCCGCCGGCCTCCTTCGTCGGCCTACGGCCCGGTGCCCATGCCGCCCATAAAGGATACTGTCGCGAGACGGTCGTATTATAATTTTGGTTAATTGATTTGGTGAGCATTAATCCATTTTGGTAGGCAAAAAGAATATAAATACAACACGTACAATTATTCTGATGAGTGTCTAATTATTTTGGAACTTAAAACGTTTTTCTTTAGGCACCTCGGTTTAAGGTGGGTTTATTTTATTTGAAGTTAAAATATTTTATTTGGTACTTTAGTCTAGGGTCTAAAAATATTTTTTGGTGAGCATTTAAATTGTAGCCCTATATTAATATGTAATACATCTGGCAGTAGCCAACACAACACTCTTCTGTAGTCGGAGGATCTTCCTTTAGGTGGATAAGGTCGTTTACACCCTGTTGCTTATAACTGTGAAGGTTTTCCAAATATCTATGCCTTAAGATCGGTAGTCATCATCATCATCAACAGCCTATTCATGTTCCCCACTGCTGGGACTCAGGCCTCCTCTCTTTTGAGAGGGAATGGGCTATAATCTACCACGCGGGCACCGTGCCGATTGCTATATCACATGTCTCCGAATTTTTGGTTCTAAGACATGCCGGTTTCCTTTGGATGTTTTCCTTTACCGTTTTCATGGGGTCACAACTCGAACAAATTATAATTAATCTTGAAAAAAACACAATAGATGGCAGCATAGGTAGCAGTAATGAAATTAACAATCGCTTAAATGCGTTATACGAAAGATTTCGGCCGAAATAAGATTTGCAAAAATCAAAAGTTCCATGTTTAACGCTTATTTATCTATTTACACTCATTTATCACGTTATTTCAACAAAAAAGGTTAAAGGAGGACTTTTACTTTAATTCGTACCCATAGATTGATAAAGTTGTCAAAAGTAAGCCATCTGTAAATCATTTTCTCTAGAGCTGTTTGCAATAGATGGCGTTTTACTCAATTTGCCACATACAATAATCGTAACTGTTGTATAATTTTAATTAAATTTAACCATTAAAAAGCATATGTATTACTGTTTATAGAAATATAACACATCTTTTAACTGAACCCGAAAGTGTTCTCATTTTACTGAACCCGAAAGTTCCGGAACTACATAACACGAAACGTGAACTCCTAGATGGCGTTGTAAAACTCCAGTCTGTGGCAATTAGTGCGACGCTGGTGCTGCCATCTGTTGAAATAATGGAGGAAAGAATATAAAACGAGCAATATGATGACTTAGGGAGGTGTCATTTCTTTGTATGGGATTGGCTATCTGTACGAAGTATTATAATATCTGTGCCGTTTTGAGAGCAGCGGTGATGAAATAAATTACACAAAGCAATGTGCCTGACTCATTCCTTACAGATTGGCCAGAGAAGGCAAAACATCGGGAGAGATGGAGGGAAATGGGGGAGGCCTTTGCCCAGCAGTGGGACAAGATAGGCTAGCGAAAAAAAAAAAGTGCCTGCCTGGGTTCGAACCCACGACGGCTCCGACGACTTCGGTTCGTAAGTCGGGGCCGCCACGACTGGGCCACCGCTGCTCTCGGTAATATCGATAGTATCAAAGCATTATAAATAATAATTAAACGTTTGACCATTAATATAGAGTACGATTATGTTACTATCCATTCTGGCGATGTTATGTTCGTTCATAATTTATGCTAGAGTATGAAATTATCCTATTCGTACACGGGTGAAAACAAGACGTTGTGCGTGTTTTTCTGTGCCGGTATTGTAAAAAATAAGTTGTTAATTTTATACCAGAACTGAGTACCCTCATAAAATTAAATAGAACACCCTGTTGATAAAAAATATCGTCTATTAATAACATCAAAAGGCTGGCCACAATGGCCAATCAATTGGCCCAACATTGGAAAGAAAATTGGCCATTGTGTAACCATATTTAATTACTTTTTTGTTCGCAATATATTACGGCAACGGTTTCATATTAAATGCACCTGTTTCCAACCCCTGTTTTAAAGGAACATTTCGAAGGCGTGTTTTAAAAGCCAGCATAAATTAGGCTCGGCTTATAGTTATGGAGGAAACGTGACGATACACCGACTGCGGTGACGTCACATGGGGTTAATGAACTTGACATAACGTACCATCAGCAGGAAACTAAGATGGTTTATGTTTTTTTTTATTGATTATACTCAAAGACATTGTGTAAGCTATTTCATCACTGTTACTTTTAAAATGTTGGATTGGTAACCTCCCATTACATGCCGAGTTTTCTTCATTTCTTGAAAAGCACGTTAAGCCTTTGTATAAATGCAGATCGTTGAGTCTTTACAAGTGCCTGAAAGTCTGACAATCTGATTTGCCAAAGAGTATTACCCAGTTCTAACAGGGTTGTGGAGGTCAGATAACCAGTTGCTCCATGTATAATGCTGGTATTCAGCTATAACCCGTAAGACTGAACCCGAACATACTTGGGAAAAGAATGGATAGATAATATTGCTTTCAAAATAGTAAAGGAAAACCTTGTGTGGTATAAATTTCACTAAGAAGTCTTATCGAAATTTGAAAAGATGGCACCTACCAAGCCACACTGGGCCCCCAGTAGATTGCACCTCACTCCTACTTACAGAGAGGAATCCAGTGTCCCAGCAGTGGGAACATTATACACTGGTTATCCTTAAGACGTTGAAATATTTTAAAGATTGAAATTGCTGACATCGTGCTTGAAATTCCTAAAACCTACAGGCTACTACATAAAACGTTTGTTAATTCAGAAAAAAATTACATTGTGCCAAACTGTACACATTTACACTTAATTAAAAACTTTTATTTTGTGCCAAACAAACAAAAAATAGAATAAAGTTCAAACAAATCTCTAACGGATATGAAGTGGGAAAACAAATATTTCAGTTCTAAATCCGGAAAACAATCGCTTTATTTTATCGTTTCCGATAGGTTTTGTATAAAAAATGTTTGCGCGTTCAATTTTACTGAAACTAAAAACTATTGTTAGATTCTTTTTCACTAAAACTGCATTTTTTTGTAGATTTTTACGCAATATGTACTGTTGTTGAAGTTTAGAACAATAAAAAATGTGGATCACCAATTCATATTAGGCAAATAGGTACCATCATTCTTCTGCTCGTATTCTAATGTATTTGGGGTTACCGGAGCATATCTTCGTCTTTCGACCCTCTCTTAACAGAAATTCTGCTTTAATATTTCCCCATGTTACCATGAAAACTGATTTAAAGTGTAACTTCTTTTGATTACAATCACAAATAAAGACATACAACTCCAAATTTAAATCCAATGCCATGAAAGTTATTATGAACCAATAATATTATTAGGAATGTAAGTTAATCTAGATTTTATTATATTTTTTTTTTTTTTTTGTTATTTGTTTGTGTTTATTGTTACTATACTGCCAAGCAATTGAATTGAATGAATTTGAATTTTTAATTTTATTTATTTGCATGATGCTAGTCTTGCCGTGGTTTTATTATTTACTTTGTTACTTGTTCGTGTTTATTTTTATTCAACTGCAATTGAATTGAATCAATTTGAATTTTTAATTTTATTTATTTGCGTGATGCTAGTCTAGGTTTTATTATTTACTTTGTTATTTGTTTGTGTTTACTGTTAATCAATTGAATTGAATCAATTTGAACTTATAATTATATTTAATTTATTTGCATGATGTAACTGATATTTCTAAATTGTTTTTGTTATTAGTGTGATGTATTTATTATTATTGTTTTCTTTGTTTGCCTATCTAGTGACACTCATTATCTTATTCTCGTTTGTTAATATGCGGATAATGTAGTGGGCTGCAATATTGTTATTATTTTTATATTATTTTTTGTCTGTTTCAACACATATTGTAGCTGTTTATTGTCCCTGAATAAATAAAATAAAAATAAACTCCTTCAAAAACACTACATTTCACTGAACACCAGACACCCGACTCAAGCTCCGTACAGTACACAAAACTATTCAGGACACGTCGCAAATCGAGCCTTTACATAAAGCTACGTTGTTCTGCTGTCGCTACCTCGTCTGGTGCATCAATAGCGTATAGGGCTGCTTTGTATGCTCATTTCGAGTCCCTGTGGGTTCTGGCGCACCACACTTTTCAACCGCATACGGGAAAGTGCAAAGGAAAAGTGGGGTGCGGGCTTCTTGTTTTTTAATTTTAATAAAGTATTGTTTGATGATATAATAATAATAAAATATGACAGAAGTATTAATTTCTTAGAGCTATGTCAAGAAACTGCATAGCTATTCTCCCTTTAACTGACTTGGATATCTATCAACAGTTGTGAAGCACGATCATGAACTTCAACAATCATTTTTATATGGCTATATAGGTGGCTATAACGGTGTCTGATGAGATGACGTGCAATAGGGAAGTATAGAAGAAGAAGATAATAATAATATGCTGCGTCGACCCCAATTAAATTGGGATAAGGGCAAGAGAATTAAGATTATTGTGAAACTCGTAGGTACGCCAATTATATATCAGAATAACCAAATAATTTGTGGTTGAAACTTTAGGGCCGTGGGGTCCTAGTGCACACAGCCTTTTTAAGGATATTTCAAAACGCCTTGTTGACGCTTCCTCCGACCCAAGAGCTGGCTTTTTCTTTGGCCAGAGGATAAGTGTTGCCATACAACGCGGCAACGCTGCCAGTCTCTTGGGTACTTTACCTGCTGACAGCGTTGAGGAGGAGTTCTTGATGCCCTTTTATAGTTAGTTTGATTTTAGGTTAGTTTAGTTTATATATTTAGCATAGTCTTACATTTATAAATACTTTAAATTCAATAATAATAAATACATAATTAAAAAAAAAATTAAAAAAATCATTAATCAGGCAGTTAATGGTCCCATATCCGTGAAAGGTACCTTACCCAGCCCTCAAGACTGGCCAATAAACCGTAAACTTCTAATAACGGGAATAACAAATAAAACCGCTCACCCCTCACAACTTGCACCACAAAACTAAGGCGTATAACGTGCGCGCATTATCCTGTACACGGCAAGGCAACACCAACATCTGTGCGCTTATAGTCACGAACTGCATCCAGCACCCTGCTCCCTATGTGGTGCTGATCAAAATACTAAGCTGGATATTACTCTGGGAGGTACGTGGCAAAGTCAGGTATATTGAAAAATGGGAGGTTTACCAGTCTTTGTCACGGGTAATGGAAAATTAATTTTAATACTAGCTGCTGTCTGTGACTTTTTTTCGCTTGGAAATTTTACAGAATTTTATATCATTATCATCATCATCATCATTTCAGCCGAAAGACGTCCACTGCTGGACACAGGCCTCCCCTAAGTGTAATTTTTGCTTAGCCGGTTTGCCATAATCGCCACGCTTGGCACGCGGGTTGGCGATCGCAGTACGGTCGATACAAAAAGCACAGAGAACGCTGCTGCCCATTCTCTGGTACATCCGTTAGTCGCCTCTTACGACACCCACGGGAAGATATGGGATGGTGCTATTCTTTGCGTCCGACACCATACGGAACTGTATATCAATATATCATTATCATCATCAGCCAATTATTGTTCCAACTGCTGGGACACAGGCCTCCTCTCTTTGAGAGAGAATGGACTATTATAATCCACCACACAAGCCCAGTGCTGATTGATAAATGTTACATGTCTTCGAATTTTTTATTCTAGGACATGTCGGTTTCCTCACGATGTTTTCCTTCATTGTTTTTGATAGCCGTGGTGATGAAATAAATAACATAAAGTTGGGGCCGCAACCACTGGGCCACCGCTGCTCGCAATATTTTATAATCAATCATAATATTATAATCAGTAACATCTGTGCGCTATAGTCACGACCTACTTCCAGCACCCTGCTCCCTGTGTGGTGTGCTGATCAAAATACTAAGCTGGATATTACTCTGCGAGTAACGTGACAAAGGTATATTGAAAAAAACAGTGGGTTTAGCAGACTTTGTGAAAGTTAATGGAATATTTTTACACGGTATTGCTATTTCATCAGTGTCACTGTATTAGTCTTGTTTACCGATCCCAATATAGTTGGAAAAAAAGTTGGTGATGAGGAGATTAAAACACAAATCCCATATAATAGGGATGTGTCCTGGGTAAAAAAAAATATGATTCCGTTTAGTCCGTCAGTTAGATTATCGAATAACCCTCCTTTTGGGCTTCGCCGCAGTCGGTTAAAAATATTGGAAATGTGTTTTTTGTTTTATCAAATTAATAAAAATTGACAAAGATCAAAAATCATGAGTGGGGGCTTTTGACGGCACTACGTGGTAAAAAATGCAGTGCGATGTGACGTCTCACGAGTTTTCGAAGCACTGTATCATCTTCATTTTTGGTTTACGTGCAAAAAGGTAAAATACGTGTAGAATATTTTTTAGTAATCTATGTGACGGACTAATTAGTTTTTTTTTGTCAACTACCCTAATATCATCCGATAGGGGCGAGCCTATTGCCAAAAACCGAGCACAAATCCAGACTCCGTGACTGGTGAAAAAACTCAATAATAATAATTTGCCAACTCGAAGGACCGAAACGGGAATCGAACCCATGGTCAACAGTCGCTCTTGTAACTACTACACTTTATCAGTCAACCTCATATCATAATCCTTTGTATGGAAACAAAAGTACAAACTCAAACACGTCTCCAAACCCGGGACAAATAGCTGCAGGCCATTTATATATTGGTTTCGAACGAGGATCAAACACCTTTGATACAAAGCCTTCTAATGGGATTATAGAATTCTAATATAGTAGAATATTCTATATTAATGCCTGACATCCCGAAGGGTTAAGCAGAGATGTACTAGCAGTACAATCATAACCATAAGCACTTATTTCCGTTTATTGCCCGTGGTCCACCCACCTAGTCCACCTGGGTGTACTACGGGCAATTCGTGCCCTTAAAGCGAAAACCAACTAAAGTCACTTATGGGCTAAAATGAGTTACACATACCGTTAGAATCTCCTTTTCAAGATCTACGTACTGGTAAAACCCGTTTTCCGATATGACACTCCGTTCTGCAGGAGATTTTTGAAATAAAGAACAGGCAAAACCCAATAAGTGTCGGTTAAAGCAATGTTTTTGCACTGAAAACAATGTTTTTGTCAGGAAAAACATTTAATCGCCGTTTAAGTGGTTTTGAAATGATTCAAGTTAGATAAACAATAACAATTTAATAACTGAGTAAAGAGACTAAATATTTCTACGTAGTTTTAGCAATTACCCATTAAGTGAACATCCAAATTTCGTTTTAATTAAATTCATAAAAAAACTGCTTTCCAAACTCTATTCTTCAAAAGATAAGAAAACATTGCGGCTACAGGTAAAACCGCTAATCTGCAGCACTTTTCAAGCCAATCCTTAATTTTTCGTACTTGTTTTGAGAATTAAGTTCTTTTTCTCTTCCACCCGAATAATGAATACAATAAGAATTAAAAAATACACGTACTCTCCTCATTATCAGTTGTTTTATTAGAAATTTTACGATTTCAACCTTTAAACACGATTTTCTCGAAACTACATTTTGTGCAGTTAGTTGGGTTTCGAAGTGAGGGCACGATTTATTTATGCACGCAGTAAAATTCAAAACAACAGTTTCTAATTAAGATACAACCAATAGGTCTTATAATATGTCGTAATTGTAAGAGTTTGAAAATGTCCGTAACGACGTAAAATAAGGCTTATTTATTTATTTATTTTGGATCTCCAACAAAGAATATACACAGATCATGTCATATTTAGTGGACGACAAAAGTATCGCTGTAAGTGAAGAAGTACTTCTTCACTTACAGGAGACCACAGCATGCACAACAAAATTTTATATAAAGCTAACAGACCAGCTACGAAATAATAATAAAATTCTGAAATTAAATACACAGTATTAAAATTAAAATCGTACAAAGCATTCAAAAATTAAAGTCAAAAATTAAAATAATAATGTCAGAAGTTAAAGTCAAAAATGTAAGAATTAAGAGAATTTACAATTAAAATTAATAGAATATTAGAATATAAAACTAAAATTAATAGAATATAAAATTAAACTTAATAGAATTTAAAATTAATATTAAACATTACAATCAAAGTAATAATAAATAAATTAAATTAAGTAAATCACAAATAATCACAGTTGGTAACATTATTTAGAATAAGAAAAATAAACTTTAAAATAAAATTGAAAATAAAAATAAAAAACAATAAATTAACAATTGGATACATCTTTAAGACATTTTTTATAATTAGCGAGAGATTCACAGATGTCAAATTTGGTTGTTTTGGATAGCATGTTATACTGGCTTAGTCGAACAATCAATACAGAAGTAAAAAAACACTTTTAATATTTGCTGCGTGTTTGTTTATTGCTATACTATGTTTAAGTTGCATAGGGGTAATATTGCCATCAATCAGGCATGAAGTCTGTCCTTAATTCCCGATTAAACTACCCAATAACACTTTAACCCACTTGAAAACGGTACCCCAATCCACATGTTCTTCATTTGCAACCACTAGAGCACGAGGCAGCTTCTAAAACTAGAGTATAACATAATATAAACTAATTTAAAAGGACAAATTTTGCGAGGAACTGTACATAATACATTACAAAAGAATTTGACCTCTAATCACAATGAACAATTTACCCTTCTCATTTCAATAGAGCCCGAAACAAAAGAAGACCTTTTAACCCATAACAGATTAATTAATCAAAATATTTAATTCAGTTTAAAGTTATAAAATATTGACCGTCATACACTCACTTCTTCTAACACTAGCGACTCGCCCCGGTTTCGCACATTATCTTTTAAGCTGAAACAACCGTACGTTTTAACAAATCATTGAAATAGGTTGGCTGGTTTCAGAGATTAGCGTATACGTATACATAGTAAGTAACACATGATTTTATTCATATTAATTTCATCCAAATCCAATCAGTAGTTTTTGTGTGAATAATTGTTTTTTTTTTGCAAGGAACACTAATTATTTTTCTAAAATATAAGTAGCTTAAGTAAACCTTATAAAATCAGCTATTTGCCAGTAAAAGTCCTGTCAAAATCTGTCCAACTATTTTAGGTAATAAGCGGAACAAACTGACAGACATATATTTTGAAAAATTAGTTTTTTATTAGTGCAGTATATGTTTTCAAAAGCATTTAGTAAATAGCAGTTACTTTGATATTGCAAACAGACACTTAATTTTATTGTAAACAACAGTACCGAAAAGAGATGGAGCTATAAAGAACGTCTCGCTGCATCTCTTTCCCACACTCAAGAGCAAGCTTACAATAACACTGCTATAAGAGGTGATGGTAGGTCCCAGTTAACGATCAATTAACTTCGACCCTATTGACCACAGGTTACGGTATACTTTTGCTATAAAATTTTAACGGTACCGTTACTAAGATCGGCTGCAATTCTGCTGAGCTAGTTATCTTTATAGATGCGTAAAGTTTATAGTGTGTGAACCTGGCTTTACGATGTCACGGCTTGTGTGTAGAGGGTTTTATGACGTTACAAAGGTAGGTGCCCGTACCTAGAAATTATGGTGAGGAAAGGTTAGGTACGAAAGTACGGATGTGGTGGAGAGGCTACTTCAAGGAGGAAGTTGGGAACCTAATTTTTGAAGTCTCTTTTCAAGACTCTTCGAAGTCTGCGGAGGATTGTTTCTTTTAAAAAAATCTGAATTTCAGTTGCCATTTTACAGCGAATATCTAATAATCTGCTAATCAAAATTCAATATACTCTGCTATTGATACGGTTAGCTTGCATCATCCCCCTGCTGCGTAAAGGACTCTCGATGACTTCTAGCTGTTAAGATTCCAGACGTAGACTTTAAGAAATTGTATCCTCTTTAAAACATAAATTGTGCACTAAACAAATTCTTAGCATCGGTTTTTTGTCTCTATTATGTATATGAGTATCTTACAACTTCAAAGAATCTTGAATTAACTTAATTCCACAGCTACTCATTGCAAACTAAAATATTCCCCTATAAATCTTCCAAACTCCTGAAAACTTCATCTGGAAATATTTCAGAACATAAACAGTAAAATATAATAAGAAGTTAAATATAGAAAGCGACACAAAATCGCAAGTTTTGGAGCAAAAACTAACAAAAACAACTAATTAACAGCGCTGAGTCTAAGAAAGTTCGCACTTCATTACCGAGCGGCTTGGTACAGTCAGCAACAAAAGTAGCTTAGCATGCATGTCGGGTTGTTCGAAAGAGATACAGATACCGCGGCCCCGGACACATAGGGCTAAGAAGGAACATGGTAGTTTTTAGTCAGTAGAAGTCTGACACTCCCTTCCGCTCCACCTAGAGCGGGAGGAGTCATTTGATGATTTAGCAATCTCCAAAAAAAAAGTAGCTTAACATTTCAGAATTTTAATTATTTGATGTACACAGCTGTTATTTTTAATGTTTCAAGAGATTTTTCTATAAAATATTCCTTACTCTTCAATACCTTGTTACTGACGAGTAATATCTAACAAGTTTTTATTAAAATACCTGCTTGGAAACGTTCAGTAGTGTTAATCTACTTCTGATGCTAAGTGTACTTAGGTACTCTAGGGAACGCGGCCTGGAGATAATTTTATTATTTCCCGTTTATTTATTCACTAAGCTATGCCTGCTGTACCCACGAATTTACTACTTTAAAGAATAAATAAATTAAGGCCGTTTTTAACGCGACTGCGGAGTTAGTGTTCTGGTTCGATTCCCGGGTCGGGCAAAAAGTTTTTGGGTTTTTTCACAAGGAGTTGCAGTTACGGAGTCTGGATTTGTGGCAATAGAAGTACATAGAACTTTTTTTATTGTAAATGGGCTTACTTTTGACTTCAATCTTGCCCTAAGGGCAGAGATGATGAAATATAACTGGCAAAATATGGGTGTACTAGGTACGTGTAATTGGTAAACATCTACTTATATCTTCAGTGACTTAAAGCGTGATGTTATGATGATGCGTAGTTTAGTACTTTTACATGTCTAAATACCAAAAATATGTAGTCATTACATAAATTATAGATTTTTTTCGACTAGGAACACACACGAAGTTTTAATTTTCTTGTTACATCCCAATACAAACACTATGGTCCAAATTAAATTTCTCAGTTTTAAACCAGGAAATAAACAAATTCCACAAAGCATAATTAAAACTAAAAGTTTGTCCCACCCCAAAATTCATAAACACCTTTTTCCGTAAACAAAAGCAAGCATAAACAACGCGGCGAGAAAATTCTCTTTAGAACGAAGAAGTTGCTCTATTTTACTTTAATTTACCTTTAGAATTTTCCTGGAAGAACTGTGTACATTCCTGCTTATACCCCACGGAGCAATTTACGCGCCATCACGTCTGTTTTCCGTTAGTCTTCTTGTTTTGCTACTTAATCACATCTTATAAGCTTCCGAATTTAACTTTGTACAAACAAGAGGGTATTTTTAAGCCGATCTCATGCATATTCAAATGTTTTTGTTGTTAATTTCTGTGGTAAGTCATGCGTGTGAGATAGGGTAATTCTTGAGGTGGATGGCATGCTTAATATTATAATATTTAAGTCGCTTTTAAACATAAAGTTTGTCCTTCCACCTTTAGGGGCTCAAAACGCGGGCTGGATATCAGCCCCAAAAGGGGCTAGCAATGAAGTCATACATGTCATCCTCATTATTTAAATTTTATGTAAGAACTTAATATTCAGATTCTAATTATCAGAATTCGTAAGTCCTTTTGAGCAAATTTTACAGGAGCACCAAAATTTGGTTTTCTAACAAGCTTCGAGAGGTTTTTTTAAAATGGCGTTTTATATTATTTAAGCTTAGAATAGGTGTAGATTGATATTTTACTAATATTTTATTGCATTTTATGGCAAGGGAATAAAAAAATGGCGTTAAAACAGAATCAGATGGCGCAGAAATATGGCGATTTTCGAGATACGAATTCTAATAAATTGGTCCGATGATATGCCGACGTCATTAAAAACTCTGTACGCATCACCCCATCGATTCATCTGATATGTGTCATCATATAATACAATCTTGTTGTGCACACGTCTTTGATTTTCATACTGAAGAGAAAATTTTAAAGCTTTTCCAGGAGACTTTGTTTTGAGAATGTTAATCTTCAATTTCCGGGTGGAAATTGCTGGATTATCTATTCTGAAGATAGACTGCAGCTTTCATGTCAGGAGTTCCAGCATCCTCTTCTTATATGAATACGACAAAGACTTTTGCTGTGTGAAATATTGTCGAAGCTTTTAAATTCTCTAGACTAGTACTATCGGAGCTGACGGTTCCTTAAAACATGTTCGAGAAATACTGGCGAATCGATTGTGTCGATATTCGACAGTATTTATTGATAACACTGCGGACGTGTTCCCAAACCATTGGCAGCCAAATTATTACAAAATAGGTCATCACATATTAGGAATCGATAATAATGAATGAGTATTAAAATAAAATTTCTTTAGGAAAGTTGTTTGTTGTCATGAGTCTAATTGCGTGTTTAAATATTGGTCACTCATTACCAGTCACCCTATAGTGGTTGTGATTGTACTTGTATATCCATGATGCCACTTAACTTGTTCAAGTGTTTTTTAAATGATTATTAACATTCCTTTGACTAAGGTTTCGCCCGTGTTGAGCGTTTATAAATATTTAATCACTCTTTCGTGGCTGGGTAGCTACGCAAGGGCAAAAACAAAGTCCAATACATTTTTGAAAACAATATTCTTTCAAGTAACTTATCCTACTTTCTCAAACAATATCGACTACAATACTAACTTCAAAACAATCTTCTTCTTCTTAGTTTACTGGAGTCAGCTGTATATTATAACAGTCTGTTATAGTAATATAGCGGATAAGCAAAAACGAGTTGTTGTTTTGACAGAACAATAGATTTATTGCTCCCTAAACTGCTTAGGATTTTGTTCGAGGAGTATGTCGTCCAGTGTGTGAAGCTAGGCGATGATTCTAACTCAAAAACAATACGTTTATTACAATAGAATGACGACACAGTGACTCAAGCAATGGACTGCTGCGCTGTGTTTCGCGGGTTCGATCCCCGCACGGAACAAATTAATATTTGTATGGCTCATAGACAGTTGATCCGGGTCTGGGTAATTGTGTATGGGAGTTTAAATGTTTGTGAACGCACCTACGATACGGGAGAAATTCCTAGTGTGAAAAAACAATAAATTGACCAAATTGAAATACGAGTAAATGTTAGAGGCAGTTTTGAATGTCAACAAAAGAACAAACGAAGCTACAGTCACAAGACATTTATATATGTTAACTTGTGAAAGTACTGTAGTTGCCTATTTAAAATCGTAGATCTCTACGGAGAAGAACGGGTAAGAACATGATTGACTGAATACCAGTATCCTTACATAGTATAAAACATAGTCGCTATTTTTGTCTGTCTGTTTGTCTGTATGCATAAATCTTTAAAACTACGCAACGGATTTTGATGCGGTTTTTTTTAATAGATAGAGTGATTCAAGAGGAAGGTTTTAGTATATAATTTGAACGACATCCACGCGGGTGAAGCCGCGGGCATCAGCTAGTTTAACATAAAGCGACTGCCTAGCTGACCTCCACAACCCAGTTAGTACTGAAAACTCTCTTAGTCAAGCATCTATAGTTTCGCTTCACCTGCAACAAATCCCAATCCCTCTCGTAACAAGAAGCAGAGCAAGTTGCAGCAACGTGCAACACGAGTTGGCTGCTCGCCACCGAAGCTGTAGCAAACAGATTAGGAATGTTAATGCAGTAGTTTGTCTTACGTGTAACGTGGTAGCTCTGTCGGTAGCGTGATCTGTGAGCTATACGAGGCGTTAGTGGATGAATGGCTTTAGAGTTTGTGAGGCTTTTCGTTATGAGATAATACGGTAATTGACAAAAAAATCTAATTAGTCCGTCAGATAGATTTTCAAAAAATATTGGACATTTATTTTTTCTTATTTCACTTATACAATAAATGAAGACGATACAGTGCTACACCAAATCGCGCGATGTCACAGTTTGGTACGTTTTTTACCAGACAGTGACGTCACCAGTCCCCACTCACGATCTTTGACACTCATTTTTCATTTCGTGATATCGTTAATTTTTATTAATTTGATAAAATAGAAAACACGTATCCAATATTTTTCGATAATCTAATAGACTAAACAGAATCATATTTATTTTAGTCAGGAAACATCCCTATTGTGATGTTGTTAAATAAAATATTTTTAAAAGAACAGTGGGTTTTTTTTTGTATTTTTTTTGTAACAAAACGTTGTCCCACACTAGGAATTTCTCCTGTATCGTGGGTGCGTTCACAAACATTTAAACTCACATACACAAACACCCAGACCCGAAACAACTATTCGTAGGCCGCACAATTAATATTTGTTCCGTGCGGGCCCGCGACACGCAGCGCAGCAGTCCATTGCTTGAGCCACTGCGCCAACCGTGCCGTCAAATTATCTACATCCTCTTCCTACCTTTTTCCCATATTACTCTGTCAACCGTCACGCTACGAGTATCGTTTACTTCTTTTTCTTTCAGTACTATTGATTGCAAATCAAAATCAATTACCATTATATTGATAAAAATATCTCAAGTTCGAACACTGAACTTTCACAGTTTACAACACAAGTTCAAATCACTGAAAACTTTACTAATCTTGCGTCAAAACTTAGACCCGCCAGTGTATTGGGTTCAAATAAAAAGTCTAAAAGTTTCAGTTACAGTCTTATAGAGGATCGGAGGAAATGAGAGTTCAGGGCTCTAGTGAAATGTTTTGTCAGTTTGTGCATAAATATGATTTGAAGTAATATATCATCATCTGCCTGAAATTTTCCCTATGTTGGCGTACACACGGCTACACATCAAGCTATACAAAACCAGTATAATCTGATCGTTCATTGTGCGAAAAGATCTAGTAAAGTGAGGCCAAGATTAACTGGTTTTGTATAGCTTGATGTGTAGCCGTGTGTACAAATGAATACTACTGATATTCAGCTGCATGCTGACCCCATTTTTACATGGAGCGACTGCCTATCTGACTTCCACAACCCAGTTAAATAAAATAAAAAAAAAAGTCTTTTATTTCATGCATTGAAAAAATAAAAAATAGTTACACAATACAATACAATACATTATTTTTCAGGAGTGTTTACATTTATAAATTTAAATTACATATTTGATTTACAAAGAGTTGTAACATACACGAATTTCATTATTATTGTTTTCTTTTCATATAAGGTTGGTATTTTTATTACATTTTACTTTATCAGTGGCATTAAAAAAAAAAAAAAAAACATTATGTTAAAATATGATGTATTTGATGAGGTAGCTAAAATTTTAATATAGGTAGGAAATAGTAGATTAATGGTATTATTTTTTTATAAATGTATAACAGGTATTGGAGAGTTGGTCCCTTCATCTTGACGCTAACCATTTACGGGCCACTGAAAAAAAATCACGCTATTTGAGGAAACTCTGTATGTAATGAGTGGTCACCTATGATATCCACAGACTCATCTAGGCAAGAGCGTCTTAACCTAAAAATTGATTGATGATATTGACATAATGGTCAAGGTCAAGGTCAAGGTCAAGGTCTTTAATTCCAAATTAAAGACCTTGTAGTAAAATATAGTATTGTTTAGGTAAAAAACCAAGCAAACCCGTAGCATCAATCTAAGTGTAGAAAAGTTAAAGTAGTGGTTGTTATTGGATATTCCCCATCGCGCGGCCGCACCATAGAGTTATAGCCGTTACGTCCATTGTCCTTTATTAAATTTGAACCCAACATGTTACCCATCTTGCTATTAGATCTGAGATACTGTGTTTTATCTGGGTGAGTAAGATGATACATTATAATATTTTAGCCATTTTAGGGTTCAAATGATTGAGATCAAAATATAATAATAGCATTAGGCTCGCCCCCTATTACATGAAACTTGGGCAAAATGTGGGTGCACGATTATGTACTCCGCTGCCTAATTCTTCTGGGATTACAGTCGTGATGTTACGCTATGATTGATATCATCATGTTTATTTTTGTATATTTTTAACGGATAACTCTTTTGACACGTACACTACTGGGCCCAATTAATCTGAAGAGTGCAAGAAGGAGACTTGAGCAAGCGTAGGTACTCATCAAACCTCGTGTCTTCTCTGTACGAAAAGAGACCTTTGTCCAGCAGTGGGACAGTGAAAGGCTGGTATAATGTTTGATACAGGGAGTAAGTAAGTTTTTCCCAATTTAGACAATACACCTAAGTCAATTCTATATTACCTAGATACATAATTTAATGGCATAGTGTATTGTATGCTTCAGTAAATCTCACTTAAGCTCACGGCTTACGCATATACCTGGATGCAGATGTGCCCTTAACATAAGTCAACACCTGTTCTAATTACTGTTTAGATCTCGATAAACAATATTAGCTGGAGATACGGACCAGCGGACTAGCATTACATAGGTACTACGAAGTCAATGTTGAATAGCAAATAACACGACTTAACATCCCGTCAGCTAATCACGAAGGATTTAGGTATCGTAGTTCTGGAGAGAGCAATTAGCAGCGGGGGTAAGTAAAATACTTACAGTGGCACTTCACATTAATTTTGGTAGTTCAAGAATTTTCATAATTTTATGTAAGTAACCACGTTGTTCAGGACTTTTTAAAAATAATATGAAGCAAGAGGTCGATTTCCAGGTCGGGCAAACTGTTAGCGGGTTTGTCCATCATGATTTTCTCAACAGCAGTCACGAAGTCTGGACTTGTGCCCAGTTGATGTCAATAGGCTGGCTCCCAACGTGGAATTTAAACATGACTACATCTATTAGTACTCCCACATTTCACCTCTGCCTAAACCCTTTGGGGATTACCGGTGTGATGCTATGTAAATTGATTTTTGAACAGAAAATTACCCTATATTACTTTATCACCCTTAAGACTATAAACTTCAAATCTTATCACCCCGAATGGAAAAGAATGAAAAGTTCACTCCGAAAACCTTCAGAAAATCTACGTTTCTTTTCCGAAACTGTGTCAAAAAATCCTTATAAACCAAAAAAGTACCTCACTCAGGGTATTAAAAGAAACCTTAGACCGTACCTGACTTAGCCAATAGCCCCTGGACCTCAATGAGACCCGCATAAATTGCCTGGAACCGATGATATTTGACACGTTTATAGCATTGCTCCGAATCTTAGGGGTAATACGTAGGTACAAAATGGCGGATCGATTCCTTGAGCAAAGTTACTGGATAACACGTCTCACGTACTTTGTAGAACAAAGTTTGTGACATAAATTATTTTAATCGCTTCTGCATGTGTATGATTAGTTTTGAGATTTGAGAGCATAGTCAATAGTAAGCGATTTTAAAGCGATTTGTATTCTTATATTGACTTTCAGCAGCATTAATTTTTTACAGACGTTTTACTCTTTTGGTAGAATATGTCACCGATTTTCACAACAATTCAATTTATTTTTGACGAATCAATATTCGTTAAAACCACGTTGATCTAGGTGTTCGGAAGCGCGACTGCTTAGCATGAGGTCCTGAGTTTAATGCTCGTGTCGGGCAAAGTCCACCAATTTAGTCATCATCATCATCAGCCTATAATGTTCCCACTGCAGGGACTCAGGCCTCCTCTCTAGGAGAGGGATGGGCTATAATCCACCACGCGGGCCCAGTGCGGATTGGCAGATGTCACATGTCTTCGAATTTTTTGGTTCTAAGACATGCCGGTTTCCTCACGATGTTTTCCTTCACCGTTTTGAGAGCAGCGGTGATGAAATAAATTACACAAAGTAATGCGCCTGCCTGGGTTCGAACCCACGACCTACTGTTCGTAAGTCGGGGCCGACACCACTGGGCCACAGCGGCTCACCACCAATTAGTATTGGGTAGCAATTGATACCCCTTGGTAAGCCTGGAGTCAGAGTTTCGGGCCTCTGCCTACATGTAACGACTGACAAACATCTATAAATGACAGTCGTGACCAATGGAGGAATGTAATAATGGTCACCCATCCACAGACTGACCTTGGCAATTGCGTTTTAACCTTGAAGATCGATCCGTGCGGCATCCACAAGCTTGATAATCGTGTACTGCGGTAAAAATTACCAGGAGGACTAACCGGCGCTCCGGATGTAGTAAATATCGTCCACTACTAGTAAACGCCTTGAAATTACACCAATCTCCTTACCACCTACCATTATCAAAATGAAACGTCATAGAAATTATATCCAGAGCAATCTACCGTAATCCCCTTGAGAATATGAAAACAATGTCTCCACCGCGATCACTTATGTATAGGATGACTTAATTCTGTGGAAACTCGTACGGGGGGTGCTGGCGGAAATCCAAGCCCCCTATATATATATCTGTCATCATTTTTGTGTGGCGCCAGTGATAAGAGAGGAGGGTAGGGAAGAATATAATGGGGATTGGGATGTACTATCTTTTTTTTTTCGGGGGGGGGTGGGATATCATCAAATAACCCCGGGGTCTGGGCAGAGCGGAAGGGAGTGTCAGATTTCTATTGACCAAAACAACCCATGTTCCTTCATAGCCCTTGTGCCTAAGCCACGGCATCTCTTTCGAACAACTCGCAGCGGGATGTAGTATCTTATGTTACGTTTCTGGACTGTCTCTTTGGTCTTGTGGTCGCAAGAGTAAATGGTGAGCTGGAGGTCTTAGTTCGATTCCCAGGTCGGACCAAATGTTATTGGATTTTTAATAAAGATTGAAAAATATGTTTTTTGTTATTAGGAAATTCTCTGTCGTCGCCACGGAGTCTGAATTTTTTTTTTGTTTCCCGGTTGACGGCAATACAGTTGGCATCTTTGACACTGGACTTTAATATAATTGGAGAAATGTGGGTTTATTGTTTGGTACACCTCTGCCTAGCCCTTTCGAGATTACAGGCGTAATGTTATGTTATTTTATTTTAGTCAATTTAAATCATTCTCTTCCTAAATCGCTACAACTGGCACGCTATCTCCCCTACCGTACAGCTTACATTAATCTTTCTAGAGACAATTTTAAAATCACCTGAGAATAGCCGGTACGCGGTGTTTCAGCGATGCTCTAACTTACAATGTGTTATAAATCATAACTTTATACCTGCAACTCTTCAGTTATACTGGATTGAACGTGTCTGTCTGTGGAGATATAGAAGATAGAAAATTTATTGTGTTTATTTGGATAAAACACCTTAAAATTTTATAAAACTTTAGAACAATCAAAACTAATAATGCCAAAAGGGCCTCAGCTCAGCATTTTGCTACATAGCTTTATTGGCGCGTGGGCACAGTTAATGCTTGTTCCAGTTCTGGAAGCATTTGCTCGCGCCAGTGCCAAAAGCAGTGACCTGGAAATCTGACAACCAGTCTTACCAAAGGGTATCGTATTACCCAGTATAAACTGGGTTGTGGAGGTCAGATAGGCAGTCGATCCATGTAAAATACTGGTATTCAGCTGCATCCGGTTAGACTGGAAGCCGACCCAAACATAGTTGGGAAAAGGCTAGGCAGATGATGACGTGCAAGGTCTCAATAAACCGATAAAGCCGATACATTAATGTTCGCCATCTCTGACCGGTATGGACCGGTCAGACATCGTCCTGCCCGGACAGCAGCGCCACTTACCGGGTCCAATTGTGTTTGCAAATCGTCCAAGAACTTATTGAAATTTTCCCAGAAAGTTTCATCGAAATCGGTCCAGCCGTTTAGGAGCAGTTCAGTGACATACACACTTACACACGTACAGTAGAATTATATACAGCGTGTAACGGAAGGGGGGTATCAACCCTGAAGGAGGTGAATGTGCTCATGAAACTCAACAACTTTCCCCAAAGAACATAGGTCGAAATATGAAAAAAAAATTTGGCCCTCCCTTACAAAACTGACTACCAGCTGATTGATTTACTATGGGAGGGCCAAATTTTTTTTTCATATTTCTACCTATGTTCTTTGGGGAAAGTTGTTGAGTTTCATGAGCACATTCACCTCCTTCAGGGTTGATACCCCCCTTCCGTTACACGCTGTATAACTATAAAGATTCTACTATACTTGTGTGTATTATGGTGTTCCACCAGCCCCTGTAGCAAGGCGATTCTATCTCTATTCTACCAAGAATAGACAAAGATTTTTCCATACAATTTTCCATGAAACCTTGCTACAATCTGTCATTTTGTCGATTGTTCCGTAGACAAAACCCGTTTCTTCGGTGGTCATGCTAAGCCGGCAGGTATAGTAAACGTCAAATTACATTAGGGCTTGTATTTCTTGTATAATAATACAAGACTGGCTCACCGCAGTGTTAAGGGCTTTTATTACCTACTTATAACGAGCACGTTTGGGGACTATTTCTACCACGCAGCTTTACTTTAACGAAAGATGACCGTCTTCTCCTAATTAGAGACTTCAGAGCATCTGATGCTTTGGAGTGAAATATTAGTTTATTTTCTTAAGAGGGAACAGGGCCAGCTAGGAGTTTGAAAAAACTACGGCCACCGTGTTGTTGTCGGGGGCAACGAAGAACATCGATCATATCACAAAAAAATACGAGGTTGACGTTTCGTATTCCCTTTTTTCTCATTTAAAACTGAGCCGATTCAATTCTATAAGACGTAAAAATGTTAAGGAAGAGAATGTCTATAATTATCTTTATATTTATGATAAAAACTTTTAGAATTTGTCTGTTATTTTTCTAAGCATGGCCGTAAATTGGGTCACATTTTCTTTAATTTTCATTTTCTGTGATTTTATTTAAAAATATGTTTAGGAAGAAAAAAGGGAGAATCGCAGCCTCTGTTCCCTCTTAATTAATTCAGAATTGTTATCGCGTGGTTGAAAATTTGAAATATCTGTTAAATAAGTTTAATGTTCGGCGTAAAATATTATGTTTTTTGAGACATCGGAGGACAGCCAGAGAGAGAGATTTGAAGGAAGCAAGCTACGTTATAAGTTTTTTGTATGTTTTTCAGCTCGTGTTTTTTTCAGAATATTATTAAAATAAGCTTATATATGACGTATTTGTGTACATACATACTAATTTAACAAACATTGAAGGAGAGTTTCTGATTAATTGCAGTTGTCAGCTCTGGGAAATAGCACGGTGTTGTTGTCTACACCGAGATAATTAATTTTATGCTATGATCATACTATCCTGGAAATTGCTGCTTTAGTTATTCTTGGAATTTCTATTTGAGATGCCTACTCTTTTTCTTCTAGCTATAATAATAATTAATAGCAATAAAAGAAAAACAATTATTTGGTAAGAAAGTGTAGGGTTTTCACTATGAAAATGAACGAAGATATTTTTACACACCAAATTAATGTTGGATAATTACTCTGGACATGAATCCGTTAAGTCAGAGGTGTGTGTCTTGGATTTGAACACGAGACTTAGTCACACCACTAATCACTGCTATGTTATGTTGATGATGAATAATTATCAAAAAGTTCTCCGTATATCACCATAATTCCTTCTGTGCCATATTATTTAAACAGCTACCTCTCCAACTTTTTATTCGTAACTAGAACTCGTAGAAAGCACGTACAATACCCTAAGAATGACCTAACTCACTCTAGAGCATTAGATCCGTAACCGATGAGCTATATAAATAAAATAAATGCTCCTGTCCCGGTTTTACCCCGGGACATTATTCAAGCTAAATCCCGGGATTTGCCGGGACTCCCTGCGAATCTCTTAACATTACCGTTAAATTGTTTTATGGCGGGAAAAATTGCGGACGAAATTAAATTTCCGGATAGATATTATGATAATTAATTTCTAGGTGGACTAGTTTTGTAAGAGGAAGTCTGAAAGTGGCGCCAGTGGCTGGAAAGTTGTTTGGTATAAGGTTATCGTGGTATGGACATTTGTGAGGCGGAGTAATGATGGAAATGTTGATTGTAAATATGTGATGGCTATAGGATTAGAGGAATGTCTACTTTTGGGTATCTCAAATGGCCACATCGACCGTCCTGAACTCGTTGCTAATCTGTCATTCCGCACGAATCTGATGGGATTACGTCAACGGCCAATATTAAATGTATCCTTTCGCAATGACTAATTATAGGCGGAATGTATTCTCAATAAGAAGTGCAATCAGTTTCAATAGGCTTCCTTGGGACCTTAATGTCGACTTGTTCTGCACTAGTGTGGCGACCTTAAGACGGCTATTGGCACAGTCATTTTTCAAGGACAGTTAACTTTTCATTAACTTGTATTTATTTTCTTCTTTTTATCGACTTTTTTGTTAACCATATGTGGAGGCTTGTTATTAGCAATTTTATATTCTTTATTTCATTGGTTTGTTAGTCTGTAAGCCTTCTTTAAAATAAAATAAATAAACGTCGAAAAAAACGATAGATGGACTGTGTGAAAGACGATAATAAAATTATCGCTAGAAAGGAGGTGACTTCTGAGAAGCCGAGGAATAGAGTAGTTTGGAACAAGACGACATGGAATTATGATAATGACTAGTTTTAAGTTATCTACACTAATATTTGATAAGAAAAGTTATAAGTTTGGATGTGGGAGGTAATATACAAAACTACTGATCCGATTTCAACGTTCATTGATGTTAAGTATTACCACATGCCATGGGATATGTTTATGCAATGTAGACACAGTTAACCGGCTGAAGCTATTAACACCATGACTGTAATCCTTGGAAGGTTAAGTAAAGGTGTACCCAAGTATAGTACACCCACATTTATTTTACACATTTTGTCCCATATAATCATATTAGCAAACTAATTGCCATCAACCGGACCTACGAAGAAATATTGCAATGTTTATTACAAATGAACCTAATTCAACTCACTTCTGGGGTCCTTAAAGCGATTTCAATTCAAAAATAAACCGGTTGTTAGTAAGAAATCTCATTTAAAATAGAACGATTTATTGTCTTTTTCACCAATAACAATACGTAGCAACAGATTTGACGGTTGATTGATTAGTTCATTACTAATCAGGCTTTGAGAAGCTGATTACTGTCTTGAGCAGCTGCTGTTTTTCAGTTTAGTCAGGAAGGATAACGTCCCATGATCACAGGTCCACTATCACTATCACTACATCACTTCTTCTACTTAGATCTTCAAAACTACGCAACGGATTTTGATGCGGGTTTTTTTAATAGATAGAGTGATTCAAGAGGAAGGTTTTTGTACCCGTGCAAAGCCGGGGCGGGTCACTAGTTAGTAAATGCGAAAGTTTGTGAGGATGAATGGTGGTGGATGGTGATGGTTACTTCTTTAGACAAAAACTACAGAACGGATTTAGATGATATTTGGCACACAGATAGTTAATAACCTGAATTTAACACAGGGTTACTTTTTATTTCGGTAGTACAATCTAGTGGGACAATTAACGAGGTTCACACGGAGAAAGTCGTTTAAGCTAATATTATGACGTTTCTGCCTCGATCTTATATGTTACTAGCGACCCGACCCGGCTTCGCACGGAAGCATTTATTCTACACATAATAACCTTCCTCTTGAATCACTCTATCTGTTAAAAAAACCCGCATCAAAATCCGTTGCGTACTTTTAGAGATTTAAGCTTATATAGGGACAGACAGCGGGAAGCGACTTTGTTTTATACTATGTAGTGATGTGAAAGGAGACAGTGTTCACTTACAATCAAGTGAGTCACCACCCTGATAGCCTCATCATCTGCCTACCCTTTTCCCAGCTAAGTTAAGGTTGGCTTTCACTCCAACCTGATTCAACTGAATACCAGTATTGTACATGTAGCAACTGCTACTCTTTTTTTTGGGATGGTAGGAACATCAAATGACTCCTCTCGCTCTGGCACACCTCGGACACTCCATACAACGCCCGCAAAATAATTACCTATTACTACTACATAAACAAATAACGTTTGTGCACGACGTGCACGTGCAAATGTGTGCGTAAACTCTAGTAGGGTTATCGTAGCCTAAAAAATGGCGCGGAAAGTGCAACGGTCTGCGTCGCGAAAACCGAACGACGACTACCTACTACGTCGACGACGAATACCTCGAAGTGCGGGGTGAGGTGCGGTATTTAATATGAGCGCGGGGAAGGGAGTGTCCCTTCTGTACGTAGTACTATTATGTATTCTGTGGCTCTGGGCAGAGCGATAGGGAGTGTCAGACTTCTACTGACTAAAAACAATCCATGTTCTTTCTTTGCCGTTTGTGTCGTGGCCACGGCATCTCTTTCGAACAACCCGAAGCCCCGAACAAATGCCACTCTATATCTCCATATTCCCTATTCAAATGTAACCCTACCGAACTACACATAAATCCTCTTTCATTCAACACAAACGAGTTCGAACATTCATTCAAAATTAACTACTCGTACGGACTCAAAGAAAACTCCTTGCCCCGAACTAACAATTGCGAACAGTTGCAGACTCCGTTTGAGTTACATTTACATATGATCAGCTGTGTAAGTACTTACCACGTTGGAGCGAAGTTCAGCAAAGGATTTTGGTGATTAAATATGTAGAGTTTATTTGGTTTTTAGTTTGAGTTGGAGTAAGTAGCTGAATAATAACAGTGGGCGATCTACAGGTTAAGCCATGCTTGCCTGGGTTGGTGTGTAAATGGGTGACCACTCATTACATACCCTGTTTTCTCTATGCGAAATTAACCACTTTTACTCATACTTTTACTACGTGACCATGAAATGATGAACGATGAACGATTTAAACTCGCATGTTATACACAAATACCGAGACCCGAAACAAATATTTGTTGGCCATACAAATATATGTTCCGTGCGGGGATCGAACCCGCCACACGTAGCGCAAAAGTCAACTGCTTGAGCCACTGCGCCAACCGTGCCGTGCAATTGTAAGCACAATCCTTCGGAAAACCGACAAAATCGATATAAAACTCAACATTTCAACTCGACAGTTCACAGAACCTCAGGTCCTGCTAGCATACCAATGTCTCCCAATGCAAACGCCTGGCGGGCAGCCAAGCTGATTCTCCAAGTCTTGCCCTTTCAGCCCAAATAAATATTTGTTATTACTCCAAGAAATATGGCTCCTACATTAACTTATGTTTCTGTTTTTTTGTGTCTTATTATAATTTAGGAGGCATAAGGAGTTGTGAGTACTTTCAGAGATAATAGTGGGAGAAAAAGATGGCGGATCTTAGAAAGTGGACCGAAGTGGTTCGTGATAAGAAGGATAGATAACAAGTTGTACTTAGCCTTGTCTGACTGAAAATATATTGATTTTTTAGCTGTGAAGTCTATATGATGTTATGATAAGGTATCTAAAGAACCGATTTATCTTTAAGGCGAGGTTTCCCTACTTTGTTTTTATGTACGCACGACCTCGTCCCCCGCCCTGCCGCGCGAGCGATATAACGCCTAAATTTTGACTGTTTTTTCTTCTTGGAGAAAAATGATAAAGAAATTATACATTATGTGACCCGAGATAATACACATTTTTTACGACCTTTATTATGATATAAGTTTCATTTTTCAAAGCCTAATATAACTCAAGTAAAACGATTATTTAGCCATCATTTGGACATGTCTTTGCGATTTAATTGGATGCAGTGAAGTGTAAGTAATCGTGTATCGCATGCCCGACATATCATGATCGAAAAGTCAACTATGTAACACATTTTTTTCAAAATTTAAATCCGTTCCATGTACGAGTAAAACGCTATTGTTGACGACGTTTATCGGGGTAACCCCGCCTTAATACATGAATGTACCTTTCACGCTAATAAAGATTCAGCAATTTTTTGGAGTTGAATTCCATTTTACAGAGCAGAACCTGCACAGCAGGCAGTCACACAATATGACTGAGGTCATGTTCAAGGTATGTATAGATTTACAGGGTTTTTGATTCACATTCAAATGACAAACCAATTTCTGGTAGGTTGAAATAAGGAAGCTTAAATATGTCATTTAAAGGCGTTATTTTGCGATATATAAATATGCTAACATGTGAAGAAGTAACAAATTTTTTAACAGGCATATCTCAACAGAAACTACACTTCAGAAAATCGAGAACCACATCGAGCGCAAAATCTACGAAAGACTTAACGCTTGCAAAGAGCTGGTTAAAATTAACGTAAAAAGTTAAGGGGAAGTTTCCCACCGTGCTGTCAGTCCGTATTTAAGGGGAATCAGCGGTACTTGGGGTGGATTTTGGCACGAATTTCTAAGAAAACTTTACACTTTATAGGAGCAATATGCTCGCCCGTAGGTTTGCTCGCTGCACGGCAGACGTCAAAGTCAGTTTATTTAAAGCGTTCTGTCAGTCCTTCTACACGAGCGGCCTATGGGTGTCATATACGAGCCGAGCCTACAACGTTCTGCGCGTGCAATACAACAATGCCTTCAGGATGCTGTTGCGGTTGCCGCGACGTTGCAGTGCGTCGGGAATGTTTGCTGAAGCACGTACGGATGGCTTTCACGCCATCATGCGTAAGAAAGCGGCTTCCCTACTGCAACGTTTGCGTAGCACTCAGAACAGCATCCTGAAAATGATTGTTAGCAGAGTGGACTGCCCCATCCAAAGGCACTGGGTAGAATTAGGTATAGGTTTATGTTAAATAGGATTAAGTACTAACAACACTAACATAGCATGTAAGCACAGTTTGTTACTAACCACTAACTACGTATGGACTGCTTAGGTCTGAAATAAAGATATTTTATTTTATTTTTTATTTTATTTATTTATTCCTTAAGGGTTAAACGAGTTAACAGTTTCTGTCAAGTATCAGAGTAATTGAGTTGTAATAGAATTTTATTTCGTGTGATTTTTGGCAAAGTTTAAGTATGCATTTACGTGTGAGTGGGTATTTAAGCTTTGGGGTCTTGTTTTGTTTTTTGGGAAAACTTTTTTGGGGAAAGGATTTTGTTCTATTGAAAACCAGGGTATCAGCTAAACAAGGAGTTTTTTTTTAAGGAGGCCAACGTCATTATTTAATCCTACTTCCTTATCCTTACATAGTATAAAACAAAGTCGCTATTTTTGTCTGTTTGTCTGTATGCTTAAATCTTTAAAACTACGCATCGGATTTTGATGCGGTTTTTTTAATAGATAGAGTGATTCAAGAGGAAGGTTTTAGTATATAATTTGAACGACATCCACGCGGGTGAAGCCGCGGGCATCAGCTAGTAATATTATAAATGCGAAAGTTTGTGAGTATGTATGGATGTTTGTTACTCGTTCACGCAAAAACTACTTAACACATTTGGATAAAACTTGGTACGCAGATAGATAATAACCTTGATTAACACATAGGATAGTTTTTATCCCGATTTTATCTTCCCGTGGGATAATTTTCGAGTTGTAGCGGACGAAGTCACTGGCAACACCTAGTGATCTATAAATGATCGGAGTAATAAACTATTACTCAAAAAATCTAAGATGATGATGATGATCATCATCTGCTTAGCCTTTTCCCAATAATGTGAGCTTCTAGTCCAGGGATGGCGAACCAATGGCACGCGTGCCATTGATGGCACGTTACAGAATATTTTAGGCACGCCTCCGAATTTTTAACCATATTTTCATTTATTTATTTATTTATTTATGTACACACAAAATACAAAAAAAGGAAAATACATAAAAAGAATAGAAGAGCACAAAGGTACTGCTTATTTCATAAGAAATCTCTTCCAGCAGACCTGCGAGAGGAAAGTTAAATTAGAAATATAGACACAGTGTGTAGCAAAGACAAACAGGAAAATTTTAATTAGAATTTTGAACAAAATTGTACCTATCGATATAAAATAAACATACATACAAATTAATACACATATAAAAATAAACACTAGTAATAGGAGTACATACATATAATGTATAAACATACATAAATACAGAATATTACAGTATAGAGGAGAGGTAATGTTCTTTGACTTGTTTTTTGAAAATAAACAAAGATTTAGAGTCTAGAATTTTAGGCGGAAGTGAGTTCCACAAACGTACTGCGTGAACAGAGAAAGAGTAAGAAAAGGATTCGGTTTTATGGGATGGGATATTAAGATGATGCCTAAGGTTCGCTTTCCCTGTTCTAGTCTAACCGGATGTAGCACGAATACCACGATTTTACATGGAAAGACTGCCTACCTAACCTCCACAACCCAGTTTATATTGGGTAATATTGGTAAGACTGGTAGGCAGATTTCGGGCGACTGACCACCAACAAATCTCAGCCTTATTCAGTTTCACGAGTTTGATAGTGCTAACGCTAAACCGTTTTAAAACATACACAATAATAAACACAAATTGAATAAACTCAGAATTTTTAAAAAACCCTTTTCAATCCATTTTCAGCCATTGCCGCTCACAGCCAAGAATTCGCCAAGTTGTGGAGATTAGCCAAGTTACGACGTGACCGGCCAAGTTGGCTTCAATAACTCTTGCAGTTTTAAAACGGAATAAAGGTTTCTCCAGTTATGTAAAACTGAAGTTTTTCCTATTAGGAATTCTATTGGTCGGTATGGTGATTAGTTTCGTATCGGTTTTTGAGTGTTTTGATTAGTTTCGTATCGGTTTTTGAGTGTTTGTTTGGCTCGATCTCTGAGGAATTCTTAAAATGTTGCCTTTTTTAACTTTCATGCCTTTCTTGCGAAGTCATTTTGCGTTTCTCTTTCCAAAAACTTTAGTCAAATGTGTAACTTGTAACGACACCGATACTTCCATGTCTCAAATATGCAAACGTTATATTAATCCATATAGATTACCTACGAGAAGTGTATGTAAAATCAGTATCATGATTTATTACTGCTATGGACAAGTCAATAGACTATGACTGCACTGACAGCCGTTCTAAACAGACAATCTTTGCCAGTAAGCAGCAGTTGAACAGTTTGTTGAACGGATTGTAGTTGCTCATTCTAAAGTGTAGACCTCTATAAAAAAGAACGGCCAGGATTTTTTCTTGGACACTCTTTTAATTCAGAGTTTGGTGTAAAACCTTGATTACATCATTCATGTTGAGACTGTACATTATGGGAAAACGATGTTGTAGCGAGATGTACAAGTCGTATATTTTAACACCAACAAAGAGAAATAGTGCAAGCGGCTTAACCAATTTCTGCCTTTAAACCCTCGTTCGACTCAAACGCCAATCCTCATCCATATTCCACATCCCTTTGCAGCAAACCCAGTCATATCCTATCGGAATAGTTGGTAACATTCAGTTCCTCGTCATATATTCTCATTGTAGCAATATTCACTAGTCAGGCCGTCTGTTCTGGCTCTTAAATAACTAAGTGAGCTTCGTACTGAATGGACTGAATGGGCCTTGACTGTGTGAAATTGAGTTGGTCGCTTGACGAAAATTTTAGTAGGACGTTAATTATGAGGTTCGCAAAGAAAATGGGCATGCAAATTGTACGAGTTTAATGGGTAGTGGTTAGGGGTTAAGGGCGTAAGTTGTGCTTTTAAATTATCATGATTATGTTGATGTGGGCATTTTGTTTAGGAAATTAGATAAAGTTAGAGAAAAGGGTGTACAGGTTCTATTAGCACATCTATTAGATTGGGTCGGGTGATACTCTTGATGTCTGTGGTGAGCGTTAATGTACAGGTATCTTATGCCTTCAACTCATGGTGTAGTTCGGTTCAAACTTAATGGCGGCTCGGAAGTTAGCTGCATGTGATGGTCTGCTCAGGTATGACGGTTCAAACTTTAATCCAGCTCGAAAACTCTAAAGTAAAGCTGCGCATAACACAATTTTATCTAAAATTGTGTTATGCGCATCAAAGGGGCACAGAGGACGCGTCATCTGGACTGTATAATGCCCAGAGTCCCAGACATTGACTCGCGGCTAACTTCCGAGTCACCATAAATTTTGAACCGAACTATAGTAGGAACAATGACGTCGTCACGGTTTGTCGTGGTGGTAGTCGGAAGGTGTACTACTTATTCTTTCATGAGGTCTATCTTACTGGTTAAATTATTTATGCATCATTTCATTATCAGACCTTGAACATTAAACTAATCATCATCTGATTAATTTCACCGGGTAAGCATGGCCAGAAACAACATTCGAAGGGAGAAAGGGGAGGGCTTTGCCCAGCCGTGGGACCCAACATAGGCTATGAAATATCCGGTTTTGTAGAAAGTATACTTTCAGGGACAATTTCATGGGTATTTATGTTACATACACACACACATAAACTCACGCCCTTTTCCCATGTGGGTAGGCAGAAACCACAGAACAGACATGTATTTATGTTAATCATATTTAATTGCATAGCTCTGATTACTGGAATCAAGTTCACTAATTGCTTACATATTCTCTAATGAGCGTTTATTAGTTATCATCTCAAACTCAATAAGCTTCAATATATCACATCATATAGTGAACATAGTTTATCAAGATTAGATCAAACCATTGACTTAATATAATTTGGTGTATAGTGTAATAGCTATCTTGGAACAGTAGGATTATTAACTGTATTAATTTAGTTGGTGTCACACTAATAATTGACTTCATAGTATCACGGCTGTACTCCTCGTACGGTTAAGCAGGGGTGCACCTAATAGTACGTCGTACATGTCGTCAGTTTATATGTTTAAGTCTCAAAAATAAATTATCCTGGTCAGAAAAGGACAATGGAGGACAAAGTTTGGGACAGAATTTGAAAAAAAGTACCACAGAGTTTAGTAGACCTGTCCTATGGATGCCTTTTGGCCCTTTTGGACAAAAATACCGTGGTATTGTGTTCCTGTAGTCTAGATGGGTGCAGACATTGCCATAATATTATAATTATCCCACCTGTAATCACCGAAGATTTAGCAGAGGTGTACTTATTAGTGCTTACATATGTCACCAGTTCATGTGTTTTCCTACTCCTCCGCTATTCTTTTCTGATTAATTTCATTGCGGGATCCAAGACAGTTAAATCGTTTCTCTGGGACTTCGTCGAGCTTCATTGTCTCGGCGCTTTTCTTGTGGTTGCCACTGTTGATTCTGGCTAACAGGAGTTACAGTGGTTTGGGAATAGTGTGGCGGGCTTGTCCCAAAAAAAATATATATATAATATATATGTCACCAGTTCTTACGTTACGTACGAGCCTATTGCCGTTTACTAGGCACAATTCCTTTCGCCGTGGATGGAAAAAATAAATAAACCTGTCTGTCATGGTAATCGAACCCAGGACCAACAAGGCATACACGCACATTAATAAAAAAACATGAAAATATCCCATAGATATTGGCTACCTCCCACTAAATTAACGGTAAGAGGTGAAAAGGGGCGTTCAAGTGTAAGTTTCGTAATACCAGCATATTTTCCAACTAATCAGCATTTTCCGACACGAATTTCCACAAAAAAGAGATTCTTTATCTTAAGTAAAAGTTCTTGTTTGAGCAAAAATTTAAATGTTCCGTGGTTAATGAGCTGGAAATGTGATTATTAGGTTCTTTTGAGCAAAAATAGAAGGTAAAGGTTCTCCGTAAATACCTACCTACTGTTTCAGCGATCAATAAATTGATATACTGCCTAAGTTTTATAGTATCGTTGGAATTTTTACCGTAATTTAGAGAATTTATTCCTGAAAGTTTATGTTTATAACACTGTTTTACCTGCGTAGAATATTATAGGGAATACAAAAAAATCAGATATAACCATTGACTTATATATTACTGCGTAAGGACTGGGCGGACCGCATGATAAAATGACGCCTCGAATTTGGTCCCAAATAGGTCTTGATTGCGTGCCTAGGAAAATGCTCGAATTTCTGTTGTACAAACTCGGGAAAAACATGTAATTTCGCTCAAAAATTAAACTACGTAAATACTTAATTTGGTTAAGTATATACACACAAGAGCTTAAAATGTGTGCTTTTAGTTTGGGATTCATTCTGTATCTACACCGAAGTTTAAAAGAAAATTCAAATTAAAAATTAAAATTTAACTTTTTTTTTATTAACATTTTAATGAAAGCTTTAATTAATTTCTTTATACCTCGATAATACCACGCCACGCCGCTCATACAAGGTTACGTTTACGAGCAGCCTGATTAGTTCTTATAGATGACGTTAGTGTTTCTCTGAATGGGGAACGCATCGAGCAAAATGTTCGGACGACCGTATCTTTAGTTTTTATCAATGTATATAACGCACAAAGACAAAAGAAAATTGAACTTTGAACTTCGACGAAAACGGAAAATCTATCCCATTTCTTTCAGATACCAAAAGACTAGAAGAATCCTTCGTTTTCAAAAGACGTTGCAATAAGGGTGTTTGTGTGGCGCATTCGTGTTCCACGCGCGCCACAAGGCTCGACGCCTGTCAGGGCTGCGGGCTGTTCGAAAGAGATACCGCGGCCAAGGACACAAAGGGCTAAGAAGGAACATGGGTGGTTTTTAGCCAGTAGAAGTCTGACACTCCCTTCCGCTCCACCCAGAACAAGAGAAGTCATTTGATAATTTCCCACCCTCCAAAACAAGGTGTTGTGTAGTCATTTTAAAAAAAATCCGCTGAAAGTCCAACATTAAATACTACCCCAACTCTATTTATAACCTTCCCAAAAACTAAAAAGCATCTTATTTACCGTCAACTGTAAACCCTACGAACAGTAAATTATAAAGGTAGGTAAAACTAACGTCAACATTTTAGACCCCCAGAGGGGACAACATTCTTCAGATTTATTTCAGGCCTACATGGAGGTATGAAAGTTCTGTTTTAAGAATGGAGTAGGTATCTAAACATAGAGGATTGTATCAGGTAAGTGTGGTCGTGTTAAGGATGTAGTACAAATCACACTGAACGATTTTTTTATGGGATCAACAATTTGTTGTCCCATACAAATCTTCAATACCTACTCGACCCTAATGTACCTATGGGTTAGTTTGTAGCGGCACTACAAAAAGTATTACTGCACTGTCCATGACAAAAATTAAGAACTAACATCAAAATGCTGAATCGCGCAGTTAAAGTTATCCGCGACATAAGACTGCATAAATGAAACCGACAACAACTTTCTGGCCCATCCTCCATCCATTTTCTCCATACCCCTAAAAGTTATTTATTTATTTTTTCTCGGCGACAATATTGGTGGCATGGAGAAAGTAGCTTATTTGGATGGTCTGACACCTCCTTCAAATATAATCAACTTTCTTAAATATTTAGAATTCAAACCACTAATTTATTCTATTATGTACACACAAAATAAAAAAAGGAAAAAACATAAAAAATAGAATTGCACAAAGGTACTGCTTATATCATAAGAAATCTCTTCCAGCAGACCTGCGAGAGGAAAGTTGGATTAGAAATATAGACACAGTGTGTAGAAAAGACAAACAGAAAAGTTTTAACTAGAATTTAGAACAGAATTGTATCGATATAAAATAAACATAGACATACAAATATATACACATATACATCCATACTAAATGACACCTCCATTTCTTTCATACATCCCAGCATATCAGGTAGAGCCAGACCCTAAACCCTTATGACGTCAGCGCTCGTGTGACGTTTCCTCTGAGTTATTGCGGTGACGTCATCATTTTAATGCCTTCTAAACTTCCCTTTTAGCCCTTTGAATGTCATACAGGAGGTAGACAGAAATGTAAGTGATATGGTGTCCAGTTTATAAAGGAAATAAATTATGTACGTGGGGATTAAGAAGAGAAAATAAACGCTGGTTGGGGTCGCAATTAATTGTGTAGCAAAGATTTGTGTAAATTTTACTAACAGAAAGCTGTGGTTTGGCTTGCACGGTGATTATCTTACACATGCATTTTCTGATGTCTTCTACTTAGCGTGGAGATGACAATTCAAATTGACTCAGCTCAAAATTTTGCGACTAATTTGTCGTTTTCGTAGCATTTCTATCATGTGCAAATAACTCTTCTGATATAGAAAGTATTCTATTTGACTTTGGAATAACGTAGCTTTGTATCTAATTCGTTATTTCTAGAGATTACATTCTAAAAACACACAAGTTCCCTTATTGATTACCATTAACTTGCTTTAAGAAGGATCAAGAATATACTATGTATTAAGTCAACTATATTAGCTAGCTCTAACTATATCAGTTGACTAGTAATAACTACGGAATAACCGACCGGCTTCCATGTTATAATTTTAATTCCCAAGCTGCGAATTGATACGATCCGCAAGCAGAGATCATTGAATTATCTCGATTGGCACATGAGTTACAGTTCAGAGTTGATTCGATATTTCCTCTGTTTGTTCCTAGGATAGGATAACTTACATAGGACTGAGTTTATAATCTGTTGTACCTTTTGTATGTATTTTTATATACATTACATCAAGCCTTAAGGGGACGGTGAACGAACATTTCTCCATACAAACGTAATACCAAAATCATTCGTGATACGAACATATTACCAACTTAAAATTATGTTATTCGGATACAGACGATATTTATCTAGGTTCCTATTAAACTTTTTTTTTAAAACATTTACTATTTACGAAATGAAAGCGAATTGTATTTCGTCAATAGTAAATAGCAATTCGCTTGCATTTCGTAAATAGTAAATGTTTAAAAAAAAAAGTTTAATAGGAACCTAGATAAATATCGTCTGTATCCGAATAACATAATTTTAAGTTGGTAATATGTTCGTATCGCGAATGATTTTGGTATTACGTTTGTATGGAGAATGTTCGTTCACCGTCCCCTTAATAATCCCCGAAGGGTTGGGCAGAGGTATGTTTTGAAGTCCCATGTAGGAGAGGGCGAGCTTATTGCCATCAACAGGGCACAAATCCAGACTCTGTGGCTACTGCTGAGAAATTTCTGATGGAAAAACTCAATAACAATTTGCCCGACCTGGGGGTCAAACTCAAACCCCATGCACAGGAATCGTGCTTGTGGTCACTATTAGACCGACGAGGCAGACATTATTTCCGTTCTTTGAGCTGTGGGCCAAAACAACCACGTTGTGGAACCCTGACACACCCAGTAGGCGATGCGGTAGACCTCGTAGGATATGGCGGGACGAGCTTGACAGAATCGACGACCAGTGGTCCACATTGGCCCTGGATCGCAATCCAAATTGCTGGATTGTAATTTGGAAATCGTGGGGGGAGGCCTTTGCCCAGCAGTGGGTTGACCAGTAACAGTCATCATCATCATTTCAGCCAAAAGACGTCCACTGCTGGACATAGGCCTCCCCCAGGTGTCGCCACATTGACCGGTCCCGTGCGTCTCTCATCCAGCGGGTCCCCACAACCTTGACCAGATCGTCGGTCCACCTAAGTAACAGTAAGTTATATTTATAAATAATCATCACCTGCCTGCTAGCCTTATCCCAAGCATGTTGGCATCGTCTTCCAGTTTGACTGGAAGTGGTTCGGCTGCATTTTGTCAGACTAGAAGTAGGAGTAGTACTAGTATTAAAAAAATATATTACCCAGAGCCACTACTAACTATGTTTTTTCCTACTCCTCCGCTATTCTTTTCTGATTAATTTCGTTGCGGGATCCAAGACAGTTAAATCGCTTCTCTGGGACTTCGTCGAGCTTCATTGTCTCGGCGCTTTTCTTGTGGTCGCCACTGTTGATTCTGGCTAACAGGAGTTACAGTGGTTTGGGAATAGTGTGGCGGGCTTGTCCCATAAAAAAAAAATACCAAGAGCCACTGCCTATCTGACGTCTACGACCATATACCAGTTGGCACTAGGCTTACCCAGTGCTTTTTTATGGTGATAAATCATCAAATTACTCCTCAGTGTCAGACTTCTAATGACTAAAAACCACCCATGCTCCTTCTTAGCCCTTTGTGCCGAGGCCGCGGTATCTCTTTCGAACAACCCACAGCCTCGACGGGAGACTACCCAATGCTCAAGTATTAACTTGGTTGAACTGGTTGACTACCTTTCTGACCTCAAGTGCTGGTTAATAGGTGAATACAATAATCAAGCATTATTTAGGTGTAAAATCATTATGTAAGCATTGCTTTAAATTCATATTATTACACCACGTATACATAACACCACATAACTTCTGTAGGGAGACATCAAAGGAAATTGCCATAATCAGCAACAGTGACATTCTGATTGATGGCAGGAAATATTGATAACGCGGTGCTGCGTGTAACAGTATCCATAGAAATTGTTACAACTGCATGCCAATATTATACGCAAGTATCTTAACAATATTGAAAATGATTGCAAGAAATAAGTTAAGTTTGATTTGTTTGTATTTCTGTGGCACCGATGTTCGTGTAACTTTTTGAATTTTTATTTATTTCAAAAGATTTACGTGTTTTATACAGACGCCAGTTACGTACATCAAACTACTACAATATGTCAGAGTATCACCTACATTGCTAAAGCATTAGGGTCAAGATTGATAAAAAAAAGAGTTTCTGGAAACTTGATTATGATTTTCTTGCTGGCGACTGTACTTTCTTACTTTACATCAAACAGGTTATAATAATCCATTGGTATTAAATAGTGACCTACCTATATAAAATACATTTCAACGAATTTTTTTACTTTGTAAGATTTTTTTTTACAAAAACTAAATCATCGATGTTTTCTCAAAGAATAAAAGACATTCAAAGCCGAGACAAGTCACTATTTAACAATATTATTATAATACCAGCAGACATTTAAGTCTCATAGCACCTATCTATCATAGTTTTCAGTGTCTGAAAATCCTGCTGCAGCTGTTTTCATTAAACAAGACTAGTTCTGTTTACGTTATAAAACACAGGTAGCGTGTTAATTACACCGCATCTCAACAAAAACAAAAGATCAACACTACAAAATATCTCCCAGTTATTCTGTAGCAGTAACTACAGAACTATAAACTACAAATACTACAGCAAACTTTATGGCGTTTCGTGTGAAACAAATCTGTGCGAAAATTCTGTTGTTTTTGTACTGAAACCTCATCAGGAATTGTTTACGTTTCTGTTCAGGTGTGCAATCGACTATGTAATGAATATGTAATTGGTTTTTGGTTAGGAAAAGGGACGATTTAGTTTGCCTTTTGTAAAGTTTTAGGTTTTTTTCTCAGTCTGGTAAATCTAAAACTTACATTACTGAATAGTGAATACTCACAAACGTTTATCCGTTATATGACATTAATAAAAAAAAAATGTGTTTTATTTCAGGCAAAAATACCGATAATGAGAGAATTAGGTATACTAGTCACAGAAATCATTAAAATATCATTAAAATCAATAAAACAACATAATAAAACTCATTCGAAAAGGACATACACATTAAAAATCAATGCAGCAATTTATGCAGCTTAAATGGTTTTAATTGATGCTATTTTAACATCCTAAGACGAGTTAACGATAGGCCACTTCAGCATCACTTTATGCCTAACTTTATTCCGATTATGTTGAGGTTAGTTTCTAGATTAACCGGATGCAGCTGAATACCAGTAGTCCAGTATGTTATCTATACTTCTATACTAATATTATAAAGAGGTAAAGTTTGTGTGTTTGTATATTTGTTAAATTGTAAGGGGTAATCTCGGGATCTACTGAACCGATTTAAAAAATTCTTTTAACATTAGAAAGCTACATTCATCCCGGGTGACATTTTTATCTCTGTATTCCCACGGGAACGGGAACTACGCGGGTGAAACCGCGTGACGTCCGCTACTAATATTATAGAGTGACTGCTTAACGCTAGATATGATAGTTATTCCATGGCGAGTTTCTGGGTAATTCGATACGCCTAGACTTGTCAGACTTTCAATTTTCTGACTACTCGTAACTATTGAGGCTGCTTCAGGCCGATGAAACCTATTACATGAAAATCTCAATCAACTTTCTGCAACACAGCATCACAAATGCATGATCTATTCTTAAAAATATTTGCCAAAAGTCGGTTAAAAGAAAATGTGTAATGACGGTTGATATGGCCCGACAGGGGCGAGCGAAATCTACGGAAACTCGTCCAATTACATCGGGAATGTTTTCAGATCGCTACAGTGCCTCTGTGGGTAGGATGACCACAATTTACTGGATCACAAGACAAGAATTTAAAGAAATGGAACTGGTTTCGATAATCAATTTCGTACTTCTGTGTCTGGAAAATAGATTTATCCAAGATTTTGTAACAATATTTTGATTTGAAAAGAGAGCCTATGGAGTTTTTTGCTCTTTCTCCTTCATAGAGATCTACGCTTTGGAATGGGCAACTAGTGCAATTACAGTACTTTCACAAGTTAATATGCTTTGTGGCGGTGACCTTAGCTTTAATTTCTTTGTTTTTTTTTCACCTTTGGTGGTCTAATTGAAACAAATGATTTGAATTTGCATATCTGCTTTATGAAGTTAAACTGTTGCCAGTTTTGTAATCGCTATGACAGGCTCCAGCGCCGTGTTTATGGAAATCTTTCCCATATTCAGAACACCAGTACTTCCACGGGAGGTCTCACTAGCATTAATTCACAGTAATTTACCTTAAACCATTTGGCTATTCAGAGTTGCGAATGTGGGTTCGTGTATGGTTTCCGGTACAATATTAAAAACTAAATAATTAAAACGCCATGCTCTCCGACCTCAAATCGGGAGCGGCACGTGCCAAAAGAGTGAGAGAGCGATATCATGCGCATCTCTATGTTTTACCGTAAAACGTGAATTTCACACAAAAAAAAAGTTGTTTCCAAGGTACATTATGTTTTTACGTAGAATTACCTAATTTGATGTGCAGAATGCTTGCTTAGCGGCTTGTATTATATTGATTCTATGAAAGGTATATTCAGTACTGGTACTGTCCAATCTCCTTTCAAAATCATAGCCACCTCTCCGTAGAGGCATACCTAACAATGCATTTACCAATGCATCGGTATTTTGAAAACTATTCACGACTGATTCGATTCTATCCGTTTCTGTACACAGATTTGCCATTCTCTGATCTTCGAATAATGGCACACTTTTACAAGATGTTTGGACGTTAAAAAATTGATGTTTGGTTCAAGAGTTTGGACGGTGAATAGTTGGTGCTTTAGCATTATATGAGGGGTGATTTATGATGAACTTGAATGAACAGTTCTGCTGTGATGTCGTCACGAAGTAAACCTTTTATAACGGACGGAGGGGTAGACGCCAACACATCAAATTACCCGAAACTAATATTTTTTTCTAATCAACCTTAAAATTAATAGACGCACGGAGCCGGTCAATGTGGCGACGCTTAGGGGAGGCCTATGTCCAACGGTTGAAATGATGATGATGCAAGACATGGTTAGCTTAGTGACGTCATTTTAAACCCAAAATGGCAAAATGGTAAGCTGAGAACCAAATGAAAAAAAAACCTATAATGTTTTTTGTTTTTAAAGTTTGTTTATAACAAGTTCAATTTTGAAGGTTTATTTGTTGAGATGTAGATACCCGTAACTACTACGGAATGTTGCTAGCCTAATTAAAAATTTAACCTTGTATCAACAACTTTTCAATTTTATTTCAAACCCAAGAATTAACTTATCATCCACATTCCAAGTAGGTAATTGCTTTGTCAATCTATCTGACATATTCACTGCTAAATTCATCCTCAAAGGCTTCAATTATGGAAATTGCTAGGATTACCCTGGAAACTACTGATATCAAAGAAAAACAGTCTTCAATAGAATTGTGACAAGTCAATTGGTTCAGCCATTTTGACGTCAAGTTTGTATTGAGTATTCATTAGTAGGGTTGGCAAATAAATCATCAAACATCTAATGGCTCGTATTAATTAAAAATAAAGTTTATTAAAGTATTTTGGAAGAGTTTTGCCCGCAACACTAAATTTTAATGTGTCTGTTGTAAACAGCGCTGCCAGCTTTGATTCAAAATATCTTGTCATCTGCCTAGCCTATTACCAACTATATCGGGACAGGCATCCAGTCTTACCAAAATGCACCTAAATATCAGTATTTTACGTGGCGAGACTGCCTTTTCTAACCTCGACAACCCAGTTCGTACTAATGTGCTAGGCCTTGGTAAGACTGGTTGGCAGACTTGTGGGCAACTGACTACCTATTACGACACTCAAAGATCTTCAAATGACTGCAGCCAGGACCAAAAGCTCGCCGAGGCACGAAGGAAACTCGGTAATGACTATCTACAACCTGAGCAAGCGCGGCTTAGCCTGAAGATTGATCTAGCCACGAGCTGTTTCTGATTCCCAATATCTACAGTTCATATAAAACAAAAACAGTTTGGAGAAACAATGTTGTTCAGCGTTGTTTCCTTATTGATACAGCCATAGAAACATAAAAATAACATTTACAGCAGAAACACTTTGTTTCGCAACTTTGTGTCCAAATGAACACTGACTTTGTAAGGATTTTTTCGATTAGGTATCCCTTCTGCACTCACGGGTGTCGTGAGTATTATAAAGGATTAAAAGTTCTCCAGTTGGCTAAAAACAACACACTATCAGCTTTCGTCTGCTCAGCCGGCTTAGCATGACCACCGAAGAAACGGGTTTTGTCGACGGAAGAATCGACAAAATGACAGATTGTAGCAAGGTTTCATGTCAAATTGTATGGAAAAATCTTTGTCTATTCTTGGTAGAATAGAGATAGAATCGCCATGCTACGGGGGCTGATTTGTTTTTCCAGGAATGTTCGTCGATTGATTGTTGAAGAGATTTATTTACCACACCTCGTCTTGCCCTTCGTGCTTCACGCTCCAGCAGTTGATTCAAGCAAAAAACCGAGCTGTCCAGGTTGATAATATGTGCTGGTCGAACAAAATATGAGCCATCGATTGGGGAAGATAAAGAAGAATTAAATTTTCTAAATTTTCTCCATCGATTTTTACTTTTTGCGTAAGTATATGGGTACCTATGTAATGATATTATAAAAGTCATCGTCTTTTTATACAGTCACTATTCGTGGTGTACCTATATAATATTTTAATCTTCTGCTACCGGCTAAAAACTCTATTCACTGAAAATGTCCAAAATAAATTAATTTAACCCAAAATACACAAATAATTACTTCCGTAAACAACCTCGTCCATGTAAATTGTCTTTCCATGAAATCCTGTAAAGGTACCCGAGCTCATATTACAACGCAATGCAGCTTGCATGATTCCCGAGAAGCCCCGAGTAATTACGAATTCACCCGAACTGCCCGGTAAGCTGATATGAATCCCGGGCAGAGCTGGCCAGTAGGTATTGCATTAATAGTGCTGAAGTCCTGTGTCGATTTTATACAATGGAATATTCGGTTTCGATATTCGGGGAATTTGTTGTGTATTCCAGATTTAATTATAAATTAACTAGGTTTTGCCAGCGGCTTCGGCCGCTACAACTCCTAAATTATCCCACGGGAAGATAAAATCGGGATAAAAACTCCTATGTGTTAATCCAGGTTATAAACTATCTGTGTACTAAATTTTATCCAAATCCATCCAGTAGTTTTTGTGTGAAAGAGTAACATACATCCATACTTACAAACTTTATAATATAAAATTGGATGAAACTTAATTTTGTACCAACGTTTATACTTTTAAGGAACAGGGTTTAAAGTTCCTCAATACCCTAAAGAAAAGGGAGGATCCTCCGACCAGACGGATGTTGTGTCTAATGGGCTACAGTAAAACAGTTGTTGTTGGGTTTTGCTATACAATCTTAAGTCGCAGATAAGTTTAACTGGGTGATTTTGAATGTTGATGTTAGCTCTTCATTTCAGAACATCATAGATGTAATTGTGTAGTGCCGCGGTAGGAAAGACGCCCCGGAAAGGACGATAAATCTTTAGTTTCAGCTATTTCTTTTTGATTTTACAAGTCACCTTAGCCAATTAGAAAGCCTGAAAGTCTCAGCACCTGCCTTACCAAGAGGTATCGTGCTACTTAACCAATAATGCATGATTCTATTTGTTCTGATGATGATGAAAAGCATCGGATGTCGTGAGGAAGGTTTGAATTATGAATGTGGATGGGTATAGAGTAGAGGAAGACCAAAAAAACGAAGGATGGATTGTGTTAAGAATGATATCATCATCATCATCATTTCAGCCAAAAGACGTCCACTGCTGGACATAGGCCTCCACCAGGTGTCGCCACATTGACCGGTCCCGTGCGTCTCTCATCCAGCGGGTCCCCGCAACCTTGACCAGGTCGTCGGTCCACCTAGTGGGAGGCCTTCCAACGCAACGTCTTCCGGTTCGCGGTCGCCATTCCAGAACTTTTCGGCCCCATCGGCCATCCGTTCTGCGAGCAATGTGCCCTGCCCATTGCCACTTAAGTCTGGCGATTCTTCGGGCTACGTCGGTAACCTTGGTTCTCAAGCGGATGTCTTCGTTTCTGATTCGATCACGCAAGGAAACTCCGAGCATAGCCCTCGCAAGAATGATATGGTAAGAAAGAATGTGTCTCATGAGATGACGAGAAACAGAGAAGTATGGAATAAGAAGACATGTTGCGCCGACCCCAAATGAATTGGGATAAGGGCAAGAGAATGATGATGAAAATGAGAAATGGTGATGATGAAAAGCGTCGGAAAGACCTTAAAAACGAACATCAGGAACTCAAGGAGGTAGGCATTAACACATTATCAGCCTGTCTAATCTTCATCTGCAATCTACAGCAATAGCTGGTCAAGTCTCGTTTTCACGGCACTGAGTTCAATATACAGGCAATAGGTATCTTCCAAAATATTCCTAATGTTTAATACATTAGATGTATATCGAAATGTAAATTCGGACCCGAGTGGGGATGCCAAAATATTTTATCATATTTCTTACCGCGGCATTTGGCAACTACAAACATGTCACGGGCAGACCTGAAACAATTTATCACTTGGGTACGTTTACTACAGTATAGTGCAGTCTTCTAGAAGCTTCTAGGGTTGAATCAATCTTGTGGTTAAGTCTATAGAGACCTAGCCTTTTCCCGACCATGTTGGGATCGTCTTCCAGTCTAACCGGATGCAGCTGAATACCAATATTTTACCACTATTATATTTTTGGAGCGAATGCCTATCTTACCGCCACAACCAAGTTAGTACTCGGTAATTGGGTATTTGAATATTTTTTTTTACTTGTGATTCGGAAACAGTAAATAAAAATTGTGTGAGTCCGACTTGCACTTGGCCAGTTTTGTTGTATGTGCCAAAGAAATCTTTGTTTTCTTTCGTTCTTTATCTCTTTGTTAATTTACATAAAAAAAGCAGCATTCTATTCAATTCTTTGCTTTCTAAAAACTATTCTAAAAATAGTATTAAAAGCTTCTACTGAAGCTTTCATTGCAAAAAAGCTTTGAATAGTTCTCTCGAGAAAAGGAATTTGTTTGTTTTCCAATTTACTTTGAAATAGAAATTGCATGAAAGGATTAATTGAAGCTGAGTTTTCACTTTGCGTTATTGGAATTGCAAAGAATAGAGAATTTTATTGGAAAGACTTTGGTCTTTAGAAGAAAATACAGACTAAGTGCATAAAAATATCGGACCAAGCCATGTGAAGAGATCCATAGTCAGAATCAATATTTATTTCACATTCGAGTATTGATTTTAGCAACATGAATAAAGTATTTCATGGCGTTAACAAACATTTAAATTCACATAAACTAGCAGCTAGACAACTACCAGTAGGCCATGCAAATATTTATTCGTTGCGGGGATCGAACTGGCGATACGCAGCGTAGCAGCCAATCGTTGAACCACTGCGCCGACCATGCCGTCCAGTTTATTGTTTTAGAAAAGAAACAAAAGATAATTATTTTAAAAATATCCGCTAAATGAGGCTTGATTGGCCACAGAACCCCTTAAATGATATTCTATGTATTTTTACCTGACCGTACCTCGTTTGCAAAAATATAAAAGCGAAAAACAAATAAAATCTTTTCAAACAGCCAGACTTCGATACCAAAGGAAGCTACTTAGTATCAAAATGTGGTGTCAAGCAATTTTAACCTCTATATTACCTTACTTAGTTTTAGGGCTAGATCAAAATACTTTGATGTTTGGTATTGAATATTTTAAGTATAGAGACATCAAGTTTATCTGCTTGCTAACTTGTGAAAAAGATAACTCATGTAAGTTACGAGCCGAACCAAGTAGGTATCACCTTAATTGGTACTTAAAAAGTTAAGCGTTGCCTAACTCCGTGCTAGCTTAGTTTACGAAGTACCTATTTACGCCCAAATGAACTTAATGACTTTGCTGTGTTTCATAATTAGTAATTATCGGGAAATGTATAACGAATATTTTATGAAAACCAGCATGGTATTGTAGCAGTATTTAAATTAAATAGGTGGTTACCATACACCAGAAAATTTAAATTTTACTCATTTTGTTTTATCGAAGAGTCCGCTAAATACTAAATACTAATGTATAGTATAGGTACCTAGCCCTCAAACAACCCGTAGCCCTTAGTTTTAGTCCTCAATTTGACATTTTATTTGTAAATATTTAGTCTATACATTATAATATGCAACAATGACAATGGCGTCGCCGCGCCCGCCGTCGGCGTCAAAATATCATAGAGTATTATCGTAATCATCCATGAACGAAATAAACTATAGCATAATCATTTTCAGGGTCTCTTCAATTCTCAAAATCATCATCAAACCTTATGATAGCCACGTCAGTTGCATCTGTAGACAGCTCTATTACTCACTTCAATAGAATTGAGAATTGTTTGCAGCGAAAATATTACCCAGTTGGAGTCATCCTTGATACTGGCTGTGAGAAATCAGAAGATTTTATGAATTATGTGAGTATTACCCAATTAATCCATAATTATGCCCGAAATCGATCTTTAGGTTTTGTTACGTTTGGGACGCCGTCGCCTCCTTCTGCGAAGCAGTGATGCTAGCGAAGGAGGTGGCGGAACGAGAGAGGGAGAGAACCTCTCAACGTCCCAGCCGCCGGCGTCGGGGGCCACGTGATGACTTCCGGCCACCGTAGACGCGGGCCTGTGGACGGTGAGTAACGGGCTAGGCCGCCGTCCGGCAGTCGTCATGACGGCAACAGACCGTGTCGGCGGCGCGTTCGTGTTCCACGCGCGCCTCAAAGGGCCGACGCCCGTCGGGGCTGTGGATTATCGAAAGGATAACGCGGCTCCGACACAAGGGCGAAGAAGGAACATGGGTTTGGTTTTTAGTCAGTAGAAGTCTGACACTCCCCTTCGCTCTGCCCAAGAGCGGGGGGGGGGGGGTTATTCGATGATTTTCCACCCACCAAAAAACAAAAACAAAAGGTTTTGTTACGTTTCCCTAGGTTGATCTGTGGATGACCGCTCATTACATACCAAGTTCCTCCGTGCCCCGGAAAGCACGTTAACCCCTTGATACCGGCTGTCATTTAAATATCTTTGACAGTCGTTACATACAGGTAATCAGGGGCCCGAAAGTTTGAAAACCAGCTAATCAAGAGGAATCATATTACTGAGAACTACCTGGGTTATGGAGATCAGATAGGCAGTTAGCTCCATGGAAAATATTGGTATTCTAGACTGGAAGTCGACCCCAACATAGTTGTAAAAAGGCTAGGCAGATGATGAAAACCGGAAAGTCAAAATTAGAAATCTTTATACTGTGGTTATTATTTACTTATGTTTCTGCCAAAGAAAAACGCTTCTTCATTTATACGTAAGCGTGACTGATTACGGGATCAGCAGTCGAAACATTTATTGATACGTAAAATACTGAGATCAACAATCGGATTACTAAGCGAGGAAATTGCTCAGGATTACGACAAGCTGTCATAGCTGTAAATGTGAGCAATGCGGGTGTGTTTTCGCAATGCGGGGCTTACATATTTAGTTAGCCTGGCAAACTTGTTTTTTCTGTGGAACTGAACTCATCAATGTATGTACAATATGTTGCTACCTATATACCTATTTGACAACTAGATCTAGGAACGTTGCCTAGCACGTACTTAGATATATTGCATTTATAGTGGACTTGGATTATTCATTAAAAAACTAAAAACATATCTTACTTAAAAACTACCGAACTTCAGTAAAATGTTTGGTGGTTTAATTTGTTACATTTTAATCACAGTAAGCAAGTGGTACTTGGTGGTTTCATTTGTTGCAGAACAAAGACTGTTACTGATTGAGAGATGCTGGTTTAGGTTTCGAGGATAAATAAGAAATATATTTTAGAATAAACTGACGTATTAGCATGACTTTTACAGACATATAAAATTAAGTGACAAGACAAAAGACAAAGACAATCATATACTTTTTTATAGTCAACACTCTTCCCCCCTCGGGTGTGAGGGCAGGCGCACCAGACGCAGAGCAGCGCGGCGGCGCAGTGTGCCGCGCGAGGTCCGCACATCGACGACCCGCACCCGGCCATCGGCGCCTGGGTACACGGCTTCTATAACACCGCGAGGCCAGTAGCTCCTCTCAGAAGTCGGGTCGATCACTAAGACCACATCCCCAACCTTGAGTTGATCTTCGTCGCTAGTCGACCTCATAGTTCGTGGCAGTAGAGACGGCAAAACTTCTTTGAGCCATCTCGACCAAAACATGTCAGCGAGCCTTTGAGCCACACCGCACTGTTTTCGTGAACATAAGTCTGTGTTCTCAGTTGCATCAATGGGAAGGTTGGATGAATTTCCCAATAAAAAATGGAATGGTGTCAGGGCTACATTGTCTGTGGAGCTGACGGACACGTGCGTCAGCGGACGGCTGTTAACTATTGCTTCAACTTCGCAAAGTAATGTCAAGAGCGTTTCGTCTCGTGGTGCTCTTTCTTTCAGGATGACTTTTAGAGTTGAGTTCACGCTTCGTATCAACCTCTCCCAAGCACCTCCCATATGTGGGCTTACAGGTGGATTAAAATGCCACCTTACTCTATTGTTGGCGGCTTCATTCTGTAGCTTCTGAAGCTCAGCGTCGGCTCCGCGTAAGTTAGTTCCATTATCGGAATATAAGTCGCTAGGCCAACCTCGTCGCGCTGCCATTCGTCGTAGAGCCATTATTAAACTATCAGTGGATAGTGAATGCACAACTTCTAGATGTATGGCCCTTACTGTCATACATGTAAAAATTACGCCGTACCTTTTCTCACGTCTTCTTCCAACTGTAACGACTATTGGTCCAAAAAGGTCAAGACCACAGTGAGAAAATGGTCTACAGTGGTGCGCAACTCTACCAGCAGGTAAGTTTCCTTGTCTCGGTGCTACAGGTGTCGCTTTCCTTATACGACAGACAAGGCATTTCGATGCTACATTTCGCACTGAAGGTCGTAGGTGAACGATCCAAAATCTTTGTCTTAGTTCATTTATAACTGTCTCATTATTAGCATGCGCAGCTCGAACATGATAGTGCATTATTATAAGCTTGGAGACATAATTGCGTCCGTCAAGTATGGCAGGCCTTTTGTACTCTAAATCAACATTTTCTGCAGCGTCAATCCGGCCTTGAACACGTAAAATACCATCATGGTCCATGTACGGTGTGAGTGACAAAATCTTACTCTTTTTTGGTAAAGGTTTTTGATCATTTAAGCAGCTCAGCTCTTCAGGAAAAGATTCTTTTTGCGCTTGCCTCAGTATCAATATTTCAGCTTTATCCATTTGTATAGCGTTGATTGTTGTTACGTCTTTCCCTTTCCATTTTTCAACAGCAGCCAATAGTGTGGCTGTAGCGCGAAGTAAGCGCATCCATGAGGAAAACCTTTTGGCACCGGGAATGGAAAGATGCTCTAACGGAGTAATGACGGTCAAAGTTGCTTTCTTTAGCTCAACGTCGTCATCGTGTACCTTCGTGAATTTATTTTCAGGCCATTGAGCTGTCTCAAGACTTAAGAACTCAGGACCGTGAAACCATGGATGTGCGTAGGTAAGTTCATCTACATTTTCTTTTGTGGCATAGTCCGCTACATTCGCAGACGTCGGAACATATCTCCACTCATCAGGTTTGGTCAGCTCGTCTATCTCACCTAATCGATTAGCGACGAAAGGTTTATAATCTCGTGCATCGCTCATGATCCATAGCAGGACCGTAGACGAATCAGTCCAAAAATAGCGTCTGTCGGGCTTTATTGTGTGCTCCTGCTCGATAGTAGCCGCTAATCTGCAGGCCAATACTGCTCCTTGAAGCTCTAGACGTGGCACTGATACAGGTCTTAGTGGGGCCACTCTACTCTTACTGGCTATGAGGGCTATAGTCGCACTTTCTTCGTGAACGATTCGCCAGTAGGCTACAGCGGCATAGGCTTGCGGTGAAGCGTCGCAGAATATATGTAGCTCACGTGCTAAAATAACATTTTGTGTGGCGAATGATTCTGCATTCAAATACCATCGCGGTATGCGTAGTGACTTGATCTTGTCAAAACACTCTAGCCATTTGCGCCACTTTGTGAACTCTTTGTCCTTGACATGTTCGTCCCATGAAATGCCGCTTCTCCATGTATCTTGTAACAGTATCCGAGACTTTATCGTTAACGGAGCAAGAAAGCCTTGAACATCGAAAATGGACATGACTACTCGTAACATTTCTCGTTTAGTCGGTCTTTGCAAACACTTGAGGATTTGTTCACTAATGCGCTTCATGGAAACATCAAAACTAAGCACATCGTCAACTGGAAACCAGTACAATCCTAGCGTTCTCTCGCCCTCGCTTGTTCCCTCGATATTGAACTTAACGGCGCTAGGGCCGAGATCACTCTCTGGTAAACTTTCGAGTACTTTCTTACTGTTACTGGTCCAGTTCCTGATTTCAAAGCCTCCCATTTTGTGAATATCTCTGACATCGTTAACAAGCTGTACAGCTGCACTCTCAGTCTCAATGCTATCCATCAGATCATCTACATAATGATTTTGCACAATGCTTCTGACAGCACGGGGCATTTCCTTTTCATACAGCATGGCGTTTTTATTTTTCAGATATTGTGCCACAAAAGGAGAGCAGCATGCGCCAAAAATAAGGGAATTCATAGCGAACTTCGTAGGTGGCTTTTTACTATTGATGTCGTCCTTCCAGAGAAAACGCAAAGCGTCTTGGTCCTCTTTTCTAATTTGGACCCTCAAAAACATATCTTTGATGTCGCCAATGATCGCGACTTGGTGCTCTCTGAATCATAATAGTACACCAAGTAGCGAAATGAGCAAATCTGGGCCTTGAAGTAGGTAATCATTCAGAGAATAACTTTGCGATTTGGCAGCGGCGTCAAATACAAGACGCAATTTCTTCTTGTTTGGATTATCAACACCAAAATGAGGTAAATACCACAGTCGATTAGATGTCACATCGGGTTCTGCAGGGCTATTGTGTATCTTTTAATGACAGTGGATAACTTATAATGTCTATCAAATAACTGTCAAATGGTGAGTTTTTAAGAAAAAGATGTACCAAACCATAACCAATTTACAGTTAATCTATGGACATTTCTGATAGCCACTGACGTTAAAAAGATACGCAATAGGGGGGCTGAACAGGGGTGAGCATAATTGTTTTCAAACAGATGCTGTACCCTCTCTCTGTATCTAGCTTGAAAATCTGTGTTTATGCGCATCTTTTTCTCTACGCCTTGAAGACGACTAAACGCTGTGGGATATGAGTCTTTCATTTTAACGGTCTCATCCTTCCAAGGCAGTCCCACCTCCCAATGGTCACCAACTTGTTTAGACGTCTTTTCAATAATCTCTAAAGCTTTAACGTCCTCTGAACATTTTCGTGGGTTGACACTGACGCCAAGTGCATCAAGAGCATATGAACGCCTTACAAGATCATTGAGCTCATCTAGGCTGCATCCGTTTTCGCTGTCGTGATGTGATAAAAACAGCGTACAGGCATCAGTCAGTCCATGCGGTCGGCGTCTGTTTATTATTTTGCCGTGTACAGACCAGCCAAGAACGGTTCGAGTGGCGTTAGGATCACCCTCAATTATCTCTAATGGGGCTAAGAGATGGTAATTATCTTGCCCGATAATCATTGATGGCTTCATGGAATCAGAACACAGAATATCTTTGATACTTGACAGGTGCACATAGCGTTCAGGTTCTGTGTATTGACTTGGAAGATTAATCCCTTTAACCGTGCGTGCGACAATTTTATAGCGATCAGTATTTTTGCTTGATATCTCAAATTCAAGTAGTTCAGCTTTACAAATCAAAACACTGTTGTCCCAAGCGCCTCGCACATGTAAGCTTTCAGTGTGACCGGTTAATCCTACTTGGCTGGCCACTTTTTCATCTATCATCGTGATGGTGGAACCGTCGTCGAGAAGAGCATCAGTAACAACTTCACCATTGGGGCCATGGATCCGGACGCGAACATATTTGAGTAACACGTGAGAAGGTGTAGGAGAGTTTGACACAGCTGATATGTTCGCTACACAATCGTCAGGACTTTCAGTAATATTAGCGTTGACAGGCTTTTCTATTGCCTTAGCTGTTGGCCAATGCAAAATCTGGTGGTGCGGCAGTCCGCAATCATCAATGCTACATAATGGAGCTTCACAGGTGCTCTTGTCATGGTCGCTAACAAGACATTTTGGACATAGCCGGTTGCTGCGCACAAATGACCATCGTTCCTTCCGGAGGGCGCGCTTGAACTTAGGGCAATCAATAACTATGTGATTGGAGCGCTTGTGACAAAAACGGCATTTTGAAGCTTCTTTCGTCTGTGCTAGTACAGTGTGAGGCCGCTGAAGGTTGGAGTGAGTAACAGGAACATCAAATTTCTTTATAGACGTCTGTAGTAACGAAACGCCGACATTAGAAATCTTTTGCGCTTCAACTTCCAAAAATTCCGATAACTGTTCAAGTCGAGTCATATTTGAACTTTTTTCTCGATTTTCGTGGGCATAGTCGGCCCATCGGGTAATCAAACTGCATGGTAATTTCGATAAAATGACAGTAGTTAGCTCGGGACTCCTTAAATAATCATCTTGTTTTATAGCCTTCGTGGCAACTACGCAGTTTTTAATTTTTATAGAAAAAGAAACTATGTCATTGTGATATGACAGCGACAGTGACGGAAGATTTTTCAATTGACTTACGATTTTTATTATGATAATTTCAGGTCGACCAAATCGTAATTCCAAGGTTTTCATGATATTTTCAGCCGATACATCACCCTTTCGAAGACTTGCTTGATGGAAGGTTTTGCTGATCTTTCTTTTGTGAGCCTGAAGGTGACGACATTTTTCTGCAAGCTTTTGCTCGTGTTATCATTTTGCGAAAAAAATATATTCCTCAGTCCTCGAGTCTTCAGTTTATGCTCGAAGGACCACGATGTTACTGATTGAGAGATGCTGGTTTAGGTTTCGAGGATTAAATAAGAAATATATTTTAGAATAAACTGATGTATTAGCATGACTTTTACAGACATGAAAAATTAAGTGACAAGACAAAAGACAAAGACAATCATATACTTTTTTATAGTCAACAAAGACAATTGACATTTTTAGACCCTTTCTTATAACGATTCAGTCGTTTTTTTTTATTTAATAGTCAGCAGAGTTCCTCAACTATTTGCCAGAAAAGGTAAGCAGAACTTTTCCGAAGAACTTTTGAAACTATTTTTGTTTTAGCAAATCACTGAATAGCCACAGCGTACATCTATGGTAGTAGTTACTGACACAGTGACCCAGTTTTTGTGAACCCTTTAAATCATGTACGTGATTCTGTTCCTAGCCAAGGGATTATCTCATAATTGATTACCTACCCGTACCCAGCGATAGAAACTTTTGTGTTAGTCGAACTTACAAAGTGCACTTTGTGCTCTTGAACGAGATTAGTAATAATTTAACGTAAAGTTCTTGTTTGTAGAGGCGCCTGTGATAGTAAGGTTCATAATAGAAGTCGGATTAGAAGTTTCGAAGATTACCTCATAGATACAAACCAAAACAAACAAATACCTCTTTATAATATTAGTCTAGACTAAGTTATTCCCGTGGCTTCGCATGCATGGAGTTCAGTAATTGTCTCACGGGACCGCGATTAGTACGATTAGTATTAAATGTATGCGTGAAAGAGTAACAAACATCAATCTAACAATTCACACAAACTTCCTACATTTATACGAGTAATAGTAGATCCTAAGAACAAAGTGCCTAGATTTTGTCTAAATTTTAAGGAAAAAAGTTTGAGAATTGTCCTCGATTTTTCATCAGATCCGGAGTTATTAAGAAAAAACAAACAAAGAAATACAACATACAGATGAATTGAGAACCTCCTCCTTTTTGGAAGTCGGTTAAAAACTCCTAAATGTTTGATCAAAATCAAGTTCTTTACATTTAGGCGCCCCATTTAAGTGCAGTTTTTTTTTTTTTGTGTGTTTTATTTTGTAAATATTTTTCGGTTATTTTATTGTTTTGTGAATAAAAAAATCTTATTTTTCTTTCATAAATTATTATTTAAAATACCTTGTTCTAATCACAAGTAAACCAAGTACCTATCAATTTCCAGGCATCTCAAAGCATGTGGCTAGACTCAAATCACAAATGGCTCCTTATAGACGATGATGAAGCTGAAACCGAGAGCTCTAAAGATACTGTTATCAATACGATCTTGTGTGTTAAGGACCGAAACGCGAGCTTAATTGAAGTGCTTGATAACCTGAATGTTAGCGTGGATGCTGATATTGTGCTGGCTAAGAGAGGTAATGTTTTATTGTTATACCTAGTTGTTTAAAGATATTATTGAATTTGTTAAATAATTAAAAAAACCTTAAAAAAATCGAAAATAAGAAGTCTTTCGAAGTCGTTAACTTTGTTTATTTCGTTGACTTTTTTGCCGCCGACTTCCAAAAGTTTTTACATTTCTAGTGTTTTTTTGGAAGTCGGTTATTTTTATGGAAAATGTTTTTTACAGTATCCTTTTTAGCTGTAGACCATATACGCTGTTATTTTGATATCAAAAGTAGACACCTAAATTTTATTTAATTATACAGTACAGATAAAATAGCAACGTACGCTCTTAAGGGAAGAGATACCGTGGCCCGGACACAAAGGGCTAAGAAGGAACAAGGGTGGTTTTTGACTAAAAACCACCCTCTAACCACCAGTCAGTAGACACTCCCGTCCGCTCCGTCCAGAGCTGGAGGAGACATTTGATGAAATCCTACCCTCAAAAAAAAAAGCTCTAGTCGGAAGTTTTGCTTTACTTGAACGCCTTGTTAACAACAAGACAACGTCATTTCCTGCCCTTTATGCTTCTACTTCCGCTGTAGGTACAGATGCTGTGTTTAGTTTTATAATCACTCTTGCTTCTTATATTTTAGCTTACTCCATATTATTGTTTCGCTAAAATTGAAGAGCAGCGGTGGCAAAGTGGTGGCGGTTCCGACTTACGAACAATAAATCGTGGGTTCAATCCCAGGCAGGCGCATTACTTTGTGTAATTTATTTCATCAGTAGTGCTCTCAAAACGGTGAAGGAAAACATTGTGAGCAAACCGGCATGTCTTAGAACCAAAAAATTCGAAGACATGTGACATCGAGGTATTCCACATTGGGCACCCGCTTTAACGGCACCTGAGGTAATGGCACCTGAGGTATTCCACATACGGCACCTGTCAATATTTTTCGCAGGTGCCATTAGTGGAATAGTTTATTATTTATTTTATTCCACATGCGGCACCTACGGATCAGTAGGTACATACCAATCCGCACTGGGCCCGCGTGGTAGATTATAGCCCATCCTTCTCCTAGAGAGGAGGCCTGAGTCCCTGCAGTGGGAACATTATAGGCTGATGATGATGGAAGAAGAAGTCATGTAGCGCCGAATCCAAATAAATTGGGATAAGGGCAGGAGAATGATGATCAGTGATCAGTTTTCACTGTTCTTTCATCGATTTTTCCATTTTTTCTAGTGACCTTGTCTCGGTGTCATAATTCTAACCTTAACTAAAGTTCAATTCTCTGGATATTGTTGTTTAAAATGAATTTAAAGTTGAGTAAAGGACCTCAAAATTGAGGTTGAGTTGAAATTAAGTCCGACTAAAACGATACCAACCCTTTAGAACCCTGTCAAATTAAGTACTATCCATCCATCTGACCCTACTAATAGATTTGGAGATAAAAAGTAAGTGGGAATAAAATAAAGTACAGGAAGAAAAGAGGTCAATTATCAGGGCTGAATGGTCTTATCTATGAAACTAGCTTAGTAACGATGTGCGAAAATGGGACTTACGATCTTATCAAGGACTTATTGGAATAAGAAGTAATTTACTTTTTTTTTCTTTAAGAGCTATGTATAGACGTACCTACCTTATGAGTTGTTCCGGTCTGATCCCCCAAATATAGTTAAGGAGTTATATTTTTGAGCTGTCTCGTTAGTCTCAGACTCTGCTAAGAGAGTGTGTGTGTAGCAAAGGTTCAGCCCATATTGCCACAAGAGCCAGTGACTTAGTGCACTAGTGAAGTGTTACTAGCAAAGTTTTAAGGCTCTATTTATTCACACAAATTGTGCTCTATCATATTATGTTAGTCTGTTAGGTCTGTAGGTCTGTAAGTTATAGGCCTTAGAAATTGAAGCCTTGTTAATTTGATAATAATGACATAAAAGTAAATAATTTGCACGCTTGCTTGCAGGCAGAATACAGTGACTTCTTAGGATATAAGATCTTTCCTTGTAACTTTTATGTATTTTTCTGCAAATAAACATTTTTGATTTGATTTGATTTGATTAAATGCCTAAAAATAAAATGATTATGATTATTATAAAAAAAATAATCTCATTGGCAGTATATCTCACTTCTAATACCTTTTTGAGTTTTCCACTCTTTTACTAAGAATGAAGCTATCGCTAAAAAAATGTCACTTTATCTCTCGTTAGAATATTGTGTGAGTAGTTTTACTTTACGTGGTGAATTAAGTGGCACGTTTGACCACCTTAACTAACTCAATTATACTTAACTACCCTAACCCAAATTACGTTGGTTAGTGTCAGTTTCCAATCTAGCCGAATGCTAACCTGGATTGTGGGCGCTGGTAATCGGGTGACTAACTGCCTGTAATGGCTGACAGATTATTCGCATGACAAGGTGGATTTACAATTTAATGGGATAATTGAAGTAAAGACAAGTTTCAATTTGGGGGGGTTATAATTTAATTATTGAATTTGATGTTTCAGGCATTAACTACATACAAAGTGTAAAAAACAGATCTTCGCAAATTGCCAAGATGCATTCAGATCCCTATTTTTTTTTTAAAAACGTTGCCCCACACTAGGAATTTCTCCTGTATCGTGGGTGCGTTAACGAACATTTAAACTCACATATACAAATACCCATTTTGAACCATAGTCCACTGATTTTTATCTTCAGAAAAAAATTCATTGGTTTTTCAGTTACTGTTATATTCATGTAAATTAATACGGCTAAAATTATGACCGTATTGAATTCATCTTTAAATTAACTTTACGAATCCTTCAGTGACTGTCTCAATAAAAGTTATAACTATACAAATAATTTATTTTCTTTTTAAAGATAACTCAAGCTACACACTCTACGATGTATACAACTATGGCAAGATTCAAGGCGGCAGTTTAATTGTTCATGAAGTTGGGTCTTGGGACGTCGAAAACGGCCTTCATTTAGATATTAATTTGAATGGGTACAAGTACTATCGACGATGGGATTTCGAGAATATTACAATGAAGATGATTTTGGTTGTAAGTACGTCCGTTAATGGTTCACGATGTTTTGGCCTCGCTCGTATTGGATATGGGATTGAAATTACCCCACGTAGATGTACAGTTGTTAGCATATCAAGCTACTATACAGGGTCTAAAAGAACTCTTCACGAAGCCGTCAACCAAGCATTATTGTACATTAAACGGACCCCTATGCAAAAATTATTGCTGGGAAATGACTTTTTTTTGGGGTGAAAAATTACATCGTACGGTAAAACTCATTAAATATTGTGCTAGTGGGTGCTTTGAATAGTAAACGGGTCATGAAGGTAATTTAAGTAAAGCTATAACCTGAAAAACTGGTATTAAAAAATAGTGTTAAAATTTGGAACTTTGACTCCCCATATATCTGTAACTTGAGCGGCTTCCCAGGTATGGTCTAGAAAAAAAAATATCACAATGACAGGGAGAACAAGGAACTTTCAGCTTCGTTAAGGGTACTTTTATTACGCCCTTTATACGTTCTGTCAAACTTGAAAAGATTTTCAACTTTATTGCTGAAGCAGTTTGATTGAAAACATTTTGACAGTTTCGGGTAGCTTCAAGATGTCTGTACTACTTGGATATATAAAGTACCATTATATTCTAACACAAGTTATGATCTTCTTATTGATAAAATTTTTGTCGAAATCTTTCTCGATCTTAGTTTGTGTATTATTAACTTAAACAGAGCACAACCACGTCGCATTATTAGTATTTTTTAACCATTTTTAAACCCTATTGTATTGTCTTCTTTTAGGTTCAACCAGTTCCAAAATTTTTTAACCTAGAATCGTTGACTGGTCGAGAAGCCGTTCCTGGAGTTGCCATGATAACGCAAATATCTGCTGCTGTTCTGTACGATATAGCTTATATGCATAACATTAGGTAAAACAATTTTTTTTTTATAAATTACTTTCTGCAAAGATTTACATCGCATGATGGATCATGCGATGTAAATCTTTGCAGAAAGTAATTTATAAAAAAAAAATTACTAAACCGATAATAAACGATAATTATAAAACCGATACTAAACGATTTTTTATCGTGATAGAGTGGACTCTATCACGATAAAAAATCGTTTAGTATCGGTTTCCATGTTAACGAACTTTATTCACACATACATAGTGTTATTGAATACCTATCGTTCAATTTATAAGAAATGTTTGAGTTACCTTGCACCCGCGTAACTATGTACACGGTCGTGTTCCCAAAACCATCGTAACATCTTACGATTTAATTATTTGCACATCTGTCATTCAATAAAGCTTGAAAAATATTACCTGTATATTTGGCTAAAGTTATTTAATCATTATTTTACAGGTATGTTCCCACCATCACTGATAGGTGGATTGGTGCATACGAGAAAAACAGCTCAAGAGTAATTTTATTTTTTGTTGCTGATTAATAAATGCGTTATTTTTCTGTGGTCATCATGGCACGAATAAACTTGGCCCTAAGATTCATCCTTGTGAAACACCTACTATAAATTTAGTTTGTTTTTCAGGTGGTATCGACCACTTTGTACTTTCGAGAACAAGATTTGTCTCCGATAATACGACTACTGACAAGTGTCCAAGAACACATCGATGTATTGAATCCACCACTGGCTTCAATTGAGTAAGTTATTAGTTTGGTTTGATCAATTCAATCAAACGCGTTTATAAATACTAATCTGACTGGTGTAAATTCCAAGTGCATTATATATTTTTGGCCTAGTTGTGTGCTCCGGGCAGAAAAGTGAATCTAATAGTTCAACCATCATTCAGTAAGTCTCATACAAAGGGGGAGGGAGCCTATTCCTATCCACTGGGCACTAATCCAGACCATAACACTTTACCTGACCCTGGAATCGAACCCAGGGACTCATGCTGAGCAGTCGCGCTTGCGATCACTCGACCAACGAGGCAGTGAATTTCACAATTCATCTTGTTATAATTATTCTGAAGATAAGTAGATAGCAAGGAGAGACCTATACCCAGAAGTGGGTGAAGTCAGGTTGTGGTTGATCACATTGGTGATGAAATAGATTGACCGAACCGACCGACGAACTTCCTAACAAAAATAATTAAATAAAAATGAACAATATCATCATCTGCCTAGCCTTTTCCCAACTATATTGGGGTCGGCTTCCAGTCTAACCGGATGCAGCTGAATACCAGTATTTTACATGGAGCGACTGCCTATCTGACCTCCACAACCCAGTTAATACTAGGTAATACAATACCCTTTGGTAAGACTGGATGTCAGAATTTCAGGTCACTGACTACCTGTAACGACTGTCAAAGATCTATATATATGGCAGCCGGGACCAACAGCTTAACGTGCTTTCCGAGGCACGGAGGAAAGCAAAAAATAAATAAAATGCAAAAAAAAAAAACAATGAATAATATTTGAAACGCAAATTAAAGAGACAAAGCCTGAAAGAATTATTGTTTGACATGCAAATTTGATTCCGGCTTCAGGATTTAAATTTCAAACCGTTATGACAATACGTAAAAGCAACATTTAATTTAAGACTCACTTCAGAAGTCTATATTGGAACATTATATTTCATTAATATAAAATATCCCTCCCTCGCACCTTATTAAATTGAACTTAAAGATAACTGGCGAAATGTGTATGTGTAGACACACCGCTGTCTAACCAATGGGGGTAACAGGCGTGATTATATTTATATATGCAAAATGGGGAATCATGGAGTAGGTACACTTATCACCTTATCACCAACGTTGACTTGTCGTCGCTATTATGTCTGCTTAGTGTAGGGTTTTGTTGTCAATCCTTGGGTCTACCAAAGTGTTATAGCTATTTCATTAATCGGGTTTTATTAGCAACCCGGATTTGCAACAGTGGAACACCCGTTAGCCTCTTTTATAGGCGAATTATAACCTAGTTGAAGGTAAGACGGGTGCAATATACAAAATACCCCAACTTATCCTGGAAGGAGATTCACGTCCATGTTATACATTAATATCAAAACGACTCGTTTACTAATTCTGAGGACCCAAACAAAGTGCATTCAAACATTTTAGATGTCATTTGTTCGGTTCTGTCTCCTGCTGATATGCAGGGAAATAATGTTTTCCCTACTATTCCGCTATTCCCCTCTGATTAATTCGTTATGGGGGACCAAGAGAGAGAGACCAAGTTAGATTGTTTCCCTGAGATTTTGTTGAGCTTCATTGTCTCAGCGCTTTGCTGGCGGTCACCACTGTTGATTCTGGTTCTCAAGAGTTGCAGCGGTTTGGGAATAGCGAAGCGGGTTCGGCACAAATAAAAAAAAACTAAAATGTTTTGGTTTAAAATAAGCTACCCAAAAATCAACAAAAATACTTTTGAAAGTTATTGAAGGAACACAACGCAGAAATATTAAAGTTTTTGCCACATGCCCAATTCTACTGAACTTCAACAATTTTTACAACATGATTTCCTCTTCCAGAACTCGCTACTACTACCGCATACCAACAGTAGGTCCTGGAAAGTTCGAGAACCAGTTCCTAAGACCACTCAGTCCTATAGCATGGTGGACTGTGATAGCAGTCTCTGGACTATGTGCTGTTCTCCTTCTGCTATCAGCATTGTTCGAACGACGTCCATCGTCGGTGCAGTATGCAGTATTCTCTGTTGTTGCTTCGATTTGTCAGCAATGTATGTTAAACTTATGCATATTTTCGTTTGGATTTGTTCTATCATTGTTGTTTAATGACTACATGATGTATTTTACAGTTTTCCAAGACATTGATGATGGTGGTACAAAAAGGATTTCGACAGGTAAAAGATATTTTACAATACCTACATTTTCACGAAATTTTCACATAGTTTTCTTTGTTTGCTGCTAGATAAGGCCTAGTGGCATTAAATGCGCTTGTGTACCACTCTTGTACAATCATGAAACTTAATTTTGTTATTTTTTGTGATTGTCTGTCTGGGGGTATAAATTGGCTACTTTAGCAGATCATAATATGAATTGAGTGGTCACAAACGCAGTTACTTACTATCATGAAAGGTTAATTTTTTTTTTAACGCAACTCGGTATTTGATCTGCTACAGTTTAAATTTTAGACCCCCTTTACCGGTTAGATCTTAAGATTTTGTTACAGCATACAAAGTAGTTATTTGAGTAATAAACATATTTCATTTTTATTTTTCACAAACATCAGTGTGGCCCTTGTTCTTGTACTAGAAGTTCACCAGAAGAGCTATGGAATTCTACGTCATTAAACTTTCACATGCAATGGAAATCAATGTGATTAACATGGCTTTAACTTATTGCGATTAGAACGAACACGAATACGCAATAATTGATAACGTATATTTCGATACGAAGCCTTGGTTAGTCTCTAATAATTATTTTCCCTTAAGTCTTAACATTTTTGATGAACCAGTACCTTTTTATCCTAATCTGATAAATTACAGCGATCGCTGACGTAGCCTCTGAAAGCTATCATTTATTACAAAGAAGACTGACACGCGATTAACTTTCGTTGATAGTGATCAAAGAAACTTAAATCGAGCAAAGTTATCAAAGTTGAATAATGTTCCAGATCTGACATGAAGGTCTAAAATTAGACTTAAGACAACCAGGGTTCTAGGCTGTATTAGTTTGGGCTGAAATTATATCTGTGAATACTAGATTGTTATCTACTGGGAAATAACCGAAAACTTATTGAATTGCATTGCATTCTTAAAAAATATTATTTACTATACTGGTTAAAAATCCCTATGACAGTGTATGCACTATATTATTCTGTAAACACTATGTTATAGTCAGTAAGTTTCCGTAATTAATTATAGCAAAAGATGTAAAAAAACAGTCGTAATTTAGAAAGTGTACCGGTAAAACAGAAAATGATGATTTTAATCTTCTTACGCAAGACTCAAAAGAATATTTCCTGCGAAATAAAGACAGACACATAATATTCGTAAGACTGCTAGTAACATTACGTATTCAATACATGAAAGTAGTTCTCTATGCCTTAGAAAGCATGTTAAGCCCAACGACCTGGCTGTCAATAATTTAGGTTCATGATAGTCGTAAGATGTACACAATAGCTCGAAAATCTCTCAAATGAATCGGTTGTTATATATATAAGACCTAGAAATATCCTATTTGTTTATTCTGAACCCAGCACGCAAGGTCACAATCCTGGTGACAGGTTTGTCCTGCGTACTGCTATACAACTACTACACCAGCTCCGTGGTCAGTTGGCTACTGAACGGTCCACCTCCTTCCATCAACTCCTTGAAGGAACTGCTCGAGAGTCCACTGGAACTGATCTATGAAGACATTGGGTACACGCGGTCCTGGTTACAGGTATGGTTTTTAGTGATATAATGGTTGAGTTATGGTCCTCGTGACCAGGAAGTGACTGTGGGCTTACTTTTTGATCCTGACGTCGTTATGACAATATTTCATTAAAAAGAGTGTCTGTGGAGTTTCTTGCCCATTCTTCCCTATAGATATGAACGCTTTGGAATGGGCAACTACAGTACTTCCACAAGTTATTATGCCTTGTGAATGCGGGGACCGTAGCTTCGCTTTCTTTGTTTTTCTAAAGTGCCTGTAATGGTTTAATTGAAATAAATGCCTTGATTTTGAGTTTATTCATTGTGGCCTCAAAAACCAATTCCATTTTTCGAAAATATAACAGTTATCAGAAATCGCCGCCATAAAATCTATGTGGACCGATGCAAAACGGGGCAAGTTTTACTTATTAAAATTGTCGTGTTTCTATGTTTGTTGTCGTTTGCTATTCATGGACATAAGAATGACATTTGAAAACTAGAACTTTCAGTATCTTCAATAAGCCTGCCATAAATAAATCACTTTTCAATCTCATCTCAACCCCAAAATTCCTCTCCCACTAAGCAATCACTAACCCATTCAATGGCTGATCATAACCTTGCAGAACCCTTTATACTACTTCAACAAAAGGAACGCTCCTATCGAGGATGAACTGCGCAAGAAGAAAGTATTCAGCAAGAAGAAGGATGCTCCTCTGTTGGTGGACCTAGTTCAAGGGATAAAAATGGTGCAGAGTGGAGGTTTGTCTGAAAGAAATGCTATAGATTAATAAGTTTCATCATCATCATCATCAGCCTATAATGTTCCCACTGCAGGGACTCAGGCCTCCTCTCTAGGAGAGGGATATTATGGGCTGCTGTAATCTACCACGCGGGCCCAGTGATTGGTAGATGTCACATGTCTTCGATTTTTTTTGGTTCTAAAACATGCCGGTTTCCTCGCGATGTTTTCCTTCACCGTTTTGAGAGCAGTGATGATGAAATAAATTACATAAAGTAATGCACCTGACGGGGTTCGAACCCACGACTCGCTGTTCGTAAGTCGGGGCCAGCACCAATGGGCCACCACTGCTCTCAATAAATAAGTATTAATAAGTTTATTTTGCACTAAATTGCAAATACTTTTCATCATTCTTTTGACCTTATCCCAATTCATTTGGGGTCGGCGCAGCATCTCTTCTTCTTCCATACTTCTCTGTTTCTCGTCATCTCATGAGACACCTCCTTTCTTACCTTAGTATATCATTCTTAAAGAAAGGAAAGCACGTTAAGCCGTTGGTCCTGCGCCTGATCTCTCTCCGGTCGTGTCGGATTGCCGTCCCATCGGACTATGAGAGAAAAGAGAACAGAGAGTGCACTTGTGCCTGCGCACACACTTGTGCACTATAATATCTCCCGCGCAGATGGCTAATCTCCGCTGGGATTGGCCGCCGTAGCCGAAAAACGGTCTGAAGGACTATTATTATATCATTCTTAACACAGTCCATGCATCGTTTTCTTGGTCTCCTCTACTATATAACCATCAAAATTCATATTCAAAACCTTCATCACGACATTTTCCTCATTCCTCCGTATCACATACCACGATAACCGATTTCCACACAATTTTTCAGTCACTGGCGCCACTTTCAGACGTCCTCTTATAATTATGCTCATTTCCTATATTATCCATTTGCACTGAATTAAATCCATACTATTTATTGTGATAAGTAAGGTAATAGTTAATGACACTCTCGCTGTTTGCTCGCTCTCACTCGTTCTGGAGTGGTGACTGCGAACCGGAATACGTTGCGTTGAAAGGCCTCCCACTAGATGGACCGATGACCTGGTGAAGGTTGCGACACTTGGGGGAGGCCTACGTCCATAGTGGACGTCTTTCAGCCGGAATTATGATGATATTGTTATAAAAGTATGTCATAATATTTATCCCAGTATCAATTCCCTGACATAGCGAAATTACTATAAGTCGCTTCATGTCACTTAATTGTGAGTTACAGTGCGATCAAATTATCTTGGCAGGTCCGAACATAGGCTCTGCGAACTTTTACGCATGTAAACTTGTGAAGAAAACTGTTATTGCCAGATAAACCAATACTTAAACGATCAGAAAATATCTAATTTAAACAGTGAGAAATAACACTTTTATACATTAGTTGTAACAAAATGACCTGCACGAAGTTCTGAGCTGCCAAGATAATTTGACCGCACTGTAGGCTGCTACTAATTTTTCCAAACGTTGAAGCAAATTAGTTCGCTTAATTATTTGATATATTAATTAAAGCTAACCACCAAATCCAAAACATTTTTCATTCGTGGTTCATTAACTTCGCTTAAAATCAAGCATTTATACTTAGGACTCGCTTAGTTACACTAGTGTAATAGTCTAGTGGGGTGAGTCTTGGCCTGCAAAGTTCCAATCTTCAGTTCAACCCCAAGATATCTACGCACCTCTGATTGATAGGAGTCATGTGCATATGGTATGACTAGCTTTTGCCAGCGGCTTCGCCCGCGTGAAAATTACGATTTTCCATACAAACTTTCATCCCCTATTTAACTCCCTTAGGGGTTGAATTTCGAAAAATCCTTCCTTATTCCTTGTCTACATTATAAAGGGAACCTCTGTGCAAAATTTTAGCTTTCTAGGTCCAAGGGTTTGGGCTGGGCGTTGATGAGTCAGTCAGTCAATCAGTCAGTCAGTCAGGACTTCTCTCTTTATTTATATAGAAGATAGATAGATAGATTATCACTTGCTTCGGCTGAGGAAAACATCGTGAGGAAAACATCATGCCTGCGACATAATTCTCAACCGCATGTAAAGCTAAGTCAGAAGTCAATGGGCGGCATAAAAATAATGACACTAGGCAAAAACCACACGATATAGAAGAAGTCTATGACTAAAACAATAACCCCACACTATATTTCACACATCTATTTAAGACCCCATAAGAGTAACACGATCGATTCTCTCCCAGTTCAGTCAGATCCCAAAGGTTTTTACACATAGACCCGAAATTGGAGTTCCGTAATAAATTGCCGTAATTTAGTACGACCCGGATCGTTTTTCTATGGTATTAGATTTGTAGGAAGGTCTTGCATGGAAAAAGTTCAAGGATTTTAGGTATATAGGAACTATTTCGTTGATATAAAACTGATAAGTCCTAGACGGACTTTATAAACATTTAAAGTAAACGTTTATAACCGGTCTTTTTAGTATTAGTTTTTAACCGTTTCACTTTGTAGTTCATCAAAATCTTCCCGCCCTTGTCCCATGTTATTTGGAGTCGGTGAAACACGTCTTTTTAGGGTTCCTTACTTCTGCTAATAAAACGGTGCAGGAAAACATAAGGGCAAGAGAACTTAGAATATATGTGACGTCCACTCCTTGCCACGGTAGGACGCCCGTGTCCTATCGGGAACAGTATAAGGTCTTGTTTTTTTTTAAAAGACTTTGCCCAACACTAGGAATTTCTCCTGTATCGTCGGTGCGTTTACAAACATTGAAACTCAAATACACAAACGAAACACCCAGACCCGAAACAACTATCAAGCATCTATCTGTAGGCCATACAAATATTTGTTCCTTGCGAAGACACGCTGCGCAGCAGTCCAATCGCTCAGCCACTGCGCCAACCGTGCCGTCAAATGATTGTCCTTATGCATGAAGTAGCTATATAATACGCGAGTATGATGAACAGAACAATGGACCTACATACATAGTTCATACGCTAACTTTCATGAACCAACTATCCCAAAGGGCTGAAAGTTGGTATTTCTGCATGAAACTTAAACTTAAGAAGTTTATTGTAGAAATGATTAGTTAAACTTATAATTAGTTCAGTTAATTTTGGAATATATTCTGTAACTTTAGAACAAAACCTATAGTTAGATAATAGAACAAGAATATTTAGTTATACGAAAGTTTGTAAGAATATGTGGAAGTATGTAAATTACTCTTTCACGCATAACTACTCATCGAATTTAGATGAAATTCCGCACACAGATAATTTACAGCCTACTAGACTAACGCATAGGATACTTAACATCCCGGTAGTACGATTGGGCAGTCTTCAGATGCAATCCTTTAGACTGAAAACTGACCCTACCATACTTGGGAGGCAAGGCTAGGCAGATGATGATGAATCTTTAAATTAATATTTACAGGCTACGCTTACCACACAGAAGTGAACAATGCCAACGCCCTGATATCAAAAACGTTTACCCAGGATGAGCTATGTGAGCTGGGGTCCTTGCAGTCTATGGAGAAAACCTTGTTGTACACAGTTCTACAGAAACGAAGTCCTTATAAGGAGTTTATGAGTTGGAGGTACGCATTACACCATATTCACCTATAATAGGTACCTAACTCTTTAGCTTTCTGAAAATTTGGCTTCTAAACTAACATAGTTGAAGAATTGATTTCTGGAGTTCCAATATCATCTAGGTTTGAAAATTCTCATAACGTTCTCACCGACCGGCTCGGAGAGGAAGCAGATTTTTTATCACGTTTAAAACAGAGTTTCGAATCATTGTAATATTTTTTTTACATGCCACTACACTCAAGAACAAAGAAGCGACATGTAAAAATTTCAGAGCCGGTCGGTGTGAACGGACCCTAAAACTACACAATCTGTATGAAATCTAATTACCTGTGTGTCTTTAACACCTAACAACTTTCTTATTAAAACTCGTGTCACAAAAAGTCTTCAGACAATTCGATATTGGTGTAAATGCAAAAGTTTTAATGACAGCTCAACGCACAGTAAGAACTGCACGAGATCAACTGCAACTTCGGAATTATTTATTTTGTACTCCTTAATGAAACGTACAATTACTGCGTGGTCTCAAATTGCCAATTTATTCATTTATTAACCCCACTTAAATCTACACTTATAAACCACACAAGCAAGGTATAGGTCAGTAACAAATAAGTAAAATTAAATTATGAAGAATAGATATTACGTTATATTAGAAAACATAAAAAAACAATATGGTAAAGGAAAAAAAATCTAATTAATAAGAATAAGAATGAAATGAGTGAATTGGAAATGAGCGATCATGATCAAGTGCACTACTTATCATTGTGCTGTCAGTTTTACCCTTGTTTCATCTTCATTCGTATGATACCATCAAACGCCCGCTTCTCCCATATTAAAGATATCCTCTTTTCTCTCCTCTGTTGTTGCGTCTAGAACTTGGCCACTTTATAAAATAATTTAATATTTATTCACCGGAAACGGTAGTATATGTACGTACCATATACTCAGAAATAAATTATATTCTATTCTATTATATTCCTACTTTCAGCCTAATGCGTCTATCAGAACAAGGCATAGTCTCCTGCATCCAGATACGCCTGTCGTCATTTGAAGTCAAGTGCGAAGGTAGTTCCCCTCGAGCCCTGGCTTTGGGAGGGGCAGCACCTGCTTTCATACTCCTGGCTGGAGGATACATGCTGGCTACAATCATCATGATGGTGGAAAGGTAATATCCGGCAATGAGGAAAACGAACTTGATTTACCACCCTCAGCGCGCTGTCACTTATTCTATCAATTATATTATATAAAGCTCGATTACCACTCACTGACTCACTGACTCACTGACAGAATTGTTCTCCCAGATGGTGGATGGGGAGGTGGGTATATTTTGACAGATTCGTAAACAAGCAACTCTCGTGAGTATGGGAAAAGTGCCAAACCCCCCCTTTTCCCCCCCCTTCTTCCCCCTCCCCATCGTATCTCGGAAACAAAGAGACCCGTATTTTTGTTTTTTTATAGATTCGTATAGAGGAGGCTCGGTAAAGTAAAAGTCATTTTTCAAAGTGGCCCCCCTTTTCCCCCTTCTCCCCCCCTTTAGGCAGATCTCGGAAATAAAGAGACTTTACGTGTTTTTTTTTTGGGATTCGTATAGAGGGGGCTCGGTAAAGTAAAAATCATTTTTCAAAGTGGCCCCCCTTTTCCCCCTTCTCCCCCCCTTTAGGCGGATCTCGGAAATAAAGAAATTTTACGTGTTTTTTTTAAAGATTCGTATAGAAGAGGCTTGGGGAAGTATAAACCATTTTTCAAATTTGACCCTCTTGCCCCCCTTCTCCCCCCTTTTAGGCGGATCTCGAAAGTTAAGAGACTTGGAACGAATTTTTTTTCAGATTCATATAGAGGGGCATTGCGTTAGTCGAAATCATTTTTAGAAACTCCCCCCTCTCCCCCCCCTTCACCCCCCCCCCCTCTTCCCCTCTTTTTTTACTCCTGAAAAAATTTTTGATTCTTACCTAAATCTATTTGTGGGGCGTTGAAATTTGTATATCCTCCCCTCCCCAACCTCCCCTAAAATTAAAAGGGCCGTAACTTCATAACGGTTAGAGATAGCCATAAGGTGTTTGAACAAATATTATAGTAGGCGTCGAAACCTGTCCCGGTGGTGGTACAGCGGCAAAGCGAAGGGGGGAGTGGGCGAGCGAAGCGAGCCGGCGACCCCCGTAGCGTAGGAATAATGTCATGATAGCTCTCCGGTGGTAGGTAGTTCTTGAGTGGAGCGAACCTGCGAGACCGAGTGGAGCGAAGGGGGGAGGTGGCGAGCGAAGCGTGCCGGCGACCTCCTTAGCGTAACGAAGGTTGAGTGGGTGAAGCGTAACTCAGGGGCGACGACAAGCAAACTTTAGGGTAATGTTTTTTTAGTGGTAGTAGGAGGTAGTAGGTAGGTGTAGGTAGGTAGTAGATAGGTGTAGGTAGGTAGTAGGTAGGTGTAGGTAGGTGTAGGTAGGTGTAGGTAGGTAGTAGGTAGGTGTAGGTAGGTAGTAGGTAGGTGTAGGTAGGTGTAAGTAGGTGTAGGTAGGTAGTAGGTAGGTGTAGGTAGGTAGTAGGTAGGTGTAGGTAGGTGTAGGTAGGTGTAGGTAGGTGTAGGTAGGTGTAGGTAGGTGTAGGTAGGTGTAGGTAGGTAGTACCACGAGCTGCACTGGAACATTTTTTTTTTTCAGATTTATTGAGAGGTGCAATGCGTTAGTCGAAATCATTTTTCAAAGCTCCCCCTCACCCCCTCTTCACGCCCCGCGAGCTGCGCGCAGCTCGCGCAGCCACGCAAATACTAGTCTATAATATAAAAATCAATGCCACTTTTCGTTGTAACTGAACTCCTCCTACACGGCTGGACCGATTTGTATAAAACTTTCTGGGGATATTTCAATAGGTTCTTGGATGGTTTAGATTCACAATTGGACCCAGTCGGTGGCGCTGCTGTCCGGGTAGGACGAGCGACGTCTGCCAGGTCCGCTAGTAAGTTATATGACGGCAGCAGGCTCTAATAATGTGTCAAAATAAATAAACGAAACTTACTATTCAAACTTTTGGTTTCAGGAAGGTGTACAAAATGAAACATAGTCACGATATGCCGAAATAGATTTATTGCAGTGTGTCGATTACTGATCACGGGGCATCGAGTAATCCAATTTCCCACTTTGTAGCATAGGTCTAAGCCACCAATTTTCACAAGATACTATTGCACCTGCAATGATTTATAGATTTAAGAGTAACAGTTACTAGAACTAACAAATGTTTTAAGTTTACAAATAAAAGGAATAATAAGCTATCTTGACGATTTTTTATTTAATTTCACATAAAAACACGCCTGTAATCACTGAAGCGTTAGGCAGAGGTGTATCTAATAGTGCACCCACAAATCGCCAAGTATATTTAAGCCCCACATAATAAGGGGCGAGCCTATTGCCATAAACCGAGCTCAAATCCTAACAACCATGTCCTACTATTCATACCACTTTGCCCGACTCGAACACACAGGACGACAGAATTACGCTGGTGCTATCGAGTTTTAGTTTGTAATTCAAATAACAATTATGTTTGCCGCTTTCCACATGAATAAATTTTTGCCCAAAAAAGAAAAGAATTCCACATCTATTTATTTTCAATACCGTTTAACCCAATACCACATTTTGGCACCGGACCCTACACTTTTACATCAAAAACAGAAAATACAAGTTTCCGACCAACGAAGCGACGATTTTCAATCAATGGGCTGGCAGATCGCCACGGATTATTCACGATCTATTAAAATAAATCCAGTTGTGACTTACATACTGACATGCGAACCCTTTGTTAGTTCAAATTGGACATGCATATTGCAGTGGAAAATTCGGGGAAAGAGGAAATTCATTTGAACTCGTGGCCTGATTGAAGGTTATTGAATCTGACATGGAAAAATTCTATGTGAAAAGGAGCTGTCCACAATTTTCGAGTATTTCAACAATAATTTTTAGTGCTTTTTTTTTTCATTTGAGCTATTTTGTTTACAGACATAGAGTGCTATGTAAAGAGAATGTAATTTACATTTTGAAATAAACGAAATGTACCTGACAAAATAGTAAAAAAAATAAAATTTACCGGAGAGAAATTCCGGTGGAATATGATTAAATATAAGGAGCCGGATTGCAATGGTAGTTGAAAACCTGCTGTTACACACATTTGCAAACACTGCATTTTTAAATCAATACAGCAGATTTTTATCTAAAACTAGCTGTCCCCGGCATGCGTTGCAATGCCCTATTTTTCCTAAATACTACCCTACCTACTACCCTACCTACTATCCTACCTACTACTTTCTCACCGTTTAAACCTTCCCTGGACTTCCACGAATATTTCAAGACCAAAATTAGCCAAATCGGTTCAGCCGTTCTCGAGTTTTAGCGAGACTAACGAACAGCAATTCATTTTTATATAGATAGATAGATAGATAGATTACCGACAAAAAATTTCATGGTGGCTCAGAATGATAAACTGAATACGTGTCTCTTCCACCTAGTATAAAGGGTGTAAAAGTACCCATAACGAAGATCAAAGGTGTAGTTACGGAGGTATTGGCGGCCAAAGTTCCAAATTTTTTACAGCTGTTTTTTTAATACAAGTTTTTCAATTTATTACTTTACTTAATAAATAATAATAGTACTATTGAAACACAAGCACATTGTTTTAAGAATGCTGAATTGAGTTCTACCGTAAAATAAGATTTTCCACCCCAAAAAAAAGTCGTTTCCCAGCAATATAATATATTTTGCGTAGGGTTACTTAGTTTGATGTATGTACATAATAAATGCTTGGTTGATAACTTCGTAAAGGGTTCGTATACACCCTGTATATTGCCAACACGTTTCATCTACTTAATCAACAAAAGTAATACCACAACGAAACATAAAACGCTCGCACAACTGCTTACTTTGTACAACTACTTCAGTTTGTGTTAATTATGCAACTCTCTCCATATTGTTGTATGCAACTACTTGCTTTTACACGCGGCTTCACTCGCGTTGAGGTCGGAAATTATATAACGAAACATCCCACCGGATAAAAATTATCCTTATTTCTCAATACATGTAGAGCCAAGTCTCATGGGCGGCACATTAAACTCTGACACCGGGTTAGGCAGTAATTAAAATTAAAATATTTTATTTCACATAGGCCTACTAGTTTTTTATTGTCGACGTTCTACAAGTGCCCATACTTGTAGAACGTCGACAATAAAAAACTAAAAAACCCGACTGAAAAAACTGAAAAGCAAAAAACAAGCACATTTTAAATTAAACAAAACTTGGAACCAGGCGGGGTTCTATTTTATTTAATTAGTTTTATGTTTCTTATTTCATAATTTAATATTCAAACGAACCCCGCCTGGTTCCAAGTTTTGTTTAATTTAAAATGTGCTTGTTTTTTGCTTTTCAGTTTTTTCAGTCGGGTTTTTTAGTTTTTTAACTACTTTTTTTTATTTCCAACTTTTTATTTCTTTTGTGTTTGATCTTTCGTTGGTCGCGTAAACTTCTTCGCAAATGATTTAACTTTTGTGCTTGTTTATAGGATTTGTCACTTTGAATTTCTTTTAAACATATAAGTGTTTTATATTCTTGTAATCTCCTTTTAAAACCCTTCATTTTGATACCCTACTCGATGGTATAGGAAAAAAAAATTTTTTGAACTCCGCGATTTGGCCCCCAAAATCCGCATTTTTTTTTGTTTTTTAATTTTAATGTAGCCTATAACACTCGCGCCATCAATACGAATCTTTGATGTATATTTCATTCAAATCCCTTCATCCGTTTAGGAGTTATGAGGGAACAAAGAAACGGACATACATACATACATACATACACGTCAAACACATAACCCTCCTTTTGGGCTTCGCCGCAGTCGGGTAAAAAGGTTACGGTTGGTCGATTCCTATGGAAGAACGGCAAGAAACTAATCACACGTTAAATAAAAAAAGAAAAGTACAGTGCGATCAAATTATCTTGGCAGCTCTGAACATAGGCTTTGCGAAATTTTACGCATGTAAACTTGGGAATAAAACTGTTATTGCCAGATAAACCAATACTTAAACGATCAGAAAATATCTAATTTAAACAGTGAGAAATACAAATAAAATAAATATCATAACACTTTTATACATTCGTTGTAACAAAATGACCTGCACGAAGTTCGGAGCTGCCAAGATAATTTGATCGCACTGTACTGGCCTCAGAATCTAGATTCGGGGTAATCTATACTAATATTATAAAGCTGAAGAGTTTGTTTGTTTGTTTGTTTGTTTGTTTGTTTGTTTGAACGCGGTAAACTCAGGAACTGCTGGTTGGAATTGAAAAATTCTTTTTGTGTTGGATAGTCCATTTATCGGGGAAGGCTATAGGCTATATAACATTACGCTACGGCTAATAGGAGCGGAGCATAAATGAAAACTGTTACAAAAACGGGAAAAGGTATTTCCTTTTTGAGAGCTTCCGCTGCGTGCGCTGCGAAAACGGTTTAAGTTACGCAAATATCATGTATGAAGGAATTGTTCCTCTTTAAAAGTTCTAAAAAAAAATCCGCGACAGCATGTATCTATCTTTTAAGAATGACTCACTGTAACCTTTTTTTACTGTTAAACTGTTAGGTTAAAAATAGCTATTTTTTGCGAAGCTTATTTAACCCATATGGTATTAATCTATATCTAAATAAACGTGTTTGTTAGAACGGAAATTTAATATAGAATATTTGTGCCCTTTATTCTATACAGTTTAAACAAATATCATAGAAGATATCGCAATGTAAAAATATCCGCGCGGCAAAATAATTTGCGCGTCGCAATGTAGGTACGGGGGATTCTGGCTGGCCTCCGGGAAATTTAAATTCAAAATATTTACTGCATCATAATGTTTACAAGTTGGTACAGAGTGTTATAGTATATTTAACAGTAAGAGATACCTATAGTAATTCACACTTTAATATAATCTAAGCTAATCTGAACTATTATAATAAAGAAGAAAGATAAGATTTTTTGTTTGTTACTATTTAACTTAATTTATGTCGGATAGTCGATGTATCGAGAAAGGTTATAAGCTATATTTATGTGACGCAAACGAAGTTGCGTGGGTCAGCTAGTAATCTATACTAATATTATAAAGCTGAAGAGTTTGTTTGTTTGTTTGAACGCGGTAAACTCAGAAACTACTGGTTGGAATTGAAAAAATCTTCTTGTGTTAGATAGTCCATTTATCGAGGAAGGCTTTAGGCTATATAACATCACGCTATGGCTAATAGGAGCGGAGCATAAATGAAAAATGTTACAAGAACGGGAAAAGGTTTTTCCTTTTTGAGAGCTTCCGCTGCGTGCGCTGCGAAAACGGTTAAAGTTACGTAAATATCATGTATGAAGGAATTGTTTCCCCTTAAAAGTTCTAAAAAAAAGTCCGCGACAGCATATGTCTATCTTTTAAGATTGTCTCACTGTAACCCCTTTTTACTATTAAAATGTTAGGTTAAAATGAATTATTTTTTGCGAAGCTTATTTAACCCATATGGTATTAATCTATATCTAAATAAATGTGTTTGTTAGAACGGAAATTTAATATAGAATTTTTGTGCCCTTTACTCTATACAGTTTAACCCTTAAATTGGCAAATGAAATTATTTCTAAAATTTAATGTTTTTTTGTTATTTCCTGGTTTATTATGATACCAGAAGACTGAAAAAAATTGTGAAAAAAATCTGAATATTACAGTTTTCGCGAAATTCGATGTACTACCGGGAGTACATTGCCAACTATAGTGTGAAATATGTTTTCTTGTATTTGTACTACATGGAGCAAAAAGTGAAGATTGAAAGCTACTTGCGTTTAGATCTAGAGATCGGTACAGGTGAAGATTCCAATGTGCTATGGAACTGGTGACAGTAGAAGTTCTACAGATGGAGTAGATAATGGTTGAATTTAATTCCATGTTGGCATGGCATTATAATATTGATGGATGAATACGGAAAAACCTCTTGAAGCATTGGTGTAAGGAGTACGTTACAACGTTGTATGTGTATTTGACTTTGAAAGACTGAACATTCATAGTGGGTGAGAATTGAGCTTGGCGGAGGAAGTGTGATTCATCATCAAAACAAGAACTGTCATCGGATCATGCATTTTCTTTCGGGATCAAAGCTTGAATTTATATGATTGTGTCAGGTTCAAGTGCTGCAGGAAAAGAGAAAATAACATGCTATACGACATAAAATCGATATCATTATATATCAAAAACAAACAAAAAAACCCCTTTTGTATTTCTTTGTTTACTTGGCAATGTGCTTTGTGTATACCGAAGTCTATTTTGCGCGTACTTGGCAACGGTATTGAGGGAGTACATACAAAGTTTCAAACTCATAAAATTGCAATTACGTAATTTACACATAAAATTATGAACGATTGATGTTGTTTATAATGTCCTTGTGCAATATAAAGCCTAATAACCACAAGTCCTAACCAAAAAAGCGCAGAAAAACTTAAAAAGGTTTCATGTGACACTGAGACGTCAGACCGCTTCGAAGATATTTTGAATTTGACGGATAATTATTGATTTTATCACATCCTAATATTTTATCTACTAAAATACACAATTATTGCAAGCTAAAAATGATAATAACAGGTATTTTTTTTTAGATTACTACCACAATTGATTTTTTCAAAGTGTATGTCTTTGGTGGAGTACTCTGCCAATTTAAGGGTTAAATAAATATCTTAGAAGATATCGCAATGTAAAAATATCCGCGCGGCAAAATAATTCGCGCGTCGCAATGTAGGTACGGGGGATCTGGCTGGCCTACGGGAAATTCAAATTCAAAATATTTACTGCATCATAATGTTTACAAGTACAGGGTGTTATCGTCTATTTAACAGTAAGATATACCTATTAGTAATTCTCACTTTAATATAATCTAAGCTAATCTAAACCATCTAAACTAATATTATAAAGAGGAAAGATAAGATTTTTTGTTTGTTACGATATAGCTTAATTTCTGTTGGATAGTCGATTTATCGAGAAAGGTATATTTATGTGACGCAGACGAAGTTGAGTGGGTCAGCTAGTTATACATAACAGGCAAAATGTAGGTGTTCGCACTTAGTATCTTATTTGCCTTAACCGTCGAGGCCTGTAGGTGTGATGTTAATTTATATCCTAACTAACCTAGCTCATGGTCTGTCGTATGTTATCAAAACCCATTCAGCCGTTATGTCTGAAGACGTGACAAACAAACAAACAAACCCAAATTCGCCGTATTATAGTAGTTAGAATACATAGATACCTAATTACTTTGTGTAGTTTATCAAATAACCGGTTGTTGTTACAGTTCAGTTAACTCTGTTAGTTTAAACTTTGAAGTTAATTTGAACTGTGAGGATCATCTAGACGGTATGATGGCTTTAATAGAAATTTGTACTAGGTAGCGGCAAATTGGCTGCAATTAGGGCTCGTATTTAGATTGCTGGGAGATTTTGGAAATGGAGGAAATTGTCTACTGCATACAGTGTTACTCGTGATGTAGGGAAGTCTAATGTTTCCTTTGCGAATTGCTGCTACATTTTTTTCAATTTAATAGATCTAAAATAATACTATACATGTACAAGTAGGTATCAACGGCGAAATTTGAGATTTACAGTTCCTGAAACAATTATTTGTGGCCCCGAGTTCTGTGTTTTTAGGTAAGGAAAGTAGAGCTTTATATTAAAAGGATAGGCCATTGCGTCTAATGCCCAACGCAAGACAAAGCTTGAACTGTCAGCACATTTGACGCAGTGGCTGAGGTTCGATCCCCGCACGCAACAAATAGACCTACTGGTAGTTCCGGGTCTGACTGTTTGTATTTGTTGTTGTTTGTTTGAGTTTAAGTGTTTGTAAACGCACCCACTATACAAAAGAAATACCTAGTGCAGGTATTAAAAATAATTAATAAAACTTATTGTAAACATAACGGCTAATCAATTATTGAAAACCAACTTTTGGGAAATGTGATTGTTTGCTAACAAGAAACACCAACGTACAGAAAAAGGTAGTGCCATAAAATTCACAGAAAAGTGTCGCAGCGTCCACATAAAACTCAAGGTTTGTATGTACTACTCGTACAAGGGCGTCATACAAATGATTTCTATACTACCCCCGAAGATTTCCCCGGCGACTGAAAGGGTCACAAATTGGACCCTAATACAATTACTGTAATGGATTGAGAATTGTTGAAACAACGTCACTTCAGGTTTACTTGAGAGCTAAGTTCTGATGGAAACGACCTGTCGGGAATTTATGAAGTTTTTTTTTTAATCTTAGTGAACACTGAACCTGTAGTCTTCGAAGGGTAAAGCAGTAATAATAGTAGGTATACAAACATTTCGCTAGTGATGATTGTGCCATATAATAGGGACGAGCCTATTGCCACCAACCGAGCTCAAATCCAGGTTTCGTGGCTGTTACTGAGATATTCCTGATGAACAAACCTAATAATACTTTGCCTGATTTCGGAATTTAACCTAGGACCTCATGCCTAGTAGTTGTGCTTGACCAGACCAACGAGATAGTCTCTATAAATATATTGAACCGACTTCCAAAAAAGGAGGAGGTTCTCTATTCGTGTGTATGTATTTTTTTGTACACAAAATAGTCATTTATTTTCATGGAAAATCATCTTCTACAGGACAGTATGCAAGATGTATTGGAGAAAGTACATCTCTAATATAGATTTACTTCACCAGTTTCACAGCACACAAATTAATATTTGAATTTTTCATGAAAAACTCTCCCTTAACAAGTTGAAAAGTTTCTACTTCTTACGATCTTACCACGGATGTAAGATGAATGGAGGAGGCAAAATGACATCGTTTTTTTACATTAAGAACTATTATGAATAAATAGAGGGCAGTGTGGTGGTCAAGTGGTGGCGGCCCCGACTTACGAACAGTGAATCGTGAGTTTCAACCCAGTCAAGCGCATTACTTACTGTAATTTATTTCATCACCACTGTTTTCAAAACGGTGAAGGAAAGCATTGAGGAAATCGGCATGTCTTAGAACCAAAAAAATCGAAGATATGTGACATCTACCAACCCGCACTGGGCACGCGTGGTGGATTATACCCCATCCCTCCCTTAGAGAGGAAGCCTGAGTCCCTGCAGTGGGAACACTATATATAGGCTGATGATGATTGTAATAGGAAACAGATACTGAAAACATGAAACTATAGGCATCTTCAGTTGTAATAGGCAACATCGTCTAGAACTAATTTGGAAAATGAAAGGGAAAACTCATACCCACAGGCTGTGACGTGCCCTTGCCCTTGTGCCTTTTTGCTTCTGCATAAAACGACAAGGGAAACACTGCTGAATTATTTACAGCATTTTAAACTGCATACTTTATACCGCAACTTGTAATTTTGGGCACATAATATTTAGAGTGTATAACATTTGTGATAAATGTTACAGCACCATGCTAAGATAGAGACCTTTTAGCTTCGTACGGGACTAATTTAAATGTAATGTAAGTGTTTACTTTTCAATCTTTACTTTTTTTATCAATTTGTTTTCTCCTGTGTGAGACCAATAAATACTTTTTCTTTCTTTCTTTGACAAACGTAGTATGACAGTTATCTTTTGTGGCTCCATGGCAATTCCTATATTGTGCAGTCGACCGCATATGGGGTGATTTTAATGAGTGTTGAGATAAAAAGTTTGTTTCTTTTCCGTCTTGTATATTTGAAAGTCCTTCAAATGCGACCTTTTCTGGAGACAGTTTTTTTTTTGAAGCACTAATTGCTTGCTATATGGCGAATTGTAAACAAAATTGGAAAGCCATGGGGGAGCCCTTGCCCAGCAGTGGGCCAGAGTAGGGTGGCATAGAAAATATACTCTGGTCTAGACGTTGCTAACACGACTGTTGAGCATGAGTTCCTGAGTTAAGTTCCCTGATCGGGCAAACGGTTGTATTATACATTGTGCCCGGTTATTGACAGTAAGTTCATCCCCATTACATGAGAATTAATATTAACAGGCAAAACATAGGTCTACTCCTACTGTTAGGTACCACCAATAATATCGTATATTTAGGTTAAGAGTTTGTCTTAGAGTCTTTGGTACCCGAAAATAAATGGATTCTATTCTATTGTATTCTATACTAATCCTTTGAGAATGAAAGGCATGATATTATGTTATGTAATCAATTTTTTTAGCAAAATAAATGAATTCATAGCAAAAAGTTCGATGACACTCGCTCTAAAATTAAAAAAAACTTGTTAGCTAGTATGAAAATGTAAAAAGTTCAAGTACCTAAGTAATTGAATTCAGTCACTCAGCTGCAGCTCCCTACATAATAACTTCATTTATATTCAATGGAACCATTACAGAAAACATAACACTCTGTTATGTCTTCACGATAAAATATTATGTATTTCAGAGCTCTCCAACTTTGTTCGCTAAATTCGCAGTTTATTTTGATTAGAATATATTATTTGCTGAAGAAGATTATTTCTTAACAAAGCTAAGTGCAGCTGTACTAGTAACTTTTTTAACAGTTTTCAGGTTAAGCTGAGCTTCCCTAGGTTGATATGGGGATGGGTAACCGCCACCAGCATACCGAATTTATTCCGTGCATCGGAAAGCACGCTATGCCGTTGGTCCCGACTGCCATATATAAATCTTTGGCAGTTATTACAGGAAGTCAGTGACCTGAAAGTTTGACAACCAGTTTCAATACTATTTGGGTTGTGGAAGTCAGATACCCAGTCGCTTCATGGACAATACTGGTATTCTAACAACATACATACATAGTTGGGAAACGGTTAGGTAAATGATGATGAACATAGCTAAGTGTAATATAGACCTATTTTGTGAGCTCTACTTTGTTTTGTTGAATAATTTCTTAGATTTTAGAATTCTTAGATCGTGTAGGTAGATCCTACCGTATCAGTCTTCTAGTCTAAGTACTTGTTCACGTAGGAACGCGCGGGCGCGGAGACGTGGCAAGTTCGTGTTCACATTGGCCGCCAGGCGTTTGCGCGAGTTTGACGTCAATGATGCCTGTGTTTACTTTGCCAAATCGGAGTTCTAGCCTGAACAGCACCAATAAACTCTTCTGTATTGAAAGACATGATGAAAACGAGTCCACCGTTTCTAGCGATAAGTTCATACTGGTTGAACTTACCTGACGTCTCGAGTGAATCGAGCGCTCCGCTGCTAGTTCGACGTGAACACACACAATAAACATCTCACGCGTTTGATATTCGTCGCTTGTTTGCCCGCTACTTAGACTGCACGTGCGTTTCGTACGTGAACACTTGTATATTACGCCATATGTTTGATATTTCGTGACCGCGCCCGCCACCGCGCCCGCGAGTCAACGTGAACGAGTACTAACATGAATGCAGCTGAGAATACCAGTATATTACACGGAGTAACTGCCTACCTGACTAAGTAAAACGATACCCCTTGGTATTATAAGACTGGTTTTCAGACTGTCGAGCCAATGACTGCCTGTAACGAATACCAAAAATCTACAGTTCACAGACTGGACCGACGGCTTCGTGCTTCCTGAAACAGGAAGGTAACATACATACATACATAAACTCACGCCCTTTTCCCATGGGGGTAGGCAGAAACCACAGAACGCCACCTGCTACGATTCTTACATACCCCTTTTGCCTCGTCCACATTCATACATCTGGTCATACACGCACGCCGGTTGCGAGTACTACGCACCTGTCCTTTCTGAAGAACATCACCAATAAGGTCAGTGTATGTCTTTCTAGGGCGTCAGGAAGGTAACTCGGTAAATAATGGTGTAAACATAATACGCTGCTTATTTTTTCCGAACTCTATAATCTCACTTGCTTCTGTAGACCCGCAAAGTAGTGAATGCAAATAAGATGTCAGAAAAACAGAAAATTAAATTAGATATTTTCTCTTTTTCCATTTCAACACTATCTCGTCCCGAGTTATGCAAATAGCTGTCCTTTTTCCATTCACTCTCAGAATAAAATAAAACTAAAGTTTTACTTCTAACTGTAAAATTGAAAATATTTCCAAAGTTTGCAACTGAAATGGAATTCTGTGCTAAAATTTATGACATCTAATGGATCCTGGAATTATCCTGGCTTCTTTCCAGGATCTTTTATGATCAGTCCAGGACTAGTTCTTTGTGGGTAAGAAGCATGAAATGCACTGCCCTAGATTTATTCAGCCATGATTGAATCAACTGCCTTGCTTCTCAAACAAATTTCGCCTGACATAAGGGCGATTCTATTGCCATCGACCAGGCATTAACTCGGATTTCGAGTTACTACTGAGAAATTCAAAACATAGCAACTTTCCTGTAATCCCAGAAGGGTTAGGCAGGGGTATACACCCCCCGTCGGGGCTGTGGATATCGAAAGGTTACCGCGGCTCCGACACAAGGGCGAAGAAGAAGGAACATGGGTTTGGTTTTTAGTCAGTAGAAGTCTGACACTCCCCTTCGCTCTGCCCAAGAGCGCGGGGGGTTATTCGATGATTTTCCACCCACCAAAAAAAAAAAAAAGGGGTATACACCCACACTGAACTGAAACTGAAAACTGAAAAACCCTAAACTCTTTTCAACGGCCTGAAAACCAAACCCTAGACCTCATTCCCAGCAGTAGCCCTTTCAACCATTACACCAACGGGGCAGTCGTTTAATTCTATTATTCTCATAAAGTCGTAAAGAATACTTTTATTTTATTTTACGATTCTTTTGAAATGGTACACAGAAAGCTATTACACTGAAGTACTAATATAAACTCAAATAACTTGAATAAAAGAAGACTTCAATTAAGGGAGGATTACATAACGGAGACTTGCATTAAATTAGATTAGGAATTCGAGAGATAAAAAGTTCTAGAATGCTGCATTTTTAGTTTTACTACAGCTTTTAAACCTAAACTTTTGAACCACGTCGTCGGGCTATTTTTTAGCTAGCTATTTTATTACAAAGAAACATGTTCGTTCAAAATATCTTGTTTTATTTGACTGCTGAATTCAGATTATTTTTAAGTGTAACATATACCCACACCAGCAGCTAGCTAGCTAATTTAGCTCTTGGCTAAATAATAACAGGATTTTGAATTAATCTGCAGGTTCAGCTGCGCTCGCCTAGGTTGGTCTGTGGATGGGTGACAACCCAATACGTACCAAATTTTGTCCGTGCCTTGAAAAAATACGTTAAACCGTCAATCCCGGCTTTCATTTGTAGTTCTTTGACAGTGGTCCAAGAGTTTTACCAAGGAGCCCTGTAATAACTGGGTTGTGGAAGTCAAATAGGCGACTGCCTATGGAGTGACTGCTCCATCTATATAAATAAAAAGAGAAGTCCTGACTGACTGACTCATCAACGCCCAGCCCAAACCTTTGGACCTAGAAAGCTGTAATTTTGCACAGAGGTTCCCTTCATAATATAGACAAGGATTTTTCGAAATTCAACCCCTAAGGAATTTAAAAAGGGGATGAAAGTTTGTATGGAAAATCGTCATTTTCGCGCGGGCGAAGCCGCTGGCAAAAGCTAGTGTAAAATATTGGTATTCAGCTGCATCCGGTTAAACTGTAAGCCGACCCCAACATAATTGAGAAAAGGCATAATTGACTGGGAAAATTTCTAATCCATTGCTTCATACGATTGATTTTGACGGCACGGTTGGCGCAGTGGCTAAGCGATTGGACTGCTGCGCTGTGTGTCGCGGGTTCGATCCCCGCACGGAACAAATATTTGTATGGCCTACAGATAGTTGTTTCGGGTCTGGGTATTTGTGTATGTGACTTTATATGTTTGTGAACGCACCCACGATACAGGAGAAATTCCTAGTGTGGGGCAACGTTTAAAAAAAAAAAATAATAATAAATACGTGTGGAAAATTCGTTCACTCTGCGAGATACATGTAGTGTGGTTGAATAATTGATAAATTTCTTTTCAAAATAAAAGACATTGTCAATGACGTAAATGTGTTACGCAAGAACTCCGGTAGCTTTTTTGCGGTGATAAAGTCAATCCCCAATATCTCGTGGATGTCGTAAAATGTCGTCGTGGATTTAATCCTGTAGCGATTCCGATTGGTTTATGTGGTATCTTCAGCCCTATTTTCTTTTAGAGCTTAGGAAATCATCAAATGACTCCTGCTCTGGGCGGAGCGGAAAGTAGTCTCAGACTTCTACTGACTAAAAACTACCCATGTTCTTTCTTAGCCCTTTGTGTCCGGGGCCGCGGAATCTCTTTCAATCTTCAGCCCTGCCCAACACTGTTGTTCCCTGTGTTAATTGCATTTTGAGGACCTGAACAAATGACAATCGTTTTATGTTTCTAGAACGATTATTTGAACTACCGTAATTAAATAGTATGTAGATTGACCCATGGTTTTCCGTTGCTTAGAAATGATTGACTTAAGCTGTGGTAAACCATGGGATATTGGTGGACTATAACACTGCTAGAGTTTTATTTTATGTAGGCTGTTTGAACTTATTCATAATACCAACTGCGTCTGTGACCATTTTAACAATTTAAACGTGATTAATATTATTAATTATCTTATTATTAGTCTACTAAAGCGGCCATTACAGACTCTTTGGTCTTTTCTAGGGTCTCGTACAAGAACGTTAAATTTTTGCCTTATCATCATCACCATCATCATCAGCCTATAATGTTCCCACTGCAGGGACTCAGGCCTGCTCTCTAGGAGAGGGATAGGCTATAATCCACCACGCGGGCCCAGTGCGGGTTGATAGATGTCACATGTCTTCGATTTTTTTTTTGATTCATAGACATGTCGGTTTCCTCACGATGTTTTCCTTCACCGTTTTGAGAAACAAAACAAAACTCTACCTTTGCCATGTAAATTGTAATTAATTTCTTAAAGAAACATCTATAAAATAAAGGTGATAAAAAACCACCTCATTTACGAACTCGTAATGTTAACCCATACCTACATCAGAATAGTATAATCTACCTGTATCAATATTAAAGTAAGCAACGGAGCAAAAAACAAAGGGTACGGCGCTCTGACCCTTCACGTTAACAAATCTCGAAGAAAGTACACTTTTTATCGATCTTTCATTACGAGGGTTGGGTTGCTGTGATAGCGGGAAACTTTTTCAAGGTAAACAACAATAAACAATATTTATTTGTTCAAGACTTAAACCTATTACAATTACTGAACCTTAATTAGACTTAATTTAGTGGCAAGATACAAGACAAGTGCAACTGGGCTTAAACTAGGAGGACTCCTGTGCTATAAGCACCAGTTACTTCCGTCACCACCATGATCGAGCTGCCATTACAAGTGTGGTGCGGTGCAAATATAAGTAGCTGTAGTATTCTTAGGTCACTGTTACTGATAAGCTACGGCTTCCTACAGTTAGGCCTTCCATTCCTCTCCCCGTGAATTTCTCGCAGGTTTTATTGAATCTTCTTTGTTTTATCGTTGGCATCGTGGCCCGCATGGCACTGGTCACAAGCCTATCATCATCATCAGCCTATAATGTTCCGACTGCAGGGACTCAGGCCTCCTCTTAAGGAGCCCAGTGCGGGCTATTTCTAGGGTCTCGTACAAGAACGTTAAATTTTTGTATGAAACAGAGAGAGAGCCTTATCATCATCACCATCATCATCAGCCTATAATGTTCCCACTGCAGGGACTCAGGCCTCCTCTCTAGGAGAGGGATAGGCTATAATCCACCACGCGGGCCCAGTGCGGGTTGATAGATGTCACATGACTTCGATTATTTTCAAATTCAAATTCAAATTCAAATATTTTTATTTGTAGTACATAGGTAAATAAGAGTACAGATGTCATTTTTATGTTAATAGATATGATCACTATGTCTTGCCGTCAACGGCGTACAAATATTCAGATTATAATTTCAAAATAATTCAAACTAATAAATATATTCAAAATTATTAATTGTAGCTATTCAATATAAATTAAAATTCGTAATTAAAATAAATAATAAATTAATCAGACAACGAAACATTAAAATTATAAAAAAGATTAAAAACATTTAGTGAAATAAAAAATAATATAAAAATTGAATGTCCATGTCAAAATATACAATGTCAAGGTTACAATGTCAAAGTTACCATGTCAAAATTACAATGTCAAAGTTACCATGTCAAAATTACAATGTCAAAGTTACAATGTCAAAAATTACAAATAAATAAAAAAATAAAAAAAGTCAAAATTACAATTTGTCTTCTAGGTACTCATTGACTGTGTAGTATGCTTTTTCGCCTAATAGATTAAGAAGAGCCTTTTTAAACTGGTGTATGCTGTCAAGATCTTTTATACAAATAGGTAACTTATTATATAACTTGGGCGCCATTCCCAAAAAACTTTTTGAGTAGAGCGCTGTCTTGTGTGGAATAGCACATATCTCTCCATGGCGTCGCTTCGATCTAAGTGTTTGGAATAAATGCAAGTTTGATTTTGCGAATACTACTGTCTCGTAGATGTACATACATGGCGAAGTAAGAAGTCTATATTTTTTAAATAATGGCCTACAACTATCAGTCTTTTGAAGCTTAAACACAGCACGCACACACTTCTTTTGAGCTTTAAACGCAGTGTCTTTGTCAGTGGAATTCCCCCAATACATTATTCCAAAACGTAACGTTGATGAGACGTACGCTTTGTATGCTATCAAAACTACAGATTCATTAGATATCTTCGCAAGATTGTAAAGCGCATATGAATACTGGTTTAGTTTTTTACACAGAGTTTCTACATGGCATTTCCAATTTAAATGACTATCTAAGTGAAGTCCTAAAAATCTGGCACTGCTGGTTTCTGGTATTTTATGGTCTGCGTATTTTATATTCAAATTTAGTTTTTTCATTCTTTGTTGAAACGTCATAATCAGTGTCTTTTCTAGGTTTACTTTAAGTTTATTCTTTCGTAACCAGTTTATAGTACAATGTATAGCATTATTTATTTCACTTTCAAAAGACTCTAAGTTTTTACAGGGTATAATAATTGTACTGTCATCGGCAAATAGGACGGTTTGATAGTCTGTACACTGAGGCAAATCATTTATATAAATGAGGAACAGTAAGGGTCCAAGAACACTCCCTTGGGGCACACCGCAAGTTGTATATCTAATGGATGACTTGTGAGGAACCTCTGTTTTAGAATTGGGACACATTCTATTTAAAACTGTGACTTGTTTTCTTCCTTTTAAATAAGTTTCGATTAACCTCAATATATTTCCTCGGACACCATAACGTTCTAACTTATCCAGTAATATTGCATGATCCACGTGATCGAATGCCTTAGACATGTCCATGAGTACTGCAGCAATAGGATTTTTGTTGTCAACATTATTAACAATATTGGCAACTAACTCATAGACTGCGTTGTTAATGTTTCTATTTTTACGAAAACCGAATTGTTCTTTGGCAAGTATATTATTAATTTCAAAGAAAGAGTTAAGAGATTTATAGATCACTTTCTCAAAGATTTTAGAAAATACCGGTATTAAGGCTATTGGACGGTAATTTGAAATGGTGGCTTTGTCACCTTTCTTATGAAGGGGCTTAATTACGGTTGTTTTTAGTTTGTTGGGGAAGTGACCATGCTCTACGCATAGGTTAATTATAAAACTTAATACGGGTGCAATTATATGCGACACTAATTTTAAGATTTTCGTAGAAATTTCATCAAATCCTGTGCTATTGGTATTTTTCAGCATATTGATGATGTTAAAAATGTCCCTAGCATCCGTCGGTGCCATAAAAAGAGTTTTTGGATAGTGATTAATTAAAGATGAAGCATTATCGTTAGTATCATTTTTTGAAGGATGTACTGAATCTATAAAATAATCATTGAAAGCCGTAGCTATGTCTTTAGGATTGTCAATTTGCCTATTACCAATCAAAACTTGCTTTACAGATTCCAGGGGAAAGTTCAATTTACACCTATTAATTAATTTCCACGTGGCTTTTGTTTTATTTTCCGCACTATTTATAACATGACTGTTTTGAGACTTTTGTGTCAAATGTATAACTCTTTTTAATCGGTTCGAATATTGTTTAAGCAACTGTTTATTTTGGATAGTTCGTGATCGCCTGTACAACCATAACATTTCTCTTTTTCGTTTACTACAATTTTTGATACCTTTAGATATCCATCGCGGAGTTTTCCGAGTGGAAATCTTTTTTTTCACTGTAGGGAAGCACAAGTCATAAAAAAGTTTAAACATGTCATAAAACGAATTAAAAGCTGTTTCCGGGTTCTTGCTATTGAACACGTCAGTAAAACTTAAGTTACTTAGGGCTTCAATGAATTTAGAGATATTCTCAGAGCTATAATCTCGACTCAATATATACCAGTGGTCAATTGAACACGATTTTTTAACAGGACATTTAAAAAGTTGGGCGGAGTGGTCTGATAGGGCCAACTCTAAAACTTCGCCAGTACCACCCCTAACATTATGCATAATGTTGTCGATACAGGTTCCACTAGATAATCGTGTGGGTGTTTTTAAACTCGGTTTAAGATTGTAGTTCAAAAGTAGAAAAATGAAATTCAGTGAAATAGTGAAATTCAGTGGACATTCTCGTTTTTTGCAGAATATCGATATTAAAGTCACCGCAAAGCAAAACCTTTTTTCCTAACTTTCTTCCGCAATAGCTTAAAATATGATCAATTTTTTCAAAGAAAACAGAAGTGGCCTCTTTTGTATACTTTGGAGGTCTATAAATGCAAATGATAATCAACTTGTGAGCTACCAGTTCGATGGCACAACACTCTATAAAACTAGGCACACTAAATTTTGTTATGTCTATGACCTTGTAATCGCATCTATGTCTAATAAGTATGCATGTACCACCCTTCCTGGTATTTCTTGAAGAGTAAGTGGCAAGTTTATATTCAGGTATATATAAGTGCATGGTATCATCATTTTTCATGTTGTGCTCAGTGATACACATAACATCCACTGCTTTCCCTTCGCATAAAAGTTAATTTATATGAATTTTGGTTCTGAAACAGGCCGGATTCCTTCACCTGATGACTGGCCTGTTGGTCTAGTGGTTAGTGACCCTAACTGCTATGCCGGAGGTCGTGGGTTCGATTCCCACCCAGGACAAATGTTTGTGTGATGAGCACGATCATTTGTTCTGTGTCTGGGTGTAATTTATCTATAATATGTATGTATTTAGAAATATATAAGTATGTTTATCAGTTGTCTAGTACCCATAACACAAGCTCTGCTTAGCTTGGGACTAGATGGCGTTGTGTGATAGTTGTGGAATATTATTATTATTCACCGTTTTGAGAGCAGCGGTGATGAAATAAATTACACAGAGTAATGCGCCTTCCAGGGTTCGACCCCACGACTTACTGTGCGTAAGTCGTGGCCGCCACCACTGGGCCTCTCACAGCCTAAACCGTATAAACTAATCAAACACCAAGTTTAAATTAAACGAGAATCGCTATCACCACCTCCTTGCACCCACGCAGTATTACACATAAAAACAGTACATTTTATATAACTTGTCCGACCCGTATAATTCCTGGGGCAAAAACTTGGGACCTCTGATACAGGTAGCTGGATATATTCCTCTCCACAAGCCCCTTTTCACTCTTTAAATCTTTACGTAAAGGTAGTCTGGTATAAACAATTATGTTTATAGAATAGTGGGTCCGTGTATAAGTATTAGCACGTTTGGACCATTTAATGGAGCTTACAGAATATGTCGCTAACGTTCTTGTGCATTCAGTTGGCATGTCGCCGATGCAGGGTCCTGGGTTCCTGAAGCGTGAGACACATCATCTCCACAAGTTTGAACTTTTTTATCGAGGGTGGGATATCATTAAATGACGCATTTCCACGTTCATACACAGATCATTTCCACATTTGGCACGGTTGACGCAGTGGCTGAGCCATTGACTGCTGCGATGCATGTCGCGGGTTCGATACCCACACGGTTGTATCCAGGCCCACAGATAGTTTTCAGGTCCATTTTAAATGTTTGTAAACGCACCCACGATACAGGAGGAATTCCTAGAGTAGGGTAATGTTTTAAGAAACAAAACAATTTTAGCTGTCAGCACTCACAAACCAACCTTTATAAACAAAGGCAACTCCACACGACACTTTAGCGATCGTTTAAAGTCACAAGTTGGAAATATACGCGCGTTAGTTAGGGGCGGCCGGCAACGCGTGCGGTCACCCTAAATTAATTGTGATGGCCTTAATAGTCTTGCGGACTTGTGGTTGGTTCTGGCGGAACTGGCGTTGTTAAACTCTCTGTTTTCTAGTAAGAAGATGACTAACACCGCGCTGTGCGATGCACCGTGAGATCCGCCGTCTCAGCAATCCGACCGTGGGATCGAAGATTGGGCAATGCCAGTGACCAGTGTTAATTTTAGGTTTAGTGCTTCACTCTTGTTTTTCACATCGATCAATTGTCACGCAACTTAGATTTACCGATTTAAATGTAATTTCTACATTAATTTTTCATAAGTAAATTTTATCGGTTTTATTTGCATCCTCGTCTGCAGCCGAACGTAATTAGAGTACTATAAATTGTTCTTTCACGGTTTATTTGCCGCTTGTTATTATGTTGACTTGAGAGGGTCAGGACAGGATGGGCAGGACATATTATGTTATGAAAGACGAATGAGAAATAGACAAAAATAATAACAGAGTCGTGTGTCAGGAATAGAAAAAGGAACAAAGGACCTCAAACAAAACGATGGGAAGATGACTTTAAAAAAGTAGCTGGCCCAGACTGGCCGAGAACAGCGCAGCAAGAGACAGATAGAAATGGAAAACTGTTGAGATCTTTATCAAAGGACAATAATTAATTAAAACCTATTGTCAAAGACAAATAAATGTAATAGCATTTTAAGATACCTGTTTCGGGTGACTGTGACGCTGTGATCTATAACCGCTATTTAGCGCAGTCTTTGACCAGCGTTTTTCATGGCACTGCACTGTCTCACTGTCGAACTACAAGTGCAAAAATAACATCTTTCAAAACAAACACAAAATACCAGAAAAATTACTTTCGGTGTCGGTGACTTTGTGTGTATTGTTCACTTTTTGCCGTCATTTCAGTTTTTCTTCTACAAAGAAAACACTTTTCTATGTTACATAATTACTGAAAATTGTTATCGAGCTTCTAATTATCCATCTAGAACATACCAGCATACAATCCCAATGTACCCACATCTCTTCTCAGCCATTACTGTATCTTTTTTTTTATTATTATTATTGATAGGTTCGCGTTTGACCACTATCTCACCTGATGGAAAGTGATGATGCGGTCGACGATGGAGCACGCTTACCTAGAAGTAACCTATTCACTCTTGACTTAAAGACCCCTAGGTTATAGCTATCAGGAAATACAGACTCTGGCAGGGAATAGGGGATCGGACAAAAAAAAACTAATTAGTCCGTCAGATAGATTTCCAAAAATTATTGGACACGTATTTTTTCTTTTTTCACGTAAACTTAAAATGAAGACGATACAGTGCTTCGAAAACTCGTGTGACGTCATATGATAGTACATTTTGACGACACAAGTGACGTTTCAAGCCCCACTCCAAGATCTTTAACGCGTTTTATCTTCGTCATTTTTTATTGATTTGATAAAACAAAAAACACGTATTCAATATTTTTCGATAATCTAACTTACGGACTAAACAGAATCATATTATTTTGACCCAGTCCGATCCCCTATTCCACTCCTTAGCTGTACGCACAATGAAAGTATTCCCAAACCGTTTAGTGCGTATGGGTGGGATGTCCACCATATAACGGTGGCGCATCGCCGTACGTCTTGTAGTCCGATGATGGAACGGGCTTGGCGGAATTAGATCATGCAATTCCCTCGCACACTCTCCGAAATGTAACCGATAGAAAACCGAAAGGCTAGCTACTCGTCGCCGATGTTCAAGGCTCTGGAGCTTTGACTTGACAAGCGCGTCATTGCCGATGAGCCTCTTGGCTCGTTTCTCAATTGACTCTAGCGCATCAAGCTGGTATTTAGCGGATCCATCCCAGAGATGAGAGCAGTACTCCACACACGATCGGACTTGCGCTTGATATAAGTTGAGCAGCTGTTTCGGTGTGAAATACTGTCTCACCTTTGCTAGGATTCCCAGCTTCTTGGCAGCCAGTTTAGCCTTAGCCTCGATGAACGGACCGAAATTGAGGGTTGACGTAAACGTAACGCCAAGAAGCTCAATGTGATCGGTTAACGGCACGGTCACACCACGGAAAGTAGGAGACTGTTGGAAATCACTCCTTTTTGCGGAAAAGAGACACGCCTGGGTTTTAGCAGCATTGAACTTGACCAGGTTGGCGTCGCCCCATTCGGAGACAGCCTTCAAGGACAAGTTCAACCGCTCCACCATGGCCTCGCGTAGAGACTGGATCTGAGACCCACTAGCCCGCGCGTTGGACGTGTACCTCTCAGCAACAGTGCTGTCGTCTGCATACCCAAAGGTGCCGGGCACTAGCAGACTATTAATATGCAGCAAGAATAAAGTTGCTGAGAGAACCGACCCCTGAGGCACCCCGGCATTGATAGCCAATTGGTCAGACGAGCAGCCATCAATGACCACTCGAATAGACCGATCCCGCAGGAAGTCTGCAATCCAAGCACAAAGTCCAGCAGGTAGACCGAAAGAAGGAAGCTTTGCAATAAGGCTTTCATGCCACACCCTGTCGAAAGCCTTTGAGATATCGAGGGAAACGGCAAGCGCTTCTCCGTGTTTCTCAATGGCCTCACTCCAGATGTGAATGGCATACGCTAGAAGATCCCCAGTAGACCTGTTTTGGCGAAAGCCATACTGTCGGTCACTGAGGATATCATTGGCTTCTAGGTATGCCAGGAGCTTTCTATTCAGTACACGCTCCATAGTCTTACAGAGTACGGACGTGACTGAAATAGGCCTGTAGTTGGCCGGATCAGCACGACTGCCCTTTTTGGGCACGGGTTGCACGTTAGCCTGCTTCCAAGCTTTCGGTACTTTACCAGTCTCAAACGAGAGGCGAAACAGGCGCGTCAAGATCGGAGACAATTCAGGCGCACACGTCTTCAGTACAATTGCCGGTATTCCGTCAGGGCCACTAGCTTTGTTCACGTCAAGATTACGCAGCACCCTACAGACGTCTTTCTGATGGATGCGAATGTCCGACATACTCGTATCGCATCCAGCAGGAGAGGCCGAGGGGCTGGCGGTATCACCACTAACAATCGCGCGTGCCCGCTACATTTGTCACCCCGTATATTTCCACTAGCGCGCCAAACGGCCAGATAACAGTAGTTTACGATTCTATTCATTCAGAACGTACAGTCGAACAAGCTATAAGTATACAGCCAACTAACATTTACTTTTAAGATTATACAGATACATTTAGAGATTGATGCCAAACGATGCGGCGTTTGACATCAGTCGCTTAATGCGAAACGATACAGCGTTTGACATCAGTCGCTTAATGCGAAACGCTTTATATAACAAAATTGCAAACAATATTTTCAGTGTACTAGAATAGGGATGTTTACGGCCTTAAAAAAATATTTAATTTTTTTTTTAAAAAATATGAAAATTTTGTATTTTTTGTTTTATCAAATCAATAAAAGTTGACGAAGATAAAACGCGTCAAAAATTTGAGTGGGGGGTTGTGACGTCACTCACCGGTAAGAAATGTCATTCTAATGTCTTAGAATATGACGTCACACGAGTTATCAAAGCACTGTATGTCTATGTGAAAAAAGAAAAAAATATGTGTCCAATATTTTTTGAAAATCTATCTGACGGACTAATTAATTTTTTTTTGTTAACTACCCTATCATAAAAAAAAACTCTACCTGTTTACTTATTAGCTTGTTTGACTGTACATATCCAGTGAGCGCAGTCGAAAGAAATCCATGGTTTTCCTGGTTTTATGACCTTTTTAAACAAAAGACAAAATAAATAGATAACAGTTAACTGGTCTTTGTTTTCTTAACGTTTTAAAGTACAGTCTGCAACTACAGTGTGGTTATTTTAGGGTGGAGAGAATATCCACGCGCATCCTGCTACCATAATATTCAATTGGGCGTCAATGATTAAAAAATTAATCAGCCATTTTCCATTTTCATTGCGATCACATTTTTATTCGAGTCCGTTTCATAAGTGACAAATTATTATGTAGGTTTACCTGAAAAAATATTAAATACTAGCTGATGCCCGCGGCTTCGTCCGCGTGAATGTCGGTTACCGCGACCGATGTTGGTTATCGCGACCAAAAGTAATCTCTTCATCCCTCCCTTTCAACCCTTTTTTCGCACCAAAGGTGAACGCGCACCCAATAGATGGCGCTGTATGTCCGGAATAAATTTTATTTTTTATTTTACTCTTATTTTATTTTTTGTAATAAAAACTATCCTATGTCCTTTCTCAAGTTCCAAACTATGTCTGTACCAAATTTCACACAAATCGGTTCAGTAGTTTAGGCGTGAAGCAAAGACAGACAGACAGACAGAGTTACTTTCGCATTTATAATATTAGTTAGGATTTCCATCATTTAATATTTACTTTTATTTCATGACAATCATCAATCAACTCTTCTTCTTCTGCGTTCTTCTTCTAGCTTCTCTTTTCCTTCTTCCTTCTGGTGCAATAGTGGGTCGGTTATTATTTAACTCAAAAAACTGCCAAAAGTTATAAAACATAATTAAGTTTAAATGTTCCTTGAATTTAAATCATATCTCGTTACCTATCTTTCTAACGGTACCTCACACTTTTAATTTTAAACCTACAGCTCTTATCTCGAGGAATTGAGTGGTCCCAGGTTGTAACACCACTCTATGTACACCCTTGAGGGTTGGTAGTAGCATCGTATTGAGTGGCTGTGGACCTCCGAGGTCCGTTCCGTTAAACAATTTTACGAAGGCTTCAGTTGCATTTCCCTTGTGACTTTTTGTTACAACGGGCTGTGTATTTAGTTTTAAAGTATTTATTTACCTTTTGAGGTAAGAAAGAAAGAAAGAAAGAAAATTGTGTTTATTTGGCAAAAATACCATAAAAAGAACAAAACAAATTCAAAACAATTAAAGCTACTAATGCCAAAAGGGCCTCAGCTCAGCATAATGCCAGAAGGCAGCACAAAGTGCACCACCTGACGCTGATTTTCAGCTGCTGCCCACGAGTGCCATACGCTCGAAAAAATAAACAAACACATTTAAAAATTCTAAAATATTTTGCTAAAAATAAAAAGCCTACTAAAATAAAATGTTGCGACTCTTAAATAAACAACAAGAGCATGAGAACAATAATAAAAACATTAATAAAAAAGAACAAAATGCCAATAATAATTGATAACAGTAACAAAAGATAAACAACAATAACAAAATAAAATAAATGATAAAAAACCTTTAAAACGGATACATTAGAAACAATTATATAAAGTTAAAATGACACAATGTACAAAATTAGTGACATTGGTAAAATTGTATAACATATAAATTTAACAACATATTGTATAAAAATGTAAAACCTATAAAATTAATAAAATGTATAAAATTGGTAACAATGTTAAAAGAAAAACAACACCAACAATAGTAAAAAAAAAAAATACAAAAATAACGTTTGGAATTGATAAAATTAAGACCCAATTAGAAAAGTAAAGAATTACAGAATGTTTAAAATTAGTAACATATTTAAAATTGTTTAATTTAATAAATTGATAACAATTCATTAGCACTTCAAAATAACTGAAGTAAATAAAAATGAAAACTATAAAAATATTTTGGTTTCAAATGGCTGAGGTGTCAGCTCGAACATCCTGAAATTCATTTTGATGATTTAATAAAAACATCTTTAATTTAAATTTAAATGTTGAGCAACTTTTACTTTAGTAGATATTACTCGTATAAATACTACTAACAACCCTACCATAAAATACCGCACTGATTAACACCGTTAAATGACACCCGTCATTTAACGGTGTTAATCAGTGCGGTATTTTTTAAAGTGCGGATACGGATACGATGGATGGGTAACTCCCGTCGGGGCTGTGGGATGTCGAAAGAGATACTGCGGCCTTGGCACTAAGGCGAAGAAGGAACATGGGTAGTTTTTAGTCAGTAAAAGTCTGACACTCCCTTTCACTCTGCCCAAGAGCGGGAGGAGTTAAGATTTGATTAATTCCAAATCCCGAAAAAAAAAATGGGTAGATTTTTTAGTGTGAATTTGTATGCATTGAACATTGAGGTTCTGGGTTCCGCGGTCAAGCCAATTACTATTGGGGTTTTCAGTAAGGAATTCCTCAGTAGAAGCCACTGAGTCTGGATTTTGTGCCCGATTAATGGCAATAGACTCGCCTTTTATTACATGAGACTTAATCATAATTGACAAAATATTATGTATTAGGTATACTTTTACCTAACCCTTCGGGGATAAAAAAATCTCAATATCAATACAGTCACAAAAATAATAAAATAAGGTCCAAAAATAACACAGTTTTCATATTCTCTGCAGACATTTCATTTCCAAATCCTTCGAAAAGTCTTGCGATCTATCAAGACGTAATCTTGAAAATCAAGTTCTTTATATGCATAGCTTGCTTACCAGAATCTAGAATTATATGTACGATTTCAGGACCATTTTTCAGAAGATTTGGTCACGTACGCTGAAGGGTAGTTTTCATATATTCTTATTATGTGGCGGGTAGATTGAAATTGTAGAGGGTATATTATTTTTGCCTTAGTTATTTTGTATAAGACAAATGGTAATTTAATTTTATAAAATAAACAGAGTAGGTACAAATTGAGGTTTTAAATATCAGATATTATTAGACTGCCTGATTGGTCTACTAAGCATCCCCATGCTTTATAGACCTCGTTGCTCTAGTGGTCGCAAGCGCAACTGCTGTGCAAGAGGTCCTAAACTCGACTTCCAGGTCGGACACTGTGCTATTGGGTTTTTCCAACACGATTTTTTTATTAGCAGTCACGGAGTCTGGACTAGTCACCGCATGATGTAATTACCCGACTACAAGGAAAGGGTTATGTTTTTCGCGCCTATATTTGTAATATTCTTATTCATTGCTTTTAAATGTGGGTGTATTAATTACGTACATCTCTGCCTAACTCTTTGGGGATTACAGACAATGATGTTAAATTAACTGAGTTGAAATAATGTTATAGCAAAAAAATATTATTAATTTGCGTGAATTTTTCCCGGTTGTTTGGTCTTTTAAATCATTTTACAAAAATTGAAAAAAATCTACTTGTTAGAATTAGGTCGACGAAATTCAGCTTCCATTAATTTTAATCACCTAACTACTTACAAAACAAAACTTCTTTTCCCAATACGAACCAACCAATTTCCCTCCAAGCCAATATCATCAAAAGAAATAGTAATTCATGTATAATATAATAACATCAATTTCCATTGGCCACGTATCTTTAAGGACATAAATCGTACAGAGACAGGAGGTACAAAAATTTATGGGCCAAAATGTGCCAGGGACGGCGTGAGCATTATTTGATGGACAAGGCTTGGGAGTAAGCGATTAACTGTAAATATGGGCCATGGAAAACCAAAAAAATACTGAAAACAGGTCTGGTCTGGGTCTGGAACAAGGGCACATTGTTCAAAAACGGATGCTTAGTACGGCTGAGAGGTCCTGGAGCTTCGACCACGTACTAGGAGGTACAGACTTGAAAAGCGTACTACTACAAGGGTCTCCGAACACTTCTTAGTGTGTCGATGGCAATCTAAATTGTGTAGGCCCAGAACTGAGCTAGTAGTTTGGCGGTTTCAGTAGGGTCCATCAGTTAACGATAATACCCACACAATAAAAGTGTCCCATAGTTAGTTCCAGGGCAGAGTCATTAATGAATCATCACTTACAGGTTTTCCTTGCTGCGACCAACCTGGGTCCGTAGTCTAATTTAAGACTACCAGGACGGGCTTGGAAACTCATGTCAAGGTGGCAGACTTCCGGCAGGTGGAACGTGTGAGTGAGGTAAGGATACACCACCTCGTCACAGATTTAATCTTTCCGTACACCACTCGCCAGTGAGTTAGGTGACACACTTGAGAAAGCTGTTTCGACTTCCCAGCCTAGTTTTGTTTCCACCACAAGGAAGACCAATGACTTGGTGAAGGCCGCGGAAATTATCTTGATGTTAGAGAATTCAGTAGTCTGATGGAAAATCTGAAAAACAATTTGCTCGACCCGAGAATCAATCACAGGACCTCATGATCAACAGTCGCGACCAGTTAAAAAAAATACTTCCTTGTCTATCTCAGAACCCTCGCATCTCTCACAACTTACAACCGAAAAAAACCGAAAACTTATCTACAAGTTTTGTTATTGACGTAATAATATGAAGTAGGAAGGAAGTATGAGCAGTGTTCGAGGTCAATTGTCTGAATTAAACGTTTACTATGCCGCGCGCGTCGGTTGTTACATCGTGATTCTGTTCTCATGCCGATCTGGGATATATTGAGGAGTTAGATGATGTATTGTTTTGAGGTCACGGATGGTAATATATTGGGGCTTATCCCGGAGATGAATAACTAGATGTTTGGAATTAATGGGTAAAAATATAGGGAAAACCAGTGATGGTCTAGGGCGAGACTGTCGGACTGATAAGCCATAGGTCTCGAGTTCAGACCCAAGACACGTACCTCTGATTTTTCGGATTCATGTGCGTATTATAATTTTTAATTTTTATTATTATTAGTTCATCGTGCTGCGCAGGTGGAGCCGCTGCGGCTGCAGAAAACTTCAAGCGGCGTAAATATAGTAACCTTTGCGGAAACTATATTTTCGAGCCGTTTGGGGTTGAAACTCTGGGGCCGTGGGGTCCGAGTGCTCATGTTTAAGGAAATTTCCAAACGCTTAGTTGACGCTTCTCGTGGCCCAAGGGCTGGCTTTTATCTTGGCCAGAGGCTAAGTGTTGCCATACAACGAGGCAATGCCGCCAGTCTTTTGGGCACATTACCGGCTGACAGCGTTGAGGAGCAGTATTTCGATGCCTTTTTATAGTTTATTGTTAGTTTAGTTTATAGTTTTTAATTAATTTAATGTATACAAAAAAAAATAGAAAGTTATTATTACTTGATGGCGAAGGAAAATATCGTGAGGAAACCAGCCTGTCTGAGAGTTATTTCTCAACGTCTTGTTAAGCCAATAGACAGAAGCCCAAGGGGGTCATAAAACTCTTACACCAAGTTAGGACACGATGAAGAATCGGTACAAAGTATTTATATTTCAGCTTACCACTTCTTTTTCTTATTCTCAGGTTAGCTTATGGGTTAATCCACAAGCAGTTTCTCAGTAGGAGACCGAAATCTAGTTTTGTGCATGTTTGATGGCAATAATCTCGCTCCCTTATACTATATAGAGTTTAATTTTGATCACAACTGGCAAAATGTGGATGTAGCTACTAAAGTACTGAGGCTCCACACCACTGCATAACCCTTCGGGGATTACATGCTTGATGTTATATTTAGATGATGTATTGTTTGGAGGTCGAGAATGGTAATATATCGGATATTGGATATGGCGGATAAGGCGCCAGATGAATTGCTTGAGGCTTGAAATTAATGGCGGAAAGTTTCTTGGGGCTATTTTTGCCTTGATAAGCCAGCTTCGTAGGCAATTGAATGGTAGTTAACTAATTGATAAATTTACTAGGAAGATCAATCATATCTAGGATGGGCCACCATATAATTTTGTATAAATAAGAACCATATTCTTTTAACAAATTAGCACTAAATATACTCTTAACACCCTAGTGGTGCTTAAATCTTACAAGCTACCATCTTTCCTAAGAGCTCTTCGGCGTTTCACACCGCGGTCCGAACCACTCGTGGTGCGAAACGACGAAACACCCATCTCGAGGTACTTACTATATTTGGTCAACACAAACTCTTTTAGACAATATTAAAACAAAAACCATCATTGTTACTGAAATACTTAAATTGTAGAAAACCAAATCTATTAAAAAAAACCTAGAAAATGAAATACAACAACAAGCTCGAAATTCAGTCGACTCACGCTAAAAAAAGCGAAAGTAATACACGAACACATTCTCAGTAACAACATCAAGTTCGCAAAGAATCGTAAAACAAGACACAGTAATATACGTGCTTTGCGTACTCGGTATATCATATTTATACGTACTTATCTTCAAACTTTTATACTGTAATGTGGAAAGAACTCGACATTATTATCGTGTGTGATGTAATAAAGAGGAACACAGTCATATGTTTTAGGTCTTAACTTTGTATGGAAGATTTTTGTGGACTTAGAAAAAGTTTTATTTTAGGTGATGATCTGACTTTAAAATTTTTAAATAAAACTTTATAAGGTCCCATGAAAATAGGTGCACAAAATTTCAGAAATCATACAGACCACCAAAATAAGGACGATGGTAAAAAACAGTAATAAGAAAAACGCATTTAAGTACCTATTCATAGAGGATGAGTTTGTTTTAGAGTGCGGCAATTTATTATGTAAAGTAAAAAAAAAAACAGTTTATCTAATGTTTTTTTTTTGTTTAGTTAAGTTTGGTTAGACCTACTGAACATTACATAATTATTTTAATGGGACCTTATATAAGGTCCAGTTTTATAATGACTGAATGACTGAAATAATTTAGTATAACGTCATCATCATGATTATGATCAGCCTATTAATGTTTCCACTGTAGGGACACTGGCCTACTCTCTTTGAGAGGGAATGGGCTCTTTGAGAGGGATATAATCTACCACGCGAGCCCAGTGCGGATTGCTAAATGTCACATGTCTTCGATTTTTTGGTTCTGAGACATGCCGGTTTCCTCACGATGTTTTCTTCACCGTTTTGAGAGCAGAGGTGATGAAATAAATTACACAAAGTAATATACCTGCCTGGGTTCGAACTCACGACTTAGTGTACATAAAAGGCGGGTCGCTCGGCGCGTGCAGCGTTTTTATTTCAAACACATGGCAATGTATGAAAAAGTTAACGATTTCAAAACTTGATTTTACGAGAAGCGATTTTTCGCTCGTTTGTTTAAAATGCAGCGTTTGTTGCGGTGGACTCGTCTCTCAGTAAATGAATAAAAACTGGCCAAGTGCGAGTCGGACTCGCACATGAAGGGTTCCGTACCAAAACGGTATGCTATAATAATTTATACAATTTCTTCTATGGGCCAATGAAACTTGACCTCTAGCTTGTATAGGCGCTCATACGATTCAGGGACCAAATTATATTGGTTAACTGCTGTTTCCATCTGTTGTTTCCATCCAAGTTTAAAATGATTTTCCTAGAAAGTCCTTATAAAGTTCTACTTTTCAGATTTTTTTCATATTTTCTAAACTCATGGTTCAAAAGTTAGAGGGGGGGGACGCATTGTTTTTTACTTTTGGAGCGATTATTTCCGAAATTATTGACATTATCTAAAAATGATTTTAGTAAACCCCTATTCATTTTTAAATACCTTTCCAACAATATATCACACGTTAGGGTTGAAATTAAAAAAAAAATCACTTCCCACTTTACACACAGGGGGGCTATCCTAATAAAACATTTTTTTCCAATTTTTATTTTACCACTTTGTCGGCGTGATTGATACACATATTGGTACCAAATTTCAGCTTTCTAGTGCTAACGGTCACAGAGATTAAGCGAGGACGGACGGACGGACAGACAGACATGGCGAAACTATAAGGGTTCCTAGTTGACTACGGAACCCTAAAAAAGCACGAAAAGAGTATTCTGCACGCGCCGCGCAACGCCCCGCGTCTCCGTAAACGAGCCCTTACTGAGCGTAAGTCTTGGCCGCCAGTCGCCAACGTCGTCAGCATAAACTTGATTGCACACCACCATCACCATCATCAGCCTACAGCAATCCACTGTAGACATGGGTCTCTTCAATTGCACGCCACTCGACTAAATTCTCGGCAACTCTTTTCTAGTGGCTACCATTGCAGCCACCCTTTTTTTTTTTTTTTTTTGGTGGGTGGAAAATCATCGAATAACCCCCCCCCGCTCTTGGCCAGAGCGAAAGGGAGTGTCAGACTTCTACTGACTAAAAACCAAACCCATGTTCCTTCTTCTTCGCCCTTGTGTCGGAGCCGCGGTAACCTTTCGATATCCACAGCCCCGACGGGCGTCGGCCCTTGCGGGCCCCTCCTTGCTGACATCTCTTTGAGGCGCGCGTGGAACACGTACGCGCCGCCGACACGGTCTGTTGCCGTCATGACGACGGCCGGACGGCGAGCTAGCCCGTTACTCACCGTCCACAGGCCCGCGTCTACGGTGGCCGGAGGTCATCGCGTGACCCCCGACGCCCGGAGCGCCTTCCGCGGCGGCTGGGACGTTGAGAGGTTCTCTCCCTCTCTCGTTCCGCCACCTCCTTCGCTAGCATCACTGCTTCGCAGAAGGAGGCGACGGCGTCCCATTCCTCCTCGCCCCGGACCATGGCTTGCACCAGGGCCGGGCGCGAGAGGACGCCGCCGCCGATCGCCGCTACGAGAACACGGCGGGGCTCCGCCAAAGCAGGGCACGCCTCCACAGTGTGCTCCACCGTGTCCTCCGGTCGATCCTCGCAGTGGAAGCATCCGGGCGTTTCCTCCCGCCTGATTCGGTACAGGTACCTCCCGAAACACCCGTGTCCGATGAGGACCTGCGTCAGACGGTAGGTGAGGGCGCCGTGGCGCCTCTCCAGCCACTCCTCAAAGAGGGGACTTACCGCCACTATCGTGGCGTGCCCTGCGCTGGGTTGCGACAGTCGCTGTCTCCAAGCCGCCATGAGATCGCACCGGAGGTCTGTCCGCCGCGCAGCAATGTGCCGCGGCAGCAGAGTGACCCCCCGGTGTAGCGCCTCCGCGCGCCACTCATGTAGGCGCGCGAGGACTATCGCCTCCAGATCCCATGGCGGCAATCCGGCAAGGAGATTCGCCGCCTCGCGGGAGATCGTGCGGTACCCGCGGACAAGCCTCACGGCCATGACCTTCTGGGGCGCGTTCAGGTAGTGGACGGCCCGCTTCCTCACGGCACGCGCCCACACCGGGGCCCCGTAAAGGGCCATGGACCGCACGATCCCCGCATACAGCCTACGGCAGGAGGCGTTTGGCCCCCCCAGATTGGGCAAGAGCCACCTAAAGGCAGCCGCGGCCCGCTCCAGTCTGGGAGCCAAACGTCGGAAGTGCTCCACGAAGTTCCACCGGCTGTCGAGGACGAGTCCGAGGTACTTTAAAGTACACTCGACGCCGACGGGAACCCCTCCCACCGATAGCTGGGATCCCGACGGTGGCACGTTCCCACGCCCATAGAAGCACATGGCCTCGGACTTGTGAAGTGCCACCTCGAGACCCAGCTGCCGGATCCTCTCAACGACTATCGCAACCCCGCGTGTCATGTTCGCGGCCGCCGCCTCGTGCGACTCCCCCCGTGCCAGCACCAGCGTGTCGTCCGCGTAGCAAACGACGCTGACGCCGTCATGGAGGTTGGCACGCAGCACCCAGTCGTAACCGATGTTCCACAGGGGCGGCCCCAGAACCGAACCCTGCGGAACACCGCACGACATCTCTCGCCGGTTCCATTGTCCGTCTTGACCAGGGTAGATGACAGCCCTGTCTGTCAGGTAGTCCCCGACTACACGACGAAGGTAGGCCGGCACCCGGTGATACCGGAGTGCCTCCCTGATGCAGCTCCAGGGCATGGTGTTGAAGGCGTTGGCGATGTCGAGAGACACCGCCAAGACCACACCGCCCCGAGAGACCGCATCCCCCGTCGTGAGGGCTCTCACGCGCATGATGGCGTCCACCGTCGAGCGCCTCTTGCGGAAACCGAACTGGTGTTCCGCAAGATCCGGACCCATTCCCTCAAGGTGCTCGGCGAGGCGGTTTGCAATTACTCTTTCAAAGAGCTTGCCCACCTCGTCGAGCAGCACAATGGGCCGGTATGCGGACGGCGAGTCCGCAGGGCGCCCGGGCTTCTGAATGAGGACCAGCTTCCCCGTCTTCCAACGACGCGGGAACTGGCCTCTCTCCATGCACGCGCTGAAGAACCCCTCTAGTCGGGGCCCAAGAGCCTCTGAGGCCAGGGCCCAGGCTTTGCCAGGCAAGCCATCGGGCCCCGGGGCGGTATTTTTGGCCTTAAGCCTCCGTACCGCCACTCTCAGGTCTACCCCAGTCACCTCCGGAATGTCGTCATCAGATCCTGATTGGTCCGCTTCCGGCACCGCAGGTGGCGGAGCCATTGGCGGGGGACGATGCTCCCCTCGCGAAGGGAACAGAACGCTCACCACGTCCTCCACGAGCTCAGGCCGGAGACTCTGCGTCAGCGGGGGGCCCCGGGTGCGGAGTTGATTCCGCACCACCTTATAAGGGCGCCCCCACGGATCTCTGTTGAGAGTCTCCAGCATCTCCTCGCGGGTCTGATCCTTGGCCCGCCGACGAGCCTCGGAGAGGGCGGTCTTCGCCGCTCTGTACCCTTCATATAGCTCCGCCTCCACGGCTTCCGCATTCGGAGGACGAATGCGGCGCCTGCGATGCCTGGTGTACCGGCGCCGCGCCACCACACACTGCTGACGCAGGTGCGACAGCTCTTGCGACCACCAGTACACATGACGCCGGGCGCTTCCTGGCCGGACTCGGGGCATTGCCATGTCGCATATCTCGGACATGGCCTCCTGGAACCAAGCCGCCTCGGTGTTTACGTCGGCGGGCCTGGCTGGGGATGACCCCCAGGACCACACGATCGCGGTCTCCAGGAGGAGCTCCCGGTCCAGCTGCTTCAGCGCCCAACGCGGAATTGCAGCCACCCTGCGAAGATCATCGCTCCACCGAGCCCAGCTACTGAGTACTGCTGTGTAAGAGGTTCTGGGATCGATAAAAGGTCTTGCAAAGTGTTATTGAGTTTTCAATCAGGATTATCACCGTAGCAGCCACGGAGTCTGGATTCGTGACCGATTTATGCCAATAGGCAGGGAAATATTAATTTCCCTTTTACATGGGACTTAAACAAAACTGGCGAAATGTGGGTGTACTAATGAGTATACCTCTACCCTTCGGAGATTACAAGTGTGGTGTTATGTTATATTAATTCCATTATTATTCATGACAATAATATCCGTGGTGCTAGGCAACTGGGCTTATCCCAGTTGTATACGTCCCTGTGTGCCTATTGGCCTTGTTCTGTTCTGTCTCCTGCTGATATGGAGGGAAGTGGAAATTATGTTTTTTCCTACTCCTCCGCTATTCTTTTCTGATTAATTTCGTTGCGTGATCCAAGACAGTTAAATCGCATCTCTGGGACTTCGTCGAGATTCATTGTCTCGGCGCTTTTCTTGTGGTCGCCACTGTTGATTCTGGCTAACAGGAGTTACAGTGGTTTGGGAATAGTGTGGCGGGCTTGTGCCAATGCAAAAATAATTCCATTTATAACTCTTCATAACTCGTCACGAGATTCTAGTTGAATAGGTTATATTGATTGTGAGAATCTAGCATCTGAACTAATATCCCAAATTAATATTCTACAGATAGAATTCAGGCACATTTGAGCTTTGGCTAACAAAATAGTTATATAGTTATATTCTTGGTAGCATTAGCTTAATATAGAATATGTATTCGTAGCTCTGAGCATTGTATATCTACCTACTCAACTTCAATCTTATAACTAAAAAATGCTCTGTATTATTGCTTTGATTCGGGTTTTTTAGTTTTTAATACCTTTATTTTCAGATAAATAAAGTGAAAGATTTTGCAGACGATTTCACTTCTTGTTTTTTTCCTGTTTACGAGTAGGTAGGTATATAATAATAATAATAACTTTATTTCCAAAAATTGCAATTTACATAGAATCGTTTTGGTTATTACAAATCAAATTATGACAGTAAGGTTATTGAAATTGCTTAAGTCTCCGATTGTACCACTGACACCCAAGCTAAGATTAAACTTGTGTTATGGGTGCGATAAGCATTTATCACTTTGAATAAGGGTTCCAATTAAAATATGATATAACCTATCTTTCAAATATCTATTCAATGATACCGCACTGAGCAAAGTTCGTCGACTTTCATTTATTTTATTTTTAAATTTTTGGTAGGTATCTGATTTTTGATTTTCATATCTTTAGTGACACTTGCAAGATTAAGACATATGATCGATAGACGTGCAATTGGGTGCCACAGAGGAACAAACATACATTTATACTGACTGATAAACACATCACCCTCCTTTTGTTGGGGGTAGGAAATCATCAATTAACCCCTCCCGCTCTGGGCAGAGCGGAGTGTCAGACTTCTACTGACTAAAAACCACCCATGTTCCTTCTTAGCCCTTCGTGTCGAGGCCACGGTATCTCTTTCGAACAACCCGCAACCCCGACGGGACACACCACCCTCCTCCAATCTAGTAAAAAAGATCAAACAACTATTTAACGCTGGCTTCCAATAAATCAGGGACAGCACAAGTCCGTTTTCGATTAAAGTCCTCCGACAATAATGCTATAAATCGTGCTGCCATTACAACTACCCCCCGTTTCGTCGCTACTTTTTTTGTTGACACTTTTGGACTTTCTGTTGTTTTACTGGAGATAGGATAGAATGAGTTACCAAAACATACTGAACACTTTCTTTGTTTCATGAACTATTTTACCACCGACATTCGAAAGTTAATGTATTTATGACTTTTTGTGTTTTGAAACGTTTTACAGTTTTTGTTTACCACAAATTCTTGTCATCAATCAATTTTAAGTTATTAAGGACTATAATTATAATAGTCCATTAGTAAAAAAGAAAATTTTCAAATCGGTTCAGAAATGACGGAATTATGAGGTACAAACTACAAACAGAAAATATTCAACTGAATTGAGGACATCCTCCTTTCTATGAAATTGGTTAAAAAAGGAATAATATGCCATTTTTCTTAAGCTCCTTTGTATCTCACAACACATAGGTACAGTTGAACAAGCTAATGAGTATGCAGGCAAAAATCTTTATAATTCTAGGACACTGAAAATAGTGACTGCAATTTTGTTTAAGTGTTTCACATTAAGAGACTGATATTAAACGATTGACATCAGTCTCTAAATGTATCTGTATAATCTTAAAAGTAAATACAGGTTAGATAGCTGTATACTTATAAACTTGTTCCACTGTAAACACAAGCAGATATGCGTTGACATTTCAAAGAATTTTCAATATCTTTAAGTAGATCTCCTCCAGATATCATCTCGTACCATGTATAATTATATTGGTGGGAGAAATTGTGCTCTTGTTATGGAAATGCAATTGGATTGAAACATACATACATACATACGTATGAAGGTTCTATCATAAAATATTGATGTCTCTATCCAGTAAATGTGCTACCTACGATAGTAAGGTCTGTCCTATCGTGGGAGGTCTGTTGAATTTCAATAAGTGCTCAATTTGTTTGAGTACCTATACAATTTCAAATTGACGACACTCCACAGGTGTGATGGTTATCGGTTTCTCTTGTCCTAGGAAAATTAAATTTGGCGTTCCGCAGGGCAGCGTTCTAGGGCCATTACTATTCCTGCTGTATATAAATGATTTGCCCCGACACATCCCATACCCTTGTGTGTTATTTGCCGATGACAGCACGATCCTAATAGACTGCCTCAACAAAGAGCTCTATGAAAGGGAAATAAACAATTCTCTAAAATTAATAGGTAACTGGCTTCACGAAAATAATCTTATCACAAATCTTAACAAAACAAATATAATGCATTTCTATCAAAAATTCTTCCTTTAAACCTAAAAATTAATTATATTGGACAAACTATTGATAGAGTTAATGTGGCTAAATTCCTGGGTATATTGATAGACAGTCAATTAACTTGGAAACCGCAGGCTGAAGAAGTTTGCAAAAGATTAAGCACGTCTGGGTATGCCCTCTTCAATCTGTCTATATAAGAAAGTTAACGTGGATACATTAATGGTTGCATATCATGGTTTGGTGGTCTCTATTCTAAGGTTTGGTGTAGTATTCTGGAGTAATTGTTGCGAATGGGAGGCTATTTTTAAAGCCCAAAAACGGTGCATAAGATCCATTTTCAATCTCAAGGTTGCAGTTGCATTCCTTTTTTCAAAAAACACAAAATACTCACTTTTCTTTGTATATACATTCTCGAAGTAGCTATATATATATATTCGTTAAAACCAACAAGCATCTATTCCCTGCATTAAAATGATACGAGGATGCGAACTACTGCCATGAGATCCAAATATCAGAATCTATTGTGTACTGGTAGAACTGTTTTACTTAAAACTAACATTATCGGTATGGCACCTGTTATCTATACTAATATTATAATCTATACTAATCTGTATCTTTACAAATTAACATAAAGCTGAAGAGTTTGTTTGTTTCAACGCAGTAAACTCAGGAACTACCGATTGGAATTGAAAAATTATTTTTGTGTTGGATAGTCCATTTATCGAGGAAGGCTTTAGGCTATATAACATCACGCTTCGACCAATAGGAGCGGAGCATAAATGAAAAATATTGCAAAAACGGGTAAAGATATTTCTTTTTGAGAGCTTCCGTTGTATGCGCTGCGAAAATGGTTAAAGTTATGCAAATATCATGTATGAAGGAATTGTTCCCCTTTAAAAGTACAAAAAAAAAATCTGCGACAGCCATATGTCTATCTTTTAAGATTGACTCACTGCAACCATTTATTACTATTAAAATGTTAGGTTAAAAAGAATTACTGAGCTAAGAGCTACTGGTCCATGAAGTCGCTAATGAAGGGCGACTTACCTCTATCCCTGAAGCGTAAACTCATCGACATGTGCATTCTGCCCATCCAGACCTACGGTGCTCAAACTTGGTCCCTGACCGAGTCACAAAAGTCCAAACTCAAGGTTTGCCAAAGAGCGATGGAACGTAGCGTATTGGGTATCAAGCTCAGCGACCGAATTCGAAATACCACAATACGCGCAAAAACAGGAATCGCTGATGTGGGTAACAAGACTGCTGGATTAAAGTGGAATTGGGCGGGCCATGTCTGCAGAATGCATCAAGACCGATGGGCTAGGGTCGTCACGCAGTGGGTGCCAGAGGACGGGTGTCGTCGCCGAGGGAGGCCTAGAAAACGCTGGCGTGACGATTTGGATGCTTTTATACAAGACTGGCCGGAGAAAGCCGCACGGAGAGAAGAGTGGAAGACTATGGGGGAGGCCTTTGCCCAGCAGTGGGAAAATATAGGCTAACCAAAAAAATTAATAAAAAAGAATTATTTTTTGCGAAGCTTATTTAACCTATATGATATTAATCTATATCCTAATAATTGTGTTTGTTAGAACGGAAATTTAATATAGAATATTTGTGCTCTTTACTTTATACAGATTAAACAAATGTCTTAGAGGATATACATTATACCTTTTTTAGTTTATTGTATATCAATACAATATCAATCGAAAATCCACATTACATTCCAAAACACAAATTTGTCTACCTTCTTCGGCAGCAGCAGTGTCGGTCGAAGACAGCCTGAGCCTTTAGAATATTGTAGACATTGAACCGTGAACGATCGCGGGCTCTTCTCTCCCCTACTTTGGCACGACGTACGACTCCTTGGTTCCTCCGCATAGGGGCTCTTCTTACGTGGCGCCTACATGATCGTCGCCTATTTTGCACTCTCATTTTCACTTTAATATAATCTAATCTAATATTATAAAGAGGAAAGATAAGATTTTTTGTTAGTTACAATTTAACTTAATTTATGTTGGATAGTCGGTTTATCGAGAAAGGTTACAAGCTATTTTAGGTGACGTAGACGAAGTTGCGTGGGTCAGCTAGTATTTAATAAATTGCCAAATTGTATAAAGGATAAGCCCTAAAATTCAAGAAACTCTTGTTGTCGCTGCAGACAGAGAAATGTTATTACTCTGTTACTGATATTTTAAATGATGAGTTGTAATATTTGTTTCACTTATCTCATAATTATTATGTACTAGCTTTTGCCAGCGGCTTCACCCGCGTGAAAATGACGATTTTCCATACAAACTTTCATCCCCTATTTAAAACCCTTAGGGGTTGAATTTCGAAAAATCCTTCCTTATTCCTTGTCTACATTATAAAGGGAACCTCTGTGCAAAATTTCAGCTTTCTAGGTCCAAGGGTTTGGGCTGGGCGTTGATGAGTCAGTCAGTCAGTCAGTCAGTCAGTCAGTCAGGACTTCTCTCTTTATTTATATAGATATAGATAGATATTATTCTAGACTTAGTTTTATGCATGATCTCATTTTGAATTTAAGTACATAGTTTCTAAGTTATCTGTAATTCAACCACTGTATTTTTGTATGCGAACAGGCGGAATGTACTAGGAATATTCCTGAATCTAACATCATTAATGTAACACCTGCATTCAATACAAATAAAGAAATATTATTATTCCAGTATTTGTAGAAGGAACTCGTGCTAAAATAAGAACAGCAACACAGTGCAATTTTCAAGGTTAAGCACCACTGTTAATCCATCCAAGGACCAAACCTAGCATGACACCGCTCTGGGCAGAGCGGTAGGGAGTGTCAGACTTCTACTGACTAAAAACCACCCATTTTCCTTCTTGGCTCTTCTACGGAGGCCGCGGTATCTCTTTCGAATAACTCGCAGCCCCGACGGAAAAAAATGCCCACCCTTCGACACTTTCTAGTTTTTTAGCTGGGAAGAAGAAGTGGCGGAACAAACTCCCCAGCAATACATCTGTCTGTTAGATTAGATTAGGTTAGCTTGCCATCTCAAATCCCCATATTCTAATTATCCATATTAACTAGAGTTTCAAAAATTAATACTGTAACCTCTCTGAATAGCATTATTCAATCCCTGTTATTAACATTGTTTGAAACAACGCTTTTAAAATAATCCCTAATAACTTTTTATGATACGCAATCTGAAACTTTTTACGATATCGTTTTATCAAAGCGGGGTTATTGAGGTTATGTCGGTTACATTGTGATCTAACTGTGGTTTGATATTTGTGCTTAAGCGAACTTGTAGATGGTTTAGTAAATCATCACTACATATTATAAAACAAAGTCCTCCGCCGCGTCTGTCTGTCTATCTGTTCGCGATAAACTTAAAAACTTTTACACCGATTTTCATGCTGTTTTCAGCAATAGATAGAGTGGTTCTCGAGGAAGGTTTTAGTAGGTATATCATTTACTCCGATAACCGTTATCCACGCGGGTTAGGCCGCGGGCATCAGCTAGTGTGAAATAATATCGTTGAGCTTTGTGACATTCATTAGGTTCATGATACCATCCATTTTTACTCTTTTTTTGATAACTCATAAACGGATTAACCGATTTGAATGAAATATACGTCGTTAGATTCGTCTTGATGGCGCGAGTGTTATAGGCTACATTAAAATTAAAAAACAAAGAAAAATTGTGGATTTTGGGGGCCAATCGCGGAGTTCAAAATAAAAATTTTTTCCGATACCATCGAGTAGGGTATCAAAATAAAGGGTTTTAAAAGGAGATTACAAAAATAAAACACTTATATGTTTAAAAGAAATTCAAAGTGAGAAATCCTATAAACAAGCACAAAAGTTAAATCATCTGCGAAGAATTTTACGCGACCAACGAAAGAACAAACAAAAAAAAGAACTAAAAAGTTGGAAATAAAAAAAGTATGAAAAAACTGAAAAGCGAAAAAACAAGCACATTTTAAATTAAACAAAACTTGGAAGCAGGCGGGGTTCATTTGAATATTAAATTATGAAAAGAAAAAATTAAAATAGAATGGACCCCGCCTGCTTCCAAGTTTTGTTTAATTTAAAATGTGCTTGTTTTTTCCGATTTTCAGTTTTTTCAGTCGGGTTTTTTAGTTTTTTAACTACTTTTTTTTTTATATTTACCTTTAGAACAGAATCTCAGACCAGTGATACAATAATAGGGGATCGGACTGGGTCAAAATAATATGATTCTGTTTAGTCCGTAAGTTAGATTATCGAAAAATATTGAATACGTATTTTTTGTTTTATAAATCAATAAAAAATGACGAAGATAAAACGCGTCAAAGATCATGGAGTGGGGCTTGAAACGTCACTTGTGGGTGCAAAATGTACTATCATATGACGTCACACGAGTTTTCGAAGCACTGTATCGTCTTCATTTTTTGTTTACGTGTAAAAAAAAAATACGTGTCCAATAATTTTTGGAAATCAATCTGACGGACTAATTAGTTTTTTATGTCCGATCCCCTATTGAACTATAGCATTGCACTTTTACCATGCCCTCCTTTTAGAAGAAATACAGAGACTTCCCTCAGCCGCAGACTGATAGTGTTGAGGATCTATCAGGAGTTATGGAATCCAACTTTTTTTTATAGTAAAAGGATCACAACAACCTTTATTTATTACGATCCTTGTATAAAAAGTACGTTTCAAACTCGCATACTTTTCCCCACATTTTCTTTCGAGAAAACGTAGTACCACCAAATTCGCCAATACGGCTTATTGTGGTAATGTCCCCGGCGGCCGGTGATAAATATGTCAACTGAAGCCATCTCCGTGATGAGGGTACATGTTAATTTAAAGTCGATTACCGAACGACTTTCATTTCAAGCCCAAATTACCTAGCTTGTAATGTTTACTTTGCTTATTGGGGGCAATGGACCAATTTTATAGGGATTTCTTCGGATATTGATTTTATTTACAGGAGCTTTCCAATAATGAAGTAGCTTTCCATTTTTTTTCAAAATTTATCTTTTTGCCGATAGTAAAGCTACTTGTTAGGATTAGGATTATCATCCTCAGAAAGCACGTAAATCCGTTCTCCAGACTGTCATTTTGCAGGGCCGCGGATTTTAGTGGGGCCGCGGATTTTAGTACTAGATGACGTGGCCTCGGCGCAAGGGTAAAGAAGGAACATGGGTGGTTTTTAGTCAGTAGAAGTCTGACACTCCCCTTCGCTCTGCCCAAGAGCGGGGGGGTCATTTGATGATTTTCCACCCACCAAACAAAAAAAAAAAAGACTGTCATTTTGTAGATCTTTGACAGTCGATACAGTTTGTCACTGATGGTCAGAAAGTCTGACAGCCAGTCTTACCCAGGGATATTATCTTACGCATTATCCAGTACTAACTGAGTTTTAGTCTGTGCACCCCTGCCTAGCCCTCTGGGTATTACAGACGTGATGGTATGTTATTTATCTTCAATCCATCTATCGCTGATACAGGGACACTTTGTCTAGTCCGCTCAACAATTCTGTACAATAAAGCAAACACCACTTATAATAGCCTCGTAAAATGACAACATACATTATACTACAGTTACTGTTATATACCCAGTAACAGTAACTCCAACAGTAACAGTAATACAACAACAATAACAACTTGTACACTCGTATCACTCAACTCTGTTTTAATGTTGACCCGAAACTTCTGCAGCTTTTTGTTGGCTATTCGTGACAGGCTGTTTTGTGTGCTTGAAGCGCTTTTTTGTAATGAGCTGAACATATTTTTTTTTTATTGCAAAAGGTCGTGTGTTTGACTCCCGTGTTGGATTAATAATAATTGTTATTGAGGTTTTCCATCGAGAATTTCTCAGTAGAAACCACGAAGTCTGTAATTGGCTTATGGCAGTAGGCTCACTCTCTATTACGTGTGAATTGAACCCTACCGAAAAAAAAGTCATTTCAGCAACATTTTTTTACGTAGAGTTACTTAGTTTCTTGTACAGAATACTTGGTTGACAGCTTCGTCAAAAGTTCGTTTAAGATACCTTGTATAAAATATTAATAAAAAAAAAATGTAGATAAATGAACGAAAATAACAAGATAGACAGACCAAAGTAAAACTAGATAATAGTATGAATACAAAATTTGTAATTATTTATTTATTATTCATAATAATTACGTGGAAAAGAAACTCTGGATTTAACAGGTTACAAACAAGGTACATAGAGGTACGTAAAGTAAGATCGAATAACCATCATCTGCCAAAAAAAAAAATCTTCTCCTGCAATGTAACATTTCAGATGCTGTCCTTAATGTACTCGCAGTTCTCGATAGATTTACAAACAAACCGTCGATCAGAAACCTGAACCATTCCTTCATTCCACTACAGAATAGAAACCAAATACCATTTCACAAACATCTATCGCAAAATGCATACAGCCTCGACCGGCTTAAACTTTCGACATACATTGCTGGCAATAGTCCGAATGGTTCAAAAAGAATGCTAGGCTGGTATGTAATGGAAGCGTGGAAACTTGGAATTGTAGGCATAGTTCGCGATGGCGCATTGGCGTAGTGTGGTACCACTTGCTCTCGATTGGTTCTCGACAAGTTTGGAGACTAATAAGGGTTTGTTCGAGACTTTACAATTAGTATAGGCATTAGGCATTAGTATAGCAACTGTTTGATTTGTAATCTGAAATGTTTGTTAGGAGCAGCGGTGGCCCAGTGGTGTCGGCCTCGACTTACGAACAGTATGTCGTGGGTTCGAACCCAGGCAGGCGCATTACTTTATGTAATTTATTTCATCACCGCTGCTCTCAAAACGGTGAAGGAAAACATCGTGAGGATACCGACATGTCTTAGAACCAAAAAATTCGAAGACATGTGACATCTGCCAATCCGCGCTGGGCCCGCGTGGTGGATTAATAGCCCATCCCTCTCCTAGAGAGGAGGCCTGGGTCCCTGCAGTGGGAACATTATAGGCTGATGATGAGAATGTTTGTCTAGGCTCTAGTGAAGTCTAGTGAGACCATTTGTTGGTGTTAGAAAGGTGCAAAGAGTATTTTTTTTTATGATCATTTCCCGCCTCGGTCATCTTTGAGTTTTTATATCAGGAATTTCTCTGTAGCTGCTCGGAGTCTAGATTTATGTTCGGTTAGTGGCAAAAGGTTTGCACGGTGACATCACACCTGTAATCTCGGAAGAGTTAGGCAGAGGTATAGCTACCTACCTACCACACATATCGCCAGTTATGTTTTTAAGTCCTAATGTGAGGTGATCTTATTGCCATCAACTGACTCAGTGGCTGTCCATCCATGCTAACCACGCACGAATTTAGACTCCGTGTGTGCGACTGAGCAATGCCTTATGGAAAAACCCAATAGCACTTTACCCGGCTCGGGAATCAAACCAAGGACCTATGGTCAGCTATCGCGTTTGCGACCACTCGACCAGCGAGACAGTCACGTTGATGATGTCATATAGAATGTGACAATAAGTAGGTATGAACAGTAACACAATTCATAATCAAAATTGTTTACCCATTGCCCGGGCATGGTTGTGATGCCCGATTGATGGAAATAGGCTTACCTGCTATGACGTAAACACAAACATACCTGGCAAAATGTAGATATACATACTATATGGTACACCTTGTTTCGAATCTGTTGTGTTCTTGACACCAGATTCATTCAAACTGTATTGTGACGTCTTTCCTATTTTAGATACTCCATGGGTGGAGCTATTAATATCGTAGTATTGGTAATTAGTAAATAATTCATCATTACGTCAGATAAGTACGGAAATAATAATATGTTTGTTGAAAAATTCCTGGAACTCATCACTTATCTATTTATGTCCGGAACTGTAATTAATGATATTGATAACTCTCGATATTTTGATATTAGCTGTTATTATATCGTAATTTACATAATGAGTTATGAGTTTCAATGGCATTACTTAAATTAATGAGTAAAGAAAAGCAGTCTCTGGGATTTTTAGAGTTGAAATTCAAACAGTGGCTAAGATTTAGACGTTCATAATACATATATTATGATGCAATATTAGTCAAAACGGGCGTAAGTGTAACTGTCGGTAGTAGTCATAAATCTTACACTTCTATGACTGGTAGTCAATGTAAATTAACCTTTAGTATGGAACGTGGATCCAAGCAATCCCATATTAGGAGAATGTAAACGGATCCTTCATGAAGCTAAGCATAACAATAACAATATGTTTTTTTTTAACTTGTTTTCATGATGAGACTTTAACCCCCAATATCCTCATGACTAGAAGGCTCCCAGGTGTGTCTAGATCAATACATATCGCAATGACGGAGGTGGAACAAGTGACTCTTGGGCTTCGTTACGGGTACTTTTTACCCAACTACGGCAAAGCCAAAGGAGGGTTATGATTTTGACTGGCTATGTATGTATGTATGTATGTATGTGAGTATCTTCATCTGTTCCCTCATAGCTCCTAATCTACTTATCGGAACTCAACATAATATGAGGTTTCGTTAGAACCGTCCTAATTGTCCGCCAAACATAGGCTACGTGACGTGTCACAAAACTCGACATTGCGCCCTCTAGCGGACAAAAAGTAATATGTTAACAATAAAAATGGAGATAAATATTCCGTGTTTGGTATCATTTGAAAGGGCGTCACTTGTATATTTCCAAAGTATTGCTCAACTTTAAAGTGACGCCCTCTAGAGGACAACAAGTCATGTGTTAAAAAAAATTAACACCAAAATTGTTTAAATAAAAAAAGTAAAAAACTAAAACCCGACAACGACAAAAAATAACAACGCTGAAAAAGTATGAAACAAGACTTTCAGGATAGAACAAAAAGAAAAGCCGTAGTCACACACGGTATTAAAGTGTTTAGGTTGGTACCTATAACGTGTGACTACGGCTTTTCTTTTTGTTCTATCCTGAAAGTCGTGTTTCATACTTTTTCAGCGTCGTTATTTTTTGTCGTTGTCGGGTTTTAGTTTTTTACTTTTTTACACCCTTTATACCGCCGGATCGCAAATCCAAGACAAAACAACATCACGCATTTAATTTTAAAATAACTTTAATTAGCGGATCCACGTTCAAGCTAATTATACCAAAAGTAAAGAGAATGTACAAACCTTTGAATTCTGCATAACAAAAAATCACCAAGACAACATCTAACTTAAAATGCACCACTTGCATTTCCTCTCCCGAATACCCTCTCACCAAAATCAGTACCAACATTTCTCCATTTTAAAAATCTGCAGTATAATCCAACAAACATAGTTCCACGCCAGTACAATTCTAGAAAGTTGTCAAAGCAACTTGACCGCGGGTTGGCGCAACCCAGGCCGTGTGTTGTCAAAACTGATTTGGTTTTAAAATGAACCTGGCCTTGCTGCAGGTGTTTTCAACTAAATAGCTCCTGAAGTTTTGTTGGTAGTTGATTTTGCGTTTGATGTCGCATAATGTGGGTAGAGCACAGATATACTGCTGTATTTTTGCATCCACGTCTAACTCAAGCAGATACTACTAATGATTCTCGACCCGAATCAATAAATAGATGTATTTTTTTTAGAACGGAGTTCTACGAGTATGTCGCGTGTTATCGTTCTGATTTGTTTAAAGGCTGAGAGGCTAGAACGATGCCGACCGCACGTTCGTGTTCCACACGCGCCTCAAAGGGATATCAGCGACATTGCAGGGGTCCGCAAGGGCCGACGCCTGCTGGGGCTGCGAGATGTTCGAAAGAAATACCGCGGCCCGGACACAAAGGGCTAAGAAGGAATATGGGTGGTTTCTAGTTAGTAGAAGTCTGACACTTCCTTCCGCTCCGCCCAGAGCGGGAAGAGATTTCAGACACTCGAAAAAAGAATGATCTATAACGCATAATACACCAAAAACTGACATCTTTTTGCAGTGATTTTTGACCCTTACATTGCCTAGGCAATAGGGTCAAAAATCTATTCAACTTGTCGTCAATTTTGAGATTATTCAAAAATATTTTAAATACATTTTTAATTCCAATTAACTGAATGGAAACAGTGTTACCAACACAAACAATATTGGAACAGTTACAGCAAACTTATCCTAGAAAAACACCATCATTTCTCTACACCCACAAATAATGTAAGTTTGTATGTGACACATGTATGTTGCCAAAACTGCGGTATCTCGTTGCGCCACCGACTGCGGTATCCTATGCCAGATAGGTATACGGACTTCAGGAATTTAAACTGCTACATATTATCTAAAATTTTGGTCATGCCAGTATGTTATAACAGTTGAGTATGTTACATACAACGCATTGGGTCCGCCTGGTGGATTATAGTCCATCCCTATCCTAGAGAGGTGACCTGAGTCCCTGCAGTGGGAACATTATAGGCTGATGATGATGTTACATAGTTTACTGCCTCGTTTGTTTTGTGGTCGATTACTGTGCGTGAGGTCCTGATCTACAGCACTGGACTATAATGCCTCCATGACCAGCAAGGACAAGTGCATAAGTACCGTTCTGACACCCTGTAATATTGATGAAAAACACACGAAACACGAGAGAAGTCATTGCACATTCTTGAAACGCTTTAAAATGTAAGTACCAGGAGCCCACAAGTGTGACAGAGGTTGTCCCCAGTGACTGTGTGCACAATAAGTATGAGCGCTTGCCTTTGACGTTTGACCAGTAATATTGGTGCGAGTTCACAGTCATAAGCAGAGCAGTCATCGCAGCAAGAGCTGTGTCCACTAAGAACCAGGACAACACAAGTGAGAAAGAGCCGTAGTAAACGTGAGCAAAAACCCTTACCAGTGGTTAATGAGAAACTCACGCAACACGAGGACGCATTGCAAAATCTTTATACACTTTAAAATGTAAGTACCAGGGTACCACAAGTGCGACAGAGATTGTCCCCAGTGACTGTGTGCACAATAAGTATGAGCGCTTGCCTTTGACCAGTAATATTGGTGCGAGTTCACAGTCATAAGCAGTCATCGCAGCAAGAGCTGTGTCCACTAAGTACTAGGACAAAACAAGTGAGAAAGAGCCGTAGTAAACGTGAGCAAAAACCCTTGCCAGTGGTTAATGAGAAACTCACGCAACACGAAAACGCATTGCAAAATCTTTATACACTTTAAAATGTAAGTACCAGGGTACCACAAGTGCGACAGAGGTTGTCCCCAGTGACTGTGTGCACAATAAGTATGAGCGCTTGCCTTTGACCAGTAATATTGGTGCGAGTTCACAGGCATAAGAAGTCATTGGAGCAAGAGCTGTGTCCACTCGCAGTCGACTGGCACGTGTGACGGAGTTGGGAAGAAATAGACAGGGGTATGGACGTTAAAGATAGTCTTCTTTTATTTTTTTATTGATTTTGGACCCACATGATGAAAATTTAATCGTGAAAGAACTCATGCATATCGCCAATTATGTTTCAGTTCCATTTAATTGGGAGCGAGCGTATTGCCATTTACCGGACATAAATACAGACTCTGGCTGCCGTCTACTGAGAAATGCCTGATAGAAAACCCCGACAAAAAATTTGCCCGGTCAGGTAATCGAACCCAGGACCCATGCTCAGTAGTTCCGAATACGACCACAAGACCACACGAGGCACATCATGACACAAGAAATCTGTATTTTGTTGTGACATTACATACACTCTCAACATTCAATAGCTTTACCTGTTGCTGAATAGACATTTTGAGCTCATTGATTTACGGTACGAATATTGAAAGTATTCTAGTATATTTTAGGTATCATCATCAGCCTATAATGTTCTCACTGCAGGGACTCAGGCCTCCTCTCTAGGAGAGGGATGGGCTATAATCTACCACGCGGGCCCAGTGCGGATTGGTAGATGTCATATGTCTCCGATTTTTTTGGTTCTAAGACATGCCGGTTTCCTCACGATGTTTTCCTTCACTGTTTTGAGAGCAGTGGTGATGAAATAAATGACACAAAGTAATGCGCCTGACGGGGTTCGAACCCACGACTCACTGTTCGCCACCACTGCTCTCTTTAGGTATGTACGTTACAAAAAAGTTATAGGTACTCTGTATTCAAAAGTTGGCCAGTAAATGGCAATAGGGCCGCCTTTATTACATGGAACCTAATATCGTAACGACGAAATGCGAGAAAGTGACTGTAAATCTTTTCAGGGCAAAATTGCCTGAGTTACTGTAAATCAAACCCTAATGTTAAAAGGTTGAAAGAAATTGCAGTCTTTCACGTACTTATAGGATTTAAGAGTGAAATCTAGAAGCCGAAAAGCACTTGTTCTTTCCGTCATTGCGACCTTTTTTCAGGATCTAGAAACCCCGTTCCGGAAATATTGGAGGTTGAAGGTTCTTTACTATTTGACAGCTGTACTATTCAACGGAGTTCACCCTCAGCAAGTATATTTTTTTGCGTAGAGTCTGTTCATCGAACTAAGATGAACAGAATTAAGTTTTGTTCATTACTCACTTAGGCGCAGGGATAAATTTATTATAGTATAGAATAGCACTTAAATAGGTATAATATGCTACATTTTATCATTTTACATTTTAGAAATATGACATCCAGTCTTACCAAAGGGTATCGTATTACCTAGTATTAACTGGGTTGTGGGCACAGAACAGATATATTTCTTCTGTGGTTGTGGGGGTCAGATAGGCAGTCGCTCTATGTAAAATACTGGTATTCAGCTGCATCCGGTTAGACTGGAAGCCGACCCCAATATAGCTGGGAAAAGGCTAGGCAGATGATGACATTTTAGAAATATGATCCCGTGGGCTATTTCCAAAATCCTCGCAGATGAAACCGCGGGCATTAGCTAGTAACACAACATACATAAATAAACCAATGGGTAGGCATACCACCTGCTACAATGTATTTTTTTTGGAGGGTGTGAAATCATCAAATAACCCCTCCCGCTTTGAGCAGAGCAGAAAGGTGTGTCAGACTTCTACTGACTAAAAACCACCCGTGTTCCTTCTTAGCCCTATGTGTCGAGGCCGCGGTATACCTTTCACCACGTAATAACCCAGTCATTACCTACTCTAGTCCCTTCCAAACTCTGCAAGTCTGCACCATCAAGGGTGTTCGCGATCAGTGCCTAGTCTAGCGGAAGCGGAAATAGTGCCCGTTTGATGCACCCACAAAGCCTGCCTGAAAGCCACGCTCAAACCTTTTACGTATACGATCGCTTTTCATAACGACACCTCTGTGGGTTTTCAGTTTCCGACACAAATTTTGTAGTTCTTTCAAAGAAGTTTAATATTGAATGTGGTGTGGGAACTTCATTATCTGAATTTGAAGGGTTTTATACTAATAGACATGTAGGAAAGAATAAGACATGTAGCTTCATCATCATCGGTCCGCTGGTTTAAAGTCCGGATATAGCTGAAAAAGACTATTTTATAAAGACCGGCTGCCTATTACACTACGACAGCCCAGTTACTATTAAAGACATACAAGTAAAGTAGAACGTCAGAAGTCCGCATTTGGGGTCTGCCAACGAGCTATGGAGCGAAGTATACTGGGTGTCAAACTCACGGAACGGCGGCGGGCTGGTCACATCTGCCGCATGTCGGAGGAACAATGGGCAAAAATTACCACTCAGTGGATACCAACCAGCAGGAAACGACAACGCGGCAGGCCCAGAAGGAGATGGCGGGATGAGCTGGATTCCTTCTCAAAGGATTGGCCTATCATCGCACTAGATCGCGAAAAGTGGAAGGAGGGAAGGGAGGCCTTTGCCCTGCAGTGGGACAGTACAGGCTAATAATAATAATAAGTAAAGTAGAAAGAGCATAGATAACAATGCTGATAAAGGCATGTTATGTCATACAGTAGGTGAATTGTGTATTAATGCTTGATTTTTCAGAATTACAAAATAAAAACGATAATAGTAAATAAACTTAAACTTTTTCGTAAAATTTCTTAAAAGTGTGAGATGCGAAAAAGTTCTGGGTAGAGTCAAGTTGAGAACCTCGGATACTTAAACACTGCTTATCCAATCGCTAAAAATATCTATTGACTAGCTGACCCGTGCCCACTTCGTTGGGCATAATGTTAATAATCCTTTTTTTCATAGTCAAGGCAGCGTTCGTAAGAAACGCTTTCATTCGACCGTTTTTTCTCCGATTCACTTTGCAAAACGGACTACCACGTAAAAGCCTTTTTATTTTTCGGTTTTTTATATAACCTATGACACTCAGCAATAATGTGGCTTTCTATTGGTGAAAAAATTTTTAAAATCGGTTCAGTAGGTCCCGAGATTACCCCTTACAATTTAACAAATATACAAACACACAAACTTTACTTCTTTATAATATTAGTATAGAAGTATAGATTAGTATAGACTAGTATAGATAAATCCGCATCACAACAACATCCCACTCTAACTTGATCCGAACATTGAAATATTCGAGAATACGAAACGAATCTTTGCAAAGACCTCTTAAAAAATTAAAACCTCTTTCGAAGATACGGAGGACAACTTCATAATTCATGAAACCTTATGATTAAGAAAATGCAGGAGTTTCTTTCTATAATTCGAAATTCAGAACTGAAAATGAGTAAGTTTTTGAAAGGCCCATATTTTAGCGCGAAGAAGGCGTGAAAAAGTTAAAAGGGCCGACTGAATGAACGATTTCGCTCAAATGGTGGTGTACAAGGTAGGAACGAGAAGCGATTATATTTTAGTCGCTTTTGGTTAGGGATCCTAAAACGAGACTCATGTTGTAATATTGTTTTTTCGGTATGATTGCTGCAACATTTGAAATTGAGTTAACATTGGTTGAAAATAATATTGACAGAGCTGCGGTAACCTCTGTCAATGTAATAGACAACCAAGTTTTCATCATTTCAACTGTACGTTGATATTTTACCGATGCCATATTATGCAGCGAGCCTACACCAGGAAACCTTTACGCAAGCACTTTATGGCTGGAAGAAGGCAGTACCAACACATTTAACAACGTTTTACCTCATTACCATCCCTTTTTAAACATCCCTTACAAATCGAAGACAAATACTCCAGATTACAAAGCGAGGTAGTATCTTTTACTGCATCATTATCACCATCATTTCAGCCGAAAGACGTCCACTGCTGGACATAGGCCTCCTCTAAGTGTCGCCACATTGAACGGTCCCGTGCGTCTCGCACCCAGCGGATCCCCGCAACCTTCACCTTTTCGGCATAATGTCTCATAACTTGAACCACACATTCGACGATCATCGATCAAATAACTTCTTATTACATTCGCTTCGAGTTTCATCCGTTTGTCAGCCGAAGTCGGGGAGAATAACTTCCAGAAATATGCTACACACACATTTGTTCAACAAAATGAATAGGTGCAGAAGTTTTATTTCATTATTTGTCTACTTTACTAGGTTTCATTAGAGAGAGATACGTTTCGAATGCATGTGACTGAAATGCGAATGCTAGAGGTATGTGTGGTGTAAAGCGAATGGCTAAAGTAAGGAATGAATACATAAGAGGTGGTATGAAAGTGGTCCCAGAGACTCAAATAATAATAATAATAATCATTTTATTTCAGGCATCTAAGGCCCATACATAAAATACACACAATAATTTAAAACAATAATAACAAACTAAAACAGTAAAACCATAACTAAAAGTTTTAACTAAACACGTAACGTCGGCGTCGTGTTTCGCTGCGAGGTGTCGCGTAGCCGTCCTCGGAAACGACGGAAAACGACACCCTTCGGCCAAAAGTCTTCCTGCAAACAGGTCTGGACATGTTGGGTTGGAACACGCACCACAAATGACTTGAAGTTGATGTTGTGGCGTGATTCCAACCTTTCGACCCTCAGAGTCCAGTTGGTCTTCACTTTGAGGTACTGCACCACTTCCTCAATCTTTGTGGTGTGATGCAGACGCGAAATGTACAGCTGCGTCGTAGGCACAGCAGGGCGCAGCAGCATGTTGGGCCCAGTCGGTGCGGTACCGCACAAGTTCCGGGAACAGGGCTTCTTCTTCTTCTTCACCACCTTAGTGAAGCCCTCGTCATCAACCTGGTCAAGTATAGTTTAGATTTTGAGTCTCTGGGGCCTGGAGTTTTTTATTTCATCATCATCATCAGCCATTAGACGTCCACTGCTGGACAAAGGCCCCCCCCATAGAACGCCATAAAGATCGGCAGCCTGCCGTTTGCATCCACCGGTTGCCCGCGACTCTCACGATGTCGTCGGTCCACGTGGTGGGAGGCCTATCCAACGCTGCGTCTTCCGGTTCGTGGTCGCCACTCGAGAACCTTTCTTCCCCATCGGTTGTCTGTTCTTCGTATACTAATAAAAACTTTTTACAAAAAATAAAACCGACTTCGACAAAAAAAAACACTTAAAAGTGAAAAATAAACATGAGAAGAAAAATCAGTTTCTGAAGTCGGTGACTTTTGTTTCTTTGATTTCATTTTTTTTTCACCGACTTCAGAAACTGATTTTTCTTCTCATGTTTATTTTTCACTTTTAAGTGTTTTTTTTTGTCGAAGTCGGTTTTATTTTTTGTAAAAATGTTTTTATTTTTCACTTTTTAGTGTTTCACATGTTAAGCACATTCCCCTTCACAACGTACCGGCGTGATGTTATGTTACGAACTGGTGTAAACAATAGACAGACAATATGAGATTTCAGCAATCCCAGTCCATTTGCCAAAATTTATTGAGGAGTTCCGTTGCCTATCTCCGAAGTTCTTCATCAGATCTTCACAAAATAGTTTTTATAACCTTTGTAGTGAGTACAGGCGTGATATTATGTTGTGTGATGGCGTAAACAATGCTTAGATATGCTATAGCAACAATCGCGGTTAATCTGCTGTTATTTATTGAAGAGTTCCCCCGATTTCTACAAGATCCCATCATCGGATATTGAAATGGTGACAATGGGACCACACGGGAAGCACCAGCTTTTAAATGAAAAAAGAATCATGACAATGAGTTCACCCAGTCGCAAGTTATGAGCGAACAAACATAAAAAAAAAAAAAAAAAAATACAGTCGAATTGATAACCTCCTCCTTTTTTTGGAAGTCGGTTAAAAATAACCCACCACGCGTGCCCAGTGCGGGTTAGTAAGTATAAGTCACATTATATCTTCGAATTTTTGGTTCTGAGACATACCGGTTTCATCACGACGTTTTCTTCACCGTTTTGAGAGCAGTGGTGATGAAATAAATTACACCCACCTTAGTAAGTTCGAACCCACGACTTACTGTTCGTAAGTCGGGGCCGTCACCTCTGGGCCACCGCTGCTCTAAAAATAATCGGTCGTTACTCCAAACCTTCTGTAGTTCATAGTTTATAGTACAAAAACATGGCATTACCGTCATCCGTCGACTAACAGCTACTGTTAAGGATTATCATATTATTTGCCGATGAACCTGAGATAACGCGAACGTTCAGCAATGGAGCTTCATACGGGATGTTAGTAAAAAGATAGTTGGATATCTTTTGATTATGGAAGCAGATTATGAAAAAAAAAACGTTTTTTCTATTATGTAGTAGTTTTATGGAAGCGCCAATCTCACATAAAAGAAAGAAAAATGTGTTTCTTTGGTATTAACAAAACCTTAAAAATATAAAAATGCTAAAAAAACCTTTTTTTGGAGGGTGTTAATCATTAAAATGACTCCTGCTCTGGGCAGAGTGGTAGGGAGTGTCAGACTTCTACTGACTAAAAACCACCCATATTCCTTCTTAACCCTTTGTGCCGAGGCCGTATTATCTCTTTCGAACAACCTGTAGCCCTGACGGGAGTGTGTACCACCTGAAGCTGGTTTGCAGCTGCTGCCCGAGAGTGCCATACGCTCGAAAACATAAGCAAACGCAACATAAAATAGTCTGAAATATTCCACATTCAGAAATGGCAGAAAACATTGTCACTGCTATTGATTATGCCACCGTTTCATGAAATAAGTGCTGCAAAGAAAATAATTATGTGAATAGGTCCACAATAAAGTACTGAATTTACTCATTTTAACGGTATGCCAATCTGTAAACAAATTAAACCAATTTTTCTTACAAGAAACGCCGATTTTACTCTCCAGCCGATTTCATGGGATCTTGACACAGCAAATAACACACAAAAAAACTAAACTTACAAGAACGAAGTAACCTACTTACACAAACATTCCTTTACTCGCAATACGTAACAATATTCTCCCTTTTCTACGAAAATTTACCAAACGGCAGCTAACGAACCGTATCAGATGCCATTATAGATATCGTCTATCACGCTTCCTGAAACGTACACACGAGGAAAGTGTTTGGTTTACAGGCAAATTTATTTATCTCCGCTGACAAAACTGAGGTGAGGTGAGGTGGACCCTTTCCTTGCAGTTGGGTAAATACTGGTTAACTGCAGCCGGTTAGACCGGTAGCCGACCCAAATATAATTGGGATTCGGGGTCTCGAGCATTCGTTGTTGCGGTTTGCGTCGCTGCGTGCTTTCGTGCTCGCAGTGTTCGTTGTTGCGGGCATTCGGTGGCGTGTGGTTCGGCGTGGTGACTTTCGGAATGACGTATTGCACTCGTAGTTTCGTTCTTCTTCCGTCCTTCTGACATTCAAAAGTGCCTGTAATGGCTTAATTGAAATAAAATATTTGAGTTTGAGTTTGATAAGGCTAGGCAGATGATGAGGTAATAGAAGGTATTTTTGTCCTATCTCGAAATAAACCCCTCGATGGTAGACTAATCTACTACATTAGGAATACATTATGCACCCTTCGTCTATTTCTATTTGCTGGATTTGTTTTCAACCTCAATTTTGTTCAACTGTCTAAGAATAGAAAATACGGTCATTCAGGTTGGTAGCCAATTTGCATAGCATTTAATTTTATTAACCTCCCATAACAGCACACCCAGTCGCAACATTGTTAAAGCAGTTGCAGCTGTTGCAATTTAGACACCTGTAGACCAAATCATTTTGCTAACTGTACCAACAAATAAAATAGTCCGTACATTTCGAGAGTATTTACATAAAGTGCTAAGCTAGGAATATTATTTCTGTAGAGAGCTCTGGGTAGTACATTTCGGAGAATTTCGAGATGACGTGTGAACTACTTAATCATATTAGGTACTTTTCGTTTTAGACTTTTATCCTTGGGGAAATGACGTCAAAGGTGGCTCAAGGTCTTACAGGTCCGTTGGGGCTGCGGGTTGTTCGCAAGAGATACCGCGACCTCGACATATAAAGGGCTAAGAAGAAACATGGGTGGTTTTTAGTCAGTAGAAGTCTGACACTCCCTTTCGCTCTGCCCAAGAGCGGGAGGGGTTATTTGATGATTATTAAAATTTATCCACCAACACGGGGTCTGAATTTTGTGCCCGGTTGATAGCAATTGGCTTGTGTATTACACGGACACGGAACTTAAATATAACTGGCGAAATGTGGGTTTACGCTGATCTCGCATTGTACGGAAATCCTATACAATGCGAGACCAGCTTATACTGGACGCGTATAGCTTGATGTGTAGCCGTGTGTATTAATGGTAGTACACCCACATAAGTATTATCACAAGATATTATACCTTGTGAATGTGACTGTAGCTTCGTTTTATTTGTTTTTCTGACATTCAAAAGTGCCTGTAATGGTCTAATTGAAATTCATGCTTTGAGTTTGAGTTAAGTGTGCACATGTAGGTACACTTCTGCCTATCTTTGCGGAGACTACAGGCGTGATGTGCACAGCAGTCCAACCACTATAGACCAAACGAGGTAGTCTCTAACTACTCACGAAAATATAATTAAAAAGTTGAAGAATTTTTAATATTTTCATGAGTTCACTTAATTTCTGCTGAAAACTGTGTAACCCTGCCTGACCCATTCCTGGAAACGTTTTTAATCAGATTTTCAGGAAAGTTTCCGAAATAAACGAATTAAAATGTACATTTTCCCATGCGGTCATTAAGTATTTTAAATAGGGATGATTAAAATTTCCCGGTAACAATTTGTGAACCACAACACCGTTTTTATTGATTTTAATAATGTGTGATGAAAAGTAGGTACTTCTCTTATATAGGGTGTTACATAATAATACGAGAGTTCTTGCGTCTAATAGAAGACACATCTCAGGCTATGAAACATCTCTGACTTGTTCTGACTCATGACTCCTGAAAATTCATAACTTTGTTATTAGTTTTACCATACATTTACATTGATTAGCTGATCGCGTTAGTTTCATTTGGTTTTTGCGAATTTCAAGATCTAGTAGAATAAATATAATGTTGTTCAGTTTTATCTTTTGAGAGACCACACGGGAGTTCTTGTGTTCATGATGTTAAAATTTGTATAAAGCGTGTAAAAGTACCTTAACGCAAACGAAGGACACTGTTCTCCCCACCACTGCGATATTTTTTTTTTGTTCTAAACCATACCGGGGAATAACGTGGTTCGGAGATATTAGATATTTGTAAATATGTACTAGTTTTTCTGGTTAATTTTAATTACCTCCATGACCTGTTTACTATTCAAAGCATCCAATAGCACAATGTTTAGGGTGAATTAATGCTTGGTTCACGGCTGTGTGAAGGGTTAATCTTTTTGGTACGTTTCATCTTCACAATTTTAGAGCCCTCTGAAAATGGTGCGTCTTTCATTAAATAACTTGAAAATTCAGGACCACCGACTAAATATTCGATAGCAATATTCAAAGTTAATTAAGTATCGACACACAGTTCACAGGAAATAGTGATTAAAATGATAATTTATGCAATTAACTTTTGACGTAGCTTCTGATTAGAGCAGGAGCGGATGTTTTTGCTTTAGGCAATATTAATAAGAAGAGTCCTCAGGGCCTATATAGGGGGCAATGGCTTTCAAAGTGATTTTATAATGACTTTTAACAGGATTGGCGTTATGCTTATCGGTGGCTTAATATTGTCATGTCAATTATTTGTTAACTATCGTTATCGCTGGTAGAATGTTGTCTAAACCTGGTTGTCTTATGGGTTGTTACAGGGGCGTATTTACCCTAGGGCCATCCGGGCCATGGCCCAGGGCGCCAGAACACGAGGGGCGGCGTAGCCGCCCGGCCGCCCCTGCCGATTGCATTTTGTTTTGGTTTTAGCGCCATTCATTCCACATTTACTTCTCACCTTTTTTATATTTTCTTAAAAGATACGCAATAGCCCTGCTGATCTGACAATTACTATTGTCACCGGGACTACGTTGTAAAAATAAGGATAACCAAGCAGAGGCGTACTTTCCTCGCCGCCGTTTTTCGAATAAGCCTTACGTATACAAGCACTATATCCTTCTAATCTGCCGCCCACCGCTTAAAAAAATCTAACCTATCTGGAGTCCTAAAATTTTCTAGCTCGCTACGCTCGCTCTTACCGCCGTGTTTCCTTCATTACCCAATCCCTCAATGCATTAGTAGTAAAAGTGAGTTCATTTTTATTTTAATACTAAAAAGAAAATCACTTATTTTCCTGAGCCAGGGGGCAAACATTTTTGAGCTCGCTCTTGCATTTGCCTGCTACTCTGAATCATACATAAGTTCTTAAAAAAATCTCTATCTTTAGGAATTGTTGAAACAAAATGTAATATATCCGATGTGTCAAAAGTGTTGTTTTCTTGGCTAATGATGAAAATAGGCGTATAAGGGGCGACCAGATAAGGGTAAGGGGTGCCCTCGGCGACAAAAACGCTCGTCACGACACTGGGGTCGACTCAGACGTTGAGGTCGTTTCCAAGCTCTACGACTCATTGATCTCGTTTGTAGCAGATAATAAATAATGTAATATAATAATAATAATAAATAATAAAAAAAAAAAACACAATTTTTTTCTTTGTCTGGGGCGGCAAAACTTATTGGCCTCGTGCGCCAAATTTCAAAATACGCCCCTGGGTTGTTAGGAGAAAAATACTGCATTTTCTAATGTCCAAAAGTATTAAACAACTTACAGGTTTGAAGGGACACCGAATGATGTACTGATTAACTGGTAACTGTTTTTAGCGTCAAGTGTCCCTTCCAGTGGTCGCAAGCTCTCTGTTGAGTATGATGATTCGTTTTAGGGGTTAGACAATATTTTATTGAGTTTTTCTATAAGAAATTTCTTAGTTGCAGTCACGGAGTCTCGCTTTGTGCCTGTTTGATGGCAATAAGCTGGCTCTCTGTTACACGGTATTTAAACATTAGGTACTAGCGAAATGTGGGTGTACTATATTACCCCTCTGCCTAACCCTTCTGGGATTACAGACGCAATGTTATGTTAAAAATAATTGCAACTACTTTACTTCTACTTTCTGTAATGTTTACTAGAAAATTTTAACCAAAAATCTTCTCAAACACATCATCAACAGCCTATTAATGCTCCCACTGCTGGGATACAGGCCTCCTCTCTTTGAGAGAGAATGGGCTATAATCTACCACGCTTGCCCAGTGCGGATTGGTAGATGTCACATGTCTTCGAATTTTTTGGTTCTAAGACATGCCGGTTTCCTCACGATGTTTTCCTTCACCGTTTTGAGAGCAGCGGTGATGAAATAAATTACACAAAGTAATGTGCTCAAACACATAGTTTCGACTAACTCTACCCAGAAATAGGAACGAAAGGAAATTGAACAAACAGCACACTCAATCCGACTGAAGACAATAAAACAATATTTATGGAAGCGTGCATCGAACTTATATCTATTCATTTCCTGTTCAGAACTCAGCATGGCGGACAGACCCTTAGCGACTTCCTGAGGGATACTTCACAGTATCCGGGTAAATTGACGGGTTTGACATATTATACCTATTTTTTTGAAAATCTATACTTATGTCATTGAGTTACAGTTGCATATTGTATGAACGTTTTATGTAAGAATGCGTTATTGATGTGTATGTTATCAAATTGAACCTTGTTTGTTTAGTGATCGCAAGCGCGACTGCTAAGCCAGAAGCCCTTGGTTCGATTCCAAGTCAGGTCAGTAAAAGTGATATTGGGTTTTTAAATTAGGAATTTTCAAATACTCTTCTATCCGTGCAGTTTTCTCTGGCGAATTTCTTACAAACGCCTCTGGGTCGTCACGTCAGCGTTATCGTCTCTCTTGCTTCATCATCATCATCATCATTTCAGCCAAAAGACGTCCACTGCTGGACATAGACCTCTTGCCTCTCTTAATTAAATTAACATTTCAAAACTAAAGACACGTAATTAACTTTTATACTGAACTATAAAACTCAGTATTTCAATTCCAGCATATTCCATAACACGGCTAAAAGTTCAAAATCTAGATAGAAAATAATGTACCAGATCATTTATCATTTAAAATTACTTTCGAAACGGCATTTTTATGACCCATCCCGTCGGCTTCCGATATACGATTCTATTGGCTTTTGGCACCGAATCGTCTCGATAACATTTCGAGATATCGCTTTGCAAGTAATAACGCCTGGCCAACTTCAATTGCTGCGAGCGTTCGAAACAAAAGTTGTTGCTATAATAATTTTGTAAGGCAAATAATTGGATGGTGTTGAAATATTAATTCTTGACTAAGTAAGAACTTGGAAGGGTAACACAAAGAAGCGATGAATGGATTGTATGAAGAATTATAAAGAACATTTTGGGGTTGAACTTGGTAGGACCTGTTTTGTTTTAGGTTTCTTAAGTTTAGGAGAGGTGTCCTGACAGTTTATTGATACAGTACCGGTTAAATAAATAATTCTAAACAATACATTAACTTTCTTGAATGTGTTAAAAGAAACTCATATTACTTGAACCACTTTATTTAGACTATATTCATTTTAGCAATTTTGCAAAACTTACATGATTGGTTTTCGCATAGCAGGTAGTGTGCTGACAGTGATTAAACGGTGATTTCCAGGAGCCATAGATACAAGAGCGAGCAATTCGAGCTTCAAAGTTTAAACTCCTCGAATAGAATAGGCTGTGGATGTCAGATAGGAAATCGCTCCATGTAAAATACTGGTATTCAACTGCATCCAGTTAGACTGAAAGCCGACCACAACATAAATGAGGAAAGGCTTAGATGATGATGGACAGTGTGATATAGTGTGATATAGTGTGGCATAGTGGGTATTTAGAATTTAGATATTGAGGTTACAAGCTGCGTCCAGTCGAAGAATACACGTTAACTAGCTGATGCCCGCGGCTTCACCCGCGTGGATGTCGTTCAAATTATATACTAAAACCTTCCTCTTGAATCACTCTATCTATTAAAAAACCGCATCAAAATCCGGTGCGTAGTTTTAAAGATTTAAGCATACAGACAAACAAACAGACAAAAATAGCGACTTTGTTTTATACTATGTAAGGATTATGCTCCCGATAGTTCCAGTAGTTCCCATATTGTTCAGATAGAATGTTTTTTTTTACCAATCATGTAGAAATAAACGCTACTTCACCGACTTATGCGAGGATTACAGGTGTGATCTTATGTAATAGTCTACAAGACATTCTAGTTCACCATAAATTGTGCCACCCACCACCATATTAATCACACACTTTACATCACAGTAACTAAAGTATTAGAAACATTGCGCAAAGGTCTTTAGCGCACAGACGGTCATTGACGTTCGCCCTTTATAGTACAATCTGTAAACCAGCATTACCTGACCCACGTTCTCACACTCTTCTTGTTCACTGCAGGGACTCAGGCGTCCTCTCCAGGAGAGGGATGGGCTTTAATCCACCACGCGGGCCCAGTGCGGGTTGGTAGATGGCACATGTGTGCACTTGTGGTATGTGCTAAATAAATATGTTTTCTTTCTTCTTTCTTTCTTTCATGGCTTCGATTTTTTGGTTCTCAGACAAGCTGGTTTCCTCACAATGTTTTCCTTCACCGACTCTCTAATCCCTGAATATTCCTTCCTTGTGCTTTAAACAACGTGCCAAGTAAATTAGCGAATTAAAAACAACAATGTACTTAATTTATAAATACGATTTATCTTAAAACAGACAGATAAAAATGTCAAAGATCGCTGACCTTACATTTTTACGCATTTTAAAGTAGAACAGAAAAATATTAGTTTTAAAGTACATCTCAATAGTGCTAGTGTGTTATACAAACAAAATGTGGTTTAAATTAGCATTGCTTTGTGTTCTCGAATTAAGTGTATCTGTGAGTACAATTTTTTACCCATATTTCGTTAGAGGAGCTCGTGGATAAATAATAACAACAAGGATCATTATTTAGGTTGACTCACGTTTTTCTAGGTCTATATACGGTGACCACCTATTGCAAACCGAGTCTTTTCCGTGCTTCGGAAGCACGTTAACTCGTTGGTACCGGCTGTGTTGTAGATCTTCGACAGTCATTGCTTTTTGTGGACCGAAAGTCTGATACTAGTCTTTCTAAGGGGTATCGTATTTTACACAGTAATATCAAATCAAGACTAGTCTACTGAGAACCCATATAATAATATCAGAGAATGCAAGCTGTTTCTGAATCAGATACAAATACAATAGTAACTGCATAATATTGGAACAACGTGCATTTATGCGTGTGTTTTCCTCAATGAATCGAAGCAAGACGATCCTAGAGAAACAGGTTGATCAAAAGATAACTGGAGAAACTGTAATTGTGATTGGACTTATATTGTGAGTTCCTAGTATATTTTCTAGTCTGTGTTGGTCGTCCGACAGCGACGCATGGGCAGATGACTTTGTTGCCATCGCGGGTAAAACCTGGATGCTGGCATAAGTGCGTGGAGGTTACCACACACAAAGAAAGGCCTTTTTTACCCGACTGCGGCGAAGCCCAAAAGGAGGGTTATGTGTTTGACGTGTATGTATGTATGTCCGTTTCTTTGTTCCCTCATAACTCCTAAACGGATGAAGGGATTTGAATGAAACATACGTCGTTAGATTCGCTTCCAAGTTTTGTTTGATTTAAAATGTGCTTGTTTTTTGCTTTTCAGTTTTTTCAGTAGGGTTTTTTAGTTTTTTAACTACTTTTTTTTTCTTTCTCTATTAGATAGAACTTAACTACATTACGGGTGGAACGAGGGTCTAGTTAACAAATATGCTTGTCCCTTAAAAAACTACCGCACTCAGAGAGCTTTAATGAATACTTAAGCCATCACTTAGTAAAGGTTTTGACAGTTTTGTCATACAAAAGTAGGTCAATAGGGTATTTCACCAAAAAAAACTAATAAGTCCGTCTGTTAGATAATCGAAAAATATTGGATACGTGTTTTTTGTTATATCAAATTAATAAAAAATGACGAAAATAAAACGTGTCAAAGATCATGAGTGGGGGCTTTTGGCGTCACTTAGTTGGTAAAAAAGTACTAACCTTGTGACGTCACACGACTTGACACGACTTTTCGAAGCACTGTATCGTCTTCATCTTTTGTTTACGTGAAAAAAGAAAAAATACGTGTCCATTATTTTTTGGAAATCTATCAGACGGATTAATTAGATTTTTTTGGTGAAATACCCTATTGTGAGTGACGGCTTAAGTAATACATCCATAAACTCACGCTTTTTTCCCACGGGCATAAGCAAAACGAACATACTACAACTACCTGCTCTCATAACTGTAATTAAACAAAACATACCCTGTGCCATATGATTAAAGTGTCAAAATCGCAAACCATAGCAATATAATGTTAGTAACAAGGAGTTCATTAGCCACTACAATAGACAATTATGGGAGAATATTACAATAGTCCCTGCGCTTGACAGCCGATTAGAGCTCGTCGAGCTGACAGTAAGCAAATAAGCTTCTTGCTGTGCTCTCATTGCTGTGATCCAAGTGAATTGAAAAGACCGGTAGGAAAACCAAACCATGAAACCTTTTACTTTTATGAATATGTGCATGGTCATCAATAAACCAACTTTATATAAAAAAAATATGTAAACGAAGTTAAAAAAAATGCTTGCTTAAACGATTATACTACAAACTTAGTCCAGAAATTATTCTGTACAACTTTTTGTCTTTTTTGTCCAAAACCTGTTTCCATCCAAGTTCAAAATGATTTTCCTAAAAAGTCCTTATAAAGTTCTACTTTTCAGATTTTTTTCATATTTTCTAAACTTATGGTTCAAAAGTTAGAGGGGGGGGACACATTGTTTTTTACTTTTGGAGCGATTATTTCCGAAATTAATGACATTATCAAAAAATGTTTTTAGTAAACCCCTATTCATTTTTAAATACCTTTCGAACAATATATCACACGTTAGGTTTGAAATTAAAAAAAAAATCACTTCCCACTTTACATATAGGGGGGCTACCCTAATAAAACATTTTTTCCAATTTTTATTTTACCACTTTGTTGGCGTGATTGATATACATATTGGTACCAAATTTCAGCTTTCTAGTGCTAACGGTCACAGAGATTAAGCGAGGACGGACGGACGGACAGACGGACAGACAGACATGGCGAAACTATAAGGGTTAGAGTTGACTATGGAACCCTAAAAACCATAATGAGCCGCGGTATCTCTTTCGAACAAGCCGCAGCCCCGGTAGAACTACAAACCGTCATTAGCCTAAGTTGTCATTACCTAACTGAAAGACAGAAATAGTTATAAACAGCAAGATTATTATCAAAACCATTTTTCTACCAGTTGACAACATCCTTCGATCTTCGCGGAGTCCTCGATGGCAACCGCATGGCTGCCGTCCCCCTGGGCATGACCCTGGGCTCCGGAGAGCTGGACGTGGAAGGCATCTGCACGAAGCCCGGCATGGCCTGCCAGAACTGCACCCACGCTGTCACATGTGTCCCTCTACCTGTTGGATGGCTCAAGGTGACTGATTTTTACAAAGATTTTTGATTAACAGAAAAAACAAGTGAATTTATTCACTTGTTTTTTCTACTTCATCATTTCAGCCGAAAGATGTCCACTGCTGGACTTGGGCCTCCCTCAAATGTCGCCACATAAAAGCTTAATTAGAATTAATAATTTGTATAAAAATGAAAGGAAGAGAAGCAACTGGCACTTGAATCGATCTAGGTTAAGCCTGCCTTGGTTGATCCGTAGATCCTCCAATCATGGACCCATTACATACCGAATTTCTTCCGTGCATTGGTCCCGGCTGTCATTTCTTAATTTTTGGTAGACGTTACGTACCCATCATAATTTATTTGGGCGAATATCTATCGTTAGTGGCCCCAAATCTGATAACCAGTCCTGCGTCTAAAAATATGAATTCTAATGAATTAATTAAAATTAATTAATTAATTAATTCTATTACTCATGCTATCTCATGAATCGTGTCTCCAGTAGAAGAAAGCCATAGAACTCCATTGAACTGAAATTGAGTAAATCAATAAACCTTGTTTAACTATAAAAAATCTTCAAACCTCTTCTAATATTCACAGGTGCCTCTAGAAGAATGCCAGGAAGGCTTCTCGTGCAATGCTCCCCTGGGGCAGTGCTCCAATGTACCAGCGCCTGAATGCAGCGACGCTGCTCTGGATTTTGAGCATAGCTGTGAACAGGTAGGAACAGGCAGAATAATAATATGATTCTGTTTAGTCTGTCTATTAGATTATCGAAAACTATTGGATACGTGTTTTTTGTTTTATCAAATTGATAAAAAATTACGAAAATAAAACGTTTCAAATATCATGAGTATCATTGATGCTTGTGACGTCACTTTCTGGTAAAAATGTACCAAACTGTGACGTCACACGAGTTTTTGAAGCACAGAAAAAAGAAAATATATGTGTCCAATAGTTTTTGCAAATCTGTCAGACGGCCTAATTAGATTTTTTGTCAATTAACCTATTATTATCTGCTGTAGGTATCATCAAATATATAGTCACGGTAATTTTAGGTATTTTTAAACTGATTTTTATTCTTGCTTACTATAATTTTCCCCAGGTTGGAATCTTCCCGGATGCACACGACTGCAGGAAGTTCCACCTCTGCTCTCCACCCGAAGGTCTGCCTGATGGTAGACCTGCAGACCACAGAGCCGCTCTGTGTCCAAGACATTATGGCTACAACCCTGCCACTGCCCAGTGCTCGGTAAGATTGGTTCTACTCTGATTAATAATCATAAATCGATGGTTTTCCCTATCTTTATTAAAACAAGCCCATAAATACCTATAAATTATTCAAACTATCAATTCAGACCATTTTTCGATCGGATCCTCGACCTTAAAAAGGTGGCTTGTTCAGACTGAATATGGTAGACAGAAGTCCTAGTTTTACCTAGAGGACGAATATCAACTTACCTATTTTGTTGTAGAGATGCTTTATTCATTAAGATGCTGCGGCAGACTAAGTTGATCCTCTTTGCATCGGAAAACACCTGTATTTTTAATCCACAGTGCTGTAGTTAAAGGCTGGAAGTACCCGTAGATAAACTGCAATAGAATTAGAAATATTTTGGAAAACATTAATACTATCCATCAAGTAATCTAACCCTAGAGCCAACGTCTATTTCCCTTTCCAGATTAAACTAGAACACAGCCAATGCACCGACAGACCAGTCCCCGAATGCAAGACCATCGGCCAGCATGGAGTCCTAGCCCTTAGCACCAATCACTATTACGTCTGCCTAACCAAGGACGGAGTACTACATCCTCAGATCTTTATCTGCCCTCACGGCTGGCATTTCTGGGGAGAATACTGCCAACCAGAGCCTGAAAAAAAACCAGTTGAGGAGGCAGTTACAACTGAGGAGACAGCAACTGTCAAGGATGGTTCAGAAGAAAAAGGATCAGATGAAACTACTGAGAATGTAACAGAAGAAGTAACCACGAATAGAATGGATAGCTTCTTCTCCACTGAGAAGTCGACCACTTATGCTGCTGATACCTTTTTGGCTGACAAGATAGATCTTGCCAATTATGACACCCCTGCTGATGACAGCCAAAATAATAATAATGATTTTGCCATGTCTATTGAGTATGGTTGGTAAGGTCATTCTTTAGGTGTAGGTTAATAATATTGTAAAAATATAGAGAAATGAAAATAGAAAAATAAACAAAAACAATATAATATAAAAACATAATACAATTAAATGATCCTAATAAAATTAATTTATCAATACAGTTAGAACTATGTACGTAGAAGAAGTATTTGTATCCAAAATCGTCGACAATTTCATGACAATAGATAAATAAAACCCTAAAAACAACTTATTTTTCTTTCATTTACTTTTCTTGGATACTATTGAATGCAAGAAGCACGGAACCGGTAAATGTGGTGAAACTTGTGGGACGCCTGTGTCCAACAGTGGGCGTCTGTTTTTCACTTTGCCTCTACGCAAAACTCGTTAGAACTACTCTTGCTATAGTAAGTTATTAGTTCGCTCACAGGATATTCGCTAAGTTCTAAAACTTTTAGGTTGTGTTGAACCAAAATAAGGCCGACCTATTAAAAATAAAGACTCCTCCAAAAGACAATGGCTTTCAACTTATCACCGTGGACCTCTGACGAGCACTGTTGAGCAAAAATCTAATTCTGTCATCATGGTTCACAATAGGACAATCGCGCCCGATACCGACCTTTGTGGTGAAAAACACAAACACAAAGACGGTGTTATCGCTACCATCTCTGCCAAGCCCCGCCGGGTCATGGCACAAGCGAGAAGATTTATGGTGCTCTGGGGTTTAATTCCTAGATAGGCAAAATTACTGCCTTACTGCATTTTTAGTAACTTCTCAGAGCCTGGATCTGGATTTTTGGCGATCAAGATATCGCGCACACACGCCCTTTTTTTGGAGGGTGGGATTTCATTAAATGAATCCTCCAGCTCTGGACAGAGCGGTAGGGAATATCATACTTCTACTGACTAAATACCACCCATGTTCCTTCTTAGCCCTTTCTGTCGAGGCTGTGGTATCTCTTTCGAACAACCCGCAGCCCCTACGGTTGATGCACACCCCTGCGTTACCATTCAGAGATTACATGCGTGTATAGGTTCAATGTATGAGAAATTAAAAACCCGATTTCAGGCCAAACTAGTTTCTCCTAGGCCGAACTAGGCCTCATCACAAAATGAACATAGATAACTGTTACAGTGACAAGCTACAGTACCAACGCTATTTCCGGGTTGAGTACAGTGTAATTGCTTTAATTGGGTTCCTGTATCCTGAAACGATAAAATGGTTTGGCCTAGGGCAAACTAGTTTTGCCAGAAATCGGGTTTGCCCGGTAACATACACATCAAATTTCATAATAATCAGTAGATGAATCGGAATGGTGTCTGGATGTAATACATATATGTTAAAGCACCATCAAAACATTCAATTACCGAGCGGATCCATTGCATGTAAGTATTAACTGGCAACCGCTTTTAGCTTGGACCACACAGAATTCTTGTTTTAAAATTAGACATAGAAAATGAATTCCGTTTATGGATTCTTGCTTCCCATACCTGTCAGACGCTTTCATGACGACAAGACCTTTATTGAGAATAGCGAGTCTTTGAGTACGTCTAGGTATTTATAGAAAGCGTGGTCAAAATGCCTTCTTGTTTGAGTGACTCCGTAGTAATGAGGAATGACATGTATACACTTGATTTTTTTTTTCGTGAAATAACCGTTTCTACTTTTTTTTAGGGTGGGAAATCATCGTATGGCCCTGGGCAGAGCGGTAGTCAGACTTATACTGACTAAAAACCACTCATGTTTTCTTGGTCCTTTGTGTCGAGGCTGCGGTATTTCTACTTTACAACATTAGAAAAATTTAAAATACCTACCTACGACGTTAAAAATAATTAAATAATATTTTTTAGAAAAATCCCCTTTCTCAAAGGGAACAGTTATCGAAACCAATATTTTTATTGCAGTCGGGGGATAGTTCAGTGGATCAAATGTTTGCAGTTCCACCGTCTGCAATAAAAATAGCAATAGCAAGAGCATATCTTGAAAACGTTTTTTTTTTTCTTAGGGTTTGCTCTTGACCATAAAAAATTAAGAAATTGAAAGTAATCAATACAGTAGCAAGACTTTTCAAAGTTGCTGCATGTTTTTTGGTCGTGAATCCGTATCAAAATCGGAAACCTTTACAATTAAATAAAACATGAAGTACGTCTTCCTGAGCTAAAAGATCCTTGGCAATTTATAAGTCGTCGCTGCGAAAATTTAGTGACACTGCAAGATTATTGCCGAGACCTCTCATTTCAGGAAATAGCGGCTCAGGAGTGCAACACGTGAACGAGATGTTAAAATACCTACAAAAAGTAACGGTACAAAAAAAACAATTTTGTTGTCTCAATATCTAACTAAACGATAACGCTAAATACTTAATCACTTAACTATAACCGCAACCGCCTCTAACTTACACCACACATCACGCGAGATTAACGGTAAACAAAAAGATGGACCTTTGACATTATACTTTGACACTGCATACAACTTTCCGCTTATCGCACCCGCTGCCTCCTCTGATCTAACCCACACATTTTCTACACTTTGACTAACAAAAAAATAAAACCGACTTCGACAAAAATAAAACACAAAAAAGTGAAAAATAAAAATCACCTTCTGAAGTCGGTGACTTTTGTTTGTTTGATTTCATGTTTTTGCCACCGACTTCAGAAGCTGATTTTTATTTTTCACTTTTTTGTGTTTTATTTTTGTCGAAGTCGGTTTTATTTTTTGTAAAAAAGTTTTTATTTTTCACTTTTTAGTGGTTCACATGTGCTTACCCCTTCACAACGTACCGGCGTGATGTTATGTTATGAACTGGTGTAAACAATAGACAGACATGAGATTTCAGCAAACCCAGTCCATTTGCTATCATTTATTGAGGAGTTCCGTTGTCTATCTCCGAAGTTCTTCATCAGAATATGTTCACCAAATAGTTTTACTAACCTTTGTAGTGAGTACAGGCGTGATATTATGTTGTGTGATGGCGTAAACAATGCTTAGATATGCTATAGCAACAATCGCGGTTAATCTGCTGTTATTTATTGAAGAGTTTCCCCGATTTCTACAAGATCCCATCATCAGATATCGAAATGGTGACAATGGGACCACACGGGAAGCACCAGCTTTCAAATGAAGAAAGAATCATGAAAATCGGTTCACCCAGTCGCAAGTTATGAGCTAACAAACATAAAAAAAAAAAAAAAAATACAGTCGAATTGATAACCTCCTCCTTTTTTTGTAGTCGGTTAAAAACACGTAACCCTTTGACATAAAATTAAATGGAATTTTGTGTGATTAACCAATGATTTAACAGCCTTTACTGTTTTATTATCTACTGGCTAGTGTTTATTATAGTAGTGGCAGTTACTGAGTATTTCTTATATACAGAATGGAAACTTTTGCTGTTTACTGGTTACTGGTACAGTCGAACAAGCTAATAAGTATACAGCCAGCTAACTTGTATTTATTTTTAGGATTATACAGATACATTTAGAGACTGATGTCATACGATACAGCGTTTGACATCAGTCGCTTAATGCGAAACACTTGATAAAACAAAATTACAATCAATATTTTCAGTGTTATAGAATTATAAAGATCTCTACCCTGTATACTTATTAGCTTGTTCGACTGTACATGCGTCTTATTGGCTTGTAACAACATTGATTTTCAGACAGACATACGAAAAAAACGATAAGATTTTGTTTTTACAAGCAATTACAATTTCAAACAGTTATGTAACTTTGTGAAATTCTGATTGTTCTTTCTATTGTACTCTGACTCAAACAGTATCTGAAAACAAACTTTTTCAAGACAAAATAAACAGAATCACTGCTGAGAAAAAATCGTTACAATGAGTAATTTAACCCACATTCGCTTATGATATCGCTCTCTTTTCCTCACATGTACCACAAATCATTACTTTAGGGGAATCAGGGAATGAGATTCTCTATAGAGCGGAGAGAACTGTGTGTCTGTGACCACATACTCACTTCCAACAAAAACGCTTTCTGTTCCATACGTATATCAAATAGTATTTGTTTAGGGCTAACGGTGTACACATTATGTACCTAAGTATTAAAATATAAAATTAATTAACTCCTTCACGGAGCGGCAGAAATGTTATATCGTCTGAATGCCTAGACTCTAGCATGTTTGCCTCTACGTACCCCGCTTCCGCGTGTGAAACCGCTCGCCGCGCCTCACATACACCACACAGCGATTCTGCAGGGCTAACGGTGTACAAAAAACGGGCACCTCTGACATTAGACACTAGAATTGCATCACAGTTCACCGTGGGAAGCTTACCTATAGACGCGTACGCCGCTAAGAGATTGCAAGCATGGAGAGGGATTCTTATAAAAATTCAAGTAATGCTGGTTTCTACGATTTTAACCATTATCTATCTATCCTTTCCCAATTAAGGGTCACTGAATACAATGTTATCTACTGCACTTTAACTGCCGAGAAGGAAGACGACAAAATATTCTCATTCCATTTTCTGCCTTTGGGAGGTTAAGTTCTACAAGTTGGGAACGTTCCCAACACTGGACGAAAGGTGCATAGAGACGAGGCTAGTGAACACTACCACTAGGCGGGTCTAGTGAGAGAGACGGTGATGAAAAACATTACACAAAGTAAACAGTGATGTTGGTATCAAAAGGGCAAATCATCTTATAGGTACGGTACTACAACTATCAAACTCAAACTTGACCCAACGAATAGCCGTTATCACTAGGCCAACACTGATCACTTTTCTCACATGGATGGGTTTAAACCATGACCCACTCTATAAAATTAACATACACAGAAAAAAACAATTAAGAAAAAGGATGACATCATCATATTCCAACTTAAAAATAATAATATTATCACACCCACTAACACCTGCTGTTATTATTATTAATTTAAAACTATTGTAAAAAAACAAATTAATATAATCAGAAACCGTAACAATGTCATCAATTATGACCGCGATTACCATATTGACCTTTTGTTAAAATGGATCATAACTGTGATAAATGAGGTGTTTTAAATGTAAAGTAGTTTCCTCAAAATGTTTGCGATGTATCATAGGTTTACCTTGAATACCGCTAAGGTGTGTTAGAACAATATAAATGTTTGTTTTGAATATTTGCAACACCAGACGTTATCATACGATTGATCTCTCGCCGCATCCAAATCACTAAAGTTCAAGTCCACAGATTTTTTGCACCATATTCAAACTGGTGCAGTTGTGGCAGCCCTGGCTTACGAGCAGCAAGTCAATGGTTTCGAACCCAGGCTTGGCAGGACTTTGAGTAATTTATTTCATCACCACTGCTCTCAAAATGGTGAAGGAAAACATTATAAAGAACTTAGAACCAAAAATTCAATAGCATGCGACATCTACCAACCTGCACTGGCCTACGAAAAGATGCCAAAGAAGTATTCCCAGTGCCAGGGCGCACTTATCCTACATCGACATAATTTGCAAAAAAAATGCAAGAATAATAAATAATAATTAAAACAAATAATTCACTCCACACTATCCAGCTTCGGCGCGAGCGTTTTGTCAGCCAAAATGCCAAGTCGATTCGAGACTACAGACCGCTACACTATGTACTGCAACTGACATGTCTTGATACTTCGTGACTGTGCTCGATTTTGCGAAGTAACTGCAACACTAATAATAATTATTAAACAATTTAATTTTACCAATTTTTTTGGGACTGTGCCCATAGTTATTTTGTGATTTGATAGCAGCAGTGCTTAAAATATCCGACTTTCTTATTTTTTGCAACAGTAAAAACATCCATATTAAAGATCAGTGTTTTTTATTGTTACAAAAAAACATCTAAAAGTTTTGATCCTCTTTCTCCTTTCAATGAAGCAAATCTTAGTTACCCATTACTGTTCAATGCCCTAGCTAAATCACATCAATTTGTACACATTTAATTAACGACGCAATAGCACACTAACAACAAACAAAACCTATCACCATTAATTTAGAACAGCAAGAAAGACTCAACTAACAAAAAACACATAATTCATCATTTCCACAGTACCACCGCGCGACCACGCGAAATCCAATCAAAAGTACCAAGTAGTGTTGCGCCAATCACATTTTAAGACACACATTTACCGCCAAAGCCGTTCAAGCGGGCACCTTGCTTCACCATTCATTACTGTACCGTACAAACTGATGCACTCGTTGCTAGCACGAAAAAGCCCGTCTCGAAAAGCCTGAAAAACTTCTTCTAAAAGCCTGTATCGCTCATTTTCAGAGTCACTGTTCAATTTTGTTTGGCACTACCCCAACACTGTTAGTTCTCATTTTGAATTTGAAACTGACATTCGCGAGTTGTGTTTTTTTTTTAATTTAATTTATTTGGCTGCCAGTGATTTTTTGTGGCTGTTTGATTTAGTTTTCGTTTGCGGAAGGAGGTGAGTTGCTATTACTTTTTTGTTATATTTTATTTCTCTTTTCAATTTCAAGCGGCATTCGTTTCTTCAGTTTCTGAAAACGAAAACATTCTCTAAACGTAAATTGATTTAAATTTTCGTTTGTGTCTGCGTCGATAACTTTTAAATTAATTTACTAACGTTACAAAGCCAACTATAATGGAAAGTTTTTTATATGTTTATTGTATGTGAGTTAAATCAACGATCAACAATACAAAGCCTATTAAATTAACATCGAACACAAAAAAACTAATTGCGGTTCTCCGTTGTTCAAACAAAAAACATAAATAGTAACAAAAAATCTGTTTTTGCGTATGTTTATGTTTTTTTACGAGTTTATTTTGCGTTCAACTTGTTATATTTTTTGTAACTTGTCTGTCTGGTATGTAACTGTTACGATACATCAGTTTCTTTTTTTCTTTACCTACTTTTATACCTATTTTAATCATTGGTGGCCCAGTGGTGGCGGCCCCGACTAACGAACAGTAAGTCGTGGGTTCGAACCTAGGCAGGAAAGCAGCGGTGGCCAAGTGGTGGCGGCGTGTAAATTATTTCATCACCGCTGCTCTCAAAACGGTGAAGGAAAACATCGTGAGGAATCCATAGGAAGACGTGTGACATCTACCAACCCGCACTGGACCGCGTGGAGGATCCCATCCCTCTCCTAGAGAGGAGGTCTGAGTTTAGGTAGGAACATTATAGGCTGATGATGATGATGATGATACATCCATAGTAACAAAATTGCAAAACTCACACAGGTACAGTTAGCCACACAAGAGGTTACAATTTGGTATTAACCTTAACTTTAAGTCGTAGCGGTAAGAGTGATTTTTGTAGGTCAAATTCTACCACTGATGTGCTGTGGACTGTAAAAATAATTTAGACCCAGAACAACGCATAATATACACTAAAATATGCGCACGGGAATAGAACCTACGACCTACATCATAAAAGCCATTGACTTAACAACTACACCTTATGACTTCCAACAACTGTTATTATTGTTATTTATTCGACACAGTTTCTGTAACTATTATTCAATTAAACTCAATAGTTATTAATAAAAATAGCGTACAAATCTATTATTCCCGTTAACTCCTCCAACTAAGAGCGCTTGTGTTAAGTGCCTCAGCCGAGATCCGAACCTGCGACCTATCGATCGAATCTTTAAGTGCCAATTTACTTCGTTTTCGAAAGGGGTGCTGGAATCTAGATCTATAGGTAGCCTATTTGTGAAACTGGCTTAGAATATCGAAAATTCGAAACTATCCAAGCTACTACCCATTTTTTAAATTTTAAAAATGTTTTTCTATTCTGAACGTTCAGTCAAAAGTCAGGTACACATTCTCTGCCTCGAACTGCCTTAGTGCTCGTTTACGGAGACGCGGGGCGTCGCGCTGCGCGTGCAGAAGGCTCGTCTCGTATTTTTTTATTAATTTACTGAGAGACGGGTCCACCGCAACAATAACTGCATTTTAAAGTAACGAACGCTTAGCTAAAATCGACGTTTGAAATCGTTAACTTTTTCATACATCGCCATGTGTTTGAATTAAAAACGCAGCACGCGCCGCGCGACGCCCCGCCCGCGCCTGTCAGGTACGTAAACATGCACTTATTGGTATAGTGGCCGCAAGCGCGACTGCTGAGCATGAGGTCCACGGATCGATTCCCGGGTCGGGCAAAGTGTTATTGGGTTTTTCCATTATGAATTTCTCAGTGGCAGCCACGGAGTCTGGATTTGTGCCTGGTTGAAGGGAATAGGCTTACCCCTATCATAACTGGCGAAATGTGGGTGTAGTATTAGGTATACATCTCTGCCTTACTCTTCGGCTATTAAAGGCGTGATGTTATGTATGTCTACAGTACTAACAGACTTCTGTGTCTGGACCGGTATCAACAGTTTGATAACACACGAATTGATAACCTCCTCCTTTTTGAAGTCGGTTAAAAATAATCGTCCCGCTCCAAATGAATTAATTCTGTAACAGTATTCTAAAACTAAAAGTGAATCAATAACAGCAGGGGGCCAATTCTCAATTTTCGACATTTATCTCGAGTTCGAGTTCGTAAGTCTATCTCTATGTCTATCAAAAATATCTCTATCTCTACCAAAAAATTTCGAATTGAGCAGAATTCCGTATTCTCAGTCAAAATAGAAATAAATGTCACGAAAATGTCGATTCGAGTGAAGCTAATGTTACCATTATGAAGAATCGCGCGTTCCGTTTTAGGAAGCTATGAGTGAATGAATGATTTTGTTTTAAAACGCTGACTAAACCTAACTATTTAAGTATAAAAGAAAGAAAGAAAGGAAGAAAAAGTATTTATTGGTTTCACAAACAAACAAGTAAACATAATTATGAGAAACACTTAAAATTAGGACATAATTTATATATTAAATTTGAATAAGTCCTGTGCAAAGCCAAAGTAAAACGAAACGTTTAGTGTAAAAATAATCAGTTTGACAGCTGACTGTCTGTCAGTGACTAATAAAATTATGAAGCAAACAATTATTTACCTTCGTTTTCAGGTCTATTTTAGTGGTATCCTGAATTACAGGAGCCAATAGATCTAAGTATTAGAACCCTTATTAAATCTTTATTTAGTCTGAAGTTTTTAATGACTTCTGTTTCGCTCAAGTCGTAAATATCGACGGCGGGATAGCTGTTGTCGCCGTGTATTGGCCAGTTGCTCGCCACTTTCCAACAACTCCGAGATAAAAATGCTAATAAACTCGTCCATCTTTCAGTGGTTTCAAGTCCAATCGTAGGTACACAAATTACAGAGTCTGTCTGCGCGAACCTTCGCGCAGACAGACTCTTGTCGTTGACTCTTGTTTTCTTGAAACGACGACCTCGTCGTTTCAAGAAAACACAATGCACAAATCAAAGAGTATAAATCGAATTTCCAGTATGAGATGACAAGCCGTATTTTATTTAAAAACTAAAGAAAAGAAAACACAGTGTATAATCCAAAACTCAACAAATTCACTCAGAAATGACGTATCTATGTAATCGACATGACATCTCTACTGCTCAGAAGCACTCGACATGAACTCTAACGTTAGCCTTCGACAAATGTCGAATTCGACATCCCCAGAATAGCAACTTTTAAAATTTCTCGAAAAAATGACGTCATTAGAAATTTTTCTCGAGTTCGACACCATCTCGAAAACCGAGAATTGGCCTCCAGTATAGCGATAGCGATTCCGATACCGTTTCAATACTTATTAATTTATATTGTTCGTCGAAATAATATGAAACCGCTTTGTTTTCATAGCGGTATTGTCGCTTTTGAAGTGGTAGTTAACACTATAACCAACTCGTAACTTTAACTTTTGATCCAATTTGTCAATACTGTTAACTACAAGTTATTTGCTATTTCAATTAAGTAGTTTTTTGACACAGAGAATCTTTTATTCGTATTTAGGAGCTAGGGCTTAGAGGCGTTTGTAAGAGATTGTTTGAAGATAATCGTTCGCTTAGAGAGAAGAGTGGAAGGTTATGAGGAATGGGCCTTTGCCCAGAAGTGGAACAATATAGCTATAAAAAAATAGGTATTTAATGTAAATCTTGACTGCTTTTTTTTGAGAGGGAAATCATTAAATGACCACTCCCGCTCTGGGCCGAGCGGTAGTGAGTGTCAGACATCTAATGACTAAAAACCACCCATGTTCCTTCTTCGCCCTTTATGCTGAGGCCGCGGTATCTCTTTCGAACAACCCGCGGCCCCGACGGGGACAGCTGTTGTAGCCTGAAGTCTGGATTTGTGCTCAGTTTATGGCTATAGCCATAAACGGAAGTAGGTACTTACGTAGGTACGGTGGTACTTCCACTTTGCTAAGAAATTTACTATCATAATACAGATATCAACCAATCACTACGTACGGATTACGGATAGGTTGCGGACATTAGCCAGACACTGACAAGTGTACCTTATACGTGTCCAGTGTCCAGAGCCAAGTCTGTAAAACACCAAAGCGTGACATTAATGGTACTTACAACTAGAAATCAAATACTATGCACTAATCGATTCATGACATCGGACTGCATAAAACCGATAGCCATCGGATTCAAATATCCGCCCTCGAAGCTATCTAAAATTATAATCAATATAAAGCATATCCTTTAATCAAATCAAAATCTACTACAGATAGCCCGCAGCTAAAATTAGTTTCTGTAGTCAAAATAATTAATACTGTGTTGTTGTTCAAATGTTAAGCTACGCTTTACGATTTGCGCCGTAAAACAGTAGTTTTGGTGATTGGAATTTAAATGTTAACGGCTTTTGAGTAAGACCTAAAGTACAGAAGTAGTAAGAAATACAGTAAGAAATACAGTAAAACTCTAAAGAGTATCGAGACTCCTCCGTGCTTTGAAGAGAATGTTACAGGTGCGGCCAAACTAAATGTACTGCGGACTTTGCCAGATCATCATCTGGCTAGCCTTTTCCCAGCTATGTTAGGATCAGCTTCCAGTCTAACCAGAGTTAAATACCAGTACTTTACACACAGTTTTGCCCTGCGGAGAAAAACAAGGAGTCAAACTCAAAACATTTTTTTTTAATTAGACTACTACACGGGCACTTACGAATGTCAAAAAAAACAAACATCGAAGGTCCAGTCACATGGCATAACATAATAGCCAATGAAAGCACTGTTGTTGCCCATTCCAAAGCGTAGATTTCTATGGAAAAGAATACGCAAGAAACTCCATGGAATATCGCTCCAACCATTTAACGTATTGAGTGCAATACGTTAAATGATCAGAGCGATGTTAAATGTTGAACTAATGACCCACAGGTCACAGAAAAACGTCTCATTAAAGAAAAGTCTATTTGACATCGAGAACCTTTCCTCTCAACGAGAAATTCTGACCCCTTTGGGACACCAAACGACTCTACTTGGTACTTGACGATTGGCTGAAAAGATACTATTTTCTTGAAGAAATCTCGATTTAATTCTTAGTCTTTTTCAATACGGAATGAACGGAGCTAAATTGGTAGTATCCCCCTAAGACCTGCCGTCATAGTGCACACTAGCCCCCGTAGCATGGCGATTCTATCTCTATTCTACCAAGAATAGACAATGATTTTTCCATACAATTTGACATGAAACCTTGCTACAATCTGTCATTTTGTCGATTCTTCCGTCGACAAAACCCGTTTCTTCGGTGGTCATGCTAAGCCGATAGGAAAGCTGGATAAAGACTCCAATCTGTAGAGCTAACGAAACTTATCTTAGCTATTGAGATACTGTGAGCTTTTTATAAACTCGTAATTTTTATACAAGGTCGTATAATCCGCAAATCCCAAAAGTGACCCCCATATTCAAAATTCATTTATTTACGTTATACTTCCGTGTTTGGGTCATAGAAATACACATGTGTACCAAATTTCAACTTAATCGGTCCATTTGATTCGGAGCAAACAGACGGACAGACAGACAGATATACGAGTGATCCTATAAGGGTTCCGTTTTTTTCCTTTTGAGGTACGGAACCCTAAAATAATTTTGTCTTATCTACTCTAAAATACTCTCTCTCTCTGATACTCTTTTCTACTGATGTACTCTTTAATCTACGCTCATTGTTATTGTTTTCGTCTTTGCCACTAAATCACAATTCAGTACGAGTCTTTGGTCAACTGGACCCACTCGAAGTGGACCCACGAGATCTGTCGAATAAATCACATTTTAAATTGTTTTTTTTTCATAGTTTTCTTGCGGGTCCAGTTACAAGCGGGTTCAGTTGACCAAAGACTCGTACGTGATGGGTTTCCATCACGACTCGAATGAAATTTGTGCCCAATTGATTGTAGCAAGCGGATACAAGCAAATTCGTTCGACATTCCATTAATTTAAGTTTATTAAAACGCAATATCGTTAATGAGCAGTCGCGTAATCAATAACCTAATTATGTTCGCTGACTGCTTCATTGGTCTAGTGGTCACAAGTGCGACTTGCTGTCCTAGGTTTGATGTCCTGCCTAGGGCAAATGGTTATTGGGTTTTTCTATCAGGAATTCCTCAGTAGCAGCCACGGAGTCTGGATTTGTACCCGGTTGATGTAAATAATAATAATAGTAATAATTTATTTATTTGTCAGAAAACAAACAATGATCCATATTGGTTAGTAACAATTGAAACTTAAAAACTATGTTAGTAGGCACAAAAATCACAAAATAAATATTACAAAATTAAATAGGAATTTGAAAATAATAATTGGATTCACGAAATTAAAATAAAATTGTAACATTAGTCTGTACGTGAACCATACAGCAGTGGTTCACGTACCGACTGTCGAAACGTTCAGAAAACGCGTTCAGGATACTGTTGCGGCTGCCCCGCATCCTACGCACCAGGGATGTGCACCACTTGCGAAAAGAAAAAAAAACAAACAAAAAAAAAATAGACTGGCCCCCTATTACTTGGGACTTAAACATAATTGGCAAAAAATGGGTGTTCTAATTGGCATTCCTCTGCCTAATCCTTCGGGGCTTACAGGCGTGATGTTATGTTCGCTGTACCGTCAGCAACGTAAATTAGTACAGACGAAACAGTACAAATCAGCAGAGTTAGTAGAGAGTTTTAATTTCTTTGCCATCGGTACCAATTTAGGGATAAGACGATAAATGAGTGTGGAGCCATGAAACTAGCAGATATAACGTCTTTGAAGGTTTTTTTTTTAAATGTCTTATTTTTGTACAAGTGGGTCTGGGTGACCGGGTCAGAATGTGGAAGGCGGATGACCGGGTTTTGATGCAGCTTAGAGGTTATGACAAGCAGTGGACTGTGATAGGCTGAATGAATTGTTTGGTTAAGTAAGACATGATTGAGTGGGTTTTTCTTTTATCATCGTAATCTGGACCGAGAGTTTTAATGTTAAATATTATGAATAGTGCCAGACTTTTGATTAATTTCACCAATGATTTTATTGTTACTTGTCAACCTACGAAGGCACGATATTATGTCATTTCATATTTTTTAGGACACAGTAATAACTAGGTACTTTATGATCCAGTGTTATTAATAAAATCATAACAAGATAATCATTTTGATACGGCAAAACTGATAAGATACAACTTAATAGTCCCATAAAGAGTATACGAAAAAATAAATTTACCAGATCATCAAGGAAATAACACTGTAATAAATCATTCTTATTTTATAAGAACATGTTTGTAATCTTGCCTTTTATTAAATCGTAAAGTTTCAATGTTTTCAAGAAAATGTCAAATATTTTTGTCCGTTTACAAAACCAAGGTTATACTGTTGCTACTTGTAGACATACATTGTCATTACCGTGATCAGGTTTTAAAATATTAATTGTTACACCCAGATTTTGTAATGAAACTGTAATTTAATATGTATCGAAATTTATGAGTTTACTTGAGACGGCAGAACTTGAAATAATTAACAAGGTGATTTAAAGGACGATAGTTTTTTTTAAATAAATTTATATTAAATCGTTTGTCTGTTTTAATAAACATGCACATTAATCTTAATTAATGACAAAAACACAGGAAAGTGTTGTTTTATAAATGGACTCTGCCATTTGACTCATTTAAATATGCATCTAGATGTAAATACTCTTTTAGGTATTATTTTATTGCTACCTACTGGTGCAACAAAGCGATAATAATATTTATAATATTACTGTTATTTGTGGTTACCTTACTATTCAATAATAATTATAATACATAGATACTTTTAAATAGTATGCCAAATATGCCAATTCACAAAAAAACACGTACTTGAATTTTGTAGTTTTCGTTCGGTCTTCTTGTTCTCGTATTAAAAGCTTTTTATTCTTACGAGTACGTAGCGAGCACAACAGCATTCAGTATCGTATCTCTTAGCAAAGATATATATGACGCGGCGGGAAACCCTCTGGAGGGACGCTGTTCCTAAATATCAATGGGCTCCGCCATATTGTCGTCGCCTTAGATTCCTTTTCGTGGCTGATAGGTGAATGGGTAGTTGAAATCACACACATTACTTGACTCAAACACTAAATGTTTATTTACATTGCTCCATTTACAGGCACTTATAAACTTTGCGGTTTGAATCGCCCATTCGAATACATGGTTGGTCTTTTAGGAGAAGAATAGGCAAAGAAACTCCTTAAACACTGTTTTAAATCATGTTACAATTATCATTTGCACTATTAACATTAATCACATCAAAAACCACTTTCATTTACTTGAATTGCAATTATTCGCTAAGCGCGACATAGCTTGTTCTAGCGTCTCAACTTTTCGTCGCATGCGTCTGTAGTCCCCAGCGGAAGTACCACAAAACCAGTATAGTAATTAATGACCTAATTAGTTAAAACTAACAATCATTACTAAAATACTTCACAATTGATTCTATTAATTATTTAACAATAAAACAATACCATTATTAATGCAATGGCGTTAATGTCTAGTTAATAGGTTCATTTCTTTACAACAAAATGTTACAAAGCATTTCCGGTTGATTTAGGATTTAAAACAGACAATGGGTTTTCTATTATTGAATTGCTCTACAAAATGATCTTATGACTTTTTAAGTTTATAATTACATAAAGAAACTGATTTAGTTTTAGTTTCAGATTATAAATTGAGTTATTGACCATTAAAATCGTATTCGCCGCCATCATCACAACATTGTGCGATGACGTCTCATAGACAGCCTCATTCCAAGTGTGGCAATCATTAAAATCCCAATATTCATAAAACATTAGCTTATCTTAATTTTAACTATAGTTCTAGTTAGAGACTTCTGTTTAATAAATTACTATTCGAGTTGTGGAACATTTCATTACATTCCATCTATTTAAGTGGTGGTTTTAGCAGAAAAGTCAATAGATGGCACTGTCGCACTATTGACCTTTGTAATAATTGTGCCAGCATCTCACGAGATGGCAGGTTCATCAATATAAGCTGGTTATCAATGAGATTGAATAATTATCTTAGCCGAAAGACATTCTTGCGGCGACACGGCCATTCTGATCGGCGGTGCGCGCTCTGCACCTGACGTTGCCGTCCGCTCGTCCATCCGTTGTCGTATGTGTAGTCTCGTGGTTGTTATCTGAAATAGTGGAGATAATATTTTGTCGGCAGATTATTGTTGCTTTTATTATCCTACAATGTTCATTGAATAGTAGGATTTGGTAACAAAAAGGTTCATTCAATATAGAAACCTTAACATAGATCTGACATTCAATGCTTTTTTTTTTATCACCTTGCTAGGCATACATGCACAGATACAGACATAAAGCTGTTTGCAATTTTTATTTGAGTTTATGTATGCTTAATAAGCAATTGTTGCCTGAATGATTCAATTACATTAATTGAATTGAGTTGATTGATATTGTTTGATCAGATAATAGCTGAATAGAATATTGTTGGCAAACTTATTCAACAACATTAATTTAATTGAGTTTATTGATACTGTTTGATCAGCTACTACTTAGCTGAATAGAATATTGTTAGTAAAATTATTCAACAACATTAATTGAATTGAGTTTGTTGATATTGTTTGATCAGCTACTAGCTGAATAGAATATTGTTTGATCAGCTACTAGCTGAATAGAATATTGTTTGATCAGCTACTAGCTGAATAGAATATTGTTGGCAAAATTATTCAACAACATTAATTGAATTGTGTAGGCAAATTGTGGACTGTATTTTAATTCTACAATAAAATTAGAAATCGCTGACACAACTAACTTTTAATATTTGACAAGTAATAAAGAATAAAAAACATAGATATATAAAAAGGTCGCAACATCATCCCCCCCGTGTAGCGATGCTGCACAGCTACTGGAGCCCTTCCAGTGCGGCTAACTTTCTAGCGGGCCTCTTCAGTGTTCCGCCTTTAGTGACAACGTCAGCTACGCGCACGACCCCATCTTTTCCTGGGTACACTTTGGTCACGCGCCCCATAGGCCACACTCCTCGGGGTAGGTCAGGATCCACGACTAGGACAACGTCATCAACAGCTACATTACGATATCCTTCTCCTTGCTGTCTCTTTATCTTCAGAAGGGGTAAGTATTCTTTGAGCCACCTACACCAAAAAATCTCAGAGAGGCGAAGAGCTTTTTTCCACTCTTTTCTTAACGAAAAAACTCCGTCGTCCAGAGGGGTAGGTAACTGCTGATTTGATGAGCTGCCTATTAAAAAATGAAAAGGTGTGAGGCTTTGATATTCATTATTAGCTGCAACATATGTCAGAGGCCTCGAATTAACAATTGCTTCGGATTCTAATAAAAGCGTGTGGAGTAGTTCTTCTCGTGGGGCTCTTGCTCTTAAAGTCACCTGAAGAGCTGTCTTTACGGAGCGTATGAGCCTCTCCCAACAGCCACCTTTATAAGGCGATGCAGGTGGAATGAAGCTCCATTCAATTTTATTATCGGCGACAAAATCTTGTACAGCGTCGCAAAAGAATTCAGCTAATTGACGGTTTGCGCCAATAAAAGCGGTTCCGTTATCTGACAGGATTTTTCGTGGAACACCTCGACGGGCCATAAACCGACGCAAGCAGGAGATGGCGGAATCAGCAGAAAGGTTTGATACAATTTCTAGGTGCACTGCTCGCGTTGTCAAACATGTAAACAGTGCCACCCATCGCTTCTCTCTACGACGACCAATAGAGACATCCACAGGGCCAAAGTAATCTAAACCAACGTTGGTAAATGGACGACTATAACAATCAAGCCTAACATCAGGCAAATTTCCAGTTTGAGGTGATGCTTTTCGTTTCAAGCAAAATGTGCAATTTCTTGATATCTTCCGGACCTCACTACGGCATCTCAAAATCCAGTAACGCTGTTTTAACTCATTGCAGACTAATTCGTTAAAGGCGTGAGCAGCTTTAAGGTGGTAGAACTGTATTAGGAGGCGAACAGCTGGATGACGACCATCAAGTATAATCGGAGACGTGGCGTTGTAGTCCATATTCTTCATATATTTTACCCGGCTGTCCAGCCTAAGTAAGCCTTCTTCGTCTAATACCAAAGCCAAGGAGTGCAGTTTGCTCATTTTAGGTATCTTGGATTGTTTGGGGTCGTGCAACACGGTCAATTCTGGGCCAAAACTGTCTAACTGAGTTTTCTTTAAAATGGCGTTTTCTGCTTTCTGCATATCTGAACCAGTCAATGGTGAAAACTTGGAAGAAGAGGTATTAGTGTTCAATTTAGAATTTTGACCTTTAAAACGTGGTAAAAGAGATCGAAATTTATACGCGCATTGGTAAACGCGCGCGGTTGCACGCACCAATCGATTCCACTTACTGAAACGTAAAGGATTTGGAATTACCGGCGAAAGAAACTGACCACAACTTGTGAGACCCACAATCGCTTCAGATGGTTTCAGTTCCTCTGAACCGGTTGAGGTTCCAAAAGTTGATGGTGGTTTAGGCCATTCCGACTGTGGGTACAAGAGATACTCGGGTCCGGATAACCAACGGCTTAAGTCAGTGTCACGGTCTTTTAACCTTGTCGCATCATCTGCTACGTTCACACTACCGGGCACATATCTCCAACTATTTACATTTGTTGACTCAGTAATCTCACCGACACGGTTGGCTACAAATGGCTTAAGAGTACGAGCATCACTTCGAATCCAACTCAAAACAGTGGTTGAATCCGACCAAAAGTATGTATGGTCAACTTGAACGTCGTGACCGGTAATGATTGTATTAGCAAAACGAGCAGCAATCAGAGCTGCCTGCAGCTCTAAACGTGGTATAGATGTAGGCTTTAGAGGTGCTAAGCGCGCCTTTCCACCAATGAGTGACAGCTTTACCGAACCGTCTAAGAAAGTGAAACGCCAGTATGCAACACAGGAATACGCTTGCTCACTTGCATCAGCAAGTACATGGAGCTGTCTGTCACTTATTGTTTTATCTTTAAAACCATATCTATGCCATCTAGGAATACTGATTTTTGAAATATTGTATAGCTGCCGCGACCAAAATAGCCATTTCTGGACAATGTCTGATTGCAACTCGGTATCCCAGTCAATCCCTGTTCTCCATGTTTGTTGAAATAATATACGTCCTTGAATTACAAAAGGAGTTAAGAGACCAAGGGGGTCATAAACGCACATTAAATAAGATAAAACTTTACGTTTAGTTAATTTATCATTGCTATCGATTTGGGACTCGTTCTGAAAATTGAAGGTGTCGTTCTGAGGATGCCAAATAAGACCTAAAGTTCGAACGACATCCTCGGTCCCTGCGTGAATATTTTTGGAAGTTGCAGCACGCAGGTCTTCAGGAACGCCAGTGAGTGCGGCGGGCTCGTTTGAAACCCAACCACGCATCTCCATTCCTGCTGACCTGTGAACTGTGATAATATCAACTGCAAGCTGCGAAGCCTCCTGAACGTCATCCATACTGCCTAAATAATCGTCCACGTAATGATCATTAATGATAGCTTTTGCGGCCGCAGGGTACAACGTCTGTAGTTCGTGTGCGTTGCGATTTTTAATATAAAGAGCCGTGCACGGGCTGCATACAGCACCAAAAATTACAGACGTCATTCTAAACTCTTTTAACTCGCTACTGTGATCCTGTCTCCATAAAAAACGCAAAGCATCTCGGTCATGTTCTCTCATTTTAATCTGAGGAAACATCTCCTTTATGTCAGCAGTCAAAGCAACACGACCTTCGCGAAATCGAAACAAAATATGGAGAAGGGATTGTAGCAAGACAGGTCCCGGAAAAAGAAGGGAATTAAGGCTAATCCCGGAGGTCTTTGCAGCTGCATCATGCACAACTCGTAATTTCTTTTTCTGAGGATGTATAACAGGAAAATGTGGTAAATACCAACGAACTTTATTGATATTATAGTTTGTTGAATTAATCGCATTGTGATACGTGTCCTTGGGGCACTCTTCAGCATATCCTTTTTCAAACATATTATTAATGAAAGTGCAGTAATCCTTTTCAAAATTGGCGTCACGTGCCATACGTTTTTCTAGACCTAAAAATCTTGACAGCGCATGTGGGTAGCTGTCAGGTACATCTGGAATATCGTTACGCCACAATAGACCGACTTCAAATCTACCAGAAATCAAACGCTTGGCTGTAGATTCTAAAATATGTAGAGCATCCTTATCTTGCTTGGAATATGAAGTTTCTAAGTTTGAAATTCCTATGGCATCAAGACGAAAGTAGTCTTTGATAAGATTATCTAAGTTGGAACTGTAGTTGTCATCGAGAGAAAAGTGGTTCACGAAATGGACCGGCTTGGTCCAGCTACTACATTTCCCGTGCAATACCCATCCTAGAGCTGTACGGGTTGCTACAGGTTGATTTTTAGAACCCTCTCTAACTTCACGACTAACTGTCAAATACCAATGTTCAGCACCAAGAAGAATTTTGGGCGTCGCATCTAAAAGTGTGAGCTGATCAATTAAATCTGTCAAATGCGAATACTGATATAAATCGTCCTGGGTAATAGTTTGCGTGAACAAGGATAGAGTGTCCATAGCTTTAGCGTTAGTGACGGAAAATGCATCACTACAATTTTTACCTTTGATAGAAAAGCTAACATGTTGGATAGGTTTGTGCGTTGACATTCCAGCAACACCGTCGACCTTGATTGATTCCACGGGACCTGTCGCACCGATGCGACGTGCCACCTCTGAGTCAATCAAGGTTGCCGTGGATCCGTCGTCAAGTAATGCGTACGTGTCATATGTCCCACTAGGGCCGGTTACTTCTACAGGCACGATTTTGAGAAACACTCGGGATTGAGATATATTTTTATCCAATAAAACAGACTCAGTAGTGTTGGAAATGGTAACGATACGAGCTTTATCATCAGCATCAGGTGAAATGCAATTTGAACCAGTGGGGGCCTCATTGGCAGTGTGGGCCGCATGTACAGGCAGCGCTGAATGCAGAAGCGGATTATGAAACCGTTCGCAGCCGTCGACGCCACATCGAGTGATCTTACACGCCTTCCACCGATGAGCCTTGGATTTAAGACACTTGTAACAAATCTTAACATCTCTCAGCCAACGCCACTTATCATCTAAAGATAGAGCCTTGAAATCGCTACATTCGCTCAATTCATGCTTATTCTTACAGTATCGGCAAATCCCTGCACTAGTGCTACGAGTTGACGTGACGTGCATGCTTTCACGCCGAACAAAATCGCTGCCGCCATGGTGAGCATTAGGACGTTTGGCGTATTCCGGAACTAAACCGAATCTATTTTGTTTATCGGCCTCAATATCAAGAAATGTAGACAACACTTGTAGTTTTGGTACACATCGGTCGCTACGGTAAGCAAAATCTTTCCACTGACTGTACAATATTGGAGTTAATTTACTAAGTACAGTATGGAATATTTCAATAGAATAAAGATATTCTTTTTGGTTCAAACTATTAATGACGGCTATGCAGTTACGCAACCTACATGCAAAGGAATTGAGCTCTCTTTGGTCATAGCTTATCTTAGGCAAATTCCGGACGAGGGAAATCTCATGAAGCACAATAGTCTCGGGTAGCGCAAACGTCTGCTCCAGGATGTCTATAACTGCTTCAGGACGCTCGGCAGTGTACAGCAACGCATACACGCTCTCCAGGGCGCGCCCGCGTAGCGCGCAGCGTAAGCGAGCGAGATTTTCTGTAGGCGTAAACAAATGTTGAGTGTCATGATAAGTGCGTTTAAACATTAACCATTCAGCAGCCTTTCCGCTAAATGGCATTAATTCTATATATTTATGAGAAAACCTGTGGGAATTAATGTTTGTAGGATTCATTATAACCTCAGGTCTTGTCAATTTTTGGTGTGACGTTTCAGCTGGCCTAATTGTTGCATGAATATCATGATTCGGTTCCAAGAAATGAGTTTCTTTGTGATATGTCAACATGTCTTTTCGCGGTGGGTCATTCTGTGGGAATTGACAACTGTCGTGAACCCAAGATTGTGTACGGGATTGACTCACCGAATGAAATGACTTTTCATCAGCCTCCTGCGACGCCAGGTTTGCTAACAACTCGAGCTCTTCCACTCGTGTTACCTGCTGAAGGAGCTTACGGTCACGAGCTAGCCGCTGTTCGGCGAACTGCTGCTCACGAGCCAGTAGTTGTTGTTCCCTTTCCAGTGATTTCCTAGCCAAAAGTGCTTCTGCGGTCAACTTACGTGCCTTGATAGTGGCTGATGACCGCGAGGAACCTGACACACCAGATCTAGAACTTTTAGCAGGTTCAGTGCTAATAGTGGGATTCTGGCGAGATGCCCCTGAGACTGGATCGACGGCCGCGGGTGTATTCGTGGCTTCGGTCAAAAAGGGGTCCAATTCGGGGGACCGACCGAGCCCACCGACGACGGGCGCATCTGACTCCGAATGCATTTCGCCAGTATCCCGGAGCTGTGCCAGCTTCTTTTTTTTAAGTCTCGTGTTCATTTTACGGCGAGATAGGACCAAAAAATGTAGGCAAATTGTGGACTGTATTTTAATTCTACAATAAAATTAGAAATCGCTGACACAACTAACTTTTAATATTTGACAAGTAATAAAGAATAAAAAACATAGATATATAAAAAGGTCGCAACAAATTGAGTTTGTTGATATTGTTTGATCAGCCACTAGCTGAAAAGAATATTGTTTGATTAGCTACTAGCTACATAGAATATTGTTTGATCAGCTACTAGCTGAATAGAATATTGTTGGCGATATTATTCAACAACATTGATAGAATTGAGTTTATTGTTTAATCAGCTACTAGCTGAATAGAATATTGTTGGCAAAATTATTCAACAACATTAATTGAATTGAGTTTGTTGATATTGTTTGATCAGCCACTAGCTGAAAAGAATATTGTTTGATTAGCTGCTAGCTACATAGAATATTGTTGGGAAAATTATTCACCAACATTAATTGAATTTATTGATATTGTTTGATCAGCTACTAGCTGAATAGAATATTGTTTGATTAGCTACTACCTAAATAGAATATTGTTGGCAAAATTATTTAACAACATTAATAGAATCTATTGATATTGTTTGATCAGCTGTTTGCTTTTTCAGCAAACAGATAATATTATTGTTGTACAAGCAACAACAATACTCATTAAATTGTTAACTTTACTATGACTTGACTTTGAAACCTTGTAATAGGTCTACTCTCTACTAAATTCGTTTTAAATAAAATTATTGATAGCTTTAGCCATTGTGAATTGTGATTTGTATTTGGTAAATGTAGTGTGAGTAGTATGTTTTTATTTGTTCATTCTCACGGGAAGGTAATGCTCTGTGATAGACACAAAGTCTTGGATTTGACAGGATAAAAGGATAGGATCAGGAACACCGCTCTGTGATAGACACAAAGTCTTTGATTTGACAGGATTAAGGGATAAGGAGTTTAGGACCATTGCTCCGTGACAGGCACGAAGTCTTTGATTTGACAGGATATAAGGAACCAGGCTCTGGGCGTTTAGTACGCCGTGGACCCAGCAGGATAACATGAGAGTATTATTTTATCAGTTGCCTCCACGGCTGCTGATAGTTCATTTGTTTTGTTGGTTCATTATCAGTCACCTCCACGGCTTCTGATAGATCATTTGTTGTGTGTGTTTATTATCAGTCGCCTCCACGGCTTCTGATAGATAATTTGTTTTGTTGGTTCATTATCAGTCACCTCCACGGCTTCTGATAGATAATTTGATGTGTTTGTTCTTTACCAGTTGCCTCCACAGCTGCTGATAGATTATTTGTGATTCATTGTAAGTATTACTTATTGAGCTAGTTGTTTCCTCCACGGATACTAATAGCTTTTTGTGAGTATTATTATTTTTTACTTCATTAATTACTGTATGTACTAAAACTTTGTTATTGTTAATAGTTGTTGCTTACAACTGGCAGGATTGCAATAACATTAAAATAATGAAACTGATACTGATACTCATCACACATGAGCATCATGTAGGTTGACTTGGCTATTGTATTGAGCCTTTTGACACAACATTTTTGGTATCAGCGGTGTAGTGTAAGTAGTTTGAAAACTCCTCACCTTTTATGTAAACTTATGGTGTGTGAACACTGAAACAGTCATTCCGGGTTGGCTGTCTTCATGTTGTTTCGCATTTGTTAGGCTCATAGCCGGCGACACGGTCATTTTTGTTCACCAGGATGTAGTACTTGAAGCATCAGGTTATCATTTCCTCTACGATAAGATAATTGCTCGAATCTGGAATGTGAGAAGTCATGCAGGTAAATAATAGAACAAGAAAAGATGTTATGTAAACATCACACCTGCTATCCCGGAAGGGTTAGGCAGAGGTGTACATCAACACTTTGCCAGCGTAACGTCTAAGCCTCTTGTTAAAAGGCAAGACTGTTTGCCATTCATATTTATAGTTTGGACTGCTACTGAGGAATTCCTTATGGAAATACCCAATAACACTTTGCTAGACCTGGGAATCAAATCCAGGCCCACAAGCTTTAATTGTATGGTTCATGACCACTAGACCCACGAAGCTGTCTGACTAAATGCTTGAATTAGTAATGAAAATAATTATGGTAATCAATTGTTTTGAAATAGTTATCATACTTAGATTCAGGTAATCAAACTAAGATGGGTAAGTTAATCTGATTAAAAGTACTTTAAAAACACTATTGGTTGTGGTATTGTACTATGGAAACATTCACAATTTAACTTATTTAAAGCTTTGCTTTCTATTGAAATATCGCACTGAATTTCATAGTCACAATTTGTTGAACAACGTTGATGTATTGTTAATTGTTTTATGAATCAGTTACATAACAAAAAATCATTTATGTGAAACATGTGCACCCTGGCATTGAATCTGACTCCTATGCCATAATAGGAAATAGTATGACGCTATAATTGTGTTTTTCCAATAAAATTAAGTTTATTGTGGATCAATTTTTAATTTATTTATTTATTAATTAAAGTTTAAGCTAATCAATTAGTGATGAAGTAAGGTCAGATGCAAATTTGATTGATAGATATTCATTAAAGAAATAATTATTGTAATATTTAATTTTATCATGTGTCATTACAATACATAGATTCACATCTGCCGGGTGTCCCGTGACGGACAACTTTGTTTATTTTAATGATCTTAAAACATGTTGTCCAATACAAATGTTTAGAAGTTTGTACAAAGCACTAAAGCTTGCACTTAATTGCAATTTCTCACTGAAATGTCGAGTATGAGGCATTTCTAATAAGAATTATTTCTATTGAATGACACAACAAGATTTAATACTAGTTGATACTTAGTTATTTAATTATTGTGACACATTACTGGTTCATATTTTAATAATAACATTGAACGGGTAATGACCTAATTAAAAGAAGTGACAAGATTTCTTAATATTTCATTTCCACAGGTGTCAATTTAAGGAGGCATCAACCTTGCCAGTGTGTGATGTAAAATATTGTTAACTGTAAATAGGTATCTACAGTTTATAAGTTACTAAAATTAATAAAACAATTATACTTCCCGGGTTTGATGATTCATCTCACAGGTCATTTATTGATAATTATGCTTTCAGAGTGTCCATGTCAGTCCATGTTTATTTGTTCTGCTGCTTCGGTCATTTTGTGTTGTCTTGTATGTTTGTCATTTTGATTGGATGATCACACCATTCACGTACGCAAATGTTTCCATCCAGATCGTAAGACGGGAGAAATATTTCAGTGTGTTCTTAACTCTTGGCGGTTGTTGCGGGGTAGTAAGCCGTTCACTCATAGAACGCATCATGGTGACCATTTCGGGTGCGCCAAAGTTCACCATTTCGGCGAAAAATTCCTTTGACACGCCGTCGGCCATGGTCACAGAAGCAGTTCCTTGTTCTGGATGTCCAGCAGTGCGGGCTGAAGGGGATCGCGGGGGCGATCCCACTTCTGATGACGCGGCGGGAAACCCTCTGGAGGGACGCTGTTCCTAAATATCAATGGGCTCCGCCATATTGTCGTCGCCTTAGATTCCTTTTCGTGGCTGATAGGTGAATGGGTAGTTGAAATCACACACATTACTTGACTCAAACACTAAATGTTTATTTACATTGCTCCATTTACAGGCACTTATAAACTTTGCGGTTTGAATCGCCCATTCGAATACATGGTTGGTCTTTTAGGAGAAGAATAGGCAAAGAAACTCCTTAAACACTGTTTTAAATCATGTTACAATTATCATTTGCACTATTAACATTAAACACATCAAAAACCACTTTCATTTACTTGAATTGCAATTATTCGCTAAGCGCGACATAGCTTGTTCTAGCGTCTCAACTTTTCGTCGCATGCGTCTGTAGTCCCCAGCGGAAGTACCACAAAACCAGTATAGTAATTAATGACCTAATTAGTTAAAACTAACAATCATTACTAAAATACTTCACAATTGATTCTATTAATTATTTAACAATAAAACAATACCATTATTAATGCAATGGCGTTAATGTCTAGTTAATAGGTTCATTTCTTTACAACAAAATGTTACAAAGCATTTCCGGTTGATTTAGGATTTAAAACAGACAATGGGTTTTCTATTATTGAATTGCTCTACAAAATGATCTTATGACTTTTTAAGTTTATAATTACATAAAGAAACTGATTTAGTTTTAGTTTCAGATTATAAATTGAGTTATTGACCATTAAAATCGTATTCGCCGCCATCATCACAACATTGTGCGATGACGTCTCATAGACAGCCTCATTCCAAGTGTGGCAATCATTAAAATCCCAATATTCATAAAACATTAGCTTATCTTAATTTTAACTATAGTTCTAGTTAGAGACTTCTGTTTAATAAATTACTATTCGAGTTGTGGAACATTTCATTACATTCCATCTATTTAAGTGGTGGTTTTAGCAGAAAAGTCAATAGATGGCACTGTCGCACTATTGACCTTTGTAATAATTGTGCCAGCATCTCACGAGATGGCAGGTTCATCAATATAAGCTGGTTATCAATGAGATTGAATAATTATCTTAGCCGAAAGACATTCTTGCGGCGACATATACATTTTTAAAACACTGTCCCATGGCAGGTAATTCAAGATAACAAAATATAAAATCGCCTAACCCGCTAACTTCGTAGCCACGCGACACCTTGACAAAACTGCTCAACAAATAAATTGTTTTATCGGCAATCCCGTGATGTCGACTCCATGCCGTTATTGTTCTGCATTACTGCTCAATTTCGGATATAAACGAGCTGTCGCAGGTTTATTAGTTCTAATGTCTTCTCTTGTCCTGTTTGATGGAGCGTACTAGTTTGGACAAGGATTCACTAATTTATCGTATCATCATATAAAATACTGGTATTCAGCTATATCCGGTTAGACTGGTAGCTGACCTCTACATCCTGGAACAGCCTGGCAGATGATGATCTGTCAAAGTTCGCAGTCTACTTCGTTTGACCGCACCTGTTAAGTACTTTTCAAAGCTCACTGATGAGTCTCGATACAATCCCAACTCTTCAGACTGTAATTGTACTTTTTATTAACTTTTGTACTTATGGTCTTACTGAAAAGCTGTTAACATTTAGATTCCAATCACCAAACTACTGTTTTACGGCGCAAATCGTAAACCGTAGTAACATTTGAACAAAAACTTACTACGGTACTCAAGAGATATTTAATGATTACTTAAGCCGTCACTTAGTAAAGATTTGACATACTTTTGTATGACAAAACTGTCAAAACCTTTAATAAGTGATGGCTTAAGGCGCAGATAAACGACTTTTAATGATTTTATATTGAACATCACGTCTAAACTTCTAGTCTTATTTCTTTGAAAAAAATATATGTTATACTAGACAATTTTATTCATAATTTGATATGTGAAAATGTGAAATTATATTTTAATAACATAGTGTAATTAATTTGTAAAGTATTGTCTAACGTGGACAAAAAAACGCTAATCACGCAAAAACTATGGGGCGTATTTACATGAAACTTTAATCATATAAAAGACAATTTAATGACCCATATTTTAGTATACGGCTTTTATTTGTATTGTGTTTGATAAATCAAGGTGGGTTGTTTTTTCGAATAATCTTGGTGCGCGTTGAAGCGGGGCTCTGGCGGGCGACGGGCGGCAGTGTATCGCTGCCCTCAGCTCCTCTATCGGCCTATATCGCTGTCTCCTCCCACTCGCTCTAGGGCGCGGGCAGTTAATGTCGCCTTAAGTAATCATTAAAGCTCTCTGAGTACGGCAGTTGGTAATAATTATTTTGACTACAGTAACTAATTGTAGCTCTGAGTTTTCTGTCCATTAGTAGGTACACCGACATTTCGCCAGTTATGTTTAACATACATACATACATAAACTCACGCCCTTTTCCCATGGGGGTAGGCAGAAACCACAGAACGCCACCTGCCAAGATTCTTACATACCCCTTTTGCCTCGTCCACATTCATACATCTGGTCATACACGCACGCCGGTTGCGAGTACTACGCACCTGTCCTTTCTGAAGAACATCACCAATAAGGTCAGTGTATGTCTTTCTAGGGCGTCCCCTCCCGGCGTTGCCACTCACATCTGCCTTATATATACCTTTCGTTAATCTACTTTCACTCATCCTCTCTACGTGACCAAACCATCTAAGCATACCCTTTTCGATCTTTGTCACTACATCTTCTTTTAAACCGCAACGTTCTCGTATAACCTCATTCCTCAATTTATAATTCAGTAGAATAACCCAATAACACTTTGGTCGACCTGGGAATCAAACGCAGAACATCATGCACACCAGTCGCGCCTGTAAACTCTACACCAACAAGCCAGTCAACGTATTTAAAAAAAGATGCATTTACATAAAAAACAGAAAGCCAAACAAAGCCAACTAAATACTCCATCCCGCGTTGTAGCAACAACATATCACATTAATGACTACAAAACGTTTTCCACGCTCGAGAAACTCACAAATACTTTCTAGGTTCAAAGACCTAGCTTTCTCCTAGGTCTAGAGATGCTCTCGCGATGCCTAGGCTAGATATCTTCACGATAGCGTCTCGGTGAGACGGGGTAAGCTGCGTTTGTGGTTTTAGATTTTATGTGCGAAACGTAGAATGATATAGTGTCAGTGTTGTATTAGGATTTAAATAGGAGGATTGAATGATCTATCTTCTATCTATCTATCTATATAAATAAAAAGAGAAGTCCTAACTGACTGACTGACTCATCAACGCCCAGCCCAAACCTTTCGACCTAGAAAGCTGAAATTTTGCACAGAGGTTCCCTTTATAATGTAGACAAGGAATAAGGAAGGATTTTTCGAAATTCAACCCCTAAGGGAGTTAAATAGGGGATGAAGGTTTGTATGGAAAATCGTCATTTTCACGAGGGCGAAACCGCTGGCAAAAGCTAGTTAGAGATAAAGAAATTCGTTTATTTCGGTATGGTCATGTAATGAGGAGGGATGAAACGCATGTGACTAAAAAAGTGTCGGATATAAATATTGATGGATGGAGAGGGAGAGGAAGGCCAAAGAAAAGATTGATGGAGTGTGTGAGGAGTGATATTATGTAAGAGAAAGTAGTAAAAGAATGGAAGAAGTTGACGTGTTGCACCAACCCCAAATAGAATCAGATAAGGGCTGTAAGATAATGATGATAAATGATTTGAGATCCTAAAGTATAGGTATTTATTTTATAATTATTCATCATCATCATCATCATCAGCCATTAGACGTCCACTGCTGGACAAAGGCCTCCCCCATAGAACGCCCTAAAAATCGGCAGCCTGCCGTTTGCATCCACCGGTTGCCCGCGACTCTCACGATGTCGTCGGTCCACCTGGTGGGAGGCCTGCCAACGCTGCGTCTTCCTAATTATTATGAACCATTATTTCGTTCGCGACTTCGTCCACAAAAATTGTGATAGCTTAGCTAATATGCTTAAATATATTATGTTTATAGCCTGTGGCACCCACGAATAATGTTGCTTTCTGCCAATGAAAGAATTTTTTAGCATTGGATCATTAATTCCGGAGATAATCTAAGAACTAAGAATAAAATAAAATATGATTTCTTCAGAAAATATGTAGGGACATACCAACTTACGAACAAATGTTACCTCTTTATAATATTGATATAGATAGCCAAATAAACACGTTCTTCTCTGTCCATATAATATTATGTAATTCCAATATTTCAACACGTTCAGACCTCCGTCTGCTATTTTATTAAGAAAAAGGTTTTCTTCGACTATTTTTCTTGACCATAATATTGTTGGTATTTCTTGGAGAGAAGTAGTAACATTGCCTGTCAGTTTCTTATGATGATTGACACCGATTAGGTAATAGCTGGACAGCCGCTGCGGAAATTGTTGGATGCTAGCGTTTCCTGCGGCGAGGTCTGCTTTGAAAAACGATCGTTGTTTTTTGGTAAATTCACGTTTTAGAACTGTGTGAAGAGTCTGTAACAATTGTATCAACTTCTACTAATGCAAGGAAGTGTTTTAGAAACATCAGTTTTCGTTCATATTAAAAACTGAATTTCTAAAACATTTGCTGAAAGAACACATTGTCATTATTTTGTTTTTTACATAATTGTTGAAAAACATAATAGAGTTAAAAATAAATAGATGGAAATGTAGCACTACCTACAAATACGTTTTTACTTCAACAATTTTTTTTTTCAAATATTTTAATTTCTTGTAAACATTCAAAAATTGATTTTTTAAAGCTGATTTTCATCGTTCATCGTTGTTCGTCGGAGTCAGATTTAAGAAAGAAGATGATAGACAGAATAATAGTAGGATTTGCAGATATGTATATTTAAAAATAATTACTAAGTAATAGCAATAATTATTATTTATCCTTATTACCCAAGGAATGATGTAATTAATATTTTGTAGGTACATTAAAAGAATAATGAGTAACTGATTCGTGATTCATTCTGCGGCCTTCGTTGACAAAGAAAGTGACTGAATGTCGATAACGCGATAGCGTTACTCATTTGTTATTATTAATTTTGTACGTATCGATGTTATGACCTTCAGACAAGAGGAATTTGAAAGATACATTTAGTAGATTTTTTTGCTGGGACACGTCAAGTTGTTTTTAGAACTACACACTGTGGTTTTATTGTCGAGGATTCTTTAGGACTGCTTAGGCCTTTTTTTTTTTGGAGGTTGGGAAATCATTAAATGACTCCTCCCGCTTTGGCAGAGCGGTAGGGAATGTCAGACTTCTACTGGCTAAAAACCACCCATGTTCCTACTTAGCCCTTTGTGTCGAAGTCGCGATATCTCTTTCGAACAACCCGCCAGCCCCGACGGGAACTGGCTTAGGCCTCAGACAGAAAACAACAGATAAACACCAAAACTATGGCGAATTTGGAGGTTTCTTTTGATAAAGTGCGTATCTACATCATCTAGTATTTTTTGGAGCAATTAAGCTATTTTGATGTGAAGCAATATCCAGCTTTGACTTTTCAGTGACGCATTCACAATATTATGTATCTTCAGCATTCCGATTTTTTTTTTTTGTTATACTTATTAAAATACTTTGAGCAGAGAGCAGTGGTGGCCCTGTGGTGGCGGCCCCAACTTACGAAAACTAGGTCGTGGGTTCGAACCCAGGCAGGCACATTACTTTGTGTAATTTATTTCATCACCGCTGCTCTCATAACGGTGAAGGAAAACATCGTGAGGAAACCGGCATGTCTTAGAACCAAAAAAATCGAAGACATGTGACATCTACCAATCCGCAGTGGGCCCGCGTGGTAGATTATAGCCCATTCCCTCTCAAAAAGAGAGGAGGCCTGTGTCCCAGTAGTGGGATCATTAATAGGCTGTTGATGATGATGATGAGCCATTTCGATCCTCATCTGCCTGCCTTTTCCCAACTATGTTGGGTCTGCTTCCAGTCTAACCGGATGTAGCTGAATACCAATATTTTAAATGGAGCGACTGCCCACCTGACCTCCTCAACCCAGTAATACGAAGCCCTTTACTGGTACCGTTACCGTACTGGTTTTCAGATTTTCTGGCCTCTGACTACCTGTAACGACTACCAAAGATCTATATAATATGGCAGCCGGGACCAACAGCTTAACCTGCTTTCGTAGGTCCGGAGGAAAGTTGGTACATAATGATGTTAGTGGTCACCCATCCACCGACCAACTTAATTGCTTGGCTTAACTTAAAGATTGATCTGAGTGGCTCATCCAATATCTACAAAGAGTAAATTTAATTTATAATTTATTCCATCTATTATTCAGACACCTTACAACAATAAAATGAGGAACTACTCCGCAACCGTCGTTCCAAAGTGCCTGCGTCAATCATGCACATTTAGGTATAACAATTTTTATCAGCCGACCTCGGCTCTCGAGGTAAACCCGCGGTTTACAGGCATGCCGACTATCTACTACCTTTTTAAAATGGTTTTATATAACTTCGTGACTACTGCCTTGAAGTTCAAAGGTTTTTCCAAAGTGTTATGTGGTTAGGGTTGATGCCTATTTAAGAATGTCATACGGTCTTGTTTAATAGATACCTAAATATTGCCATTATGGTTCTTTTCCGTGGAGGTTAGTCAGACTTCAGAGGTCTTTCACCAGTTTAGTTTAAAACCGTTGTACTAAGATTAAGGCTACGTGACGTTATGGGAACGTCATCATTGTCTGTCTAGCCTTTTCCAAACTATGTATGTTGGGGTCGATTTTCAATCTAAACAAGTGCAGGTAAGTATTTTAGATGGAGCGATCGCCTATCTGACCTCCACAAAACAGTTAGTACGGGATAAAACGCCAGACTGGTTGTAACACTAATTAGCTGTAACAACTGCCAAAGATGTACCAATGACAGCCGGGACCAAAAGCTTGTCAATATGTAATGGCTGGTTACACATCCACAATCGAGCCTAGACTAGTCCTGTAAAATTTATCCACAAGCTACGGGAATGTAATACCGGAATTATAATTACCCGTACCTTTCATGTTCTTCCTAGTCATGGCCTACTTGTAGGCCAAATTGAATCGAAATCCAATCAGCCGTTAAGGCGTGAAAAGGTAACAGATAGATAAGAGTTACCGTCGCTCTTATGATATTAGAATGCAAGTAGATACATGACACCTATAAAATAAACATGTTTAGGTAATCATCCAAGCATTTCTCTGCTATATTTAACAAACAGTATTAAAACCTCTCAATAAATATAATATAATATAATAATAATAAGCCCTTTATTCCGAACCAAGCAACATATTACTCACTAAGCTTAAACATTACATACAAAAACAAAACTACAAAATGTCTCTTAGTTCGGCGTGCCTATTGGCAAAGGCCTCCTCCAACGATTTCCATTGTTGCCTGTCTTGGGCAACCCTTCTCCATTTGGGTCCAGCTGTCAATTTTATCTCGTCTTCCCACCTTAAATGCTGTCTTCCTCTATTTCGTTTACCATCTCTTGGGTACCATTCTGTGACTTTCCTACTCCATTTTCCCACCTTGTCACGCAACATATGCCCTGACCACCTCCACTTTTGCTGGTCAATTCGTGTGAGTATGTCGGTGAGTTTAGTTAATTTTCTTAAATCCTCGTTCCTAATTTTGTCTTGGCGTTTATAACCAGTCATACTCCTCTCCATTGCTCTTTGTGTTACGGCAAGTTTTTCTCTCAGTGATTTTGTGAGGGACCATGTTTCACAACCGTATGTTAGGCAAGGTAAAATGCAACTGTTGAATGTTTTTCTTTTTATTAGCATGCTTAAGTCTTTGGACTTCATTATCTCTTTCAGCGACCAGTATCTTTTCCAACCTGTTGCTATTCTGAGATTAATTTCTTTCGTCATTTGATCTTCTGTTGAGATAACTTGGCCCAAGTAAATGTAGTCTTCCACATATTCCAGCGGGTTGCTTTTAATTTTAATTTCATGTTTTTTCGTGTTTGTCATCGTTTTGGTCTTACTGATGTTCATTTTTAGTCCAACTTGCATACTCTCATCGTTTAAATTATTAATCATATACTCGAGGCTTTCCGGATTTTCCTCTAGTAAAACAAGGTCGTCGGCGAATCTGAGATGGTGCAGTCTTGTCCCATTTATGTTGATACCGAACTTGTCCCAGTTTAGGTTGCGGAAGATATTTTCCAAGACTGCAGAAAACAATTTTGGGGATAGAGGGTCTCCCTGCCGCACTCCTCTTTGTATAGGAAAATCTTTCCCTATGGTTTCCAGCTGGATTCTTGCCTTACTGTTTGAGTATATGTTTTTTATGATTCTGATATAAATGCCTGGTATTCCTTGTTTATGTAGACTTTCCCATATATATTTGTGGTTTAAGCTATCAAAGGCCTTGGTATAGTCTATAAAGGCTACATAAATTTTCTTATTATATTCGTTGAATTTTTCCAATACCTGTTTAATTGTATGAATATGGTCAAGAGTTGAAAAGCCTTTCCGAAAACCAGCCTGTTCGACTGGTTGTTGTTCATCGAGGAGTATGCTGATTCTGTCTAGTATGATTTTTGCAAAAACTTTGTATACATTTGACATCAGACTTATCGGCCTATAGTTTTCTATATTGTCCTTGTCACCTTTTTTGTGCAGAAGAATGATGTGAGATTCTATCCATTGTTTTGGAATCTGGCCACTGATTAAAATTCCGTTGAAAATATTTGTGAGAATAGGAGTAACTTCTTCTATACTTCCCCTCATTAGTTCGTTTGAGATTTTATCTGGCCCCGGGGACTTATCCATTTTTTGACTCTTAATTGCCTTTTCAACTTCGCAGGATAAGATATTCGCTATAGGATCTGAGTTCGTTTCGTCGTCACTAGGCATGTTGTCAGGGATCCCCAGTATACTTTGGTCTTGACGAGCATACAGTTGGCGGTAGAAGTTTGTGGCTAGATCTTTAATACTTCGACGTACCGTAATGGTTTTGGACCTATTTTTGAGTTTAGGTATCCATTCTTTGCCCGTTTCTCGTAATTCCTTCAGGGCTTTTTTCACACCCCCTGTTTTTTGGATGTGGCGCTCGAATGTTTCCAATCTCTTGACTTTGCGGTCTCTTCGTATACCTTCTCTTATTTTTTTACTTAAATCTGCAATAAGCTTTCTATTTTCCTTTTTTGTTGTGCTAGTTATAAGTTTCTTTCTTTCTCCTATTATGTGCAAGGTATGCTCACTTAGTTGATACTTGTTAGTTCTTTGAATGGTGCTTTTAAAATTGTAAGTGTTTTGCAATTCCTTTTCTAGGATATCATATTTTTGTGTTGACTCTATTTCATTGTTTGTAATCAGTTTGTTAATTTCGAAGAAAGGCTTGTAATTTTCCTGGCTCGGCTGTCTTAGCTGTCTTTTAATGTTATTGTTATATTGATTCCGAGGTGTTTTTACTTGGGATTTTCTGAGAGAGCAGCGCACCATGCGATGGTCAGTATTAAAATTGAGATTGTTTACAACTTTTGTATCAGTGAAAGCTTTAGGACAGTTACTTATTATATAATCAATTTCGTTTTTATAAGAGCCATCTGGGGAAATCCATGTCCATTTGTTCTTTTTGTTCTTTTTAAAGTTTGAGTTTAGTACTGATAGGTTATGCTCCATTAAGAATTCAGCTAGTTTCTGACCATTACGACTTCTTGATCCATATCCAAACTTGCCAAGTATATGCTCGTTGTTGTTTTGTCTTGCTCCAATTTGCGCATTAAAATCGCCCATTAGCACAATATGGTTGTCGTCGTTGTTTCTTATATGTTGTGACAACTCATCGTAGAAAGCTTCGAGCACTGCCTGTTCTGCTTTTTCTGTTGGTGCATACGCCTGTATGATAGACCATGACTTCTTGTATCCTGGTAGCTTTAAGTTTAGTATAGCTAATCTATCAGATATTCCTATCAGTTCTTGTATATACTTCTTTAGTGTCTTTTTTATTAAGAACCCTACTCCTCTTTGGCCTGCAACCTCGCCTTTATGGTATAGTATGTAGCTGCCATGTTCTTCTATTTTATCACCTAATCTTCGCATTTCGCAAATGCCTAATACGTCGAATTTCACGTTTTCCAAAGATTTTTCTAGTTCTAGTAAACTCTCGTGGGTTCTAAGGGTTCTCGTATTTAGTGTTGCAATATAAAGCAAGTTGCATCTTTCGTTTGGAGGGTGGTGGTCTAGTACTCCCGCGGGGACCGGCCGTGGTGGGAGACTCTTTGATTGTTGTTGTTTATTGTGCTGTGGTTTTCCGGATCGCGGTGCCCATATCTTCAGTTCTGTACAGGTGTTTGTCGGAAAGTGAGTTTGATCTCTCACGTAAGTATTGAAAGGCATCCCTTTTCATAACTTTTGGATCATTTCTCTTTCCCTCACTACTAGCTTTTGGGCTAGGGGTTTCAGATCTCTTCCTTTTTTCAAATCCTTTCTTATCGTTGCTTTTCCTTTCCTTCTTTTTGAACTGAGCTTCCTTTGTAAGGTCCTGTGTTATATATGTATTAGGTTTCATTTTTTTCTTATTTTTAAGTATTTGGATCTTCCGTTGAAGGGTTGTCGTAGCAAGTAGGATTGGTCTGATTTTCCCATCTCCATTATCTCGTTTCCCTAGTCTTTGCATTCTATCTATTTCTTCTACTTTCAGTATAACATCTATTTCATTTAAAGTTGTAGTTATGAGATTTTTAAGGTCTTCCTCAGATTCATCCTTCTGTTCTGGGATCCCATGTATTATTAAGTTGTTTCTCTTTCCGTTTGTTTCCAAATTTTCTATTTTTCTGTTCAGTTTCTCAATTTCGCTTTTCAATTTTGCATTTTCTTCTATAATTGGTTTGATTTTTTCATCTACTTTGATTAATACTGCTGTAGTAATATTTTCTGTTATGGTAATCGTTTGGAGATTGAGTTTTTCGTCCATTTTTTCTAATAGAAGTAACATTTCCGGTGACAACTGAGTTGACATCTTGCGATAGAATGGAACTTTTTTGTTTTGTTGAAATGGAACGTAACGTAGAACGGAACGCTGCTCTGGATTTCTGAACGAAATTTTTTGTTGTTATATTGGTACTGCTGTGTCACTTCTATATTGTCTATGATGTGGTTTGACAGATAACCTCACTTATTTCAACAAAATGTTTTTTCTCAATGTTTTTGCACTATCACCAATGTTCCGTGTCGTATTTCTTATGAACTTCGAAGCACAAACACATAGAAAACTTTGGGTCCGTTGTAATTCACCGAGATTATGATGTTTTACAGTCTTATTTCACAAAATACAGGAGCGGTGCACTAAGGCGTCTGACTTATCGAAACACCGGAACCGGAGTATCTCTCTCAATAAATAGACGTGTTTATTAAAAAATTAAAAATTAAAAAATTGTTTATTCAGTAACCAAGAGAGAAACAACAAGTTGATGATTGGAGCCTCCTTTTAAGCAAATAAAAAGCCTTTATTAGGAGACTTCGTTTATGAATTCAAAAAATTCTTAAAAACCCATTAACACTCACCTCTCTTGGGAATCGAACCCAGGACCTCATCATCTCAGCAGTCGCTCTAGCGGCCACTAGACCAACGACGCATTCCAGAGAAAAATATTTTTCTTATAAACCTGTTCAGTATAAATGGCTCCTACTTAAATAAAGTTAATCCATTAGGGTTATTGATGCTAATTTAGTAAAGAGGACAGGCATATCTAGGGATAGCTTACAAATAAAATAGAAAACACATACTAAGATACACTCCAAGTTAAAAGCGGACAGCGGGAATCCTGTCATTTAAAAAAATCCAATAGAATCTGAATTATCTAACTAACAACCAGTCTTTCCGACATGTATCATATCACCTAGTGGTAAGTAAGTTGTGGAGGTCAGATAGGCAGTCGCTCCATGTAAAATACTGGTATTCAGCTGCATCTGGTTGGACTGGAAGCCGACCCTAACATAGTTGGAAAAGGCTGGGCAGATGATGATGAGACCGGTACAGACATAACAGATTGATTGATTGATACTTATTCGACTCTGAAAAAAACCTTAATAAAAGCAGTCTTGAACCAAATAATTCGAAGACATGTGACATCTACCAAACCGCACTAGGCCCGCGTGGTGAATTATAAGCCCATTCCTCTCCTAGAGAGGAGGCCTGAGTCCCTGCAGTGAAAACATTATAGGATGATGATGATGAAACGCTGGATTTACCATGTTTTTTAGTAAATTGATTTTAAAAATCGTTTACGACAAAAAAAAACACTCAAAAGTGAAAAATAAACTTGAGAAGAAAAATCAGTTTCTGAAGTCGGTGACTTTTGTTTCTTTGATTTCATTTTTTTGTCACGACTTCAGAAACTGATTTTTCTTCTCAAGTTTATTTTTCACTTTTGAGTGTTTTTTTTTGAAGTCGGTTTTATTTTTTGTAAAAAAGTTTTTATTTTTCACTTTTTAGTGGTTCACATGTGCTTACCCCTTCACAACATACCGGCGTGATGTTATGTTATGAACTGGTGTAAACAATAGACAGACAATATGAGATTTCCGCAATCCCAGTCCATTTGCTATAATTTGTTGAGGAGTTCCGTTGCCTATCTCCGAAGTTCTTCATCAGATCTTCACAAAATAGTTTTTAGGTATAACCTTTGTAGTGAGTACAGGCGTGATATTATGTTGTGTGATGGCGTAAACAATGCTTAGATATTATGCTATAGCAACAATCGCGGTTAACCTGCTGTTATTTATTGAAGAGTTCCCCCGATTTCTACAAGATCCCATCATCAGATATTGAAATGGTGACAATGGGACCACTCGGGAAGCACCAGCTTTCAAATGAAAAAAGAATCATGAAAATCAGTTCACCCAGTCGCAAGTTATGAGCTAACAAACATAAAAAAAAAATACAGTCGAATTGATAACCTCCTCCTTTTTTTTGAAGTCGGATAAAAATATCAAATGATTGTTTGTGTTTTTTTGCAGTAAATTAACTCCAACATGTTGACCTTTTCTATAATAATAGCTTAATAGTTATTTGAAAATTAACAATATTAGATACCTACTAATAATTCATCGATTGATAGGTAGTTCCACGAATTAGTGCAAGAATAATTTATTACGTCAAACTAGTTCCTCTAAAACAAGTTTGAATTAATAAATTATTTTTGTATTGTAACATTTAAGAGCACATTTTAGCATAAAAAAAATAAAAATTGTCTTGATGACAAAACTGATTGCTGTTATTTTAGAAAGGTTACATCATCAGCCTATAATGTTCCCACTGCAGGGACTCAAGCCTCCTCTCTAGGAGAGGGATGGGCTATAATCCACCACGCGGGCCCAGTGCGGATTGGCGGATAGAAAGGTTACGCAGAGGTGTAATTATGGTACAACCACCAAAGATGAAATCATTGAAACAGGCGAATGTAGCTAAAACGACTTGGTGGAACATACCATAATAATATCTACTTATAACGCTCGTGGTTTTGACGTTCGCGAGTGCGACCAGGCGGCCGCCATTAAAGGCTCAAAATCAAGCTCTAATCCGTGAAAGAAAATGTGTGTGAGATCTTCATATCATCTCGTGACACTTGGTGGAAGTTCGCTGAATCAACCTATGCTCATAGCCCTTTGCTATCGAATCTTATTCCTACAAATGTGAGTACCTATTTTTCCATCCAAGTGTTCTGGTCTGTTCTGTCTTGTCCACAGCCCGAATTCACTTACTGTTGGGTATATAAGCTTCTCTTTTCTGCTGCCTATTTGCACGGTCCTGTGCCAGCCTCATCCAGGTTTTGTCCCTGATGGTAACTATGCCGTCTGCTCTTTACGCCGTCGGACGACCCACACTTCTTTTGCCAGTTCTTGGACGCCTTTCAGTGACAGCCACTACATTTGAGTTCCGTCACGCGATTCCCAATATAGAAAACCTTTTTACGTCTTCGGATTTCGACGTTAGGAACATACACAGTACAAAAAAAACTAGTTTTTAATAAGCAACTTTGAATCGCTTCTCGCTTACTCTCAGACCAACCCCTTAATAAAATCAGTATTGAAGTAGCAATTTATCTAAAGCGAATCTGTAAGCGCTAGTGATCGCTACTTAGCTTACGTAAATGTGCCACTGGGGGAGGTTGTAAGGGTTGAAACGTATACGATACGATTACAATGCGGCCATGACAGTACCTAATGCTTATCTTGATACTTTTTACTTTTGTGGTTAGATCGGAAAGTTAAAGTAACGTTGTGGTATGCAAAGTTGTTGTTTCAAGGTTTTCATTCCGAAATGTTTTGGGTATTGTGTTTCTTAAGTGCACTAACGTGTGTTTTTCAGTTTATCTGAAACAGTAGTATTCTTTACTTTTGCAAATAGACAAATTAGCACATTTTTTCACCATTTTACTCCATTCAGTTAAGAACCAAATGCCTATACCTACATTAAAAAAACATCGAAAATGCCTTGCCATGCCTTCCAAAACACATAAACAAAATATCACATGCTCCTATTGGAGTGTGTGTATGTGTGTGTGAGTGAGGTTTTGCTAGTGCAAACCTAGTCAGTGTTCACTAAAAACAGAATATCGGGTATATACTAAACAATTATATACCGACGCTTACAATGTCCAACTGTCCTAGAAATGTATTAAGTTGTTTAGATTTCCCAGCTACCGACAGCAATCTTAGGGGTCTTAAGGTTCACTAGCTACACTGCCATACTATCTACTGTCGAACAAAGGCGTCTCTCGACCTCCGACACGTCACCTTGTCTGCCGGCTCCCGTATCCAGCCTGACTTAGCCACATTCTTAAGATCTGTGGACGGTGTAGAGAGCGTTCACTAATCACACTAATACATATTATAAAGGCGAAAGTTTGTGAGTGTGTTTGTTTGTTACTTCTTCACGTCTAAACGGTTGGAGCGATTTTAATAAAATTTGGTATGGAGTTAGCTGACACCCTGGATTAATATATAGGATAGTTTTTATCCCGATTTTGTCTTTCCGTGGGATAATATTCCAGTTGTAGCGGGTGAAGCCGCTGGCAACAGCTAGTCAAATATAAAACCAAATGTTAAAAATTTAAAACCATAGTGGTAATTTAAATCTAACAAACACAGACAGAATTGTTCGATCATTTGTTTACCCAATAAAATATTGCTTGCAAACCAATTTTCAATTGATAAAATAGAATACTAACGAGTCAATTGATTGCCGGGTTGGAACACAGTTAGTAATTCGTTTACCAATGACAACAGTTGCAATCGGGTAAAAAACCCGACTACTAACAAAATCGCGGTCTTAAAAGTAGAAAACAAGAAAATAATTCTTGTCTGATATTCTTCGTAGTCGCATGCCACTGATACCTGATGCTCCTTCATGGCGTTCTCATTGATACAGAAGTCAGCTGCTAATTGCCACAAGGTTCCATCTCTCCTAATAACATGTCTGTATCAAGACGGACAACTTCCTTGCATTTTTTTCTGTTACAGGCGCCACTTTCAAAATTGTTTGGTACCTAGTTTATCCGTCAGTTCTCTACCTTTTCATGCCTTAAAGATTGATTGGACTTCAATAAAATTTGGCACACAAGTAGGCCATGACCAGAAAAACATATAGGTATAGGTCTTTTAATTCCAGTGATATTAAATATTATGTTCACGTAGGATTATTTCCTACAACAATCGCGACCGAAATCGAGAACAAAAATTTGTGTATTTTCTAGTGCATAGAAATTGGAAATGTTAAACCTGTAGAAAACCTGTTAACTTAATAAATTAGTATTATCGGAAGACTATTATCATAATCCATACTATACTAATATTATAATTGCGAAAGTAACTCTGTCTGTCTGTCTGTCTGTTACTCTTTCACGCCTAAACGGCTGAACGGATTTTGATGAAAGGGGTTTGAACTTTTTTGTATGGGAGCTGGCATATCGACCCGAATAGAGGACATTTAGACGAACAAAAAATGTCGTGAAACTTGGTACCTAAAGTGTCACGTTATCGAGATATTTTAAGGTATAAAGATCGACATTTGAGTACAATGACCACATCAAAAATATACCATTTACGTGTCTTTAGGGGTTGATTATTATTATTACAGTTTATTGAAAGAGACTACACTCATTAGATACTACTAGGAGCACTAGAAAACTATTCTTGGACATAACATATCGTTTATTGCGATGCGAAGCGATTTTCTCGTGCGTATAATAATAATCAACCTGGGAACTATTATTTGGATACAATCTAACGCCTATAAACGTAATAAGTCTTTTTTTAATGATTGTCGTTGTACTCAATTGTCGATCTTTACCTTCAAATATCTCGGTAATGTGACACTGGTACAGGCAAGTTTGGAACTTGAGAAAGGACATAGGATAGTTTTTTTTTTTTTTTCGCGAGATAAACCAAAAATCTGCCGGAAGTCACTATTCCACGCGAACGAAGTCGCGGGCAAAAGCTAGTTAATAATAAATGTAAATTCATGACAATTTATTTTGTTGTTGTTGTTGTTAATGCGGGTCCAGATAATATGGCATTATTAAACAAAGCTAATCACATTTTGTATATTGAACGTGATGACATGAGCTTTTTACCCGACTGCGGCGCAGCCCAATAGGAGGGTTATGTGTTTGACGTGTATGTATGTATGTCCGTTTTTTGTTCCCTCAAACTCCTAAACGAATGATGGGATTTGAATAAAATATACGTGGTTAGATTTGTCTTGATGGCGCGAGTGTTATAGGTTTCATTAAAATTAAAAAACAAAGAAAAATTGCAGATTTTGGGGGCCAAATCGCAGAGTTCAAAAAAAAATTTATTTCCTATACCATCGAGTAGGGAATCAAAATAAAGGGTTTGAAAAGGAGATTACAAAAATATATAACACTTATATGTTTAAAAGAAATTCAAAGTGACAAATCCTATAAACATGCACAAAAGTTAAATCATCTGCGAAGAATTTTACGCGACCAACGAAAGAACAAACACAAAAGAACTAAAAAGTTGGAAATAAAAAAGTACTGTTTTAAGCGTTCACGGTTCATAACTATATTTAAAAAAAAACACGGAAAAAAAACGGAAGAAAAACCACGGAAGATATTAAGTGACATTTTAAATATAAAAAAGTAGTTAAAAAACTAAAAAACCCGACTGAAAAAACTGAATAGCAAAAAACAAGCACTATTAAATTAAACAAAACTTGGAACCAGGCGGGGTTCATTTGAATATTAAATTATGAAATGAAAAAATAGAACTAAATAAAATAGAACCCTCCTTCAGTCGGGTTTTTTTAGTTTTTTATTTACTCATAGAAAGTTTTGATTAAATTCATTAGAAGAGAGAAACATTAAGACCGTAATAAACAAATCTTTGCGCAGGTTTTGATTATTTTTGTGCCACAATTTTTTTTAAATATATAAAAAAAAAAAAAACCGAACCATTAGGTGTTCTTATAGTATGCTCTTTCACCAGTTGTATTTTAAGCCCCATTCAATAGGGGTCCAACCACCACCAACCAACCATCAACCAGAAATAGTTCCAGTAATCATGCAGGCTGCGTCTAAGAAAATCCTGATGAAAAAGCTCAATATCACCTTGGTGACCTAGGAATGAAAGTCGGGCTGTCAAAATTATGCATGTCAAACCCGGTTTCGGTCTCATAGAAAAACCCAACCCGAGAAATCCCAGTTTTACTATGGGCCCAAAACCCAGGTCCGTAGACAATAATCATGAATAGCAATCACATTAGATCAGAAACTGCTTCGTTAGCCTAAAGCTATTCGGTATGAATTTCAGGAAAATTCTATGCATTCGTAATTCAAAGTCCAGAATCTAACATCTGTTTTGAGTGATTAACTGCCGCACTCAGAGTCGTTTAATGATTACTTAGGCCATCACTTCGTAAAGATTTCCACACTTTAGTGTGTTTTAGTGAAGGTTTTGTATGTCAAATCTAACTAAGTGACGGCTTAAGTTCATCATCATCATCATTTTCATTCATTTTAGTTTTATTTTTTTTGTTGAAACCGTTGTGTAATTTTAATAATAATTAATTTCACTATTATAATCATTCGACATTTCTGTTACATTGACATTCATTGACAGTTTTTTTTTTTAATTTTTACTGTTATTTTTAATATTCATTAAAAATAACAATAAAAATTTTGTTAAATTATTATAATTCATATTAAGTAATTATTACTAATAATGTTGGGACCAATGTGAATGTGGTATTTGTGTCTTTCTCAGCCTCATGTTGACTAATAAATGTATGCTTTATTGTTAAAACCAATGTTCGACACAAATGTAATTTGTTGAAGAATAAAAAATAAAAATAAATCAGCCTATTGCAATCCACGGCTGGTTACAGGCCTCTTTAATCTTACGCCACTAAACTCGATTTTCGGCAACTCTCACCCAGTTGTTACCAGCTTTAGTAATCGTTAAATATTATCTCTGAGTACGTCAGTAAGACTCTTTGTTTTCTTCCTTAATTTTCTGAAAACCACTGACAAGCTGATGAACAAGTTATCGAAAGTGTAAGCTCCGTTACGAGAACATTATCAAGCATCAGGGTTCAAAACAACAGGTTTTTATAACTAAGCTGTAACACGTGTGAGATCCGGATTTGACCGGATTTCATACGTCAAGATTGAAAACAAGATCGGAATTTGAGTCCTCCCATTTGTCTGCATCGCAACTGTATCGATGCGAACGCGCGACAGTATCGCTACTGCAACGCTACAAAAAGTCGCCGTGGGCGAGGGGCCTTACATTTGCTGTAAGAAATTCTTGCTTTCATGATTCTAGGTCAACAGGAAGTACCCTACAGGTTTTGATTCCCTTATGAAATCGCAAAATATTGGACATAAACAGTCGTGTCTTTTGGTGACGTTGACTTACAAGATTATTTTTTTCACGCAGACCATTATTTATAAATGCGAGGTACTTGATATTCATTTCAAATTCTCACCACCACTCTTTTTTTTCCTGAAAAAAAAAGATTCTTGACAGACAGACGGACGACAAAGTGATCCCATAAGGGGTCCATTTTTGCCGAGGTACGGAACCCTAAAAACAAAATGGCGTCGCTAGTTCTGACTACAGCCACGCCTCAATTTCACCATGCATCTCTCTTTGAATGGTCTACAGCCTATGGTTCTTGAGTACCGACTTTAACTCCCAGGGTTTTTTTCACTTAAATCCTATTAAAAACCCGGGTTTTTTCTCCACAATCGGTAGCTCCATTAACGGATGTCCCTATTATGTGACACGAACCCGGATGTGGTCAGCTACCGTTATATCATTGGCACCGTATACCCAATATACGGGTATATATATACAGACATACACAATTTTTAACTAGTATTACACTTACTCTGTGCTTGTCAATTTGTGGGTCAATTGTGAGTAAATATTTATTTATTTTCTTTCGTAAATTTTTCAGTGATTATTGAAGTTAGCAGTTTTCAGTTAGTGTGTGTACGGTGATAATTTTCGGTTATAATTGTGGTATGTAGTTTATCTCAGGTTTGTGTATTTTGGTCGAGTTTTCCTTGAAAATCGTAATTTTTTGCGACATTTCCGCAATGTTTTGTATAAGTCATTTGATCTGGTCATAATATAAAGTGAGTTTTATTTTGATTTGTAAGTGATAAAAAAGATTTATAGATAACAATAACCTCGCGCCTTGAACAAAAGGACAAGCAGAGGTGCACCCAATAATACTATATCCACATTTCGCCAGTTATATTTACACCCATGTAACAGGGCCAAATCCAGAATAGAATAAGTTTACCAAACACATACATAATCGGCCCATAATAATCCCACCACTGGGAAACAGTCCTCCTTTCTATGATAGCTTATTGATTTTTATTAATCATGAAAAAAAAATACCTACATTTAAGTTTCCGTAACTGAAATCTCTTTGTGAAAAGTTCCGTTGTTCTTGCAAACTTTTGTAACAATACGAACTTTTGGAATTTTCTGTAATGGATTTTCAGTTACTTTCAAGGTTACAACTTGAAGGAGATTTAATTTGAGCTAGAAAGAATACGCGTGTGTCATCATCAGCCTATAATGTTCCCACTGCAGGGACTCAGGCCTCCTCTCTCTAGGAGAAGGATGGGCTATAATCTACCACGCGGGCCCAGTGCGGATTGGTAGATGTCACATGTCTTCGAATTTTTTTGGTTCTAAGACATGCCGGTTTGCCAGTGGTGATGAAATAAATTACACAAAGTAATGCGCCTGACGGGGTTCGAACCCACGACTCACTGTTCGTAAGTCGGGGCCGCCACCACTGGGCCACCACTGCTCTACGCGTGTGTAATTCCGAAATACCTATAAGAAATACCTATTTTTATCATCACATCATCTTGCACGTTTCCATTTTGTCTCACAATTGACTCCCTTTTTAACCGACTTCCAAAAAGTAGGAGGTTCTCAATTTGTCTGTACGTGTTTTTTTGTTTCCGGATATCTCCGTCATTAACGAACCGATTTAAAAAAATCGTTTTTATTCGAAAGAGTATACTTCCGAGGTGATCCCGTTGTCACCAAGTCGGGATCTGATGATGGGATCCCAAGGAAATCGAGGGCAACCCTTATGTTACGTTTTCCATATATTTTACTGTCATACTGTTCATGTCTCCCAATCCTTGAAAATGTATCCTCATTTAAATAACAAATAATTACATCAGCAAGCAAGTTTTCCACAAGATACTGGAAAGACATTGACAGCGTAAGAAAATGAAGTAAAATTTCCTCATCACTCACCCATTATTAATCAATTAATAAATTAAATTTATTACATAACATCACGCCTGTAGTTCCCCAAAAGTTAGGCAGAGGTGTAGGTACCTAATAGTATAGCACACCTACATTTAGTCAGATATGGTTCATCATCACCATCAACCGGATACTCACATTCAGACTCCGTGACTACCGAGCACTGCGAAACTACTGAGCTACTGAGAAATTCCTTACGGTAAAACCCAATAACACTTTGCCTGATCTGGGAATAGAACCCACAGTAGTCGCGCTTGCGGCCACTAGACCAATGAGGTAGTAATTTATTGCTTGTGTGTTTATTCCTAAAATGACCAGTTAAATGATTTTAAAATTGACTAAATCTACCATTTTGATTTGTTGCATGTTTTTAATTTTACTCGGACAGTCCTCCAAGCTACTCTCAAAACGGTGAAGGAAAACATTGTGAGGACACCGGCGTGTCTTAGAACCAAAAAAATCGAATAAGTACATGTGATATCTACCAATCCGCACTGGGCCCGCATGGTGAATTATAGCCCATCCTTCTCCTAGAGAGGTGGCCTGAATCCCTCCAGTGGAAACATTATAGGCTGATGATGATGATGATGAATCCTCCATGCAATGATGCTTTAAAAGTAAATTGTAACCAGCTCAAAAACTTTCATAATAAACTCCAAATTTTCCCGGAAACCAGCACAAGAACCTCCAACAAGAGCAACTTATGATAGCGGAGCGCACAAATAATCCCGGTATCAAATACCAGATACCGATACCGGTTTGAACTATTCAGAGCATTAGGTCACCTCTAGTCCGGTCCTCCCGTTACTACTGCACTATAATTATTGTCTAGCGAATGACCTGACGATGTCTGGAATTTAGGTTGAAAAGTGCAATGTTGATAATAAATTAACATAGCAATATCTTGCTGTAAGATGTAGGTTAGGTTTAATAATAATGAGATTTCATTTATTTAGTCAACCAACTGGAAGGTCTTCCACTAGGTGGACCGATGACCTGGTGAAGGTTGCGGGGAACCGCTGGATGCGAGACGCACGGGACCGGTCAATGTAGCGACACTTTATGTCCGGCAGAGTGGACGTCTTTCGGCTGAAATGATGATGAAGAGTCAACCAAGAGAGCTTTAAGTGACTGTAAATTATTTCGATGCCATGAACCATAAAGTTGCCATGAACCAAAAGAGGTAAATTAAGAAATGTATCTAAGTAGTCATCATCTGCCTAACCTTTTCCCAAGTTCTATGTTGGGTTCAGCTTCCAGTCTTACCGGATGCAGAAACCTGAACTTTACATAGAGTGACTGCTTATGTGACCTCCATAGCCCATGTAGACTGGGTTATACGATAACCCTTAATAGGACTGGTTGTCAGACTTTCAGGTCACTGACTTAACAACTGTCATATATCTATAGATTTGGTAATACAACCAACAGCTTCAAGTGATTTTTGAGGCACGGAGGAATCTTGGTATGTCACCCGTCCACATCACGAAACAAAAATTGTCGATAGAAAATCTTTGACAGTCGTTACAGAAATACAGAAACCGGACAGTCTGACAGGCAGACCTTCAAAAGGCCGAGGAGTAAGAGTTGTCGAGGTCAGATAGGCAGGTTTACCCAAGTACTTGGGAAAAGTTTAGTCAGGTGTTTCTTCTTGACGATGGCAATCTAAATTGGGTATTTCAACAAAAAAATCTATTACTTCGTCAGATAGATTTTCAAAAAATAATTGACACATATTTTTTCTTTTTTCACGTAAACAAACGATGAAGACGACAAAGTGCTTCGAATAGTCGTGTCAAGTCGTGTGACGTCAACAGGTTAGTACTTTTTTTACCCACAAAGTGACGTCACAAGCTCATGATCTTTGACACGTTTTATTTTCGTCAATTTTTATTAATTTGATAAAACAAAAAACACGTATTCAATATTTTTCGATAATCTAACAGACGGACTAATTCGATTTTTTTGGTGAAATACCCTATTGTTTTGGCCCAGAAATGCCCAGAATTAGTACAGCATCCACAACGAAATCCGGCAAATCCCTTCTAAATTCTGAATCATCAATGTAATATATTTAACTAGAGCACTCGAACGTTTATTCCACATAAATAATCCTTGATTCAATAAAACACGGACATCCTGTAATAGGTCCGGCCATTTTGTATTTAGATATTCATATAATATATTAGGTCCGTGATGTAGAAGATATTTGTTAATCTGTGCTGGTTATCCCAGATTTGTTTGTCTGATGCATTTGACAGGTGCATTGAAAAAAGATTTGACACGAGAGCCTAGCCTAGTGACAAGAGAATTTCACATTCCTGCAATGTCGGAACAGGATTGATAATTTAATACTTAGGCTGTTTGGTGTGCAAAAGTATAATAATTTTTTTTTAGGGTTTTGTAACTCTAAAGAAAATAACAAAACCCTTATAGGATCACTCGTGTGTCTGTCTGTCTGTCCCTCCGACCACACAATACGGTTATGCCCGTAATCGGTCTATACAGATTCTTTGCGACGGCTCGAGTAGTGTCGTTGTATTATTATTCTTTAGTATTGCTCTAGGTAAGTACGGATATAGCAGTGGTCGTAACTTGTATGGGCAATTTTACTGTCATATCGCATAATCTGAAAAAGTCATTACCGTCCCGCAACGTGTTAAAGTGTTTAGGTTGGTACCTATAACGTGTGACTACGGCTTTTCTTTTTGTTCTATCCTGAAAATCTTGTTTCATACTTTTTTAGCGTCGTTTTTTTTTGTCGTAGTCCGGTTTTAGTTTTTACTTTTTTTATTTAAACAATTTTGGTGTTATTTTTTTTTTTACTCTTTACTTTTTGTCCACTAGAGGGCGTGATTTTAAATTTGAGCAATATTTTGGAAATGTAGAATGTCTCTTGTAGAGAGGCCCTTTCAAATGATACCAAGCACGGCATATTTATCTCCATTTTTATTTTTGAAGCCTTACTTTTTGTCCGCTAGACCCCGGCGCCAAATCGCTTTTTGTGACACGTCACGTAGCCTATGTTCAGCGGAAAATTAAGACAGTTCTAACAATACCTCATTTAGAAGCTATGAGGGAACAGATGAAGATACTCACATACATACAAACATAAATAGCCAGTCAAAATCATAACCCTCCTTTGGCTTTGCCGAAGTCGGGTAAAAATAACATGGAAAATCTCTCAATATCTACTACAACAGAACGGAACCCTTCATGTGCAAGTCCGACTTGCACTTGGCCAGTTTTTTTTATCATTGTTACCTCAGATACTTTTGACTTTTACTCTTTTTTTTTCATTATTATTTATCAAGTCCCCGCAATAACATTTTACTGAGTTTAGTTTAAATATGTTGTAGGTTTTGAAGATGTACGGCAAATATAATTCAGAACAGTGTGTTTTCTTACAATTATTATAATTTAGCTTTGATTTGGGACAAAAGCGTTAAATATTTTTCTTTTAATTCAAAACAGTAATACAAAATCTTTCGTTTTACATTTTTGACTCATTCATGTGAAAACCCACATGCTTTATGGAATAACCACAATTAGCGATAGCAATGACAAAGAAAGTCGAACTCACTCCCTCATGGTCAGCAGTACCATTAACAACTACCAGACCAAAGAGACAAAACAACCATAAAACTAATCCGAAATTTCATCAAGTTTACACGTACGAACAATCATCATACATTACACAAAAAAATGGCAACTTCCTCAGCGAATTAACAAGAAAAAAGTAAGTGCTTAAATGCTAAGAAAAATGAATTTTTCATAATCCTTTAAGCAGAGGATTACTTGGGCAAATCCGGGGAGGTTTTACACTGTTGCTTGTTCGGTGCGCCCACTAGTAAGGGACGGCGACTTTTCTTTAATTTTTTGGTAGAAAAGCTTTTAGATTCTGTTTCGTTATAAGTATGTTAATCTCCTTGGGAGATAATTCTTTAGGGGAAGTAATACCACCATAGATTTCTGTTTAGGTTTATTATGTTGCTGAAATCGTAATTTCTATGGGGTATGGCTTAAACTTGTTGTTTATTATAAGGGGCGCAAAATAGTTAAGTATGTGGAAGAAAAAACGAGTAAAGATAACGTGACGGTCGACAGAGAGATTGGAAGGAAAAATGTTTTGCACAGACTCAAAATAATTTGAGACGAGTGCCGGAAGATGATGATTAACACAATTTAATGACAAATAGAGCTTATTTAAGAAACTAGTTACACAAAAAAATTGCTACTAACACAGAATCACTATCACTTATACATAATAATTATTATAAAACAAAGTCCACCACGTCTGTCGGTCTGTTCGCGATTAACTCAAAAACTAGGGCACCGATTTTCATGTTGTTTTCACCAAAGACTGCGCCTCGAGGAAGGTTTTAGTATATAATTTAATCGACGTCCACGCGGGTGAAGCCGGGGGCATCAGCTATTTAAATTTAAAATAGCCAAAGGCTTCGTCTCTTCAATAAAAAAAAAATTCTAGACTCTTACATCTCCTGTGCCGTCTATTACCCAAAAACCTACAACGTATCTTTGGTAAACGCAAACACAGTTGCTCACCGTGAAGTCCTGCATTCAATTCTCAGATCCTGGCATATTCATGTGTTTTACTGCCCATAGTAATCTTTGATTTACTAGAACTGCGAGTTGTTTGTCTAATTTACATACACCTCTGTCTAAACCCTTCGGGAATTACAACCATAATGTTATGTTATGTGTTTTACTAGACCGTATATATTTCCTTGACCATCTAGTAGGAATGCAGTAAGTAATAATTTGGATAGCTATGAAAGTAATGGAAAACCAAAGAAACGGTGTATGATCTGTATAAAAGATGATATGGCTAGAAACTGCCTAACCATTTCAGAGTTTTTAAGCCACCCATGGTGTCTGACTTGGATTAACATCCACAACAGCCATCAGCCAACAGCCAACAGCCATCTGTCAGACATACTAGCTTCCTTACGATGTTTTCTTTCACTGAAGAAAGTGATAATTATACAATACGATAAAAAGAAAGATAATAGAAAGGGGTCGATTCTTGTGATAAAGCAAGCTGTTAACAATATTGTTGAAAGGGTGGACGAATGATCATAATCTAGGATAGACTAGATATAGTTCATCAGTCATCTACCACCCATCATGAGTGATAAATAGAGTTCATTGCTCCTAGACTTGACCGCAGCCACATTGCTTAACCTCGCGTCCCTCGCGATCAAAGCACGCGGTACCCATTTACGTAAATTAAAGTTAAAATTTTAATTCTCGTTACAAACTAACAGACAAGTATTTTGCAATGTTAATTAGAAACTCGAGTAGTCTTGTGAGAAGTCGAATTAAAAACGATAGCTCAAAAGTTAAGGTTCGTTTACGTTTTAATTGGTGCTAGAAGGTATGATTTTCTCTTTTGCACTGAAAGAGAGAGCATTGTTTCAGTTTCATAAAACGAAATGTAAAACTTAACATCACGCCTGTAATACCCAAAGGGGTTAGGCAGAGGTATACTCAATTGTACCTTGTAATGTGTGTCTTTACATAGGTTCTTTTACTTACATTTTTGAACTTTGTTAACCTGAAAATTTAAACATTCGTCCTCCCTAGGTAGCTTACTTATTTCCTGGAGGCAAGGCATACTTTTTATCTTATTTATTTAAGTTTTTCAATAAATTGTTATCTTTGTTTACTTTCGTAATGTCAGCTAATGACAGGCTTAGCTAATGACAGGCCTAGTTTTATTTTTAATGTATTACTGGAGCTAGCTGTAGATCTTTTCCTATAACAGTGCTCCCCTCCTATGTGTGGTGTGACCTTACGGTTTTTCTGGCTCCTACCAGGAAAATGTAACGTTACAACCTATACCCATTTTTCGGCAGATATGTTTAAGTCCCATGTAATAGGGCGCGAGCCTTTTGCCACCAAACGGGCACAAATCCTAACTCCGTGGCTGCTACTAACAAATTCCTTATAGAAAAACCCAATAACAATTTGCTCAACCCGGTAATCGAACCCAGGACCTCATGCGAAGCAGTCCAGCGAGGTATAATAACTTATTCGTGCGATAGACCGAAGATATTTGTGCATTTTCTATCTGGTTGGCATGAACTCTCGTTTAAACAGCTAGTATGTTTAATCGTGGGACTTATTTATCTTAAAGACCGCAAAAAGTAACTAAGCTGTGTTAATTTGCTAATATCTACCGCAAGTTGCAACGGCCATCCGGTCTATAACTAATAATTATGACCGACCAAATCAGCCTAAATTTTCTTTGGGGTTTTATACGAGTACATTAGGTACTCGCTGTCGATTCTGGTTTTCAGGAGTTACACTGGTTTGGGAATAGTGTGGCGGGTTTATCCTAAACTATAGCCCATAGGCGATTACAGTCGTCATTTTGGTGAGGTACAAAATAAACGATAGTGCGACGAGCTGGACAGAACCAACGACCAGTGGTCCACTATGGCCCTGGATCGAATTTTTTTTTTGGGTGGAGGCATTTGCCCAGCAGTGGGAATAAAATAAACTCACGTGACTCCATGTCTCAATCACTTGCACTTTAAATACTAAATTAATCGTTTGCAAATCAACGTTAAACAGTCCGTAACAGTCTGGTTTGCATGTTAATGAAGGCAAAGTGTCAAGTGAGATATAAAATTATGCAGAGTTGCCGCTGAGATTAGCGTGTTGGACACTTAGATATGTATGTGTAACGACGTTGCGTCGGAAAGTGTAGCAACATCTGTACTAATAATAAAATACGAAAGTTAAAGTGTCCACACTAAGGTACCTCTCCATATCGTGGATCAGTTTGCAAACATTTAAACTCACATATGCAAACAACCAACCTACCTGTAGGTTATACATAAGTTTGCCCTTGTACTTGGATAAGGACTCTTATCCCGATAGTAAGTCCCTTGAGTTAGATTTCAATGTCCATGCGGGAACCACAAAGCAAGCTAGTCCACCAACAAATTCATGCATGTCATCTGGGAGTGTTCCCAGATGCTTAGAGCTTAGACGCTAAATATATTTTGATAAAACTATTACTCATAATTGTACTTACATACAGATACTACGATGAGGAGCTCATGGCTAACTAATAACGGCTGTTATTAGTTACTACTAAGCAGTTAGTGGCTACTCGGGTAGATCTTTAGGTTAGTCCGTAGATGAGTGCGAGATGGGTTCCCATCCCATACCCATTATACAAACCAAACCTCAGTTTTCAGTCGACCAGCATTTAAGTTGATTTCCAAACGAAACAATTCTGCAATATAAGCTGGCTGCATACCATTTAACTTGCTTGGTTCCTCCGCTTTCCAAAACCAAATATAGAAGCTTCAAAAGATACCATATAGGTACCTACGTGACCACTCAAATAATCAGAGCAACAATCGAAAATGCATTATATATACGTACATATTATTATGCTTATGCATTTAATTTAAAAAGTAGGTATGCGGTAAAATTCCGTGTTACATGGTCGCCAAGTCGCCGCAAAAACATTCTATGCGAGCAAAAAAACGAAATCGCACCCTTGTGACATTAAAAATAAGGTGCATAAAATAGCATTTGGTGTGAAAAAGTTAATTTTGCAATTGTATAATCGCTCTATATTAAATTCGAGAACTGGTCCTTTTCAAGGTGATGTTCGGTTGCTAAGTGCGGTATGATTAAAAAACGCGTTGTGTTTTTTAACGTTAAAAAGTCAAGAGTGGTAGCGGTTACCGAGATTTTCCACAAATGCTTTTGTCGAAGCACAAACGCGAGGCATCGAGGCATGAGCAGATTACATTGTTGGTGTTTGCTGAAACCGAGGCATACACATTTAAAGCCACAATTGCTCGTTTAATGTATGTAAAGTTATACTTATAACTGTATGCAGATTTTGTACCGTGAGTTAACAAAGACCTAGTTTAAAGTCATAAAGCTTTAAAAATAAAGATCATTGACGTCTCTTTATACAATTAGTCATTTAGCTTGATATACCAACAATTTTCGAGCCTTAAAAAGGCATTAAAATTCTCATAAAGAGTCACAGATTTATCAAATTACTCTGTTCGAGGCAGAAGAGCTTGCCAACACATCGTACCCGGAACAACACTCTTTTGCCTCTTTTTAAAATGCTCATCCGAATTATAAAAAGCTTCGCATAAAAACGGCATTTTTCTATGTCGGTACAGTCAACAAAAAGAAAATGGGTAATCCATTTTGACGGAGCGCCAAAAAAATTCCAAGCACCCATGTCTGGCGGTTAAGTTAAAAGCGGGAGCGAGTAAAATAACATGGCGTTGCTAATTATAAATAGCTACTTTGGTGGTCACATATAAATGACATCAACATCAACCAGTAAAAATAAAATAAAATAATATTCCACAACTAACACACAACGCCATCTAGTCCCAAGCTAAGCAGAGCTTGTGTTATGGGTACTAGACAACTGATAAACATACTTATATATTTCTAAATACATACATATTATAGATAAATTACACCCAGACACAGAACAAAAGATCGTGCTCATCACACAAACATTTGTCCTGGGTGGGAATCGAACCCACGACCTCCGGCATAGCAGTTAGGGTCACTAACCACTAGACCAACAGGCCAGTCAACAGTAACCCAAATCCGTAAGATTTTTTTTTCTCAAAACCCAAACGATTGTGAAGGAACTTCCTTATCTTGAATAACGCAATCAATATAAGATCTTAAATTGATATGATCACTAACACTATTATTTATATTGAAACCGGGATATTGGGTTTATCCGTGATCATGGTGCTTGTAAAATCAGCGCCGAAATATCGGGAACTCGAAACAATCAGTAAACATGGTAAATATCCCGTTTTCAGTATAAATAATAACGCAATCAATATTGTTGACTTATCAAAATTAATAATTATTACCCTTTAATTCCAAAAATACGATCCAAACTAGAGAAGTACTTCCTGATAATAATGTTTCTGTAAGCAAAAAAACTTAACCTACTTATCAATAAATAACAAAATAAACCTACATGAGATTCTTTAGACGGTATAATCACATCAATGGAGGTCACACAAATCACGCTCAAATCATTCATGTCATTCATCAAACTCCAATGAATGAATGAACGAATGAACCTTTAATCGACCTGTCCCGTTACTTTGATCCGTCAACACGAATGAGTTCCAAATTTAGAAAATCATTATTTATTATTGAATCAATAATAACGATTGAATGCTGTAGCTGCTTCTGAAGCGCAATAATTAACTTCCACTAAGAATGAAAGCAAATACGAAATATGATTGGTGGATATTGATTTTATCTAAAGATAAATCTTAAAGAAACACTGCCCTATGCTGCATGAGTCAAGTCAAAAACAGCCAGTCTGAAGTGTGAGGAGATAGGTCACGTGGATGGTATGCTCCCGGAGAGACGCGTAAAGATCGTCAAACACTGGATGCTTGAGGTGACCGCCGCCGGCAGCACCGTCGAGTTTGACAGCGGCAAAGCTGTCGTGTTGATCTGATCATGTTTGCGGGGTTAACATACTCAGTGGTCACACAGGATAGGAAGGATTTATATTTTGCCCAGCAGTCGGACATGTAGGCTATAAAAGATCTGTGATATCCACCAATTGGTATTTGTACCAATTGCTGGTATATTCTCTCTCACATTAGAGAAGAGATCCGTATCCCAGCAGTGGGGGGATATTAAAGGCTAATAATTATGAGCTTTCCTAAAATTCAATAAAGTAGAAAACATTCATCAATACATTATTCAGGTCCGATTTCAATTCACTGGAGTAACCAATACAATATTTAAGTCAGGAAGTACCCAATTCACTATTTAAGTTCCAATCACTTAACACCAACAAACTTCCAAGTTTTACTAGATTTAAAATATCACCTCTATAAGTCAGTTACTTGGTAGACAGGTTGTCAGACTTTCAGACTGTAAAATTTTGACAATTGACAACTGGGTCTGTGACGGCATAACATGTTTTTTCAAATCAAATCAAAACATTTATTTGCATAGAATGTAGCCCTTTACACCCGACGAAAATAATTTACTCAGACTTCTTTGAAATTCATATGACCTTTTCATGGGTGCCTAAGTATCATGTAAAAAATAAATAAAAAAATCCTGAAGTCTCTGGTTTCCTGAAAACTTACCCTCACGAGCGTGGGGCTTAGTAGGAGGTAGCTCGAGATGTGAGTTTTGTCTAGTTAGGAGATATGGTTTAACATTAAATGAAAATTAAATTAATTGAACTGTCTTTATATCATCAGTCATTTATTAACGATATTAATAATGAGTTTTTAAACCTCTTCCTCTAGCCTATCCTCTTCGTCTAGCCTGTCCTCTTCCCGTGACCCGCCATCTTCATCTTGCTCTTGACGTTTCCCTGCCTGATCTGACTCTAGTGGATCTCCTGCTTCTGGATGTTGTTGGGATAGGTTGTGGTGCCTCATCCACTTCGGAGGAATCATCGCCAGAACCAAATCCACTCTCTTCTAGGTGATCTAAGACTCTCGCAACAATATCTTCATCATCATCAGTCAATTTCTCAATTTCCGAGTTGCTAATATTTGTGCAACTTGGTCATCCTTTCTTAAAAATAAAGTAAAAACCCTAAAATAAATCAAATTCATGAAAAATTCAGGAAAATCATGAAAAAATTTAAATATTTATTTGGTACGTATCACCTAACCCTCACGATCGTGCGTCCTTGATCTTGAGTCACAATTATATCCATTAGTAAGCATGCTAGGTTCAAATTACATACATATAGGTATAAAACAATACTCAAAGTAAGTAAATCACACAAAAAAGTAATAGAAATTGCATTTATTTAATTAATAACCAAACACTTACCCGGGCGAGTTTACGCGCCAAAAAACGCAGCCATCCTTCAAAGTGATAACGGGCGACTGACAAGTTCAAACTAAATCGCAAGAGGCCCGCGCGTGTTTTTTCCAAGAAAGAGATAGTCTCACGATAGATCGAGGCCGGTTGCGTCTCGAAAAGTCGATTTGTGTTAGCGCCAGAATTTTTGAAAATCAAGTCTCACTATCATATCAAGTCGGGTGTAAAGGGGTAGGTACAATACAATAATGTTGTTATAAAAATACAGTGAGCCGGGTACATTCTGCCTGAGTTTTGGCATGCAAAAAACAGATAAATTAATAATGTCAGTATCAATAATATTGTGAGTTATCAAATAATAAAGAGAATGAGTAACAATCAATCTCAACATAAAATCTTGACTCAACCAACATACCGATCACACTGAATCAATGCACTTAAAAAAGCTGAAAGTGAAAATAATAATTTAAAAAAATGCATCCAGAACCAGGTCATTTCTCGATGAGTCGTAGCGATTCGGTGTGTCTTACATAAAAGTCTTGCTTTCATAAATACCTGCTTGATGTAGTGGTATGCACTAAATAAACAAATTATGTCATTAAAAGTTTTTTTTATTGCATAGAAAAATAGTTTTATCTGTTATTTGTTTTTTTTTTTATCAAAAGCTATTAAGGGAGGACATAAATAACACATTTCACTTTCACCCTGTATGTCCAGCCGCAAAAAAATAAAAAAGAGGTGTATTATTTTATTTTCATCACTCGGAAAGCCATAGGATTCTCCGAAACCTCTTCCGCCTTATTACAAAAGATAGTTAAACCTGGTTTAACTTAGACTTGGTTTATCTCTCTTGCCGACACTTTCTTTTGAATATTTTTGAAGTGAGACGTCATGCGAGATAAACCAAGTCTAAGTTAAACCAGGTTTAACTACTTTTTGTAATAAGGCGGCTTGAGTCCAGCTTCAGTCCCTTTTACTGAGAAACAATAGATTCCGCTTTAGTTACGATCAGAAACCTAAACTCAATGTAACTAAAACTTTAAACTCAAATATGCTATTCACGCCTTCAACACCGCTTTCAGTCCCCTCTTAAACGAATTACGCTGAAACTGGCGACACTATAGATGTATGTAACACCGATAGTTTATGTCTAACATTACAGTTTTCCCGCGATAGTTTCCCGGCGCTTCTATACTAGTAATAAATCGAGGACTTGCTAAAGATTTAAGCCGTTAGATTCACTCTATCGCATTTAAAATTATGACATTTATGATTCGTTTCGAATTCAAATATTTATTGCTCAACACAGTACATGATATTGCATTTCTAGATTTCAGGTGAAGTTCACTGTGATGTACCAAACTCAGGCATGCTAGATTTAATAATTAAATTATACACATTCTCAACCAAGTAAAATAAAAATCGTTGACAATGACATTCCATTAGTGTTGTCTCCTTCACACATACAGAAAATTGTATTCGTTATTCCATGTGGGATGTGCTCACTCTTTTTTACTGAAGCCTCTTTTTCGCGAACCCAAGAACGTTGCGGGGATATTATATAACATCACGTGTGTAATCCTCGAAAGGTTAGACAGAAGTGCAACGGACAGAACACTCTCATTTTCAACAGTAATATTTAGTCCCAATGTAATAACTGCAAGCTTTCGGCCTTCAGTCAGTCACAAATCCAGACAGAAGACATCTGACGATTTCAATATTTAGAACATGTCTGCAATACGGTCGTGTTCAACGGGTATTGAATTTTCGACATCCTGATACTGATATATTTATGAGAATAAGCGCTGAAACACATTGGTAGGAGGTACTCAAGAAGTACTGTGAAAAAACATTGAATAATGTTTCAATATAATGTGTAGTAATTTAATTTCATGAGTTTGTCTGTAAAAAAACGTACATGCTAAGAAGTAATCAATATGACAACACTTTTTTAAACTCGTGTTCTGTTTTGTTTACGGATTCGTATAGAGGAGGCTCGGGGAAGTAAAATCCATTTTTCAAATTTGACCCCCTTGCCCCCCTTCACCCCCACCTTTAGGCGGATCTCGGAAGTTAAGAGACTTGGAACATTTTTTTTTTCAGAGTCATTGAAAGGGGCAATGCGTTAGTCGAAATAATTTTTCAAAGCTCCCCCTCTCCCCCTCTTCACGCCCCGCGAGCTGCGCGCAGCTCGCGCAGCCACGCAAATACTAGTCACAATTATAAACAGGCAAAGGTGTGGTTGTGCGATGTTTGAAACACAATCATTTTACCAGTTATGTTTAAGTACATAAATATTATATTGGGTGAATCCAGGGCCACCAACCAAGCACAATCCCAGTCTCCAAGTTGTCACAAAATTAATAAAAAAATATACACGAGGGAATATTTTGAATAATTATTTAAAATAGTAAAAAAGAAGAGAAAGAAAAAGTTTATTATGAAATAATCAGCACCTTTATGCTCTCCTTTATAATGTAATGCCCTGTTAAGTATTTTGTGTGTATTTTATAAATTATAAATAAACTTAAAACAATAATTTCTTGATGACCAAGCAGCCCGCTACCGCTCATGTTTCGCGCCTTGTATTTAATTGTACGTTTCGTGTTACAGTTAGTAACTGTACCGTCTCAGTTTCGGTTCGGCTGCTTTTTTTTAATTACCCCCGCCAACGTCCACGCGAAGACATTGCAACTCAGTTCGGGTTTTTTTTTTCGTTTTTTTTTTTATTTAATTTACAGGGTGTTTGATTAAATTGCGTACAATAGCTCAAAAGTGGACTCAGCATCATTATGAGCCCTTTTCTAGTTCGGTTCGGGTCAGCTTCAAGTCTGACCGGATGCGGCTTAGTACCAGTACTTTACATAGAGTAATTGCCTATCTGACCTCTAAAACAATGGCTGTAGTGCGAAAATCAGGCCTTAGCCTTACCAAATGTGGTAAGGCTACGTACCCGTAACGACTGCAAAAGATCTTTTAATGACAGCCAGGAGCAGCGGCACAACAGTATCAATTAAAAATTTAAAATACCTAACCACAAAATGTACCAATTTAGTGATTCTTCATTGAATAAGCAAAAAATCACATTTTGTATTTAACAATATCAAACCATTATAAATTAAATTTTACATTGAATTGGATTTATTATGATAAAAACGCAAAAAAGATATTTCACCCACTTATTGTGTTATTTTTAAGAACCAAATTATATTTTTTTATATTCGTTCATTGATACTGAACTCGCCCCTGAACTATGGCTTGCAATATAGTAACACCCTGTATAAGTGTGGTAAACTCGCTGTCGGTGACTGTACTTCGTTGAAACGCTATGTAAATTGGGTGTGATACTGCGAGAGTTATGCTGGTCTCCTAAATAGGGCACTTGGTTATAAAGTATTCTGAATTGAGGAGTAAGAAACTGTCGTTCAGGTGTGGTGAGGACAGTCTATTCCACAATGCATCAACTGATTGATTTCCGTTTTCTTGGTGTCGCTGGCACGATAATAATTTAAAGTTTGTTGGTTCAATACTTAAGAACGTATGCTACCTCAGATTAGCAACCCTATTTGTGGTGGTTCAAACTTCGCTTGAAATACTGTTAGAATAAAGTTCTAATCAGCTTGCACTACAAAGCGGTTGTTACGTCTTTCGCTGCGGCCGAATAGTGCGAAATTAGTGGTATTTTGCGATTTACAAAAAAACTATTGATTGGACTAAAAAAGTAAAACACTATGATGTGAGTATGTTGCTTGTAGAATTATTTGGCAAAAAAATCAGAACGATGACATGTATTTTAGTATGGTTTTTACTCGTTAAAAGAAATTTTTAACGGTATCTTCGCGATTTTTTTCTATCAAGCAAAGTTAGTTGTATTATGTTTTCACAACACTATGTCACTAGCATATATCCTGAAGAATATGATATATTTTTCTGATTTTGATTACTGCAGTGAATCATATACTTTTACGCATTATAAAAATCGCGTTTGAGGTAGTATAAGCTCTTAAGGAAACTCCCTGGTTGCGTAAAAAATTAAACGTCTGTACTCTGGAAGAGAAAAAGAAGAATCGGCATTGACTATGCCTTCAGAAATTTTGTTTTAGCCGTTGCCCCACACCATAGATTTCTCCTGTATGGAAAGAAAGAATACATCTTTAACAAATGACACAAATTTGTTTTTTTTTGCATGGTTGGTGCTTTTCATCATCATCAGCCCACTTACTGCAGGGACTCAGGTCTCCTCTCTAAGAGAGGGATGGGCCATTATAATCCACCACGCGGGCCCAGTGCGGGTCGGTAGATGTCACATGTCTTCGAATTTTTTGGTTCAAAGACATGCCGGTTTCTTCACGATGTTTTCCTTCACCATAACGGTGAAGCTTCTCTACAAAATACCTTTACTAAATTATACGTTCCATGGAGTTAAAAACCATTATAACAGTTTTCAGACTACATCAAATATTTACGAAAAACCACTAATTTAGACAAAGACAGTTTGTACAAAACTATTTTCGTTTCACTAATATCAGTTGTCTAAATCCCGAACGAAACCAGAGAACAGACATTATTGGATATAAATTATTCAACTGAATTAGCGCCAGTGAAACGTCCCAAAATACTGGATTTCAGAAGAAACATTGCTTTATTATTAACGAATGACCTAATAGTCTGATTAGCGTCTAGACTAAACTAATTATTATCTAAATCTGAATGCACTGACGTTTTATAAATGTCTGAAATAAGTGCTTTTTAGAGTAGGTGCGATTTAACAGTTTTTAATGAAGTTTTCTATATACGTTAGGACACAGGAAAGCGATTAGTGCGCTTAAAGGCCTAGTCACGTTTCGATCGCTTTTAAATTGTTCTATACTCCTTCTTTCCAGTAAATTAAAATGGTTCATTCAATATTTGTTTCAATCATTGTTATTTCTGTTAGAATTTTACTTTGTCGACGTTGTGTGTCTTTAGGAAACTTCGGTTTACCTTGCTTACTAATTAACCAGTGTACGAGTACCACGAAAATCACAACCCTCTTTTGATCGTGCCGTAGTCGGGTAAACAGAACAAGACAACCAAGAAATCGCAAAGAGAGAGAAAAACTAAGTTAGTTAGTTTAGTGTTGTTGGTAGATGTTTTTAGCCTCTATAGCAAAATCTCAACGTTTTCGTAAAATCAGATGTTATTAAACTAACAGCCAACTTTTCAAATTCAAAACCACCACATCATAAGATTCCGTGTGAGTTATCCCAACCACAATAGCCACAAACCACATACCCTAACTAAACTCCTGTATACCCTAACTAAGTTACCTTTTAGCCCGATGTTCCAGTCAAGCCTACCTCTATTCCTATACTCATTAGACTTGCGTGTAGTGTGTCTTTGGGACAAGGATATAATTGATAGGCCTTGAGTTCCAATTAGTTTCTCTCATGGTGATCGGCATCAGAGTCTCATTATCTATGCATTTATTTTCAGAGAATCAGGGAGTGTGAATAAACTACATAGGTATATCACTTCACTAAATCACTATCACTACATATTATAAAACAAAGTCCTCCGCCGCATCTGTCGGTCTGGCTGTCTGTCTGTTCGCGATAAACTAATAACCCTCCTTTTGGGCTTTGCCGCAGTCGGGTAAATAAATAAAATAAAAAAAATAAAATTCATTTAATTCAGGCAAGACGCCCATAAGACATAAAATAAAACACCAAATTACATAAAAAAATGAATTAAAATTAAGTAAACTAGTTAAAAAAAACTGGCCAAGTGCGAGTCGGACTCGCACATGAAGGGTTCCGTACCAAAACGGTATGCTATAATAATTTATACAATTTCTTCTATGGGCCAATGAAACTTGACCTCTAGATTGTATAGGCGCTCATACGATTCAGGGACCAAATTATATTGGTTAACTGCTGTTTCCATCTGTTATCTGTCCTTATAAAGTTCTACTTTTCAGATTTTTTTCATATTTTCTAAACTTATGGTTCAAAAGTTAGAGGGGGGGGGACGCATTGTTTTTTACTTTTGGAGCGATTATTTCCGAAATTATTGACATTATCAAAAAATGATTTTAGTAAACCCCTATTCATTTTTAAATACCTTTCCAACAATATATCACACATTAGGGTTGAAATTAAAAAAAAATCACTTCCCACTTTACATATAGGGGGGCTATCCTAATAAAACATTTTTTTTCCAATTTTTATTTTACCACTTTGTCGACGTGATTGATACACATATTGGTACCAAATTTCAGCTTACTAGTGCTAACGGTCACAGAGATTAAGCGAGGACGGACGGACGGACAGACAGACATGGCGAAACTATAAGGGTTCCTAGTTGACTACGGAACCCTAAAAAAACGACTGCGCCGATTTTCATGCTGTTTTAACCAATGGATTGAGTAGTTCTCGAGGAAGATTTTAGTGACAGCTTAAGAAAATAAAGTAAAATTTCCTCATCACTGACACATTAATAATCAATTAATAAAGTTTATAACATAATTCATGAAGCGTAAGGCCGTGGTTTACCCAATGGTACACCTACATTGACCCAGTTATGTTTAAGTCCTACGTAATAAAAGCCTAATGCCATCAACCGGGCACAAATTCAGACTTTGCTTCTGAGATATTCAAAAAAACCCAATAAAGCTTTGCCCGACTTGGAAATCGTACCCAAGACCTCATTCATGCACAGCAGTCGCGCTTGCGACCACTAGACCAACGAAGTAGTCTAATATACCTTTCGAGAAATCTATATATATATATATAAACTAGCTTTTGCCCACGGCTTCGCCCGCGTGGATGTCGGTTTAACTACAAAAATGTCGATTTTCCATACAAACTTTCATCACCTATTTAACTCCCTTAGGGGTTGAATTTCGAAAAATCCTTCCCTATTCCTTGTCTACATTATAAAGGGAACCTCTGCAAAATTTCAGCTTTCTAGGTCCAAGGGTTTGGGCTGGGCGTTGATGAGTCAGTCAGTCAGTTGCACAGAGGTTCCCTTTATAATGTAGGCAAGGAATAAGGAAGGATTATTCGAAATTCAACCCCTAAGGTAGTTAAATAGGCGATGAAAAATTGTATGGAAAATCGTCATTTTCACGCGGGCGAAGCCGCTGGCAAAAGCTAGTACTGCATATAAATAACACAAGAGGAATATAGCTCGGAAACTTAATGATTCATATTACTGAGTTACTATTCATTAGATAATATTAGTAACTGTATTTATACAATGTTACTAATTAGAGGTTAGTAAACCATTACAAAACATATAATAAACTTCCTCCTGTTAATTTAAAACAATTTGTAAAAAAAATCGATGATGCAATATTTGTTTGGGTTTCATCGGGTCATTTCCGTAATCATCCGGAAATCGTTGGTTTTGAACCGTTTTTACTATTTAAATTGAGATCAAGGGTTTTATTAAAGGCTACATACCTAGTTCCGGATAAGTTTCAGACCGCTTCCTAGCCAAACCATGTTCTTCTTAGCGCGTCGATGGAAAATTATCATTAAATATATTTGGCCCAAAATTCAGTTATGCGAACTCCGCTCGCTGATGCAGTACCTATAAGATCGACAATTAGTGTGCAGGTGTCAGGGCATGCAGCGCAAGATCACCCATCTGAAGAGATTGTCTTTGCTACGGCTGACTTGGGTTTGGAGTCTATTTAGAGATTTCCAAGTCAAGGCTTTGTGGAAGGCTTTCATATGGCTCGATGAAGCCGTCAGGACTCAGGGGGCTTAAGCACCCGCCGGGACTGCGGGTTGTTCGAAAGAGATACCGTGACCTCGACACAAAGGGCTAGGAAGGAACATGGGTGGTTTTTAGTCAGTAGAAGTCTGACACTCCCTGTTCCCGCCAGAGCTCACGTCTCTCGAGCTGTGTAGACATGGCTATTATCTATGTTGGCTGATATTGCTATAAAGTCCGTTATCCGAATAACTTCGGCTAAGACGATACTGAAAGATTAATTTAGCACTGTTTCACTTTTTATGATATTGTGATTTTGTTCTAGTCAATATTTAGAAGTTAACGACGCCATTATTGCTTATTTAGTCAGTATTTCCTAAATCGTCAAAGAAAAATCAACCGAAATAAAATTATGAACTTTACAGTCTTAAAGTTTTATGTAGTTATGATCTAAACCATTTTATGATGTTATCGTATTTTTATACACCGTGAGGAGGTCGTGGCTTAGTAATAACGGCTTTTTAGGTCGAGGTTAAGCCGCGATGGCCTAGGATGGTCCATGGATGGGTGACCACCTATTACATACCGAGTTTCCCTTACATTTCGGCTGTCATTTTGAGTAAAATCTATAAACCTTCCGCAATAAAATTAAAAACCATTACGTGGTGAAGGATTTTGTTATAGTTACTATTTAACTAAATATACTTAAAATAAAATCCCTCAAACGTTGTTATATCCCTATATATAAAATGTTTTACTCTTGTCTGTTCTTTAGCGGTTTTTACAAAACTCGCGGAGCAATCGGTCTTCAGGGATAAATTGTTCTCAAGAGTTACGATTATCTCAGTAATAGAGCACTAGTGGATACTACCCTCATACCTCGTATATTTACCGCTATCGTGTTGAAGATAACTGTAGAGTCACTACCAAATATTTACGAGTATGTCTAGATAAACTGTGTTAAATAACCAAGAAAATTATAATGATTTTTTCAACTGAAAGTTTCTGTCGATTTTAGTTATTCTACAGTCGGAAGGGACACCATAACACCACAAACGCTTACCACCGTTCTGAAAGCGAGTATACAGGCAACATTTTTTCATACTAATATAAAGTAGTTTGCACCTTATTCGGCTTATTCCACAAATCCCCCCTGAAAATCCCCCCTGAGGGGGAAAAGTGGAATCCAAAAAATAAAGTCTACAAATCCCCCCTAAAATCCCCCTTAGGGGGGAAAAGTGGAATTGAAAAAAATATTATTCCACAAATCCCCCCTAAGGGGGAAAAGTGGACACCAAAGAAAAAACAAGTCTACAAATCCCCCCTGAAAATCCCCCCTAGGGGGGAAAAGTGGAATCGAAAAGAAACAACGTCCAGAAATCCCCCCTGAGGGAATCAAACTCTTTTGACCATTCACAAGTTTTATTTTTTTACTAACCCATATTGTCCCACTGCTGGGCAAAGGCAAGTTAAAATCGCTTTATATTTATTGAAGTTTAAATACTGAAATTGGCAGACATGTCTAATGAAATGTTTTTTTTTTATTAGATTAAAAATAATAATATTGAGGTGCTCGTGGCTTAATAAGAACTGCCACTCGGGTCGATCTTTAGGTAAAGCTGTGCTTGCCTAGGTCGGTCTGTGGATGGGTGACCGCCTGACATACCGAGTTTCCTCCGTGCCTCGGAAAGCACGTTAAGCTGTTGGTCCCGGCTGCCATATATATAGATCTTTGGCAGTCGTTACAGGTAGTCAGTGACCTGAAATTCTGACATCCAGTCTTACCAAAGGGTATCGTATTACCTAGTATTAACTGAGTTGTGGAGGTCAGATAGGCAGTCGCTCCATGTAAAATACTGGTATTCAGCTGCATCCGGTTAGACTGGAAGCCGACCCCAATATAGTTGGGAAAAGGTTAGGCAGATGATGATTAAAAATAATAATATAACTATATTATTAAGTTAACTTTATGTTATGTTATAGTTTATTTGGTAGTTTGTGGGACTTTACCATCTATGCTTTAAAAAAAAAAAAAAAACATTCCAGTTTTCAATACCTCTTTCCTACTTCTGATCTCCTGGTAGTTTGTGGGACTTTACCACCTATTCTAAAAAAAAAACTTTCATTCCAGTTTTCAATACCTCCTGCCTACTTCTGATGTCCTGGTAACTAGTTTCATCTATGCTTTTTTTTTTTAAACTTTCATTCCAGTTTTCAATACCTCCTGCCTACTTCTGATGTCCTGGTAGTTTCATCTATGCTTTTTTTAAAAAAAATTCATTCCAGTTTTCAATAACTCTTTTCCTACTTCTGATCTCCTGGTAGTTTGTGGTGGGACTTTACCATCTATGCTTTTTTTTTTAACTTTCATTCCAGTTTTCAATACCTCCTGCCTACTGCTGATGTCCTGGTAGTTTGTGGGACTTTACTATCCTTTTTTTCTCATCTCCTACTTGTCCTCGCCAATGCCGTTTGAAAATGTAACCCTAAGGGGGAAAAGTGGAATAACTCAAAATGATAAGGGGGATTTTCGGAATGATTTTACATTTGAGTTCAGTTTTCCACCCCAAAGTATTCTCTCAGGGGGGATTTGTGGAATAACTCAAAATGCCAAGGGGACTTTCTGGACATGTCTTACATCCGAGTCCAGTTTTCCCCCCTGAGGGGGATTTTCTCAGGGGGGAAAAGTGGAATAAGCCCCTTATTCTATGGAAGCGGAAAATGGGGATCCTAGGATCAGGATCTGGATCCTGGGAAAACTGAAAATCGCCATTTTGATTCTTCTTTGGGTTACAATGCACCGTATAGAAGGTTGTGCGTATGTGTTTACAATAGGGGATTGGACAAAAAAAAACTAATAAGTCCGTCAGATAGATTTTCAAAAACTATTGACCACATATTTTTTTCTTTTTTCCCGTGAATAAAAAATCAAGACACAGTGCTTCGAAAACTCGTGTGACGTCATATGCTAGTACATTTTGTACCTTCAAGTGACGTTTCAAACCCCACTCCATGATCTTTGACGCGCTTTAACTTCATAATTTTTTATTGATTTGAAAAAAACAAACAACACGTATCCAATATTATTCGATAATCTAACTGACGGACTAAACAGAATCATATTTTTTTGAGTCAGTCCGATTCCCTATTAAGAATTTAAGATACATTTTGAATTCATAAACCACGCCGTAAATCCCACCATTCCCATAGTTTCTTATCAGTCTTAATTTTCATACTCAATCATTAATCTTCTATATTCCAGAAACACAGGATGTCTCAAAACTGCAAATCGTCATACACGGCTGCGACCTCGAGGGACGCGAATAACAACACGCTGTATCATGGAGGGACCGGGCAGGGGTATGGGGGGAGGAGTTATGCACCACCCAGTGTTGCCAGCAATGGAAACTTTCAGGTGAGAGAACATACCGATGTTCTAGTATAGGCATTTTCCAAGCTGTCCTACAATACTTTTTCTTAACTGTAAAAAAATTGAAACAAACGTTTTAATCAAATAAAAATAGCACAGAACAGTTCGTAACTCTTGGGTTCGAACCCAGGCAGGCTCATTAGTTTGTGTAATTTATTACATCACCGCTGCTCTCAATACGGTGAAGGAAAAAATCTTGAGGAAACCGACATGTCTTAGAACCAAAAAATTCGAAAAAATGTGACATCACCAACCGGCGCTGGGCACGCGGGGTGGGTTATAGCCCAGCCCTCTCCTAAAGAGGCCTGAGTCCCTGCAGTGGAAACATTATAGGCTGATGATGATGAAATCAACTCAACATATTGATGTCCATAATCTGATGAGAACAAAATCATATTTTTGAAGTCAGGAAAAGTCCCTATTGCCTTAGATTTAAAGGTATACATCAAGCTATACAAATCCAGTGTATCCTGTCCTCATTTTATATGGGCTTACCGTATAGTGAAAGCTCAGCTCAATTAGGTTTTGTCTACTGGTCGACCAATTAGATTTTCTTACCGATAGTATTTCCTTCGTTAATAATGAAAACAATAAATAAAGCAATACAATTATCCGCTCCATAGCGTCCATAGATAAGAAACGCCACATTTTTCATACATTATGTATGGAATGTCTGACTGAGTTGCGAAGTCTGTCCGTCTGTGTGGATTTGCGCTTCACTGCGCAATTGTATCATACTCGTGTGTGTAGAAATTTCTTATGAATTAAACAGATACATACAAAAATTATCAGAGTAAAAGAAAAAAAACTTCATGCTAAAGAAATAAATCGGCAAATTTTCTTCATCATCATCATCAGCCTATATTGTTCCCACTGAAGGGACTCAGGCCTCCTCTCTAGGAGAGGGATGGGCCATAATCCACCACGCGGGCCCAGTGCGGGTTGGTAGATGTCACATTTTTCATTTTCGTATTCTCACGATGTTTTCCTTCACCGTTTTGAGAGCAGCGGTGATGAAATAAATTACACAAAGTAATGCGCCTGCCTGGGTTCGAACCCACGACCTACTGTTCGTAAGTCGGGGCCGATGATACCACTGGGCCACCGCTGCTACAAATTTTCTTTCAATTTACGAAATTGGGAAATACTGTCACCAACACCACCACCTGTCACCACCTGTCTGGCCTCATTATTAACATAATATAACACCATCCCGTAATCCTCGGAGGGTTCTATTCTATTCTATTTATCTTCGGGGACGCCGGCAGACACCAGACGGGCGATCAGTCCTTTCGTTGTGGATTATTTCGCCCAGTTCCCCATTTTGGTGGATCCCCTTCATGGGTTACTGGTGGTCGGCATCGCGAATCTTCCTGTTGCTTTGCAGAAGCTCACCAGTTGTTCGGTAGAGATTTCTGCGAGCTTCTCTTCATTAATCTCATCTGTCTCCTCCTCATATATCCTCGGAGGGTTGTTTAAGTCCCATGTAATAGGGGGCAAGCCTATTGCTATTAACCGGGTACAAATTAACACCCTTTGCCTGCCCTGAGAATCAAATTCAGGACCCCGTCGGGGCTGCGGATTATCGTAAGGCATAACGCGGCCTCGGCATATGGGCGAAGAAGGAACATGGGTTTGGTTTTTAGTCAGTAGAAGTCTGACACTCCCCTTCGCTCTGCCCAAGAGCGGGGGGGGTTAATCGATGATTTTCCGACCACAAAAACAAAAGGACTTCATGGACAGCAGTCGCGACTGAGACCACTAGACCAACCGGACGAACAAAGTTTTCTTACAATTTATTAAATTGGGAAGTACTGTAGTCTCATTATTTTTCAACAATACAAACTTCACCCACTCGATTGTGTTTGACTTGGTACAAACTTATATGTTTAACTTTGTGTATGCCTCTTGTACTACAATCTCCTTTCTATGAAATATTTTTTTTATTATTATTCTCTTTATTTATTTTCCTTGTATACTAATTTACATTTTTAAATATTTGTTAAAAAAAAAGATATCAAAAAACATTTAAAAATATAAAAAAATAGTAGTCCAAAGGTGTCGGGAGCAGGGTCCAAGCTACCGGCGGTTAGGGTTCCAGAGACAGGAACCTCCTCTTAATACGGGCCGTATCGAGAAGTACTGCCTTCTGAATCAGGCCCTTGATCCAACCACCAAGCGAAAGTTTTGACAGGTGGTCGTCCATGCTCTTTGCTATCAGGCCATTGGCCGTGACGACTATCGGCACAATGATAGCCGAGCCCACATGCCACATATCGACAACCTCGTGAGCTAGGTCCAGATATTTTATTTGCTTCTCTTTCTCAGCTTTCACGAGGTTCTCGTCATGTGGGATGGTAACATCGATTATCATATTATTATTATTATTATTAACAATAATATTTTGCTCTACACTGGCATATTATTTACTTCCTTGAATTCATTTTATCTCAAGCGTCTGTAATAAGAAATCTAGGAATTGTTGGTGCTCTATTTCTTTCAAAACTTATTTATGGACTCACTCTTCCAAGAAATTTAATTTTCCAGTGAGCTTAGGTTCTCTACTGTCTCAATTTTCCAGTTTATAGATTAATTCAGGTACTCCGCTTTCAATAGTACATACTAGCTGTTGCCAGCGGCTTCGCCCGCTACAACTCGAAAATTATCCCACAGGATAATAAAATAAAAAAATAAATTCTATGTGTTAATTCAGGTTATAAACTATGTGTATCAAATTTTATCCAAATTCGTTCAGTAGTTTTTACGTGAAAGAGTAACAAACATCCATCCATCCATCCATCCATACTTACAAACTTTCGCGTTTATAATATTAGTAAGATAAAACTTTTAATAATTACGACACTACAGATTTATCTTATCTTCCCATTTACGACAAGAAATCAAAAATCTTAATCACTCATAAAAACATGGAAAGTCGGTCAAAAATGTAACATTCATTTATATATTATTAAGAATATTTTATTGAGGCAGAGAAATGATCCAGATTCGTAAATTTTACATACGTAAGCGAATTACTTCGGTATACCTATAGCCAGAACTATAGCCAGTTAGGGTCCGTTCACACCGACCGGCTGAGTGAACAGAGTTTTAAACCATTTTAATAAGATTTTTTTTTACGTCACTTCTTTTGTTCTTGAGATCAATTTGTTCTTCTGTTCTTGAGCGTAGTTAGGTACATGTCAAATAACTTTATTACAATGTTTCAAAACTCTGTTTTAAACATGATAAAAATCTGCTCTCTTTTCCGAGACGGTCGGTGTAAACGGAACCTTATACGGCTATGTCGTTATATGGCCATGTAGCTGAAGATTGTAATTATTAAATGTGGAGCACCCAATGTTGATCGTCCACTTAAAATGTAACGGTTAAGGCGACGCTTCCGGGGCGAAAATAAAGAAACAACAATCATTTTTGGAGTTTGTTTAAATTGCACTGAATTCTGGTTATTTTAGGATTTAAGGAGAACGCTTATAAAATGCAATAATAATAATATTATCTAACTAGGAAGTTGGATAACATTTCAAGACTAGAATTAATAGCTTAGATTCCTATCTAAGCTATTAATTACAAAAACGTAAGAACTGTACTTAGTAATCTTCCGGAAACTTGTACTCAACTACTGCATTAAAATGATCACCATCATCATTCTTCTGCCCTTATTCCAATTTATTTGGGGTCGCCGTAGTATGTCTATCATTAAAATAATCAAATAATTTTAGACTTCTATTAGAAGTCTAAAAGCAAGTCAAGCTTACTGACCAAATAAGAAATTCGATACTGCGTTCCAAAACTCAAATTGCCGACATAGGTCACACGGCTGCCAAGCTTAAATGGAACTGGGCTGGCCACATCTGCCTCATGCCGGAGGAGCTATGGGCTAAAGTAACCACACAATGAGTCCCAAACAGCAGTAAACGGCAACGCGGCCGGCCCAGAAGAAGATGGCGAGACGAACTCGACTTTTTTCGCAGGGATTGGCAATCAACAGCATTGAATAGGGATAAGTGGAAAGAGTGAAGGGAGAGGCCTTTGCCCTGCAGTGGGACACAAACGGTTAGTAATAATAATAATAATTAGAAGTCTAGTCGGCAGACTAACTTGATGATTCCTACAACCAATGTCTACACTTGACCATTGCCCGACTTTAAAAGAGGTTTCCGAGTTAGTTTCGGTTATTACTTCTCAGATTTTGAACCTAGATAGGGTCGATGTTTCTTAAATGACTACCATTTACGAAACATCGACCCTATCTAGGTTCAAAACGATAACATGTGACGAGTAAAAGTGTTTTTAAAACCAATTTACGGAAATAAAAATGATTTATAAATAAAAAAACGAACTAAGACATCGTAGTAGACAACTAAGGGCCGGTTTTTCAATCGCCAGATAAACCGTCAAGTAGCTAACAGTTCAATAAATTTATCTGATTCTTTAACGAACGAATAAAGAGTTTCAATTTTTCAAAGCCCAGTTACTGTTCAGATTGTTAACTGACCGATTTTTGTGACTAGCTTCACACTACATCTGCGAGAGCGAGATGCACTTATAAACGTTTACAGATGTTAGAAAGAGACAGACAACTTTCAACTTAACGGGAATCTTAGCAATAACATTCTTCGTATCTTTGACGAATTGTCTTCGTGTTAATATTTTTTGTTTCCGTTCGAATATCTTCTGTTTGTGTAATAATAATAATAGTTTATTAATGCTTCAGTGTACATAATTGAGTTTAGTGTTTGGAGCCTCCTTTTAAGCAAATAATGCCTGTGTTAGGAGACTCCGCTCTTCCATAACATAGCAATAATTACACTTAGTAATGCTAGAATTGATTACAATTTAAATACTTAAAACTAAAAAAAACTAAAAAATAATTTATGGAATGTTGAGAGTATTCTCGAGTAGGAATTGTAGCGTGTGCGTGTGTGTGCGTGTGCGTGTGTGTGAGGGTGGATGTGGGAGTATAGGTGAGGGTGTGTATGCGCGTGTGTGAGTGAGAGTGTGTATGGTGTTGTGTGTGGCGTATTGTATTTGCTAGTGTATATGCTCTAGAAGTGCCTCCGTGTCATCATAGGTAAGTGTCTTAATATAATTGGTTAAGATCTTTTTACATTCAAAAGTTGTTTTATTGAATAGCTCAATTTTTTTGTTTAATTTATTATAAAGTTTCGCTGACCTTTTATTAAATTGCCTGGTGGCAAATATAGTTTTTGTTTGTGGGATTTGTGCAACAATATCAGCCCTTCTTTTCTGCAATAATACTGGATCAAAAGGTAGGGTTTTATGTTTTTTTATGACTGCATGTGTGTTTATTCCCTGTGTTTTAATCATGGAAAATTCCCCAAAACGTGAGTGTTCCATGAATTTATAATAAAAGTGAAGTGAGATTATTGACCGAACTAGCTGTTGCCAGCGGCTTCACCCGCTGCAACTCGAAAATCATCCCACGGGAAGATAAAATCGGGATAAAGACTATCCTATGTGTTAATTCAGGTTTTAAACTATCAAAACAGATGAAAATCATAGACTCTCTCCTTCTTAGTTGGAGCGCATTACTTTTATTATATGATTGTTATAAATTTGTATATTAAGTGTTTTTTTTTTCATTATATAAATGAAATTTGATTAAATATTGAATTTTATTTTGGTCATTTACCGTTTTCGGGTACAAATATCCCGATTTTTAGATGGTAAGTCTACCGATCTCGCTCTATGACGTTCGAGTCCACATGATACGTCAAGTAACTGTCCGTTAGCGTGCTAACGGGTGTGTAAAGGGGCAGTTAAATTTATTCACTGGTTACAGAGTTTAACTGGCCGTTAGGGCCTATCTGTCTATTGAAAAATTGAGATTCTTATTAACTGTGGAATTAACCTTATCTCGTCGATTAACTGACTATTGAAAAATCGGCCCTAAGAGATCCGTAAAAAATAATCTGTAGCATTTAGAATTTAATTAAGATTTAAGAAACATAAAAACTCTATCACAAAAATACAAGCCGTTACTTCCTAACAAAACACAAATAGAAACCATCCCAAAACAAACTATTAATTCTAATTCCCAAAACACTAATTGCTTAAACACAAACCGAAATAATTGGGCTCGTCCTTTTGTCCGGCAGAGATCGATACACACCTTAACGGCCCTTTCTCTGTAGGACAGAAATGATAATGGCGTGCCTAATTGCACCCGTTCGTTTCAACGCGATCCAATTTCCAGCAGTTGGGCAATGCGTAATGTTTTTGGCGAAATGTGGATCCGGAATTGTATTGAGGCTGGTAATGATAGGTAGTTTGTGGATGTGTGATTTCAGGAAATGAGATTTAAAATGTAATAATATCATGTCTGATGTTTCGGATCACTACATAGTATAAAACAAAGTCGCTTTCTCTGTCCCTATGTCCCTTTGTATGCTTAAATCTTTAAAACTACGCAACGGATTTTGATGCGGTTCTTTTTAATAGATAGAGTGATTCAAGAGGAAGGTTTTAGTATCATTTTTGCACCCGTGCGAAGCCGGGGCGGGTCGCTAGTATTGTAAAATTGTCAGTTGCTGGGGGGAAGGAAAACATCGTGAGATATTTCTCGACGACATGTAAAGCCAAGTGAGACACCTATGCGGCGGCATAAAAAATCTGACACCAAGTTAGGCACTAACCACACGATAAATCAAACTCAAACTCAAAGCATTTATTTCAATTAAGCCATTACAGGCTGAAATGAAAGAAAGAATCATGTCTACTCCTAAGGGTAAGGCAGAGGTGTAGTAGTTGCCCGTCGGGGCCGCGGATTTTTGTACTAGATTACGTGGCCTCGGCGCAAGGGCAAAGAAAGAACAGGGGTTCGGTTTTTAGTCAGTAGAAGTCTGACACTCCCCTTCGCTCTGCCCAAGAGCGGGGGGGGGTCATTCGATGATTTTCCACCCACCAAAACAAAAAGAGGTGTAGTAGTTAGTAATTTTGATAGTTATGTTGAGGTTTCATGTAATAGGGGGCGAGTTTATTGCCATTGACACGGGCACAAAATCAAATGGGATTCAAAAAGAGACAGACATAAATACACACGCTCCTTCATCCTATTTTATGAGTTGCAGTTTCTTTTCTAGGGCCACTTGCAGCATTCTGCCACGTTATTGCGCTTCGGTTTAAAAATGTGATGAACGAAATTACAAAAACATATAGTACATTGTTACCTTAGGGGTGAAAGTAACTTATTTAGTCCCCGAGACGGGGTTTGGCGCCTGAGCGCAGCGAGGGCGCTAATAGTTCGAGGGACTAAATAAGTCTTTAACCCGAGGTAAACACTGTGCTTTTCATTACGAATACAAGGAAAGTTGATGGGAATAGGCTTGCGCCCAATTACCTAAATCGAAAGAAAGAAGAAAAAAAAACAAATTGACAAAAAAAAATAAAAAGTAAACATAAGAGAAACACTTAAAATCGGTTAAATCTAATCGGTGGATGGCAATAGGCTTGCTCCTAATCACATCGGTTGGAGGCAATAGACTTGTCCCGAATTACATCAATTGATGGCAATAGGCTTGCTCCCAATAACCTAAATCGGTGGATGGCAATAGGCTTGCTCCTAATTAAATCGGTTGATGGCAATAGGCTTGCTCCTAATTAGATTGGTTAATGGCAATAGGCGCGCTCCTAATTACATCGGTTGATGGCAATAGGCTTGTTATTTTTCTGACTCCCTTTTAGTTTCATGTCATTAGGTACATTGATTCAAACCCATCCATGCATTGATTTCACCTGATACAAGTATCTGAAAAGGTGATCTCCAAATCATGTTTGTTAACGCTGCATGTCATTTAAAATAAACCTTTAATCCGTCATAATCCACCAGTGTCCATAAAGTGACAGTACCTAACTATTTTCCAAGTAACTTTCCATTACTATTAATATCATAAACGGGATATTTACCATGTTTGTTTGTTTATCCGTGATCATGGTGCTTGTAACAGCGCCGAAATATCGGGAACTCGAAACAAAAATCAAACATGGTAAATATCCCGTTTATGATATTAATAGTAGTGTCAGTGACCATGTCAGTTTAAAAACTTATATAACTTTCCATTAGTTATTTTACTGACATAAAGTCTAAACGCAACATTAATTCCCAATGGCTTCTGCTTCGCAGACAGTGCAGGTGTAACTTAGACCCCTGCCAATGCCTTCAGCACTTAATTTCGCATGGTCTTTGACAGTGTCCATTTATTTACGATTTGTATTTTATCTCACTTCTTCATCGATAGATTTATTTCTATGAGTCGCTTTTGTCCTGATGGTAGTAATTCACATCTTATTACCATGAATATTAATTAATTACATTTCATTCATTCTCTTGCCCTTATCCCAATTCATTTGAGGTCGGCGCAGCCTGTCTTCTTCTTCCATACTTCTCTGTTTCTCGTCATCTCATGAGACACCTCCTTTCTTACCATATAATTACTAACACAGGCCATCCATCCTTTCCTTGGTCTTCCTCTACTTTTATACCCATCCACATTACTGATGAAAGTAAATATTTAGCATTCTAAAAGAAAGATTAACACATCATCAGCTTGCGGTTACTACCATAAACGCCATCATCATCATCATCAACGTTATCATTTCATTACACTAGGTCTTAAGACAGTGACAATGTAGAACTCGATAGTACATGCATGTATAAGTATAACCATAATCACAACTTTTGGCAAAAAGATTCGCGAGTAACTTCTTCAGTCGGTCCCTCATTACTGAGGATCGTGGTCACTGGATCCTTTCAAGCGAATCATCTGCCTCCACCTACTCCTGTCCAAGGTTGCCTTCACCACCTGCTGAAATTTGCTTGAGGAAGTAGCTTCTTTTACTTGGTCGGACCATCGTGTTGGCGACCGGCCTCGCGGTCGCTTACCTTCGGTATTGCCAACAATGACCAGCTTTTGAGGGCTGCTATCTCCTCTTCGCATTATGTGGCCGAAATAGGACAAAATACGCTGTAGGCAAACTGTAGACAATCGAGTGTTGACATCGAGTTGGGAAAGGATCGACACATTTGTGCGTTTGGCCGTCCATGGAATTCGGAGCATACGCCTTCAGCACCACATTTCGAATGCATCTGTGGCGACTAGCGACATCTATCGCAACACCTGCGTACTAACAAACGATCGACAGAAGTTCCTACATCGCGCTATCAACATTATCCGCGACATAAGCCTATATAGGAGTTCCCGACTTACAACTGTCGGGCAGTTAGCCCGCCGGACACAACACCCGTCCGGTCGGAGGATCCTCCCTTTTCTATGGGGGATGAGGAGCTTTACACCCTGTTCCTCTACCCCTCCCAAACTGGTGACCCCGAGCATGAACGTCAGCGCAGCCTTCGTGCAAGCACTTCATACGTCGTCATCACTTCCCCTTCGCCTTCGAGCAGCGAGTCATACCGTCAGCCAGCAGCCACGGCTTCATGGGGTATCCTGTCCACCAGCATGCAGCGGAAGCGCATTCCTGGACATCACCCCCAGCCTCATCAGCGACTTTGGCACAGCACACTGCACTTCGGCCGGTCAGCAAGCAGAGACGCACTTCTCTCCTGGTCGACGCAGCAGCCAGCCACTACGCAGCACTGCACACTCCGACTCACTGGAGCATACGCAGCATCACCCCGACTCACTGGGGCATCACGGCAAGCACTGCATCACTCCGACTCACTGGAGCTAATATGCAGCATCACCCCGACTCACTGGGGCATCACCGCAGACAGTTCCGACTCACCGTGAACTATGCGGCATCCGGTTCCGACTCACTGGAACCATCCACTGGCTGACAAGCGCCAAGACTTAACCTGCTTTCGACCTCCGGTCTCGGAGGGGAGTGATGTGGCGACTAGCGACATCTATCGCAACACCTGCGTATTAATAAAACGATCGACAGAAGTTCCTACATCGCGCTATCAACATTATCCGCGACATAAGCCTATATAGGAGTTCCCGACTTACAACTGTCGGGCAGTTAGCCCGCCGGACACAACACCCGTCCGGTCGGAGGATCCTCCCTTTTCAATGGGGGATGAGGAGCTTTACACCCTGTTCCTCATACCCCCAAACATCTATTCTCTGTCTTTCTCTCGTTTGGATTGTCCACGTCTCAACTCCATAGAGGAAAATCGGGAAAACTAGTGCTCTGACCAAACGGGCCTTCGTTTTAAAACTTATACCACGATTTTTCCAGATGTTCTGGAGGCGTGTCATAGCATCTTTACCCATAGCTATCCGCCGTTTTATTTCTGGAACGCAGCTACCTTCATTACTTATATTAGACCCCAGATAAACGAAGCTGTCCACAGTATCGATGCCCTGGATGATATAGGCGCCCGATAGCTTTCCCGCATGATCTACCACCATAAGCTTGGTTTTCTATTTATTGCAAGCCCCAATTTGCCACTTTCCACCTCCAATCTGTGCAGTATCTCTTTCATGTCCCCAAATGATGTAGCAAGGAGAACGATGTCGTCAGCGTACCTCAGATTGGAAATCCGCTTTCCACCAACAGCAAACCCCTTGTCCCAGCCCTCAAGAGTCTTGCGAATGATATACTCTGTATACACATTGAAGAGCAAAGGTGAGAGGATGCATCCCTGCCTAACGCCTTTCTTTCGCGAGTAACAGTTCCCACAAAAAATGATTTTAATCAAACTGTTGTCAGTGTACCTACCTGTAACTGCAAGGTATATTTAGATACCAATCAATCACTAACAGACAAGTCCAGTAAGAGTAGTTTCAGCAAACATAGCCTACTGATTATGTTACGATTCTATTTATTCGTCCACAGCACTCGAAATTTTATTAAAACAACATTGAATATAACAGGCAACAGAAACACCCCTATATAACTAGTATAAACACTAAGCCGTCTACGTCTGCAGGGCATAAATGGGGTTGCACCTACCCCAACCGTAATAAAATTATGACGATACCAATCCAATAGGTTATATTTATTTACTTTGGCCCAATCAGACCGAAATGAAGCAAGTTCATTTGCATTTACAAGTGAACCAAGGTGTTCAATCAATCAAACCGCAATAGTAATTAAGTAATAATTGTATTTTTACAGCAAATGACGGCGAAAGTGCTGTTTAGCGGCGTCCCCACGATCAATGACCTCAAGCGGCAGGACAAGACGGAGCGGGAAGCGCGGCGGACACACTAGTGACATCTAGACTCAGGTAAGCGAAACTCAGTTTCAGTATCTTAATTATAGATGGCGGTAGGTGTATGTAGGTACCTAAAGTTCTTAGTAGGTTTGGGTGTGCGTGACTAGATGGCGCTGCTATCAAATAAGAAGGTTTTTTTGATTCTAATTTAGAGTTTTTACAATCACACGTTTTTACATTATTTGATAGCGTTTTCGAACTATGTTGGATTCAGATTTCAGTTTAAGTGGGTGTAATGTGCAATTTAAGAAAGAGTAAATTATTTAAGGTCGAGAAATATTTGGACACGAGTTAATTGTGGTGTACTTTAAAGGTACATCTCTGCCTAACTGTTCAGATATTACAGGGGTGATTTTATGTTATTTTTAACATGAATTAAGTGTGGCTATTAGACTAGCGTTCATTTCAGTCCAATGTAGGTAAGGTGTAATTTAGTGAACACTGAGGACTTAATCGTCATGTAAAATAATTACTAGCCGCGTTTTGTGGCTAACAAACTACTTCAGTTTCGTAACAATATAATTATGTATATAAGCACAAAAGTTAATACTTATTTTTTTACAATTTCAGGTGCTGTATGTGATAAGAAGAAATTATTGGAAGCTAAGGAGTGATCTCGGAAGACAGAGTTTATGTCCATAATAAATATTTTTATATACATTTTTATCATACGATTAAGAAAAGATACATATTTTATACGTAACACTGATTTTAGAACAAAGTATGAATTCATAATTGAATACAGCGGCATCTATTGAGCGCTGCACCGAACTATAATTCGTGTTACATAAAAAATAATATTTTTAATTTTAGATAGTTTTTAAAAGAGATAATGTAAAATTTTAAGAATACCAACTGAAGCCATGAGAAATTTAATGTGTCCTAAATTACCGCCTCCGAAATTTATCAAAATTTTAATAAATGTTTTATATTTTTCTAAATAAATTTTAAGTTTTAATAAAATCCTTTTTAGACAAACAAAACATTGTATCTCTCTCCACACAATAATATAATAGAGAGATATTAAGACATCTGATTTACGGAAAAAGGCAGTTTCCTAATAATTTATCTAATTTGCGTCCATTTCATTTAAGGAAAACAATAATTCACAATGCCAAGACTGGAGGTTATAAGAAAACAATCATTCGTTAAATTTTTGAGCACAAAAGCAAATTATTCGAAAAAATACTCAATCTCATAAAGAAACTTTAATTTAGTCAACAACAACGACAACACTTATCTGTGATCTGTTGTTTTTTTTAGAGATTTTATTAATGTATTAAATACTTAATTTAAGTTTTATTTTTGTACTAACCAATTAAACACATTTTAAATTGAAGAGAGCACTTTTCTTTATGTAAACAGTAAAATCATAAATATAAAGGAAATTAAGGACGGCACTCTGTCTTTGTACAGACACCAGCACATCAATCTATTCGAAACTATACAATTTTCACGGTCAACCTTGTTCCTAATAGCTAAGCGCAAAGTTGAAAATCTTTTAAAGAAATTTGATAGATTGTAGTAGTTTGATGTACTGGTATCTGTAGGTACTTTAAAGTAATGTAAATAGCCGAACTGGGAATAGAACCAAACCTAATGCGAACAAGTAACACCTGTATAGTGGGTGTAAGAGTACCTACCCTTAATGAAGCTGAATAGCACTTTTTCTCCCATCATTTTTTTTGCTAACTTACTTTGTATCCCACTGCTGAGCAAAGGCCTACCCTTTCTCCTTCCATACCTTTCTATCCTGTGCGATCTCTGGCCATGTTGGCCCCGCAAACATGATCAGATCGTCACGCTACCTTCTCCGCGGTCGACCTCGACGGCGCTGTCCTCCCCATCATCATTCATCATCATTTCAGCCAAAAGACGTCCACTGCTGGACATAGGCCTCCCCCAGGTGTCGCCACATTGACCGGTCCCGTGCGTCTCTCATCCAGCGGGTCCCCGCAACCTTGACCAGGTCATCGGTCCACCTAGTGGGAGGCCTTCCAACGCAACGTCTTCCGGTTCGCGGTCGCCATTCCAGAACTTTTCGGCCTCATCGACCATCCATTCTGCGAGCAATGTGCCCCTCCCCATCATTGCAATCATTTTTTTGTCTTGTCTAGACTATACCTGGGAACCTTCTACGCAGGGAAATGTTTGGAGTCAAACCAATTTTTTTTTAATACAAGCTGCTGTTGTACTTTTATTTCCTCCATGACCTGCGTACTATTCAATGCATCAGTACAGTTTTTGGAGTCTAAGTTTCCTAGCAATGTTTCTTGAGTTACTCAGTTTGATGCACAAAGTGTTTGGTAGACGTAGACGGCCCTCTCGTTTGGGGTACAAGTCACCTACAAACTCTACTGGTACAGGACCTACATAATTCCATGTCTTGTAGTTATCCCGGAACCTGATTTCTGCTAGTAGATTATTCCACTACGAGTAATACACTGATCTAATTGGTGACGTCCTTCAGAAAGGATAGGTGCGTAGTATTCGTAACCGGCGTGCGTGTATAACCAGAATGTATGAATGTAGACGAGGCAAAAGAAGTATGTAATGATCGTAGCAGGTGGCGTTCTGTGGTTTCTGCCTACCCCTATGGGAAAAGGGTGTGAGTTTATGTATAGATGTAGATAAATCCACAGGTACACTCCCAGCCTCAATACAGTAAACCCCCTTGGCAACAGAAATTCCTTGGTTTAACACGCAATAGTTGTTTTGAAACTTGCAAAACGCGAAAAGATTACAATCGGCTGAACTGTAACTAAATCCCATTAGTTACGGCAAAACATTATAAAAAGCAATACCTGTCCGTCAATTTTAACTCAGTTGGAATTTGAATACCAACAAACATTGTGGTGGTTTTTGTTAAACGAATTTAAATAAATACAAATAAAATTAATCAGGATCGGCCACCATTGCAGAAAAAATTAACTATCCCAAGCATTTGAGTTGAGTAGGTATTGCAGTTTTGTACTGAACAGCTGTTTTTTTTTTCGTGATTTGGATGCTGGTCTCATGGACAAAGTTCAGTTAGATGGTCTGAATCGCACCCAGTAATATAACAACATCATTCTAGTAAACGTTGTATCACAATATCACGCCTGTGATCCCTGCAGGGTTAGGCAGAGGTCACCATTAGTACACCCACATTTCGGCAGTTATGTGTAAGTCCCATGTAATAGGGGGCGAGCCTATTGCCATCAAACGGGCACTAACCCAGACTCCGTGGAAGCTACTGAGAAATTCTTGATGAAAAACCCCAAAAACACTTTGCCAGACCCGGAAATCGAACCTAGGAGCACGCGCTCGACCAACGAGACAGTGTACAAACGACCTATCAACTCATAATATCAGTTTCTACAAGCCAACTAGACTAAATTAAACCCCTATTATGCAGTTTAGGCAGTAGGTACCAAATTACCAATTCATCAAATCTACAATAGATATCAATACCAGAAGTAACTATCATGAAGAGTGATTTATATATTGAAAACATGGTGAATTGAATCTTGAAAAAAATGAAGCTCTAGTGATTGATCGAATTTATTTTCCATTTTTGCCTGCTCGCGTTGAAAACTAGACACGACAGCTACCGCCGCCTAGTGGTGATTCATTGCATTGTTGTGTTGTGGTGAAATCACATCTAGATCAGGCATTGAACTCCTAATCATTTCCCAGATTTTAATGTTTTTTTTTCTATTTCTACATTATGAGACAAGCCCGCCATACTATTCCCGAACCACGGCACCTCCTGAAAACCAGAAACAACAGTGGCGACCACTTGAAAAGTGCCGAGACACTGAAGATCGAAGAAGTTCCAGATTAATAATTTCACTGTCTTGGATCCTGCAACGAAATTAATCAGATAAGAATAGCAAAGGAGTAGAAACTCTATTACTTCTATTCCATTTTTTTTTCTATTTTTACATTCTACTCACATAATTAAAGAAGCAACAATGTTGTACCCTGGACTATGTAACATCTAACTTGAAAGTGTGTCCATAGAGATTCTTGCCCGTCATTCTCCACGAGGTAGCTTATTTTTGACAATGCAAAAGAGCCTTTAGAAGACAGAGCCTGTAGAAATTCTAGAAATTGAAGACATACTTAATTTAGAAAATTAATAGATTAATTTCTAAGCTAAACGTTTAATTGACGATGTACCACCATAACATTACATTACCAATTCGCAACAAACTAAACAGGTTAGGGTCATCTCCACTTACCCACGTCACGTAGTGTCATACTCGTTGCGCATGCGCACCTTGGCTGTTAATAGCATACGTTGCGCACATATCAAAAGTGTAGTGTAAGGTTTGATGATTAGGAAAGTTTGTCGTCTTTTAGTCCTCGTCATTTTCCAGCCCTTTTAAATAAATTATTACATCATTTATATATATTTTAACTTATTGACAAAGTAACATTTTAAAATATGTAATCAGGAAAAGGGCCCAAGCTACCCGCAGTCAGGGCTCTAGAAGCAGGAAGCTCATAACAATATGAGCCGTGTCCAGGAGTACCGCTTTCTGTTTTAAGCCCTTAATCCAGCTGCCTAACGATTGTCTCCTCAGGTGTTGGTCGAGGGTCGAGGCTCTTAGCAATTAAGACATTGGCTGAAACACTTATTGACACAATGAGCGCTGAATTTCCTGCCCTTATTAATTCGTGCAGTTTGTCTTATTCTCTCATACTCCTGTCCTTATGAGTTAGTTCTATCAAGCAATGTCGGCTCTCACACAGTGTATTTGGTTAATTTTATAGGCATACAGATTGTTATTCGAAACCCCTTCACGACATTTTCCTCATTCCTCCGCATCACATTCCTATATTATATACCATGACAATCGATTCCCATACAACTTTCTAGACAGCGAAATTAAAACTGAAACTGCAAACTAAATAAATATTATTTTCGTAAAGGGGTGCAACGTCACATCTATTTACTATTTCATCTGTTATGGGTGTGGTCATTGTCAATTTACGTAAATACTGAGTTATTTGTCTGTATCATCTGTATGGTGTTTCCATTCCAACATTCAACATCATCTCTGCCCTTAGGGCAAGATTGAGGTCAAGAGCAAGCCCATTTATAATAATTAAAAAAAAAAAAAAATATCTAGAGCGAACTTAAATCATGAATTATGATCTTTATCAAAGAGTGCTAAAGAGTAGCGCGTGATTTAATAATAACTGCCACTCGGGTCGATCTTCGGGTTAAGCCGCGCTGGCCTAGGTTGGTCTGTGGATGGGTGACCACTTATTATATACCAAGTTTCCTTCGTGCCTCGGAAAACATGTTATGCTGTTGGTCCCGGCTGCCATATTATAGATCTTTGGCAGTAGTTAGAGGTCGTCTGTGACCTGAAAGTCTTACAACCAATCTTACTAAAAGGGTATCGCATTACCCAGTTGTGGAAGATAGGCAATCGCTCCATGTTAAATACTGATATGCAGCTGCATCCAGTCAGACTGGAAGCCGACCCCAACATAGTTGGGAAAAGGCTAGGCAGATGATCATCAAAGAGTGCTAATGTTTTCGACTGCTTATGGTCGGACTGCCTGTGTACGTTTTTATTTTTATTTTCCTACATTTGGCTAGGAAAGGTTTAATTTGGACACTAATGTTGTTGTTTTAGGTCATAAGAAAAAGCCCTCCGGCCCGGTGAAGGATTGTATAGATAAATTAGGAATTTATATGCATTTGTAAGATAATCGATCGTCTTCCCCTAGGCGATTTTCAACAATATTTTTCCCACGAAATAAAAAGGTGTCTGACCGCCATGACAGTCCTAGGTATTCGTATGACAAATGACTGTCCAACAAATGACTATTACCGCTCGGCACGCAAACTAATCTTGGTCCAAAATTCTCAGACCATTTGTGACAATAGCTTTGTTTTTATTATTATTGTTTTTTCTCGAGGCAAAGGTCTTTAACCGTTGGGCTAAATCGCTTATGTCCGGATTGTGATATATACAGAATAGAATCATTTCGCCTAAGGCGCTTTTCTGTGGCACCGAAACGAGCTAGAGAGCATTTTCTGAATCATTTTCTACGGATAAGTTAAAAATAAACGATTAATGTTCAAAATCTTAGGTGTAATGTACTTTCAGTAATGATAACTGTGTGACAATTAGGGATTGCAATCGAATATTCGAATATTCGAATTATTCGAATACACATTTGAAATTCATATTCGAATAGTGAATTATAAACTATTCGAATATTCGAATATTACCAGTTTACCACAGCAATTAAGGTAACAAATCGGCACTGGTCGGATTGACGACCTGCTCTACTTCTGAAAGGACGACCGGGCGGTCACAGGGTGGTGTTGGGTTTATCGTCCACAAGTCCCTTGTGAATAACGTGGTGGAGATCGAGAATGTGTCGAACAGGGTGGCGTGCCTTGTACTCATAATATCTGCAAGATATTCACTGAAGGTCATACAGGTCTACAATACATAGAGCTCCGATGGTGCGACTAAAAATGAGATTGACTTCATCATGTCTACCAACAAGCAAATGTTCAACATGATGAAGTCAACGCTCCGTCCAGTACAGATCCAAATAAACCCCGAGAGCTTTCAGCTTGAACTCCAGAATCACTTCGAATGCCTAGGAAGCTCAGTGGACGATTACAACGACGGGTTTGTGGAAACTGTCCATATTATTATGACTGGGTCTAAATTCTTTAAGATACGTCGTGCAAATAAGACGAAAAAACTCTCAGATCACACTCTCAAGCTCATGAAGGAGCGGCGAGAGATGATCCTGCAGTCTCCAGACGAGGCGTGGATATACCGGCAGCTCATCAGATCTCCAAATCCTTGAAGAGCGATCTCCGCCGCTTTAATACAGAGCGTATTCAAGACGCAATTGAACGGAACAAAGGCTCCAAGGTATTTCCAAGAGATCTAGCTATTGGGCAGAGCCAGCTCACGAAACTGAAGACCGATGATGGCAGGATCGTATCCGCTAAACCGGAAATTCTGAGAGTGATCGAGATTTTTTATGGGCAGCTGTAAACGTCAACTAGTCAACCCGTTGAAAATCTAGTGAAAGACCCCAGAGCTAGACTGACCCGACACTACACCGAGGACATCCCGGATGTCAGCCTGTACTAGATTACGGCTCTGAAACAGCTTAAAAACAACAAGGCACCGGGTGGTGACGGAATTACGGCCGAACTTCTGAAGGGGCAAACCGGTCCATAAGGCCCTTCAGAAGTTGTTTAATTCCGTCATACTCGAAAAAACAGGAAAACTGGAAAACGCAGGCTTGGTGCAGGGGCGTGGTGGTGCTCTTTTTCAAAAAGGTGATAATTCCCGGTTGAAGAACTATAGGCCCATCTCACTTCTAAGCCATTTCTATAAGTTGTTTTCAAGAGTCATTACGAATCGTCTCGCGTGCAGGTTTGACGATTTCCAGCCTCCCGAACAAGCCAGATACCGAAAAGGTTTTAGTACCGTAGACCACATACATACGCTGCGGCAGGTTATACAGAAGACCGAAGAGTATGTATAACCTGCCTCTCTGTTTAGCGTTTGTGGACTATGAGAAAGCCTTCGATTCGATCCAAAAGTTCTAAAGTGGCGACCGCGAAACGGAAGACGTTACGTTGGAAGGCCTCCCACTAGGTGGACCGATGACCTGGTGAAGGTTGTGGGGACCCGCTGGATGCGACACGCACGGGACCGGTCAATGTGGTGACACCTACTGACTACCTGAGGGAGGCTTATGTCCAGCAGTGGACGTCTTTGGGCTGAAATGAATGATGATAATCTGAAGTTCATATTATTTCTAACTTCATTAAAAAAGTTGTTGATTATTTTATTTTATTAAAAGTTTTATGTTTAAATATTGGATCTGTCTGATTGGGATGTTAGGCCGCCTACTCACATCCCGTCGGGGCTGTGGGATATTCACAGGATACTGCGGCCTCGACATAAAGGGCTAAGAAGGAACATGGGTGGTTCTTAGACAGTAGAAGTCTGACACTCCCTTTCTCTCTGCCCAAGAGCGGGGGTCATTTGATAATTTACCACACAACCGAAAAAAAAAGCCCTACTTACATAAAAATATGTTACTACATGGTTTCTAAGGCAATAAAAATGTGAGAAATTACATATTAAATTCTTTATTTTGCTGAAATATTCGAATATTATTCGATCATTTGATGATTTGCCATACAACCGAACAAAAGGCCTACTTACATACAAATATGTTATTACGTACATAGTTTCTAAGGCAAAAATGCGCGAAATTATATAAATTCTTTATTTTTCTGAAATATTCGAATATTATTCGAATAATTCGAATAAAGCTGAAAATTTATTCGAATATTCGAATACTAAAATTATCGAATATTTGCAATCCCTAGTGACAATTGAGGCAGCTGACCAATGAAACAGTTGAGGTATGATTTTCATTGAGAATAAATGAGTATTGAGTTCATCAGAAACAAAAATATGGTCAAATTAAGGTAACTAGGGTTTCCATGTGAGATGGGTACCGATAGTAACCTTAACATGTTAACACGGAAAAATTGTGGAGTTTTGCTAGCTAATTTAATTCGAGCTTATATCCTTTCTTATCATATAATTCTTAACACAGCCAATGGGAATGTGGCTAGAAAAATGCTAGTGATTGTTAACGATTTGCCACAGATCCTGGGATCCTGGATCCTGAGCCATATAAAGGCAAATCGTCAAAAAACAGAAAGGTATGGAAGAGGTAGACATGCTGCACTGATTCCTAATGAATTGGGATAAAGCCAAGAGAATTATGATGATGATGATTCCCAACCAAAGTCATCCTAGCCGTTGTCATCGGAAAAGTTCTTGAACAAACTTTATTCAGAATCAAAATAAAACGACAACATAAACCAAAGTTTTCAGTCTAGTCTCCAACAGTCTAGTTTCTAACAGATCCTAGAAAAAAAGCTCAACAAATCGAACAGCTTTCAGTTAACTTTATTAGATTTCTTTCTTCACGCCCAATTCAGCGGAATGACATCACCAATTCGCCACAAAAACACTATAAAAAAGGCTATCGATTCCTTGCGAAGAAAACAATAAAACAAGTATCTATCGGTATAACAATGTAGTAACGGACACGTCAATTAAAGTAACGTTTTAGACAGCAGACGTTATTGATCGCAAAAATACGGTCAAGATAAGTGATCTTTGGTACTCGGGTTTGGATTCCGTTGAAAACAGTTTTAATTTAAGGATGTTTCGTCATAATACTGCTAAGGGTTCTTAGAAAAAATAATACAACAGGGCTATGTAGATACAATAGTCAGATCATGCATTTTGTCTTGTAATTATTTTATTTGAACTAGCCATTTGTGTCCCACTGCAGGGCAAAGGCCTATTCCCTCTTTCCACTTATCCCTATCCAGTGTTGCTATTCGCCAATCCTGCCAAAAGAGTCGAGTCCGTCCCTCCATCTCTTTATGGGCCTGCCTGCTTTAGTTTGGGACCCATTACATCTTCAAGTGTAATAATCCCTGTTCGAAAACAAATTGCTTTGTTGAGTGGAAAGTTCTTTTGACATATGAATAATGCAGCACCCTAAGCGGTGGTAAGCTTAGTAACTTTGTTCTTTTTTTCTGAGACCTGTAAGACGGACAGTTTTTCTAGATGTTAGAATTCGACACAGTACTTGAGCAAAAACTGGGATCTTATCTAACGACATCACGATTTTTATGATTTCGCAAACCCAATTTTTACAGGTGATTCTACAAAACAAAGTATTAAACCATCATGAATTGGAGCTGTTTCTTTAGCTTTTATGATTCAAGCACGAGTTAGTTGAAACAGGAAAGCGCACGTCCAAACCGTACAACCAGCAAATTATGCTTTTTACATCTATCTCCAAAACCTTCATAAATATTTATATTCCGGCTAAACACCGCATAATATCAGTAACAAGGCAATTTTAACGGAATCTTAAAAAACGTAACGCAACGGTGTGAGCGAGCCAAAAAAGCTCATTTCGCCACAAAACAAGCAAACGGACGTGAACCGAGATCATCGCTCGATGCGAGGTCTTATAACTGTACTTTAATCATTCCAGCCTCCCGGCGTTATGTAACAGCTAGTCCAATGGCGCTTGGCTGAACCACAACACGCGCCTGGATCACAACGCGAACTTTAAAAAAAAAAACAAGGATTTTTAATCTGTAGTCTGTCAAACTGTCAAATTTTGGCGGGAGTGGAGTTGTTGTCTGTGATTTTTTTGGTTTGAGAACAGGATTTGAATTTGGAGTGTGAATTATGGAAGTTTTAAGGTTTGTTGTGTTTATTTCATTTAAATTAGCTGATATTTTTTATGTTTTCGCACTGCGTTCTAAGAAACGTCATAATAACGCAGTGGCGCAGGGACAATAGTGATCTACTCTCAATCATTATCAAAATTATTACTATCTTGAGTGTTGCTTCACGTAAAATAGTTTGTATCTGATAAATTGATATTTTGTTTAATACCTACTAGCACGAACATCTCCCATGGATAATACATAATTATAAACTATATAACACATTAGTAGATTACTGCAGAATCCAGTAAGTAAGCCTTCCTGGCCAAGTATGAGTTAACCGGACCGAACCGCAGGTGAGGTCTGGTTATATACGAGGCCAGGATGGCTTTCTTACTGGTTGAGGTTTGTATAATGCTTTTCTCAAAAATTAAAGAAAGTTTAACAACAAATTCGTTTAATTAATATTGAAGGTTACATTCATATGTGAAAAACACGATAGCACTTTTTGGCCGACCCGGGAATCGAACCCAGGACCTCACGCTCTGCAGTCGAGCTTGCGACCACTAGACCAACGAGGCAGTTTATGAAACAACTTTAGAAAAAACTTTTTAATAAACTGAAATTACTAAATACAATCATAAAATCCCACACTATACTTCTACAACATTACAAAGTACAAAACGCAACGTATAAAATGGCTGTTTAAGGTTCCAAAAATATATGTATCTCATAAAATGTCATACCAAAAAGAGAGATAGATATATATTTGGAACCTCCCTTCTATAACCATGTTATAATGGCTAAACTCTAATCTGTGTCTGGTACTATGTTTTTTTTTCTAAGCAGATCTAAAGAGGATGACCTAGTGTCCAGTAAGTAAATTACATACTTACTTACTGGACAGTAGGAGATTCCAAGTTTAAAATCTCGCTTCTTACTGGACAGTTGTGAATAAGTCTCCGGTAAAGTTCACTTTCTGGATACTTTTTAGAGATGTTATGGCAACATTACATACCATTTTTGAGAAAAATAATATAACCGGTTACCTCTCGTATTACAAATGACTACAATTAAATTAAATCGAAGCCCCATTCATCAGCACATAATAACTTCAAATTAATTCGTTTATCAAAAACTTAAAACATTCATATTGCATGTCTGGTAATACTCGCAATTTGTCTTGCATTCATTCGTGATCTGGTAAAAGAATTCATACTTTATCTCGAAGATGTTAAGCTTCAGTTCAGATTGTTTCTTACTACTTGCATTGCCTGGACCATCCATGATCTGGTAAAAGACTTCCAACTTTATCTTGAAGATGGTAAGCTTTAGTTCAGGTTGTCTCTCACTACTTGCATTGCATGGACCAGTAATAGATCGGTAACTCATACCTGTCATAATAGGTAGATATGATTATATCAGTGTTATGTATAACTTCACGACGGTTTTCTTAGTGAGGTTAGCAGATGTAGTGAGTGGTGTGTTTTTTAATAAGAGGATTCGCGTTTTATTTGTTTGGGGTAGGAATTATTTCTTAACTATTTATGCACCGGTATTTCTGTTGCAAGTATCTGAGTCCTGCCGGGCAGCGGGTGGTTCGAAAGAAATACCGCGACCTCGACACAAAGAGCTAAGAAGGAACATGGGTTGTTTTTAGTCAGTAGAAGTCTGACATTCCCTACCGGGAGGAGTCATTTGACGATTTCTCATCCTCCAAAAAAAAGTATCTGAGCGCCGGCGGAATCACATTCATGCAAATGAATCCTTTTTAGGTATGCTAGGTATGTCTCTGGGATAGTAAGCAGTGATAGTCGTGCACCTCAGATTTTTGAGCTTTCTGTGCGTATAGTATAATTATTCTTTGCTCCGGTGAAGGAAAACATCGCGGGAAAACCAGCATACCTGAGATATATTTAAAAAAAAATTATAATAAAAAAATATATATATATTTCTGGAAAGTGGAAGGGCCATGGGCCATGAGGGTAGCATACAAATTCTAACGTCAGGTTAAGCACTAACCATACGAAAAAGAAAGAAAGCAATTCCTTTAAAATAAGATGAAACCGGCTGTCGGATGTCTTATAACCACCCTTTTCCAACTCCTCCGCTATTATCTCTGATTAATTTCGTTGCGGGATCCAAGACACTTAAAACGCTTCTCTGGGACTTCGTTGAGCTTAACTGTCTCGGCGCTCGGTTGATTCTGGCTAACAGGAGTTACAGTGGTTTGGGAACAGTGTAGAGGGCTTGTCCCACAAAAAAAAAAAAATGTTATAACCAAAAAATTCGAAGACATGTGACATCTACCCACCCGCACTGGGCACGCGTCATGGATTTTAGCCCATCCTTCTCCTAGAGAGTAGACCTGAGTCCCTGCAGTGGCTACATTATAGGCTGATGATGATGATGACACCCAGGGTTCAGAATGATATACTGAGTACGTGGTAACCGTTTTCGCGTTGGTTTCTCTTCCACCCTGTAAAGTCACTGGAGGTCTAAATGCGGCCTCGACACAAAGGGGTAAGAAGGAACATGGGTGGTTATTAGTCAGTAGTAATCTGACACTCCTCTGCCCAGAGCGAGAGGAGTCATTTGATGATTTCCCACCCTCCAAATAAAAGCTCTGAAAAGTTGGCTTGAACCGGACGTATCCATTATCAGAAACTGCTAAACTGGTCCAAACCTTTTACCATAAGATTAAAATAAAAACGTTAATATATGCAAGTGAAGTTTCTCTCGTAAAGCAAGTTATTGTACATTTACATAACAACACAATACTTTCCTGTTTGCGTTTCCCGTGACACGGAACTTGTACTAACTTAACTTGTTACTTATATGTACTTATGTAAGTTATGTGTTTCTCACTTGAAAGTAGATCGATGACAAACATACGGATATGATGTGATTATGTTAGAGGAAACTTAGTTTCACGTACTCGTGGATAGCTACATAATCATCACGAATAAAATCAAAGAAGTTATCCAAACGATGATGTATTCGAACTATTGTAGAAATGTTTGTCAAATACGTCTTCTCATTCAGAGTAAGAACACCCATTCTATACCGAGTTTCCCCCTGAAAGAACGTAAAGCAGTTGGTCCCGGCTGTCAATTGTAGATTTTTGGCAATCGTGACCCGAAAATCTGACAACCAGCCTTATGGTATCGTACCCAGTCCTGTGTTGTTGGAGTCAGATGTCATGTAAAATCCTGGTATTCAGACTGGAAGCCAACCCCAACGTGGGAAAAGGCTTAGGCAGATGACGATCATGATACAGAGAAATAACACTTGTTCCCGTATTCTGAATCTAGATCTAAGGGACTTGCTACATGGTATACCTATACCATCCAAGTGCCTTAGTAGTTCACTATGATATTTTCATCGGCGACATTATATTTTATCCACTGTTTTAAGCTTTCACGGTTCATAACTGTATTTAAAATGTCACTTAGGGGATATCTTCCGTGATGTTAACCCGCGATCATGGCGCTTGCAACAGCGTCGAAATATCGGGAACTCAAAACAAATAAAAGTCACGGAAGATATCCCTTAAGTGACATTTTAAATATATTTATTATATTTTATTATCATTTTCATACAATTTGCAACATACAGGCACTAACAAACAGTTCCTTTATACTGTGATTCAACATAATTATTATGCCTCATAAAGCACTGTAATCGGTGAACGGACGATCAGTTTTTCACGAACCAACAATAGACCCGTACTGCTTTATTATTTAGCCACAAGCTTCTCCGTGATAAATAATAAAGTCTTATAATAGTCATGAATTTAATCTTCCAATTTCGATCATAAATCATACGCTTCTCGGATGCCAATTAAACTTCTAATCGCCAAATCATCGCAAAAAGTCTATCATCTAAAAACCACAGCGTGCCTAAATAAACACTATCTCAACCAATAATCATTCAATTGAGTTTTTATTAAATGCCAAAACACCATTTGGCAACCCAATTTGCCCGATGAGGTAAACATTCATTAATTTGCCCAACAATGGACTTGGCCTCAGTTGGGCAACTCAGAAAGCTTCGCGAAGACTTGTAGTCAACTTACGACATTTTCAGCCGATTCTTATTGAAATTAAGAAATGTTTAATGCATCGATTGCTTATAATTGAGTCTCATTAGATCCTTATTATGCACTTAGTAAAAGAACGTAGCTATATTGGCTTTTGTGTGCTTCATTTAAAAACAGTTAATACATCTGTCGACATACTGAAACATTTGTTAAGGAATAACACTTAGTTCGACCTTGGAATTGAACTCAGAACCTCAGCAGAAGTGCTTTTGTGACAACTTAACCAACGAGGATGTCCCTGCCCCCCCATAACCCCTGCTATAATCATTAGCCAAAAAAAAAACTCAAAAAGAGAACACTCAAAAAGTATTTAAAAGTAAACATACTTTACTTTTGGAAGTTAATGACTCATTGACTTTTTTACCAACGACTAAACCAAAAATGATGGCAATACATAACCTCCTTCTTTTTAGAAGTCGTTTAAAAAGACGATCATCAATTCCTTAACCAAGCATAGCTGATCGTGGTAATAATCCCTCATCACTCTAACAGCCTTTCACTAGAAAACCCATGGATAACAGTGGACTCTAACAAATTGATAACTATGATACCAAGACATGTTCCACTTAGCTGTCACTTCTAACCCTAGCATTTCATTGAAAACACTGTTTTATCAATAAGCGATGGCCAGCAAAGCAGCGATGCAATTCACAAATGCATTTCCAAAGAACAAGAGCGTGACAAAATAATACTTTTGACATTATACGTACTGATAGTTTACAATAACGAGTTGTGCAGTCCGTTCACTATTATTTCACCTATAACTTTGCATCGCTGTCAAAGTCGCAGTTTTATTTATTCTTGTTTTAAGACTGCTATTGGATTCCTGCCACTAACAAAACTGTTAACATATAATATCCACTCAGTCTTTTCCTGACCATGTTGCGGTTGACTTCCAGTCTTACCGGATGCAAGTGAATACCAATTTATAACATGGAGAGAAAGCCTATCTAATTTCCACAACCCATTTACTGTTTAGTACTGAATAAAACGACACCCTTTTGGTAAGACTCAGATCTCTGACTGTAACGACTGTCAATGATCTCAAATGAGAGCCGAGACCAACGACTTAACACGCTTGCATGGATTAAAGTTGGTTGGTTTATTTGTTTTGTCCTGTTGGGAAGCCAATAAACACTTTTTCTTTCTTTCTTCTTTGTATATAATGGATTCTCAACCATCCACGGACCGATGTAGGCATGCGCTGCTTAACCTTGAAGATCGACCTATGCGGCTGATATTATTTAGCCCTGTCGGTAAAACAACTGCGACAAGACTGTACACAGAACGAGTCGTAGAGAAAGCATACTTTCCATTTCTGACGGACGGTAGCCGTCGAAAGTATGTGGTGTGGTTGTGTGGACAATCGCGCGTAACCTATGACTACACGAACGTAATGTGAACTTGTGTAATACTATGCCATTTGTCTCAGGATGGACAGTGAGCTGTAATCTGAGTCATGTACTGAAGTTACACACTTGTGCGAAAATGACCTGAAGAAGTAAATATTTTTGCATGGAATATGTAAAAGTATGCCACGCCTATGTGTTATTTTACTGAAACACGAGAGGCTTGTATAGTTAAGCCATTACAACCGCATAGGCAGGTTAAGCATCGCTTGCTCGACCGGTCCCTGGATGGGTCACCAACCATTCTAGGATCCGTCCGTGCCCCAGAAAGCACATTAAGGCGTTGGTCAGATCTACAAATTACAGCCAGAAGGCAGTGCGTAGTCAGTGGCCTGAAAGTCGTGTCGTGGTGTCGTCCAGTCTTACCTAAGAATATCATTTTACCCGTAGACTAAGCTACGGAGGTCAGATAGGCAGTTGCTCCATGCTCTGGTATTCAGCTGCGTCTGACCAGACTTAAAGCAAACTCTTAACGAAGTTAGGATAAGACATCTTCTTGTTATTAAGGTGTGGACTTTCTTTCTTACTTCATTGCCAGCAAAATCACAAGGTCAAGGAGTATGTAGAAAGAGTTCATAAATTAGAAGTTATTTATTCATAAGGGGCAAGAGTCAAGAGTAATATAATCGGATACAATCCCCATTCAGATTAGGCAAATTAACATGTTTTGTCAAATATCTAATATAGTGAAAAACAATATCTGAATGATGTGCTCTTTATTTCACAGGTACAAATATATCTTCATTGTGATATCCTTTCTTCTTGAAACCATCAGTAACGAGGAACTGAAAGCAAATTCTACGGGGACCGCACCTAACTGTCCATTCTCAAAAATTATAGAAGACGTATTCAAAATCAATACCAACACTTCAGACAAGGACTCAAACAAGAAAGATAGAGTTAAACTATTCCTGAGTACAATAGCTAATATTACAAATGAAAATATAAGTAGAAAGGAAGAAGATCTCATAAATGTTATCATAGCTTCAATAAATAGAATTAAAAATAATATAAGTGACACATCTGATAATAAATTAAATGAAGCTATCATAGTGACATCCCCTAAAGGTAGCATTAGAGATAAAACTAATAATGACATTAAAAAAGTAAACAATATTAAAAGTGGTATTGAAGAAAAGATTGATACATTTAAACAAAGTAATGTTACAAATAACGAACATACCACTAAAAAGACAATTGAAGATACTACGACAACTGAAACCACAAAATACGTAGAAATTCTAACGAAAGACCCTCATACGAAGAACACAACATCTGCAAACATATTAGAGATTTTAAAGCACCTAATGCCTTTATTCAACAGTACATTAACTAAAGAAGTACATAACATAACTATTATAGAAAGAGATCACACAAATAACCACTCATTTTCTGCTACTAAAAATGTTTCAACTATAGTAGTGACATATTGTGACCATGACAATTTGACAAAAGCCAACAAGACTGTTGATAACAAAGAAAGTGATGAAAAACCGTATCATATAAGTCATGATGACTACTATGATGATGAACTGGGTTTGGAAGAGGATGGAGGCGAAGGAGACGCTCGGAATATAACGATAGGAGAGAAGAAAGAGATGATGGAAGCCGCTGAGTACGGGATGCAGAAGATGCATGAATTGTACACAGTTTTGGAGCCTAAGCTGTATTCTATGGGTGAGTACTCGTATTATCAGTTGTCATTTTAATACCAAGTTGAATGCGTTCCAGTTATGTAGTAGATAATAGAGATCATTTTAACTTCTTAACTGCGACTTTTCAATATGTTCATATACTGCTGTAAACGTTTAGGAGACGTTTTTCATAATAATTATTATTATGAAAGGAAAGATGATTTTAATTTTTTTACTCTTTTTAATGATGATTTCCACTTTAAACAGTCATCATAGTGTATCAACTTTCTTAGATAACTTATTAGGAACTTATTGAACCGTAATAATTATGATCATCAACAGTTTCTTGATATTATGATGAATAACTGCATTAAAATACAATCAACGACAAAGCAGTCACAGTCGAGCCAGTGTATCGTTTTTTTTTTTTTGTTTTCGTAAAACATGGTTTTCTTTTGGTTTTTAAAAAAAAAACGTTGCCTCACACTAGGAATTTCTCCTGTATCGTGGGTGCGTTCAAAGACATTTAAACTCACATACACAAATACCCAGACCCGAAACAACTATCTGTAGATCATAATATTTGTTCCCTGTAGGGATGGAAACCTCGACACGTAGCGCAGCAGTCAACTGCTTGAGCCACTGCGCCAACCGTGTCGTCGTTCGTCTAAAAACTAATACCTTATCATTATCTCCTGTTTCCCAGGTCTGTGGTTGGATGACACCAGTCCAGCTCGTTACGTGGCAGCTTTCAACGCACCTTCAGAAGAAGCTGTCGAGTTCTCCCGCTACGGGTATGCTTCTCTGCAAGCTGCCACCAAGCTGAAAGAGCTGACCAGGTTAGTGATAAATTATTAGTAGGTTGACGAATTGTATTGTGACTTACCATAGTGATTTTTCAAAGATTTTTTTGATATAATACCATTGATCACTAGTATTAGTGATCGATGTACCTATAATACTTACTTTCCGATCTTTTCAAGATTTGCTTGGCAAGATTGAGGTCAACGAGTTAGCCCATTTCTAAGAAAAAAAATACAAGTACTTATCAAAATCCGCCTTCGGACGAAAGTCTACGATGCCGACTCGATAAGGGACGCATTGAACCTGGAAAAGTGGCAAGGAGAAAGGGGAGGTCTATTTCCCGACCTCCCTTTTTTCCCGCCACTTTTCCCGGTTCTTCCTGGCTGATGTGATGTTGATTTATCAAAATTCGATTAAATATAGCCAAGTGCCAATGCATCTATTTTGACCAATACGCTCTATAACACGCTCATAACATCAGTATGTACATACAGACGTACGAATGTGTGATACCCAGGAGAATATCACAAAATTTCGCAAGTAGTTCAACCATCTTAGATGAAATCCATCTCAGAGATTAAGTAAACTAATTTATAAATCAATCAGGTAGCAATTAAAGAGGCTTCACTCTTAATTAAGTAAGATCATGTCAACCTAAAAAGGATAAATAATTTAGACTTGGCGCAATCAATGTGCAATCTTCACTAGAAATGTTACAAATACATAGATGAGCATCACATTCACATAACTTATAACATTCATCATAATATGTCGAGCCTTTGCCCAACTGCGTTGGAGTCGTTTTCCAGTCTAACCGGAGGCAGCAGAATACCAGTAGTTAACATGAAGCGACTGCCTATCTGCCCTCAACAATTCAGTTGGTACTGGGTAATATAATACCCCTTTCGTAAGACTGGTTGTCAGACTTTCGGGCTACTGACTACCTGTTCCGACTATCAAAGATCTACAAATGACAATAGGGGATCGGACAAAACAAAACTTATTAGTCCGTCAGATAGATTTCCAAAAAATATTGACCACATATTTTGTCTTTTTTCACGTAAACAAAAAATGAAGACATACAGTGCTTCGAAAACTCGTGTGACGTCATATGCTAGTACATTTTGTACCTTCAGGTGACGTTTCAAGCCCCACTCCATGATCTTTGACGCGCTTTATCTTCGTAGTTTTTTATTGATTTGATAAAAACAAAAAACACGTATCCAATATTTTTCGATAATCTAACTGACGGACTAAACAAAATCATATTTTTTTGAGTCAGTCCGATCCCCTATTGGAACCAAAGGCTTAAGGCGCTTTCTGAGACACGGAGGAAACTCGGTATGTAATGGTTGGTCACCCATCCACAGTCCTACCTAGGCAAGCGCGGCTTAACCTGAAGATTGATACGAGCGACTGTTTTTATCTAGCCACGAGTTCTTCCTCACTGCCTATTCTCTGTTAAAAAAACCAAAATCCACCTATTCCACCTCCTGGCCCCAGGGAGTATTGGTCAGAGGAACATAATGTCCAGATGAATTATTAAAGAGGGCATTGACTTCAAAGAGGGTATGGACCTCCATGACACTCCCAATATGTTATGCAATTTACTGAAGAGTATACTCCTAAATTGAAACGGCGATACGTTGGAATTTTAATTATTTACTGAGTAAGTGTGAAATTAAAACGTGTAGCTATGGATTGAGTTTAATTAAACTCCATTTTAACTTTAAGTTGGTACGTATGTCTGTAAAAACTATATACTTATGGAAACTATAGAAGAGCTTGAAACACGATTTTTAATGAAGAAGTATTTGATGAAAATTTAAACTCGTTATTTAAACATGTTTCTTTTAAAAATCACAAAAAAAAAATAGTTTAAACTCGTAGAAACCTTTTTCTAATAATTTTACATGGAGCGACGTTATATCCGGTCCGTCCTAGACCAGCGACTTTAAAAAAGTGGTTGGGTCAGACTGGGTGCGGAAGGTGGATGACAAGGTATTGTAGCGCGGTTTGGGAGATGCCTATGACCAACAGCGTACTGAAAACAGCTGAGTAGTACACACGGCTACACATCAAGCTATACAAAACCAGTATAATCGGATCGTTCATTGTGCGAAAAGATCTAGTAAAGTGTGTGTGTACATTAATTGATAAATAAAAACTTTTTAATAAAAAATAAAACCGTTTCTGAAGTCGGTGGCAAAAAAATTAAATCAAACAAACAAAAGTCACTGACTTCAGAAACTGATTTTTCTTCTAAAATTTTATTTTGCACTTTTTGTGTTTTTTTTTTGAAGTCGGTTTTATTTTTTATTAAAAAGTTTTTATTTTTCACTTTTTATTGGTTCACATGTTCATGGGTCAATGTGGACAATGTATTTTTTTTTTAGTTTTGTTGATTTTTCAAAAACCGCTTGTCCGATTTCAATCAAAAAATTATGGGACCATTTCGGAAGTATACCCTTTCCAACAAAAGAAGAATTTTTCAAATCGGTTAGCAAGTGACGGAGTTATGCCCGAACAAACGAAAAAAAAAACAAACATCCGAATTGAGAACCTCCTTCTTTTTTTAGAAGTCGGTTAAAAATAAAGGGACATTAAGAATTCCTCGGGTAAATTACTTCACTCATTATAAAAATAAAATAATAGAGCATAGGCAAGATGATAGAAAATCAAAAAAAAAATTGTTAATGACCAGACCACCACCATCCATCCGGCCATACATACATTATGTTATAAATGACATCCCATCCACATAGTTGTTGCATCCCAAGGAAGTCAGTGTTTACGTAATTAACTCATGCGCAGTGGAGACGGCTATCTCAATAAAGGCCCGTGCAGACGGGGGAGTTTTATCAGCGTAGTTTGTCTGTTAAAATGATTTGCATCGCACACAAAAGACTATAAAAAAAAGTAAAAAACTAATACCCGACTTACGACAAAAAAAATTACGCTGAAAAGGTATGAAACAAGATTTTCAGGATAGAACAAAAAGAAAAGCCGTAGTCACACGGTATTAAAGTGTTTAGGTTGGTACCTATAACGTGTGACTACGGCTTTTCTTTTTGTTCTATCCTCAAAATCTTGTAACATACTTTTTCAGCGTAATTTTTTTTGTCGTGGTCGGGTTTTAGTTTTTTTTTTTTTTTTTTATTAAACAATTTTGGTGTTAAATATTTTTTTTACTCTTGACTTTTTAAATATTTTGGAAATGTACAAGTGAGGCCCTTTCAAATGATACCAAACACGGCGTATTTATATCCATTTTTATTTTTTAAGCCTTACTTTTTGTCCGCCAGAGGGCGCCAAATCGCTTTTTGTGACACGTCACGTAGCCTATGTTCAGCGGAAAATTAAGACGGTTCTAGCGATACCTCATATGTCGAGTTCCGATAAGTAGATTAGAATCTATGAGGGAACAGATGAAGATACACACATACATACATAGCCAGTCAAAATCATAACCCTCCTTTGGCTTTGCCGTAGTCGGGTAAAAAGTAACGCTTTCATAAAGTCTTTTGAAGAAGCGAAGACACAGAAACAGACCGGATATCACAACCGTACTTTTGTTTTGTCCGGTCTAGTCCGGGAGTCCCCATATGCTTGTTCACTTTTTTGGCTCCAGAGACTGAAGAACCTCAGACCGTACATGCGTTGACGGCGGACAATTTTTCCATACTTTGAGGACCATTGCGGGCGACAAAAATACACACAACAGCCTTTTTGACCTTTGACCTTAAATATCTGTAGTCACAGCCACTCTACGATAAGTAGGTTTTGGAACAAGTTTTAGGTTGTCAAAATAAAGGCTTATACAAGTTTATAGCTGAATATCTCCAATTTCGAAGTGAAACCCCTATTATGACTGAACTACTCATCTACACAGGTCTTAAGATACAGCAGCGCAGGCGCCATTCCAATCCACGTAATTTCTTGATCATTCTCAAATGATACGGTTTCAAACTGCGCACTGAACTTTGCACAAACTCGTTTTGAACTGCATTTGTGTTTAACGAAGATTTCAAAAGTAATTTTCTGGTTTTTGAAATGTTTTGCCATCACATTGCAATTTTTACCAATCTTGGCGAGATTGTTGGTAATCTAAATGGTGAAATTGCATTTTTCTTTTTAGATAGTACCTGTTCAGTGTCTTGAAATAACACTTAGTTTTGTTTCAAAATTAGGTATAACTGAAATTTTCGTTGAAGAACATAACTAAACATTATGCCTGTCATCCCCGATGGGTTAGGCAGAAGTGTAGCTAATAGTACACCCACCATTCGCCAGTTATGTTTACGTCCCATGTAATAGGGAGCGATCCTATTGCCATCAACCGGGTACAATCCCAACCTCCACGGAGTTTAGGATTGTACCGGTTGATGGCAATAGGATGCAGCCACGGCTGCTACTGATTTTCGGATGGAAATACACAATAACAATTTGCACGACCCAGGAATTGAACCCGGGACCTCGTGCTTAGTAGAAACGATTTCAACCACTGGACCATCGAGTCAGCCGTTGAAGAACATATGGTTTATCCTTACATAGTATAAAACAAAGTCGCTATTTTTGTCTGTTTGTTTGTCTGTATGCTTAAACCTTTAAAACTACGCAACGGATTTTGATGCGGTTTTTTTTAATAGATAGAGTGATTCAAGAGGAAGGCTTTAGTATATAATTTGAACGACATCCACGCGGGTGAAGCCACGGGCATCAGCTAGTAATTTATATAATGATCATCCATGTCTGAGTACAGGCTTCTCTTTTCCTGTGCCAATCTCCACGTTCCTGTGCTAGCATCCTGTTTGTTTCACCTGCTGGCAACCATGTCGTCTGCCCGACTCGCAGACAGACGAGCTACATTTCTTTACCCAGTTCTTGGACCCCCTTCGGAGACAGTAAAACCTGATTTGAAATTGATTATTAAAAACCAAAGTTTATACAATCTATGAGGTGGTCTATTTGCAAAGTTATAAATCATACTAATGATCTAATCTTGGTGGAAAAAACAAAGAATGTAGTTAATCTCTGATATCTAAAGGATGTGAGTTATTACAATCATATCGCCATGATGTGGTAATATCATAATAATCTTCATGGTAATGAAATACATAAAATGTTGGGTAACGTAACACTTTTAGTGTATTTTTGCTAGCTGTTTTATTTTCTTGTAAGTATATTATGCGATTTTCTTTTTTTACCATTGTCCTTATTTTGGTGGTCTGAATGATTTCTAAAGTTTTGTCCACCTATTTTAATGGGACCTTATATGGTCTTCATCACCATTGCAAAATTCACCGGATAAAAGGATGTATTCTACGTCTTTATTGGTGCAATTCAGTGACATTTGACTCCCAGATCACAGAATTAAAAAAAAACATAATATCTAGACACTTTTCAAAACCTAACCTTGCAGGTGATAACTAATGAGCTATGCAAATATCTAGCATCCCTACCAAACCTAGCCTTGCTATTTAGGATGGTGCACCTTTCTAAGTGTTGCAAGATAACAAAATTCACACGAGATCCAATAAATCTAATTTCGATTAATTTAAGATGGTCGGAACAGCGTCAATTAATTTCAAGGATACAGGATTGCATTTGATGAACTAGTTCGATTTTAATGATTTTGTGAAAGTGGTAGCAAATTGGGTTGAAAACGTAATTATATGGATTTCTGGAACTATGAAGAGCTTCGAGCAACCATTTATCTGTAATCAGATACATAATAAGAGTTTTCTGGAATAACTTTCACTAACATTATCAATAACTCTGAAAATGGGATTAACTGGAAGCTGCGCTACAGTTTATACTTTTGCAGCTTCCATCGTTTTATTTGTTTTATTATGTGTCGTGTTACTATTCCTAAATAAACTTTTTATTATTATTCTACCTACCATGTTTACTCTGTTTAAAGTTCCTGTTATTTCGGTGCTATTGTTGTTTAAAAACTTCAGTTTATCTATTCATTTCTACTATTTTGTAAGGAGTGCACAGACACATAGCTAATTAGCCATTAAAAGTTTTGAAATATCCAAAATAACTGCCACCGACACCATCAGACTAATTGAAAAGTAATTTAATTTCATACTTTTAAAGTGCTACAGATTTTGTGTGTGTAATAAAGAGATGTTTAGTAATCTTGTTTCACAGACACAACAGAATAACTGTTCTAAAAGCGATGTCAAATATGAAATTAAAACTATAGGTACTGACAATCAAATGTAACGAGTGTCAGTTAATTTAAAAAAAAATTGATCATTTTTTTTACAAATATCCGTAGATCAGCTTTTAAACGATTTATAAATTCAGGTGCATGATTCCAATTTACTGTTTCCTAACTTTTAATAACAACAACGCAGAAAACTAGTTTTACTACAATCCAAATTGCTGCTATTATTCTATTATTTTATACAATTTAATAATACAAATATTTTTTTATCTTCAGTAACAGTATCGAATCAATTAATCACTAATTGCCATAAGAAGAAGGAGATCCACAATCCTGTTATATTTTTTTCAACACGTTATAATATTTGCCTTTGTGGTCTAGTAGTCGCTAGCACTGCTGATGTACTAGATTCGATTCGATGGGCAAAGTGCTATTAAGTTTTCACATTTGAATTTTCTTAGAAGCAGCCATGGAGTCTGGGTTATAGCGCGACTTACGAGTCAGCATGGACCTGAATTCGATTTCCGGGTCGGGTAAAGTGTTATTGGGGTTTTGCATCAGAAATTTCTTCGGTAACAACCACAGATTCTAGATCTGTGCCCAGTTTATGGCAATATGCCCCTCCCCCTATTTCAAAATTAAAAATAACTGGTGAAATAGGGTTTACTGACTAAAAAAAATATGATTCTAATTAGTCCGTCGTAGATTATCGAAAAATATTGGATACGTATTTTTTGTTTCATCAAATCAATAAAAATTTACGAAGATAAAACGCGTCAAAGATTTGAGTGGGAGGTTGTGACGTCACTGCTCGCTAAGAAATGTCATACTCATGTCTTAGAATATGACGTCACACGAGTTTTCAAAGCACTGTATCGTCTTCATTGTTTGTTTACGTGAAAAAAAAAAATATGTGTCCAATATTTTTTGGAAATCTATCTGACGGACTAATTAGATTTTTTTAGTTAACATCCCTATTAAGGTGTATCTACTATAAAACGTCTGCATTCCTTCGAGACTAATAGGCGTGATGTTATATTATAATTTCACAAACTGCTATATTTCTCATCACCTTAGAAACGAGTTATTCATTGATAGCTCACATCCGACCATGTTGTCGCAATATTTAGCATTTAGAACATTTTTTTTTGCAATTTTACAACCGGACTAACTTGTGCAAATGTCATGCAGTTTATTGAGATATAAATCTAAAAATATGCATTTATGCAGCATTAGCTGTCAGGCTGAATTTACAATTATTAAAATCGAATCTATTAAAGAATCTTGGGATGGCATTTTCTTGAGAACTAACTATTATCCCTTAGAATATTAAACCCCATTACATTTTGATGTTTCTAAATTATTTCAAACATTTTTTTTGATGGGTTTGGTGGGAAATCATCAAATTATTATTCCTGCCGTTTTGGGCAGAGTGGTAGGCAGTGTTAGACTTCTACTGACTAAAAACCACCCATGCTCCTTCTTAGCCCTATATGTGTCGAGACCAAGGTATCTCTTTCGAACAACCCGTAGGCCTTGCCTACGGTACTCCGTCGGTGGTACTGCCTCGTTGGTCTAGTGGTCGCAAGCGCGACTGCTGTGCATGAGGTCCTGGGTTCGATTCCCGGGTCGGACAAAAAGTGCTATTGGGTTTTTCATTAGAAATATTCCAGTAGTAGCCCGGAGTTTGGAAGTTGGCGGTATAATACCCCCGTGTCTCGGAAAGCACGTTAAGCCGTTGGTCCTGCGCCTGATCTCTCTCCGGTCGTGTCGGATTGCCGTCCCATCGGACTATGAGAGGAAAGGAACAGAGAGTGCACCTGTGCCTGCGCACACACTTGTGCACTATAATATCTCCTGCGCATCGGCCTAATCTCCACTAAGATTGGCCGCCGTGACCGAAAACGGTCAGGAGGGACTATTACTATTATTAGGCCAATTATTTCAAACCTTACATCATCATTCTACTGCCCTCATCCCAATTTATTTGGGGTCGACGCGGCATGTCTACTTCCTCTACACTTTTTTTTTTTTTTGGTGGGTGGAAAATCATCAAATGACCCCCCCCGCTCTTGGGCAGAGCGAAGGGGAGTGTCAGACTTCTACTGACTAAAAACCGAACCCATGTTCCTTCTTTGCCCTTGCGTCGAGGCCACGTCATCTAGTACAAAAATCCGCGGCCCCGACGGGACACTTCTCTATTCATCGTTACTGTGGCCGTCCCCTACTCTAACATTCATATTTAACATTTTCCAAATTTATATTTAGCTTAGCTTACTTTAGTATCCTGCCTACCCACCGAACAGGTCCTCATTGATGCCTCACATCCGCTTAGTCACGGCTGTTGCAATTTTGTTGCATCCACCGCTAGACTATGTCCGGTTGTAAACATACTTATTAAATTAAGCACATACGCATCCCTTGCTAAGATTACTTAGGACTATTTATACTTTCGTAGGCTACCGACAATCTTTATGAACTGTTTATAGCTGAACTAAGATGAGTGTATGACCATAGAGTATCTAAGAATCGTAACAGATAGAGTGCTAAAGTTTTTGACTACTCCCATGGGAAAAGGTGTGAGTTTATTTTATTGTATACCTTTTTCTGGAGGAGCTCGTCGCTAAATAATAACAGTAGCGGCTGTTATTATTTGATTTTCAAGGTTAAGCAACTGTTGCCAAGGCCGATTCGTAGATGGGAGTTCATAACATAAATATCAAATGTCTCGAAAAGCACGTTAAGCCATTGGGACCTGTCTTACCAACGTGTACTGTATTATTTAGTACTAACTGGGTGGTGAATACTAATTTGCTCTGTCTCATTTATTTCATCACCTTATATCTCAAAACGTATACCGAGCAAATAAGAACACATATAAGCAAGAAAACTCCTACCAACTCACTATGCATCTGCATGGTGGATGGCCTATCTCCCAGCAGTGGAAACATTAAACCTTGATTATGCATATGCTTATGCACAAGATAACTGCAGTTGTACATTGCATTACTTTATCCTCAATTTCTTGGTTTGAAATATATACGCTACTTTACATTTAAAGTTTTCTTAATCAAACATGACTCCTTTTTTCCGTCACTGTCGAGTAAATAATATTACGCAGACTGAACGTTATTCCAAAACGATCCGTCATGGTTTTACGACATTATTTTATTTTATTACAAAAGTAGTTTCCTCAGCTGTGTCGGTGGCGATTGATTTGTCATCAATCAGTTCTGGAGTAAATTATCTGTCTGAGATTTGCAAATCTTTGATTACTATTCAGACTATCTATTTTCTGTTGCTGAATCCGCCGTGGTAAGGGATTGGTTCCTTGGGTTTGTTCAAGAAGAATTCTGGTCACCTGAGGTCACACATAAACACGATACGACGTCGCGTCGTACAACGATTCGGCGTCGTTTCACGATACGACGTCGCGTCGTGGAAATCTACGATGAGCATCGTAAAAAAACACGACATCGTAACGTAATGTGCCACGCACGATACACGGCACGATGCCGTCGATACAGAGGGGTGGTGTTTTAGTTCATTTCGAAAAATGGACGCATTCTGAAAAGAATATTTAAATGTTTTTGAAATTAGAACCCAAATAAATGTTAATTTGTTCATTAAAGTAACAAGACAACTGCGCAGGATTGCATCGTGAGTTTCTAACGTCACGACGTCGTATCGTGCATCGACACGTTACGACGTCGTGTCGTAGATTTCCACGACGCGACGTCGTATCGTGTTTATGTGTGGGAGCCCTGACTTTGGCAGACAATACAGGAGCTACTGATTCGTAGCTAAATAATAACATTCGCGCGGGTCGATATTCACGTTAAACCGCGCCTGCCTAGATAAGTCCGTGAAATGGTTACCATTACGACATACCGAGACACCGAGCCGATAACCGAGTTTCCTCCTTGTCATGGAAAGTATTACAAGCTGGTCTCAGCTGTCATTTGTAGGTCTTTGGCGGTCGTTACAGATAGTCAGTGGCCTGAAAGTCGGACAACCGGTCTTATCAAGGGGCAATATATTACCCAGGGCTAACTGGGTTGTAGAAGGAGCTCGTGACTTAATAAGAAATGCCACTCAGGTCGATCTTTAGGTAAAGCTGTGCTTGCCTAGGTCGGTCTGTGGATGGGTGACCGCCCGACATACCGAGTTTCCTCCGTGCCTCGGAATGCACGTTAAGCTGTTGGTCCCGGCTGCCATAATAGGGGATCGGACTGACTCAAAAAAAATATGATTCTGTTTAGTCCTTCAGTTAGATTATCGAAAAATATTGGATACGTGTTTTTTGTTTAATCAAAACAATACAAATTGACGAAGATAAAGCGCGTCAAAGATCAAGGAGTGGGGCTTGAAACGTCAATTGAAGGTACAAAATGTACTATCATATTATTATGACGTCACACGAGTTTTCGAAGCACTGTATCGTCTTCATTTTTTGTTTTAGTGAAAAAAGAAAAAATACGTGGTTAATATTTTTTGGAAATCTATCTGACGGCCTAATTAGTTTTTTTTTGTCCGATCCCCTATTATAGATCTTTGGCAGTCGTTACAGGTAGTCAGTGGCCTGAAAGTCGGACAACCGGTCTTATCAAGGGGCAATATATTACCCAGGGCTAACTGGGTTGTGTAGATGAAATGGGCAATAGATTAATGTAAAATGCTGGTGTTCAGCTCGATCCTGTTAGATTGAAAGCTGATTCCAACAGTGTCTGGTAAAAGTTAGGCAGATGATAACACTAGCTACTGACGTGTTTATTAGAGTTTACAGTCAACCCAAAGAAAGTACTGGAAGTCTGAAAGTACTGGATGGACCTAGCCTTAACTAGTCTTCAGTAATTAATTTAATATAAACTATAATAGAACATGTGGAAAACAGGGGCCCAATTCTGTAAAATAGCTAACTTATCAATAGTGTGTCGATAGTGTGTCGGTTGTGTCTCAATAGACTACTCATTGACATTTGGTATTCTACAAATATTTATTGTCATTGACTTGCCACTGTAGTGACATTGAAACGCCATAGTAGGACTTTATGGTAGTCTGTAAATATATTTCAAGTGAAATCTGATAGTTGTGTCTATCGTGTTTGGCTATCGAACTGCCATTGTGAAGCCATCGAACAACGACACCTCTTTTCCCTATTGCATAATAATGTCTGTAGTGTGTCGATAGAGTGACAATGGCATGTTGCTTATCTCTAAGTTACAGAATTGGGCCCCTGGCATGTCGCCAAAAAAAATACGAAATCATGATCTTTGCATAATCCATACAAAAGACATACTACGACTAACAATATCGATATTATGCAAATCTCATTCGAATAAAACAGCTCTAATTGTAAATCAATAATAGAAATACTCCGGTCCGTTACAAATCTAACTAACCGTGTTTATGACCTACTTGTCATTTGTACTGTGGGCCTAACACAAACCCGCGAATAAACGCTATTAATTTTAAGTTGGCAATGCTCGTTTCTCACGTAATACTCGTATTTACTTAATTATAAACTCATATGTATGGCTGAAAAACTGATAGCTTTTTTGCTTATAACCAATGTGAATTATGTGTAAAGCGATCTTTTTCTTAGCGTGTCAATGACAATTCAAATGACTCAACCCGGAATTTGGCGACGAGATTTACTCTTTCAGTAGCCTCCATCAGTTTCTGTGATGTGCAATTAACACGATAGGCAGGACACGATATCAAGTGCCCCATAGTTTGTGAGGGAACCGCACATTTACACTCCAGGGTACAGTCATCTATGAATCTCCACCTGAGCAGGTTTACCTTGCTTCGGTTTTTAACCGACTTCCAAAAAAAGGAGGAGGTTATCAATTCGACTGTATTTTTTTTTTTTTTTTTTTTTTTTTTTTTTTTTATGTTTGTTCACTCATAACTTGCGACTGGGTGAACTGATTTTCATGATTCTTTTTTCATTTGAAAGCTGGTGCTTCCCGTGTGGTTCCATTGTCACCATTTCAATATCTGATGATGGGATCTTGTAGAAATCGGGGGAACTCTTCAATAAATAACAGCAGATTAACCGCGATTGTTGCTATAGCATATCTAAGCATTGTTTACGCCATCACACAACAATATAATATCACGCCTGTACTCACTACAAAGGTTATAAAAACTATTTTGTGAAAATCTGATGAAGAACTTCGGAGATATTCAACGGAACTCCTCAATAAATGATAGCAAATGGACTGGGATTGCTGAAATCTCATATTGTCTGTCTATTGTTTACACCAGTCCTAACATAACATCACGCCGGTACGTTGTGAAGGGGTAAGCACATGTGAAACACTAAAAAGTGAAAAATAAAAACTTTTTTACAAAAAATAAAACCGACTTCGACAAAAAAAACACTCAAAAGTGAAAAATAAACTTGAGAAGAAAAATCAGTTTCTGAAGTCGGTGACAAAAAAATGAAATCAAAGAAACAAAAGTCACCGACTTCAGAAACTGATTTTTCTTCTCAAGTTTATTTTTCACTTTTGAGTGTTTTTTTTGTCGAAGTCGGTTTTATTTTTTGTAAAAAAGTTTTTTCTATTAAAAGCGATGGGAAACTTGTATTTGCGATTAAAAACCGTTTGATTTTTTTACGTCGCGTGTTTGTGCTGGATCTGTGGACTCTGTGGTCAGTGACTTTATGTAAACAATAGCAATCGCTTTAGCAATGAAACGAATTTAGTTTGGGTTTATTGCAACTTTAGATTTGATGGGAAATGCTAATTTGATCGGGCTGTCACGCAATGTTGAGAGTTAATTATTTTATTTAAAAAAGAAACGTTGCCCCACACTACTAATTTCTAGTTTATTTATTTTATTTATTTATCTTTATTTCAGAAAGATAAGTAACTTATAAGTTAAGCCCCACAAAACCGTTGCAATGGGCCGACTGTGGGGTATCATGATAGATCGATAGATCTATCTATCTAATGTATCGTGGGTGCGTTTACAAACATTTACTGCCGCACTCAAAGATGTTTAATGATAACTTAAATCCTCTCTGAGTGCGCCAGTTAAACTCAACAAACACACATAAACGGAGCCGGAACAACAATCAGTACAGCAGACCATTGCAATATTAGTCCCGTGCGGGAAGTGAACCCGTGACACGGCGCAGCAGCGAATTATCGCTCAACCACAAGTACCACAACGCTAATCGTGCTGTCAGAAAATTAAACGTCGATTACTGTCCCCATGCGGGCCAAAAGCCTCCCCCTTCTCCTACACATGTAAAGAAAAAACTTCATAACTGCAGATTTTAAGCATATCAGTGAAGTAAAATATCGTTAAACTAAACTGTAGGTATACAACTTGACCAACAAACCAGTAATCAAAATTGTACCTTACTTTCAAAGAAATCTTTATCTGTGCCTTTATAAGCCTTAATTGGCTTTCTATTACCTACACTCACAATGAGTAAATAAATAAAACTACTGAATCGGGAAAACGAACATAAACTTCAGAATCATTTATTTGAATCGCGATGCGGTACAAGATACTCGTACAACACTCCGAACCACGATGCATGCCGTAGTACTGCCGCAACAGTGCTGTCGCGACCCTACTGGTCCCCATACAATCTCCATAAGCTTATATTGAGATTACATTCCGAGCTAGGCAGCAATGTCGCAGCAGCAATGTAGCGGCAGCACTGCTGCGCGTCAGTGTCGCCTTACCGCCGCGACAGACCAGTAGTGACGCGTCTGCCGCCGCAGCAAGAGTACAGTTCGATTCAAACTTAATGGCGGTTCGAAAGTTAGCAGTGAGTGCAGGTGCGAACAGAGCGACACTGGCGCCTTGCTCGGAATCAGCGCGGCAGGCAGCACTGCTGGGCAGCACCTTAGTGGCAGCACTGCGGCAACAGCACTGCTGCTTGTTGCCGAGTTCGGAATCATACCTTAAAGCTTGCAGAAGTGGGCGTAAACTTGTACCCTGCAGTGGCTGCTACTTTCCCAAGCTCTTTGTATAATAATAATATACTACTTAAAATAAAGTATAGGTTTGCGTGGGTATCACCTTGAACTAAAAACTTTAGAAGATTATGTTACAAATAAACAGAGGTATGAATGCACAGTGTAGACCGTATCTTCTTGTGCAAATGTGCATGAACTAATTTGTAGCCCTTTTGTATGTTGGGCCTCGGAAGTGGGGCATTCAAATCGTCATCACAATTTTGTCCATTATAAACTGTGATATAAAATTCTTCCTTTACAGTTATAAAAGGCGTATGTAAATAGTACAGTTTTAAACTGGTTATACTTCAAAAACATGTTCTTTAACTGTTTCAAGGAAGCTTACTTGTATTTTCACCAATTTTTGGGAGGGTGGGAAATCATCAAATGACTCCTCCCGCTCTGGCCAGAGCGGTAGAGTGTCAGACTTCTAGTGACTAAAAACCACCCATTTTCCTTCTTAGCCCTTTGTGCCGAGGCCGCGGTATCTCTTTCGAACAACTCGCAGCTCCGACGGGACTGTATTTTCACTTGCCAGTTCAATGCTTGTGTCACAAACTCGGCGAATAAATCCTCTTTCTCTTTACGCTAGACCTACTAATACCACATGGTTAAAAGTCACAACCTTTGACCACAAACAACAACTCACTCATTCTTCAAAGGAAAGCAGAAATGTTTACAAACCACATTTAACCTCAGTTATATAATGTAAAACGCAAAAACATTACCAGCACGAACGCACGCACGACAATGAACTAGCAGGCGTACGCCACAAAGTATATTGGTGCAGAAGTTCTACTCCTTACTGTGGCTTGATCGGCAACGAACAAAAACGCACGCACACAAACACGTGATAAGCGACTGCAAACAATTTATGTGCGGTTATAAATACCGATACAGGTGGATGGCGAGCAAGGAAACCGACCTCTTAAAAGATACTGTACTGAAGTATCTGTCACTGTCCGAAGTCCGCAACCGGTCTCCATTTTTATGTAAACTCGGCGAAACTACACATTTTTAGTAAAACATGGCCTCGCTTAGTACAGATTTTCCAAACAATGAGAGATCTGCATGGAGTTGGAGTGGTTTATAAAGCTTGAATAGTCGTAAAATGTATCGAATCTTAAGGCACGACTAGGGTACTACCGGCTCGAATATTATCAGTCCTGTATATTTTACTCGTTCGTTCGTTTTCTCTTTCTATCAAAAATCCTGAGGTTTTTTGTTTTAAAAAGTGCTACAAAAAAAAAGATTAAAATGTGACATGTTCGAACTTTCTTGGTTGAACATACCTATGCGTTTTTGTGTGGAGTGGACCTTCTCTATCATAATTATGTTCTGTGACGAGCTTCTTCTTGCAATGTTGACGTTTTGGCAACCACGTCGCGTTTACATTACAATGTCAGTTTGCGCAAGTGACAATGAAAATGGCGATTCCGTCATGACTAGGATTTGTGATTGACTATTGCTGTTTTGGTCTGAGTTAAGGTAAAGTATAAGTACACACGGCTACACATCAAGCTATACAAAACCAGTATAATCTGATCGTTCATTGTGCGAAAAGATCTAGTAAAGTGAGGCCAAGATTAACTGGTTTTGTATAGCTTGATGTGTAGCCGTGTGTACAAGACAAGGTAATGAAAACTGGTAGAGGGATCTCAAAAGATAAGATTTTGATTTGAAAGGCTCGATTGGTCATTTGCAGCAATGATATTATAAATAAAAAGAGGTAGATATCGCATTAGCACGCACAAATTGTTGAGGACAAACTACGACAATTGGTGCAGTTTAGTAACTTGCTATCTCTTTTTATCTTAAACGTTCCGTATTATCTATCCCTGTCGTAGAACGCAACGATATCTGAACGCCATTCAGTATGAACATGGCGTATCTTTCTTTTTAATATCATTGATTTGCAGTGTATTTTTTCTGCGTGACGCTGTTGCAATCGCTTTGTTTTTTTCGTGATCGCGGGATGTCTAAAGAATGCGGGTGGCAGGGTAATGTAGTAGTACTGTTTATAATAAACAGTCTGCGAGTTGTTCGAAAGAGATACCGGCCTCGGTACAAGGGCTAAGAAGGAATATAGGTGGTTTTTAGTCAGTAGAAGTCTGATACTCCCTACCGCTCTGCCCAGAGCGGGAGGAGTCATTTGATGATTTCCCACCCCCAAAATAAAATAAAAAGTATAATAAACAGCATTGAAATATCGGCAGCTTAGAATAATTGATAATAACTAAAGATATCCCATAAGAGACCGTGTAAGTTTAGTTATAAACCGCCAAAGCTTAAAACAGTTCTTATTACGTACTACTGCCTGATCGGTCTCCCTTGCATCCTCCTTACGACACCTCAATAGGGTCACCCACGCCATAGGGTTACCGCAACCTCTCCATACCTGTCACAACAACCTATCAACCCATGGCGATGGCGTGACTACTTCTTACTACTTTCGTTCACACACCACGTCCTCCTCAATGTCAGTTTGCGCAACTGACAATGAATTTGGCGATTCCGCCATGACTGTGAATGATAAAGAGTTTGTGTTTGTTACTGTGATTACACAGCAATTTCATACATTGTTCGTGCGTGCGTGAGGATATAAATTATATTGATATCATGCATAATAGCCGTGCTATTACAATTTTTGTAGACAAAGTCGCGGGTGAAGAGCTAGTGATTAATACTTTGTGATATGGGATAGCTTTAAAAACTGGAACAAAAGGGTTCCTTTAAAATTCTGTGAATCTGCGATGATGTTTTCAGCATTTAGAGTGCTAATAAGGCATCTTAGTTTATTGCAGTTTTTAAGTAACGTCCATTATTTTCATGTTTCATTCTTAGCCCTATAAGTCGAGGCCGTGGTAACTTGTGAACAACCTGCAGCCCACCTACCTGATCCCTTACTTCGACAAATCTATCAGTCGGTCCTAAAACTACCTTTACACAAATCTCTCTTTAAACACATTCGTCAAAGCCTCCTCAAATCTCTCTCATTACTTAACGCCAAAAATTCCATGGACTCACGTAAATCGCAGCATCTTCTATATATAGAAAACGCGTTATGACAGTCGCTTGCGCAGGCGCAGGTTGGAAAGCTGTCTGTAGAAAGTACGGAGACATTGCGAGCCGCGACCGGTTCGGCAAAAACCGGTGTTTTGTATCTATGGGAAACGTGGTGAGATTCGCGGTGAGATTCGCGGTGATGGTATTGTGTTTGAGCTGTTTGTTTGTTACGGTTTTTTGTTTGTTGTTTATGGGTATTTAAGAGGTGGTTATGATGTTTAGACAAGTACTCGATTGGTGTCGTAAGTATGTTTAACTTTGTGGAGGTTTCTACCGCTTTCAAAATTTTAAGGAGTTTCAAGAAGTCGATCGTAAACTTCACTCACAGAATCAAAGAAAAAGTCGTTTTCAGGCTTTGTCAATATTTATACCTATTTGCGTTCTGAACCAAGTGCGGTTCTGTGTCAAGTTTAACTGACTGACTGACTGTTTTAATTTCCGTCTATCATTGAAAGCAATTAACACGTAGATCAATTTAATATTATATATGTATATATGTAAAATAATTAAGTTCGCTTTACCCAATGTTAGAAATCTAGGTCCCAATATTATCCTCGCCAATCAGGAGCTGGAAACTGTCGACTCTGCTGTATTTCTGGGCATAACAGTAGATTCAAAATTACAATGGGGTTTACACATATCAAGCCTAGCGGGAAGGCTAAGTTCAGCCGCATACGCCGTCAGAAAAGTAAGACAATTCACTGACGTTGATACAGCACGGTTAGTCTACTTTAGTTATTTTCACAGCGTTATGTCCTACGGTATTCTGCTGTGGGGCAAAGCTGCTGATATTCAAAATATATTTGTACTGCAGAAGCGAGCGGTTCGTACAATTTATCAGCTGGGTGCCCGAGTTTCCCTTAGAGACTTTTTTAAGGAGATTGGTATTCTCACGGTTGCTTCTCAGTACATCTTTGCCAACATTTTATATATTAGACAAAATATCCACCTGTACACTAAAAACAGTGATATCCACAACTTTAACACTAGAAATAAGCATAAACTACGCGCTCCTTTTCACCGGCTTCACAAAGTTCACAATTCATTCGTAGGGCTCGGGATTACATTTTATAATAAACTGCCATCTTCTTTTCTAGACTTGCCATTTAATGAGTTTAAAGCCAAAGTTAAATCTAATCTTTGTTTAAAAGCTTACTATTCTATTAACGACTACTTAGATGATAAGAATAGTTGGTCGCTGAGTTGAACACAAGACAATGTTTGTTATCTGTGTTCTTTCTCCAAAATTAGTCTACTGTTATGTTATGTATTTATTATTTTATTTTTACATTGTTTATTGTTATATACTTTTGTTTATTACTGATTGTGTCTGTAGTAAATCTTAAATGTAACTGACACCTTGCTATTGTATCGAGTCTGGTTCTTCTAACCAACCTAACAGACAGATGTGTGCTGGGGAGTTTGTTCCGCCACTTCTTCTTTCCAGCTAAACACTAGGAAGTGTCGATGGGTGGGCGTTTTGGGGGACTGTCTTATAAAAATGTAAATACAGTGAAACCTGGTAAATGTGTCTCAGATATTCAAATCTGTCTCATGGGACCCCAGTATGAGTTCCAGTTATAGAGGTTTCTCACTTATCCAAGTCCCAGTTAACAAAGTTTCACTGTAGTAAAGTAGGTAAAGTAAATTTTGACCTTCGAAAAGTGCTGATTGTCAGCCTAGTGTGAATAAATGAATTTTGATTTTGATTTTGATTATGTGGTTCTGGATTCTATTTTAGTACTTTGCTCATCATCTGCTTAGCCTTTTCCCAACTATGTTGTGGTCGGCTTCCAGTCTAACCGGATGCAGCTAAATACCAGTATTTTACATGGAGCGACTGCCTATCTGACCTCCACAACCCAGATAATACTGGGTAATACGATACCCTTTGGTAAGACTGGTTATCAGACTTTCAGGTCACTAACTACCTGTAATGACTGCCAAAGATCTTTATATGGTAGCTGGGACCAACAGCTTAATGTGCTTTCCGAGGCACGGAGGAAACTCGGTATGTAATGGTTGGTCACCCATCCACAGCCCAACCTAGGCATGTGCGGCTTAACCTTAAGATTGGCCCGAGTGGCAGTTATTATTAAGCCACGAGCTCATGACTGTACCAGTCGAAACGAAAGCTGTGCCAACGTGCATAATTTTAATTAGGCATACAAAATGTAATAACGTTTTATCAGCATTCATTTTAATTATCAGATAAAGTACTTGAAGCGTAGCGCCACACTTCCTATTGTAATTTAATTATAAGCAAAAGTAGGCATTACGTAAATAGACTAACGAGATTATTTTATAATTATAAAATTTAGTACTAATATATGAGCAACCATTACTTTATTTTTATTTTTACACTCATTAATTAATTAGTTAAATAATCTTTCTAAATTGTGGAAAGTTTTATTAAAATTGTGTAATTATTCTAACTTATTTATTTATTTTCTAAATGAGTATAATAAAAATGCTGTTTTAATTATCATCCATGCAATAGTTAGTATGATAAGTGTGCTTATTTATACGAGAACTACATAACATATAGGTATGCAAAAATTATGACGCAGTCTGGTACTAGTGGCAATTAATTTTAAACTTTTTCATATTTCTAATTTTCATAAGCTTTTAGGTGTCGTATGGTGCAATAAGGGCAAGAGAATGAAAGTATCAATCTTATATTTTTTTTTACTTTTCCACCATCATAATTCTGAAAGAAAAACTGACCTGACGAGGCAAAGTGGCATACTCGAAACTTAGACGTTAGGTGCGTCTGAAATATCTTCTGTTCTCTGTTTTTATACCATTTTTTTCTTTGTTTTTATGTAATGAGAGAGGTGACCTCTGGTCGAATAAATCCGCTAACTGACTGGCTAATCTTTTCATCTCGCTACCACGCTCATCATCATCTGCCTAGCCTTTTCCCAACTATATTGGGGTCGGCTTCCAGTCTAACCGGATGCAGCTGAATAACAGTATTTTACATGGAGCGACTGCCTATCTGACTACCACAGCCCTGTTTATACTAGGTAAGGATACCCTTTGGTAAGACTGGATGTCAGAATTTCAGGTCACTGACTACCTGTAACGACTGCCAAAGATCTATATAAATGGCAGCCGGGACCAACAGCTTAACGTGCTTTCGGGTATGTCGGGCGGTCACCCATCCACAGACCGACCTAGGCAAGCACAGCTTTACCCTAAAGATCGATCGGAGTGGCAGTTCTTATTAAGCCACGAGCTCCATCTCGCTACCACGCTATTCTCTTAAAATAAATTTAATAACTCTTATATAAATCCCGGAAGACTACACGTCAAGTCCGGGACGCCTGTAAAAATAAAATAAAATAGTTTTATGTACTAACTAATCTAAAATACTGATTATCTACTGACAGAAACTTCCGACAGTTAACCACATAAGGTGTTATATAACAACAACAAAATAAAATTCAGTTAACCTGCAACTTTATGTAAGCAGTTATTTATTGACTTTGGCTCACTTGCTGCATACAATATTTACTATTTTACAAAAAAAAATGTATGAAAAGAATCTTTAGGCAATTCTTAGTCTGTCAGTGATCTAAACTTATTAGTATTTTAGTCAGGTATATCACAGTGAAAGAAAACAATTTAACTGGCGCCTTCTCGTGACAAATTGACAACTATCTTTAACTTTAAAAACCTGTGTTATCTGCATCAGCAATGAAATTTAAGGAAATTATAGAAACAACACAATCCTTGAAGCGTTAGGCAGAGGTATACCCACATTTCGCGAGTTATGTATGTCCTATGTTATGGGGGGCGCGCCTGTTGCCATCAAAGGCAAAAATCTAAACGCCGTTGCTACTACAGAGAAATTCGTGATGGCAAATCCAATAACACTTTGCCGTACCTGAGAATCGAACCCTGAAAGTCATGCACAGAAGTCGCGTCTGCGACCACTAGAACAACGAGCCATTCATATTCTCATAATTTAATTTAATAAGCTCGACAAGAACTCATTATATGAAGCTTGTAATCCTCAAAAGGTTAGACGTATTTAAATCCATATTTTGGCAAATTTTAGTAAAGCTTTTGAGACCTATGTAATAGATGACGAGGCTTTTGCCATGTTCCAAGCTGCTACTATGAAATTCATCTCAAAAACTACAAGAACACTATAAAAATAACCTACATCAATACACGCCAACATTACCGCGAACACACTATCAACAGCTCAACATAATATAATAAGGCTTAGGATACACGCTACAGAACGGAACAACCTGTCTTTAAGGAAGAGGAAACCACGCCCCGCTGCACCGGCTGCAGTGTAGCTTAGCTTTAAATACTCGTATACTTCATTATTTATAACGTAATTTATATACGATAGCTATCGCTGATTAGTATTGGACGGGCAGTTTCTATTAGCAAAATATGGCTTTTAGTAGCGTCTAAATAAACTGCGGAAAACCTTTTAAAACCTTTGAACATCATCATCATCATCATCATCATCTGCCTAGCCTTTTGCCAACTAAGTTGAGGTCGGCTTCTAGTCTAACCGGATGCAGCTGAATACCAGTATTTTACATGGAGCGACTGCCTATCTGACCTCCACAACCCAGTTAATACTGGGTAATACGATACCCTTTGGTTAACGTGCTTTCCGAGGCACGGAGGAAACTCGGTATGTAATGGGCGGTCACCCATCCACAGCCCAACCTAGGCAAGCGCGGCTTAACCTAAATATCGACCCGAGTGGCAGTTATTATTAAGCCACGAGCTCATCCTTCGAATATTTATATGGCTGTTAAATCTTATCATTCTCATCTACCTTGCCTTTTCGCAACTTTGCAGTCCGACGACTGCCAAGTCAAAGGTCCTGATTTCGAACCCATGTGTATTGTATAATTAATCCCTTGCTTCTAAAGCAAAACATCATGATGAAACCAGCATGCCTTAGAGATATTTCTTGACAGTATATGAAGCCAAGTAGCCAAGTCCATTAGTGACATAAAACCTCTGACACCGTATTAGGCAACCACCACAAGATAAAAAAAGAACACAGAATAGCTCAATCTCAACTTAATTAATTCGTTAACAAAATAACTTCATTCAGTTACAACTTTATAACAAACGTACATACCTACGTAACGGTTACAAGTTATAATTAATTATAACGGATATTACACGCCTACCTGATTTATTTTATTACGCGTAACTTGTGGCACGCTTTGAAACATAAGTTATTAAATTGAATCATGTTTTGTGGGCACAGGCAGCTTCAATTAATTTACATGAGCGAGATGGGCGAAAGACATTGTTTTCATCACGGGTAAGGGCTGGATGACGCTGGGACAAACATAAAGTAATGTTACGCTAGTATTATATTATCTGTGGTAATGTAGAGATTAGCACAAACAAAAACTAACCTAAACCGCCTTATTACAACTAACCTAAACCTGGTTTAACTTAGACTTGGTTTATCTCGCATGACGTCTCACTTCAATAAAATTCAAAAGAAAGTGACAGCATGCGAGATAAACAGGTTTAACTACCTTCCTTACATAGTATAAAACAAAGTCGCTATTTTGTCTGTTTGTTTGTCTGTATGCTTAAATCTTTAAAACTACGCAACGGATTTTGATGCGGTTTTTTTAATAGATAGAGTGATTCAAGAGGAAGGTTTTAGTATATAATTTGAACGACATCCACGCGGGTGAAGCCGCGGGCATCAGCTGATGCCCGCGGCTTCACCCGCGTGGATGTCGTTAATAAATATCATAGTAGTAGACGTAGTAGTAGTATAGGTAGTTATTAAATTGAATCATGTTTGGTGGGCAGAGGCAGCTTCTATTAATTCACAGAAGCGAGGTGGGCGAAAGACATTGTTTTCATCACGGGTAAGGGCTGGATGACGCTGGGACAAACATAAAGTAATGTGGAGATTAGCACAAACAAAAATCAACCTAAAGAGTTTTAACATACAATCACGCCTATAATCCCCTCAAGGGTTAGGCAGAGGTGTACCTATTAGTACACCCACATTCCACCGCCAGTTATGTTAAATCTCATATTATAGGGGGTAAGGCATCAACCGAGCACAATTCCATTCTTCGTGGCTGCTACTGAGAATTTCCCAATGAAATAAAAACTTTTTAACAAAAAATAAAACCGACTTCAAAAAACAACACAAAAAAGTGAAAAATAAACTTTAGAAGAAAAATCAGTTTCTGAAGTCGGTGACTTTTTGTTTATTTGATTTCATTTTTTTGCCACCGACTTCAGAAACTGATTTTTCTTCTAAAAGTTTATTTTTTACTTTTTTGTGTTTTTTTTTTTTGAAGTCGGCTTTATTTTTTGTTAAAAAGTTTTTATTTTTCACTTTTTAGTGGTTCACATTTAAGTTCACATGTTCATGGGTCATAAAGTCATAATGTGGACAATGTAGTTTTTTTTTTAGTTTTGTTGATTTTTCAAAACCGCTTGTCCGATTTTCCCTTTCCAATAAAAAAAGATTTTTTCAAATCGGTTAGCAAGTGACGGAGTTATGCCCGAACAAACATAAAAAATATATTTAAATATAAACATCCTAATTGGGAACCTCCTTCTTTTTTAGAAGTCGGTTAAAAATAACACTTAGTCCGACCTGAGAATCGAACCAAGGACCTCATTTAGCAGTCGCGCTTGCGACTAATACACAAACGAGGCAGTTTTCTTGATAATAAGGAAAAAGTGCGGATCAGAACAAACGCTTTAAAAACTATAGATTTGCCATAGCTTAACACAGAATAAGTACAAGTCACAATAAAAGAAAGTTAAAACTTTGAAACCCTTTCTTCTTCATTATAAAAAAAAAATGTGTTTATTTCAGACAAGGTAATGTCCATAATTTTGTTAGTAACAAATTAATTAAACTTAGCACTATGTTAGTAGCAATATATAGTATAGCAATGCAAAAATGTATAGTAATGCAATGTATTAAGCACTATCCAATTCAACCATAGTCATATAATTTCTCTTGTGCACTCTACCAGCCACAACACAATCAAAACCACTAATTACACCGCAGCTTACCCATAAAACATGATAATACCACTATATACTGTATAAAATAGTTATTTACGGTGTAAACAAGCTAACAATATGTTATGAGCACCTTTCGCTTTCAAGAGCAAGGTCCCACTTTCTCGCGGCACTTTCGATTTTATGCGTTCCTGGTGGGGCCAGTGAACTCGTGGGCGAATTTCTGATTGGTTTGGTGATGTGTGATTGACATTATTATGTTATTTTATTCGTACTTGTAATTTGTGTAATTTCTATATAATAAAGAGTAGGTATTCTAGTTATCAGAACATAATATAACATGATATCTGTATTCCTTCAAGGGCAGCGTTCGACCTAATAGTACAAGCCAGTTATATTTATAAATAGTCCCATGTTCGTGGTGGGCTTATTGCCACTCTTATCTTAGCTATCATCCAGGCTCCGTGTTCCCATCCATAAACCCAAGCTCTATGACTGCTACTCTGAAGTTTCTGACGAAGAAACCTATTGACACTTTGCCAGACCCGAGAGTTGAACCAGGGCCTCATGCTCAGCAGTCGCGTTTATGACCACTAGAACAAACAGGCGGTCTAGTCTCGCTATAAATGTATAAAAACTTCTTAGTGTTTTATGCGGTAAGTATGAGTAATTGAATATACTTCCAAAAGTAGCAAACTATAGTAAATTCGGATGCCTATCGTAATTAGTTATTATTAGTAGTTATTTTACTAAGTTTTACTCTGTTTTTAAAGAGGAATATATGCTGATAATGGTCTTATTTCACAGTGCAACAATAAAATCTTGTATTATTTATTTATTCGACGCAGTTTCTTGACCATAAGCTCAGATTAATGTTGATACAATCTCTTAGCTTTACGATTAGAAATGTTATTAACGAGAACTATTAGAAAAACACTTAACTATTAATGTTCTATTAACTAATTATTGCTCTGGCAAATTGGTACAACAATAATAAAATCGTATTAAAGCGTATAATTGAATAACCTCTAAATACATAAAATAATCATATAAAACATAATCTCATTTTAAAACGCAATTAGTGTTATTGTAGTCATTAAAATCTCCAATTCTAATAACATATGCTTTGTTTATTTATTACCCGTAACACTAAACACATTATATTCTTTAATTATTTTATTTTTATCAAATAACTAGCTTTTGTCGGCGGCTTTTCTCGTGTTTTGGTTTGAAATCACCCCACAGAACAGTTTTAAATATAGTTTTTTTTTGGGACAAACCTGCTACACTATTCACAAACCACTGTAACTCCTGAAAGCCAGAATCAACAGTGGTGGTGACCACCAGAAAAGTGCCGCGACAATAAAGCTCGACAAAGTCCCAGATAAATAATTTAACTATCTTGGATCCCTCAACAAAATTAATCAGAAAAGAATAGCGGAGGAGTAGGAAAAACATAATTTCCACATCCCTCCATATCAGCAGGAGACAGAACAGCAGCACATACCGCAATGTGTAAATATAGCTGACATTAGTGAAGGATTTTTTTAAATCGGATCAGTTATTCCAAAGATTACCCCCCCCCCTTTTTTTGGGGGGTTGGAATCATCAAATAACCCCTCCCGCTCATGGGCAGAGCGAAAGGGAGTGTCAGACTTCTACTGACTAAAAACCACCCATGTTCCTTCTCAGCCCTTTATGTCGAGGCCGCGGTATCTCTTGCGAACAACCCGTAGTCCCGACGGGATGATTACCTCCTGGCCCCTACATCCAAACAAACAAAAATACATACAATTGTACATCATAATAATATAAGTATAGATCAACTACTTTCTAGCACATTGTGTTATAAACAATGGAGAGAGCACATTATATGTTGTCTTTGTAAATGATATCTCTCACTAACGACTCAAATAACTACAATAAGCTATTATAACTAGATTGTGTGCGGATAGTAACGGCTGGTTATTTTTGATTCGTTTGTTTTAATGCACAGTCATTCCGGAACCTTTATGAGCTCGGAGGGTTGTATTAATGATTTTGGTGATTATAATTCTGTAACTACATATGTCTTACAGCCGCGAATCAAATGTTCATCAACATACAACCTATCACTGGCCTGCAAATTGCAAAAAACTAAAGAAAATTTGAATTTCGCGGGCTGGTTGGAGGATTCACCTTTTACTAGACCTCTATCCATACTTTTAATAAACAAGGTTTAGGTATTAATAGCTGTACTAATAAATGTATGTTTTTAATCCTCCTTACATACATAGTATAAAACAAAGTCGCTATTTTTGTCTGTTTGTCTGTATGCTTAAATCTTTAAAACTACGCAACGGATTTTGATGCGGTTTTTTTTAATAAATAGAGTGATTCAAGAGGAAGGTTTTAGTATATAATTTGAACGACATCCACGCGGATGAAGCCGCGGGCATCAGCTAGTAGATATACTAGACTATATCGAATCATCATCATCATCAGCTAATAATGTTCCCACTGCTGCGGGTTGAGAGTATTCTTCGGTTTTCCACTTGGTTTTTTTCAGTAGCAGCCTAGAGTCTGGACTTTACCCCTGTTGATGACAATAGGCTTGCCCTTTATTACATGGGGCGTAAACATAAACGGAAAATATGGGTGCTCTATGGTACACCTCCGGGTAACCGTTCGATGAAATCCTAGCGTGATGCTATGTTAGTTTGCAAAAGATTTTAGTGACTGGTTACAGCAGTCCATTGCTATATACAGGCCTCTCCCTTTTAGTGACTAAATAAAGTTTTTATGGAACACTTGCACAATTAAAAACAACAATCGAATGGTATAGGAAACATTTTGTTACAAAAGTGGCCATCTTTACCTGTATCAAGTTTAATATAAACCTAGATTAAAACCGGTGGCCGGCAAGTCAAATGTCATGAACTTCAAGCAAACAGGACACGTCCAGTCGGTATGTACGTTCACTGATGACATTCAAGTAACATCTTGCCTTGTGAAGTAGATTCATTTTGTTAGCCTTTTATGTCGACAGGACAATATACATATTATAGGTTGTAGAGACGTCAAACAACATCGAAGGTACCTATTTTCCCCATCATTGCATTTTTTTTGTGCTGTTCTAATTCTGGAAACTTTCTAGTTACGATTAGTTATTGGAGGTCAAAGTCGCAAAAATATTAGGTTATCACTTTACGTTTACTACGCAATGCGTCCATCAGCACAATGGTTTGCGTGCGACACAGTGAGTCCTACCATAAAACGAAAATTTTCGCCCCCAAAACTAATTTCCCAGCAATAAGTTTGATATTAGGTAGAAAAGACCAACAGGAAAATTTTAATTAGAATTTAAGATAAACATTTTGTCTACATTCCACGCAAAACGTTTTCGAAACAAACTTTTTTCACAGCTTCCCATAGGCATACAATCGAGACAAAGATGCTTTCTATCTAATTTCCAAGTGACATGAACAACACGCATCTTAACTTCTAAACACAATACTGTGACTATACAGACTGAATGCGTTACTTTTTGCTGCGCAAGAGTTTCCGATCTCTATATCAATAAAAACTAGTTAATAACAATAGGAAAAGTGTCATCGATAGATTAGATCGGGATTTTCTAATTCTCACAGTTAAATTTTATTGGATATCGTGTGGGATGTTGAAGTTTCGAATTTGGTTGTTTGATTTATTTTATGTGTATCATTGGTTTTTTGGCTACGTAATGACAGCCGCACAGGTCGGTGTTTAAGGTTAAGCAGGTTTCCACGGTTTTCCGTGGATGGGCGACTAAACCAAGTACCACGTGCGTCAAGGCACGATAAGATCTTGGCTGTAATCTATACAGGAGAGAGTTTGAGAAGCCCAAAGTCTGACGACCAGTCTTACCAAGGCGTATCGTATTAATTAACCCAGTAACAGGATTTTGTAGGTGAGAATGAGATAGGCAGTTGTTCCATGTAAAAAACTGGTATTCAGCTATATACCATTATTTACCTTTGTCTAACATATCCGCCAATTTATTTCAGTCCCAATCAATAATACTTAATGTACATAATTCCCATATAAGGCGTGGAAAAATCACACAAACAACAAAACTATAGGTTTAGTAAAAACTGTACGAATTTCCATCAATTATGAGCATTTAAAAAAGTTAGTTCCCATGTGCTACAGAGTTTTGTAATACATAATGTGTGGCACACATACTGACGGATCGTTAGTGGTTGATACTAACGAGGTGGAATTGAGAATATCTGATCGGTTGCTTAATCACCGTTGGCTGATAAGGGTAGGGCTGAAAATCTAGTAAGAAAATGAATGATAGTTACCAGTTACAGTTAGACATTTCAGCCAAAAAAAAGGACTTTTTTTTTTGGGTGAAATCACGTTTTACTGTAAAACTCAATGTATCACACTCAAAACATTATGCTATTAGATGCTTTGAATAGTAAACGGATAATGTAGGTAAATAAAGTAAAGTAATTACATTAAAAACCGATATTCAAAAAAACATCTGAAAAACATTTGGAACCTTGAATGTTTCCGTAACTAGAAGGTTCTTAAGTATGGTCTAGAACAAAAAAATATCGACGACTGAGGGGAAAATAAGTGCTTTTCGGTTTATTTACACCCTTCATTCGTCAAGCATGTTTATCTCTTTCCTCTGTCGGAAAAGTATTAAGCACCCAACCAGCTTTATCTAATGTTATTCTCCTATTTTGGGTCTTTTATCCGTCATAGAGACTTTTTAAACTCAGCCAATTTATTTTAAATACGCTCATTACCCATGTCTGTTACTATTAAATCACACTACCATACAAGTAGTCAAATAAAACTAACACGCCAATAAAAATCACGGACCTTATTATAGAAATCGAATCATATATTTCATAATAAGTTTTCTATTATATCAGCATAACTGTCACGTGACCGCACGGATCATAACGTTAGAAGTGAGTACGCAACCGTCCCCGCACGTACACGTTAACGTTACGCAACCGTTCACAAGCCAACGGAAACCTAACGTACACGTAAACGCTGTGTCATTTGCGGTTGTGGTATAGCGGGAGCGGTTTTGCCTCTTTATAATAAGAAGAAAAACTTTTGGCAAATGGCATCATTTTTCTCATGTGTGTACGGCTAGGTACTTTATTCTCCCCAGTTGTGAATGATGTCTATTATAACGATATCTTCAGATAGGAAAATGTTAAATTAGACAATTGTACCGATGCACGATGTATCTTCAGGAAAGTAAATAAAATAGCAGATGGTAACATAACATACATAACATCGCACTTGGGATTACAGGGACTTCACATAACTGACGTAATGTGGGTGTACTATTAGGACACCCCCGCTTAAGCCTTCGAGAATTACAGGTGTGATGTTATGTTATATTAATAATGAGGTGACAATACTTCCCAATTTCATAAATTGTAAGAAAAGTTGTCCTTTTATTAATTTACCATGAAGCTTTTCTCGCCCTTTTATCAGGGGTCTTAAACAAATAACAGTCGAAATGTGTTTGGTCAGGTGTGATATTATGTTAATTTACCCCTTTTGCTTCATCTACGTTCATACATCTATCAGTTTTGTTCTTTTCTAATAAACGAGAAACGGAATAGACTTAATAAAAGTAAATCGCACAGCACCCACAGATGAACTCTCAGTGTGCCACGGCCGGTCACACTTTTCTCTAGTAGCGAAAGTGCTCATTACATATTTGCTAATTACGCGCAATGACGACTAAGTTATGTGCTGTTATGATTATATTGACTTACGACTCTTATGTAACATACTTAGATTTTTTGTCCCATTTTTTGTGCGCACTGCCATTTTTTATCCGGAAATCTAAAGCTAAATGAATGGACTTTCATAATTATTCTGACGGATAAGCTCTATTGACTAATAACATAACGTAACCTATTCGAGTTCTGTCAGTTTTTTTCGTGATTGAAATCACATCAATATGTCAGTTCAGATGTCAAAAAAACTGAATTAGAAAGAGAAATGAATTATTTGAAGTTACCTAATATTTCAATTCGGTAATATTCTTCAAGCACGTTGGTTTCTGGTCCGCTTTTCCAACTTTAATGTTAATATCGATTTTATCACAATTATTATTCTCTTACTCTTATCCCATTTCATTTAGCGTCAGTGCAGTATCTCTCCTCCTTACATACTTCTCTATTACTCGTCATCTCATCAATCTATTCAATATATAAATAATATATATATAATATAATACTAATATATCACCGTCCATACATTGTTTCTTTAGTTTTTTTATTCACATTCGTACTCAACTTTCCTCACGATATTTTCCTCATTCCTCTGCATTAATCCACATGGTATCGATTATATTATATAAACTATTGTTTTCTGGTTCAAATCTAATGACACAGTTTATCCGGCTAATCAATCGTTAAAGAATAATGGGCGAGTCTATTGCCGTCAACCGGGCACAAATCCAGACTCCGTGGCTGCTACCGAGAAAATTCTGATAGAAAAACAGATAACACTTTTCCCGACCCGAGAATCAAACCTAGAACCACATGCTCAACAGTCGCGCTTTCAGAAAACAAGCATACAGAAACAAAATAACATTTTTTCTTCTGCCGAGTACTCGCCAACTACTTAACAGACTTTCTATAACACAATACCAGGCCCAATTTACACTTCCACACTAATGGCTACTTTCAGTACATGCTAACATTCTAAAAAAGGCAAAAAACACCAATCTATTACCGTAACAAGTGACAGCAGAACTATAGAGATGGGCAAAGCATTTGAATATTTTCTAATGAGTGTACTTAGTTACGTCATTTTCGGTAATGTTACGTTAGAAAAGAGGCTTTAGTCATAGTTTTGTTTTAAATTAGCATCATTGCCTACTTCTTGTGGTGTTGGCTATTAAAAGAATTGTTGAAACTGAGTTTTTTTATATCTTTATAAAGGTAATAGGGTAGTTGACTGACCAAAAAAAATATGATTCTGTTTAGCCCGTCAGTAAGATTATCGAAAAATATTGGATACGTGTTTTTTGTTTTATCAAATTAATAAAATTTGACGAAAAACAAAGCTTGTCAAAGATCATGGAGAAGGGGCTTTTGACGTCATAGTCTGGTAAAAATGGACCAACCTGTGACGTTTCACGACTATTCGAAGCACTGGAAGCCAAACGCAAGCCTATTTGTATTTAGTATAAAAAGTTGTAAAAAGATAAGGTTTTTTTTATGGAATACGTTTAGCACTTTGAACAACCATGACTTTTTTTGCCGTTGGCCATACAAGTAGAAAAGAAAATTGTGTTTATTTGGCAAGAATACCTTAGTTTACAATTTTTTTTTTTCATTTATACTGCTCAGTTCCACAAATAACCAGACGTAAAAAACATTAAAGAATCATCACCTTTCATTACTAAACATCCTTCCTGTCTATGACTTGCAATCTTCATTAATGACAGTAGCAATCAGACGGATTTACCGCGGTTTTTAACCAGTAAAGCTTCCGACGGAGCGGCATGCTGCATCCATCAAAGAACTAGTCCATTAAACCGTCGTTACGATGCAAATGCACGCTCATCCTTGCAAATTCGCTGTTCTAATGAATACGAAAGTGCAACTGTTCTGTGCATATTAAGTTGGTCGTCCAGTGTTATGTTTCGAACAAGAGGGTCTAGGCAAAGCGATATTTTATTAGTGTTAGGGATGATAGAAAAATAAAATGTGTTGGAATGTCATAAGGTACAGAAAAGTTTACACGAATTCTGTTGAAGTTCATCATTGAAATACGAAAAAAAATAAAAAAGTCCGTTGAAACCGCTAAAAGCGACCTCTAGGTCTAGTCCTAAGAATCTTTAAGGCCGCCTCTTGGTTTTTTGACATGTTTTTATTAGCTTCATCTTAACCGTAAAATAATCTTAGAAGTTTAAGTTCCACTTTCCGGTTAGCGATTGAGCTGAATTGTTGCATGACACATTTTTTAGTATAAATGACAATGCATGGTTTGATAAGCGACGACATTTTAAATCCAATATGGCGGACTCCCAAAAATGGTGGGTCTGTCATTCGAAGTTTACTTCCAAACTGCCATAAAGTTAGAACAGAAATATAGCTTGCTCCTGGATCGCAGTGGACGACCTCACCAGTGTTAAAACGAAGCTACACCTGCATAGCTTAGCTATCTGCTGCTGTGAGGTAACGCCCTTATTTGCCGGGGAACATACAAATTAGATAGAAAGTAATATTACTGAAACTAAACTCTCACTTGATTGCAAGTAAATTATCGTCGAGTGCAGACTTTCGCCGTCTTATGGGTGGCTCTTAAACTATCATCAAGAGGTAGCCGTTTTATGGCGTAGTAAATAAATATATTATTTCTTTGCACAGGTTTACTATTTTATTTTCTTACTAGCTTTTGCTTGCGGCTTCGCTCCTGTTATATCATCATCATCATTTCAGCCAAAAGACGTTCACTGCTGGACATAGGCTTCCCCTAAATGTCGCCACATTGACCGGTCCCGTTATGTAGGGAAATTAAATTTTAAATGTACACTCAGGGATAATGTAGCTTCCAGTATGGCTATTGCGTATCTATTTTATGTCAGTGGCTATCATAAGTGTCCATAAATTAACTGTAAATTGGTTATGGTTTGGTACTTTTTTTTTTAAACTAACCATTTGACAGTTATTTGATAGACACTATAAGTTATTTGATAGACACTATAAGTTATTTGATAGACACTATAAGTTATTTGATAGACACTATAAGTTATCCACTGTCATTAAAAGATACGCAATAGCCCTGCTGGTAGTGAAAGAATTTTCGAAATCAGATCAGCAGTTTTGCAGATATCCTACACACAAACTTACAAACCTACAAACAAATTTTACCTTTTTACAATATCTATTGACTTTAATTTGAAATTGAATGTGAAAATGCATTTAACTGAAGAAACGTTTATTTCAGTGTCATGAAAATAATTACTAATTGCATCCGTCACAGTTAATAACTTACAGCTGACTTTCATTGGGGCTATTTGGCGCAGCCGAGAGATACACAATATTTTTTTTTTAATTTAAGATTTTTATTTTTGCGTGCCGTTTTGGCATCTGCCAAATAAACATAGTTTCTTTCTATACATCCCTAAAATAAATACTAATTTACCACCATCGGGGATACAAACAACTATGTTTCCGATCGCTAATAGCAACTTTCTCGAACATATCATGACAAGTTTCTGAGATAGCCGCCTGTGACATACGGATGTATTTATAAACATATCCGTTCGGTTTTCACCCTGATCGGAATTAATGTTGTTGCGTGTTTTCTTCGGCTTACGAGTTTCTTGTCGATATACGTGCTACAGAACAAGATTTACTTATATACCTAGGTATCAGTTCTTGGAGCACACACTTCTTAGGGCTCGTTTACGGAGACGTGGGGCGTTGCGCGGCGCGTGCAGAATGCTCTTTTCGTGCTTTTTTATAAATTTACTGAGAGACGAGTCCACAGCAAAAAACGATGCATTTTAATCAAACGAGCGAAAAATCTCGTAAAATCAAGTTTTGAAATCGTTAACTTTTTCAAACATTGCCATGTGTTTGAAATAAAAACGCTGCACGCGCCGCGCGACGCCCCGCCTGTACGTAAACATGCACTTACAGTAGCCGCTTTAGAAGAATCATATTAAGATAATAATATGAATTACTTAAGTTGCAATTCATAAAATCGTCACAAAGATACAATTCTTATTGGTTTCTGCGTCTGTGGCCATTTAAAGAATATTAGTGTGATTCATATTGTTTTCCTATAATGTTTCTACTAAAGTGGGTATTTTTGGTTCACTTATGTGTCGTATCAATAATTATGGGTTTTGGTCCAGTTACGTTCTTCAAGCATCATAATTATATACCTTGGAAGGCAGGCAGCCTATCTACTGTCCTACATGCTTTGACATTTTAAAATATCAGCTCTAAAGAATCGTAGAACGTGGCGCTTCATTCCCCAAGAAAAAACTACATGAAAGTTAATGTATGTATAATATCTCTATTGCCACTGATTCTCCTCACTGGAGAGACAATAATAAATCTTTACAGAAGCTTTAGCCGACCGCAAAGCAAATTAGAGAGGATCCCAAATGTTGTTTTATCAAAGCTTTCACCACTTATCAAAACCTAATCATCTTCTACGAGTATGAGTATAAGAAAAAAACTTTGTGACAGACGGACAACATTTGTGATTGTAACTCTTGAAGAAAGCTTTCGTTTTTGCCTCAGGTTTTTGTTATTTATTTGTACTGGACTGTTCGACTGTCTCTTTGCTCTAGTGGTTGCCAGCACGACTACTGCGTATAAGGGACTGAGTTCTGAAATTTATCAGTAGCAGCCAGAGTCTACATTTGTGCCGGTACTTTCGAACAACCCGCAGCCGTACCGCCGTTTGTTCCGTACGGGGACCCGCCACACTCAGCGCAGCAGTCAAATCGCTCAGCCACTGCGCCAAGCGTGTCGTCAAAATACCAGAACTAGGTTTGCAGCATCACCTGCGAGCTCAGCGGTCGTTAGTACCATCTCTTGCATCACGATACATACCGTGTGGTTCCTAGAACATTGCCGTCAAACACGCAGAGCCGTGGAGATGGCGTGTGATGCAATACTGCATGGGTTGTGTAAGAAGTGTTACAGGCTTTTCATGGCCGAAATTGGTTTCCTTATTTCCGATTCATCGATTTGAATGACACTTTGACATCCTAATTAAATTGTTATCTTTTTCTACTTCGACATCTCTCCAATAGAGTAGACCGTAAGATATCAAATATGTTTAACTGACAAGTCACAATTGTAATTTTAATTCGTACTTCTGAAATATTTTGGAAGAAGGAACCAAATTACGAGTATCTGAAAGATAAGTACTTGAATCTTATTACGAGTTATTGAAGTATTTAGTTGGTACAGAATTAACAATAAAAAAACCGGCCAAGAGCGTGTCGGGCCACGCTCAGTGTAGGGTTCCGATAGTTTACCGTCCGTCACAATAAGTGTTCCAAGTTCAAAATGATTTTCCTAGAAAGTCCTTATAAAGTTCTACTTTTCAGATTTTTTTCATATTTTCTAAATGGATGGTTCAAAAGTTAGAGGGGGGACACATTGTTTTTAACTTTTGGAGCGATTATTTCCGAAATTATTGACATTATCAAAAAATTATTTTAGTAAACCCCTATTCATTTTTTAATACCTTTCCAACAATATATCACACGTTAGGGTTGAAATAAAAAAAAACCGTGTGGCACTCGGAGACTGCCGCGGTAAATCTATTGCATAGCATTTTTTATCAACTTATGCAATAATAGGTATAAATAATTAGGTATTAATAGTGTAATTACACACCAAAATAATTATTCATTCAAAAAATTTGAACAAAAATAACGATATTAAGAGTTTGATCTTCGAATTTCGCGCGCGCGCATTATATAAATCAAAACTAACCTTCATAGACTAACTAAGCTAGTAAGAAACTCTATGACAGAAAATTTAAAAGAAAAAGTATTGACAGCCTGACGTAAGTGTCATAACATTGAAAAATATGAAAATTATTTATTTTATTTTAGATATTTTATAAGAAAACGAATCGTTTTAGACCGATTCGCAGAATAGTAATGCAAAAACCAATAAAACTTATGATAGATGCGTACTAATAATAAAATGAATGTATATAGAGTACTCACTCCTCACTCATTATCTTTCACTATTTTTTCGTGACTTTCTTCATTAATAAATGCACTTTGTTTATTCATATTTAAAACACTTTGTACACAAATTATACGAGTAAGAATATTTTAGAAGGAGAAAGCAGAGAGACAAAACAGAAAAACTTTACACCTTTACAACCGTACAACTTTAACGTGAGGTTATAAATTATTTAATTTGACAACCTCAGTTGACAACCTTGTTATTTTCCGTAACCATAGCAACCTGGTTGAGTCTGAATACTGAATCCCGAATATTTTCGTTAGGAAATCTCTGGATTCGCTCTCCACGCTCAACTCAAGGCCCGCGATAGAATCTATGCAATAGAATAAAAAAATATCACTTCCCACTTAACTTATAGGGGGGCTACCTTAATAAAACATTTTTTTCCAATTTTTATTTTACCACTTTGTCGGCGTGATTGATACACATATTGGTACCAAATTTCAGCTTTCTAGTGCTAACGGTCACAGAGATTAAGCGAGGACGGACGGACGGACGGACAGACAGACATGGTGAAACTATAAGGGTTCCTAGTTGACTACGGAACCCTAAAAAGGTCTTTTAGTTCAGCTACTTCTCAGTTAAATCTTGTGTCATTGGTACGTCTGGTTGCCAATGTAAACTATCTAACTGGACTGGCCCCGTCCTCAGTCAACATCAGTGGGGCATTTACCAGTTTCTCTTGCTTTAAAACGCGCAGCATTTATGCTAATCAGCCTATAATGTTTCCACTGCTGTGATACAGGCCTTCTCTTTATGAGAGTGAATAGGGTATAATCGACTACGAGTGCAATGAGGGTTGGAAGATGTCACAGGTGTTCAAACTTTTGGTACTAGGACATGTCGGTTTCCTCACGATGTTGTCCTTCACCGCTTTGAGAATAGATTAACAATTTAATAAAGAACTTCAACAATTTTGGAACGCTAGACCTAATATCTCCCTTATCAGTAAGTGCAAGCAGAACTCTATGTCACGTTTAGCCTATGTAGAAACTTGAAAAAGACGGCTGCAGTTACCCAGCTAACCACCCAACTTCCTAGGGTAACGGAAACTTGCATACCTACCTACCTCCGCTAACAATATCATTGGATTGTCGCCAAAGAACAATTACGTAAGCATAAAACACAATACGAATGTTTCCGAGATCACACAGCTTTCTCGTTATTACTCAAGGTATTGAAGTAAACTTTCACCACGGATATGTGGAAAAATGAACAAGATTCAATAATGAGACGCTGGGGATAAATTGGGTATACTTACTTATACTATTAAATCACCTAAAACTACTTACGCTCGGTTAAAACCTAAACCAAAATACTTTACACATAACATCACGCCTGTAATCCCCGAAGGGTTAGGCAGGAGGTGTACCTAATAGTGCACCCACATTTCGCCAGTTATGATTTTTAAGTCCCATGCAATAGGGGGCGAGCCTATATTGCCACCAACCGGGCAAAAATCCAGACTCCGTGACCGTCTGTTACTGATAAATTCCTGATGAAAAAAGCCAATAACACTTCGCCCGACGCGGGAATCGAACCCTGGACCTCATGCTCTGCAGTCACGCTTGCGACCACTAAAGCAACGAGTCAAATATTTTATTCCACATTTATCATGAGACTATCTTATTATCCCGTACTAAATTGGATTGACTGGCCTGTTGGTCTAGTGGTTAGTGACCCTAACTGCTATGCCGGAGGTCGTGGGTTCGATTCCCACCCAGGACAAATGTTTGTGTGATGAGCACGATCATTTGTTCTGTGTCTGGGTGTAATTTATCTATAATATGTATGTATTTAGAAATATATAAGTATGTTTATCAGTTGTCTAGTACCCATAACACAAGCTCTGCTTAGCTTGGGACTAGATGGCGTTGTGTGATAGTTGTGGAATATTATTATTATTATTAAATGAGTTGTGGAGGTCCAATAGTCAGTTGATAAATGTAGAATACTGGTATTCAGCTGCATCCGGTTGGACTGGAAGCCGACACCAACGTACTTGGGAAAAGGCTAGGCAGATGATGAATTATGAGCACTTATGCATCGTTAAAAGATAGGTGCTTGATTCAGGTTTCCTATGGAGACGAGCCGGCAAGAAACTTCATGGTTAGTTTGGAAATGTTTCAATTGGTGTCTCACTGAAAAAAATGGAGACTATGATTTCCATAGACTTTTAATTTGAAAAAATAAGCATCTTGTTTGAATTCAGAACGTTTCTCTGTGACCATAAATAACAGTCTTACCTCTCTATCTATAATAACCAGAGAAAGCTATGGGCTACATTAAGCTAACTATAGACATTACAGTCAAGAACCGCCTTGTTCTTGAAAGTTATAATTTTCTTCTTTCTCAATATCTAATCCTTTTCCACATTGCACAACCTGCGGAAATGGCTGCTATAAAAATAAGCTGTAATTTTCCATGGCACTACATATTTACGTGTTTTATATGCTTCCTCGTCAAAAAACAATAATTTACCGCTGAAAGCAAACAATACTACACATGACAAAGACTTTGTGAAACCTATATCTGTCTCCCTCCAACTTTAAACAAAAGAAAGAGATGCATATACGTTATTGATTGCGTTTAATTTATCAGTTACGTATCAGTTGCGTGCGCGCATCGCATGACACTTCCTTACTGTTCGCTCGTTAAATAGAAAAGTTCCCGGTATAAAAAGTTTAATATCATTGAACTTTAAGGTATGGGAGTCCGGAAAAACTGGTGGTATATAATGAACCGTATTACCAAATAAGAAAGTCGGATTTCAATCTGACAAATACATGGTTATGGGCAATTTCAAAGGTCCAATGCCAAAAATGTTTCAGATTGACGCTAAACTATCGAATGCTTGTAAATCTTGTTGAAAGTTGTTAAAGCAGATACAAAACGGTTTGAAAGCGATTACCATTTTCCTAGACCCTCATCGAACTAATGCATGGGTTTACCGATGCCTGAATCTGCTTTGTGATATCTGCCACCAAACCATAAACAAGACTAGCGTTGAAAAAAAGGCAGGCATAATTCCCGTTTCTTTCCAATCCCGTCGTTTTTTTTTTCAATGTTTTTTTTGAATGTTTCAAGAATTTTAGCCAGGATATTTTTCCTGTTTTTTTTTTTCAATAAAACGGACAAAAACCGAAACATATGAAAGAAACGGGATCATGTTTTAAAAACGTTCTAAGTTTATTCAACTTAAGATATTCTATTCAACTGCCTCCGTGGTCGAGTGGTTTAGGCGTTTGCCTTGTGACCCGGTGGTCGTGGGTTCGATTCCCACGGGAAGCATACTTTGTGAAGTTGTTTCCAGTTTGGTTAGGACATTGCAGGCTTGAATCACCTGATTGTCTGATAAAAAGATGGTTCCGTGCTTCGGAAGGCACGTATAAGCCGGTGGTCCCGGCCGCCAAGTGGCGGTCGTCAAACCATGTCAGAGGCCCTTGCGGCGGTTTAGAAACTCTGACACTAGGGTGTGTGCGGTCGTTAGACCTTACTGCCCACACGATAAGAAGAAGAAGATATTCTATGCTTTAACTCTTTCCTTCATCATCTATCTAGCATTTTCTCAACTATGTTGGGATCGAGATCGGCTTCTAGTCTTACCGGATGCAGTTGAATACCAGTATTTGTCATGAAGCGACTGCCTATCTAACCTTCACAACCCAGTTCGTACTGGGTAATACCATCAACGTCTCAAGTCTGGCAGACTGGTCTGACACTAGTCTTACCTAAGATAAGGCTGGTAAGACTGGTCTTGCAGACTGGACGGATTTATCGCAAGCTGCATGTATTGAAGTATTTTTGTTTATACAACAGCTGAATACAATAATATTAACGTAAACTTAACTTGCATTAGGACATTCAGTAAAGGGTTTTGCAAACATTTCTAAGCATCCACCTGACTGCTAGGTTAATAAAAACGCCATTAGGGAAACCAGTTCCCCTCACTCGACTCTCGCAAATTGCGTTGAATGAAGAAATTGATGCGCGTTTTCCATTTCTACATTCTAGTTCGGTTACTTACATGGAAAAACAATTTGTCGTGAAAAGCTGTCCACTATTTTACTTAACTTTTAGGTTAAAAAAATTTTGCCTCCATAAATCGAGGACGACATGGGAACCGACGAAATATGGGTATACTACATATTAGGGACACCTCTGCCTAGCCCTTCGGAGACCACAGGCGTGATGTTATACTAATGCCATGGTATGTCTTGTTTCCGAATGCATGTTTCTAATAGTATTGGAACCGCTTAATGGTGAGCTCTTTCATTGTTTGCTGGTGGCAGTTTTTGTTACGAAAATGTTGAACTTTGGATGTGTAGAAAGGTATCGCATTTCACTAAAAAATCTAATTAGTCCATCTGTTACATTTCCGAAAAATATTGGATGGATACGTGTTTTTTGTTTTATTGTTATTTTTTGGAAATCTATAATCTGACGAACTAATTAGATTTTTGTGGTGAAATACCCTATTGCCAACATACTACATAAGATGTCATAATCATCTCTCTAGGTATTTCCGAAGGAGTCGACTTCAAGTCTAACCGGATGCAAGTGAATACCAGTATTTCACCTGGAACGATATCCTATCTGACCTCCACAACCCAGTTAATACTAGGTAATACGATACCCCTTAATGAGATTGTCAGACTACCTGTAATGACTGTCAACTTAAACATTATATTTTTGTTACTAAGATTGAATTATTATGACATTCCAAACATTATGAATTATTATAAGAATAAAAACTGCTGTTCCGTAACCGATGTAACACTCATAAAGAAATAGATCGCAACCACAGTTAGTGGTCAGTTGCAACGTCCACTTTTTTAACCGACCGCGGAAGTGCGGTTTTGTGTTTTAGCTTTTTGTTAACCTTGTGCTGACTAAACTTCAGTAAGAATGTTATTGTTATTGGAGAAAGAATGACGTTTTATTTTTATTTTATAGTTTACTGATTTCAACGGTTTTATAAGAATTTTATGTTAACAAAGAAAATTTTGAGGCTTTAGTCTAGCTAGACCAATGGCTGTAGCTGTAACTCTTTGTCTTATTTGCTGATGGAACTACATATAAAAAAGTATTCTCATATTATTGAATCTATCTTTCTCCTTGGTAACATCATGATAATCATTCTCCATTATCATCATCTGCTTAGCCTTTTCCCAACTATATTGGGGTCGGCTGAATACCAGTATTTTACATGGAGCGACTGCCTATCTGACCCCCACAACCCAGTTAATACTAGGTAATACGATACCCTTTGGTAAGACTGGATGTCAGAATTTCAGGTCACTGACTACCTGTAACGACTGCCAAAGATCTATATATATGGCAGCCGGGACCAACAGCTTAACGTGCTTTCCGAGGCACGGAGGAAACTTGGTATGTCGGGCGGTCACCCATCCACAGACCGACCTAGGCAAGCACAGCTTTACCTAAAGATCGACCCGAGTGGCAGTTCTTATTAAGCCACGAGCTCCTCATAATCAACTAATATTATAAAGCTGAAGAGTTTGTTTGTTTGTTTGTTTGTTTGTTTGTTTGTTTGTTTGAACGCGGTAAACTCAGAAACTGCTGGTTGGAATTGAAAAATTATTTTTGTGTTGGATAGTCCATTTATCGAGGAAGGCTATAGGCTATATAACATCACGCTACGGCTAATAGGAGCGGAGCATAAATGAAAAATGTTACAAAAACGGGAAAAGGTATTTCCTTTTTGAGAGCTTCCGCTGCGTGCGCTGCGAAAACGGTTTAAGTTACGCTAATATCATGTATGAAGGAATTGTTTCTCTTTAAGAGTTCTAAAAAAAAGTCCGCGACAGCATATATCTATCTTTTAAGATTGACTCACTGTAACCTTTTTTTACAGTTAAACTGTTAGGTTAAAAAGAATTATTTTTTGCGAAGCTTATTTAACCCATATGGTATTAATCTATATCTAAATAAATGTGTTTGTTAGAACGGAAATTTAATATAGAATATTTGTGCCCTTTACTCTATACAGTTTAAACAAATATCTTAGAAGATATCGCAATGTAAAATATCCGCAATATAAATATTCTGGCTGGCCTCCGAGAAATTCAAATTCAAAATATTTACTGCATCATAATGTTTACAAGTATAGAGTGTTATAGTATATTTAACAGTAAGAGATACCTGTAGTAATTCACACTTTAATATAATCTAAGCTAATCTAAACCATCTGAACTATTATAAAAAAGAGGAAAGATAAGATTTTTTGTTTGTTACGATTTAGATTAATTTATGTCGGATAGTCGTTAACGAGAAAGGTTATAAGCTATATTTATGTGACGCAGACGAAGTTGCGTGGGTCAGCTAGTAATCAATATATTATAATAATATTATATAAGATAATCATTCTCCATATCCTACTTAATTTGCCATTTGCAGCAAAAGTCTCATGTCTTCTTCCATATTTGTCTAAAACTCGTCATCTCATCAGATACTTCTTTCTTTGCCATATCATCCTTGATGTAACGTGTAGGAAAAGCAGGACTTCACTTAGATGTTGAAATATGGTCTTCATCTTTCTCTGTTGACTTCTGTTTTCTCGACTCTGACTGAATTACGACTGCACCTTTTTGAATAACTTATTCTTAAGTTCTAAACCAATTTCGAAATAACAATAAGCATTTAATGATTAGTCAACAATCACTGTAGTGATTGTATTTCATCGATTTCCCTTCCCTGTAACTAGAAGCAAATAATAATAAAACGATAAACCGAAGCAAGTTGTAAAAGTCGTGTAGACTGTAAAGTTGAAATAGAGAACGAAATCATTAGATTATATTGTCAATATCGTAAAACATTATTCTTAATCAAAATGCAAGAAATCGTAGATTCTGTGAGAGTAATGGGTAAAATGCAACACGGATTTAATAACTTTTCTTATATTTAGATGGCGTTTTTGACCCACACTGCGTCTAAATAGACGCAGCAAGGCAACATTTGTAAATTGCAAACTTTCATAGCAAGTTAAAAGAAGAAGAGGCTAATGAGTCTTTGGTCAACTGGACCCACCCGCTACTGGACCCGCGGGTCCAGCCGCTCTAGTCAATCTTCAGTTTAACAAAGGGTTGCCTAGGATGGTCCGTGGATAGGTGATTACCAATATTTACATACCGAGTTTCCTCCGTGCTTCGAATAGCACGTTTATCCGTTGGTCAGATAGGCAGTCGCTCCATGTAAAATACTTAAAAATACTGATATTCAGCTGCATCCGGTTAGACTGAAAGCCGACCCCAACATAGCTGAGAAAAGGCTAGGCAGATGATGAAAATGATACCCTCGTGCCTCGGAAAGCCGTTGGTCCTGCGCCTAATCTCTCTCCGATCCTGACGAATTACATCAGTCTATGAGGGTAGAGGAACAGAAAGTGCTATAGTGTACACACACACTTGTGCACTATACCACCTCCTGCGCCGATAGCTAATCTCCGCCGAGATTGGCTGCCTGATTGGCAGAAAGTATGGAACCTTTTTTTTTTAAACCGTTGCCCCGCACTAATAACTTCTCCTGTATCGTGGGTCCGTTTACAAATATTTAAACTCACATACACAACAAATACCCAGAGCCGGAAAAACTATCTATATGCCATACAAATATTTGTTCTTTGAGATTGAACCCGCGACACGTAGCGCAGCAGTCCAATCGCTCAGCCACTGCGTCAACCCTGCTGTCTTTTCTTGCAAATATGTTTCGCCTTTGCCCGTTTTAATTTTTTTCACGTAACAATCGACAGCCAAACAATTAATTAAAATAACTTCAAGGAATCCTGAAAATGCAGTATATATTTTAAAATAAAATTGCCTTGTTTTGGAACACATTGATAAAAGGTATTTCAATTATCATCTTATCAAAGAAGTATTTGTATTAATTCAATTAACGCTAACTAACTGAAGCAAGTCAATTAAATTGGAATGCAGTAATTGGATTTTAGCCACTCTTGCATAACATACATAGTTCAAAAATACTGTAAGTCGGCTGGTGCTTTGTTGTTACTTCACTTGGGACCAATCTATCCTATTTAAAAAAGTATTTACTTCAATAATATTTAGTTGTTTTTAAAAACCACTTAGCTGATTAGTACTGATAATTATGACATTATATGAGATGCTTAATATTGGGTTAAGCTGCGCTTGTTCAGGTTGGTCTGCAGCTAGGAGACCACCCATTATATACCAAGTTTCCCTCGCATCTCAGGTTTTGATGTGTAAATACTGGTCACTAGGGTACCCAGTCAATTTTCTTCAAATCTCAAGATAGCCGGCGAGATCCAATTTTGTCTTAGCACGCAAAAACTCGAGTTATCGATGTCGAACCGAGATTAACTACAACGGAGTAATCGCAAGTTACCTACTAGATCATCGTCGCTACCATATAATTGACATTAACCCACAAACACTACACAGTGTAGTAACATCTCAGTCACAGGCCACTTGTCGGCCATTGATTTACGCCAACAAAATAAAAAGAAGTATTTACTGTGGTTACATAGAGCAGACGTGATGTTCCAATCCAGGTCATTTGGACGTTAGACCAGTTTTTATTACATCTGCTAAAGGAAAACAATGAGATGTGGTCATTATGACTTGAATAGATGATCTGGTATGTAACCAAGTTTGGAGCTGCGAGAAAGTGGTGATAAAATTGGGTAATTTGTTGGTTTTACTATTTTGGATCGGCCATTTGCTAGTAAGGCCTTAGAAAATCTGTAGATTGGCGGACGCTTATTGATTTACTTTAATTTTACGATGCTGTTCGTTTTCAGTCTACAAGTTCTACAACCATCTGTAGGTTACTACTAAAAGAGACCGTACTTGAGACAATTGCGACCAAGGTCACTAACTATTTGATTGTATCATCTTTCGTTGTTTATCGACGACGAATTTGTAAAATTAGAATCAACACACGACACACAGAGATGGCACACCCACATTTGGCATTTTTTTGCATAAAAAATCCCAAATAAAAGCCGCAATACCATCAAAAATGTAATCCCATACACCTCTTCAATCATCCATTCATTTATAGACAATATCAAAAGGTGAAAGAACACATCCGTTTACTCTCTGCGCTTGCTCCCAGAGTGATAAAGGTCAGAATGTCACGCGGATCTACAAGCGGTAAGGAAAGACATCGACAAGCCATTCACTTAGTAAGATGAACAGAAACTTAGAACGTAATAAGACTTCAAACACTGTCCATCTATTAGATAAGTATTAGCTGGAATAGTGTTTAAAGTCTTATTACGAACGAATAGCGTGCTCTGGGATTTCTATACAAGTAAACTCTTTTCCCTTGCCTGTTTAGCACTTTTATGGGATGTTGTCGAATGACCTCAGTGCTCAACTTTCGCATATAAGGAACTCGTTCTGCATTAAATACATACTTCTAGACCCTGGGGCTTAGGCTGTGCGTTGTCAGGTGGGGGGATGAATTCACTGAAATCGTATACTTTGCCCTACTTGTAGACCGTAATAATATATAATTATCAGATGTCTTTTCTGTAGTCCTTGACATCTTTGTTGTAAAGTATGAGTACCTATCAGTTTTTCATGCCGGCTTTCACAACAACCAGTCGTTGCCTTTCGATCCTCCTCTGCGTTAACCAAAACTGTATGTATATGCAAATTCAGACATTATCTGTGTCTTTATTTGGCTTCGTATGATTCATGTTTATCACCGGCATCATCGCTTTCCTTGCGGCTTTCGGTATAACCAGATGATTCTTTTATTTATTTATTTTTAAGCTGCTACTGCACCAGATTAAAGAAAATAATTACAAACAGCTGCATAATGCTATGAGGAAAGAAAACGTAGAAAAATTATATCAGTAATGTTGTCAAAAATCAAGAAAATCGACAGTGATCATTCACGCGGAAAATCTCGATAACCAATTTCATAACCGATATTGCATTGACAATTTTCCTGTATCAGCTGCAAAAAATCGATACCCGAATATCGAATCCCTCAAACGAATTGATCAGTTCCAAATCAAATTGTTTAATTCTGTTTATCGTACCGTAGCACCCGCTAATGTCAACATGCACCTTTTAAAATTATAATTACGACATTTTGCGAGTAGTAGTGGTAGTATTTGAGCGCGCGCGTTTCTCCCCCCTCGACAGTCACGCGCGGACGCCATGGCGGCCCGACGCGCACTGACATTCTCGCGCGCCAAATTCAAATTCTAGTCATTCTTTTTTTTTCGAACGTAAGCATAGACGAGATAAATGTTTTGACGGTGTTTTTTTTTTAATGACTACTGAAGACGATGGTAACGACTGACATAGTAACGTGACGGTGACAGTGACTAGTGTGACAAAATGACGTGACTTGACTTGGATTGACTTGACTTGACTGCGGAGCGGAAATGCAGGTTGGTAATGCACTTTTTTATTTGGAAAACTTTATAGCGATTAAAGAAAAAATGATTTCTGAATTCTGATGATTTTCCACTTCAAAGCTTATTAACCCGGCGAAAGAAATTTTGAAACTAATAATTTAGTCACAGATATGTAACTATTTCTGAAACAACATGAATTTGTTCTAGAAAAAGCTAATTATTTCATAACCTTGACCTTACACAGCAATTATTAGAATACTAATTAATAATTACGAAAACAAAGTTAAGTATGTCACTGCCATCATTAAAAAAAACATAACTTATGCTCAAGGTGTAACAAAAAGTCTTAAAATTAATAATAATAAGGTTGAAAGTTCCAAATCACAATACTGACTATACTAAAAAAACTCTAAGATCAATTGAAAGTTTTCTTGTCGCCATTGTTGCTTCAATATTGAAAGGGCGGTAATTATGAGCACATAAGTATTGAAGGTCCATTTTCACCCCTAAACTAGGATACGAGAAGCTTTAAGGCATTTTTTTTTTAAAACGTTACCCCACACTAGGAATTTCTCCTGTATCGTAGGTGCGTTTACAAACATTTAAACTCACATGACACAGACACGAAATAACCATTTGTAGACCATACAAATATTTGTTCCGTGCGGGGATCGAATCAGCGACACGCAACGCAGCAGTCCAAACTCAGCCACTGCGCCAACAGTTTCGTCAAGTTCATTTCATTTATAAAGCACTTCTATTTCATTTTATTTTAATCTTCCTGTTACCAATATTGGACATGCGGTAAAGTAATAGGATTCTTATGAAAACTCTTACATCCGTATCTATAGTCAAATTAAAGTAATTACTTGAACTTAAGTAATTACTTATGCAAACATTTTTATGCAATGGGCAAGAATTTAAACAAAGTTAGAACTATCAATGAAAGCATACCTAAGAATTTTAACCTTTGATAGTTCTAACATCAAGGAATTACTAAACTACAGAGAAAAAATCGTATCTTCAACAATGACTTTTACTCAAGTAATCACTATGACTTGTTTATAGATACGGGTGTTAGAAACAAGAGTAGGAATGAAGAGTTGGTTCTGCTAACGACAAAGAAATATTTTCTAAAAACAAAAAAAAAATTAAAGATATTTACGATTCTAAAAGATAAAATAAGCATAATCAGCATTTAAAGTTCCTGCTACTGGGGGTACTCGAACCTGCGTCACAGCAAAGGCCTCATCTCTATAAGAGGGTCTGGGCTATAATACATCACGAGGGTTCTGTACGTGTTGTTGGTATTGGTAGATGTCACATGACTCTGTATTTTTAGGTCTAGGGCACGGGAACTTCCTCACGCTAATTTGTTTTTTTTTCTATAATAGCATCTATATACTTTTAAAGGTACAATTAAATCATTTAACGAAATAAACATTTTGGTAAAACCGCACTTTCTACAAAAAAATCTCACAAATCAATTAAATTAACCCTATAAATCAATTACCCAAGCAAACAATCGCTCGTTTCGCTTTCATAACAAGCAAGCAAGCGATACGCAAATCTATAATTATTATGTGAGCGAGCGAAAGCGCCTTCGCATTCGCTTTCACCCGAGGTCATGTTTCAAGGTATGTTATCACATATTGAGAACCATACACCTATGTGGGATTTTATATAAGAACTTTTCTTTATTTTTATGCCAACAGACTTTCATACGAAATTTTCTATTGTGTACACTTTCTAGCACTTATAAGCCTACATAGAGAATTTTGTCTGCAAATATCTGAGTCCCTTGCGTCTTCCCTTATTCTCAGAAGAAGAAAATAGGGATTAAATATGGAAGGATATTAAGTACAATAAATTAAACCCACAAAACAAAAATGCTTTGTAAAATTACAGCTTGACCTTAGTCATCTTGTCCTTAGTCAGTTTGAATCATCATCATATACTGCCAACTGCATTCTCTGCCTCATAGGCCTTTCCATCTGCACAATCCTGTGCCAGTCCAGGTTTTAGCAATCACGTTTAATAAATTTAAATGAAGAACGAATAAACCCGACTTTTCTAACTAAAAAAAACCTACTAAAAAGATGAAAGCTTCCGAGCCAGCACTTAAAATCTTATGCCTAATTAACAACTTGTAAACTCAAGTTAACTAAACAAATTTAACATTCTTTACACTAGTGAAACTCTTCTAAACGCCTCGTGAAGACAAAGTGGATAAGCTACTAGTTTTTTATTGCAAATGATAAATATTGACCATCGTTATTCGACAGTGATTGCTGATGAAAGAAAACCGGTATTAAAGTGCGTATAAGACCACACTTTACTGCGCCACTAGCAGCTGTTGCGATGAACATGTTAATTTTAATATTTGCTTTCGATTTAGCAATGAAGAAATAATATGGAAGAACAAAGTCATAATGTTGAAAAGAGAAAAGACGGGCCATATTCACAATTATTTTAAAATGGACCAGTATCTTGGATAAAGCGTCATCTGCCTAGGAGGCGGATGATGCGATCGATGAAGGCTAGCCTTTTCCCAACAACCTAATGCAACTGAATGCTAGTATTTTACATTTTGACGGCACGGTTGGTGCAGTGGCTTAACGATTAGTCTGCTGCGCTGCGTGTCGCGGGTTCGATCCCCGCACGAAGCAAATATTTGTTTGGCCTACAGAAGTTACCACCTAGTACCTTTAGTACTACTGCTCCCTTTAGTGCTACCTGTAGTAGTGTACCTTTGTGCTCTTCTATTATTTTTATGTATTTTCCTTTTTTTGTATTTTGTGTGTACATAAATAAATAAATATAGTTGTTTCGGGTCTGGGTATTTGTCTATGTGAGTTTAAATGTTTGTGAACGCACCCACGATACAGGAGAAATTCCTAGTGTGGGGAAACGTTTTTAAAAAAAGATAAAAGAGAAAAGAAAAGATTTAATCAAACGAACAATATTAAGCGCACGAAAACTAAAGCAAACACCAAGCAGGTTCTTTTTTAACCTATCGCAATTTTAATATGTAATAAGTTAATAACAAACACACCTTTTTTTTTGTTATGTAACCAGTTTTAACTAAACTTGGGTGGAAGATGAAACATATTCACTGAAAACGAAAATTAGAACAAGGATACAGGGTCGATAAGAATGACAACATCGTGTGTGATGTCAAAGTTAATATCGATTAAAACTAGGGAAGACCGAAGGTCCATGACGTAGAAAGTTATATCAAAAGTATAATAGCTATTTAAATTTATCGTTCTACACTACTAAACCCAGCAAGTGAATGAGACAACAAAAACAAAATGCTGCTTTTTCATGCCACTCGTAATTAAAAGCAGCAAATCGTTTCCTGATTCACTTGGATGCTCTTCATTAAAATAAAACTAACATTCGCTTCCCTCATGTAACGTTGCATGTTGCTTTGGTGCATGTCCTTCAACTTCGTATTTACTGTTCTTGAAAATTGTATTAGTAGCTTCGACTGGGGAAACACATCAGTGAACTTTGGTTCTGTGCTATTTGGATGGATGGACTGTGTTAAGAATGATATGGCAAAAAAGGAGGTGTCTCATGAGATGACGAGAAACAGAGAGGTATGTAAGAAGAAGAGATGCTGCGCCGACCCCAAATGAATTGGGATAACGACAAGAGATTGATAATCATGGTTCTGTGCTATGCATAGAAGTTGTTTTGCTTTGCTTGGTCATGTTTCTTGATATTCATTGTACGCATAAAAGTCTGTTATGAGACCATTGTTCTGAGTCATAAAGAAAAGTTCACGTTCTACAAAATGGAATAGTTCTAAATGGAATCTTCGCGTTTTGTTCTACGTAACTTCTTCAAAATGATATGGAAAAAGCCAAATCGGTATTAAAAAAGTACTTAGTGGTTTACGGTTGGCAAGGATTACTACTACGATTGTTTCTATTTTTTAACTAACTAACACTGTTCTGTCTTGGGTTTTTCATTTACAATATTCAACATTTTATTTGTTGGTATTTATAAGTCATGGCTGTGTCAATTTTCTGCTGCGATAACAAAGCAGAGATTGCATTAACTTCCAACATAACAGTTTTTTTACGTCCACCTCCTAAATAATTCTCTTTCGTTCTTCTTGCGTAGGTTGACATCACAGTCAATTTACGAGAAAACGACTGTTTAAAAACCAATAATGTCCAAAACAAACGTGAGAGTTTTTTAAATCACTTTCTCTCGAGACAAGTCTCCATTGATTTTCGAAATAACATTTACATAATGCATATTCACTTTCCCTTGAATTCTTACGTTTACAATATGTTAAAATCAAGCCTTGGGACTCTTATTATATTTATATAAACAAGGGATATGACAAGCAATTATAGACCTTGTTTCTTGTAGTAAAGATTGTTTATGTATGAACAGCGATAATTGACCTTTTTGTACAGGGTTATATTGCAAAATACGCAGGTTTTATATGTGATAGTTGAACTACTGCTCATCACGATTCCTTTTGAATCCGTTTTTGGATCCGGTTGGGTTTTGCAATGCTTTCATTTATTAATTTTCAATGATTTGCATTGTAGATCGAGGCTCTTATTGTTTAGTGTAAAATATTAAGTAAGTATAAGTAAGTACAACGGGCTGGTGTCCGCAACTCCACGTCCGATGCGCGTATTTTGCGTGCGGTTGGGAATATCACTCGATCCACCCTAGCTCCCCAAGAAAAGCCAGATAATATTGTGTTATTAATTTTGTATGCAGCATTTTATTCAACATCATACTGCGATATTCCTCTTTAATTCATCAGATGAAAATGCCTGATAGGTAATATCAAGGCATTTCTCTAGGCTCTGGATGCATAATATTTCCATATTATTTTACTTTTCGAATAATAAATTATGTGTGTTTACTGGCAGAGTAAATTTTTCCCAAAAACTCCAGCACTTTTCACTACGAAAACGTTCTAGCTCACGTTTTTAAACACTTCCTAAATTGTATTTTGTATAATCGTAATAGGCACGTGCGTAGCTTTGTCATCCTTTCGGTGCAGACCGTGCAGAACAGCATCACCCCCTTTACTGTGATGACGCCCGCAGAGGTACACCTACTACCTTCATCATGATCATCATTTTAGCAGAAAGACACTTCACACAATCACACAATCGCTCACACAGCAATTTTTACAGTACACATTATCTTCTCATAAGCCAACTGGACATAAGCCTCCCCCAAGTGTCGCTCGTTGTATTAACTGATCCTGTGCGTCTCGCAACCAGCGGATCCCCACAACCTTTATCAGATCATCGAGCTACCTAGTGAGGGGCCTACCAACGGGTTCGCGGTCGCCACTTCAGAACTTTTCGGTCCCATCGGCCTTTCGTTTTACGAGCAATGTGCCCTGCCCACTGCCACTAAGTTTGCCAATTTTTCGGGCTAAGTCGGTAATAAGGTTCTCTTGTCTTTATTCCTCCCACCTTCACGCTTCTCTACTCAATATAATTATTGTGAACTAAGATTAAAGCATCAACATAATAATTAATAATAATAATATTCCACAACTATCACACAACGCCATCTAGTCCCAAGCTAAGCAGAGCTTGTGTTATGGGTACTAGACAACTGATAAACATACTTATATATTTCTAAATACATACATATTATAGATAAATAACACCCAAACACAGAACAAATGATCGTGCTCATCACACAAACATTTGTCCTGGGTGGGAATCGAACCCACGACCTCCGGCATAGCAGTTAGGGTCACTAACCACTAGACCAACAGGCCAGTCATTATCATTTGCGCAATTAATCATTTGCGGTTTCATTGGATATTGAAACGATCACCGAGCTAGATAATTAATTGGTTTACAATCTCACCACAGTTACCGCAGCACGCGAGGACATTACCCTAATGTATTACATAGTCTAGTGATCACATTTACGTCAGTCAATCATTGATAGAGTAGTGGCTTAGTGGTAACAGCCTTGGCTTTCGAGTTGGGGGTCGTCTGGTCGAACTTAGGCATGTTAAAAGGGACTTTGATTCAATAACTAACAAATTTTAAACGCTGCTGGTAGATCTAAAATCATATTCAAACCATTCTGCTGGATGACCATTCCGTTACCATGATGGAATGCAAGCGGGTGGTGGCTGCGTAAACACCTATTGCAAGTTTCATAGACATCTTTAGATCCGTTTTCTAAGAACATGATTAGGTAGATTTTAATATTACTTGTGAAATATGGCTGTAGGTACTAATGGGTATACCTCTGCCTAACCCTTCCGGGATTACAGGCGTGATGTTGCATTATGATATTATCTACTTATGTCATCCAAATATTGCGCATTTAATAGTACAGAATAGGATATAACATAATTTAAGCATTAAGCTTATCATTAGGATGCAGCTGTCTCCCGTCGGGTACTAACGACAAATTGAGATAATCAATCAGTGTTTTGGGTTGAAAGCGATATCAATTTTTTGCAGCGGTTATCGAAACGCATAAGGTCATCACTCATCATATTATTATTATCTCAGCGGAGTCCTGATGTTTTAATCGGAAAATAGTTAGTGGAAACTTTATAGAGAAGATAGAGAAAACTTTATAAAGTAGAAAACCTGAGTTTCGTTCTGATATCATTGAAACTAAACGTCTCACGACTGCGAGTACTAACGACAACTAGTCAAGCTATACTAAACCAGTTTACACTGATGTCTCAATGTACAAAAACCTACACCAAACGAGGCCATGTTATACTGAAAATGTATAGTTTGATGTGTCACCTTGTGTACAAAAGACATGAACTTTTGTTGCACATGAAGATAAATTACCACCAGATTGTTTAAAAAATGCACTGCTTGACAAATTCCTTTCATTTGTTGCAGCGGTGGCAATGGCGAGGGTTTGGAAGGTCGCACGGAGGAGACGCAGTTCCCGACGGCTAACATGATGAGGCAGTCGCCTCTCATGAAGAGCTGTCCTTTACGAGGAGCGCCGAAGTGTCCTCCTGCTTCTAAGAGGTATGTTCTCCTTGGAGTAATATCATGGTAGAAACCACGGCACTCGAAGATCCTGAAGGTTCCGTGTGCGAATAAATGTAGGTCACTTCTTCCATAAAGAATACCTACTATTCCAATAGGTGAGTGGTAGACCTTCTGAATGTGCCTATATATAAACTGTGACTCTTGCAAAAATAACCTATATAATTTTTCGGTTCCTTTGCCAATATGATATTTTTAGTAAGTTAAATACATTTTCCAGTATTTATAATAGTGTCTGCTAGTTTTCCAACTGTTGATCTCTAATCACAGAAGTGTCATCATAAGAGAAAACCAAAAGTTGTTTTTGGAAATACAAAATAGTCACGTAATAACATTTTTAGCAAGTGAAAGTTTTTTTTAGAAAATTCCTTACCTTGTCCAGATACCGCACCCACGACGGCACCTGTAACAACTTCAACCGTCCCCGCTGGGGAGCCACAATGACCCCCGTTCAACGATTCCTGCAACCTTCCTACTCCGACGGCATTCAAGCAGCTAGAAGATCCATTTTCGGCTCCAAGCTCCCCTCAGCAAGAGAGATCAGTTCTACCATCCATGAGGACAGGAATGCTGAGACCATAGGAGTGACCCATCTGCTGATGCAGTGGGGGCAGTTCTTGGATCACGATGTGACGTCTTCTTCGCAGTCGAGAGGGTTCAATGGATCGGTGCCTAGGTGTTGTAAAGCTGGAGGGAAGGACTTCGTTCCTAGCGAGTTTATGGTAAAGTTTCATTGTTTTGGCCTATTATATTAAAGTGACCTTATTGTGTGTGTAGCTGTAGACCAAACTAACAAAGAAATGAGAGAAGAGATAGCCATGTCGCTTCGTCGAAGATTATGTTCAGCTGCGGGCGTATTTTTTCTGATATTATGATGATGAACGGAAAAATGCTCCATCACTGTATATTATAAAAGAATGTGGTGAAGTCCCATAGTATTCCGAACTCTTCTTACTTATTTTACCTCCATTTTACAATGAGGCTCTTCTTTCCACAGCATCCCGAATGCTTTCCGATCCCGGTACCTGAATCAGACCCGTTCTATGGCCCCCGTGGCGTGCGGTGCTTAGACTTCGTGCGATCATCGCCAGCACCTCGCGACGACTGCGCTCTTGGCTGGCGGGAGCAGCTGAACCAGGTGTCAGCGTATATTGATGGGTCACCGTTGTACGGGAGCTCGGCTACCAAGTCGGATAAGCTGAGGCTGTTTAGGAATGGTGAGTGGCTTGTGGTTTTATGTTTTGATTGACAATAGATATATAGATGTGATATGTCCATGTTCTGTCTTTCGACAAGGAGCATTCCAACAAGGAGATTTCTAGGAGAGTACAACTCGGATGGGCGGCCTTTGGTAAACTGGAACATATATTTCGGTCCAAAAAGATCCCTCAGTGCCTAAAAACCCGCCTTTTTAACCAGTGTGATTACCTACAGTGCCGAGACATGGACGCTCACAAAGGAGACTGTCCACCGAGTACGAGTGGCACAAAGGGCCATGGAGCGAGCCATGCTCAGCATAACCCTAGTGGATCGAGTGCGTAACACCGAAATCCGCCGTCGGACGAAAGTCTACGATGTCGGGGACCGGGCGGTGCGCCTCAAGTGGACCTGGGCAGGACATCTTGCTAGACGCGGAGATGGCCGATGGAGCAAGGCATTGACTGAGTGGTGGCCAAGGTTAGGCCATAGAAACCAGGGCCGTCCTAAAGCTCGTTGGGTTGATGACATCGTCAAGGTCGCGGGAAACACCTGGATGAGCACGCACAGGATCGGGACGCGTGGCGGAAAAAAGGGGAGGCCTATACCCAGCAGTGGGTGATTCCGGGCTGATATGATGATGATGAGATATATAGAGAACTGTTGTCAGAAAACCAGCATATTTTGGTATCTTCCTAGGAAGATACCAAAATATGCCTATATAATTGTATCACAAATATTTGTGTAATAAAATTATCTATACCGCTTGGTAACCTTATCTTTCTTATAACTGCCAGAAACAGTCAGATTATTAAGGGTCTCAGAGCTTCAGATTTTTCAAACCCTACAACTCTACCAGGTATGCTCCAATACGGAAAAATGCAACAACGTCGTCCAGTACTACCACCACAACGCAGCGACGAGCTCTGCCGAAAGGGAGCCGTGTCCACCGACTGCTTCAAGTCTGGAGACGCCAGGGTCAACGAGCATCCGGGGCTGGTGGCTGCGCATATTGTGTGGCTGAGGCAGCATAATAGGTAAGCAATAGGGAGGAAATTATACTGTGGATATCCTTAAACTACTCCTGATTACTTAGTATCCTACTGGAGGATCAGTAAGCCTCATCAGATCGTGTTAATCAAAAATTACAATAAACCTGCATATGTGGAGCTATGAAGGCGAGACTTGCACATTTATTTTAAAGTAAGAATATGGTGCACTCCCGTCTCTCATATTCATCGTCTGCCTAACCTTTGCCTAACTATGTTAGGGTTGGCATCCCGTGATCCCGTCTATCCGGATGTAGCGAAATACCAGTATTGTACATGGAGCGACTGCCTATCTGACCTCCACAACCCAGCTGCATTCCCATATTGATTGTTAAATAATGATTGACTTTTGCTCCAGGATGGCACAAGAGCTAACTCATCTGAACCCACACTGGAGTGACGAGAAGATCTACCAAGAGACGCGCAAGATAGTTGGGGCCATGGTACAGCATATCACATATAGAGAGTTTTTGCCGATTGTACTGGGTGAGTTGTTAGTTAGTGAAGCATAAATAGTAGATAACTGCCACAAACAAGAAATGAAGACCTCAATTTACATGAAAAGCATTTAGTACAATCAGCCTGTAAGCCCACTGCTGGGACACATGCCTGTCGTCTGTGAAAGGAAGTGAGCCACCACACAGGCCAAGAAAAAAGTAGTTACTCAACTTGGCCGCTTTTTAAACTTCGTCTCATTTTACTGGTATCATATTGAGATCAAGTAGCAGTCCATACAAAAATTTAATACACTTCTTTGTGTGTTACCAAAAATCTGCTTAATCATACTTTCCATCACCAGGTTCTGAAGTAGTCCATCGCTTCGACCTGGAGCTGCAGAAGAAGGGTTTCTACAAAGGCTACAACCCCAAGATCAACCCCAGTCCAGCCAGCTCGTTTGGCTCTGCAGCCTTCAGGTTCGGGCACAGCCTTGTGCAGTCGTCCATGGTGCGCTTCGATAGGTTCCATCGCCCTATGAGTAACAGTAAGTACCTACCGAAATACTGTAACTAGAACGTGTGTATGATCAGTGATTTATAGGAAGAAAATATGTTTAAGTTGTGGGAAAAAATGGATCAATTTGGGCTAAGCGGTCATCGCTCAACAACTGTGTCAATCGATAGAGAGTTACAGCACTGGTATTTAGCCATAACCGGCATTGACGTGATGTCAAGCACGACTAGTAAAAAATACAAAACCTTCAGGCTTGGCCTGAAGGTTATTTTTTACTACCCTGGAACAATGACCACTAGGTACTAATTTGCTTTTACTCCCCCTATCCAGACGTATCTCTCCACAACGAGCTGACCAATCCCTCAAACATCTGGTCTATCGGAGCAGTAGACCGTCTGCTCCTCGGTATGCTGAACCAGCCCATTCAGAAACGAGACGAGTTCATCACGGGAGAGCTCACCAACCACCTCTTCCAAACGCCTCAGTTCGATTTCGGCATGGACCTGGCAGCTATCAACATTCAGAGGGGGAGGGACCATGGAGTACCTCCGTATACTTCCTGGAGGGAACCCTGTGGGTTGACAACTATTGAGGACTTTGATGATCTGCTGAGGGTGATGCCGGCTGGCGCTGCAAGGAAAATGAAGACTTTGTATAGGTGGGTACCATTTTTACAATACTTTGTTGTAGTCTCAGAACAAATAACAGGCAGGATAGAGCGCGTAGAACACGAGAGTGAAGCCACCAAAGCAAATACAAATTCAAAAGCGAATACAATCTCGCGTCAGTACTAAGCTACTACGTGTCGTACTGCTTAGACGTCACAAATGACTTATTATTTTATGTCAAATCATGCCGTCTTGTGTCTTTAAACATTGTAAAAGTTATTCCCAAAAACAAAGAAAAGAAGATGGAATACTTTCCACGGGTTACTATTGTTTATTTTATTGTTTTGTTATTTATTTTCCCTATAATATTTTCGACTCAAAAATATTGGCAGTTATTGGTCTGTGTTGCCAGTTTATATCGAAATAAGTCTCCTTGAATTAGGGGAATTTGCATTGTGAGTAAAATCTACACTTAAATAATTATGAGGATACGTTTCCAGAAAACGTTATAAAATATTGTTCTTGTCTGATATTAATCAAATCAATTAAGTGTTAGTAATTACAAAATAAAACTAAAATCATTTAATTCAAGTATCACTGACTCATAATAGAAATAATAATACATTCATACAGTTACATTACATACACAACATTCAATTCTATTCAATAATAATTTTATTTAGCACGGCGGGAACAAGCTAACTTAAACCTTATTACCTATGCATTTGACTTTTATTCCACCTTTATTTATTTAATAATTATTTGTCTGTTCAATTAATACTACATAAGCACCTTTATGCAAAAATGCATTAATTCCAATTTTAAACATTAGTACAATCATTGAAAAAATTGTGGGAGTTTTTATCAATACCTAGCAACTTTACACACGCACAGATGCACATGTCCCTACAATGCTGTCACGAGGCTGTCACGCACACATAAATATTAGGTGACTTCACATTGCTTTTGCGCATGTTCTATCTATCTGCTATTTGATCTGAGGTTGTAGTATTAAAATTCTAACAGAAAATAAAGTTTAAATGAAAATTCTCAAGATTATCTCATAATATTTACAGCAACATGATTTTATGACAGATATTTGTCAATTCCAACCAAGTATAGGTAGGTAGTCAACTAAGCTAGCTAGGTTAGTTCTCCAAGTACCATGAAGATATTTCATAGTAAAATAGAAACGATTTTTCTAAAACACATATCTTTAAAAAAATACTCGTTTGTAATTTTCCAGGCATGTGGATGACATAGACCTATTCACTGCGGGCATGGCAGAGAGGCCAGTGGTGGGTGGACTTGTAGGGCCAACCTTTGCCTGCATCATAGCTCAGCAGTTCAGTAACCTCAGGAAAGGAGATCGATTCTGGTAAGTTAAATAGAATTTGAGACTCAAATGCACCAATAACAACTACTGGTGAACTAATGTAAATTATTTCATTAATATTTTCAGGTATGAAAACGGAGGCTTTGACTCGTCATTCACGCCAGCACAGATCCAACAAATTCGTAGAATCTCCTTCGCACAAGTCCTCTGCCGCACTTTAGACAGCATTGAGACAGTACAGCCTTTCGTCTTCCTTTCAACTGACAACCCTGACAATGACAGAATATCCTGCCAGAATGGACTACTTAATAACTTTGACCTATCACCCTGGATTGAAATAGACTCTGAGTCTGACAATGATATAAGTAAAGCTGAACAAACGACTTCAAAAATTAGGAAATCCACGACTACGTCAAAACCTACAACGACCAAAAAGACTGCATCGAAAGGTGCGATAAGACCTCATAAAAAGAAACCGGACAATAATCCGACTGCTATTAAAAACATGACTATCGAAAGTTTGATTAAAGAAAACCCGACTGACAAACTTAACGCGACAGAACTAAAAAAAGACATTGACAGTGACGAACTTAACCTGACTTTGACCAATGACATGACTAGCACGACTGCTAAACCTAACATGACGACTAAACCCAACGTGACTAGGCGCGACGTACAGATCGATGACAAACTTGACTTCAAAAACAAAAGCAGACGATTTGACGACAAAGTAGATTCTAGACGCAGACCATCAAATAAATATGATAAATATGACGAATATGACTATGAAGATGACGAAGACACACATCAAGTGCAGTCCGTTGTCATTAACAATGTTGCACATAAAAGGCCTCAATATAACAGACCAAACAACCGACCTAATAACAGACCAGTAATTACAGTGACAGAGAACATTGACAAATATACTTACTTGATTAACTACGTGCCAAGACCAACTGAGTCTTGGCGACAAACGACTAGAAGACACACTACTGGACGACCTATGTCCGACCGAGACGTGGTCAAAGTGACCTATCAGACTTACGACGACACTTACAGACGACCAAACAAACCTTACTATTACAACAGACAAGACGACCCACCTACTAACAGTAATTACAGATACAATCGACCGACACATACGACTAAATACACTTACCCATCATCGGCTAGGTCCAATGACGAGACTGCGACACAAAGAAACAAAGTGACTGACCAGACTGACGCTAAACCTGAAAGTACGACTGACTTGTACAAATTAGTAACCTTTGGGTATGTAGGAACTTACAAAGGTTCAGTTAGTACTACCGAGAAGAAAGTAACTGACACGACTGACACAATCAAGACTGTTAAAGACGTAACTGACAAAAACGAGACGGTAAAAGACTTGACTGACAAAAACGAGACGGTAAAAGACTTGACTGACAAAGAAGTGACTGAAAGACATAAAGCTGAGAGTGTTAGCAAAGACTTTTCGACGTTTGACGCAAATGACAATGAAAACAAGAACATGAAACTATCGACATTCTACGTATACGAAACTGCGACTAAACCTTACTTACAAAGACCGACTAGACGTAACGATGAAATGCCCATACAGACTAACAAATACTACTACATTAGAAATGTTCTTCATAAATACTCTGATACTGATAAAAGTACTCCAAAACCAAGTAACAAAGAAGAAAAGAGAGAAGTTATTGCTGATAGCTATAGCTACCCTGGTAATCATGAGGTCAACATTGAAGAAAGATCCTCCATTGATAAGATGGCAGCGTTAGATGATATAGAAGGGAAGTCCAAGGGTGAGGATCGGCTTAGAAACAGGGTGAAGCCTTCAAGTCCTGCCAAGACTCCATCAGTAGCTTTCCAAGTTATACCCAGTGAGAACAGGTGAGTTTTGTATTCTATCAAGATTTTACGGAGACATTATATTGACGTTGGAAATTTTTTTCTTGATTACCGAGATTACCAATACCAGCTAGAAGACCAGAAGTACGAGTAGTTGCAATGTTATCATAATCAATTTAAATATCATTTATACTGCAGTTTACGCCTCGCTGTTGATAACAGTGCTTGAAACTAAGATCACTTATGTATATAAGTGTTTACTTGACTCTACAATTTATTTAACCTTTTGAGCGCCACAGTCACGTATAGACGACAAGCCGAACAAGCAATAAAGTGCCCCAAGTCTGTCGATTTAAGGTACTTTTTGGCTTGTCGTCTTACTTGACCGTGGCGGTAAATGGGTTAATTGCTATTTACCTAGCACAAATGCTTAATGGAATTATTTTTTAAGGTTCCCTTAATAATGCACACATACATACCTATCTTCAGGTCGACATTGTTCGATAAAGAGGATGAAATTCAGCCTTCTTGCTATTGAGAGAATAAATCTCGTATAATTTTTTTCTTTGCTATGCTCATGTTTTTTTTTTTCTTTATTTCAGTCCATCGCAATGGGCGGTGTACGAAGAAAACCTGGATTTACCAGACCAACACATGATGCCAGCCATCAAAGCAGACCCCTACGCGCTGAAGGAAATACCAACGCCCATCGCTTTCAACAGCTTCAGGAGAAGAAGACCTGGTCTTGGGAGAAATTGACCTACATCCATACTTAGAAGAAATCTTGACTTGACTCCAAATACTTAGATAGTTAATTTTAGGACCAAATTAGTAAATTGTTTTTGTAGAAGGTATATTAATGCGTGATATAAATGGCAATTCTTAGTAGTGCCCTTACTTTTGGCGCAAATAAGTTAGATCGATGAGGATGACTTGTAATCATTAACTTATATGATTTTGAAATCGTGTCGTATTTAATGCCGAAAGTAATGTTGCTATTAGATGCTGTAAAAGAATTTGTGAACTATGTAGAAGCGAAATATCGATAAACTGTGACGGATGACTACGACATGACAAAATGGATGACTATGAAATGGCAAAATGGATGACTATGACATGACAAAATGGATGACTATGAAATGACAAAATGGATGACTATGAAATGACAAAATGGATGACTATAACATGACAAAATGGCTGATATTGCGACAGCTGTGACTGACTTTGACTTAAAGAGTACCTACCCACAGAATGATGACCAACTCATAACTGAAATTAAGACAAACATGCACCATGCACCTAGCTACTATTTTTTACAAAATACGACTGACTTCGATATAAAATGCATTTCGATTAATTTAAACGATCTGCGATATTGACCAATGGCCCGAAGTAAAAGTTTAATAACAGACTGACTGTCGACTGAATGCAAAACGCATTGTCTACCTAACCCCTGGTACCGACCGACTTGACTGGACTGAGAATGACTAATAAATTACTAAATGGAGCTGTTATGATTTTTGAGTTTCTAAATATTCCTTCGACAGACTTGACGATGTATGACCAAGAATACGACTAGACTAATAGATTCAGATTAATACCAATTACACACATTCGTCTCTAACTACTAATCTTAAATGGTATCTGACGTAACAATGACTTGACAATTGATTGTACCGGAATGTACCGTGACCATGACTGACTTGAATTCTTATCTAGACGTACACTAACGTAACACGAACGGAATCAATGACAATGGAACATTATGCAGTGCTTGTGGCACCATTGCTATAAAACCTGGACAAAGACGGTTACACTTTACGGTAGACAATTTGACCAAGTTTGAATGGCTGAACATACGCCTTGGGCCTTGATATAACTGTGTTCTGTGATTTTGGACTGAACTAAAGATAACGATTGATTTTCACTGTTGCGAGTTTTAAGTGTTTTTTTGCAATAGTCTTGGTACCAATTGAAATAATATACTGACATAAGTATTGACGGACTGACTAGACAGACAGACACTTACTGACTAAGACTGTCTGACTGATAGATGGACTAACAGACTGACTTTTTGACAAATGTAGTAAAATAAAAAGCGATTGCCGCATTGGTAAGATACACCCATTGCTCCTAGAAACTGACAAGAAAGGTAACGACGAACAAAATAAATGGACAAACTGAGTTTCAGACAAACGGACTAATAAATGGACAAACTGACTGTGTTTTCTGACAAACGGACTAATAAATGGACAAACTGACTGAGTTTTCTGACACACGGACTAATAAATGGACAAACTGACTCTGACAAACGAACTAATCAATGGACAAACTGACTGAGTTTTCTGACAAACGGACTAATAAATAGACAAACTGACTGAGTTTTCTGATAGACGGACTAATAAATGGACAAACTGACCTTGTTTTCTGATAAACGGACTAATAAATGGACAAACTGACTGAGTTTTCTGAAGGACGGACTAATAAATAGACAAACTGACTGGTTTTCTGACAAACGGACTAATTAATGACAACTACAGACTTGGACCAAATATAATTTTATTTAAGTACTAGGTACATCACATCGACTTACATGGGTATTTTCACAATAATACATTTTTATAACAGATCTCGTCTTGATAGAGCTAGATAAAAATTGACAATAATGAAATGACTGACAACAATACGACTAAAGACTGCTTGAACTTAAACATAAATAAATATTAATTTTATTAAATAAATACTAGTTATGTAATCGTGTATTTATAAAATAGGAAATTATGTAAATTGTCATAATAAGAAAATAAAATGTTTGTTTCCTATTGATAGGTAACTAAAGTTATTTAAATTATTTATGTCGTAATGTAGTAAGATGTATTGAATTTTTTGATGTTTCAGTATGTCTAATAACTGCTTTGGTACATTTTTGTATACATAAATATTACCCACACTTTTAAATATAAGGTACTGATTTAACCATGAATAAAGTACAAGATCAATAAATTTAAAAAAAATATATTATATGTAAAAAACAAACAGTATTTATAATTAAGTACAATGGTTTCATTTTACATTATTCCCTTGGGTACAAGATGTACCAACTTAATTGGTATAATTATAATTTAAACATATGGATACACAATTAATACATTAATTTGCTGATTACATAAATCATTGTGAATAAATGATAAGTATTAACAATATTATTTAAATGTTTCCTTTACTTTTTTTTTTTTTAGATTTGCCTACTTTCTTTTCAGGGTTTTTTATTAATTTAGCATAACAACATCACTCCCTTAATCCTCGAAGGGTAAGGCAGAGGTATACACCCACATTTTGGCCAGTTATGTTTTAGTCCCAATCCAGACTCCATGGGTGCTACTGAGGAATTCCTGATGGAAAACCCAATAACACAGCCAAACCTGGGAATCTAGGACCTCACGCACATTCACGCTTGCAACCATTAGACCAATCAATAACCAATCAATCATCACCGCAGTCTATTACTAATTTGTTCTAACATTATTTTCAATATATTAATCTCTGACCTCTGTAGAAATATAGTTCTTTATTTAGGTACCTACCTATATACCTGACTTTGGTGAAATCACAGACAAATTAATGGAACAGTTGGCCACACAGGACTTTATAACAAAATATAATAAATAAAGAGAATAAGAATAGGTCTGTTTTCAATTCATAATAATTATCTTCATTACCCTTTAATGAAAACTTTGATGTAATAATATTTTCATTTAACCTCATGCGGGATATTAAACAATTCTTGTTTATCAATAATGAAAGACAGTATTATAAATGGTAATATTATATAATGGATTACCATTATCCACATTCATTGCTTTGATTACCTCACTGATATTATAGAGAACAAGCCTTTTAGTGTTCTTGAGAATGATTTTATAGCTACAAGTTATCAAAATAAATTACAGGAAAACCTTGACTGCAAATAATAGATTATTTATAGAATGTATTACAATTTTATTAATTAATTAATTTTTATTTACTGTATTTTACCATAATGCCTTGTTAAGAGCAAAAGCAGTAACTCAAAGCAAAATTTATTTAATTTTTTTAACATTAAAAAAATAAACTGGTTACCTATAAAATAGGTAAAAATATACAGTGTTATTATTGCACTTACATTTCGCATTTTAGGTACATATTTGGCAGTTAAACTGAACTGCAATACACACACAATACTTACACAAATATAGACATTCAATAGAAATTATTTAATCCCTCTCTGGGTAGATTTGTACCAGAGTATCAACCAACTCCTGTGCCAGCTGAGGAGTGCTGCAACAAAGCACTCTGCGAGATAGCAAGTCTAGAGGTTTCCCACTGGGGTCCATGCAGACACCACCAGCTTCTCTCACTATAATATCTCCAGCTGCAATATCCCAAGCATGGATCCCAAACTCAAAGTTAGCATCAGCCCCACCCATAGCCACCATTGCCATATTCAAGGCTGCAGAGCCTAACGCCCGCAAACCATGCCCTTTGCTCACAATTCGCTTGAAGTTCTCAAATACAACATTACATCTCTCTTCGTCCCTCGTTGTACCAACTTCAAATGCAACTAAAGCATTGCGCAGCTCTGTACAGTCTGATACATGTATTTGTTTGCCATTCAAGAACGCACCCTGACCCTTCTTAGCAGTAAACAGTTGCTGCAAAATAGGATTGTAGATGATACCGGCAACACACACTTTGTTGATTGCCAGTCCCAGGGATATGCAGCTGTGAGGGAATCCGTGCACAAAGTTGAGTGTTCCGTCCACTGGATCAATAATCCATGTTGGGGCGTCCGTCAGCTCGCACTTGGCTCCACCGGCAACTGATTCTTCACCAATAAACTTATGATCAGGGAAATGTTTGGATAGACCCCCAATTAGCGTCTCCTCTACTTTTTTGTCTATTTCAGTTACAAGGTCGATATCACAGGACTTCTTCTCGAAGATCTTGCAGCCATTTACGTGCTCACTTATAAGGTTTCCAGCGGATTTAACGAGATCTAAGGCAGCGTCAAAGTATGTGTCTATTTCGCCCATTTCGAATGAAAGAGTGATTTTTAAGTTGAGTTTGAGAGCGAACGCACACCGGCAAACGTCCTACGATTCTGTAGATAATAATGGCAGTAATTATTAATTAAAAGCTCACGGATTATTTGCGTACGGATATTTAGCAGCGAACGAACTGTCAAGTGTCAACTGTCAACCGTCTTTGACATTGATGACATTGACAATGACAAATAAGTTTTGAAAAAAATAAATTAGTTACACGCAGATCTTAGTTTAATCCACTTATGCAGTGGTGGCCCAGTGGTGGCGGCCCCGACTTACGAACAGTTGGTCGTGGGTTCGAACCCAGGCAGGCGCATTACTTTGTGTAATTTATTTCATCACCACTGCTCTCAAAACGGTGAAGGAAAACATCGTGAGGAAATTGGCATATCTTAGACCCAAAAAATCGAAGATATGCGACATCAGACATCTACCAATCCGCACTGGGCCCGCGTGGTGGATTATAGCCCATCCCTCTCCTAGAGAGGAGGCCTGAGTCCCTGCAGTGGGAACAATATAGGCTGATGATGATGAAATTATTTGCAGTTACTGAGCAACCGAAGACGCAGATCATACAATGATTAGAAAGGGAAACAGCAGCTGGGATTGGGAAACGGCTTTTGACGGAAATATTACGAGTTTTTTAATGAGGTTTGTAAATTATAAATGAGCTAGGTTTGTAACAGTTCATAGCGCTGGCAGTGCTGGCACGTCCATAGCTTAGATAACTATAGGTTCCAGTCGTGAACCTATTTTGATATTAAACCAGCGCCATTATCCACTCTTTACAATTATAAAGTCAATTATTTTTGTTTATATTTTTAGTTACTCGACGGATATTCAGTACAATCTATAGTAAAACTTATACAAATACTCATGTGCTCATTAATGATCGAATCTGTGAATAGCATTTGAAAATCGTTCGATGTGATATTCATTCGAAAAAGTGTCAAGGACGATTCGACTTCGATTCGATTGTTTGTGAATAGCTATGCAGGACTTCCGTCAGATAAAAGCGCGAGGATTTCCATTCTCTTTGAATTGATAGGAGAAAATATTTCGTAATATCACAGATAATTATTAAGGCGCTCACTGACGGCATGGCACGGCAGGTTGTGTTGGGTCATCCCGCGCGTTCCGTGGTATCCTGTTGAAAGCCCAGCCAATCTGGCATCAATCAGTTTTGCTCCGCGCGGATTGAGTCTTCTCCCTCTCTTGCCCCCGCGCACACCAACCGGACTGCGCCCCAATGACCGCTGCACAAGTTTTAACCCTCAACCAGCTTAGCAATCATAATTCCTCACCACAAAGTGGCCCATACGTCTCGCGGGATGCAATGACACGTCATTCCGCAGCAACTCGCGGCGCGTCGCGACTTGCCGCAGCATCCAGCAGCACGTCGCGTCCTTTTGCGGCATCGTGGTATCGAAATAAAGTAACATGAATTCTAAGCTCATTGAAATAAGATTCAAAATGACTTGATTAGTAATAAAATCCTTTGCCATGACACGCCGTGAGTTTATAGGCACAGATAATATAATACTAGCGTATTATAGGTATTATTAAATCTTTAGCTTTTCCATTCTGAAAAATTGGTTGTATGGGGGTTTTTAAAATAAAACAAATGATGTAAAAATCATGAAAAATTGTTTAATTGGCATGCCAACTGATAACTTGTTACAACCTATGGCCAATTTTACAATTATCAATATTGTTAATAATTAAATATAATATTTATGTAAAATAAGTTTATGCTTCAATGTTTACTTACATTTAAATTTTATATTATTATTCGGAAAACTATAATAATGAATAAAAAAAAGAGTGGTCATGTAGACTCTGGTAAATAATGATAAAAAAAAAATGCTCGCGCGATACAAGTTAGGCCTCTGTTACAAGAGACGATTTCCAATCCATTTTACGTATTAAGTCGATAATAAAGAAAACTTAAGGCCACAATTTATTACTACGAGTCTTACCTAAGTCTAAAGAGCAAGCCGTTCTAGCGCAAACCCTCGCCTGTAGACAAATAATACCGTTTTGTATTTATGTAAACAATTTACATGACACCACCAGGTGTATTTACAATCAAGATGTTACGGAAATGGTAAGGGACTATATTGTTAAACACTTAATATCCTCGCTCGTAGTGTAAAAGAAGTATGCTCAAAAAAACACAGTGGTGGTTAAAAATAAAACATTTATTAAAAATGGTACATACATAGCTAATTGCACATCAGACCGTCTATGTATGCTAAAGATTACTACCACTACATAAGTTTTTCAATCAACACTGTGTTTTTTCCAATACATGTTTGAGCATTCTTCTTTACAAAAAAAAAAGTGTGCAACTCGATGCAGCTCAAAATTTATGCTTAAAATGCTTTCAAAAAGTGAGCCGTCTGAGAGTGTCCGGTTGAGTTAACTAGGTGTAGTTAGCCGACCCCACCGTGTCACTCCATCACATCAGAAGCTCACATGTTTACTTATCAACTATCATTAAAATTTGTATGGCAACTAAGCGCTCAGTGACTTACACTGATTATATTTACATTGTATAGATGAAAGTAACGCGAACCGAGCACGCTCAACAGACTGACGCGAACAAGAGTCAGTTGCTGTCAAAAATAATTTATATAAAGTACATACATCGCGCTCAGTCTGAACTGAGCATGCTCAGTACACAACGTGCGTGATAGGTTTCGGCAAACGGTACAATTGATTATAGAGGGGGGGGGGGGGGGAGTCAATTATCGCAACAACAGTCTTTATTACTCAGTCGCGTTTAGTTAAATGCAATTATCAAACAGTATAAGTAATATTTTGCCACATTTTATTAATACTTTAAAAAAATTTCATTACAAATATCACCCAATGAGTAATTTAACAACCTTCCCGTCCGACTTTGTCTGGGCGAAGTGAAAATCTCGATTGTTAGGAATGTATAGTTTAATACTGGGATGGGGTTTATCACCAATTGCTATTGATTTTTCAGAGATTCGACTGTTTAAATACAATTTATTTATGTGTAAATTGAGCACCCGCGTTATTCAGTAGTGTTCTAGACGTACGAACGTGTACACCAATAGCAACTCTCGAAAGTTCACTATGCCGCTGCTTACCCCATGTTCTGTTTACAATTTCTCATGCAATTATAAAATATATCATCGTACAAATTAGCGTACAGATTCATACACCTAAAACTGAAAAAATATGTACTCAAAATATTTCATAATGACAATAAAATTTCACGTACATATTACATAATATTATACAATGAAAGAAAACGTATATTTAGATACAAAAGCCTATGCGTTCTCAGCTGTTCGCTATATCCATACATTAACTCGATTTACATTGACTTATAGGCCACACTACACAATCGTAATTTTGTAAAACTATTTTACAATGTCTTACATCACATTTAAGTTATTTAAAAATGTGATAACTAATCTGAACAGGGGTTAACTACCCTTATCAATGATTTTATGTACAAAAATACGATTGTTTAAAGTCTACATGTAAAAGCGTAATATGAAGAAATGTATTCATCAGTAATAATTAAGTACGTCGATAAAGTTTAAAGAAAAGAACAGTTACAAGAAGATAATATTATTATAACAATAATTTTTCAAAAATAACTACTTAGCCTAAGGTCAAAAAGTCACTAAACTGAGAGTTCATCATGTTTGACATTATTTCATGATAATATAGGAATACTAGTAATACGTGTTGTCACCGAGTTACTAATATTCCCGTGAACCTCTCGAGCTAAAGGGTGTATTTCTCGAGTAGGTCACCACACTATCCCACAGCTGGGCTTCAAACTGACTTCACCTCGCCGTGGGGCTACTGTGATTATTTTCAAACGCCTACAGTTTAGAACAAGAGTTAAAACGCTAAAAGAACACATGACTTCACACTTGCCATTACATGTAGTGATCGCGTGGACATTTTCGACGTCACCTAACCTCACACGTCACATGTCGACGACAGCCATAGTTATTTTGACTATCGCTTAACTAAGCAGCAGGTAATAACACTTTATCAAAGACATAACATATTGCAAGTCCAGAATTTTCACCGTGAATAGAGCAAAATGAGCTGTTTATTCAAGAGTTCTCGCTATTGGTGGTGAACAGTGAGCGATTTATCTGTATCTCTCTCTCTACTAGGAATATCTTTTGTACGTTTCTTGAGCGATATAGAAATAGTCGATAGCTAGTCTTCACTTTATCGTCGGTGGTGTGGCAAATCCCTTTAAATTAGTAATACAACATGCTGCTTAGCAAAGACAAATAGCCAGTAAATTACAAAATCAATGGCAGAAGCCATTGGCTTGTGACATCAAAATCCACTGACTTTTGACGTCAAAATCCATTGACTGACGTCACAATTCACTGAATTTTGACAGCAAACGTCACTGACATCTGCTGTCACAACTGTAGCTGTCATCGACGTAGTGACGTGCCGGTATGTGTGCGTGTGTGTGTGTGTTACTCGACGCTGTTGGTGGTGTCATTGACATCGTCGAAGGACTCGTCTCCGGAGCCGGCGCCCGGCGCGAGGGAGGTGCGCTTCATGCGGGACGATGAGGAGCCCCCGGATAGACCGATGCCGCCGCCCTGCCGTCTGTGGACACGAGGGAATTCATATAAGGGAGTGTTTTATAATAGTATTGGTGAGAGTTGAGAATGTTTGTCGTAAATTGTACTTTTTACGATTATACTACTACTGGTAAGGCCGGAGCAAACCAACGACTAAGCTAAGTATATTAAGCGACTAAGCGTAACGACTCTGAAGTCTGATAGTCTATGGTAGATGTACCATAAAATTTCACTCATTACAACCGGTACGCACGTACACACCACGCGCACGAACGCGGTCTGCTCCGGCCTTAACTTAGTATTAAATTTTAATAATGCCAACAAAATAATTTTAAAATCAGTAAAAAAACGTTGCGGATAAATTAGACAGATACACGCTCAAAAACAAATAATCTCAACTTTCTTAAAAAAAAAAAGTATTATATTCTAAAGAACACGGACGACACATGAAACACAGTTATTTTTAAAGCAACAAGTAAACCCACGCTTTTAGACCACCATATGCGCAGATTCCAATCGATCCAATTTTTTTTATCCCACCCTCTTACCCCCATACTCAGCCAGACCGGTTAGGAGGAATATCAACACAGTTATTTGCTAATATCCCAAAACAACACAATAATGAAATGAGGTTTTTTGTTCCATGATAACAATCCCAATCGTTCATTCAATGACCAAAGAATGAACAGTTTCAAGCATTCAAACCGGTCAGTAAAAACTCCTTATTAAAAAGCGAATGTCCCATTCCACATGTATTTAGCTATCCATTCCGAGTGAGCCCGATAAACTCGAGAATAGTTTAACGAAAGTCAACCTAGTTAAACTAGATCCAGCTTAGTCAAACTAGAGCAAACCTAGTGAAACTAGAGCCAGCCTAGTTGCACTAAATCCAACTCAGTTAAACTAGAGTAAACCTAGTGAAACTGGGGTAAATCTAGTTAAACTAGATCCAACGTAGTTAAGCTAAAATAAACCTAGTGAAACTAGAGCCAGCCTAGTTGCACTAGATCCAAATCAGTTAAACTAGAGTCAGCCTTGTTGCACTAGATCCAACTCAGTTAAACTAGAGTCAGCCTAGTTGCACTAGAACTTAGTTAAACTAGAACCATCCTAGTTAATCTCTTGCATGATATGGTTAGCCCCACTCTACTACCTGACGCTAGTCGGTCGCTCGTTGTTCGTCTTAATCACTCCCCCACTCGCTAACGGTTTCGTCGTCGGCAAACGACGGCCTAGCGGAAACATATAATATTTTATCTACAACATAATGTTATTTGTCGTCAAGATCTTTGTAGTTGTAACTATATTAATATAGTTACTAGCAGCGCTGTAAAAGGTCTATAACTAAATCAAAGGAAGAAAATGTCTAAATTAAATTGTTAGTCACGAATGGGTACACAATAGACATTAGTTAGATACAAACTTACGGCGCAAGTTACAGGCTTAGCTTTGCAACTCCCTTACAATAAAATATTTAAAAAGAAATAAGTTTTATAATCTGCAGATGTTTATTATTGTAGCTTTCTCTTTGAACACGACGTCCGCAGGCCAGCAATCACCAAGTTTGGTGTACAGTAGTAAAGTCTTCTATATAATTTTTTAGTGTGGACTTTCATCATGGGTCATGCTCCCGTATTCACAAACATTTCGACTCGAATTAAATTCGGAAAGTCATATGTCTATCTCGCTCACTTTTGTAATGCCAAAAGGAGACAGACATGACTTATCAAATCGAATCGAATGCATTTGTGAATAAGGGAGCAGTTTTGTCATAGTCGTCGTCTACTCGATATTTACCTGAGCTTGTTGCGCAGGTTGTTACACTCGCGGGTGAGGGTCTCGTGCGTCTCCAGCATATCCTCCAGGTCTCGCTGCGCCTTGCGCTTGCCCACCTTCTCGCGTTGTACCTCTTCCTCCACCTCGTCTAGTTGACGCTTCAGGGCTTTCACGCGGACGTTCATCTGGAATAGGATAGAATATGTTATAGTTGCATTCATAGTTAGCTACAGCGAAACCAAAAAAATCAAGAATTGTGTCTATAAACGTGAGTTTGAGTGATCTCACACGTTCTTTATGCGAGAAATTTGTTTTCGGCTTAACCGGACTATCCTAAGAAATTTCTCCCTAGCCAGTTTTACAACTAAATGACCGGTCCCTAAAACCACCCCCTGCCTCTATCTCCTCTTGTACTTCGGATTAGGGCGTCATAGAACAGAAGGCAGCTAAGGACAGACTGGTATTATGCATTGGGGAATTGAAATCTACTGGCTCAGCGGGCGGCGTAGTCTGGTTCGTTGCGCAAGAGTCGGGCAGACGGTGGTGGATCACTCCCTCTCATAGAGTAGGTCCACAATGTCCTGCCTAATGCCGCCTTACGCCACTCCTTAAGACATGAATTCAAATCAGCCTGCCGTTTGCTTTGGAGTCTTCCACGAAACCTATACTGTTGTTCACCAGCAAGCCTTGATCCTACAATACTTAAATTCCCAGCACCTATTCCTAGCTGAAGCCTGTAGATACATACCAAATATTTTACCAAATATTTTAACTTTATGTACCAAAGTATCGCTTTTTATCACTGCATACATCACAATTAATATTAAAAGAAATCTTGAGCAAGGTATATAAACAAAATTATGATAGATATGTTAGGAGAAAGTTTGACGCTACCAATAATATTTCTACTTTTGCTGACAAGTGCATTCAAACAGAAATTAATGACCTAGGAAATGAACACTCTTCAACCAGTAATAATTTTTTTCGTGTTTAAAAGCTTAACCATTCTACACCAAAACATTAACGGCCTTATAACGAAACTAGATGAGCTTACTGCACACTTACACTCATTGGGAGATAATAATGATCAAAATCCAATTGACATTATATGCGTAACGGAACATAACATGACTATTGAAGACACCAAACTACTCAAACTGCCTAATTATATATTAGGGGATAATTTCTCACGCAATAATAGACATGGGGGATCGTGTATTTTATTAAAATCTAGACATAAATTTAAAATTGTGACAGAAGCCAAAAGCCTTAGCGTCAATAATATTTTTGAATGTAGTGGCATCGAACTCACTGACCACAAAATTATAATTTTATGCGTTTATCGACCACCTAAAAATAGACTAGACCAAATTGACTTATTTTTTAATAGACTAGCAGAATTACTAACGAAAATAGGTTATTCTAACAAAAAAGTTATAGTGTGTGGTGATTTTAATATAGACAGGGCAAAAAGTAACAAAGTATCCCAACAATTCGAACAATTATTAGCGAGCTTTAATTTAAAATTAACAATTCAACAACCGACTAGGTTAAGTAGCAAGACATGCATTGACAACATAGCGCATAACATTAGAGGAGCCAAATCTACCGTTCTTGAACTTTCGTTGTCAGATCATACAGCACAATTGTTAAGATGCCCTGTAAAGAAAAGTTATAGTATTGATTACTGGTATAAGTATAAACGAGATTATTGTGAAGAAAACACTCAAAAATTTGTTAAATGCATTAAGAGTCTTAGTTTTACAAACTGTTACTCATGTAATGACCCAGAAATAGCTTACAATTATTTTTACGATCTGTTTAAACTGTTCTATGATTTGTGTTTTCCGACAATACGAGTAAAAATACCAATTTCAAAAAAGCCAAAATGGCTAAGCAAGGGAATTAGGCTATGCTCAAAAAGAAAACGTCAATTGTTATGGAAGTATAGGTTAACGTCAAAGTCGAAAGACAAAATACACTATAAAGAATATGCAAAAAGACTACGAACAATAATAAAAAAAACGCAAAAAGCACAAAACAATTAGTACATTAATTCAGCGACAAACAAATCTAAAGCTATGTGGAAAATCATAAACAATAACAAGACAGTAACACCTAAGGAGGAAATAAACCAAATAAAACTAAATGACAGAATAGCTACAGAACCGATTGACATAGCTCAGTCATTTAACAACTATTTCATTGACGATATAAAAATGACCCCTAAAGACAATGGTATACCCCTAAAAACACTGACATATAATAACTCCAATTCTATTTTTATGAAACCGACAACCCCTCTTGAGGTAGACAAAATAATAAAAATGCTTAAAAATACTAATAGTACGGGGTACGATAATATTATCACGAAAATAGTTAAAAGTGTATCGCATCTCATTTCTCCAGTACTTAGTCACATTATTAATCTGTGCCTGGAACACGGAGTGTTTCCTTCAAAACTGAAATTAACGGTCATAAATCCCATATTTAAAAAAGACGACAAAGAAGATATGAAATATTACAGACCAATCGCATTAATTCCAGTCTTTGCAAAAATATTTGAAAGAGTAATCTATAATAACTTATACAACTACTTTGATGCTAACGACATATTTGCAGATGAACAATTCGGGTTTCGTAAAGACAGATCCACTACCAGCGCTCTGTTTAAATTTTTAAAGAATGTTATGACAGGGCTAGATACCAAGCAACATTTAACTGCCATATTTATGGATATGTCTAAGGCCTTTGATCGTGTGGATCATCAAATACTTTTGAACAAACTGGAAAAATATGGGGTAAGAGGAAATGCACTAAAGCTTATTAAATCGTATTTATCGGACAGATCTCAAGTAACACAGATAACACGAATAATAAATGACAAAAAGTTAGAACAAACATATACGTCAGACCCAAGAACTATTATATATGGAGTGCCACAGGGAAGTATTCTTGGACCTCTCTTGTTTATCATCTACATAAACGATCTACCGAAAATTATTAAACAGGAAATGATACTATTTGCAGACGATAGTACAGCTATTTTTACGAACAAAGATAAAGATAATTATGAAAACGACATTAACAAATCACTTGATGATATCATAAAATGGTTGAATGCAAATAATCTAAAAATAAATATTGACAAAACGAATTATATGACTTTCACAAATAAAAATACTAACTCGGGAAAAAATCTACAAATACATTACAAAGGCGAACAATTAAAAGAAGTGAACAGCACTAAGTTTCTTGGTATTTATATTGACTCTGCGCTAAATTGGAAACTTCAGGTTGATCACGTTTGTAAAAAATTAAACCAATTTTCATATGCCCTATACATGCTAAGGAAAATTGTTAACGAGAGAGCATTACTGAGCGCTTACCATGCATACGTTGGGTCTACCATCAAATATGGTATTCTTTTTTGGGGCAATTCAACCAACAGAGAATATGCATTTAAGGCCCAGAAAAAGTGTATTAGGAGTATATGTGGGCTTAAACAAACCGATTCATGTAGAACAGAGTTTCCAAGATTACACATTTTAACTCTTCCATCACTATACATTTATGAAGTTGCAGTAATGATAAAACGCGATCTAAATAATTATGAGACACTGAGAAGTGCGCGGTATAAACATCAATTAAGTGGAATTAAGTGTAGGACAGTTAAGTTTAAAACGAGTATATTTGGGATAGGTGTGAAAATTTATAACAAACTTCCAAAACATGTAAAATGCAGTGTAACCTTAAATAGTTTCAAGAAAAGTCTAAAGGAATTTTTGATATGTAAGGCCTACTATTCAATTAATGACTTTTTTAATGACAAAAAAATTGATGACTTTGATTGACCTTTAGACAATGAATGAATGAGGAATTTAATTTGTATGACATAAATGAATAATTTAATTTGAATGACATCATTGAATAATTTAATTTTTATGACATCAATGTATCATGTAATTAACTTGAAATCAATGTATTATTTAATTTGTTTAACTGATTATGTGAATTTGCAACTATAAAATTGTACACCTTATAGGTATGTTGCAGCGATCCAATAATCGTAATTATAAGACCTAATTTCACCTGTGACAAACAATAAATTAATTTGAATTTGAATTTGAATACCTTTTCGATCTGTTCCTTGTACTGATCAGCGTGCCTCCTCTCCTCGTCGAGCTGGAGCGCCAACTCCTTCATCTTCTTGTCGAGCTTCCTTCCCGACTTCTGCTGTGCCAGGCGCTCGCGTGACTCCACCTCCAGCTGTTCCTCCAGGTTAGCCACCTTCAGCTCTAGCGAGGTGATCAAGCCCTGTGATGTGGAAGAAAGGAAATCATACAAATGTTAGGTTCATTCTTGTGAAGAAGATTTATCTGGTGCACGGTTCCGGATCTCCCTGTCTACGGAATTCAAAAACTGAATAATAAAAACACATCATAGCTTTATAATTGAGTTGACTATAATATTAGTGAGTTGTTGCAATAAATTTAGACTAAAGCTTTTACAAAACTTATTTGGATGACTTGTTTCTTCAGTGTTTTTTAATACATAAGGAAAGGTTTTTTCAGAATTTTGCTACTAGTTTGTATTCGGGTCCAAATGGGTGAAAAGGTAACATGTGATTAACGGCATATATTGGCTAGATTGTAACCGAAACTGGAACTAACTAATACCACATACCTTGGTCTTGGTCCTAGCGGCAGTCTCCAACTCAGCGAGCTTAGCCTTGAGCTCCTTGTTCTGTCGCTCCAGCACCAACTTGCCGCTCTCCAGCTTCTGTGTGGCTGACTTCTCCGTGCCCAGCTCCATTGTCAGCTGGTCGATTTGGTTCTGGAGGGAAACATGAAATTAGTATTGAATACTGAAACGGATAAACTGTCGTAGGGTCGGATTTCCTTTCGTATTCCTGGATAATTAAGTCAAACTTGTTTAGATTTCCCGCACAATCTGCAAAACCAATCAAGCATTTCACACATGAGAGATTTTGCATTCGATAGAGCTGCAAAATGTGAAAAAGGCTGGCGTAAATAAGTGATTTTGCCAAAAGTTACACAAGAGGTCCTAAAGTCGCAACGACGATATTACGCATTGCTTGATTGGTCATCGTGGGTACACCGTGATGGTATTTTGATTGGTATGTTTCAGCATAGTCATATTCATTACGAAGCCGATCGTTGAAACACCGTAAGTTCTTATATTTAGGAAAATTTGAAAAATAAAATGCATTTTCTCTCATGAGTATTTTTTTTTACTCGACTACGGCGAAGCCAAAAGGAAGGGTAATGATTTTTTTGACGTCTAAACACACAAACCATACCAAGTTTAATAATACAAGTTATAATTCAACATACCTGTGACTTCCTGAGTCTATCATTCAGGATCTCGTTGTTGGACTGCTCCTCATCCAGATCTTCCTCGAGCGCTGCTATCCGTGCCTCCAAGCGTTTCTTCTCGTCGATGAGAAGTGTGCTCTGTAGAATAATTAATTATAATAGTTTGATTAGTTAAAATTCACAGGTTGTGTGCTGTGTAACTGTTTGTTTGTCTATGTTTTATTAGGGATTATTGACACTACGAAGAAGAAGTTTGGTGCTGTTGTATCCTTGCTGATTCAAGTCGTCTGTTTGTCAATAATCGTGGCTCTGTTAAGTGCATCATGTATTCCGGGTTTTAATATATTGTCATGTATCGACTCGCTGTTTTAGGAATCATTTTATATTTTTGTAGACAGTAGAAGCTACAACGCTGCCGATCAACTCTACTGCTTTAGTTGTGACTGGGTATTTTAAAGCAAATTCAGTTTCACCATACCTTGGCGGAGGAGTTATTAAGCTCATCCAGCAGATCATCCCGCTCCGCCTCGGCCTGCCGCCGCGCGCGCTCGGCGGCGGCCAGCTCCTCGGCGTGCTGCAGCGCCTCCTGCTCCAGCGCCTTGCCGCGCCGCTCGGCGTCCCGGGCTGCAGCCGACGCCTCCTCGCGTCCGGCGCGCGCCTCCTCTGCCTCACGCGCTGCCTCCTTCAGTTGTTGTTGGAGCTTCTTCACTTGTTTGGCTGCGTCTTCTTTCACCTGGTGGAGGAGAATTTTGGATTTAGTATCTTGAATACGAGTATTCACAAAATAATTATAATTACTACTGATTACATTTGAACTACTTTTATGGCGTCTCTGGTGGTTATGTTTTCGATATCGAACATACATTGACTAACAAAATAAGGAAAGATTCGTTACGACCATATCTACACAAAGTAGTCATTTTAGTCTGTCGACTGCTTGAAAACCTCAGCAGAATCATTAATTATTTTCCAAGTTTCTTACTGAATTTCAGCTCATATACGAAAAAGAGTTCGTTTAAAGGGCCGCAGTAGCCCGATAAATTCAAACATAATTATGGTGGTGTTTGAAAACGTTTACATCGAAACGATTATACGGTTTGGCTTGAAATTCAGCGTTATTTACGGCGAAACGAACAGTCCACCATACCGTAAACAACATCGTGCATTGATATAATTATATTTGTGTTTGCACACAAGATAACGAGGATCACTGCACAGGTGCACAGATCGCCTCTCCATAACTGAATCAAGACTGATACTCTGATACATTCGAATAAACCGACCCCAACCCAAACCACAAAAATAACAAAAACATCTGCATCTGACCTTATTAGCAAGATGTAGCGCCTGCTCAGCATCCTTGAGGTCAGCATCGAGTTTCTTCCGCATCGCCAGCACTGCGGCGCGTTGCTTACGTTCCTCTTCCAGCTCACCTTCCAGGTCACGCAGCTGCTTCACGATGCCGCGGCGCTTCTCCTCGCCTTGCTCTTCCTTGGCCTGAGAAATAAGGACAAAAAAAGGCTTATTTCAGAAACTTGCTTGCTTGAAATGGTCATAAATAAAAATGATAAAACTAAATATTGAAATTAATATTTTGAATTTGAATTTACAGAACTTTAAGTTAACATTTATAGTTTACAAACCTGCAAATCCCTCTCAAACTGCGCCCTCATAGCCTGCATATTGACCTCCAGCCTCAGCTTGGCATCCTCAGTGAGCTGCAGGTCGTCTTCGATCTCCTCGTTCTGCGCCTTCAGCTCCGCCAGCTGCGACTCCAGCGCTCGCTTGGCCTTCTCCAGCTCGTGCACGTTCTTGTCGGCCGTGCCTTGCGTGTTGGCGAGCTCGTCCAGCTCGGATTGCAGGAGGCGCTTTGTGCGCTCTAGCTCTTCCACCTGGGGGGATAATATACTATAACATCACGCCTGTATGGCAGTGCCTCATGAAATGACGAATAATAGACAAGTACAGAAAAAGGAGACATTGCTATGCCGACTTCAAAGAAATTGGGATAAGGCCAGGATAATCCTCCTATACTGCGTTGCAATCAGAACCGAATAATTGGGCAGAGGTGTTCCCATTAGTATAACCGCATTTCGTCAGATATGTTTGTGTGTTTGTTATGTTGTGGCCATAGGTGGCGAACCTATTACCATCAACTGGGCACAAATCCAGACTTCATGGCTGCTACTGAGAAATTCCTGGAAAACCCCGTAACACTTGGCCCAACCCGGAAATCGAACACTGAACTTCATGCTCAGCAGTCATAGATAGATTATAGTCTGGAAAAGCACATAGGATTTTCCTCATACACATCTAAACTTCCACGCGAACGAAGTCGCGAGCAACAACTACAGTGCGATCAAATTATCTTGGCAGCTCTGAACATAGGCTTTGCGAAATTTTACGCATGTAAACTTGGGAATAAAACTGTTATTGCCAGATAAACCAATACTTAAACGATCAGAAAATATCTAATTTAAACAGTGAGAAATACCAATAAAATAAATATCATAACACTTTTAAACATTCGTTGTAACAAAATGACCTGCACGAAGTTCGGAGCTGGTAATGCTATAGTCTTGCGTCAGTAAGTAGCTTGTCAACTATCTTTCGTATGAGAGAGGTGTTCTTTTCTATTTGATTAGTTCCACTAGTAGCTAGTAAGAGTAATGAATAATATTCATTACCTTCTCAGCAGCAGTGTCGAGTTCCCGTGTGAGCGAGAGGACGCGAGTCTCCTTATCTCGTGCGTCTCGCTCTGCCGCGTCACGTTCTGCCGCGTAGCGCTCGGCTATCGCACGCTCTTCTGACACCACCTACAACAGATTACAACATCATTAAAACAATCAAATCGAAGAAAAGTCCCCAAAAACAAAACGGATAAAATGCCTACTATTCAAGAAGAAATAGCTCGAAACGAAATGCAATGCAATTCGAAATAGCCTCGAATCGAAAAAGCTTTAAGTTTTTCGTCTAGGCAAAGCGGCAGTAAATAAGAGTTATTCCGCAGTAAGGTTCTTCTGAGAAATTAACGTCTCCACCAACAATATAAGAAACGTACTATCTCCTCCATATATTTATTGATCCGACTTTTCTCGTACTCTGCAAGTTGAACCAAAGTAACCAAGTAGCTGTAGATAAAGCCCGTACCTTGTCGAAGCTCTTCTGTTTCTTCTCGAGCTCCATGACCTTAGCGCGTTGCGCTTCCAGCTCAATGTTGGTGTCTTCTAGCTCAGCCTGGATCTTCTTTTTACCTAAAATATACGAGAAAAACATCAATCTATACTTAATATTATAAAGCTAAAGAGTTTCTTTGGTTGAACGCGCTAATCTCAGGGCTACTGGTTGGAATAGAAAAATATTTTTTGTGTTGGATAGACGATAGTCCATTTACCGAGGAAGGCGGACAAAGTAGCGGCCAAGTTCCACGAGGACAAAGTAGCGGCCAAAAGCTAGTTTTTTTAATGATTTGGATAGTACTGTCTTTATGGTGTGTTTATGAATAAGCCTTTGTCTGAGGAACGCAAAGATAGTTCCTACGAACGATAACCGCACAATTCGAAAATATTTCACGAACAAAGCCCATTACAAAAGTGACATCATGTTTTGTTAGCGGAATATTGAACACCGTTAAAGATGAAGGAATGATTTAAAAAACTTCCCTGAAATAAGTTTGATTTAACTGGAACGGTAATTATTATAATGCCAAAAGAAATGTGTATTGCATTGTGGTAAAAATAAATCGGATGTTAACTAATTAGTCGCGAAGCGCAAGGAAACTCTTCACAAAGCACTACATTGCCAGTGGCGTAGCGAGTATACTTCGCCCACGACTGGAGATAATTTTGCTTTTCGCTCACATGAGTCAAACGGCCAGCAAAATGTTGGGAACTACGTACAGGACGCACTTTATAGACACTGCACTCAATAAAACTACATAAGGAGGTGAATTGAAACCACAATCAGCCACTCACTGATCTCCCAATGAAGAGACAGTCTTACATCTAAATGATGACTAAACGTTACTCACTCTTGTCCAGTTTATCATTAGCTTGCTGCAGCTCATCAATCTGCCGATGCAGCGCCTCCACATCCTTGCTGAGCTTCTTGCGCTGCTCCTCAAGCGCTGCAGCGTTCTCTGCTTCTTCTTCAGCCTTCTTCTTTGCGTCTATTACTTGTTGGGTCAGGGCTGTGACCTGGAGATATTGGTGAAAGATTAGACGCTATTATGCTAAAAGTGCAATAAATACTGTGAGTAGAAAGGGTAAAACCAATTTCGTTCTAATCATCAACTAACTCTTTATTTAAGTCACTTCATTCTCTCTGGAATTGAATTATCGGCACCGAATAAAATTCTAATTTTAATTCAGCATATTGCCCAAAGAAAAACATTTCAGCGAGGCATTTGCCTTTCTAACTTTCGAAAACAAAGTTGATTGTCTCATTGTTTAAATTCACTACCTTTTGTCGAACAGCAATGTGTAGTTGTAGACGCCGACTATTCTATGGGCATAACTAGAAACATAAATTACGCCATTCTCTTAAGGAAGAGTAGGCAGAAACTACGTGATGATTCCTACAACGATTCTTACTACTCATGGTTACAACTGGTGAAGGTTGCAGGAATCCGCTGGATGCGAGACGCACGGGACCAGTAAATGTGGCGACACTTGGGGGAGGCTATGTCTAACTAAGGACGTCTTTTGACTGAAATGATGATGATGGTATAACTAATGGGTTCTCCAAGGCACTCACTTGTTTCTCCAAGTTCTTCTTGGCCTCTTCTTCCTCCTCGAGCTGGTCTCTGGCTTGTTCAAGCTGTTGCTCGATGTTGCGCAGCTTGGTCTGTAGAGACAGCTTCTGTTTCGTCTCCTCTTCGAGTAAAGCCTGTTCACAAAAAAAGAATATAGTTAGGGTTCTGGGGTACTGACTAAATAATTGAACTTGTTGAAAGTGTGATGTATTTCGGTTTCGGTAAATGTTCGTTCCGGAATATTATCTAAGGTGTGACAGGTACAGTACGATCAAATTATCTTGGCAGGTCTGAACATAGGCTCTGCGAACTTTTACGCATGTAAACTTGTGAAGAAAACTGTTATTGCCAGATAAACCAATACCTATACGATCAGAAAATATCTAATTTAAACAGTGAGAAATACAAATAAAATAAATATCATAACACTTTTATACATTAGTTGTAACAAAATAACCTGCACGAAGTTCGGACCTGCCAAGATAATTTGATCGCACTGTACTCACTTCAGTTCATTCATATTATACGATTGCTATAGAACCACGCCTTTTATTAGTCAACTTAAGTACAAACTTCTCAGAAAGCGACTACAACTGGATTCTTGGATTTTCTAGTATGAAATGTTGACAACGATTAGGGCATATTGGTGGGAATTTGGCTGACTGATATGTTAAGACAGGTTCGGTGATTCGTATATGTCAAATTGTATTATTTGCAGATGAATGCAGTACTATTGTACTACGTTACGTACATACTTTTAACAAATGATATGTGTTTTTTTTTAATAATTTTTGTCCTCTTTTCATCAGTCCGGGAGTTTTCGTGTCAGGTGTAAGATATAGTGTTCCGTGTGGTTACCTGTGCCTCAGTGAGTTGTGCGCCGATGGTGGTGGCGTGTTTGACGGCCGCGGAAGCCTTGAGCTCGGCCTGCTCCAGCTGACCTGCCGCCGCCTCCGCCTCGCTCTGCAGGCGGATGCATTTCTCCTGGACTTCCGACCTGCACATCGAACGTAACTAAATATTATAAGACTGAAGCCAGTCGTGAAGCGGAGTTCACGCAGACCAAGAGGTTCGCAAAGAATAGAAATAGTGGAAGGAGGCCTTTATTTGATAGAGCAGGCTAATAAAAAAAAACAGGCTAAACGAGTCGGACTAGCGCATGAAGGATTCCGTACCAAATAACTTTTCACCAGCAAAAATATTTACCGTTTTTCTTAATCACACTAATATACTAAAGGCGAAAGTTTGTGTTCGAGTGTGTATGTTTGTTACTTCTTCACGTAAAAACTACTGAACGGATTTGGATAAAATTTGGTACACAGATAGCTTATAACCTGAATTAACACATAGGATAGATTTATCCCGATTTCATCTTCCCGTGGGATCATTTTCGAGAAGTAGCGGGAGAAACCGCTGGCAACAGCTAGTGTTTGTATAAATGACAAAGATAGATTTTTTGAAAATCTGCTATATTTCAAAAACTGCTGACTATATATCGTTCAAACTAATTTTCGTAGAGAGTATTAATTGAGATCTACAGCATAAATATTTATTTACATTTTTCATTGTCTTCTTTTAAAAGTCAAAGGCGGGGGGAGGGGCATTTGCCACTTTGGAACTGTCTGCGAGGTCCTCATTCTCTGCAGGTGTACAGCTACATACTAGGCACAGTACCTGGTCCGCTCGACATCCTGCAGCTTGGCCACGAGGTCTGCGAGCTGCGCCTCAGCCTGCTTGCGACGTCGCTCGCCCTCCGCCCGCGCCGCACTGGCGCTCTTCAGCTCAGTGGCGAGGTCTGCGTTCTCGGCCTCCAGTGATTGCTTCGCCTTTTCAAGAGCTGGAAAAATAACAGAGAGTTTTAGTATTTGGCTTGGTACAAGATACAGGTTATCTAGAGACGGGGTTCAACACTGAACAGGCAATATACCTGTGCAGGTTGCTACGTATTGATTTGATAAGATTTCACTCATCGACACGAAGAGAAGACAGATCATTTGAGAAAATCTCCCAATGAGAGAAAATCGACAACTTTCACGACCAAGCTTTGAGAATGAAACCTACGAGCACGGCATTAATAAAACTTTCTTAGAGTGGCTACAGAGTAAACTGATTAAGATTTAAAACTTACATCGACCAGCCTCTTACACTCTAAGAATCAGTAGCCAGCAAGCATTAAATGTAACCTTATAGAAATGAACACAGGAATCTTTTACAAATGATTACATAAAATTCAGCCGCGCCTTCGCAATGGTACTTAAATGTTTCGTAGCGCCAGCGAACACTATAAAAAACCTAACCTTACCGTTACCTGAATATTCAATAACTAATACCTTTACATATAAATGGGTAATCGGTCCTACGTCCCGGTTCGGGGCAGTTGCATAAATGTTGCCAATAGTCGCGCGCGGAACTGAATGAAGTGACATTTTCACAAGGGAATGCCGCATTCTCCACCTCAAAATTATCATCCTTCGACAGGCCGAACTTCACATTTTTCTGTTTACGCTCTTGAATGGAAGCCATCCGACAAAACATATATATAAAAGTTTTAAAAAAATACTAAAATATTAGTTAAAATTTAAGAACATGTATAAATGACAGTTAGAAAATATTGAAGGTTGATTTTTTTTCGTTTATTCGGATTTGGAAGCTGTCTTGTCATTACTATTTTTTGTCTGGCTGTCAGTGACATTTCGTAGTTTTTATACGGTTTTAAGATAAAAGAGTTTTTGAATGAAACCTAAAGTCGTAAACCTACTTTAGTAAAAATACTAATTCGATGGCGATCGATTTTGAGATACACACGTTGCGGATTTTAGACATACACGTTTTGTCCTAATTTCAGATACGTTTAAATCTAAAATAAGACTCACAAACGGTGGGTCGTCTAAAATGTTAGATCTTCGAGAACAGCGGTGGCTCAGTGGTGGCGGCCCCGACTTACGAACAGTAAGTCATGGGTTCAAACCCAGGCAGGTGCATTACTTTGTGTAATTTATTTCATCACCACTGCTCTCAAAAATGGTGACGGAAAACATCTACCAAACTGCACAGGAGCCGCGTAGTGGATTATAACTCATTCCCTCTCATACAGAGGATGCCTGTGTCTCAGCAGTGGGAACATTATAGGCTGATGAAGATGGGTGCCCTGATGCAAGCACGTCCAATGCGCAGGTACAAATAGGAAACCCAAGTCTAGACCAACAGTAGAAATGCTTCTTCTTAGCGTGTCGATGGCAATCTAAATTGTGTCGGCCCAGAATAAATTGAGCTACTAGCTTGACGCTTTAGGTAGTGTCCATCAGCGAACATCTAAGGTAATGATCTCTATTCCGTTCTCGTTTGAGCACTTGGTAGATAGTATACTTACGCTGGGAGCAGCAAAGTGCGTCGGGTGACAGGTTTCGGCGATAACCGAAGTCCATCGACGTGGGGCCGACTTTGGGTTTCAGTTCGTTGGGTCTCTTGGACTCAAAGAAATGTAGTAGAAAAGCTACTCACCAGCCTTAGCCTTCTTGATCTGTTCATGTTGCTCATTCAGCTGCTGCAACTCCTGCGAGTGCTTGTGCCTCTGCTCGGTGAGTACCAGCTCGTGTGACGCGGCCTCTTCCTCCAGGCTACGCTTGAGGACTGCTACTTCTTGCTCGCGCTTCGTGCGGAGCTCTTGTTGGGCTGTTGGAGGACAATTTTATGAGTGTTTTTAAGATTGAATATTGCGTGATTTTGACGAACATTATTTGTTAATCGCTCGTTTTTACAGCTTTTGTTAAGGGGCGAGAAAAAGTTGCCTGTCAACCTCTAGATATTGTTTATAGGGTCAATTTCGGCTGCGTTGCATTGAGTCGAGTAACAACATGTTCCCAGACAATTTGTCCTTTGACAATTTCAGCAAGTCGACTTGCCTGATTAAGTATTACTTGTATATTCGTCCGAAACCATTCCTTCGTCTTTGCTCAAGGAATGAATCAAATTGAACAAGTTTATACAATATATAGCATAGCATCAGTTAACTCAATTCCTTTGAACAATCCATCACCTAAGACACTCTGCTGTATTTACAGCAACTGCCCCCGTATTCACAAAAGCTTCGTTTCGATTGTACAAGTCGTATGTCTATCTTTTTTTGGCTTTACGAATGTGAGCGAGATAGACATACGAATTGAAATCATAATGAAGTGTTGGTGAATAAGGGCCTAGTCTTCAGATCTTGAACTCACCAGCAGTAGTATCAAGCGAGTCCAGCAGTTCACTCTTGAGCGCCTCCAGTTCCTCATTGAGGTCCCTCCTGAGTTTCTCGGCCTTGGTCCTGGCGGCACGTTCAGCATCCAGGTCCTCGTGTGCATCAGCGAGCGCAGACTCCGCCTCCCTGGCAGCCTTCTGTGCGGCCGCGCGCAGGGCGCTCTCCTCGTCTGCGCGACTTATTGCTGTGGCTAGCTCTTCCTCACGTTTGGCTGTGGGGGGAAGAGAAGATGTTTAGTTGTGTTACGATAAATGGGTTGATTATAGCGTAGTTATGTTATCCTGTAATGATAGTTGTAAGTAGGGATAAATAAATAAATGATTGAACTTTTGCATTGGATTATTCACGTACTTTCCCAGTGCAAATGCAATAAAAATTTTGAATAGATTTTTGTTCCGCAATTTTACCTATCATAAAATTTAATTAATACATGGTGTCCCTCTCTTATTTATTCCTTAAGAGGGACTGATTTCTAAGACACAGAACTCACGTTCTTAAAAGTTAGGATTTAATTTTCAGTGTTTAGTACCAGTATGACTTCGATTTTGTTGACCCAACTTTTAAGTTAGACTTCTTGCCAACTAAAACACTGCTGGAGTTTCTCGCCCATTTTTCTTCATAGATATCTACGTATTGGAATGGGCAACTACAACTTGGTTTTGTGACTGCAACTGTAGCTTCACTTTCTTTGTTTTTTTTTTGACATTCCAAAGTGGGGGCACTTTGGAATGTCAAAAAAAAACACTAAAATAAATGCTTTTAGTTTGAGTGGTGAATTGAGTGGAAGTGGTAACATAGAAAACATTTGACTACAAAACTTACAGAGCACAATCTGCAACTCCTCAAGCTGAGCTTTCCTTTCGGTGAGCTGTTCCTTCACGTCTTGCAGTTCCGTCTCCAACTTCCGCTTGGCACGGTCCGTCTCTTGGCGCATTTGGTGATCCTAACAACACATAATATTAAAACTAGTGTTAAAATACTGAACATACTGTATTTTTTTTCCTTTATTTGCTTTGAAAAATGTAATGTGACAGTAGCAAGGGAGGCGGCATATTATACCCTTGATACTGTCTTGACTGAATTACAGAAAGACTTAAATGGCTATTTGCCTGTAATTGCTGGTTAAGAGAAGAGACCATCGAGCAACCACCTTACTCACCAGATATAGCTCCAGCCGACTTCTTTTTTCTCTTAACTCAAATTACCACTTTGTTGCACCCGTTTTCATTCGGTAGAAGACATAAAAGAGAATTCGCGGCTATTTTTATTAGTGGTTAGTGTTTTCAGTATCACTATGTTATAGTTTTCCATAAGGTATCTGCGAATCTCTGGCAAAAACACAAGAAATAGGTCTTTCTAAGATCGTACCTTTAGAAGTTTCTCCTCCAACTCTGCGATGGCGGACTCCTGCTTGGTCTTCAGTTTGCTGAGGTGCTTCGCTTTCTCCTCTTCTTCGGCCAAAGCCTGGGACAGGTCATTGGCTCGCTCCTCCAAAATCTGGAACATTTTATTTATTATAACAGTTGTTATTTTTCGATGAAGTGTTAGAATAGAATAGACTTTTATTTAGCAAATATGGGTATTAGACAATAGTTGTTACGAAATATCAAAGCTCAGCTATACCATACAGAGTAAGCTTTTCAGAATGAAAAGGGTAAAGGATATTTTTAAACCCTTAAGACATGCTGTGCCTACCCCAAATGAATTTGATGGTCCTTATTGAATAACTGATTCATTTGCAATCTGGCTAACAGCCTATGGGGCTTCATAACCGGCTTGTTATATCAATACCAGTTAATAAAGTTCTGTTTAATTTCAAGTGCAACAGATAAATTAAAAAAAAAAGAACATACCATTCGAATTGAAAACCTCCTCCTTTTTGGGAAGTCGGTTAAAAAAATGCTAGGTTTTCTATAAACCCAATAGAAAATAAAGGTCAGTAGTTGATGAATAAAACAGAACGACGTCTGACAGGGAAGAATGGAAGAAGCAAAACGTGTTGCGCTGACCACAAATAGAATGGGACAAAGGCACAAAGATGATGATGAGTTGACGAATAAAACAGACTATTATATATAAGGTCCCATTAAAATAGGTGGACAAAGAACACAGCGTTCAGTAGGTCTAACCAAACATGTAACCAAAAAAAAAACATTTAATAAACAGATTTTTTTTTTACTTAAACTAATAAATTGCCGGCACTCTAGAACAAACTCATCCTCTATGAGTAGGTACTTAAATGCGTTTTTCTTATATATTTTTTTACCATCGTTCTTATTTTGGTGGTCTGAATGATTTCTGAAATTTTGTCCACCTATTTTAATGGGACCTTATATAGTAATGTGACAACTTAAATATAAATAGACTAGCGGACGTCACGCGGTTTCACCCGCGTAGTTCCCGTTCCCGTGGGAATACAGAGATAAAATTTTTATTTATTTATCTATAATATGTATGTATTTAGAAATATATAAGTATGTTTATCAGTTGTCTAGTACCCATAACACAAGCTCTGCTTAGCTTGGGACTAGATGGCGTTGTGTGATAGTTGTGGAATATTATTATAAAAAAAAGAGTAGCCTATGTCACCCGGGATGAATGTAGCTTTCTAATGGTAAAAGAATTTTTAAAATCGGTTCAGTAAATCCCGAGATTACCCCTTACAATTTAACAAATATACAAACACACAAACTTTACTTCTTTATATTATTAGTATAGACTAGTAACCTAACACAGTATATATCTCACCTTCTTCTCCTTGACGAGTTTCTGGTTGGTGTCGTCACTGAGCGCCAGGTCCTCTTCCAGCTTCTTGAGCTTGGCGTCACATTGTACGCGCTCCAGCTGCAGCTTCTGACGCGCTGCCTCTTCCTCTTCCAGCTGTTCTTCCAAGTCCTGGATATAGAAATGTGGTTAGTTAGTGTTGGTGGTTCATTGGTGAGATAGAGACTTATTTCCACATTTTTTCTTGAGTTATTCTTATGATGTGTGAGTAACATGGCTGACGTACCATTAAAACTTCTTGAACCGATCCTTTACTTGAGAACACAACAAGAAGTTACTCGTTAAAGATCGCAATCCATAGATTAAATGTTTCACCTTGCTTCACTGTTCTCCTGACCTCTATGAAAGTCATCATATTATAACATAACATAACGCCTGTAATTCCTGAAGAGGTTAGGTAGAAGTGTATCTATTGGCACATCCACATTTCACAAGTTAAGTCCCATGTAATAGGGGGCGAACCTATTGACATCAACCGGGCACAAATCCAGACTGCGTGGTTGCTACTGACAAATTGATGGATCAACCTAATAACACTTAGCCCGACCTGGGAATAGGGGATCGGACAGGGTCAAAATAATATAATTCTGTTTAGTCCGTAAGTTATTTTATCGAAAAATATTGAATACGTGTTTTTTGTTTTATCAAATCAATAAAAAATGACGAAGATAAAACGCGTCAAAGATCTTGGAGTGGGGCTTGAAACGTCACTTGTGTCGTCAAAATGTACTATCATATGACGTCACACGAGTTTTCGAAGCACTGTATCGTCTTCATTTTAAGTTTACATGAAAAAAGAAAAAATACGTGTCCAATAATTTTTGGAAATCTATCTGACGGACTAATTAGTTTTTTTTTGTCCGATCCCCTATTGAACCCAGGACCTCAAACTCAGCAGTCTCGGTGGCGACCACTAGCAGTAGGAATTTTGTGTGTCAGGAAATGGAACCACAATTTGCAGTCCTGCCATAAGCTCAACACCCTCCCATATTCAAATCTCACCTGTATATTAAGCTGCAGCCTCTTCTTCTCCTGTTGCAGCGCGTTACAGCGCTCCTCTTCCTCCTCAATCCTGCCTTCCAGGTCATGTAGCAGTTCTTCTAACTCCTGCTTCCTGGCGGCGGCGCGGGCGCGACTCTCTTCAGCCTCAGCGCATAACTCTAGTTCGGCCTGGAAATGAAGATGGGTTTACTGTAGTTTGATTTAAGAAAGAAAGGTAACATTTTATTTAGTACATGCCACAAGTACAGACAATAAAAAGAAAATTAAATCTGAACAGAACAAAAAGAGATAACATTCTTATAGAATTTAAATTGTTTTGTGTTTAAAATTATTGTTACTCTCTCAGTTTGTTGTCGTCCGTGTAAACAAAATTAAAATGGAGATTTTCGAAAAGTAAAATACAATGCAATCTTAACGAAATTAGCGGGCTTTTCAGGTTTGTATACAAAGCTTACAGGCTGTTTAGTCTGTGGGCCAAAGTTGCATGAGAATAAATGAATGTTGTTGAAATTCAGTACAGAATTTTAACTTATATTTTTGCAATTCCTTAGAATTCAAGCAATTACCTGTACTTGCCTGTTTTGTAACAGAAAAGTAACTTCAAATAACAACCTACCATTAAAAATTACATAATAAACAAACCTGCAACTGCTCAGCCAGTTGAGTCTTCTCAGCGTTAGCCTGCTGGAACTTGACCTCGTACTCCTGGCACCTCTTCACCTGCGTGTCCAGTCTGTCCCGGATCTGACGCAGCTCATCTTCCTTCTGTGTCAGCTTCTCTTCTTGCTTCGTCACTTCCAGAAGAGGTTTCACCTGGAAATTTCGTTAGGAATACAGGGTTCATTCTTCTACTTAGGTACCATGGAAGATGTACTCTTGTTAGTATAAGAAAGAAAAGTAAAATACTCTTCGTTTTAGGTTACCTGTTGATTGGTAATGTTAAACAAATAAAAGCATAAATAAATACGATGTTTACATAAAATTATGTTTAAAGAAGAAAAAGAAACCTGAAAAACTGTATAAAGTCAACGCTTCGTTTACGCAAGTGTGCTAGTGATGTTTTATTGAATTTCATAAAACGATACGGCGTTGGCTTCCAGTCTAACCGGCTGCTTCCGAATACATGCGATTTAGAAGCAGCCGGTTACTACTGGAAGGTGACCCCAACAGTCGAATAAAGGCTACGCAGATGTGGCCAGATTCTTTTAGTTTTTACCCGTGAATTGACTGAAGTATAACAAAGATTGACTGAGCTATCGGATTTTCAACTTACGGCATTTAGCTGAACGTGGCAAATGCAACAGCGTTCAATATCCCATACGGCATTTAGAATGTCCGCAGTCAATAATGCAGATCAAACAATTCTCTACACGTGTGATAGTCATAGGTAGAACTATTCAACAATAGGGATGCGTGTATGGTGGTAATTTGTATAAAATTCATAATGTATGGGACTGGAATGTTTCCAAAACATAATGTCTAGTAGGATATACAATACAAGGTGTGCCGTGTGACGAATAGCGAAGGGCGATAGGGCGACAATGAAATGAGCGTTGTGAACGTTGAAAACTCATCAAACAAACGTACGAAGAAATTAACATTATCGAATATTGTTTCATACGGTGTTTTGTTTGTTTGAAATCATCTCTTAATCAATTTAATAACTTTCCTCTATTTAGCATAGTTTCGCTTTCCGTCTTACAAATCCCTCTCAAAAACTTAACCTGGACATAGTAGGTTGTTCAGCTTACCTTGATATACAGTCTCCACCACTGCCAGTTCCTCAACTTGAGATAAGCAGCACAGTTCCTCTGAATGATCCTGATAGCGTTCAGTTGTTGCAATCTCTTCTGATAGTTCCTCCTCGCCAGGTAACCTCGGCAGAACGCTTGGAAGTTCACTATCAAGTCAGTGATCTTGTAGTCCCTCTCCTCCTCAAGATGTGCCAGAACACCAGCACGGAAGAAGATCTTCGACTGACCGACGCGGTATAGATTATGATCTAACTCTAGTGCCTCGATCATCTGCTCGCAAGCTTTCTTACCATCCATAAAACCTTTCGGAATGATGTTCGGAGTCAGCAGCTCATAACGCTGTCTGAACTCCTGGAAGGGAATACGGTTAGGGAAACCTTGTCTGCAAATCCTGATACCTTCGAGCACACCATTGCATCGTAACTGGTCGAGCACAAGAGGCGCTTCGATCTTTCCTGCCTTCCTCTCATGGTTGGGAATGATACACCTTACGAAATTGGGGTTTGTGTTCCTGAGCGTTGCCATCAGTTTGGTCAGCTGTTCCTTGTACAACTGGGAGACTGTTCTGAACATACCCTTGCGGGTTCTGGCGCCGAATTGCGTGTCGGTCATGGCCTGCTGTGCCATGCCTACTATCTCTGCGTCCTTCCAGATGTGACATACGAACGGGTCCTGAGACGACTGGAGCAGCTGGACGACATTCTCGTTCAGGGGATCCATGTTCTTCATTAACCATTTTTCTGCGGAATAATCTACTTTGCCAGCGTAGTGGATGATTGCGAAGTCAGCAACACCACGGAAGTCAGTCTTCATGAACTTGGGATGGACGGAGTGAGCCGAGACGAGCTTCTCAACGAACGTTTTATCAGTAGCTTTAGGGAACCAGCACTCCTCGTCCAATAAAGCCATTATACCCATAGGTTTGTCAATCAAGTCGATGGTCGGTTGTAAATCGAGACCGAAATCAATGAACTTCCATTCGATACCTTCGCGCTGGTACTCTTCCTGTTCGAGGATGAACATCGTGTGGTTGAAGAGTTGCTGAAGCTTTTCGTTGGTGTAATTGATGCAGAGCTGTTCAAAGGAGTTGAGCTCGAAGATTTCGAAACCGGCCATATCGAGGATGCCGATGAAGGAAGCTCCTTGTCTCTTGGTCCTGTCGAGCGAGCGGTTGATTCTGTTGACGAGCCATCTGAACAAGCGCTCGTAGCAAGCCTTGCCGATGGCCTCAACGGAGAACTCCACCTGCTCCTTGGTCTGCGCTTTCGTGACGAAGTCGCGACCTACTTTAATTCTGGGCTTGAGGTATGCCTTTGTCATTTCTGTGACTGACAGACCTGGAACACAAATGTGCCAAATTAGTTACCAATCAGAGCAGCTTTATCAGTTTCCATGAAGAAGATAACTTACCAAGTAAATGCGCGATCTTCTGCGCAACGGTGTTATCAGGCAAAGTAGCCTGATCAGAGTTCCTCTCCTGCTTGAACTGCATGGAGCCGAACAGCAGCACCGCGGACACTATCCTGAAGATCGAGTTGAAGTCTTCATTGTTCATGCCCATAATGTTCATGGACTTGATGGTGGCCTGGAACTCAGCGGCATCATCGATGCCGGGGACGGGTAGTGCAGCATTTGACAAGAATGGGTAACTCTTGGGGTCCTCTAGAATGTATTCAGCTCTCTGCTGCGTCGTCGCTCCGGCTAGGAGTTGGTAGAATATGTGGAATGTCCTCTCGTCTTTCGCTTGTCTGATTGCTCTTGATTTCTCGAGTAAGTACGTTTCGATGTTCGCGCCTGCTATGAAACCTGACGCGTCGAAGTTTATTCTAATGAATTTACCCTGGAATCAACAACAGTCCATTTTAGAATATATGCAGCTAGCCTTTAAGCCTAGTTTTAAACGGCAGATAAGTTGATGTATACTTACAAATCTAGAAGAATTGTCGTTTTTAACAGTCTTGGCGTTACCGAAGGCTTCTAAAATAGGGTTAGCTTGTAACAGCTGTTGTTCCAGTTCGCCCTATAAGAGAAAATGCTTTTATTTATCAGTTCAATTATCTTAATAACAGGTCCATGCAGATGAGATGATGTTGGTAATGAGAACAAGCTTTTAGTAATTAAACTAAGGACTTAGTAATAAAGACAAAACAGGGATTGCCCTTTTGTTAGATAGCATAAGTATATAATGTAAAATAACACAAAACAATTTGAGATCATACTTGAAAAAACAACTTTATAAAACTTTATTTCGTTGTTCCAAGTATGCTAGTACATAATTTCAATAGCGTATGGGAACATAAACATGGATATTTCTTTCAAGCATTGATATTGTTTGAGCAAAGTTAATAAACTAAGGTGTTAGCGTTCCATTACCTCGAATGTACATGTAGGTCCGTTTGTCTACGTAGGAGTTAGCAGCGTGAAATGAAACGTCACAAGTTAATGATACAGGGTTAGTAGGATACAACAAACAGGTTAGCAACGTCACAACATTCATAATATCTTAAAATATACGTCTTAGATGTTTGTCAAATGCTTTTTTCTATAAGTGTAACGTGTTACACATTATGTTACAAGGTGTGTAGTAAAACATGTTGCAGCAACATGGTCATTACTTTTCATTATCGTTTCACATCATGTTACATGGTATGTAGTAAGATATGTTGCAGCAACAAAGTCATTACTTTCAGTATCTTATGTTATGAACACGCAATATGTTACATAACATACCTTCACTTCAAACATTTATGAGGTCTTCAACAAGATTTATTTACGACAAACAATAAAGAGGTATGTTTACGGTTTTCTGTGAATATTGACCATTGAAATGTATGTTAATAGTAAAATTGTGAGCACAGTTAGCATACGACGTAAGCAAAGCTTTTAATTTATTATAAGGGTTTGGGTTTAAGAATCTATTCTAAAACAGACATTAGGAACTCTAAACATCACTACATAGTATAAAAGAAAGTCGCTTTCTCTGTCCCTATGTCCCTTTGTATGCTTAAATCTTTAAAACTACGCAACGGATTTTGATGCGATTTTTTAATAGATAGAGTGATTCAAGAGGAAGGTTTTAGTATATAATTTGAATAAAAAACCGACATCCACGCGGGCGAAGCTGCGGGCATCAGCTAGTAAATTAATATGTTTGTGATGGGTATAATACATTTTATGATATATATATGAAATACAGTGACATTATTATTGTTTTGATAATAATAACAAGGACATCTAAAAATATTAACTATTACTAAGCTACTATGTGGTTGGATTGGAAAAGAATAAAATGATTTTTGAATATGCCAGTTGCCTTAATGTCATAAAATAACAATAAAAACACATTTGTGAATAAAATATACCTAAGACACCTGTTTTTGTTTCCAAATATGACACATCCAAAACCGTTACAAATATATAAATAAAATTACATAATAATACACCGGTAATAATAATATACAGAGGGAGAGGGGGAGGGTAACCGTGCAAGCAAGCAAGCTTAATTTTTCAACCTTAAAAATAAATACAGGATCATTTTTACAGATTTCAATAATGTAGTAAAATGCTCTTCAATTAAAATTGTGAAGACGACCGTAAGAACTTAAACTTAACGCTAAAGCGATAAAGTTGAAAATCTATTTGATAGATTGTCAACTTTATCGATTTTCAACCTATCAGCTTAATTGATTGTATTAAATAAATTTGACAGTTGTAGCTTGATGTCCTGATGTATATAGCGCAGGCTACGGACTATCACAGCGACTTACGGTCGTCTTCAGAATTGTACCTTTATCATGAAGAAGAATAGTAAATAATAATGATAGAAAACCATGCAACCAAGCATGGTTATACTGTTGGACAAAGCACCGAAATTTGATAAATTGTGGTATATTATCCTCATACACTGCCAATGATTGAAAAACACTGATATTTGTTCTGTTAGTCCACATTGAGGATGGCAGTAATGTTATTTAAATACAGCAAGTCAATAATTTGGTTAAAGCTCATCATGTTTTAAATGAAAATAATATACCACACCAAGAATATATCCCCAAAACACAGCAGGCGATTAGTCGACACAATCCATTTATTTTTATTATATTTCCTTAACTTACTATAATCAACTGTGGTGTCGGCCCCTGTTGTTGTCGTATCGATTTCCAGGATCACGAAGGAGAGAGGGAAAATAAAAAAATATACATCAGTGTGTTGTAGAAGATAATAGATTTGCTTTTTAGGAGTGCTGTTAGAAAAAAAGCTTTAAAAAATCTTCTTTCTCTTCGACTATTCTATTCTTTCTATCTTTTCTATTATTTTTATGTATTCTTTTTTTTATTTTCATTTTTTTTACTTTATTGTTTTTTCTTTCTAGCAGCACATACAGAAACAGTATACAACCGTGTGCTGTACACAAAAACACATGCCACCTCAATTACATGCAGGTGTCAAAGTGGCACTTAACATAGAAGATAATAGCGTACAGTGAACCAGGCAAGTTGCGCATTTTTACACACGCCGTCGTCGCCGTCAAAAGATCTAGCTGTGAAACTTTTGTGATATATTGTATTTTATAGATAGAACATGATGCTTAGTAATAAAAATATGTTACAATTAGCAAAATAATTGTAGTCTAGCAAAAACACTCAATACTGTGACCTAGATAATAATCAATACCAACATACGTTTTCGCAATTAAAGAATTTATTTATTGATGTATAAGACTTGTGATGTAATAAATTCCGAAGAGAAAGTGTCTATAGCATTTTATTCTAGCTATTTGTACAGTAAAACGTAAAGAGGCTAGCCAGATAAAAGAAACTGGTTCTATTCCTCACCCGAACGCGATAGTCGAACCAGTAGACATGTGAACGCTTTACAATAATAGAACATGGAATTAATTTATAAAATAACGTACACATTTAAACCGAGAAAAATATATTTTGTACTAAAGTTAAAAAAATATTTTAAGATGTGACAAAAATTGGTGAAGTCACCCCGTACTCAAGACTTTTCAAAAGTCTACCAGGATATTGTCCCTCTGCCAGCCAAAAGCCTCTTTTTATACAGAGAAAACTCTATAATTATACAAAATCAATATCCCCATTTTTAACTGTACAAATAAAAACTATCAAGTATACATATACACTGTGACAATAGTCCTACAATTTCCCTCATTTGTATCTAAATAAAAAATGAACCAAACACCCCTCTTTAGCCTACTTACGTTCAAAACGCAGTATTCAAGTTACTCAATAATTTAACTAACAGTTAAGTCCACGCGAGTCCCAGTGTAAGTGATACCGCGGCACGTAATTACGTAAACTGTAGTTAGTGCATTAGTTAACTAAACATTGTTATTTTACTTGTTACGACTAGGAAAGTCAGTTTAACTTAAGTTTATTTACGGCTTGTAAGACTAATTTGAGAGAGTTACTTATTAGGAAACAGATATGTAACTGGTGATCTGTTGTGTGTGCCTACCCCCTTGGGGAACAGGCGTTGAGTTTGGGAGAGATCCAAGTGATATTCTAAGACACACTTTATTATAACAAATGTTATAAATTAATCACTTTTTTATATTAGAAATGGGCTTGCTCTTGACTTCAATCTTGCCATAAGGGCAAGAAAAACATAACTAAAAACATAAATAACTTATCTGGTAAAATGTGGTTGTTCTAAAAGGTGCACATCTGCACCCTTCGGGATTACAGGCGTAATGTTATGTTGTGATTATCATGGATAAGTTTGTTATCCGTACTAAGTACTTACTACTTGTCTTGCCTTTCTTATCATAAACAAATAAAACCCTCGAGCTAAAAGCCCTTAATCTTCGTCTTGAATTATGCCAACTGTCATTAAGTATAGCTTTACCCTAGTTTCCACTTTCTAGGTCGTATAACTAACCTAAAATGCTCAATTTTAAGGTGCGTTCAGATAATAATATAATTATAACATGTTATAAAACGTTGTTATATAACATATTTCAGTAATGTGGAGTAATGTGGTGTTATAAAACACAAGTTATACAACATCTGTACGAACTTAAGACAACTAACTAACCACTAATGTCCTAAACGCTTCAGTTGGGATCAAAACTATTATCTTTAAAGAAACTACGTCATCATAAATATAAATAAATAATATTGTAAAGTCTTACCGCGCCAGATCCCTTGGGTTTGGAGGCGGCGACGTACGCGAGGTACTGTATCACCTTCTTGGTGTTCTCTGTCTTACCAGCGCCTGACTCTCCTGTGCACAGGATGGATTGGTCCTCTCGGTCTGGAATAGAAAATATACAGATATCAGTATTTGCTTGATATTAGTAAAAATTTTGCCTAGATGGGGTATGGGTATAATCGACCCGCCTCGGATACAAAGCAAGTGTGGAGTCCAAATGCAGAATATGCCACACCTCTCTTGCCCGACGTGCAACTAACTGCACGCTCCAGGGCTTGAATGAAGCAAACGACAAAGCTGTCCAGGTTGGTACGTACTTGTCGGATAAAATCTGAGTCATTGATTCGAGAAGAAGAGTAGTGCTTTCAGGGTTCCGGGATGATCGGCTTCCAATCAACTGTACTAGTATTTTACATGGAACAACTGTCTATCGAGCTCTACAAAGCCAGTTACTGGGTTACCCACTTGACTTTTGGCTTCTGATTACCGATAATGGCTGTCAAAGATCTACGATTATGAACTTTGCGTGACACGGACTCCTGCGTTTCGTGGAAATTATTGAATTGCTAATAGTTATTACCCAAATTCGGAGTCCAATTTGAGTTTTTTTTTTTTTAAAAACATTGCCCCACACTAGGAATTTCTACTGTATCGTGGGTGAGCGTGAGTTTAAAGATCTTTTAAATTGAATTAGGATGCCAAATGGAAAAGTTGCTAATAGCACGAAAGCTTCATTAATTATTTAACCTCTCAACCGAACAGCGGCAGTATGGAAGTACTTCATACTATTCAACAGTCAATAATAACAAACACCTATTTCATGATTATCTCCTACACTTATGAGTACTGTTATAAATCTGCGGGGTGTGACCGTACGTTGATGATATTTAGGATAAGGAACGTATTTCATCAACGACAATTTATGTGCTGCTGATGGTATCAGGGTGGAGACGAACTATGGGAACTGCGCAGTGGAAGGTGCTAAGTTCGCGTAGATTGCTATTGTGTTTTGAGATGAGATATAGATGTTAAGAGCAAGAAATATGAATGCTGACGTTACGTGAAATTACTTGAATAATATCGGCTAAAAAGTTTATGTAAAAGATGTTAAATGTATAAGTACGAAACTCTACTAGGCCCTTAGGTTAGCTAAAAGGGTGATCATGAGAAACAAAATAAAAAGTGAATAAGTAACAGTTGTTTTTCATGCATAGACTGGGACGACCTCACATAATTTGGAACTTTTTGTGGACCATACAAAACATGAAGAGAACTTTAATTATTTCGTGCATTTTGCAGACGGTTTTAATCTGCCCGACATAATGGTGGTAGCCGCAAGGCTAGGGAGCAGTGGTTTCATGACGAGCCCTTTAATTATAATGAATACATTTTGAAGTAGGAGGGCGGAATACGGGTAGTCGGTAGCTGAGAATACTATATGAAAGAGGCCGTGACCTCTGAGGGTGGCTGTATCCATCCACCATACTTAGTGTATCTATTAATCTTTCACACCAAAATGGCTAAACGGACTTAACTAGGATGAAATTGGCACACGGATAAACCTCAGTAAGAGCATGTCGTTTGATTTCGCCTCGGCAGATGGTCGGAAGAGTAGAAGACGACCAAAGAAGCGATGGTTGGACTGTGTTAATGATGATATGGCAAAAAAGGAGAAATCTGATGAGATGAAGATTAAGAAAGAAGAAGACATGCTGCGCTGCAGGAGAGTAATGAGATCATCATCATCAGCCTATAATGTTCCCACTGCAGGGACTCAGGCCTCCTCTCTAGGAGAGGGATGGGCTATAATCTACCACGCGGGTCCAGTGCGGATTGGTAGATGTCACATATCTTCGAATTTTTTGGTTCTAAGATATGCCGGTTTCCTCACGATGTTTTCCTTCACCGTTTTGAGAACAGTGGTGATGAAATAAATTACACAAAGTAATATGCCTGACGGGGTTCGAACCACTCACTGTTCGTAAGTCGGGGCCGCCACCACTGGGCCACCACTGAGATGTTCCCGATAATTTTCGATATTCACACAAGCAAAACTAAAACCTTGAAATATTTTTCATATGTAGGTACTACCAGTACCTATAGTAATCACGCAAATATTCCTGACATAAAATCCAGGCCAGGCGCACCACCAACACATTTGAAAGCAAAATTCTAATTTTTTTGCAACGTCTAATACTCCTTGCTGGGACGAGGAAAGACAATATTCTTCTACGAGAAACACGTGTAGGCAAGGACCACACAGTGCGAAATCTGACATTTGTGTCGTTATCGAGTAACTTTGTGTGTAAAAGGCGTGAAGACAAAATACATTTTTACGTCGTTGATAAGAAACTACCAGCTGATATTATTACGTTAGACTTTGAAATGAACAAAAATGCTTTTTAACCGACTTCTAAAAAAAGAAGGAGGTTCTCAATTCGGATGTTTATATTTATATACTAGCTGATGCCCGCGGCTTCACCCGCGTGGATGTCGTTCAAATTATATACTAAAACCTTCCTCTTGAATCACTCTATCTATTAAAAATCCGCATCAAAATCCGTTGCGTAGTTTTAAAGATTTAAGCATACAGACAAACAAACAGACAAAAATAGCGACTTTGTTTTATACTATGTAAGGATATATTTTTTTTTTATGTTTGTTCGGGCATAACTCCGTCACTTGCTAACCGATTTGAAAAATTATTTTTTTGTTGGAAAGGGTATACTTCCCAAATGGTCCCATAATTTTATCGAAATCGGACAAGCGGTTTTTGAAAAATCAACAAAACTCAAAAAAGAAACTACATTGTCCACATTATGACCCATGAACATCTGAACCACTAAAAAGTGAAAAATAAAAACTTTTTAACAAAAAATAAAACCGACTTTAAAAAAAAACACAAAAATTTCAAAAATAAATCAGTTTCTGAAGTCGGTGGCATAAAAATGAAATCAAACAAACAAAAGTCACCGACTTCAGAAACTGATTTATTTTTGAAATTTTTGTGTTTTTTTTTTGAAGTCGGTTTTATTTTTTGTTAAAGTTTTTTTGTATTCATTATCATCATTATCTTCCATTATCCTAATTCATTTAGGGTCGGCGCAGTACGTCTTCTTCATCCATACTTCACTATTACTCGTCATCAGACACCTTTCTTGACATTCTATCCCTTACATGGTCCATCCATTGTTTCTTTGATCTTCCTCTACAAATATGTTTACCGGTCGACCATTTTTTACTCATGCCCTGAGTAATAAGGTTGAAAAGCGGTAGACCGTCAGTAAACTCGGGCGTACATTTGCATATTTGCCAGTAGGTACATTGCCAGATTCCTAACCATCTTTTCCCCATCAAACAAAAACACAATCCAACCGTATAGTTAGCAGTAGTACTTCGGTACCTACAGTTACACAAATAATTTTCCTTCCTGGACCAATACTTCCTGCAACAGATTTGCATTGTATTGTATCGTTAAATGCTGTCACCATGTCGCAGTTAGCTTACGAAACGTTTGCTTTGACGTGGGCGTTGCCGCTTACCTGCACACCAGGGATCATTAGTGCTGTCGTGTCGTAGTGATGGGACAGAAGGGAACCGAGCCGCCTGTAGTCTGCAGTCTATTTTATTTGGGAGACTAAACGTGGACAGCGAAACGAAAATGAAACGTATTCGGGAGACACAGGCGCGGTTTCGTCTTGAGCCGTTCAGTAAAAGCTTTGTGCCCATGTACGAAAAGCAACTTCGAGGTTAAGCAGTTCTTGCCGGGGGCGGTTCATGGATGGGTGACCATACCCAGTTACTTTCGTGTCTCGGAAAGCACATTAAGCCGTTGATCTCGGCTGTCATTAGTAGATATAATATGACAGTTGTTTAGGAGTATTTAAAAAGTCCCAAAAATCTGACCACCCAGACCTGCCAAAGGATCTCGTCTTACTACAATAACTGAGTTTTGAGGTTTAATAGGCAGTCGAGTCACTCCATGTAAAATACTGCGATTCAGCTAAATTGCGTTAGACTGGAAGCCGACCCAAACATAATTCGGGAAAAGGCTAGGCAGATAAATCAGTCGGGCGAGATGTCGAGTCGCGTTGTCCGAGCCAAAACGAATAGAATGACGTCTTTTTTGCTTTTATCGCACAGTGGCACTATAGCGCAACTTGGACCCACCGTACACTGCTCCTTCGTAATAATTTCCAGACTAATTAAGTGTCAAATATGGAGACTTATGCAATATAACACAAATATCGGATACCAATCTTGGCAAGTACCTCAGCTAGACAAAGATAATTTAATAGGTCGCTCTAATTGTTTAGTAATAGCTCTCGATATGAAATAAATTACGACGCAGCTGTGAAGGGACAAATAGCTGAATAGAATTTCCCATATCTGGCTTAGCTAACTTAAGTAAGTACTAAATGATTTAACTAAGGACCGCTTGCACCTATGCTAAGTAAATACGTTACATAATAGCATCGTGCCTAGTACACCCACATTTCGCAGTTATGTTTAAGGCCCATGTAATAGGGGGCGATCCTATTGCCATCAACCGAGCACATATCCAGACTCCATGGATGCTACTGATAAATTTCCGATGGGAAAACACAATAACACTTTGTCCGACCCGGGAATCTAACCCAGAAGCTTTTGCTCAGCAGTCGCGAGGCAGCCGTAAATAGAAGCGTTAAAACATTGTCCTGTTTCTAAGACATAATGATGTTTTCAGCATGTTTAGCGGTTAAGAATTTAGTGATTTATAGTGCTAGCGGGCCTAATGATCTTTTCAGCATGTTTAGCGGTTAAGATTTTAGCGATTTAAGTATAGTGCTAGCGGGCCTAATAGTGTTATAGTTTAGCCATTTTACGCTTAGAAATACAATAGCAAAACAGCCTCGGGTAATATACTAATAATCTGTTTGAAGTACAAAATCGTGTCAGAAACCGGATGAACTAAACAACAAAACTAGACTGGAACAATCTGAGCTAGGTGAAGTCATTATTCGAGTAGCAATTATTTCAGAAGAAAAACAGGCTTTTTTCATATAATGTAGTTTACATTATTTATTGTACGTGACGTTTGACTGAGGAAAATAGAAAAAAAGAAAACGTGTTGCGCCAACCCCAAGTAGAGTAAGACGATGATGATGTATCCATACTAATTAATAATACTTATTATAAATGCGAAAGTAACTCTGTCTGTCTATTACTCAATCACGCCTAAACTACTGAACCAATTTGCATGAAATTTGGTATGGAGATATTTTGATACCCGAGAAAGGACATAGGCTACTTTTTAATAAAAAAATAAAATAAATAAAAACTTTATTTAAGGGGTTGAAAGGGGGGTACGAAAATACTACTTTTGGTCGCGATAACCGGCATCGGTAGCGATAACCGACATCCGCGCGGTTGAAACCGCGGGCATCAGCTGGTTTACAATACAGCGAAATAGTCTCGTCCCCCCCCCCCTTCACACAGGACTTAAACATAACTAGACAAATGTAGATCTTCCATCGGTACACCTTTTTTTTTGGAGGATGGCAAATCATCTAATGACTCCTCCCGCTCTAGGCAGAGCGTAAGGAAGTGTCAGACTTCTACTGACTAAAAACCACCCATGTTCCCTCTTAGTCCTTTGTGCCGAGGTCGCGGTATCTCTTTCGAACAACCTGCACCTATCGGTACACATCTGCTTAACCCTTCAAAAACTACAAGACTAATATTATTTTCTAACAGAATTAAAATAAAAACCGAGAATAAACTCCAACAAGCTAGTCAGACGGGTATTGATAGCGGCCCCTCACTAGAGTTCAGAGATAAGGGCCGTTCCTCTAATTGTTCTGTAATGGCTCCGATACGGAATGACTTATGGCACAACTGTCGCATACCACTTTATTTCGTACAAGGCGACAGGTTATTTATTACGAGAACCTGTCTTTTTCCACTATGGGTATTTTTCTGTCGAATATTCTAGTTTTGAGGTGGAGTTTTAAAGTTATTTATGGTAACTGTTGAGGTTATAGATAACATTTCAAAGATAATAGTCTACGTTATAATACAGGGTCATGTCATTGCACAATTTTGAAACATTCCGTCCTTACTTGAAACTTCTTGACGAAAAAAAATCGTCGGAAATCTCTAGTCAAATACTGATGAGGTTGCAGTTACTCATTATCAGTCAAGCTTTTTCCAAAGACCAGTATTCTGTAACCCTTTAACCCTTTACTTGCCAAAACGCAAATTTTCTCAACAGAACTAATATACTTACAAGAAAGGCAAGCTAAACTCGATCTTCTCGCACCCTAACCAAGTAACCACTATGGCATTAGCACTTGGGGCACTTACCAAGACAACGGATAGGTACTTCCAGTTCAATTAAGCATACAAAAAAAATTGTCAAGTACACCCGAGAGCAATGAATCCGGGTCACTTAAAGAATGTTAAAAATCTCGGAAACTAAAAATGATAGGTTAATGCAATAAATTGTATTTAATAGACAATGTAATACTCCTTAAATGAAGGTATTAAAACTTCTTAGTTATTGTAAAGTTATATCATAAAAAATCAAATTTGAAAAAGGGCCACTTTCGAAGATGGAACTACGTAATTACAGCATTTGGTTTTGCTTTTGTTTGTAATCTGTCATTTATGTGGGTACATAAACCATGTTGATAGTGCTCTATATTCATTATTCAAGCTGAAATTATGTCGCTTACGCCTGAAGAATGCACCAGAATACTTACAATGCTGGAAACCGGCCGGAGTCAGCGCGATACAGCCAGGACTGTCGGTGTGTCGCTGTCAACAGTACAAAGAGTTCTCCGACGTTACGAAGAAACTGGTTCTAACCTACGCAGACCAGGAACGGGCAGAACCAGGTGTACCACAGCACGAGAAGACCGATACTTGGTGAACACCATGCTTCGAAATCGCTTTCTCACAGGAACTGAACTCACAAATCAGTTTCGACGCCTCGGAGGAAGTAACCCAAGTGCATGGACAGTAAGACGTCGGCTTGCTGAATCTAACTTAAAACCCCTTAGACCTGCAAACGGCCCTAAACAGGAGCGTGGGCATCGTATTTCAAGACTAAGAAATGCCAAGAGCCACGTAAATTGGAGTATTGAAGATTGGTCAAAAGTTATGTTCTCCGACGAATCAAAATTTATGCTCTACAAGCACGATGGAAGACACAGAGTGTATCGAAGACCAGGGGAAAGATTCAAGCAAGCATGCATCGAAGAAAAAGTAGCCTACGGTGGTGGGTCTGTACTTGTGTGGGCCGGAATTTCTTCTGAAAGTCGCACAGAGCTGGTGATCATAGAAAACGGCTCTTTAACTAGCGAAAGATATGTGGAAGAAATCCTCAATGATCACGTTGGTCCATTTATGGTCAATTTAGGTGAGGATGCTATATTTATGCATGACAATGCCCGACCTCATACAGGTAGGATTGTGAATGACTACCTTCAAGAGATGAACATTACTCGTATGGAGTGGCCAGCGCGCAGCCCGGATATCAACCCGATCGAGCATGCTTGGGACGAGCTAGGCAGATGCGTAAAACAACGAAACCCTCCCCCAATCACGCTTCGTGAGCTCAAAATTGCTCTCACAGAGGAATGGGAGACAGTGGCGTGCGCCCCATAAAGGCTCTTAGGCTTAGCCTACCTTACCAACTGAGCATTTCTTATATCTAATTAACCATGTAATCAAATAAAACTATGTACAAAATAATAATTAAAAGTTCAAACTCCTGTTAAAATACTTAGAGCAATTTTTCGCGTACGAATCTTGTAGTTACAGGCTTGCTTAGGCTAGCATTCAAGTAGCCTAAAACCCATTCATAATTTTACGCACACAGCGTCACATCGGTGAATGATCGGTGCATATTTCCGTGTATATGAACCGCACACATGCATGCCAGCTCCTGCGAGTGGAGGTGGCCTGTGATTGGCTGCAACAACACAAGGCTACGATTGGATGCGTCATGCGTCACATGCGTGGCCATCTTTAGCCCGCGAACTCCGGCGCGAAGTTCAAATTTGTTTATTTTTTACGTTTTTTTGCAATTTGCAGGCCAGTGCTAGCTTGAATACTGACTACATACGTCTTACAGCCGCGAATCATATTTATTAATCAACATACAACCTAGCACTGGCCTGCAAATTGCAAAAATGTAAGGAAATTAAGAAATTTGAATTTCGCACTTAGCAGTCTTCGCTCTGCCGTCCACAGATAGAGTGCAGCACTGACAACACATTTCATTGATTGATTTCGTATAATCCTGCAAAATTTTGTTGACCGCTTTTGTGAACAAACTCGATATGAAAATGATACAATTTTATTTGGTAGTATTTTTCTATCGGCAAATTAGAAATTATATTTTACGTCAAGCCATTTTATTACGTAAGAAGCCATTTTATTATTGTTTCATTGTTGTGACAAGCAATTTATAGCGCGATTTGTTTTGAAACCGAAAACGTACAGATATTGTCAGATATTAGATAACATTATTAACAGTAGTGTAAATATTAGCTTTGTTGTGTATTATTTGTTTATTCCCCTAACAAATAATAACAATGGTATTTACTTGTGATGTTTGTGTTGTTAATGTGTGTTTGCTAGATGTTAAAGGTAATAAGTTTTCTCAATTATCGTATAATGATAAAGTGCAAGTTGTATCTAAAGGTTTCGGATATTATCTTGCAAGAGACGTGTTTTGTACTTTTGTAACTATCACCCACTCACTTGGATGAGATATTTGAGGTGGCCGAATCTTTCTTCTGTTTGCATCGTTAGAAAATCATGAGTTGAACCTTGAATAATGTGGTGAGTTTTTGAATTGTATTTAGGTATAACTTTTACAGGCTTATTTTCAAATTTTATAAATGTGACAATATTTTTTTTTGTTGTCAATATTTCGTGGCCTACCCACCGTGGGAGACCACTGCACGCCACTGATGGGAGAATATTCCCCAAAATCGTATAAGGAACTTGGTGTACAGCATTCCAAACCGCGTAAACGCAGTAATGGAAGCACGAGGAGGCAATACGAAGTATTAAAATTCAAGAAAATCGTAATGAAGTTCAAAAATTTCATGTTTCCTATTTTTGTTTTAAGAAGAGATCAGCAGTTTTTTTCTTTATGTAATTTTGTGTTAATAAAATGTATGGTGACTCATATTTTTTTTACTTTCATTTAAGGAGTATTACATTGTCTATTAAATACAATTTATTGCATTAACCTATCATTTTTAGTTTCCGAGATTTTTAACATTCTTTAAGTGACCCGGATTCATTGCTCTCGAGTGTATAATTTATAACAAAAGCTTGTATAGCTTTGCGAACTGTGGTGGACTTTCGAACGAGCTATCCTAAATGAATGCGTATTCAAAATTGTATGTCTGTGCCAGTGGCCGTTGAGGAGTTCCCTCATCTCTTATTGATTACAAAATTTTATCTCTGTAGGATGAGAGAAAGTTGTTCTAATTCAGCTTGTAAGATTTAAACCTAAATAAGTTCAATTTACGAACAGTAAGTCGTGGGTTCGAACGGCGCATTACTTTTTGTAATTTATTTCATCACCACTGCTCTCAAAACGGTGAAGGAAAACATCGTGAGGAAACCGGCATGTCTTAGAACCAAAAAAATCGAAGACTGTGTGACATCTACCAACCCGCACTAGGCCCGCGTGGTGGATTATAGTCCATCCCTCTCCTAGAGTGGAGGCCTGAGCCCCTGCAGTGGGAACATTATAAGGCTGATGATGAAGCATGAACTTACCTTGTAACATAGAACGGTAGGCTGTGTCTGTGATGGCGAACACATGGGGAGGTACTTCGTGCCGCTTTATGCCCTTATACCTCTCCATGATCTTCTCCGTGTAGATGGGCAGCTTCTTGTACGGGTTCACTACCACGCAGAAGAGGCCGGAGTATGTCTGTGGAAGAGAGAAAAGATTAGGTTATAGTTTTTGGTTTCAAGAGCTTTTTGGAAACATATATTTAATTTTATTTGCGCATACTGGTGGTCTAAAACTGCGTCTGTGACTATTGGCGAATTTTAACGCAATTCATATGATTTTCCTATTGTGATCTATTTTCCTAAATGACTATTAAGAAAGGTGCATTTTACGCTTCCTAAAGCAATTCATATACCTATTATGGTCTGCTAAAGTGGCCATTTTACACGCCCTGGTACTTGACTGTTGTTCAATATAGTTTCTTTTCTTCTCTTCTTTGCGAGATCTCGAGATTCGTTGAAAAAGGATTTAGGCACGATTGAGGATGTCATATTAATAAATCAAACTTAAACTCTAATTTAGCCATCTTGGTTCTAAATTGACTCGACATTCGACTACCAACATATAAGTACGAGAGAAAACTTTGTTCAGACTTCTTGCAACCATGTTCAAAACTCGAAAGTTCAATTACAAGTTTCTTAATACGAGAAGTTCTCAATTAAGAACTAAATCATAGGATCTCTACTTAGAAAACTTGGAACATATTCGCCATCTGGCGAAATGAAGTTCAGAATGCCTTAGCATATTAATTTAATGGCAAAAGTCAGTCTCTAGCAAACAAATGCAGCTTCTAATTATTTGGGTGAAAATGAAATTCGTTATGGTAATTATAAGGATCGTAAACTCAATTGAACACGGAGAATATGCGCTACATGATAGGCCGGTAAGCTATTGGGTATTAAGGAGTAGTGACAGCAATTAAGCTCAGTGCATTTCTTGAACTCCACAGGACTAATTTTATGTTTTTGGTGATGTGCAAGAGCTTTTTAAAAATGTGAGTTAAGAACACAGCTACCAGGAATTTGAATATAATGAAGAAAGAAACCATTGCACAGATAAGACAAGATAAGACTAGGATGGCCGGACGAGAGTGAATTACATGTCGGGACGAAGAGATGTTGGAAGGAAAGAGGCCTCTCTATGAGAAAGCGTAAAAAGGTTACGCACACAAAATTCTCTAGAACCGATGAATCAACCGCCACACTACTCTTTCCCACATAAACATGGAACTTCAAAACTAACAAGCCATCATATCAGTGTCATAACATCTCGGGAAAAACACAAACGAGAATGAAAGTATCCGCATCCGTAGAAATGGCGGCAAGAAGAGGAGTGCGCAAGAGTGAATCACGCGCAGCAATCGCGAACATCCGCGCATCTGCGCCCGCGCATAAACTATTGTGTTGTTTCTTATAAGAAAATTGGCTTTTGTTATGTTGGACGTTTTTGCGGTGTCTCGTGTTACATGGAATGTTATGTGTTATGTTTATGCGTGTTCTTTTTAGTTCCTTTTAACGTTTTTGTTGGGTAAACGAGAAGATACTGCCGGCTTCGTGTTAATGGCTCAAACGCATTCTAATTGGTACATTGTTAGAACATAATATCCTCATGATGGGATAGGTAGAGGTGTACTACTAAGTACATTCATATTTTTTGTCAATTGTGATGAAAATATTAAGTAGTAAGTACCCAAGTAAAAAAACCACTAAGTTTACAACTTAATCTACACCTTTGAAAGTATGGTATCATTGGTATCTCAAGGCTTGCGTTTTAGATATATCAGAAGTAGAACAAAATGCGTTCGTGTGTCAAACAGCATAATAACAGCTTCTATAGTATCTTCAAATGAATGAACCTGTCTTAATCCCACTTACCACGTAGACCAGCAGGCTTACCCTTCGCTCTAAATTACATTTATAACACAGCCAATTAAATTCGTCCTTTGCCCACATAATGACATTTTAATACAGTATACACTTGAAATTCCAGTCGACATAACACTCTATACGAGTGACCAGTTAGAATTCAATCAGACTCGCCCTGCCTACTATCTGTGCAAATGACTTTAACACTAAAACATTAAGTTATTTAGTTCAAGTAGATAGTACTAGTACTAGAGTTCTAGTATATCTTAGAGCGAACAAGTAATTAGTATCTAAATGATAACTTGATGCTAATTGGAGGGATCGTAAAGTTTACGGAATCGATATGTTGAGATTGATTACGTTTTGGAGTACTTAAGTTATAACCGGAGAAATAACCTAAAATAGTGTTAGTCAGCTATTAACGTCGATTCTGTCAGTTTTTAATGTGCTATGATTGACATTTAGATGGAGGAATATGGAAGTATATATTTTTTGTAGAATCATTAATGTGTTTAATAACCCTCCTTTTCGGCTTCGCTGCAGTCGAGTAAAAAGTTGGTTTTCTCACAAACCTAATATTATTTCCATTACAAACTTTAAGGTGGTGGTTTTTTACCCGCCTGCGGCGAAGCCCAAAAGGAGGGTTATGTGTTTGACGTGTATGTATGTCCGTTTCTTTGTTCCCTCATAACTCCTAAACGGATGAAGGGATTTGAATGAAATATACGTCGTTTAATTCGTCTTGATGGCGCAAGTGTTATAGGCTACATTAAAATTAAAAAACAAAGAAAAATTGCGGATTTTGGGGGCCAAATCGCGGAGTTCAAAAACATTTTTTTTTTTCAATACCATCGAGTAGGGTATCAAAATAAAGGGTTTTAAAAGGAGATTACAAAAATATATAACACTTATATGTTTAAAGCAAATTCAAAGTGACAAATCCTTTAAACAAGCACAAAAGTTAAATCATCTGCGAAGAATTTTACGCGACCAACGAAAGAACAAACACAAAAGAACTAAAAAGTTGGAAATAAAAAAAGTAGTTAAAAAACTAAAAAACCCGACTGAAAAAACTGAAAAGCAAAAAACAAGCACATTTTAAATTAAACAAAACTTGGAACCAGGCGGGGTTCATTTGAATATTAAATTATGAAATGAAAAAAATAGAACTAAATAAAATAGAACCCCGCCGAACTACTTTTTTTTTCTCACATTTAAAGAAACATATACAGGCCCAGAAGGAGATGGCGGGACGAGCTGGATTCCTTCTCAAAGGATTGGCCTATCATCGCACTAGATCGCGAAAAGTGGAAGGAGGGAAGGGAGGCCTTTGCCCTGCAGTGGGACAGTACAGGCTAATAATAATAATAATAATAAAGAAACATACGATCCAAGCCAGTTCAGTTTCTGCAAACTAATTTCGGCACGCAATTCCACCAACCATACATTGTACCGGCCGGTAACATCAAAGATACCTTATCACAAAGATAAAGGCAATTATATCAATCAATTTACGACGTGACCCGCGTCTGGGGTACTGCGCAGGAGTATAATGTTGTTTGTGTTAACACCTGACCCAGACGATGATCTATCGATCGATAATGTAACATCACGCCTGTAATCCTAGAAGGGTTAGACAGAAATGTACCAGATAGTACCTACTGTTCTGTTTGTAAAAACGAGTGTACTATTATTAGTACACCTACATTTAGCCAATTATGTTTAAGTCCTATGTAATAGGGGCGAGCTTTTGCCATCAAACGGTCACAAATCAAAACTCCTTACTGTCAAAGTTCTGATGGAAAACCCCACCCAATCACGCTGTGTCCGACTTGAGAATCGAATCCAGGACCACATGACCACTAGATGACTAGACCAACAAGGTAGTCGATGGATCGATAAGTTACGGCTGATTCTATAAAATATGAGAGCACTTCTAGTTCTAAGTAAGTATCTTCGTAGGTGTCCATCCATGTTCTATGAAAGCGTAGTATGAGTTTACAATGCTGTGTGCGCTGAATTCTGATTAGTTTATTATTGGTAGGTTAACTGTGGACGGTTAATTAGGCTCAGTTTTTGTACATAATTAATATTTTTGATACTGTAGATTGAAGAATTGAAAAGCAGACCCTTCAGGGATCTGATTATACAAATTTCTTTTGGTTAGGTAGGGTAGAGTTAGATTGGAGTACCAAATCAAAGCATAATTAAAATTAGTCTAGATTGTTAATTGTAAGTCTCATTTTGTAAACTTTAACTATAACTACACTGTTGTATTAGGCTAGCCTGTAGTGATAGTGTGTGTGTGTGTTTAAATAAATAAATAATATTTTATTTGCTAGAATATGGTACACACCGTACACAAGATGTTACAGTTTTTCTTTTTGTCAGCATATCCTGGCATAACATTACATTACATTGCAATGATGATTTCATTTACATGTTTTTTCTTTCCTCTTCATCATCTACTTAAGTCTATTCTTAACTTTATTTTGATAGAACAGTAAGACAAAACACAAGAATATAGGTACACGTACAATATATTATTAACGAAATCCATCCACATTATTTAGTAAACTTACATCAACGTTAATAATTAAAGTACCATTAATGTAAAACGATAATGCAATACACTTTGAACGGAAAAGATAAATCCAATTATGAATTTATTTACCTAATAATTACTGTCGGGTTTTATTAGTTCCTAATGTGTTTTATGAGTAAGCTTGTTTAGGTTCTGTTTGTTTTAAATACTTTTTAAACCTATGGTCTTTCGTTACCAAATTAGAAGGATTAGCTTTAGTAAATTACTAAATCTAAGCAGGGGAAGATTTCTGTCATAATCTTGCCCTTATTCTAATTCTTTTGGGATCAGATTCCGGGTCTTCCTCTCTCTAGATTAGTGTCATAATATGAGGTTTATAACGCTAGATGGACTGGCGATCCTCGTAGAAGATCGAGTATGTTTAAGGTCATAAAATTCTCGTGCGTTTTGCTGTGGACTTATTCAAATTTTCCTGTTTGGTTTGTCTACACTACTGTGTCTGCATTTCTAATCCAACTTTTCTCTCGCAGGTCTGCTGGATGAAATTTCTTATGATATATAAAAGCAGATAGAACAGCACAGAAGTGCTGTTCTATCTAAATTCAATGTCCTGTAAGGTATTTTGTATGTACATAAATAAGTAAATAAACATTCCCTTTCAGTTGATTGCTCAAAGCTCAATTATCAGGTCCGAGAGACCCAGAGATAACACCACATTCTCTAGTATAAACTAAACGTTTCCATAAACAAGTAGTCGCTAGGTAAACTATTTAAAATAATATATTAACAGAAGATAACATGCCAGTTCTAAACACCAGGAAACTTTACAGATAACACTGGTGTACCTGTTTACGGTCCTATAATAACGACATTTGTATGCAAAACAATGTGCTTTTGATAATAATTAACTGACGGCATTTTCCTTCGGTCCTAGTTTATTTTATTTTTTGTTTGTTAAAATAGAAAGTTTAAAAATATTTCGTTTAGGTTCCCGATTTGATCGCTATTATTGTCTATAAGTACCTCTGACCTCTCTCATAAGTATTTATTGGTTATTCAGATGGTCAGAGATCCTTCCCTGTTTAGGTAACGAATAATTTAAAAAAAAATGCAAATTCGTAGCTAGATTTATACAAAAGAATTCCATACACCTAAATCTTTTGCAAATATATAAATAGTCGGTGAATGAAAATATGGATTAACCGCACATAACTGATTATGGTAATCTTATGGTATTTTGCATTCAAACATTAAATGGGTGTGAAAGAATTCTGTGAAAGTGAAGAAAATATCTCAATGAGGGGTTGGAGATTAATAGAAACAACGGAAACAACCGTATATTTCGACTACAAAATGTTTTCTGATGACGTCAAGTTTTGAATTACGAAAAATAAATTCCGAAGGCTCTAGCCACGGATCTTTGTGGTGAGCTCATATAAAAAGGAATTTCGCTCCGGAATTCCAAGACTATGGGTCCCGGCTCTCTGACACATACCCTAGAAACCCTATAATTAAGATAAATATATTATATAGGGCACAGGTAGATCTGGCCCCACTCATTGATATTGTGGAAGGTCAAATTATATGGATTTTCGTCGCTAGCGCAAAACGAAAAATATTATTTTCGGAGTCATTTTCAAATCTGGCTTGTCGAAACCGCACATCTGAACATACGGTCTCCACAATATCGTATAGTTTATCTTTAGTCAGCTGTGTATATCCAATAGTGAGGTGTGTCGCAACCTCTCGTTACGAAGGACCACAAAAACTAATACGACACAGTTTCCACGAGACTACAGCCTTATTTGGTCGTGTTCAACGATACCCTTACATGGTATACGGTAATAAATACTTTGGTAATGCGCCGAACGCTTTAAAAGTTCGACTGAATGACATTTTACAAGATCTAAGTGACAAAATGACAGCTGGGTAAGCGTGAATGCAAGAGTTTTTTGGCTGATTTATACGATACTTGCTATGCTGTTCCAAGGATCGGTGATGAGGAAAAAAGTAATGATCTTACTAATCATACAGCGGCAAACGTGGCTTTCAATTAGTAACCAAAGGGCTAATAAGCTGCTGTAATTGGTCATGTAAAACAGTTACAAGGTGAGGAAGAAAACGTACTGAACTTTGGTCACCACTTAAGCCTGTAAACCGTTAAGAAACCTTCCAAGCGAGTCCCAAAACAAGCAACCCGACATTTTCGGACACGACTTGACCCCACATTGTTAATTTGTCGAAAACCGTCGTTACCGCCGATGTGTCATCATTAGGAACGCAATCACCGCGTGCGCACAATGGGAAGGTGAGTTACAACGTAACATATGACTCACCACATCGACATTCGGCAAACGAAAATGGCCGCAAATATGTTTTATGGACCAGTTTACGAGCACGTTCGAGAAATTCTTTTGTACAAAATCCAAAGATGGAATGAGATTTGCACGATAGCCGAGATTGCTGCAACGCATGAATTTAGATTAGAATCACATACTTGTATTTTCAATCAAAACAACTATTATATGAAACCAATCTCTGCAGATATAACTCCTTGTATTGGAGACAAGGCTAACCGTGGTAATTTAAAAAACCACAGACAGCTCGAAGGTTCCACGTAACACGAACTACCATTTAACCAAATGTTAAAGGATCAACACCCGCCAAATGGAAAGACACTCAAATAAAACTACCAGACAACGCCATGCCTTAGCTACATAATGCCATAAATTAAATACTTGATGCGGCAATAATAATAAATTCATAAAATATATTAGCTGATGCTGATCATTGTTCCAAGAAATGCCCATGACCTTGGGATACCACAACAACGAAGTTAATAAGCAGCATCACGGCTGTCACAAGAGTGTTTAATAGAAGGCGACGCTGGACAATTTGATGGTTCCCCACAGTTCCCCGCTAATTAATATTGAGCAACCGCGTCTCGAATGCAAAACGAACTAAAATGGTTTTAAATTACTGAAGAGTACTTGAAATGCAAGGTAATGACGATACATCCTTGTGGTATCCAGGTCAATTGCCAGGATGCGTTTTGCATGGAGTAAATGGTGAAGCATCGGTAGATATTGAAACAAAGATTGTTGATGGTGAGTTACTGGGATGGTGAAATGCATGTTAGATGCTTTTCAAACATTTACACATTTATATTTCAATTATACATGAGAAACCGAATCGAATTCGAAATAAAATGGCAACAGAAATAGCTACTACCAGGTATCCTATTAATAAATTGACCATTACTCATATGCCCGATCAAATACTCCCACATATAAATGAAACTATTCAATCACAAATATAAATGATACATTTACAATAAATGAATATTGATCCTTAACGTTATCTGAACGGTTACATACAATCCTGACTCATGCGCAAAACGATAGCCTGGGCCTGCGCATCTGAGCAAACGGTAGGCAAGGCCGCGCGAGGCCGCCTTTTAATTACTGCACTGCTAACTACTATGGTATTATCTCTTATTAGAATGTAGAAATGATAGCTTACATAGCTATGAAATTAAATAGTAATTATAAAGGTAGAGTGTTATTTTCAGAAGCGATGGATTGACTGTGAGAAAGATTATTATGGCTAGGGTGTGACCACTGGGATGGCAACTAAAATAGAGAGAGAAGTATTAAATAAAGAAACACATGGCGGTAACACTGACGAATTAATTGGTAAATGCCGGAGAACGATAAAGGAAATCATAATCAATTTTTGTAAGCATAGGTTTCCATCTGAATATTAATAAAGCTGCAATTTGAAATGCAACGAATGTTTTTAGTGACATAATAAATTAAAACGAAATCTCACTTAGCTCGAGACCGGACGATAAAACTTAGGACTTCAAGACAAGATCAATGATCCAAATGGGGCAGCCATTACAGCAGCATGTGTAAAACTAATTACACTCACTGCAGTCAGTGTATTAGAATGCAGAATTGCAGAGTAATTATAAATATTAACGATTCAGTGGGATCCTTTATTGGTATAATTAATGGCGTATTGAGATGTTAAGTTATAATTGGTCTAATCAACATTAAAACTTGGTTATTGCTCTAGCCATTTACCGCCTTATTACAAAACGTAGTTAAACCTGGTTTAACTTAGACTTGGTTTATCTCGCATGACGTCTCACTTCAATAATATTCAAAAGAAAGTGACAGCATGCGAGATAAACCAGGTCTAAGTTAAACCAGGTTTAACTACGTTTTGTAATAAGGCGGTTAGAGATTATGGTATCTTTCAGACAGCTTAGGACGGTATTTGAATTCTTCAACACTAATTTTGTCACGAGTTACCAAGCAGTTAATTTCAAACCTGTCACTTGTATTGAGTTCTTCGCGAAAATAAAATGGGACATGAACATAAAGTAAGTAAATTATCAGTGACAGTCACATTAAAGTGCACCATAAATACTGCTACTATCAAACTTTCCACCAATCGAAGGACAACTTCAATTCCAAAGACTTTATTAACCAGCGCATTAGTACACTGACGACAGTAATCCTTATCTAACGCCCACATTACTTCAGCTACCATGCCAAAATCATCCTTACTACCTTCAAATTCTTCAAAATATTAGTTTACTTTAGCATGAACGTGTGCGACTAAATATGTAAACAGTACATGAGTCATGGCTAACAGACGTGTTATGGTGAAACGTATGTACGTGACTTGAAGGTCTCCTTATATGGTCATTCAAGTGTTTTGATATAAAACGGGCCTGTCTGTAGTTATTATGAGAATAAGACGATGAGTGATGGAGTAAATATTGAATACTGGTAGAATTAAAGGTGAGCTATTTTAGATTGCCCATCGGGGTCCCCAAAAAGGTTTGCAAGTGTGTTTACTTATAAAAACTTCGACTGTGCTCCCAGAAAAAGATCTCCTTCAGTACTTTTGTTGCGCTTATCAAATTCCTTGATAACTGTATTTAATCTCTTCTTCTCTTCATCAATATCTCTTTACTCTTCATCTTCAATTCCATCAACGTTTCCTACCTCTAAACAAGTTAAGACATCAATCTGATCAATCTCAGCTCCATATATGAGTGACGGCTAATCACCATTAACTATATGCAAATCAATGCTCTCTAGTACAAACAGTGAGCTTTTAATATAAATCACCGAAACCGTGCTGCCGATAAAGGAAGCATGTAGGCGAGGGAGCTATTGTTTGTCGTAAGATACTGCTTGTAATGAGCCTAGATCGAGATTAGATATAGCAATTTGTTTGGAGATAACATTAAGATTGTCTTGCGGTACGCTGTAAAGGCTTTGATATTTATTGATTTGATTGGTAGCCTCGTAAAAGATAACATTTGCCATAGCCCAAAGCAATTAATCTCATCAATGTTAATACCATGTGGATTTGGTAAGCATAATTAGTTTATAATTTTCCCACTGCTGGGACACAGACCTCCTCTCTATGAGAAGGATTGCGGGTTGTCCCAAGCCCATGTCACAAGCCTCCGATTTTTTGATTCTATATGAAAAAAATATTTGATCTTTTCCAATTATTCACGTCGCTAAGGAAAATCTATCTACAGTTTCTAGGTAAACAGTCCATATTTGCTTACCATCCACTTCCCAGTACCCCACAATCTAATCAGTGACTAAGCTTTACGTAACAATAGCCTTATCAGAGGAAGCACTGCATTATTCACTGTTATAAAAAAACAATTTTTCAACAATTACAATTAGCGTTGATAATTAGTTTACTATCAGAGGAATGGCGGGGGTCGTTCAACTGCGTCTGTGCAGGATATAGGCTCGTTTCGTATCGTGGCATCCGTTGCGATATAAGTGCGTTTTGTTCTTGCGTTCGTTGTTTTTGTTGACATAAGGATGGGTCGATTGTAGCTAGTTTACAATGCCTTGTGAATGGAAGGGTAATCAGATGCTTTGAATGCAATCATGAGGTGGTTGGCAACACAACACCTCAATTAGTAGTACTATTTTGTTTAGGTCCTGAGACTTCTTAAATATTTCAGAGGCAATCATTTGGGGCCAGAGGTGATTTTCACAATGTCTTTTAAAATATTCTGGTTATGTTCCAATCTTGACATGTGTGTCATGGGTGTACGCATTAAAAGTTGCGAAAGACGTATGTACGGACTCACCCAGTTGTTGGCGTCATAAATAAATAGTACATCAATCATTTGGGCCGTTGGGCAGTCATCCGGTCCTGTTTCAAGGACTGTTTATGCGCCCTGGAAGACCTGATGTAATGCTTGCTAATAAAATATCGATATATTTTCATTACGATAATTATAACTTGTTGTTTTCATTATATTTGTAACAGCTTCATCAGAATTGGTAAAAAGGGCTGTGATAGGATGTAAAGTAAAAAACGGTTAAAGCTCGTGTTTTTAGGTTACGCCTACAGCTGTATTCCCAAAATGGCAGGTGGCGTCTGTCTGTCGCACACATGGCTGCTAACAGGCCTACACACAATGGCCCATCATCAAGTCATCGGCTTCAATATTCATGGTCTCATTTTAGCAGGTCCTATACAACCTTCAATAGATATGAAGACAGTTCTACCTCGCGTAGTACCAGACTGCAGGTCAGTGTGTAGAGTACTGATTAATAGTGAAAGATTACTCTGATAACAGCTGTTTTATTATCATATCTTTGCCCTTTGGCTCTGTGAGTGCACTCAGATAAGTAATAGATAGGTACTTCACGTATACCTCACGGACAATGCAACTAAATATTATACAGTCACATTTGAAAATGCCTTCGGGTTTGATTTCACATACTATCTGCAGTATCGACATCTAGCTATATCCCTGCATAAAATCCTGTCATCGTGTTTATGCTTTGATTTATTCTGTTGTGTTGTAACCCTTGTAAGTTTGTAAGGTATAGTTTGACATCGAGAATCATTACTCCAGTGAGAACTGAATCACGGCCATGTTACTAATGGGCATAATCAGCCTTCATCGTTCTCACTGCTAAAACACAGGTCTCCTCTCTACAAAAGGGCTATAGTTCACCAAGCGGCTCCAGTACAAGAAGGTAGATGTCACACATGTCTTCGATTTTTTGGTTCTAGGACATACCGGATGGTTTGAATACGTAGACAGAGAATGCTATAGACTAATTGATATCTTTGGTCGCATTCACACAAGAAAAAGAGCGACTTACGCCGATGTCGTGTAAAGAAATGAAACAGAACGATGAGATTTTTTGTTTCACTGCGCGTGCCATGTTTTTCAAGGTTAGCATACTACTTTGCTAAACAAAGTTTGACAGCTAACGTGCAGCTAGTTAACATCTTCCTTTAAAATACAGTTTTATGTGCTCTAAAGTTAATTAATGTATGTTATATTTTGTTGTGAACAATTTAGACATAGTATTTAAACCATTTAAAAAATAAACATGGTGCGTTGTGGCGTTAAAGGGTGTAAAAGTGATAGTGGAACGAAAATGCCAGATTTGTCTTTTCATTCGTAAGTATACCACTCTGTATCAATTAATATATGATGATAACATTTTATGGTGTTCATATATTGTGTATAATGTACCCTAGACATAAATTCATCGACAAAAAAGTACAATATGTATCAATGATTAATTCTAACCTAAGAATTTTAGTGTTGCCAACTTTTCTGTAAATTATTACCCAATATTATGGGAAATGTGTATTAATTATATAGTATCTAAAAGATTTAATGACTTGTTGCAGTTTTCCTGAACATGATAATTTACGTCGAATATGGATTGTAGCTACAGGACGAACAGATTGGACACCAAAACCGTCATCAAAAATTTGCAGCAGACATTTTGAGAAAAAAATTAAAAATAAACAATGTTGTATTATTTACTCACAAAGCCAAAACCTTCTATCACAAAATACGCGCTTTGACGTGGAGTTGCGGACACCAGCCCGCTAAACAATACAATACAATAACATCCATCGTCATCCTGCCCTCATCGCAATTTATTAATTGAGTTCGGCAGCACATCCATACACCTTTATTATTCCTCCGCATCACATGCCTATACCGATAATTAGAAGTGTTATTTTCAGGCTCTCTTACATAATAATTTCTAATTCTATCAATTCTTGGAACACCACCTTGTTTAGACAAATCACACAAATTGCGGGGTAAATTTTTCCTCACACGGTAACCCTAAATATGATGACGTTATTTTTTTTGTCTCTTTCTGCGACACGCTCTGCAGGTGTCTATACCATTCTGTTACGTTTGAATAGTTCTAATAATGGATCTTCTATTCGGTTTTAGATCATCCAGGGATACATAGAGTGCCCAGAAAAGGTTAGTGACAAGCTTTGATCCTTTTTCGACAGCCTCACAAGAGAAGGCAACAAAAAATCTGATTAAAACTAGTACATACTTGAATAAACCATGTACGAAAATGTTTACAGCGTTCATTGTCAGCGTCGAAACAAACATTGTGTGTGTAGTGGATCAAGACTGGATTATGAATGACGTGATCGTAATTGCGCTGACGTCAACCTATATCCCACGGTAGCATTTGTAAATCGTTTGACGGTTCAATAGGCTCAGGATGACCTTCTGAAGATGCTAGAAGGTCGACTAGTAAAAGATTTGTGAGAAGGTTTGAAAAGAGGTAGTAATTTTGAGGTGTGAAAAGTAATAATGAGTCATCGTCTTTGTCTGTGGCACTTACAGACACATCTGAAGATGACTAGTACGACATTCAGGACTTACATGATAATATACCAAAAGCACTGGTATGGTAATAAAAGCACTATTTTCAATAACGATAAAGAAGCTTTTGGAGTTATCACAGTAATTAATTCAGAAAGCTACTGCCAAGCTAGTCAACTTAGTAATGCTAAAAGGGTTATTTATTACCCATTACCATTTATAACTAAAGTATGGCCATACATTTTAACTGGATACTAGAATGACAAATTATTGCTGCATTCACTTTACTAATTAACAAGCTCATTTAATTAATAGGTTAGGTGCGGCAAAGGTGAAAGCCCGGAAATGAGTGACAACAATGTAACTAGTGAGGAAATACTATACGACAACTGATGAGCTCGTAAAAGTAGTAGAAAAAGCCATAACGCTTGAAAGCAAAAAATTACCAAGAGACATTGTAATGAATGTCGTTCGGTAATTTTTGCCTTTCAAGTATAATTATGATGACGAGATCAAAAGACATCACACAGAAACACTAAATAATAAAACAAACAAAGGATTATTTCTTACCAATAAGTAAGATAAACATCTCACATTTAAAGCAAACCCTCTTAAAAGGACACGAGAGGACAAAAGTTCAATAATACCAACTCTTGAACAGTGACTTTCTACCAAGCCTATAATCTCCGAGACGGGTCGAGTTCGGGGGGCAATGCACCTGCAGGGAGGGGGGGGAGAAGGGGGCTGGCACCACCTGCCGTTTGTAAAATATTCGGAGACATTTCGATATTAAACTGGATTTGTGTATTTATATTTCTAAGGCTTCTTTATTAATTGCAGGTCGTCTGTCATTGGGAGGTCGGGAATGATGTAGGTTTCGTATTAAAGCTAGACAGATTAATAGATTATGAGATTAATAGCTTACATTAGTGTGGTAGGAAGGTTAGACAGGACAGTATCATGTTAAATTACTTTGTACAAAGAGTAGACTGTTTGGAGATCGAGTAATCGGAATAGCATTAATTCATTATGAATAGAGCTTGTGTGTGATCAACTGATTAATATAAGCCATCTTGAAGAGTTTTAAAAACGATTCAAGTCGACGAAACAAAAACGAACGCCTATGGGGGTATGCAGAAACCACAGAACGTCACCAGCTACGATCCTTAGCCTCGTTCATGTTCATATTTCTGGTCCTAAAAGCACGTCGGTTGCGAGTACTATACACCTGTCCTTTCTGAAGACCAGAGCAGGAGTTTTAGTGATCTTATTGGTGACGTACCAATAAGATCAGTCTAAAACTACGAGTCAAAATGAAAAGCCTTCGTTGAGCAGCTAACAAAACTTTTTCTTCGATCACGTTCAATAACGCATAACGCATTTGCCCTGTCTGTGTTGATATGCATCATATTTTCTACTTCTGCTCAACAAAAAAAAAAACAGAATATTAAAATTTGTAATACAATTAGGCTGGATTCACGCCGCGGCGTAGCTCGTCGCGCGCCAATTTTCCGGTCTAACGCAGAACCGGTCCGATCAGGGGACCCTCTTGATACGCAAGCTATTTCTTATTGTATCACTTTTATATTAAATCTGATTAAATCTTTATTTGAGCTGCGGCGCGTGGCTTTGTGAATAATATCTCGTCCTTTTCATAGGGACAACAAAGCACCTGAAGGTGATATGATTAGGGCCGATGGTTGTTTGAAAGTGATACCGCGGCCCCGGACACAAAGGGCTAAGAAGGAACATGGGTGGTTCTTAGTCAGTAGAAGTCTAACACTCCCTTCTGCTCCGCCCAGAGCTGGAGGAGGCATTTGATGAATTCTCATCCTCCAAAAAAAAAGGTGATATGATTACAGTAAAACCCACCCCGATTATACAAGTGGCGAATTGGTTTAACCTTTTTGTGCTTACTACGACGAGTCTGATTTAGTCCTAATCCTCGTTATACACAGTGAGCATGTTTTTGTGAGCTAGTTGGTAAGTCTGCAACTTCAGACATTAGTCCAATCTTATTATCATCTTCCTATTCCATGTTATTAGGAGTCAGCGCAATACGTTTTTTCTTCCACTCTCCCCTGACAATCGTCACGCTATCATTTATTTCTTTTTCCTTCATATCATTTCTCACAAAATCCATCCATCTTTTCTTAAGTCTTCCGCTTCTTTCCATCCACCATACTCCCACCATACGCGAATCTTATAAGCACCTCTATTAGAGAAACGTTCTTCTCTGTACTTGACTTCTTTCAGACCATAACATTCAACAGTAATTCAATTGTTTAAGCGCTTTGCACAATTTTCTGGTCTGACGCCTAACTGAATTATCTTAAACTCCAAAATCAACATGACATCAGATCATTCAGTCACACTACAATTATCACGGTTAAGTCTTTAGGACCATGTTAAGAAGGTGATGGGGAGAAGACTGCCTCGTTGGGCTAGTGGTCGCAAGCCCGACTGCTGTGCGTGAAGTCTCTTGGTTTGATTTCCAAGTCGGGTAAAGTGTTATAGGGTTTTTCCGTCAGGAATAACCACAGAGTCTGGATTAGTGCCCGGTTGATGGCAATAGGATCGCCCCCTTTATGTGGGACTTAAACGTAACTAGCTAATTTGGGTGTACATAAGGTTCACTTCTGCCTAAACTTTCAAGGATTACAGGTGTGTTATGTTACGTGATGGGGAGCTTCCTTTCAAAAGAGAAAATTACCCCTCAAACATCTCGCAACTGCTACACCCTTCAAAATTCCATTTCAACCAATTACCTTCTCCACTCCACCTTCGAGCGACTAATTAGTGATCACCAATAGCAGTCGCACGACAATCGCAGCCGTCTAATACAATTAGGTCGGTGTCTTGTCGCCGGCGTCGTGTTGTCGCGCGCCAATTTTCCGGTCTGTCGCCGAACCGGTCCGGTAGGGCGTGCCCTTGTTGATCTTCCTTTTGGTGCGATATCTTATTCAATGCTTTTTAGATTTGAATTTTTTGCTGTACAAGTCTGCATTTCAATTGTCAAATGTGTAATCTTTGGCAGTCGTGACCAGAAAGTCTGACAAAGTGACAACCAGTCTTACCAAAGGGTATCGTATTACCCAGTATTAACTGGGTTGTGGAACTCAGATAGGCAGTCGCTCCATATAAAATACTGATATAAGTAGAGCTGTATTCAATTAGACTGGAAGCCGATCCCAACACATAATTGGTAAAAGGCTGGGCAGATGATGATAAGTTATCTTTTGTTTTTTTTTTTATCTTAGGAGATATCGAACGATCGTAGTTGTTTGAACCTACTTTAATTCGTATCGCACAAGACACGACAATAGTCTTTGTATAATTCCAAGTAATTTCTCCGAATGCAGGGAATCCCCGCGTGCTCTTAACGTTCTCATTCTTTACGGATGTTATCGAACCGTGAAGATACGGTGGTTGACGACATTTGATATCGAGTCCGTTCTTGATGAACAAGACAATGTCAAGATAAGTTGGCTTAAAATACCTCCATCGAAAGATCCATACCCTGACTTTACGTCAAATCCGTCATCATCAACAGCCTATAAAGTTCCCACTGCAGGAACAGGCCTCCTCTCTAGCAGAGCGATGGGCTTATAATCCATGGGCCCAGATGGGCTCAGTGCGGGATGGTAGATGTCACATAACTTTCTAGAGCATGCCGGTTTCCTCACGATGTTTTCCTACACCGTTTTGAGAGTAGTGGTGATGAAATCAATTACATAAAGAAATGCGCCTGACGGAGAAAACTGCACAGAGAGAAGAGTAAGACTATGGGGGAGGCCTTTGCCTAGGCAGTGGGACAATAAAGGCTAATAAAAACAAAACAAAAAATGCGCCTGACTAGGTTCGAACCCACGACTAGGGTTACCATCCGTCCGGATTTGTCCGGACATGTCCGGACTTCTAGACAGTTGTCCGGACTTTGTCCGGTTCTTTAATTTGTCCGGATTTTTTGGCTTACATGGAATACGAATAATAAAACTTATCTAAGAATATCAAATAAGTCTTTAATCTGTATTAACTTCTCATTCATCTAAAAACATCTTATCTAACATTCAACTTAACGAGATAAAACATTAATCTTCTATTGCAAACAATCAACTAGTTCAAACATAAAATATCTTCTTAAAAAAAAATAGTTTTACGTAAAATAATCAAACTTAAGGGTAAACAAGCCAACGGCACGAACTATTTGGTGGGCGGGGCTAAAATGCATGCTATTTCATCCGACATCACGAGCGAAATGCATAGAGCGAAAGAGACGCAACTAAAACGGGCGCGCGAAATTTTCTATGCAGACCTTTGATATACACACATCAAAAGTGTCTAGGGATCAAGCATTTTTATTCGGATTTCTTGAGATTGAGATGTGGCTTTGTAATAAATTTATGATTTTATAAATTTATATGGATCCTTTTTGGTGCATTTCATAATTTGAATCAGGAACTGTGAATCAAATTCGAGTAAAAGATGAAAATCAGCTGTCAATATTTTCCCTATAAAAACATACAACGCATTGAAGACATTATTAGTGCTACGGTTTCCCTACTACTGATTAAAACCAACGTTATTATGGAGCGGCGACGTCATTTAAGCAGGGAAGAAATGCTCAGAGCCGTGGGAATGATAGAAGCTGGTTCCCGGCAACGTACTGTGGCTTTAGCTCTGAATACAAGTCAGAGTGTTATCAGTCGACTTTGGACACGTTACCGAAGCACTGGTACCGTGGCTGAGCGCCATGGAGGACGGTATCGCTGCACCACACGGAGACAAGACCGATACATTCAAATCTTAACTCGAAGAGCTCCAACAATAACCGCCATGATGTTAGCCGTGAGGCTTCATCACTCTTCAGGGAACTTAATTAGCGACCAAACAGTCAGAAACCGCTTGCATGAAGTGAACCTTCATTCCCGAAGACCGCTACGGGTACCACCTATAGCAATGCACAATCGTAGGATTCGACATCAATGGGCTCTTGAACACAGAAATTGGGCAGAAGAACAATGGCGTTTCGTGTGCTTTTCTGATGAGTCTCGTTTTGGTATGAGACCGGATACAAGACGTATACGACACTGGAGAACCCCTGGACGCCAACAGCGATTAAAATCCTGCCAGGAAGTCCATCCTTATAGTGGTGGAACCATCATGGTATGGGCGGGGTATTTGGATCGGCGGAAGAACTGAGTTGATTTGGATCAGAGGCAACCTCAACGCTCAAATTTATGCTGAGACGATTGTATCAATTGTACAAGTGCAAATCGGTCCCTTATTTCAGTTAATGCATGATAATGCACGACCGCACACCGCAAGAGTTGTAAGACAGACTCTCGCCGCAGCTAACATCAATGTCCTGCCCTGGCCTGCTCAGTCGCCAGACTTGAACCCGATTGAGCATGCATGGGATATGCTACAGAGAAGAGCTCTGCCGAATATGGAGGGTATCCAGTCGCAAGAAGACCTTTTTTTGTTGTTGCAACGAACATGGGCGGCCATTCCACAGCGTGATTTGGATGAACTCATTTTGAGTATGCCAAACCGATGTTCTTGTGTTGTTAGTGTTCGCGGTAGAAACACGGATTATTAATTGTTTAAGTTACCCAATAAAATTTTAAAGAAAACTGTTATTTCAGTCTTTTTTTCGAACTTTAATGTTAGTGGTTCAAATGTCAAAAATCCCTTTATTAGGAAAATGGCAAATTTCTTTATTAATGCAAAGGTGACTTGGTTTATCGTTACTGTGACAAACGAAAACACTTTATTTGATGAATCCTTAAAGAAAATTTTAATTAATATCAATCAGGAGAAAAGTTATTGCAAAAATATATGTTGATCCCTAGACACTTTTGATGTGTGTATTTGGTTTCATGAAAAATCTATTGAATGTATCTGTTCAAAATCAAATTATTTAAATTTTTTAATAACTAATCTATGTCCGTATGGTTTCACTTTTTTCTTTTTCATACTATATACGTTACTTATTTACGCCCAAAGATGAGTTAAAATCAGTGCTAAAATATGAAAGTTTTGACGTTCATAACTTCCAAATCAATATTTTTTTTCCAATTGTGCTTCCATACAGACCTAGATAATGATAAGACCAGTAGATACAATTTTTAATTTTGAACCTACACCGTCAAACAGAGGAGTAATCACCTTCATAAGTTTGTATGGAAGAATGACTGGCTTGTTCAACCTTAACGCTAGTTTTCGGGATATTATTTTGTACCTATATTTTTCAGTCCCAGATACCTACTTAACTTAATTTGCATTTTTTGACTAAAATGTCCGGACTTTTTTGAAATGTCAGGCTTTTTGTCAGGACTTTTCAGATTTCTAAATGGTAACCCTACCCACGACTCACTGTTCGTAAGTCGGAGCCGCCACCCCTGGGCCACCACTGCTTCTGGTCTCTTCTGATCACAAAACTAAAAAACACGTTTCATCGTAAGTAATTTTAAGTCGCAGAAAATGAGATAAATTACTGCAAATTGCATTTAGATAAGTCAACGTTGTTTACAAAAGCAATAAATCATTATTATTCCGATGGAATAGATCTCATTACAATCAATTAATTAAAGGAAAAAGGACAGATTAGCATACCGATCAGATCAAATGGACATTTACGTTCTGCTTGCTAGCTTCGAACTGTGGTTTTTGTTCTGAAACATAAATAAGACACTTTTTCTTATGGATATACTTACAAGAACACAGAAGAGGATACCGGCAAAGAAAACTATTTACATACATAACATCACGCCTGTAATCCCCGAAGGGTTAGGCAGAGGTGTAAGTACCTAATAGTACACCCACAAAACCCCAACAACCAAGCATATATCCAGACTCCGTGGCTGCTATGGAGAAATTCCCGATGATGAAAACTCAATAACGATTTACAAGACCCGGGAATCGAGCCCAGAAACCCTGGTCAGCAGTCGCGCTCGCAACCGTTAGACCAACAAGGCATGCAAAGAAAACTGTTACTTAAACAAACGAACCTAAAACATTAGCAATGTTAGTTCGGAAATTCTATATTTCATTGCTATTCTATTCCAGGAATGGAAGATATACTTCTGCTGATTGTTTGTGCGACAAATAAGGAAAATAGCTTATTTAGCTAGCCTGATACGATCCGTCACGATTTGCACTACTTGAACGACCAAACACGACATGTAGAACTCGTAGCGTGTATGAATGACCTCATGTCAAAGAACCTATTGTCATGGGCAGAGATATGAGGTTGAAAAACATGACCATAATGTGTGTATTGTGTGTGAGATACGGAGAGGCCGTAAAAAGGTTACAAATGATGGATAAAAACTAACCCGTAACCATTATTTGCGTCTTAATGAATGGTAATATTAGAAGTCAATAGAGACAGGAAAATAAAGTATGAACAACAAGCAAGTGCTATCTAACTTTGAACAGAACACTTCCACACAGGACGATGATTAAGTTCTAAGAGCTATATAAATCCAGCCTTGCGAACGTCAATCGACAACAAAATTCTTGTTACCATGACAAACATAAATATATCCGAACTCCAGAAATACCGTTTTGACCGCAAGAACGTCACCAAGTAAAACAAACACTAGATTCGGGCAAACGCCTGAGGATTCTTATAAAAACTAAGAAACTAATGCGTCACACGCATCGTACGAGACCAGAAACTACTTGAGTCACAGCAAACCAGAAGCGATCGAAAGAAAAAGCTGTTAATTATGAGTTAGTCACCGAACTGGTTAATGAATCAAGATCGGATATGGAAAACCACTTGACTGAAGAAATTGTGTTTGAAAACAACAGTGATGCTTGTGTAGAAGCAAGATGACTAACTATAACCACCAGCGCCACCCAATCTCGCAAAAGTTCTATTTTCGAAGTATCACAAACGTGGCCTATACAAGGGGTGAACAGGGTTTTTCCAGTACTTGATATTACAAAATCACTGCCCGAACTTCCGGTTGCTAAGGGGAACTGATGAAACAACGCTTTGGGGAAAATCCGTATGGTGAAGACCTTTCACTTACAACTTAAAATGAATGAGTAACTAATGCACATAATGGTATTGATGACATCTTGTAGTGCTAACTTTCAAATAGTTGGCTAATAATAATCCGACTGACCACAGTTGTTTTTGGAGAAAACTTCCTATCAAACAATGCACAAAGTTGGATAGAATATGTGAGGAATGTGAGGAGTGATATGAATGAGAAAGGAGTAAATGATACCATGCCGTCTGACAGAAGAAAATGGAAAAACAAAACTTGTAGCGCCGACCCTAAATAGAATGGGACAAGGACAGGAAGATAATGATGATGAGGTTTTTGACGACGATTATCGTTTAGAAACTACACCCATAGTAATAAACGATGTTGAATCACCATTAGAAACACACGAACATGTTACTATAAACATGTCATAAGCCAAGCAAGCCCTTCATATGCCTTCGTACAAGATAAAATGATTCACTTAACAATTATCCATGTCTCATTGGGGTCAGCCATCTTGCTTGACTCATCGCAGGTACGAAGCCTTTCCCCGATGAGTTTACATGCGAAATATTTGAGGTATGATATGGAAATGCAGAAATATCTGTCGAAGTGCATAAAACAGCTTAACTTTCGTTTGTTTCGCAAGAGACAGTTCTAAAGCATGGATTTGTGTTAAGGCAAAGATAAGGAAAACTTAATCATATGCGTAGAAGATCGAATTGGTGACACAGACAGCACAGAAACCATTGGTACCAAACATAAATCAGACTTAGTGCGAATAATATTGGGAAATATCTAACGAGTTTTCAAGTCGTTTCCAAATCTAGAATAAACGAAAGAGTTGCCAATGACTATAAACATAGAGACGAAACTGCTCTAATCACAATGTTTGCGAATTAAATCAGGATCGACGCCGTATCGATCGCGTAAATGCTCTCATTGTTTTCGCACTAAGAATATTTTTAGAAGTAACGTATAAAGCACTAACAGGATAGGCCATCGGCACCTAAAGAATGAATTCAGCGTAACTGCTGCAGGGACGGACTGAAACTCAAAATCATTCACTGGAAAGTACGTTATTATTATTTTTTCTTAAAATGGTCATGCTCATTTGAATTCGTAAACTGCTTGCTTCGGCGAATTTTGGTAACTTAAAATTATGCAGTGTGAGTCATGACTAGGCATTCTTCATTTCCTCTGTTACTGAGTTCCGACAGAATGAGGATTTTCGAGGAAATATCAAATAATTTTAACTCAAAAGCAAATTATTAAAAATCCTTTTTAAGTATATGAAGAATAAAATAACGTTGCTGTAGTATTCTTTGATTTTGATAGTGGAATGTAAATGTAAGTAGAAGAAACAGCAACAAGATTACCATAATTTCACCATTATGAAGACTAGACAGCTGATGCTGAATGAGAAAGATTATGTAAATGAAGTGCCAACACAATAATCAAAGCTGCAACTAATGAAGCGATACCTAAATAAGTACAGGCACCAGGTAAGTTTTAATTTAAACCTCGTATTGAATTTGCAACGGATAAGTCATCGATTCTCGAAAATAATCATCAAACTAGGTAAGGTGTTACTCATTGACCTGAATACATTAATTCTATATAAAAAACAATTACGCAAACCACCTCAATGAGGTTTTGATGCGTAAGCGCATTTTTATGCCAAACACTAAATTTTTATCGGTCCCGCATATAATCGACGAATTACTTTGAAATGAGTTTAATTGACGCATGCGAAAACGACAATATAAAAATACACAAAAGAATTGTAACATTTAAATGTGAATTATTTTTAGTACTCGTCGGTCAGCATCGATTTCTATGTAAGCATCGACTACATCAAAGGGTGCAAAGTCCACAAAAACTGCATTACACAGAAAATGTATGATGATCTTTTCTTCCAGATAACCTCATCCTCATACAGTAATTCCTTTCTTTGAAAAAATTACTGGTGTGAAAACCAACACGAACCCAATTCTTTGCAATTAAACAGTACTCTCAAATTGGTCGCACGTGGCAAGTTGTAAAATAAGTTTTGTTTTGACGTTTGCACCGCGCACCGAACGTTGACCGCACAGCATTGTTCGAACGGTAACGACCGCCGAAACGCCACCAGGGTTGCCAACAACAATTAAACTCAGATGTTCACGAGACAAGCGTAATCTGTGTAATACCCGTCAAGGAATCATGTTTATGTCACTATTTTTACACGTTACTGATTCCTGTAATTGGAATCAAAAGGTTAAAAATATCGTGAATTGCAAAAGATTCTGAAAATACTCGGATAATTGACCAAAAGAACTGCCAACACACAATTATTGTTCCGATGTATTACAAAACAAGCACTTACTGTCTTCAGAAATTAATTTTCTCTTCGAAACGAAATGGCAATTAAAGTTCTGCATCATCAACATTCAAGTTTCATGTAAAGGGACGATTTTTATTTCAGTACGCAATACGCAGCAACCCTACTAGTTGCAATGATGATCTGCAACACAGCGTTCATTGCCTCTACGTTTGTTGTTATTAATTCAACAATTAACATTGGCACTTGTAAAATAAAATAAATCTTGCATTTTCAACGATTACCTTACGAATATACTCCTTCGTGGCGGTTTAAAAGTATGGTGATGAAGGTGTTAATTAATTGCCCGGGTCTGACCGGAGGCAAATACAATAGCTCCTTAATGAGCTAAAAAAGTGAAGATTTTGTTAGTTTTTGGTGTAATATGGACGCAATCAGTAAGTTCAAAGACCGCAAATGTCTTTTCGAACAATGGTTTTCCTCAAAGCTGTCCTTTAGGTCAACGTTTGGCGAATGATCCAGTAATCCCTTACTAACTTAACGATTCATGGACATTACCGGCTTCAGGACAAACAATTTTCCTTCCTTCCCTCCCAAACAGATCTCCGGCCCCCAAATCCGTACATAAACGGAAACTATTCAAACCCAACGTCGAATGATTCACTGGCCATGTGTTACTGTCTAGTTTTATTAGATTGTTGTGTAAAAACTTGCCGCAGCGACCGTTAACATGACTCACGAGTAGCCAGTGCTAAATATGTCGCCAAGATCTGCGCTCAGCACTAAAGGTAGCAAAGGTCAAAGCAAGTTGCCATAACTTATAGAACTGTGAACGCCTATTCGGATGATTGGTTCATCGATTTGGATATTGAAGTGTGTTTTCGTTTGGCAGTTCTTAATTCAAGGAGCTTTTTGCTGAGAGACGATTTCTGGAATATACAGTCAATGATCTTTCACGGAAAGAATTGCTTTAGTTTCTGCGGCTATGAAAACTGGATCACTTTTAGATCTATCGTTTTTGTAACAATCAGTAAAAGATGCTAAAGGACAAAACGAAACTTGACAAACCTCTTCTCCTTGCTTCCTGTCTACTCTACATACATAGCATACATCAAATTCCTTGCTACCCTCATAGGCGCCACAGAACTAAATTGCCGTAAGAACTAAATGCCACAATAGATCTAATTAAATAACCCTCGTCTATTAGCACTGAAAGTCCTACAAGACGGTCCTTTAAAAGCTTAGCTCTAGACGTTGGCAGTCAGCCAGACGAAACTTGTCGAATAAATAGATATGGCTGCGTCTCCTGAATGTCCAGACACAGTTGGAGTGATGTGTCTTAGTCAGCTTTAGTGCTTGCTAACATGGCAGGAACTGTGATGTTTTGATCATAAATGTCACGTTGGATATTGCTTAGATAGTAGAAATTGCTTTCTGCGATTTATAGGCAGATAATATTAATGCTATTGGATATGCTGAATCCGTTAATTGTAATGTTTATGGGCTTGATTTATATTTTGCAGTATAATAATAAAATTATTTTCATGTGGAATGAACGCTGTTCGATCTTAATCATTCCAAAAGATGGACACAGAGGAGGCAAGAAAAGAACCTGCGGGTGTTGTGGACAGCATCCTACACTCCAAGCAATTTTGCACCGCAGAATCATAATTCCGAAGTATGTTAGGTGTTGTTCCATGAATGCAAACTAGCTTCCATAGAAGATCAATAATATAAAACGTTTAAGTGCAACATCACTTGCTGTTTATGAGAGCCATTACTTTAGACATTTTATGGGGTGAATAACAGTTATTACAGTTTTATGATGTCCATAAATACATTTCGCTTGCATGTGGAGATTATAGCAAAATTCGCGCACAGATCAATCCTAGCCTTTTCCCAACAATGGCGTCGGCTTCCAGTCTAAACGGATGCAGCTGAATATCAGTATTTTACTTGGAGCGACTGCCTATCTTACTTTCGCAACCCAGTTAGTACTGGGTTATCTGATACTGACTGGACTGCGTACAGATCTATGAAGCCACAATATTCGAATATCTGGGACAACTTATTGAAGGTCATGCTTCGAATCCGCTTCTATTGTGGTTTACTTCGACTAACAGATGTGTCAGTTTGGATTTACTAGTTATTAGTAATGCATCATAAAACATAGCTGTTCGCTGAAAAAATATGTAGTTCGTGTTGAAGATTCTTAATTATTTCTGCTGGCTTTTCGTTTCGTGTTGCCTGTAAATTAGTAACATCTACTTTACATTATACAGAACATATTAATTCTGTGTGCTGGATTTACCCGTTAGATTATTCAAAACAATTTAATTAACCTATCCGTACACTGAATATTTTTTTCCGGGAAACGACGGCATCGTTTCCCGGAAAAAAATATTCAGTGTAATTCAGTGCTAAAATAAAGTTTTCCCAGCAATTTTAACTTCGACATGGAATGATGAGATTTGCTCTGAGTATTCTCACGGAGTAAGTACTAATGTTGTTGCTTTCTTGACAACAGTTCTGTCACGCGTATTTGCCTGACTTCGGGGACAAGGTAATTACATGTGTTTTAAGTTTTTACGAACATGAGAAACGAGCGTATGAGGTAATCATGATAAGAAACGAGATAACTTTCCCCGACCGTGGACCAAGTTTTACGAGCCAAAGTTTCTTTATAAGGATATTAAGTTAAATATGTTTTCGTATAGACAGTTATTGATTCATAATTCAGGTCAATAAAAAGTAACTTAGGAGTTTATTTCGGGAGATTTCCAAACTTGCTTTTATGTATATATGGCTTTCAATTCAGACTTTTGCAAAGGTAGAGTTGTTAAGAGAACGGGGTCCAAAAAAAGGCAACAAACAGAAGCTATCGAACTGAGATAGTAGCCCCTACAGAATACAAATAATCCCGATCATTACGATCGAAGCATTGGCCAATGATCATAACTCAGAAGCTACAAGACAATAGCTAGCTCCATGACCCCAATCCATTGCGGTTACTGCGCGGTTAAAAAGTAATTATTACTATTGTGGCCACGACACGTACGGTAAAGATTTCATGTCATTATGTCAAAATCGAACACCAGATTTCCTCGCGAATGCATGAAGTAGAACTGGAATGGTTTTGGTTGAGTAATACTTGCAAGTTGCACTCTCGTTGAAAGAATTCAGAGTTGCATTTTAGATGTGAATGGTAGAACTCGTGGCTTAATAAGAACTGCCACTCAGGTCGATCTTTAGGTAAAGCTGTGCTTGCCTAGGTCGGTCTGTGGATGGGTGACCACCCGACATACCGAGTTTCCTCCGTGCCTCGGAAAGCATGTTAAGCTGTTGGTCCCGGCTGCCATATAGATAGATCTTTGGCAGTCGTTACAGGTAGTCAGTGACCTGAAATTCTGACATCCAGTCTTACCAAAGGGAATCGTATTACCTAGTATTAACTGGGTTGTGGGGGTCAGATAGGCAGTCGCTCCATGTAAAATACTGGTATTCAGCTGCATCCGGTTAGACTGGAAGCCGACCCCAATATAGTTGGGAAAAGGCTAGGCAGATGATGATTTTAGATGTGAATGGTCTTGACAAAGTACATTTCGAATCTCGTAAACAGGGAGAATTGAATTTTAAAATCATTGTTGATGAGCAGTTAACGCATTCAAAGAAGTCCAATAATGAAAGGAAAGAAATATTTAGTTCAAAACCATGTTTGCCAAAAGGTTCCACCAATCACCAATAAAAATTCAGGCGTGCCAAAGAATATCTAGAAAACATAAGAAACACATATGAACACAAAACTACGATTAAACGAAATCTTATCAAAAGATTGTGTAGTACGCAGTTAATATTAGTACCTGAATGACCAAAATTAGTCGCAGTACTCGCAATTATGCCAAGATTTCATAACTGGGCTTATATTGTATTCAAATTAATCTATAAATTAGAAAGTTGCTCTAAGTTGCTATAAGACAATCTCTGATAAAAGCAGGCACAATGTCAAGTTTCTGAGTTTATCGCAAGCTGGCCTGGTACGGTCGAGATAAGATTGGACTTCACTCGAGATTTCAAGAGTCTTAATGAAGGAGCACTTCAAAACATGTAACATGGTGGTAATGATAAACATTTAGAAATATTAATGATTCTGTTTCTATTCCTCACTCTAGCAGCCTAAAGGATGAACGCAGATGGCGAGGAACACGAGAGAAAATGAGAAGTCCGTTCACGTCTGAAAAACGTGAAAGAAAAACAGAGTGAATGATGAACGATTGACAGGAAACAAGGAAGACAAAAAATATGTTGCCCCGACCCCTAGTAATGTACGACAAGGGAAGAAGATGATTCATCGATCCAGAATTGCAGAATGCAGAACAGAGCTTTTACAGAAATAGAAAAGCAGAACCAAGATCACTGATTTTAGTACCATCCTCGTCTTCACCATCAGCAACGCCCAATAATCTCAAAGTTGAGTACAATCAAAATTAAATTATGGGCAAAAAGGTGAACAATTATGCTGTTATTCTAATGTGGGGCGTACACAATGACATTCGCACATTTCAGCACGGCCGTTGAACCACCGGCGCTTGGGCATAAGCATGTTACACCCAGTGGGTGGGCTGGCCGCACACAAAAATTTAATTATAAGCTCGTTCTGTTTATGGTTTTAGGTGGTGCTGGTGTTATAATGTTGGACAATTGGAAATTTTCATGCATTCTTCCAAGTGGAGAATGGCACTGGCTATCGAAGACTGGGTGAAATTGATGGAATCTGGGATATTTTTAATGAGAAGTTTCATATCTTTTCTCTTTAGCCAAATCTCTTTCTAATTTTGTATTTTATCTTTAGAAATTCTCGAAACATCATTAATGATAATCTCTAAATATTCTGCTTTTGTCCCATGTAATTTGAAGTCGACGCAACCTGTTCTCTTCTTCTTCCTCCTATGTCACTACCGTCAGGTCATCATTCAGTCCCTTTTGGTTCATAACATTCCCCACACAATCTATTAATCTTGTCTTTGGCCCTTTATCTATTGGTCCCTTTTAGATTCATGCAGTCACTAAAACTACATCAACGTAAAGGTTCAATATTATGTAAATCTCGAAGAACATTATGGTCACCAAGATCATTATTTGGGCGAATGACAACTGTATAACCAACCGGTATTTTGTTTCATTTTAAGGTGTTTTTATAGAGTTGTGTTGTTGTGTTTTTATTTCTAGTTCAACTTGAACTTTAATATTATCTAATACTTTTGGTGTTATATTAACGACTAGTGTAGCAGTTATATTATTGAAATCGTCGTCTGAATGTCTTAACGCTTCGAAAACAATTTTATTTAAACTGATGTTTGTTTGAATAACGTTTCAACCATAAAAATAACTCTAGTACGGTGATATGAGGAACGTTTTCCGGTTATGAATTGTCTGATATACGTTAAAGTGCACCCAAACAAGCACGTAATTAGTCAAAATGATTAAGTTTATCCGTCACGATTCAATAATAACACGTCCAATTAACATGTTCCATACAATTAATAACTACTATGTTGTTATTCAATTAGGAGCTGATAACAACGGAATGTCTGTCTGTCACTGACCTTTTAACGGCTTTAATTATATTATTTTAAAATATATAACACCTAATTATCTCATTTTAAGTCTTTTCTTTAATCTTAGTCCAATATCTAAAGACCTCATCCGTTAATTATGCAATCAGGTGAAAAATCTAGCGCATCATTTAAAGGCAACAGAAATGTAATAGCTTCTAAGAAAAGAATCTAGTTTGACCATCATCATCATCATCGCTCAGTTCAGACAGTAACCGTTATAAAGCAAGCGTATCCAAACACATTAATTACAATCAAGATCTATTTTAAGAAAAAACAAAACGATATAACAAAACCAGAAACATTAACATCCAAATGTTTATTCCACTAACTCAAACCTTTTTTTGCATTATGCCAAATTACAAAAACAATGGAACGAAAAGTTTGAATTTGGCGAATCGTTAGTAGCGTACGACATACGGACACATCCGGTAACGAGGCTGCCATATTGTCGTTGGTACCATTCAAAATTCGAAGAGGTGCGCGTGTGCCGGCCTTCGCCCGCTGAGGACGGGGAGTGCGGGAGGAGCGGGAGGGACTAGGGCTGTCATAGATAAGAATATTGATATTATTTATTAAAAATGTGTAAAACTATTTACTTATCAATGAAGTAGAAGGAGATAATAATAATGAACATCGCAGTGAAAAAGTTGGATTTCGACAAGAGTCATAGAATAACCTAATAGGGAAAATTTTAATTGCTCACAACTCACAACATGTTCAACATATCAATAGGAGTCTAATTACGGTTTTCCTTGTTTTCAAATCTATGTAGGTATAATATAAAATGTATCAGTTCAATAGACGATGTTTCTAATCCTAATTCCTAAGTTGATCGCACCAACCCTAACATCAAGACACGAACTGGTTAAAAAAGTTGAAACAACCACAGTCAAACGTTAAGTGATGTCCTTGACGCACCTTGCTACATTTCCAGTTAGATCACCACCAAAAGCAGTGTTTAATCCTTATCGTTATTGTGTTGGAGTTCAAAATCCCATGATGGAAAGATTAAGTCTGGACATTAGAATTCAGAATGGGTGGGTACTTGAAGTATAGTAGTTATTGGGCTAGCACAGCTGTGACCAAACAATTCATCATGGCGCTCGCCGTGAATTAAGTAATCAAGTTGACCATATGGTCACGAGCAAAGATGCTGTAGATGCTATTTTTCTACTCTAAGTACGTTATTATGAGGTCAGATGTTTACTACCAGTTGCTTACGATATGTTCAGAAATACTGTGATAGATGGCGTCCATACGATTACGGTAATCGTGTGTGCTTAGTACTGATTAGTCATAATTCACATTTATATAAACAACGATATAAAATAGATTATGTACATTAATTAAACGTGATCAAAGGTTGCATTGAAAACTTAATCATCCGTCTAGCAACAGCAAATATATGTAGAGCTCTCTTAGACACGAATGTCAATAGAAATGATACGAATGACAGATTCCCGCAAACGTCAAAAACAGCCGTGACGATACAACAAAGAGTTGAACCTATCACCACAAAAAGCATAAACAAAGAAAGTGCAGGGTAGACGGAGAAAAGAGTACAAAATAAAATAAAAGCCACGGAACTGTGGACCCGACTCGTTCGGCGAGTGACGACAATGACCGGCGACCACGTAACGGAACGACCATTATGAGATACTCAATTAACTGAGAATGGAAGGATTTACTTAGTTTTTCTTCACGCTCTTTACCTGGCCTAGCAGTTTTATTGAAATTTAAAATTGTAATAAATTTGGAGCGGTGATTATGGCAATATTCACTCCGAAGAAGGATCAGAAGGATTTCCGGTTACTGATGATGATGCACATGAAGAGAAAGAGTACTTAAGATCGGTACATTTGTAGATATAGCTGGTTACATCTAGAATAAGAAGAAAGAATCTTAAGCAGTTTATTATCATCAGCCTACAGGATTCCACAGTCCACTGCTAGACATAGGCCTCCTCAATCGGACGCCACCCAACTCGATTCTCAGCGACTCTCACCCAGTTACTCCCAGCCACACTGCGTAATCATTCTTGAACAGTTATACATCTTTTGACTTCCTGCACGTGATCACTTTATCTAATTATGCAACAATCAGATGACCAACAAGTAAACTATGCATTTCTTTCATCAAGTATGGTAATAACTCTATTGTCCCTGATGACTGTGTGAACTTAACACAATGACCTTTGTTATTAATGCCTCAATGGATATATCTCACAAGAAGTTCGTATCTAAGAAAGTCATGAACTTGAAATGTAGGCTACCGAAGCCTTCCTGGTTCTCGGCAAAAGCACGGCACAATCCGCCTATAAAGTTCTCACATCTGGGATAGATGCCTCTTCTCTATGAGAAAAAATGGACTGTGATTAACCACCATGTGATTCCCATGCGGGATCACGGCAGATTAGTAGACGTCCATTTGAAGTTAAAATTTTAAACTTCAACCGCCAACTCAAAATCAGGACGGTCATACTTCTTAAAATCTTAAAAGCCGCCGTCTGGTTCGAACCCGCGACCCATAAACAAAATGCCAGTGGCAACGGTACCGATACCGGTTTGTGGATCGCTCGCCTCGACATATAATATCGATCTTGTAGGGAAAGACGATTGAAACGACAGTGGAGAAGATATTACGTCTGTTGCTAACAAGGCGTTACTGATAAAAATGTATAGGAATCAATATACTATATTCGATCATTTGTTCTGTGTCTGGGTGTAATTTATCTATAATATGTATGTATTTAGAAATATATAAGTATGTTTATCAGTTGTCTAGTACCCATAACACAAGCTCTGCTTAGCTTGGGACTAGATGGCGTTGTGTGAGTTGTGGAATATTATTATTATTATTATATTGAGAACTTACTCTGTCATCTGTGGTCCTAAGATACAACCTTTGTTAGTAATACAACAAAGTTAGTACCTAAAGTTTTATTTCCTTGGAATGTCTTCCAAGACAGAACGTATTTCCAATCAATCGTTGAAATTAAATTACCTTCACATCAAACCTTTGGTCCTAAAACATCATGTTGTAGTAGATTAAAATCAGGAACTTACCTGCGAAAAAGAAAGAAACATTATTAAACTTTTGTTAATTAGTCAAAGTTATTTAATACAGCTTTAGCCTGCGGCTCCATTCATTTTAATGTTCAATGCCCAGCTACTGCATATTATTACACCACAGCTGAACGGAGTCAGTTCTGAACTCACGACCTTTTTGCTAGGTAGTTAACACCTACCAAGTTGTTTATTATCGCTTTAGATATTAATTTAAAGTTGCTGTAAAGCCCGAGTCGAGAAATGATCATGCTGTCGATGTCGTAAAAGCTTAATCAGATAGTCAAGCAATGCTTTCATATAATAATAATTTAATATATTTGATTACTATGGATGAAAGAGATTGAAGAGTGAGAGAAGATAGATAGCGAATACTATCTGTAAATTAATGACATTTGTTTATCATAATTTTATATCTAAGTTTATAAGGACAGAAGGAGTATGAATAGCAACTCCCTGAAAATACTAGGATTTGGAGAGACTGTATCATACTGGAGTGAAGGTCATGCCATGATCACTAATTGAGAGAAGTCTTGGACCACCGAACGTGCATGGGATGTTGTACTAAGCAAGTAATGTGAGCATTATATTAAAAGAGAGAGTGTAAGTGCAAGTATAGGTGCAATAAGGATGTTTAGCACGTGCGACACAATGCTGGGAACCAATGACGAGCCAGCGGCAACATGATGTCACCTCCACACAATAGATATTAACAATAGGAAGAATTGTGACACCTGTGAATATTGTGTTTGAAATATATGGTATGAGGGAATTCAAGAAATGATCAACAGGACATAATAATAACAAAATGTTATACATTTTATGTCAAACTGTAAGGCCGAAAAGTAACGAAGATGAAATGTCTAAAAATGCCACAGCATAGACTTCAGAATTGGCAGCAATGAATCGAAAAGTATGATGGGACCATCGAGATTTAAGTACTAACGTACTAGAGAAGACACCGTAAATTCCTACTTTGTCTCGTTCAACTGCGGCGATCGCGCCGCACCGTCGCCGAAGAAAACGCGTAAGTGCCGTGATTTACTTGGCGCTTAAGACCGGAAACTGAACTAATTTACTAATTTACTACTTTTCTTTACCTTGTGGTAAATTAGTTACGGTTTAGACGAATTGTTATTATTTTAGCGCTGCAGCGAACTAAAGATTCAAATTACGAAATAGGACAATTCAGTTATTTGACGTAGCTTCTCTAGTACGTTAGTACTTATATCTCGATGGATGGGACCGAAATCTTTGACCAATATCAAGTACAGCAAGAAAAGTGTGATTTATAGTAACAGTATAGTGGTATAGTTACCGAAAGTCGCATGAGTATTTGAGTAACTACTAACCCATGTGGTAAAGCGTACCTCTTAGGGCCTACAGTCAAGTAAGTCAAACGCTTCTGTTGGGTCGATGACGTACGACACTTCCAAGTAACATTGAGTCATCATGTTATTGATATGTGGATCGATTTGCGAATTGACGACGGCTACTTATTATTCCCAAGGCAATGTCGGTGCATTAAACTATTATAATTTCTTAGTAATTGAATCGATAAATTTCCAGAAAATCTTCATGCAAGGACTTTGACTTCTGATGGTAAACAATTAGTAGCTCAGAAATCAGTTTTTTGTAATCTTTTCCTAATGTGGTCTTAATTATGTTAAAGAATGCTGCTGACTGCTGACACTAAACACGAAATAACTAAGATGAGGCACCAAACTAAAGTCTCAAGCGGTAAATATACCATGACATGACTGATTAACGCAATCTGTTTTCTCAACGTTGGTAATAACAACTTCGGATAAGGCAACGCTTGAACCTTCACAAGGACGCCTACATAATAATTGGAATATTCACCGCATTACGGAATAAAAGATCGCAATCATTTAAAACTTACATCAAGTACAAATGAACAGTAGTAAGTTAACGAATCGTAAAAGGATCAAAACCGGAATGGCATACCGTCAGAATGTTAATTAGCCCTTAGTTCTCTCACACGAGGCATTCTGGTACCGTTATGGTGGTATTACACCACAGCGTGGTTGCATCGCGCCCTGTCCTGTCTGACCAGATGGCATTAACGGCGACCCACTTCTTGAAGGTCCTATACCGGCCCGACTTATGCCATGTAAGGCATTACATGGTTACGCAAGTCGCTGATTCTGCGCGAAACTCTCGTATTGTTCATATTTTATTATGTACAATTAAATGTTGGAAATTTTACCTTATTTGGCAAGTAAATTTCGTTTGATTAAAACATAAATCTGGCAGTAAAACTCAAATATGGTAAAAAGACATAAAGGGCGAGAACTGTCTAGATTGCTATCTGCAATGCAATGACTATAATTCAGAGGTTTTACGTGCAAACTGTTGTCCTTTTTATGGAGCAAGACCAAAAAAATACAAACACCAAAACTGTAGCTAAAAGCTGCAAAACTTAATTAAGCATTAACCGTATCATTGAAGAAAAGAATGCCACAACACGATTTAAAGCTCGGTATCAATATCAAGCTGAGAATCAACAAAAAATGGCGCTTTGCTTTCAATGCGATCGTTGATTGCGCTCCAAAGCCGTTTACAGTTAATCAATGCACCATGTGTAATGACCAGTCGTGGCCGGCACGTTACATGGTATGGCATATGGCGGCTAAAACATGGCCATATAAGGTGGCACATATGGACGACATGGTTTGTTCGACGAATCCAGCGGTACATGCGTTTGTGACAACTTTTACGGACTTGATGAATGGACGTGTCAAAGTTACGAATATTGAAGTCAATGAGACTGACGTGGATTGTAATGTAACGCTTTCGAAACCGTTTTGGACAACATTCGCAAAATGATGTACTACAAGATTCATACACCAGAATTTGATGAGGTAAACTTTTTGAAATAACTGTTCGATCCGCTTCATATAACAGTAGTAAATACAAGTAACAGTAGTTAAGCCCTTGCATGATTTAAGACGATCTAAATCAAGCGAACTAACGAGCTGACCTTAATCTCGCAGCCAAGGGCAATTCATGATCATGACTCTATGCATTGTGAACTTTGACCCAACTAACACACCGTATCGAGAACGTTTAGTTGTATTCAGAGCGAAAGGGCTGGAGAGCATAGAACACAATGATTTTAAACTAGCTTATTTTGCTAGACATGTGAACTTTGATATTATTATGTCATGTAGGACTAATTTTGCAACCAAAACTATTTTAATTGTTGCTTCAAGAGTTTTGATTGATCGAATTAACGAATTATTTAAATTTTGCCGAATGGACGAATCTCCAGACGTGGCGCCATATTACCAACCGTCAAAGCACGATGAAGCGTAATTAACAACAACTTAGCAATATGTAAAATAAATGCTACAATCGAAGCTCTAATAACAATCACTTATAGTTATAATAGATCGTCAGATCGCTCGCAAAAAGCAATAAAGACTTTAATTAACAGATGTCCTGGACAAAGGCAAGAGCTGATTATGCTACAGTACTATCAGATATGTTGTTGAAAGATTTTCAACCTTATTTGATGCAAGTTAAGGTATATGATTGTGATGTGTTTGGTTACGGTTGGCAGGTCAAGATACTATGAGCATGTGCTTTGTTTGAAGCACCTCCCGCGTTGATGTATCATCGTTTGTGGCGGTAGATTCGCTATATTCGTACGAATTTACGCAAAATTATTATCAAGTCTCCTTGAGTCTGTTCATTCCATTGTTTTATTTTATTAGCTTTTTTGTTTCCCACTGCTGGGCAATGGCCTGCCCTTTCTCCTTCCAAACCTCTCTATTATGTGCAGTATCTGGCCATGTAATAACACGGCCAGTTATAATAAACCGGTAGGGTTTAACATAGCCTACTAACAATTTTATAAGAGTCGTTCAAATTCTATTTAAGACGTCAATTATACTGAACGGCCATACTGCCATAGTTGAGACCAACACAGTAATACACCACACATTGTTGAATTAATTCTATCTAATGAATTAAGGGATAATTTTAAAGCTTCTACTAAGAGGCCATTAAAGCCATAACTAAGGTATATTTTCCTTGTAAATTCGTATAATGTTACTCTATTGTAGAACTTAATGCATGTAGCACCATAAATTATGGCAAATGTGAAATAAATACTTAATAAAAGAATAAATTCCTTGTACGTACGCTATTAGATGATAGTCGATGGACCATTGACCATATAAATGTATTTATACTACGAATAGATGAACATGAAACATCGGGACCTCAAAGCAAACAGTAATCATGGTTAATATTACGTTTACAGTTTTAGTTACAACGAACAATCGATAGTTTTCATTCATTTCGTTTCCTTCTCTAAATATGTTCGTCTCGTGCAGAATGTCAAAGACAGACAAGACAACAAATAAAATGGGGATCGATTTGAAGGCTAGACAGAAAGACATTTCTCCCAGACAGGTGTATTACTATTGACAATCAAAATGGCCATAGCCTCAAAACGTAGCCTTTAAATTGTAAATAAAAATAATCAACATAGTTAACGAACCAAGTTAGTACCAAAACCGATTAAAGAATTAACCCAAGGTAAAACGTTCTGAATTCCTTAAATTGCAGAAATACAAGAATTGCCTCTATTGCGTTCACACTCAAGAAATTCTAGCGTTTCCTTCCGATGTTCCGAGGAAGTAGTTCCAAGGCAGCTTAGAATCAGACATTTAATTAAAAGTTTCCTTGAAATAGTGATCTAAATAGTAGTGTTTAGCTAGGATGCTAAAACGAATATTCATGTAATGTGTGAAAAAAATAAAACCGACTTCGACAAAAATAAAACACAAATAAGTGAAAAATAAAAATCAGCTTCTGAAGTCGGTGACTTTTGTTTGTTTGATTTCATGTTTTTGCCACCGACTTCTGAAGCTGATTTTTATTTTTCACTTTTTTGTGTTTTATTTTTGTCGAAGTCGGTTTTATTTTTTGTAAAAAAGTTTTTATTTTTCACTTTTTAGTGGTTCACATGTGCTTACCCCTTCACAACGTACCGGCGTGATGTTATGTTATGAACTGGTGTAAACAATAGACAGACATGCGATTTCAGCAATCCCAGTCCATTTGCTATCATTTATTGAGGAGTTCCGTTGTCTATCTCCGAAGTACTTCATCAGAATATGTTCACCAACCTTTGTAGTGAGTACAGGCGTGATATTATGTTGTGTGATGGCGTAAACAATGCTTAGATATGCTATAGCAACAATCGCGGTTAATCTGCTGTTATTTATTGAAGAGTTCCCCCGATTTCTACAAGATCCCATCATCAGATATTGAAATGGTGACAATGGGACCATACGGGAAGCACCAGCTTTCAAATGAAAAAAGAATCATGAAAATCAGTTCAACCAGTCGCAAGTTATGAGCGAACAAACAAAAAAAAAAAAAAAAAAAATACAGTCGAATTGATAACCTCCTCCTTTTTTTGAAGTCGGTTAAAAAGACTGTAAATGGGCGTTTCTCTGCTAACTGGAAAATCGTCCATACAAGACTGTCCTAAGCAAACCGTGACAGGGGACTGTTTTTCTGTACTTTTGCACAGGAAAACAGGCCCCTTATAATCAAAAATACTTGTTTTTAACAAGGATTTTGTTTGTTAAAGTAATTAGTCTTTATTTTTCTTTGTAATTCGTAAAATATATTTTTTTTTTTTCATTTTAAAAAATGACAGGGGACTGTTCACCATAGGACTGTTTTTTTTACATGAATACTTAATAAAACAAAATCATTTAAACATATCAGATTAACCAAACAGATGTGGCTACATCCTAGATAAGTAATCAATTCAAAATCTGCCTTTGTCACACATACACACACACATGCACACACCCACTCACATGCGCACACACCCACTCACATGCACACACACCCACTCACATGCACACACACCCACTCACATGCACACACACCACTCACATACACACACACACACAAAATTGTATTTTGTTAGATTAGTTTATTTTTTTCTCTTTCTGTTATTTGCTTATTGTATCAACATTTTGTAAGGGAAGAGCGGAGCCTTCAACTACAGGCATTTTTGATGCCTAAATGAAGACTCCTCGATAAGCAATTTGATCTAAAATGATACGTAATAAACATATTTTATTTTATTTTTTATTTTATTTTCTTTTTAACAAATTTTCATAATTTTAACTCTTAAAATTGTATAAAATAAGTTAGCCAGGGGACTGTTTACGTAACGGTCAAGATGTGTAAGTTCACCTACAGACGCTGACGTGGCACTAAAAAAAATGGCTGCTTCTCGCTTAGCTCCACAATCGCACAAAATTCACATTGATTACTTTCTGTATCACGATCTAAATGCATCACGCCAAAACAAAATTTGACTTCAGCGCGGTGTTAAAATTTTAACAGGGGACTGTACTGTTTCAATAATTTGAGGACAGCATTCGCACATAGATATTTTGATTTAATTTCAATCGTAAAAATATAATTGTTATGTATTAGATGCTTACTGTTATATAAAATGTATTTGTATATTTTTTATGCAGTTATCAACAGCAAAAAAAGAAATATTTGGTACAAGATTTGTAATTCTGGAAAAGGGACGCACCAGGGGACTGTTTTTTGAGGTGTTTGAGGTTCATATTCTCAAATATTACATATTAAATTGCTGAATACGCAGTTGCATTCCAAGAATACGTAATACTATGTCGTTATTGACACAATTAACTGAGAAATATTAAGTTTCACAACGTAAAATTAGCTTGGGACAGTAATTTTCCAGTTAGTGGAGAAATGCCCAAATACGATGTGTTGTTTTCAAAATGTACTTGACAACCAAACGTCCTTTATTTCTCCTGAACCGAGTAGGCAAACAAACAATGAAATCATTATTACAAAACTCAGTACACAAAGAAATGCAATTATCTTTGACAACGAACAACAATATTTGCAAAGGCTTTCGAGAATACCGTTCCCCAAAGGGTCGGAGCGGCTGCCTATAAAGTCTAGCCTTTACGACGCACCGTCTAGACACCAAGCACAACAAATTAATACATTGTACAACAAATGGACAACCATAAACATAGTGTGTGAAGTAATCAAGACTGCAGACCGGAAGGTTTGTAATGTATTGGCAATTACCTAATCGATGCTGCAGTGCAGTGGTTGCCGGTTTACAGATAAAGTAATTTTTTGCATGGGCTAAATTCCAATTTGAACTCTAAGACCGTGGGTTCCAAAAGCCCCCAGACTTTTCAAGGAAATTTCAAAAGGCTTAGTTGATACTTCCCGTGACCCAAGGGCTTTTACCTTGGCGAGGCTTAGCATTGCCATACAACGTGGCATCGACCTGCCAATCTCTTGGGGACATTACCAATTGACAGCGTTGAGGAGGAGTCTTTGTACACGATTGGGGAGAAGCCCAAAAGGAGTGTTATGACGCAATTTTTTAGTATATTTGAGTTAGTTACTTTAAGTTATTTCATTTATTAGTATTTATTTTATTGCTAAAAATAAAAATAATTTGAAAACATAACATCAGGCTGCAGACATGGCTAATGCCATTACGATTTACGAATCCCATACATTTAATATGAAACATATTGAATAAACTGTGAGACTCATACAACATACAGGCATAAACATTACAAATAATACGATAATTCAACCCAATACAACAACACTGTACTAATATTTTCTTTCCATCTAAACACACCAAACTATAATGTAGGTTACCTCACTGATTCAATGAACTAGAAAGACGTGATGATCTAATTCCACATTAATTATGTAAACAATGATTTTAATTTAGCTTCTGACATGGCTTACTTCTAACACAGAGAAGGTTAATTATGCATAAATATATTTTACAGATTAAGAGACTTCAAACACGACTGAGTCATATGATAAAACATGCGAACAAAGGAAGTGTTTTCTAAACATCATGTGGTGTTCAACAAGGAACTACACCGGGGCCATATTTATTTTGCATAATCTTTGTATTGTACGAATTTTAATATTTTAACATTCTTTTTTGATCTAGATAAATATTCTAGCCACCTTTACGGAAAATTACGTAAGGATATTTCAATCGGTCACGACATTGTGCATTCCGCACATATCAGATAACATAGCAACGTGACTAGACCAAAAATAACTACATACTCTAATTATAGGGTATAGCTATAGATATGGTAGAAATTATTCCTCTAGTGTAACAAGGAGTTTCATTCATAGTCAATTATTCCATATTAATTTTGCACGCACGTGTGGCCGGGCGATCGGCGATCACGACTCACGACTAGTGGAAGGTCGCAGATGGTTTGAGAATGGGTGAATTGAATAGATTTGCATTGAAAAATGTAAGGCTTTGATTTTACCCCGTTTTGTGAATCAAAAGAGATTATGACAAAACATATTTAAACCTTTCCTGCAACTAAAGTCCAAAATTATTGTAAAGTAAAAAATCCCAGAGCCATTTTTCAAATGAACTCATTGCAATTGCGGACGTCCCGCGGTTTCACCCGCGTAGATCCCGTTCCCGTGGGAATACAGGGATAAAAAGTAGCCTATGTTACTCAGGGTGAATGTAGCTTTCCAAGGGTGAAAGAATTTTTGAAATCGGCCCAGTACTTTTTGAGCCTATTCATTACAAACATACAAACATACAAAAATAGGTACAAATCTTTCCTCTTTATAATAGTAGTGTAGATGTATGGAGGTTTACTACAAATATGAATAGTGAGTGATGCACAATGGACCAGAATAGGTTATTGTAACGCACGTAGGCAAAAGGCAGTAATCAGTTACTACGTCAGCAACTCAGCACTTTAGTTATAAACTAGCTGATGCACACCACACGTTTATTGCAACAATGACTCCTAACTCACCTACAACCTTCCCTACAACCTTTGATAATCCATCTAGTTTCGCACATAGCTTCAAAACTGGCATAATCGCCCAAAATATTATGTTTATCATCAGTTTCATTCATATTCCTGGCACCTTCCTCCAGAAATAATAGAAAACAAACGATAAGTCATGCGTAACGTACAAATATAACATTAGATCGAAGACCTCTCCAATGTTAAAACATCGCTTGCATCATCCGTCTATAAATAGATCGCCTGGACTATTAGAAACAGATAAATTTTCTATATCGTCGCGCGTTCCCTCCTGCTGGGATAGCTAAACTTTAAGATATATTTATCAGGTCTGCCACATGTAAGGCGTATTCTGCACGCTAGTATTACTAGCTTCAATGATTTGCAAAGGACTTTCCTATTTTAGTCCTAGGAGCAAAGTCCATCAATACTTGACAATGCAGCATGCAATGCAATGCTAAAACTTCTATCTTTATTCCAAGGAAATCCATATGGATTTAACTAATCTATGGACTGCGACTCGGGCCTGACAAAATCTGACTAATGACTTCGTATTTTCTGTCGAGCAACGGAACTTTAATTAAGATTAGACGATCGAGAACGATTTGTAAATCAAACCAGTTTCCATCGATTTAAAGCTAGCTTTACAAATAACGTTTGAATATTATTTTAATAACAACATATTACCCACTTCAAACATTTCACGTTTTTTTAAGTGCTTTAACCTTTTTTTAAAGATTATCCCAAACGCAATTTGGCTGTTGGCAAATTGGAGCTTTTAAATCGTGAAAATGCACTTGCAAAGATTTTAATTGGTTCAAGCTCATAAATCGGTAGCTTTATGTCTGAGAGTCAATAATACGAGATCAATCTAGATAAATCAAGCACCACTAATTGATAAACTATTAAAGACCACACTGTTGTTTTTAATAATAACCGAGAAAGTAGTATATAGACTGAGACTCCAATGCTAATACAAAATTATAAAATCTAGAAATTGAAAGTAGCCATTCGAAAAGTTGCATATTCTTTTGGGGCACTATGCTAAGTAATGCAGATGCCTGGTCCATTGCGGCACCAATATCTGCAGTGCAGGAGAGCCCTATATATCACCGTCCATAGCTAAGCTTTCGAGCGGCTGTGCATAGCCGCAGGCAACATTTTTGCAACTGAACGAGCTGGAAGCATTTGCGCAGATAAAGTTGTTTGTGAACGCAAGATACAGAGCAATAAAGTTTACTTGTTAAAAGTTGTTTACTCGTGAAGGAGTAAAACATTCTATGATTGAGTTTGCTGTACAATATTTCTCGTTTGTATTTAGTCACGTAACAATATTAGTCTTTACATCCAAATCAAATTCTAAACCAAACCGACCAATAGATCTAGATTCAGTATGATTTAAACGGTCACTAATTAATTCAGACTTTTCTATCCATCCAGAAGTGACTCCTAGAAGTTGCATGTAAACTGATATACCAAAAGCGACTGCAATAAAAAACCTCCTTGCAATATCATTGGCAAGCCATAATCCATCAGTGTTATATTTCAGCACATTACCATGTTGCTCGCTTGCCAAAACAAATATACTTTCCTTCGTCAGACGTCAACCATAATGTATTTGACGACCACAAGATGGATTCGTGATTTTTATTGAGGTATTAAAATGACTTGTACGACGTAGTAGGGAAGAAACATCGACTCTGTGGGTTGAATACGTGATGGTCAGTTTGAGGCCGAGGCTCCTACAAGGTTTTCCACATAGAATTCTAAGTGTTAAATGACGTATTTATTGCTTGGTTATAAGATGAGACTATGCGTAATGATCAGACTTTGCTTTATACTTAGTGGAAATCATAATAACGATGCATTTCGGTTCAATCTACAAAATAAAGAAAACAGGCATAAGTCACAATAGAAAGCGCAATTTTTCACCATTCCCATCTGCTACAGCACCTGTATTTCCCCGTAAAATTGTCACCCTTTCAATCAGAAAAAGAAAGCCCCTAATATTTTGTCGCGAAGCCCCCACAATTCACGAGCCATATGTCGGACATATCCTGCGCAAACAATCCGTCGTCTGAAAGTTTCATAACCCCGTCTGCACCTACCCTGCACCCTATACACCCCCAGGGGGTGTCTGCGAGGGGTGCGGCTTGTTCAGACTTTACTGCCGATTGCTTTCAAAGTAGGGGTAGGCAAATTAATGGATGACTAAGTGACAACTGTTGCTAGTGCACTATTTGGGCGCGGTTGGCTGGATGAAAAGTCAGTTTTAACTGATTTATTACATTCGGTTACAAAACTTTTTAATTTCCAACCAGACCTGATATAATTGCCATACGTTTTAAATTTGTTATCAAATAAACTACGTAAGTAGTACAATAATTGCTACCATAAGCAAGTACTAAAGCAACACGTTTCAGTTCAATCTTGATTGAAAATGAATACGTTGACATTTTCTCTTTATTCACATCATCATCGCTGTAATTTTTAGTATTTCCTAGCAACCGTATTTAAATAGTCAGTGGTATCAGTTGCATAGCAATGCTCTTACTCATCCCTCCTAGTGCACTTATCTCGACAACAAGGCAATTGAAGCGGCCACAATGACTGACGCATTTCGCTAATTATGTAACTTACATTTACCGCATACCGGTGACTGAGGAAAAAGTAAAAAACTAAAACCCGACTACGACAAAAAAAACGACGCTGAAAAAGTATAAAACAAGATTTTCAGGATAGAAAAAAAAGAAAAGCCGTAGTCACACGGTATTAAAGTGTTTAGGTTGGTACCTTTATCGTGTGACTACGGCTTTTCTTTTTTTTCTATCCTGAAAATCTTGTTTTATACTTTTTCAGCGTCGTTTTTTTTGTCGTAGTCGGGTTTTAGTTTTTTACTTTTTTTTATTTAAACAATTTTGGTGTTAATTTTTTTTTACTCTTGACTTTTTGTCCGCTAGAGGGCGTGATTTTAAATTTGAGCAATATTTTGGAAATGTACAAGTGAGGCCCTTTCAAATGATACCAAACACGGCGTATTTATCTCCATTTTTATTTTTTAAGCCTTACTTTTTGTCCGCTAGAGGGCGCCGAATCGCTTTTTGTGACACGTCACGTAGCCTATATTCAGCGGAAAATTAAGACGGTTCTAACGATACCTCGTATGTCGAGTTCCGATAAGTAGATTAGAAGCTATGAGGGAACAGATGAAGATACACACATACATACATACAAACATACATACATACATACATACATACATAGCCAGTCAAAATCATAACCCTCCTTTGGCTTTGCCGTAGTCGGGTAAAAAGGAGACTATTCTGTTTTGTGTTTGGTTTAGTTTTAAGTGGCTGATCCTAAGACACTTCATTATCATCATTATTTCTGTCGAAAGGAGTCTACTGCTGGACATAGGCCTGCCCCAAGTGTCGCCACATTGACCTGTCCCGTGCGTCAACCAGCGGATCCCCGCAACCTTCACCAGGTCATGGGGTCACAACTCGAACAAATTATAATTAATCTTGAAAAAAACACAATAGATGGCAGCATAGGTAGCAGTAATGAAATTAACAATCGCTTAAATGCGTTATACGGTAGATTTCGGCCGAAATAAGATTTGCAAAAATCAAAAGTACCATGTTTAACGCTTATTTATCTATTTACACTCATTTATCACGTTATTTCAACAAAAAAGGTTAAAGGATGACTTTTACTTCAATTCGTACCCATAGATTGATAAAGTCGTCAAAAGTAAGCCATCTGTAAATCATTTTCTCTAGAGCTGTTTGCAATAGATGGCGTTTTACTCAATTTGCCACATACAATAATCGTAACTACTGTATACTTTTAATTAAATTTAACCATTAAAAAGCATATGTATTACTATTGTTTATAGAAATATAACACATCTTATAACATTTCTAAGCGAAATAATTACATATTTTTCTCATTTTACTGAACCCGAAAGTTCCGGAACTACATAACACGAAACGTGAACTCCTAGATGGCGTTGTAAAACTCCAGTCTGTGGCAATTAGTGCGACGCTGGTGCTGCCATCTGTTGAAATAATGGAGGAAAGAATATAAAACGAGCAGGGAGGTGTCATTTCTTTGTATGGGATTGGGTATCTGTACGAAGTATTATAATATCTGTGACCAGGTCATCGGTCCTAAGACACTTACTTGCTTACTTAAAGCCAACACGATGAACTCAAATGCCTCTAAAAAACAAAAACCTTTAAAAGCCGAGACACTCTTATCTGGTCGACTGGTTCTACCAACCACGACATTAACCCTGGTATTGATTAGAAAATTGTATTCATGTGAGATTCCTGCGCTATCGGTGCGATAAGGGGCTGATAATATGGATAGCGTCGATTGTTCGAGTGTCGGTCCACGGCGCGAGAATCGACAATCCGCATGTTCTATTTTAGATGCCACATGCGGATTCTGACGCTACTTGGGAGAGGCCTATGTCCAGCAATGAACTGAGGTAGGGAGACGATTGAATTATTGATTCCAATTCTGGAGATGGGTTTTGGATGTCAGCAATTATTTTTTTTTTGTTATAATGATGCCTGCCCAGTTTCAATGACTGGGATCGAGTATGAACGGGATACGCAGATTTATTCTTAATAACAACAAAACGTCCATGTAAACCGAGCTATGGTGTTTTTAATTAGGATTGTGTCTTATAGCATCGTATTGGATGTATTGTCTGTGATGTTGCTGTAAGTAGTGGTAAATAAATAAATAAATAAAATAAATAAATAAATATACGGTTTGAGTTACAGAAGAGTTACGCAAAGCTGATAAAACCATTATTATAAAGCTATCGTAATTTCCGATAGCACGAAATTGGATTTATTGTCAACAAAGAGAAAGCCTATGGCGTTTTTATAGAGAAAAACACGTATCCGCAATTCCCTATATTGAATACTGATAAAACAATAATTAAACTCACGTTGTTTCCGCTGGCATGTAATTAGATTTGTTATCAATAGTGATAGGCTCCAAAATCAGCTGAATTAATCACTTTGTTATCGAACGACCTTGCTGTATCAGAAATCTGCCTTATCAATGCAATAACACGAATTTACCGACGGCAAGATTAGTACGAATCCCGGATTTGGTATTTTTAGAATTACTTAATAAGACGTTTCGTTGGTCTAGTGGTCACAAATGTGACAGCTAAGCATGGGGTCCTGAGTTCGAATTCTGTGTTGGGCAAAGTGTTATTGGGTTTTTCCATCAAATTTTTTTTAGTAGCTGTCACGGGATCTGAATTCGTGTCCGGTTGATGGCAATAGGCTCGCCACCTGAGACTTAAACATAACCGGCGAAATGTGCGTATACTATTAGGTACACCTCTATCTAAAGTAATCATATAGGTACACCTCTATCGTTATGTTAATGCATTTTATTTCAAACACATTAAAGCTTCTCTGTAGCAGTTTCGAAAAACACCGTTAAAAATTCTATTGAGTTGCAAATTTTTCCCTCACAGCCAGAAGCGGCTAGGACACTTCATATAAAATGCCAGACAGCCAATGACCTGACAGTTCATGAAAAAGCTGTTACAGGGTGAGGGTGGAAAGACTTAATGAAATATCTATGATAATATCCGCGTGGTGATTAATCCTGACTCCATGAAAGGCCGTTGTTATGAAATATGTACATGGCATATTCGCGTATCTCACTTTATTTTGGAATGGATACTCTTGCTTTTGATTGATAAGGAAATTTTTTTTAGATACGCAGTATTTTAATTACTACTTATTGTAATCATAACCTTATTTCGATTGAAATAAGCACATTTATTATTTGCCATTAAACAGGTAAAGTTGCAAATAAACACACAAGCATCCTGGCTTTATGCTATTATTCAGTATTATTAGAATTTTGCATATTGTCATCAAATAACGAATTATTATTGAGTATCGACTATCGAGTGGTTTTGAGGTCAGTGACATAATATGCCTCTATGAATATTATAGCTGTAAAGGGCAAATGAGCATAGCGAAAATCTTTTTGGCAGTGCACAGAAGTCGAGGAAGTGCTAGAGTGAGTGGATTCAGAGGAAGGAAATTATTTAGCTGATGAATCTCATCCAGGTAAGCAAGAGCATCTTGACAAGGGAGAAGAAGATGCATTAGGTGATAAGATGATGCAATTCTGTCATATAGCTAGACGTCTAGACCTTGCTATAACAGTGTTTTAGAACCAATTCGATTACGCATACATGAGTTATCAGCCGTGAACGTGACTACGATAGTTACCATCGATTGAAGCATTTTCTTTAGTAAAGGTAAGTTTAGATTAATACGACAATTTCGTCGGCAAAGCTGGTATGCTAATTACTGTTTTAAAAGTTTCTGTTTTAAAGATCTTGGAAAACAGTGCAAACGAGAACGACCTATAATAAGGAACGAGAGGCGTAGTTCCTTGTTCTGGATATCATCAAATTAAAAGATAAATATTTTTTTGGTCCGCAGCACGTAAATACTTATGTGCGTCTTAATAACACAAACAAAAAAAACATGCGGAGTGAAAAGGACCAACAGTCAACTTTGCCACAAGTACCAGGATGTTAGAACGTCGGTGGTGGTTCAAACGTAGCGTACAAATATTCGCGTGGGCCGTCCCCCCCTCAGCCCCCCCGCGCCCCCGCCAGGTCAACGACATCCGCGGCCGTTTCGGCCGGCGGCGCGCCTCACCTTGACATTCATCTCGAGCACGACGCTTTAGCCAAACGTTTGAATTAACTCGAACAACTTTCGAACGCCGCTTTAGAATTAACCCTTCTAGGGTATCAGAATCTTCTCTATCGTATGGTGCCCTGGTACATGATGCTCGTTCTAATGAAGAAATTGAAATTAAATCTCGTTTCTCTGCAAGATAAAGAGCGTTTTGTAGCAATCGGACGTTTCCTATCGCCATTAAGGATACGTGTGACTCATCTGCTAAATTGATAAGTAACGAACAAAGAGTGAGGTACTGTAAAACAATCTGCATATAATAGAAATATTTTATATCATGGAAAAACCTTCAAGGAACGCATCGGCCTACTGGTAATGACGTCACCACGTCACCCATACTTGGACTTACAAATCCACTAATCCGCAGAGGTCAACACTCTTTAAACAAGAAAATATTTTTGCGTGTAAGTACTCGTAGTAAGTACGTATACAAACTCGTTTTCCTAATATAATGAAGTATTCGCGTGAACTGTACATTTGACAAACAGTTGGACAGTCGAAATCCGGCAGAATGGCAATAACAAGGGGAACTCAAAGATTTTACACAGTGTGGTTATTCTGGCAAAAGTGGACGTCATTTCACGACTAGCACAATAAACCATACGTTCAGAATCTTATCAATTTCAAGCACTATCAAAAAACCACACGAATCTGCCTAAGATTTTTTTCATATGAAATCCTCTTAAGTTGACCTCATATTTTGTTCTTCGCGATCGTACTCAGCTTACACATTATTGCTACATAAAAAACGGCATTAAACCAACAAACGCCTTAGGGGGCAGAGAAAATGAACAATAAAAGCAAAAACGTGGGCCAATGGAGACCACCATTGTTAAAAATGTGAGTCACAAAAGGAAGTTATGGCTGCAATGGGACCACCATGGCTTTGAGGAAATGTATTTATGGCGAAACAGTGACCTCATGCAAACTTGGGCAAATCTTGTTATTTCGACGATAGTTTTAAAGATCTGACACCGACAAGGAGAAGAAAACGTGCATGAAGATAATGAGTTTTGAGGAACTGACTTTAGTTTGCAAAAGAAGATAGCAAATCCAGAGCTTCAGAAAAGTAGAAACAAAGATACCTAGTACCATTCTCAAGTCACTTAATATCGCCAACTATCAGTAAGAACACTCTCAGGAATGATAAGCCAAGGCAAACTAACTTCAAGTCCCAACAACGAAGTTATTACTTATGCAAGTATTTTGGAATTAATCATAATTTACCGTTAATCATCCCACGCGAATCGTGACTATTAATAAAAGGAATCAAGTTAGAATGGACCCGTAGGCGACCAGCTAAATAACTTGTCAACAAGCATTCTTTGAGTTCTTGGGACACCTGGTTGTACGTAGATAAATAAGTCAATTAGCAAAGAGCTTTAGTTCAGGGTACAAAATAGTTTGTAGCAATATATTAAATGCTTCTGAAGGGGAGTTTGTTTTAATCTGCAGCTAACGACCTACTTGTGAAGAGATTAACTATAGGTCTCAGAGGGAAAACCCAGGACTAAAGCTGCTTCTACTTCTCAAGTGGGAAATATACCACACCTCCCCTCTTGGCGCCGTGCACAACTAACTGCACGCTCTTGGACTTGAATGAAGCAAACGACAGAGCTGTTCAGGTTGCTACGTCGGAAAAAATCTGATTCATTGATTCGAGAAGAAGAAGAATGGGAAATCTCTCGGTGTCTTCAACTTTTAAAGTAAAAGAAGTTGGTCGTTTCCAGTCTCTCAAATCAACTGCTCTTGGAAACCTGATTACAACCAACAGACAATACCAGCAGTCAGCACGTTGTAATCTAGCCTTCAGGCATATAAGACAGCATGATAAATGCTAAGTCTAGCTGTCACTGCAGCCGTCCGGACAATCGTTGGCGGTCACCAACTCACAATGAATGCTGGCAGATCTTTGTCATGTAAATCGAAGGATTTCACGCCGCATTAATATCGCGAACACGGCTTTAATTGATGACACTTATGGTTGCATGCAGAGTGGTACTTAGACTAGGAATAATTAGTTTATTGTTAGGTGGAACATTGTGATGTGGAAGCTATTTCGGCTGGATTTTTACTTCTGGCGTTCATTTTGAGACGATTTTAATTCAATTTTGGATATTGGGTGTGTTTTCAAGAAAGGGAATAAGTGTACTCGGGTCTTGTTATCCGTCAGTCATGTAGGAATTAGAAACTGGGGTAGACAAAGTATAATAGGCTTTTGCCCTGTAGCTCCATAAGTCCATAGGAAGGGACCTCGAAAATGAGGCCCTATCAAAAGGTGTCTTCAGCTAGGAAAAAATACTACAGTGAAACCTGGTTAAGTGAGACCTCAAGGGACCTGAAAATTTGTCTCACTTATAGAGGTATTCTACTTACCCAGTGTCTCAGATATCCAAATCTGTCTCATGGGACCTCAGCATGAGTTCCAGTTATCTAAGAGGTTTCTCACTTATCCAGGTCCCAGTTAACCAAGTTTCACTGTATTTAATTTTACAAGCTTTCCGATAATATCAGGCATGAAGCGAATTTATATTATGCATTGAAACTAATTGGGCACGTGACGGCGATCGATCGATGCGATGTGTTGAGACCAGCCGTTAGCCATGTAGGACATTTTCACGTATTTTACTTTTTCTGTCAGACTGTCAATCTACAAAAAGATACAAAAATAACACGATAAAAAGGCGTTTTTCAGGTTATTTCATTATGCTTGTGCAATACAATTTAATTACACCATTTATGCAAAGAGGTCATTACTGAACTGGGTGTAAGCTGTAAAAAGTGAGCTGTTATCAGATAGCTGTGGACGTGACAGCTAAATATGGAGGACAATAATGTACATAAGCGTATGTGCAAGCTGTTACGACATAGCTTGACTTGTAGACCTTTAATGAAATGTTGTAAGTGAGTGCATCTGATGTAATTACTGATAGAAGATGTTTTATGTGATGTAGGTACACAGTCACACAATTACAAAGTACAGCATCTTTGGAGCTTGGAGCACTTAAGTTTGACCTCAACTGTGACAATAATAATTACTTTTTCCGTCGACATTCTGAAATTGACTGGTTTCATGAAAGGAATGAGTTTGCAAATTACTCAACCATTTCTTATACAGAGTGTACCCTATTATAGTGGTCAAATAGAATCTTTACCTTTTGAAAGCCACTTTGTCCTGCTTTAAATGCATTTATTGAAAGAACCATATAAAAATGCTCAATGGCCAAAACCTGCATTAGTTTAGTAATTAAATACAACCTTTTGCAAAAAATCATAGGAATTCAATAATAATTATAACTACTAAATTAACACAATAAAATAAACCGTGCCAAGGCAAGAATATTCATCCTCTACAACAATTATGACAAAACTTAAAAATTATTTAATTGTCAACTCAAATACATATCAACTTAAAGGGGTAATCAGAGTTGACAGCCTTATAAGAATTTGTAAATTGGTACAATGTACCTATTTAAGGCCTGTTTGTACGACCTGGACATATTAGGTGAGGAATAATGTGTCATAAGCTTCACACTTTCATGAATAGCGATGGATTATTTTATAATGGACCATATGGTCGGCAACACTATGTTGTAGTAGAGGATGGTAACCATATGTCTGATCTTTACTGGTTGGCAATCAAGTTTAATGGAGTTTTTTTATGTTAGTAGGATAAATGTGATAAAAATGATGCGAGTTGTATAGAATAGTGTGCAAGTCATTTTTAATTAAAACCTTCACATAACTTAATATCTAGCTTCGCTTTTCTGTTACTATTTTTAACCGACTTCTAAAAAAAACTAAAAAAATACTGCATTGTCCACATTATGACTCGTGAACCACTAAAAAGTAAAAATAAAAATCAGTTTCTGAAGTTGGTGGCAAAAAAATGAAATCAAACAAACAAAAGTCACCAACTTCAGAAACAGATTTTTCTTCTAAAGTTTATTTTTCACTTTTTTGTTTTTTTTTTAAGTTGGTTTTATTTTTTGTTAAAAAGTTTTTATTGGGGGTAAGCCTGCCACTCTGTTCCCAACCACTGCAACTCGGAAAGAAATTAACAGTAGTACAGTGCTCCAATAGGTCTCGACAAATCCTAGAAGAACTATTTATGTTATGTTTTATTTTCCGGTAACTAGACTTATGAAGTTATGTTACTTATATTATTTGTTAACACAACATTTTGTAACAGGCTTATACAACTTTTTCAAGTGGCAGGAAAACACATTACTTATCTTCTACTAATATCAAGTGCGGACTTAGTGCATGGCCAACAGATAAAATAATAATCAATATAATTCCACTTAAAACTATGACTAATACAGATACATTAATGGCCAATTTTTATATCAATGACTAAGTATTTATATTTTTGCTGAAAAAATATTAAAAATAAAGAATACAGATAATAATAATCTATTCCCGTAGCGATTGTGACAAATAAGGTAAGGTTGTGACGATGATGTCATTATGTCATTACTGGAAGTATGCATATTTTTATGGAATTTATCCTGTGTTTGTTTCAATTAGGGGTACCTGGAATAACTTGTTAAATAATATAGTAGACAAGGAAAAAACAAGAGTAAAACTTAGGACATAAATAAGTCTGAGTATATTTTTTTACTTAGCGTGTGTCCTGAATATAGTATTTTGATTTTTAGATGTAAATTCATGCCAAATATTGAGTGTGGTGAGTAGCGACAACTTGTATCAAAAAAATGGAAACGTTCTAATTTAGCCTTTAATAGAACCAGTATAAATGTCATGTAATGGATTTGCAAAATCATACCAGTCTGCATTCTGTTACAAATAAAATCTTTTAAGTGTAGTTTGCTACTAATTAAATGCTTCGGATTGTCTTTGCAACAAAATCTTTTTAAAGAAAATAAAATAACTATAGGATTTAATATGGTTTGACCAGATGTATGGGGTATGGAGAGGCCTATATCCAACAGTGGACGTCTTTTGGCTGAAATGATGACGATGATGATGATGATGACCAGATGTATGAACTTGGACATATGAAAATTTGTATGTAATAATGAAGCAGACAGTACTTTGTAGTTTCTGCCAACCCTCATGAGGAAAAGACTTAACTACAATGTATGTAAGCTACAATAATGACCAAAAAATATTTTAAACATAATTACTAACTCATCAACATTGTTACCAAAAAGGTTTGTTCAAGTTATGACTTCATATTTATGTAAGAGTGATTCACGTTAACCTTCGCACACTCTTGAAATATGGTTATTGGTAAAAAAGACTCATTAGGAATAGTTATTTGGTAGTTAATTATGTGCTTAATAGTGTGTGGTTTAAGTTGGAGGTAGATAACTACTGTCTACTAAGTCACAAGTAAATAGAATTCTTCTGGGTTAGCTCATTACATCGTCAACCTCATCTCTGCCCTTAGGACAAGATTAAGCTCAAGAGAAGGCCCACATCATATAAAAAAAAAAACAATTTTACCAAGAAGTATTAACAATGTTGCGGACTTGTGGAGATAAGATAGTCAGTTGCTCCATGCAAAATACTGGTATAGGTTGAGCTGGAAGCTAACCTCAATATAGTTAGGAAAAAGGCAAGGCAGATAATGATTGTGTTAGTTAGGTGTGGTTTTTACACACAAGTAAAAGCAGCTACTTATGAGTCATTTCGTTAAGTATAATAATATATTTATTTTAAATTATTACACACATGATACTCAAACGTGAGTGGGTAAATGTTGATGTACTATAGATAGTAACTCTGGTAAAGTTCCCAATTAGTATTTCATTTTATAATGTCAAAATAAAAGGTTGAGTTGTTTTAGTCTGGGGTAATGTCGAATTGGTGCCTGTAATGGTCTAATTGAAAATAAATGCTTTGAGTTGAGTAACATGGACCACTCAATTTTATGGAAAGATGCCTTTTGCCAGTAATGAGATGACAGAGGCTTTAGTTCAGATTATCAGTAAGTATATGCTGAGTAATCAGTGCAGACATGTGTATCACCATGAAAAGATGTAGGACCAAGCTAAACATTTTCTTAGTGCATATTTTTGGCAAGAGTAATGAACTCTTAGTCAGCATTTCAACCTTATTTGGGTTTACATTGATGATTAACAGTGTGAAGATAAGATAAGAATCCTAAATTCAGCGATAAAGATAACAAAATGAATGTTTTCAGTAGTTTTTCCTTGGAGTTTCATATATTATTGTACCTGTGCTTGGGATATAGAATTATAATACTCACATAAATCAATCCAGAGTAGTATCTGTCCTTGATGTTGTGCAATACGGACGCCTCATTCAAACAGGTCAGCTCTGCCATGTCCTCAACTTTGTCGAACTTGGGAGGGTTCATCTTCTGGATATCATCTTTATTTACCAGGATACGCTTCCCTGACTCCGCTATCTCTACCTCCAACTCATCCCCTCGCTGTTCCCCCTTGATCCCCGCCGCCACGAAGCCCTGGGACTCGTGGGGCACCCACACCAGCCTCTTCTGCGTCCATTCCGCCTGCGTGGCTGGGTCATTGAAGCTGTTCCTATCCACCGACAAGTACCGGAGCTCCGGGTCGTTCCTATCCATGTCCACCATCGCGCCGCCTGATCACGCCGCGCGGCCCGTACGACAGCTCAACACCGACACTAGATACCACATTAATCGGTCACTAAGACCGGCACACCACAACACACGTTCCTGCTTATTGCTATACACACGGCGTTGCTCTGTTGCCTCGCGTTAGCCGTGACCGCACACGGCGCTGATACGTACAAAATGACGATAGCGCGGCTGGCTGACAGCACAGACGGCGACGGTTACGGGTAGGAGGGATGGACCGGTCGACGCCCGATTCACGTTGATTTTAGCCGAAATAAGAACACGATTTTCGATGTTTTACTTAAATAGAAAGTTGAACTTTATAATATCCGATTGATGGACATGCATTAAACATATTCACACCGTAAATAACAAAGAATAATACACTTTCGTAATTGAAAAACAACTAAAATAAGCTAACGACTTGTCGCCGACACTTCTTTCTTGTCGTCAAAGTTTGATTTCGATTACACTAAATGTATGATGAGTTGACGACCGTTAATTGTATTTCTTTTTGATTGGCCGTTACATAAGAAACATTACGAATTCTATTCAGAAACCAATGACGCGGACTTTTGTCAACTGTCAAAATAATTGTAGTAGAGAACAAATTATGGATGCGTTCATGCGTTCGCAAAAACAAAACTTACAAAAAAGAAAATCGGATACACATCCACGAAGAGTATAACATTGTGATATATTTTCGTAGATTAATAACGTGCAATAATTTTATTAACACGATTAGTTACTGTTTATCATCCTGAACGTTACTATGAAACTGAATATTCAACTATTGCGCGATTCTTTTTAAAGCGTGATGTCCAGTGTAATTTTAGTTGGATGTACATACATTGTTTGACGTTTTCGTGAAGGGTTCGTTTACAGCCCGTCTACCCATGTTAGCATAATATAGTACTTACGTGTGATACGAAACACCATGCTTTTGCATTTGCAGATTGTATGTGGCAGATTAGTTATTTTTAGTCACATTTGTTACGTAATGTAAAATTAGCTGACCGCATAAAAAACACCACACTGCGCTCCAGAACTCAAATTGCCGACGTAGCTTATAAAGCTGCGAGACTGAAATGGGACTGGGCAGGCCATGTCAGCCGGATGCCACCGCAGCTGTGGGCCCGAATATCGCAGGACTGGAGCCCTGACACAGCTAGACGGGGTCGCGGTAGACCGAGGAGAAGATGTCGGGACGCCTTGGATGTCTTTCTGACCAACTGGCGAGAAGAAGCACACCATCGGAAGAAGTGGAAAGAATGGGGGGAGGCCTTTGCTCAGGAGTGGGACAATAACGGCTAAATAAAAAAAAATAAAAAAAATTGTTACGGTCGCGACTCGCGAATCCTATGTGATTTAAGATCACCCTGACAATTATCGGTAAATTGACAAAACGTAATAAAAAAAAACGAATTTCGCAAGCTACCTCCTAATGATTAAAATCACCAATACAACCGTCTCAGTTCATTTATGTCTCTTGAGTAACTTTTTGATGAAAAAGCATTCTTGAGACTTATTTATGAATTGAGACGGTTGTGCTGGTGATTTTTAATAATTTTACGCATTAAATAGACATTTGTTACTGCCGTGAATCCTATTTTATTTCAAATATGACTTGACACTGACCGGGAAATTGCAAAAAACGTAAGTAATTCGAACGCGGTCGCCTTCACCGCAAGATGTAGAGCGAACGAAGCCAGCCCGAAAAGTTTTGCACTCCAACTAGGATAGGTAAATAGGTTACATTGGGTATGTACTTTTTTCTGAAATACTAGATAACTACTTACACGCGTAAAGAAAGGGAAAGAAAATATTTATGACACCGTACGGCGGGATGCCTGTTGCTAGAGGGAGATAAATAAACATCTTCAGTTACATCACAGGATAAGTAATAGTCAAATTACATACTCATTGGTCGAGCGCATGAGTGACGTCACGTGACTACTAACTTCATGCGCCGGCCGCCATTAGACGCATCGTCGCACAAAATAAAATAAAATAATGTAGTTTTGTAAACTTACGCGTGAAATGACACATTTTTGTCTTTAACTTTTGGGGTATAATTTGTACATCCTCTGAAAACACACGACGGCATGTTTTCTTTATGTTTTGCACAAGTTTTCACACACGATTTAAATGAAAAACAAACGTAGCGTCGCGCGACAGATTGGTGCGTGACTGAGCGCAATGTGGCCAATTGGCTTCATTTCATGTTGCCATTTTAGAGTGCGGACAACGTATCTATAGTTTTATACATCATTGGCTGTAGGCATTTATTTCAAGGACACGGCCGAGTCCCACTACTGTACGATATTTATACTGTGGCTCGGCTGTAGTAGCCTTAAAATATCCGAACGTGACTGTTGTACCAACATCAAGAAAATTATTGTTCTGTCAAAATAAATACAGTTTTAGCAATAACAGTCCATATTACAAGAAAAATAGAGTTTAAATTAAAAGGTATGAAATGTGTGTTAAGGTACAATAAAGATATGCAAAAACAAAACTAACTATCCAATCCAATGACAATCACCCCAAACGCACATGAAAAACAAACTACAATGGATGAATGGACTATTTTATTGGCTTCAATTTGATATTCGGAGTTATCTCAGTTCAAGGAGAGCACGTTGATAATATAAGTGAGAGGAGATAAAAGAACAAGAATGATACAATTTTTATCTAAAATGTTTCCTAGTGACGTTCACGTTGTTATTTTCGACATTCGACTGCCGGCGTTCAGTCAGAGTACTTGTAACTTGTAGGTTACTTAGCAGATTACATAAAATATTTTTTAGTTTTTAACCATGGCTTACATAGTAGATATGCGATCAGATACCGTGACGAAGCCCACTGAGGCTATGAAGCATGCCATGGTTAATTCAGCCCTGGGTGACGACGTCTACGGAGAAGATCCAACGGTGAATGCTCTGGAGAGCAAAATAGCAACTATGCTGGGAAAGCAGTCGGCCTTATTCGTACCTTCTGGAACCATGGCCAACCTCATAGCAAGTGAGTGGGTTTTTCATTCAACACATCGCATCGTTATGTTAGTGATGGGACTCTTACTTAGGCTGAATGTTCATTTCGTTGGCCCAGTTAAGTATGTCACCTCCCTATTTAAATTCACTGTTCCAAAAATTGTTGTCTTTTATTTGACTTCCGCACAGTTCAAATATAATCATCGAATTGGTTTCCGGTTTTCGGTACATCAATACTAAGTAACTTTACACTACCTACCTAGGTACTCAAAGTACCTAAGTAGATATTGCACAATTTTTGCGCGAAATTCCTCATCGCACCTGCTTGCCTAATTTATGCTGGTCCAGTAAAGTAGACTGGTATCATAAGCAACCGCATTCGATTAGGAGCATATAATTAGTTTTTTTAGCTAATGCAAGTAGCAAACTTCGAGAACCTACTGACAATAGACGAAGGTGGTGTAAAACTGCAATGGCTACTATAGGTAATAGTTTCCCTAACTAAAATATCTTCAAAATGTACAGATACTTACAATGATATTCTAGTTAGGTAAGACCCAGTAAGTAGGTATCTAGTTCTTTACCGATGAGAATCCGTCTAAAACAAATTTTACGAACCCTCTACGTTTCCGTGTCGTCGGATCGCAGGCATCGAGTTACTTCATCGTGGTGGTTGCTGAAAAGTTTCATGACAATAATTTAAATAGAATTTCGAAGAACTGTTAGGTGTGGTCAAATTTACCTGTCGGGGTTGCGAGACTGTGCGAAAGAGACACCGTGGCCCCGGAACACTATGGGATAAGAAGGAACATGGCATGGGTCGATTTTAGTCAGTATTTGGGGGCATGAGGAACAGGGTGTAAAGTTCCTCATCCCCCGTTGAAAAGGGAGGATTCTCCGACCGGACGGGTGTTGTGTCCGGCGGGCTAACTGCCCGACATTATGTAAGTCGGGAACTCCTTAAAGGCTTATGTCGCGGATAATGTTGATAGCGCGATGTAGGATTTTCTGTCGATCGTTGTTAGTACGCAGGTGTTGCGATAGATGTCGCTAGTCGCCACAAGTACAAAGTCTGATACACCCTCTCGCTCCGCAAAAAAAGGTATGGTTACATTTCCTACCCTATGGCCAGATTGCCCGATCCCCGAGCACACTGTTGTTTCTTAAAGGAATTGAGAAATATAAACGACTTATTACTAAATACCACGCATTGCCAAAAGTTATTTTCAGTCACCAAATTAGGCACAAAAACACGTACCTATCACTCTATTGAACAAAGTCGATACAAAAAAGCGACAACTATCAACTAGGTATTCCTAATTCTGTCGCTTTTGCTACAGGAATGGCCTTGAAACTTCAAGCATTTTAGGTGACAAATTAAGCTTTAAAAACCAAATTATGGTAAGCTTTCATTGTACAATAAGCTCATATAAAACGAGGTCGGTAAATGATTATTGTAGCTTGATTACCTACTTCAATCAATAAGAATACCGAGATTACCTATGTCGCCGTGTGTACTATCGAGTTCACCCAACGGACAACGGTCGACCAGTTTTCAACCTTATTTCTCAAGACATAAAGGTGAAAAGCAGCAGACCGTCAATCAACTCCGTAAGTAGTTCCTACCCATAATTAATCTGTTTTGAGTTCATAACCGGATTTTTAAAACAAGACATCCACCTGTATTTACGTCGTAGCAAACCCGTTGCCCAGTATCGGTTGTTACGATCTAAATAAATAGTGTCATCATTAAAAATACCGGTAAAAAAGAATATTACAAACAAAGATAGGCGCGAAAAACCGATTAAACAAATAAACCTCAATTAGAAGAGGCCCTTAATACCAGCCCAGGTACCTCGAAAAGTCTAAAACCGTTTCAGACTTCTCGAGGTACATGGGCTGGTGGTACTAACGGCCCCTTCTTTGAGGAACTCCATCATTTCTCCTCTTGCTAAAAGCACGACGTCGCCCCTGTAACAAAAACGTGCCTGAAGATCTTAGATTTCTCTGTAACGTACATTTTCTTGAATGGTTCCATCGAAACATCAAGACGAAAGTCTATGACCAGTGTGTGTTGCCAGTGATTACATACGGGACCGAAACGTGGACGCTCACAATGGGCCTCATCAGAAAGCTCAAAGTCACCCAAAGGGCAATGGAGAGGGCTATGCTCGGAGTTTCCTTGCGTGATCGAATCAGAAATGAGGACATCCGCATGAGAACCAAGGTTACCGACGTAGCCCGAAGAATCGCCAGACTTAATGGTTCCATCAGATGGTGGAAATTTATTCGTACCAAAACCACGCTTCTTCGTCTTGGGAAAACTAGAGGCTCAAAATCGACGCATTTTATGGACTAATACTCCAGCCTTCTGAGGAAAAATAATCGGAAATTGTACATTTTACTTAGGTATCATAATACATTCGTCTTTTGTTTTGGTCAAGCATCGAACCGTTTTAGTTTGACTGCGATCACCTTGTTACCTTGTCCTATGAGCCAGTGAATGACCCGTAATTAGCATGACTGCAACAATTAAAATTATGGCGGCTACCCTTGACGGATTATGTGACGCACTTCAATAATTAAATAGCTACTGACTAGTTATTTACAAGGATACAAGCTATTTACTAAACATTTACTGCCTCGTATGAAGAGTATGAGGTCCTGGATTTTGTTCCTAGATCGGGCAGTGTTCAGCATGGAGTCTGCTTTTTTGGCCGGTTGATGGCAATGGCTTGCCCTGTATTACATGGGACTTAAATATATCTGGCGGAATGTAGGTGAGCTAAGCACAGCACTGCCTAGCCCTTCGGGAATTACAGCGTATGTGTGATGTCATGTTACATGCGTCATTGTGTACTAGTGCCCAGTGCTGTCCCCAGCGCAGCGCCGGCCGCGGGCGACCGACGGCCCGCGAGGGTGTTGGAAATAATACTTGACTTGTAACATACCTGACTTGTAACCAATCAGGGTGTCTTCAGTGCGGATTGTTATAAAGAGATTCTGCGACCTTGGCACAAGGTCTAAGTTCTAAGAAGGAACATGGGTGGTTTTTAGTCAGTAGAAGTCCGACACTCTCTACCGCTCCGCCCAGAGCGGGAAGGAAGAGTCATTTGATGATTTCCCACACGGCAAAAAAAAGGGTGTCTTCACACGTCATAGTCTTCATGTGCAAATTTTCATCTAAATCTGAAGAGGAGAAAAGGGCAACAAAGTTACTTCACATTATAATATTCGTATGGATTGGCTCCACCAATGATGTATAAAACTATATAATACGTCATTGGGCTCCACTGTATCTTATTGCACTATATTTACCGAACACTAAACCCGCCTCATTATGCGGTGCTAACGGACGAATACTAGAGCAACACCAATCGATCGGTCGCCTGGTTGTTTCCGCAGTTTTTGCTATCGTAGGTTTTGAAAGTATATTGTAAATCTAACTCGTCTTATTGTAGAACTAGAACAATATGAACAGCAAGACTGCAAGACTTATTCATGAGGGACTTTGGGTTAATAAAATAAAGAATTATTAACGCTTAAAAGTGTAAAGCTCCTGGGTCCAGACGCTGGACCCTAGAACTGGCAGGAGGCCTATGCATTCTTTGTTCCTTGATAAATCAAACCCTTCTTGGGATCATACAATTTGCGCAGTTGCCGAGTGATGCATTGGAGTTGGCTTTCATAATCATGAGAGCTGTGAGTGATGCATCACTTAGCAACTGCGCAAATCTTTAAATAACCGGTTCCAATTCATTATAATTTATAATATTTCCAAGTCATACTAATAAAATTACAAATAATAAACAAAGTCCTCAAGACGTCCTCTGGCTACCTACAAGATGATGATAATGTACGTGTTTCGACTTACGAATGACGGGATGACCACAATCATTTGCAATCGTCTTGTGAATTGAGTAACTTACGCGGTTGACCGTTACGGTGACAAATATAGCAGTTGACGACCAGTCTTCGCACTTTATTAACACGTTTGGCTGATTGATTTATTGATACAAACGCATAATTCAAGAAACACGCACTTTCAAACGAGGTGAATACGGGACGCGAGGGAGAATCGAGAATTCTAAACGAAACTTTGAAAGAATTTATAGCGTTGTTGAAATCAATGAATAGGTACGTTTAAATAACGTGAAGTACTTTTCTTGTTATCTCTACTATTCTCTACCGAACCTTCTTGCTGTGTCTATTCACCCCCTTTTGTCTGAATTTTCTATTCGCCACCGGACCCCCAAGAAGATGGTCTCCTGCTTCTCAAAAGACAGAACTCAAAGGTGTTGTACAAGTTGAAGAAGACAATTTATGCGTCTCATTCACGTCTGGGTCTACCTAAATTATTCCGTGACGGAATCGAACCTGGGGCACGTGGCAGCTAATGGGCACTACGCTACGCACCAAGGTCGCTATGTCGTCGACTCGAGCTCAGTTGCCCGGCAGAACAAACTGTAGTGTAAAAAGTTGCAAGCTCGTGCCACCGACGAAAGTTTTTCCTCAAAGATTGTCCTCGTGAAAACTGTGACTCTAGGATAGGCCACCCAAAAATAAAGAAAAATCCGTGCTCGCAAATATTCAATTAATTCGGTCTTCTACAGACTGTAACTACTTCGAAGAGTGTGCCCAAGAGAAGAGCTCCTCGAGTTCATTCCACCACCTCCCTTCTTTCATCAGGAGTCCAGACGTACTGCAGGTTTTACCCACACCTTTTTTTTTGGACGATGGGAAATCATCAAATGTCTCCTCCAGCTCTGGGCAGATCGGTAGTGAGTGTCAGACTTCTACTGAACAAAAACCACCCATATATGTTCCTACAACAACAACAACAACCCGACAAGATCACCCACACCTTCCACACATTCGTACAAAGCTCATCTCTGTCCTCAGGACAAGATTGAGAGAAGGAAAATGATGATTTACGTTTGTTTGTGCTAATTTATCAATGTTTATTTCAGTAATGGTGCATTGTAACAAGCGCGGCTCTGAAGCGTTCGTCGGCAACCAATCACATATCTACAAATATGAGCAAGGTAATGTTATTGACCGAAATTGTTCATATCATTGCGCAATATTTACCTACTTAGCTTAAATGATGATAAATCCCATTTTGTGATGTAACGTCAATAACATAATGTCATGACAAATCGCACTTAGTGATAGAACAGAACTTGCTATCCTACAGTAAGTAGGTACCTCCCTCCGGGTGGGTACTGATCATTTTGAAAGGTTTTTGCGATAGGTGTCATCGAGAAGTAGCTGTACTGTGTGTCTGTACTAAACACATCACAGGCATTCGGTACGAATGTTTCTGGATGGCAGGATGGACCAGTTCCTGATGGTTTCGTGGAATTGTGGATCTATAACTTGTATCGCACCAAACGGCCTCCTTCAGCGACGTGGTTTAGTCCCATCTCGGCACCTTCCCATCTCGGCACCCATGAATTTATTTATCATGTACCTATATGAAAAATTCCCATCTCGGCACTCCGTCATTAGTCGTTGCTAAGTACACGATCAAAAATGGATGCACTGTATCAGTATAGTGAGTAAATCAAATTGACTCAATACTAAAAAATGTACACAGAAAAAAGGTAAACTGTACCTATAAAACCCGACTACGACAAAAAAAACGACGCTGAAAAAGTATGAAACAAGATTTTCTGGATAGAACAAAAAGAAAAGCCGTAGTCACACGGTATTAAAGTGTTTAGCTTGGTACCTATAACGTGTGACTACGGCTTTTCTTTTTGTTCTATCCAGAAAATCTTGTTTCATACTTTTTCAGCGTCGTTTTTTTGTCGTAGTCGGGTTTTAGTTTTTTACTTTTTTTTATTTAAACAATTTTGGTGTTATTTTTTTTTTTACTTTTGACTTTTTGTCCGCTAGAGAGCGTGATTTTAATTTTGAGCAATATTTTGGAAATGTACAAGTGAGGCCCTTTCAAATGATACCAAACACGGCGTATTTATCTCCATTTTTATTTTTTAAGCCTTACTTTTTGTCCGCTAGAGGGCGCCAAATCACTTTTTGTGACACGTCACGTAGCCTATGTTCAGCGAAAAATTAAGACGGTTCTAACGATACCTCATATGTCGAGTTCCGTTAAGTAGATTAGAAGCTATGAGGGAACAGATGAAGATACACACATACATACATACATACATACATACAAACATACATACATACATACATACATAGCCAGTCAAAATCATAACCCTCCTTTGGCTTTGCCGTAGTCGGGTAAAAATAAGTTTAATTTAAAAAATTTAGTGTGTGTTTAGTGGACAAAGTAAAATATATTTTCATGGGACTTAAAAAAAAATACGCAAGTAATTTTTTTTTTTTTTTTTAATAATAATATAATATTCCACAACTATCACACAACGCCATCTAGTCCCAAGCTAAGCAGAGCTTGTGTTATGGGTACTAGACAACTGATAAACATACTTATATATTTCTAAATACATACATAATATAGATAAATTACACCCAGACACAGAACAAATGATCGTGCTCATCACACAAACATTTGTCCTGCGTGGGAATCGAACCCACGACCTCCGGCATAGCAGTTAGGGTCACTAACCACTAGACCAACAGGCCAGTCCAATTAGTCCAGGCCAATTAGTAAGCAAGTAAGTGTCATATTTTCTGGCTATCTCTTTCGCCAAAGAGAAAGCCAAAGTAAACCTAACGACTGATCATTATGGTTCATTTTTGTGTAATATAAAACACCAAAAAGAGAAAAATAAACTTAAGAAGAAAAATCAGCTTCTGAAGTCGGTGACTTTTGTTTGTTTGACTTCATGTTTTTGCCACCGACTTCAGAAGCTGATTTTTCTTCTTAAGTTTATTTTTCTCTTTTTGGTGTTTTTGAAGTCGGTTGTTTTTTTTTGCAAAAAAGTTTTTTAATTTTTGTTTTTTAGTTGTAATAAGTACCTATATATATATAGGTATCCTATACAAATATTTACTATGCATTTAACATTCAACCAAGAAACCTAACCCTTAACCTTCAAGATTCAACTATTTTTGCTTTCAACAACAGTCACAGTCACAGTTTTCAGGAGTGGTACTACTCCTCAACGGTTAAGAGCATGAAGACAAGTGATGACTGCTAGATGCGAATACTTGAATAGCGTCAGAAAAAGCACGAAACACGTGTCTATGAAATTCATATAATTATAACAACTAAAAAAATGTGTATTGTACACATCTGCATACCCCCTCAGACTATACAGGCGTGATGTTACGTCATGATAATGTATATTCAATAAACATCCAAGCGATTCCAGCAATTACGACAGATTTGCCGTCTATTTTTGAAGAGTTCCATTGTATATCTCCGAAGATCAGCACCAGATCTTCACCAAATTAAAATGGGACCACCTCAGGAGATACTCTTTCAAATAAAAAAAGAATTTTGAGAATCGGTCCACAAATGGGGGAGAAATCAAGTAACATACATAAAAATAAAAATACATACACACGAACATATAACCTCCTCCTTTTTCGAAGTCGGTTAAAAATTAGAAGTGCTCAGTCCAGATAACATAGCGCAAAGTTGATTTGCTTACTATACTGTTAGTGTGTTTCCGTTTCTTTATGTGTAAGGTACCTTAAAATGATTTAAGAGAGAGTGCCGAAATGGGAATTTTTCGTAGATATGAAAAATAAATTCATTTGTGCCGAGATGGGACTAAACCAGCGACGTATATTACGAATGAGCAATGGTATCTCGTAAAGTTGCTTACTAAACTATTTTGTAAGTCGGCGATCCTCTGTTGACTTACCTACCTCTATTTCTGAAACCCCAGGTGGCCCATCCCACGTGGCGGGTGTCCTCCTCTCGACGCTCACCAACAAACCTGACGGGACCTTCGACCTGGTGGAACTGGAGAGTCGGTTCAGAGGCACTGATGTCCATGAACCTGTAAGCGCATTGGTAGCAGTCGAGAATACGCACAACTGCTGCGGTGGAAAGGTCTGTAAGATATGGTACCTACTTTATGGGACTTTCTTCGGAAACTCTACTTAGCAATAGTTTCAAAAGGATGATTATTATATCCTGGTATTCAGACTCCAGAAACCAGTTCAGAAAACTAGACAATAACTTAGGTTTGAATTTTCGGTCTTGTGTAGAAATAGAGGCCATGAAACATTCTTAGTCATGTCCTTATTGCTGTGTTCTCCGAGAAATTCTGGATGTTAGAGAACGATTAGTAACCTTTGAGGGGTGACAGAAACCTCCGCGTAAGGCGCCGAGGGACCACGATCCTCTCGCTGCTCTGGTCTCCGTGGAGAACACCCACAACGTGTGCGGTGGTAAGGTCAGTGCCTGTGATTACATTGGTGAAGACCGCTGTAACAGTATACCCGAAATACTGGAGTCGTAAATAACTGCAAGATTCTTTACTTAACGATCATCATGATTGTCATCATACTCATCATATCAAACTGTAGGCGCACTTGCATTTTGTAGGTACCTAGAAACACCTAACCTTGCTTGATAAAGTAGTACCTAATCTAGGACGAGCGTATATAGTGGCTCTCAGAACTAGTCATTAATTTGCATCAACCTTTATAGATAACCTCTTTATTTGGAATCGAACCTAATAATATCTTCACCTACGGCCATTTGCCTTCAAATGGGATAATATTTAACGATTTTTTTTATAACCGTTAACGCCATCCAGGGTGTCGCACGACTGCTAAAATCTGCCTAAAGACTGGTGGAAAAAATAACAGACATAGGAGTCTAGCCTCTGCTTAGAATAGAAATCATAAAGCTTGCGGGAAGTTCCAATAAGTTGTCTGTACTTTAAGGAGTACCTAGTCAGATGGGAATAGCTGCAGGGCTGCGATCGTTAGTGTCAACCATATTATATCTATATGGTGTCAACATTAAAGAACCCAGGGAGGTAGATACGGCAGAGCAAGGAGCTTCACGGACTCTGTTTACCAAAATACAAGTGTAGTGTTTTAAAAACTAGCTTACAAAATCCATAACATTTCATTTCTTTCATCACCTCATCGCTCACGACACCACACTAATATAAAAGATTTTCCTTAACATTCCAGGCCTTACCTCTGAAGTTCCTGGACGACCTATCAGCGATCTGCAAGCGCCACAACCTCCCTATCCACATGGACGGCGCGCGGCTGTTCAACGCGTGTGAATACCTGAAGGAGGAACCGAGCAGGGTCGTGAGGGACTGTGATAGCATTTCTGTGTGTTTCAGCAAGGGACTGTCGGCCCCTGTGGGGTCGGCGCTGGTTGGATCTTACCATTTTATTGAACAGTAAGTATTTTGATTTGTTAGTAGCTTTTGTTGTTGACTGCCTCCTTGGTCTAGTGGTCGCAAGCGGAACTACTGTGCATGTAGTCCTAAGTTCGATTCCCAAGTCGGGCTAAGTGTTATTAGGTTTTCCATCAGGAATTTCTCAGTAGCAGTGGATTTATGCCCGATTGATGGCAATAGGCTGATCGGCTCCTATTATAATATGGGCTTCTTTTCTGATTAATTTCGTTGCGGAATCCAAGACAGTTAAATCATTTCTCTGGGACTTCGTCGAGCTTCATTGTCTCGGCGCTTTTCTTGTGGTTGCCGCTGTTGATTCTGGCTAACAGGAGTTACAGTGGTTTGGGAATAGTGTGGCGGGCTTGGCTAACAGGAGTTACAGTGGTTTGGGAATAGTGTGGCGGGGCTTGTCCCAAAAAATATTATATGGGATTTAAACATAAAAATGTGTGTGTACTAATTGGATACACGCTCTGCCTCACCCTTCAGGGATCAAGGCGTTATGATATGTTATAACTGTACAGCTGTGTGTGTTTTGTACTTTTACAAAAATATCAACTTTATGCTCTTACTGCAAATTAATAGGTAGCTATTTTTTTTATAGCTCAAACTTGACTTTTGAAGTAGGAAAATAAGTTCTCAAAATTGTTTTTTTCAAAGCTAAATTTTTAGATTTTTGTAAATAAATTGCTAATGCAGAATAAATTATGATAATGATGTAAATGCACCTAAATTAGCACCTACTTGTCCAAAAACAATGAGGTCGGACGTCGATTAGCGCTTCTTTTTTAATCAGAATCCTATTGTTAACCTAACCGCACACAGTTCAAAAAAGGAAAATAATGTGGGAAACGATTTAAGTACCAAACAAATGGATCTAGCTGATCTTCTGATAATTTATTTATTTTATTTATTTATTTAAAATAGGTACACCAACAGTACATACATCTTACAGTTTAAAAAATATATATATATAGGTTAGGGTTCTTAAGTAGGTACCAATTACAGGTGTACACAACATTCTCTTAAGTAAAGCTACATCGAAAAATTATATACAAAAAGTGTAACATAGATTAGAAAACTAAACATAAACCTATTTGTTGTAAACTAAACATGAGATCAAAATAAAACTAACTTAGGCTAAAAGACAAACGAAAAACAACATATTCATTTAAAAAAAAGTAATAAAGAAAAAATAACAAATCTAATTATAAGCGTTTAAATGTTTATTTAAATGAGAGCGCAACAGGCCTTTGAAATTTGGTAGGGAACCAAAGAACACATCTAAGTCTGGCAATTTTGAATTGATTTTTTATTGAATTAATATTTGTTATTTTCAAACTATTCATCGCTAACTAGTTTGAAAATATATATAAAAATAAATGATCTAAATGAGTTTCCATGGAGTTTCTTGCCTATTCTTGTCCACAGTCCTCGTTAGACTAGTAATCGAGACTGCTCAGCATGAGGTTCGATTCCTGGGTCGAGCAAATTGGCGTTGGGTTTCTCCATCAGAAATTTCCGGATAGGAACCAGAGTCTTATTTATGCTACTTTGATGGCTATTTTAGACTCACATTTAAACCTACATGGTATTCAAACACCTCTGCCTTCGGGGATTGCAGGTGTGATGAGTAGTAACCATACATCCATCAGATATGTTTTTTCTCCTATTCGCAGAGCTCGTCGCATGCGCAAGATTCTTGGCGGAGGAATGCGTCAGGCGGGTGTTCTGGCTGCGGCAGCCATCGTGGCGCTGGATGAAGTGGTGCCCAAGCTCAAGTTGGACCATAAGCGGGCCAATATTATGGCTAAAGGTTTGTTTAAAGCTTTCTGAACTTCTGGAGACTGGAAGAAACTTCTTAACATGGCCGGTACCTATACGTAATCAGCCCGGAATATTCCCCTTGCTGGAAGTAGACCATCATTTACCAAGCGAGCCCGTTATTATTTAATAAATGCTATAAAGTAGCATATTGTAAGAAATTACTTTGGAAATTAAAGATTTAACTCGAAATAGCATTGGCGCCAATGATGAACCTCCAGAAACATTACTTACTTTGTATCTTTGGCACTGCTTATGGCATTTCTGTTTTGGGGCACCAACTTTGCGGAACTATCAACTATCGATATCGAAGAGATATAAAACCGAAAATGATAAGTACAGTGCTGATTTTCATAGACTGAGGAGAGTAAAGTACCGAGAAAAACAATCCCCTTAAATCTTGTATCTACGAACCAATTGGGAGATTTCCAGACAACGCGCCAAAAATGCGTACCACGTCACGCAAATTATCTTTGTAACGATTTTACTATGATAAAATTGATTGGTATTTCAGTAATCGAAGGCCTGTTCCTGAAGACGTTCACAGTAGACGTGGAGGGTCAGCACAGCAACATAGTCCTCGTGAGGATACCGGAACACAGCTCGGTGAGGGCTGAGAAGGTGGTGGCCAGACTGGCACAGGTCTGCCTGGCTGAGACACAGGTATGGGAGAATAACTAAGTACAGCGCCAGCACATCAAGATACCACATAAGATTTTTTTCATTAGATAAACGAATTTGATTGAAGATCAAATAAGATAAGATCAGTAGGTACATAAAAAAGTAGGTAAGTAGTTAAAAAACTAAAAAACCCGACTGAAAAAGCTGAAAAGCAAAAAACAAGCACATTTAAAATTAAACAAAACTTGGAAGCAGGCGTAACGCCTGCTTCCTTCTCGATGGGACGGGAAAAATTTTTTTTTTGACCCCCAAAATATGCAATTTTTCTTTGTTTTTTTTAATTTTAATGTAGCCTATGACACTCGCGCCATCAAGACGAATCTAACGACGTATATTTTATTCAAATCCGTTCATCCGTTTAGGAGTTATGAGGGAACAAAGAGACAGACATACATACATAGATACACGTCAAACACATAACCCTCCTTTTGGGCTTCGCCGCAGTCGGATAATGATGTTATGTTAACCTTGCGTTTTACGAAAATATCAACTTTGCTCTTAGTGCAAAATTGCGATTTTAGAATAACTAGGTTTAAATCCCTGTAGATAATCAACCTTGAACCTAATGCTTTATATTTTTTTTGTTCGATCAGTACAAAGCAACCTGGACAGCTCTGTCGTTTGCTTCCTTTCCGGAAGTTGTGCACGACGGGCAAAAGATGTGGCGTATCCCATGTTAGGGTTCCACTTTCGCATTGTATCCGAGATTAGGTCACTTATACCCACATGATTTGAGCAAAAATACATACAGCCTATCTATCTGACATACATAAGGTTGCAAACCTCAACAACACCTGCAATTTCTAACATCTTCTTTTCTCCTCAGGGTGACTGCAAGACACCCAACGACGAGGGCGTGATTCTCAAAGCGATATACTTTAACAGCAAGACAGTAAGGTTCACAATCCATCGGGAGATAACCGACGAAGATCTGTGGCTGGCCATCATGAAGATTACTTATGTGTTCAAGGAGTTGGATGCTGCAGCCAAGGCTTAAGAAGGAGTATTTGTATTGTACACGACCTCCTAGGTCTTTTGCATATATGGGTCATCATCATCATTTCAGCCAAAAGACGTCCACTGCTGGACATTGGCCTCCCCCAGGCGTCGCCACATTGACCGGTCCCGCGCGTCTCGCATCCAGCGGGTCCCCGCAACCTTCACCAGGTCATCGGTCCACCTAGTGGGATATGCAGAATGGCATATATGGGTGCTTGCAGAAATATACAGATTCCCAGTACAGTCAAGTCGCAATACATCGGGACCGTTCGTTGTTTTTTATGTATTTGCACATCACAGGAGCTGATGGAGGCTACTGAAAGTGCCAAACTCGTCGCCAAATCTTGGGTCGACTCAATTTGTATTGTCGCCTTCTAGTCTATCCGAATGCAGTTTACTACCAGAATTTTACATAGAGTGACTGTCTATCTGACCTCCACAACCTAGGAAATATACGATCTTTATATAAGCACCCAAAAATATGTGGTTGTTGCCGAAGGGATGATGAAATTCCCAGATTTTACTGTCCAAACAAATGTCAACGTTAGTTAGATGAAATAAAGTAAACTTTTTGTAGCTTTGAACTGGCTTCGAAAGTGAAACTGAATTATGAATTGTTGTGTGGTGAATAGGCACCTAGTCTAATGTGTTAAGTTTTGAACATATTTGAAACCGGGTGGTGATTTAAAAAAATACTTTATGTTTAAACAAGATAATTATGAATTATGTAAAGGTACATGTTTAAGTACAATAGGTGCAATGTTATGTTTTAAATTACAATAATTATGTATAATGTTTAGCTTAAATGGAAGTCACCATGCTTAGGTATCAAAAAATTCATAATTTTGAAGTTTTCCTAGGTTTTGGACTTTTACAGGGTGAATGTGTTATAATAGTTGTATGTGTTAAATATTTTCTTTCATAGTTACGTGTGTGACAATATTATATTATTTTATTGACTACAAGGGCTTTTTTTCCGCTCACCAACCTCAACCTTAACCTTTGACATTAAAAGCTAATTTGCTGCACTCTGTAACTGTTACAATACATAATACAACATGACGCCTGTAGTTCCCGAAGGGTGAAGCAGAGGTCTGCCTAATTTAATATCACTGAGATAAACACTTCATGTGAATTGGTTTAACGGTGAATCAGATATAAAATAAATTTGAAAAAAAAGTTATGACTCTTCCCGCTCTGGGCGGACCCGAAGGGAGTGTCAGACTTCTGCTGACTAAAAACCACCCATGTTTCTTCTTAGCCCTTTGTGTCCGAGGCCGCGGTATCTCTTTCGAACAACCCGCAGGTATTAACCTTTTTTCAGTTAGACAGTTACAAATAAATAGCTTCAGTATCTAAATAATTAAAAACGACTGAGTTTAAATTGGTTTATTTATACACAAATTTTCTTGATAAAGACGGTTTTTCTTAGAAATAAACAAAAAAATAATAATCTCAGGACCTTGTGACCATTTGGATAAACAACTACAACATTTAGCGGAAAAGAACTTATAACTATTACAAAAGTATTAAAGGATTCTAATTTATGCTTGTATTCACTTACACTGAGAAAACTCGCGGTCATCATCATCTGCACAGCCTTTTTCTTAATATGTTGGGGTCAGCTGCCAGTCTAACTGGATGAAGGTAAATACCAGTATTTTATATGGAGCGACTGCCTACCAGATCTCCACAGCCCAGTTCCATTTGTTCCCAACGAGTAACACCCTCAAATGTCACACTGTTACTCGATGGGAATGTTTTTAAGAAAAAATTCCCAACCAGTCACACTGTTACTCGATGGGAACTTTTTATTACTAATTTCCCAACCAGTCACACTGTTACTCGATGGGAACTTCTTATTAGTAATTTCCAAACCAGTCACAATATTACAGTAGTTAATGAAAAGAAGAATTAAATCGGTTTTTACTTTAAAAACATTTATTCGTCATATTGCTGGTGATTCTCCTTTGAACGTTTTATTCTTAAATCTATTATATAAAAATGAATCGCAAAATGTGTTGGTAAGCGCATAACTCAACAACGCCTGGATCGATTTGGCTAATTTTGGTCTTGAATTATTTGTGGAAGTCCAGAGAAGGTTTATACGGTGAGAAAGTGGTTAGTAGGTAGGCAGGGTAGTAGGTAGGTAGGGTAGTAAGTAGGTAGGCAGGGTAGTAGGTAGGTAGGGTAGTAAGTAGGTAGGGTAGTAAGTAGGTAGGGTAGTAGGTAGGTAGGTAGGTAGGGTAGTAGGTAGATAGGGTAGTAGGTAGGTAGGGTAGTAGGTAGGTAGGGTAGTAGGTAGGTAGGGTAGTAGGTAGGTAGGGTAGTAGGTAGGTAGGGTAGTAGGTAGGTTGGGTAGTAGGTAGGTAGGGTAGTAGGTAGGTAGGGTAGTAGGTAGGTAGGGTAGTAGGTAGGTAGGGTAGTAGGTAGGTAGAGTAGTTGGTAGGGTAGTAGGTAGGTAGGGTAGTAGGTAGGTAGGGTAGTAGGTAGGTAGGGTAGTAGGTAGGTAGGGTAGTAGGTAGGTAGGGTAGTAGGTAGGTAGGGTAGTAGGTAGGTAGAGTAGTTGGTAGGGTAGTAGGTAGGGTAGTAGGAAGGTTAGTAGGCAGATAGAGGGAAAAAAGCATTGCAACGCATGCGCGGGTTCAGCTAGTAATTAAATAAAATTACAATACCTAAATACATACATACATACATAGACTCACGCCTGTATCCCCGAAGGGGTAGGCAGAGGTGTAATATTACACCCACATCTCGCCATCTATATTTAAGTCCCACGTAATAAGGGGGGGGGAGGTACCTAAATACAATCAGCTTTATATAATATATCAGAGTAAATCATCACATTTTACAACAATTATCAGTTCTAATTTCTAATGTTAATTTGAACTTTAAACAATTTTCCAAATACATATAATTAGCCATAAGTATGTTGTGACAATTAAAATTATGTATAGCAAAATAAAGTTATGATAAGCCGGCAACATCAGTTATCGCGAGTGTGTAATGGCGGTTATTTTCCATGCACATTTAATGTAAAAATACTTTTGCATCCCTCTTCCCGCGGCCCCGGCGGCGGCGGCCACGTGTCGTAAGTGGGGGAGAGGGACGCAAAATGAATTAGTCAGAGCAGTGCAACGAAGCAAAGTGCACGTTGTCGACAATGTCAGAGCCCACCGCATCTAGTTCGTCCGGTCAAGTGCCATTAAATTTAATTAAAAGGAATGGTGGGACAATTTTGCTACGAAGTGGACATCAATTTTATGCTAGACGAAAGCATAGTAGCGGATTAATAGTGTGGGCGTGCACAAAACGAAACATTTGCAAAGGAATCTTGAGAATAAAAGTAAGTACCTATATAATAAAGTTTACTGATAAACCTATGGTTTGTTTGTTAATCAATACGTTTATTTGTGAATGAATGCTTTGCATTATTTTCATAAAACTATAGATTTGTTTTATTTCAAGCTACTTAAAGTCCTAAATACTTATTCGTTTTCATTTCTTCCAAGCATACGCTATTATTAAAAGCGGCTTAAAACATTTTTTCTTAAGGCTTTTAAAATTGCTTAAAACTTGTTTCAAAATGTATTATTAATAAAGCCGAGTTTACACTATAAGACAACATTAGGCGCGCGACAAGTGACGTTCAACATGTATGCTAAGTAGTAGTAGATGCGTCATACACAAACGCGGCATAAACACTTAATCGATTTATTTGGAACTGTTATAAACACGTGTTTTAAAACAACTTGTTTTAATCATACGCAGGGTTAAACAATATGACGAATATTACTAATACGACAGCTTTGACTCCTGTTATTATTGTTGTTATTTTCTATTTATAGGATCAACGAATACTAGACGAGACTGCTCATAGCCATGCTCCAGACTTTGCGAAGAACGAAATTGATGAATCAATCCATAAATTAAAGACTGAATTGTACAAACCGGACTTTCCTAACATTCCACAAAAATACAATTCCATGATAGGCAACCTTAAAGATATAAATATTGTATCCAACATACCAAAATTTACTAGCGTTAAAAGTACACTGTATAGACAACGGAACAAAGAAGCTGGAGTTTCAAAGATGTTATTTAAAAACGCTCTTGAAGTTGAAGTGCCACCAAGATATAATAACTTTTTGTTAGCAGACTACTCAAATAAAACTAATAATACACGAATAATAGTATTTTCCTCGGTGGAAGCAAGGCAAATTACATGTGAATCAAAAGAATTTTATGGCGATGGCACATTCAGAAGCTGCCCTTCTCCATTCGTGCAATTGTATACAATTCATGTAGATACTGGTAGTACAATAAACCACACAAATATAACCCCTGTGATATATGCTTTAATGACCAACAAAACAATGCAGAGCTACTTAATTCTGTTTCAAATGATTAAGTCGCAGTTGCCGGATTGGAATCCAACAAAATTTAAACTTGATTATGAAAAGGCTGCAATGAATGCCATTATCAAAGTCTTTCCAACAGTCATAATAAAAGGTTGTTATTATCATTACAACAAAGCCATTTTTAAAAAAGGAAAAAGCCTGAATATGACCTCACGAACGTCACAAGATTTGAAGGAGGTGCGAATAATTGAACTTAGTGCGATTCTTCCATTATTGCCCGAAAACGAGATAATTAATGGATGGGTTTACATAATTGCTAGATACGGAGATAGTGAAGGTACAGGCACAAAAAAAATCATTAACTACATGGAAAAACAGTGGCTCCGTGAGGAATATTTAAAAGTGTGGTGCGTTTTTGGTGACGCCCATCGCACAACAAATGCACTCGAATCTTGGCATAATAAACTAAATAAGACCATTGGAACAAAACACCCGAATATTATGCATTTCTTGCACACAATTGAAGAAGATTCTTCTCAGAATACTGTCAGAAATGTTCTGAAACAACAAGGCAAACCGTCAAAAAGAAAACGGGGTAAGAAATCTATATCAAGAGACGAGTTTATTCAGGAAGTGCAGCTGGAATTAACACAAGGTCTTATTTCAGTTGGCCATGCTTTGGAGATTTTACGACACTAGAATTAAGAACTGATACTTATTGTAAAATGTGGTGATTTACTGTGATACATACATATAGGTACAAACATAAGGTTGATTATATTTAGAAAATTCTTCTTTAAAGTTCAAATTAACATTAGAATTAATAACTGTTAATTGTTGTAAAATGTGATGATTTACTGTGATACATGCATATAGGTACAAACATAAGGCTGATTATATTTAGAAAATTCTTCTTTAAAGGTTCAAATTAATATTAGAAATAAGGACTGTTAATTATTGTAAAATGTGATGATTTACTGTGATACATGCATATAGGTACAAACATAAGGCTGATTATATTTAGAAAATTCTTCTTTAAAGGTTCAAATTAATATTAGAAATAAGGACTGTTAATTATTGTAAAATGTGATGATTTACTCTGTTATATTATATAAGGCCGATTGTGTTTAGATATTGTTACTATGACTAAAACATTAAAATGAGAATTACTAGCAATATGACGAATGTTAACGTGTAACGTCCGTAATTAAGTAACTATATTTACCAATGTTGTTATTTTGTTGATTTTAATAAAAATTTAAAAATCCGATTTAATTCTTATTTTCATTAAGTTCTGTAACAGTGTGTTCCCATCGAGTAACAGTGTGACTGGTTGGGATTTTTTTCTGAAGAAATTCCCATCGAGTAACAGTGTGACTGGTAGTGTGACCGGTTGGGAATTTTTTCAGAAAAAAATCCCATCGAGTAACAGTGTGACATTTGAGGGTGTTACTCGTTGGGAACAAATGCCCAGTTCATCATCATCATCATCAGCCTATAATGTTCCCACTGCAGGGACTCAGGCCTCCTCTCTAGGAGAGTTAAGGAGAGGGATGGGCTATAATCTACCACGCGGGCCCAGTGCGGATTGGTAGGATGTCACATGTCTTCGAATTTTTTGGTTCTAAGACATGCCGGTTTGCTCACGATATTTTCCTTCACCGTTTTGAGAGCAGTGGTGATGAAATAAATTACACAAAGTAATGCGCCTGACGGGGTTCGAACCCACGACTCACTGTTCGTAAGTAGGGGCTGCCACCACTGGGCCACCACTGCTCACAGCCCAGACTGTAGCTTAGTTTATTTAGCTTCATTAGTTTAGTGGTTTACTGCCGCACTCGGAGAGCTTCAGTGGTTGCTTGGGCCGTCGCTTGGTAAAGGTTTTTGGCAGTTTTGTTATACAAAAGTATGTCAGGCCTTTGCTGGGTGGCGGCTTGAGTAATCTCTGAGTGCCGCAGTTAGTTTAATTCGACTATTCAAAAGTGCCTGTAATTGGCCTACTAGAAATAAATATTTTGATTTTTGACGCGACGGACAAAGATCTAGAAATTTCCACTTTGCCTCACGAGTCTTAGAGTTGAAAATCCAACAGTCATGATATTTAGTCATTATGTGTCGCCTAGTGTAAGTGAAAACGGGCATTAGTATAGTAAGTACAAAACTTATAATTCTAAAGTACACATAATTATTAATTATACTTTTTTATTAATATTATACAGCGTGTGCCAGAAAGGTGTAACCACACTTTTCTGTTATACACTGTATCTCTTGTACTTATCAAAACTAGATATTTTGTGAATTCGAGAAAGTATAGAATACAATACAGAAGCAGATGTTTATTAAAATCTTTTCGCTGGTATTTGGGGTAGGCGAAGCATGCCTTAACAATACATGAAATAGTATTTACATACAAATCAAAATAATCATAAAAATTACCAGTTTCTAGAAGCCTTTTTAATTCAAAATCATCGACCATCGTTGTTCGTGAGTGAGAAAAAGATGAGATTAGAGTCCTGTATAGCTACATCTCTCTTTAATTACTTTGGCAACTACCGCGCTATCAAATGTTTTGCAATTCATAATCAATAATTATTATTTACTCGAATGCACTAACAGTATTATTTAAAAAAAAAAACAAAATTGTGGAATATTTTACACCTATTCGCTAATAAGGCTTTCAGAAAGCGGCAGGAAAAATGCTTAAAACTTAAAGATGAATATGACTATAAGTACAACACCAATCTTAAGGTGGGCAATGTGCCAACAGGATAATATTATACGACTGGTGTGAAACCAGTCGCTAACACCAACCGCAGTGGAACTGGCAACCACGGGCAGATTTGCCTTCTCTTGAGTATAGGCGTCACCCTTGGTAGCGACTGTTAAATCGTCCTCACTCGTGAGAATCGAAAGGAATGAACAATTAAACTATCACAAACAACCAAAACACCAATAAAACTAACACTAGCCGCTGTTTACCTAAACATAAACTTAAATTAAGAAAAAAGATTCAAAGCTGGAGATTACAATGCCCAGCATCATTACTGGGGTTCACGTATAACTTACTACGTAATACGAAAGGTTGACAGCTGAATAAATTAAATCTTAATATTTTTACCATTTACCAGACTTGCTCGACTTTTGTATAACATAAAGTAACAAGCACAACAAGCACTAAACTGAAAAATTACAACACATAGTATACAAATGACGCATTTATAATCTAATACAGAATATAGACAAAGCATTTAAGATTCATTTGCTAATCACGATACAAGCTAACGATAAGATAAGATGCGATCATACAGGATGGAAAGGACACCGGCCGGTACCGGTACCGGACACCGGTAGGTAAATGTTGGTACGTCGGTGTTCGTTAATTCCTGTACTTATATATTTTTTAAATTATGCCCCCATACTAGAAGTATTCTTGTAGTTGGGTGCGTTTTACAGTTCTACAAACGTTTAAACTAACATAGGTTTACAAACAGCCAGAGCCTACCTGTAGGGCATACAAATATTTGTTTCGTGCGGGAATCGAGCCCGCGACACGCAGCGCAGCAGGTAACTACCTATTCAGCCACTGCGCCAACCGTGCATGTATGAATTAAATAATATCAAGCTAATTGCACATTTTAGGTAAATGCTGTACCATAATCTATGCCTAGATACCTTACAAAATTACAAATAGTTGCACAAAACCTCCTCCTTTTTATGAAGTCGGATAAAAATATAATGGTGTGACCGAAAAGAAAATCATCAGATTTTAGTTTAGAACAATAAATTGACATAACTATTTTCTTGTTTTCTTGTTCAACAAGTCATAGAGTACGGAATTGCTTGACTTGATAATTTCATACTTCGCGCGGGTACAAAAATGGTATTAATCCGTTGCGTAGTTTTAAAGATTTAAGCATACATAGGGACAGACAGCGGGAAGTGACTTTGCTATATACTATGTACTTACTGATAGTGATAAGGGCGTATGATATGCCCAGTTTCTTTTTTAAAGGCGCTGAGTTACAATAAATTAGAGTTATTTGACTTTTCTAAATCAATTTTGAAGAGCCTTGAGCATTTAAGCAGATAGTTGATATTAAAAAATACAAATAGTTTTAACATTAGCACTTAGAAATATTAATATAATAAGATCGTGGTCAGTCTTCCAAAAGCAAGAATAGGGGATCGGACTGGGTCAAAATAGTATAATTCTGTTTAGTCCGTAAGTTAGATTATCGAAAAATATTGAATACGTGTTTTTTATTTTATCAAATCAATAAAAAATGACGAAGATAAAACGCGTCAAAGATCTTGGAGTGGGGCTTGAAACGTCACTTGTGTCGTCAAAATGTACTATCATATGACGTCACACGAGTTTTCGAAGCACTGTATCGTCTTCATTTTAAGTTTACGTGAAAAAAGAAAAAATACGTGTCAAATAATTTTTGGAAATCTACCTGACGGACTAATTAGTTTTTTTTTGTCCGATCCCCTATTGTTACGAGATAACAGTTTGAGCATTTCATAGATTACAATAAAAATTGAATAGATTCCCTTGTTAATGGGTCAGGGACGATCTGGGCTCAGTATCTTGTTGGGGGTAGGAAAGCATAAATTGCAAATATTTTGTACTCATTATTAAGTAGGTTATTTCATAACCTTACCAATTATAGCCAATGTCTTAAACTGGTGTATTTAAGCTACATTGCTGTAAAGTTATTTCCAGCCTCACAAGCTGTTTATAATAAGCTGTAAATAAGACAAAAACTTGCTTTTCCTATATCCAGGCTCCTGGCAAACTTAGCTGTCAGTGTTGCGTATATAGCATACTCTAATATACTGAACCCAGAAATTTCCCGAAACTGGATTTATGTTATACGTTATCTAATCAGAAAATTTTAACAGTTTACAGTTGCTATCTCGTGTATATTTGACAATGTCTTGTACTACAAAAAGTAACTTTAATTTTAGGATATTTAAGGTTTATGAGCCACGCATTCACATCCTAGGTACTGTTCATTTCATTCCATACTTGGAGCAGTTCCTTGTTGTCCCCATAACCATGAGACGCTATCACGTTTAAATAACAAGTATAACAGAACCCTTTCTTGTAGAAATGGAAATCTGGACAATGTTTCGGTGTGATGCCGACCTTTTTGGCCACTATACCTAAGTAGATATCGTCGAACCGAAAGTGTTTGACGAAGAGGCTGGCGACATACATGACTTTCATAGCTTTGTTAGACAAGACGTAGGCGCCTGCTGTGACGTAGGCGGGCCACTTGTCCCACGGGTATTCCTCGAGAGATACACGCCATTTGCTCGACTTGTATCTATGTGGAGCTGATTTGAAGACATAGCCAGTGAATAGACAGTCGCTGCAGTCGCTGGCTGATGCAGCGGTCTTAGTTGCAGGCGCCATGCCATTCGCCGCCGGTGACACCGCCACGACCGGCTTGCGTGTCGCATCTCTGTCGTGTATGTACCCGAGCAGGTTGTTCACAGATATATACATGTCGTCATCCGTGAACAAGAAGTAGTCAGCGTTATAGCAGTACTCGTACAGCCAACGGAACGACATCATGGTCTTAACGGTGTTGTTGTAGTAGCTATCCATAAAATCTATCTGAATAATGTCATGGAATTCCGCCATTTCTTTGTCTATTTCCTTCTGCAGGTCTGACTTAGGTGTGCCGTCTATTCCTAAGAAAAACAACGTTCTGACAGTTCGTCCTGGCACGTCTTCTCGTCCGAATGTTTTCCTGATCGCGTCTCTGTGGCCGAAGTGATGCATCGCAGACTTCACGACGATGAACAGGTCTAACTGGTCTGCAGTGAAACATTTCCCCGAGTTAGTTAGAAACCTGTAGGGGTAGTAGTTAATAGGCTTCACAGTTGACTTCTTGCCTGCTAACACTTCGTTCACAACACTTTTAATATCCACATTGAGAGGGTAGTCGAAATTGTCTTCGAAACTTTTGGCAAGTATATAGTCATTGACACCCAAGAATATGTACACTATCACACAGACACACGCAAACAAAATGTACTTTAAATGTCTTCGTCTCATTTTGAACTGGCTTGAGATTTCTATGAGATTATTAAGAGCTGGAACCATCTGAAAACTGAAGTTATTTTGACTTTATCAATTATGTTAATTTACGCTTTCGAATATTTAACATAGTAAAGTGATTTCGCAACATTTTCTTGTCATTAGTGTTTAGGTGTGTTCTTTATCAGTAACTACCGTTTAGCAGACGGACGTTCTACTTATCTCAGTGTACGTGAGGTAACTGATAACTGCGCTCTTAACGCGCTGACTCACAGATGCTGTGTCAATAGAACGCCTAGGAGAGCTGTGTAATTTTGTTAAGTTGTTGAATCTGTCTAGCCAATTGTCTTTTTTTAATTTCAAGCAATTATAACAGAACTATTAACACTGAAAACGGCATATTTACCATGTTTAATTTTTGTTTCGAGTTCCCGATTTTTCGGCGCTGTTACAAGCACCAGTCAGTTTAAAAACTTATATAACAGTTATAAGATTTCCCTCACTACTCTCATTAATGTGTTTAAAACTCCTTAGTTGAATTTAAAACCAATTTAATAACACCAGTTACTATGGCGAGAAAAGGGGTGATTTATGTAATGATGACCACTCCAGAAGTATGTCAAGTATGGAAGAAGAGATGTAGTCCCAAATAAAGGTGTTTGTGTTGTATTAAAATATCAAAGGAAATGCATAATTTGGAATGAAATAAAAATATATTAAGTTACATACATACAATGGAATTTATAAATATAAATGCATAAATAAAATTAATCTAATAATACAATTTGTGGTTGTAAGTCTTTGTTTTATCAAAATTTAACACGTTTTTTTTATAAAATCGTAAATGGTATAAAATAGTACAAATAAAAATGATTTTATTCCCATCTAAAGTTACAACGAATGCGTTTGTAGTCGTGCTACGAAGTACAACACGCCTTATTTCCAACTATGTTTAGGATGATGATTTATAAAAAACGTATTTAGCTTTGAGCTCCGATATCTCCATAACTATAATGTTCCCAGTGGAAAGATGATGATGATGCCCTCACCAGTTCACAGAGAGGTGTCGACGGTCGAGCTGATCGACACGGGAGGCAAGTAGTGGCTTCTGATCTGAGTATGCAGGCGCGCCACCTCACCGTCCACGGTCTCCATCTCACGGACTAACTGCGTGAACTGAACAATGCCTGTAACAAAAATAATCAGTTGAATATTAATTATGTGAGCTATTTGGTGAGAGTCATACATTAAATACATTTGGGTGTAAACAAAAAAAAACGTTAGGCTATTTTTGTGACCCACTGCTGGGAAAATGCCTCCCCTTTCTCTTTCGAAACCTCTCTATCCTGTTTAATATATGGCCATGTTTGCCCCGCAAATAAGATCAGATCTCACCTCTTCGGGCGCAATCTTGCTATGAGGACGTGATCAGCCCTATATCATTAAATCATTTACTTAACTTACTTGTGTATGTGAATTTAAATGTTTGTGAACACACCCACGCTACAGAAGAAATTCCTAGAGTGGAGTAAAGTTTAAAAAAAGTCTGGTGCTACCATCTCAATTATCAGTTATCACACTATAATCTTGATAACTGGATAATAATTTTACTTCGCACAATGTATTTACAGTATGTTATGCAGTTTATCAGTTGTGACACAAACTATTACTAAAAACACCCTAACTAAAGTTTCTAATGGTAAAATTAATAGCGTGTGTTTTATCAATTTAACATTTAAAGAAATTAGGGATAATATATAACGAATCATGGAATCATGAAGGAAAAACATGTTAACATATTTTGTGGTTGACCACCATTTGTTGTATAGGCAAGCTATATGTTGATAGATAGGGCTTGCATAGCATATAACAGGGATGGTGAACCTTTATGGATCAACATGCCATTTTTTTTAAAGCAATGTTTATTTGACCTTGCTCGTGCCGTCCAATAATATAGCTAAGCTTATTTACTACAAAAAAAAAAAAACTTGACCTTAGATATCCTAATAAATGTTTGAATTCAATGTGTAATTCAAATTTAAAGTAACGTTACTGTAACTTCTGTAGTTGCTGATTAGATGATAGTGTATGTATTAGGGTTGTAAGTTACTTTTATTAGATTTAGCAAACGCTTTCTAATCGAATCTTATGGTATTCATCTCTGAAAATAATTACTTGTTAAAAATTCGGTAGTGTGCCTAAAATATTGTGTAGCGTGCCATCAATGGCACGCGTGCCGTTGGTTCGCCATCCCTGGCATATAATATACTACAGAAGCTAGAGTCTGTCTTCAGTTTGCATGACTATTGATTATGGCTGGGCTTTGATATCTATACTAATATTATAAAGCTGAAGAGTTTGTTTGTTTGTTTGTTTGAACGCGGTAAACTCAGAAACTGCTGGTTGGAATTGAAAAATTCTTTTTGTGTTGGATAGTCCATTTATCGAGGAAGGCTATAGGCTATATAACATCACGCTACGGCTAATTGGAGCGGAGCATAAATGAAAAATGTTACAAAAACGGGAGAGAGAGCTTCCGCTGCGTGCGCTGCGAAAACGGTTTAAGTTACGCTAATATCATGTATGAAGGAATTGTTTCTCTTTAAAAGTTCTAAAAAAAAGTCCGCGACAGTATAAATCTATCTTTTAAGATTGATTCACTGTAACCTTTTTTTACAGTTACACTGCTAGGTTAAAAAGAATTATTTTTTGCGAAGCTTATTTAACCCATATGGTATTAATCTATATCTAAATAAATGTGTTTGTTAGAACGGAAATTTAATATACAATATTTGTGCCCTTTACTCTATACAGTTTAAACAAATATCTTAGAAGATATCGCAATGTAAAAATAACCGCGCGGCAAAATATTTCGCGCGTCGCAATGTAGGTACGGGGGATTCTGGCTGGCCTCCGGGAAATTCAAATTTAAAATATTTACTGTATCATAATGTTTACAAGTATAGAGTGTTATAGTATATTTAACAGTAAGAGATACCTATAGTAATTCACACTTTAATATAATCTAAGCTAATCTAAACCATCTGAACTATTATAATAAAGAGGAAAGATAAGATTTTTTGTTTGTTACGATTTAGCTTAATTTATGTCGGATAGTCGATATCGAGAAAGGTTATAAGCTATATTTATGTGACGCAGACGAAGTTGTGTGGGTCAGCTAGTTTCCATATATTTTGCAAAATAAAATTCTATTCCAGAAGTAGGTATTTGGGTATATTGGAATAAAGTGTGAATCAACCTAAGTTGTATGAGATGGGGTATGTCGACTCCCGACTGCCCACTCAATGATGCACTAAGTCGAGGTTCGAACCCCACAGAGGGTGTCCTTCAGTAATTTAATGTATAAATATTTATATACCCTTGACACAGGATCCTCGGTTCAGCAGTAATCCATCCGTATAGAGATGCACTGCAAGTGGCCCATTAAAAAACAAGGAATGTTGACTATTGCTCCTAGATGGTGTGGTTTTGCTAGGTTAAAATCTGACTAAAATTATATTAACAAATCTCCAACTAACAATATTGTTTTTAACTAATTGTGACAGCTCCATTAAATTCATAGTTACCATGTCCATTAGATTTATTAAATTATATGATTAAAATTCATTTAAAACCCAAAAATTACAGTACCTTTAAATTTCGGTATGACGTCATACCGTTAAATAAGGGTCACCGAAAGATTTCGATACCGTTATTTTTTCCGGTAGTGGAATTTTGACGCTGGAAATGCATACCGGTATATTTCGGTAGAAGTACCATAACCATTATAAATGTATCGGTAGCGGTACCTAAACCTGCTCTGTTAGTGAGATAAATTATTGATTATATTTTCTTGCGTTGTTACCGCATAAATTGTTGATTATTGTCGTATGTGTTGTTACCACATAAGTTGTTGATTATTTTCCTTGCTTTGTTACCAATTAATATAACCTAGTGTTATACATTTATTTTTTGGATAATATAATACCATATATTATTTAATACAGAGATATTTTTTATTACCAAATCGGGTTATTCACAACCTAACTTCAAACATCTACACGTTAAACCGTCTCGGACAAGGAGAGAGTATAATTATAAGATTAAACGAACTTACCTTAAGTGAAGTTCTATCTTAATTATACGAAGCTCCTTGTCCGAGACGGCAGTCCCAAAAACCCTCCCACTAATACTCATTGAGTATTATCCCAGTATTGGGGTTGTTCATAAACCTGTCTTCAAACGTAATGACAAGTAGAGATGTGACACGAGGAAACTAACTTTTTTTTTTTTTAGCTTTAAAATTGTGACTTGGCGCTGGTACAAACAGCTTACTACAGTTAAACAAAGGTTTACCTGGAGAGGGCGCTGCTGTGCGTAAACAAACATTCAGCTCCGTACAAATAATTCTTAATAATAGAAAAAGTGATTATTTACTGTCGAAATAGTGTTTAAATTAAAGCATTAGTGTCATAAACTGAGTGATATTGAAGTACGTGCATAATACTCAATATAACCTACTAAAAAACATCAAAAAGTGATTGAAGAAAAATAACGACTATATCATTCAAAAGTGATGATGATAAAAGTGATCAATACTCTTCAATAAACGGATGTATACTGAACTACCTCGGAAAACAAAAGGAAAACATCCATTGAAAAGGTACATAATCTAATATTTTAAAACAAAAACATCCAAATAAGATAATGTTTTAGGTCACCCTAAATTGACTTACTGTGGATAAGCGCCATCTATCTAACTTAATAGAAACTGAAGCACCAAAGTTATGAAGAAACTACCACCATCTATTGTCACAAGGCGTAACTAGAGACCCAAAAGTCGATTTCTATAATATAGTACCTACAAACTATGCTAGGTGCCGCCTCCAGGAGCTTTTCTAAACGTCTAACGAAAATTCTCTAAGAGATGGCGCCAGCTACCCTATGTGCAGGATGCCGACTCAAGTTGCCAATAAGGGAAACCCTTATTTGTTCGCTCTGCAAGTGTAGATATGACTTAGAGTGTGCAGGTGTAACTAAAGAGTATTACCTGAAATCGATGACATTAGAACTCAGACATTCCTGGAAGTGCCAGACATGCGTCTGTAAAATTCCAAAAACAGGAAATACTGACACCCCTGTACGATCCCAAAAAAACCATGAATGCGACGACTCAACCACGTCAACAGCGAGTAATAACGTTACTATGAGAAAGGAAGACTATACATTCCAATAATGACACCATTAGCTCTGAAGACCTAAGTTTGTTAGGAGATACTCTTCAGTCAGAGGATATTGCAAATACTGAAGTGAAAAACTCTTTTACATATGAGAATAACACTCAGGGTCTATTAAACATGCAGAGCATAAGCGATATTATTATACTACGTCTGAAAGAGAACAATAAATCTATCATTGAAGAACTACAGGGCACAATACAAAGAGAGATTAACAGAGCCATTACGGAATTGAAAATAGATTTTGACTCCAAAATGAATAATTTAACTATAGAAAACGAACAAAGAAAGCAAGAAATAGAAAATATTGATAGTAAAATAAGAACAATACAATTAGAAAACGAAAATTTAAAAAGAGAAGTAAGTAATCTATCTACTCGGACATCTCAAGCAATAAGCATACCTGAAAACCACCACCACAAACTAGTACTCTATGGCCTTACAGAGTATTATCAAGAACCTGACTGTGAACTATATAACAGACTGTTAGAACTGTTCCACGATATAGTCAACGTAGACTTATCAGGCTACATAGAAAACATGTATCGAGTAGGAAGAAAGGGCACAAAAAATAGACCACTTGTAATAGAATTGCTCAGTAAAAGAATGACCAGGTACATTGTCAGCAGCAGCCAATGTTTCCAGGGAACTGGACTAGGAATTTCAGAGTTTCTAGACGCGAAATCACGCAAAGAAAGGGCTGACATGAGAGAACAATTATTTAAGGCTAGACAAAACGGACACCACGCAATAATAAGAAACAACCAACTATACATAGATGGGAAATCTGTAAATAAAAAATATCACCACATCAAACCTCAACATAGAGATTCAACTTACCAGGGAAACGATACGAGAACGATGAACATCACTAACACATCCCACCAGATGGATATGCCGAATGAATCGATTAATCATACATTTCGTAGGCAAAGACCTACCATTTAAAATACTATATCAGAATTTCCAAAGTCTTAATAATAAACACCACTTACTTGAAGCTTTCATCAACCAAAATTCTACGTACAAAGCAATATGTATCTCGGAAACCTGGCTCTCAGAAGAAAAACTTGAACTAATTAAGATTAGCGGCTATAAATTTGCCTCATCATACTGTCGCAGTACCCGTACAGGCGGCGGTGTCTGTATTCTGCTTCAAGAACATATAGACTATATACATAGAATTGATATAACAGATAAATCTATAGAATATGTACTAGAGTTATGTGCTATTGAATTACCAAAAGAAAACTTATTAATTATAACTATGTATTGGAATAGAAGAGAGGAAGAAGTATTTTATCAGCAACTTAAACTAATTCTAAAATATATAAATAATAAATATTCTAAACTAAATGTAATTATAGGAGGTGACTTTAACATTAACATACTAATAGATAACCTTAAATCAAATCAATTCATAAATTTAATGCAGGAATATAAATTTACCCAATACATAAAAAGCCCAACACGTGTAACGTCAAATACAACTACATGTTTAGATTTAATATTCACGAATTTTAAATCCAAAGATATGTACACAACTGTAGAAGAACTAGGATTCTCAGACCATAATAGTGCCATTTTACATCTACACTTCCCCAACCAAACAAAAAGAATCACCTGGTATACAAAGAAAAGATTCTACAATCACACAAATATTTTAAAATTTAAGTCTAAATTACAAGAAATAAATTGGAAAAATATCATAACTACTGAAAAAGATATGAACAGTAATTATGAGGCTTTTAGTGGCATCCTCATTAACATCCTAAATCAGTGTATGCCGTTAAAAAAATTAAAGTTAAAACCAAAATATAAAAAATACTGGCTTACCGTTGGCATAAAAAAATCTTGCAAAAATAAAAGATTATTAAAAATACTAACAACAAAAACAGACAATCCAATACTAACCCGACATTACAAAAACTATGAAAAAATTCTAAAAAAGACAGTAACGACAGCAAAAAAACTACACTACAAAAATAAAATGACTAAATCTAATAATAAAGTTAAGACGATGTGGAGCATAGTAAATGAACGCACGAATAAAAAAATAGCAAGTGAGAAATCTAACATAACCCTTCAAACAAACAATAGCGTGACTTCTGAACCCAAGGAGGTAGCTAACATATTTAACACCTTCTTTGCTTCCATCGGAGAGGCCACGAACAACTCGACCGGAAAACCGAAAATATCTCCAGTTGAATGCCCTACAGAAAACTCAATCTTCCTCAGTCCAATTGATCCTTACGAGGTTAATTCACTAATAAAAAACTTAAAAAATAAAAAAAGTCACGGCGTTGACGAACTCCCACCTAACTTATTAAAACAATGTGCAGATGAATTAACTTTACCTTTTTATTTACTATTAAATCAATCATTTGAAGAAGGATCTTTTCCCAATCTTTTAAAAAAAGCCCTCATAAAACCTATCCATAAGAAGAATAATAAAACCGACCCTAATAATTACCGCCCAATTGCCCTCTTACCGACCGCTTCCAAAATATTCGAAAAAGCCATGTGTAATCGAGTTTATGCTTTTTGTGAAAAATATCATATATTTAATGACTGCCAAAACGGTTTCCGAAAAAACCGCTCCACTACTTTGGCCGTTTACAAATTTATTCAAAAAGCCCTTGATATTATAAATGATAAAAAGTACGCGATCGGACTTTTGCTTGATATGACGAAGGCATATGATAAAGTACGATTCGAAATATTATTAAATAAAATATATAGAATAGGACTCCGCGGCAAATGTTACGACTGGTTCGTATCTTATTTGAAAAATAGGGAACAAGTAGTTGAAATCGAACATTACAACAACAATACAAATGAAATAGAATTAATCAGATCCCACAACAAACAAATCACCGCCTCAATCCCGCAAGGAAGCGTAATGGGGTGTTTGTTATTTCTAGTTTATGTAAACGATCTTCCAAATAATATAAATGAGCCATGTGTCCTGTTTGCGGATGACATATCTATACTTACCTCGTGTGAAAATAACAACAACTTAAATGATAAATTAAACTTTATATTAGATTCTACAATAAATTGGATGACTGAACACAATCTAGAAATAAATTTCAACAAAACTAAAATAATTTCATTTCACCCTCGTCAAAAAAAACCGATAGATATTAACTTTAGCTTCAATAATAATAAATTAGATGTAGTTGACAAATTCACCCTACTAGGCTTAGATATTGATACAAACATAAATTGGAAGTCTCACGTTAAGAAAGTACGAGCAAAAATTTCAAAATTTTCATACGCCCTCCGCGAGATCAAAAAAACCACAGACCTAAAAACAGCATTAGTAACGTACTACGCTTACGCCCACGCATGGCTAAAATATGGTATCATCTTATGGGGCAACAGTACTGACGCGCCCACGCTATTTACCCTACAAAAAAAACTTATTAGGATTTTAGTAAATATTGAAGTCACCGATAGCTGTAAACCCCACTTTCAGGAACTAAAGATCTTGCCCCTACCATGCCTGTATATACTTGAAGTCTGTAAGTTTGTACGTAAGTACCCTGATTACTTCACAAAAAGAGAGGACATATAGACAAAAATTACTCTAAGGCACAAAAATAGGCTAAACTTGCCAATATCGCGACTAAAAATGCACTCCGATAGTACCTTTGTCATGTCCATAAAAATTTATAATAAGTTACCTGCAATAATTAAGAATTTAGATAAATATAACACATTTATTAATAAATTAAAAATATTCCTTGAAAGCAAATGCTACTATAGTATAGGCGAATACTTTAATGATAAATTAGAAATATAAAATAAATAACTTACCCCTGTAGGATAATAATTAATTAGTTACTTGTATAATAAATATTAATAATTCAATTACTCATAATAACTTAATGACTTACATAATTAATAAAAATAAATAATAAATAAATAACGTACATCATATTGAATAAAAATAATAATAAATATATGAAACTATAATTAATATTTATTTTTAAAGTAATTGGTTACAATGTTGCTAAATAAATACATGTATATTATTAAACGCCGAGCGTTCTTCCTCCTCTCTACTACTTTTATCTGTGCTGTGCCCGACAGGGTCCATAATTGAGACTGATGTAACTGTTTCCCTAATATCCTGTATACATTATGGTACGCAATAAAGAATTGAGAATTGAGAATTGAGAATTGAGAACCTTAATAAATAGGGGTTTGCTTTGACGCACCGCCTCGTCAATCTGTCTGTCGTTCACTTGCCGATCGTTGCACATTATTAATAAACTACATTCGCAAGTTTTAGCGTCTTCCACCGCACACACGCGCGCCGCGGCATGCATTTCGGTACCGAAATCGTATAAGGGTTAAATAATGGTTTAGCCCAACCTTTATTTATAAAGGTACTGGTATAGGTCAAACTTTATTTTAAACCAGTACCGGTATATTTTTGAGGTATCTTAACCTTTCAACTGTAACCGCTTTCAGTCCCTGTTTAAATCTTCTTGGAAAAACCACTTTTAAAACCTATAAATATTATAAATGTAGATATTTGTGTAGGTAGGACAATATAAATTGGAAACAAGGCTAAGAATACATTTTACAATAACATTACCTTCTCTAGTATTAGTAAACCCGTGATGTTTAATAGTTTCCATTTCAATCTGCACTATCATTGGGAAGACAATCTGCATCATCTTCAGCATCTCATTGCCGGCTGCTTCCTTAGCCTCGTCCAGCTTGGAGGCATAGTCAGGGGACTCCAGGGTTTCTATAACTTCAGAAAGGATCAGCCTCATCTGGTCCACTGAGATGTTCTGCAACGAAGCCATCCTGCTCTATTGAGCATTTAGAACCTGTGAAAGATGAGAAGGAATATAGTGTTTGGCGAATATTTATTCATAAAAAGAATTATTAGAAAAACCTGTTAACTTTGTGTTTATTTTGTATTTCATTATTCTTTTATAGGTGAATGATGTTCTGAACCCCCCAAATAGAATTTTTATCTTGATGAGTCACTATTTTCGTACACATTAATCTAATCAAAACCACCTGGCTGGTTCCGTGGTTGTAATCGAATTTAGAAATGGATATTATGTATTGCATTTCCATACCTATTTCTAACAGCCTGGTACTACATAAGCATGGGTATTGGGAAATCAGCATAGCTACATAATCTACATATTCACAAACATTCAAATCAAAACCAAATCGAATATATTGTATGTCTATTTTTTTTGCCATTACGAGAGTGAGCGAGATAGACATAGCATGAATAGCTACGCAGGAAAATTTTACACAGTGATTAATCGTTATGGCACTGGTCAGGCAGATATTGTGTGAATTTATATTAATAATAATCCTTCCTAGCCGGTTTCGACTACGGCAACCGTTAAGTCATCAACTTACTGGCGTCTATCATGGGCTCTCATGTGGCTAGAAAATTCACCTTTATTTACAAATATTCTCCACAGAGTGGACACGTGAGAGCACCATTAACATAGTTCTAATTGATTGCCGCTGGTGGTGTGAATTTACTGAGCTAACAAACACTGATCTGAGTTAGCACTGCACAATTTCAACACAGTTTTTTTATTGACTTACTTGACTTACTAGCAGTGGTGCACGACCTTCAGTCGTGTGAATATAATTATAAAAAACTAGCTGACCCACGCAACTTCGTCTGCGTCACATAATTAATATAGCTTATAACCTTTCTCGATATCGACTATCCAACATAAATTAAGTTAAATAGTAACAAACAAAAAATCTTATCTTTCTTCTTTATTATAATAGTTTAGATGGTTTAGATTAGCTTAGATTATATTAAAGTGTGAATTACTATAGGCATCTCTTACTGTTAAATACATATACGATAACACTCTGTACTTGTAAACATTATGATGCAGTAAATATTTTGAATTTGAATTTCCCGGAAAGAATCTCCCTACATTGCGACGCGCGAATTATTTTGCCGCGCGGATATTTTTACATTGCGATATCTTCTAAGATATTTGCTTACGCCCGAATACTCGAACGTCACTCAATTTTAAGTTGCACTCAAATCTCGTGCTGTCTTTGTTACTTTAACGCAGAGTGACAGAGATAGCACGAGTTTTGAGGGCTACTTATAATTGAGTGACGTTCGAGTATTCGGGCGTTAAACTGTTTAGAGTAAAGGATACAAATATTCTATATTAAATTTTCCTTCTAACAAACACATTTATTTAGATATAGATTAATACCATATGGGTTAAATAAGCTTCGCAAAAAATAATTATTTTTAACCTAACAGTTTAATAGTAAAAAAAGGTTACAGTGAGTCAATCTTAAAAGATAGATATATGCTGTCGCGGACTTTTTTTTTGAAATTTTAAAGAGGAACAATTCCTTCATACAGGATATTTGCGCAACTTAAACCGTTTTCGCAGCGCACGCAGCGGAAGCTCTCAAAAAGGAAATACCTTTTCCCGTTTTTGTAATTTTTAATTTATGCTCTGCTCCTATTAGCCGTAGCGTGATGTTATATAGCCTATAGCCTTCCTCGATAAATGGACTATCCAACACAAAAACAATTTTAAAATTCCAACCAGCAGTTCCTGAGTTTACCGCGTTCAAACAAACAAACAAACTCTTCAGCTTCATAATATTAGTATAGATTACTTCTTCATTTGAATCAGATTGCGTTACCGATTTCCAGGGTTTTAATTTGTTTGCATAGAACCCTAATTATTTTTTTTACTATTTTAGACTTAATGACATCAGCTATTTTCCAGTGAAAGTTCCATCAAAATCGATCCAGCCTCTTCGAAGATCAGCCCAAACAAACAGACAGAAAGACTTTAAAATATGGGTTTTGTTATAAGTACTGTACTTTTATTTGGATTCAGTAAAAAGCTGTTATTTAGATATTAATACAAACAGATTCAATTTTATTTATAGATTTCTATTTTATCTACCCTACAGGTATTTTCCTTCTAGTGTATTAGTACATCATAATCTGTGATCCTAATTCAGGACAATGAGATCATTATGACAGCAACCAATGTAGCCAATAGAAGTGTTGCCATCTAAGTTGTTTGTTCAGCATACAAATAAGTTTGACCTTGCTTTGATTGCTTTTGGTGTTGGCATGCCAGATGCTTATAGATACAGACCACTGCTAATCTTTTGACAATATGAAGGTGAGGTCTATGCTAAGTATTATGAATTAAGTAGTTGATAATGGTTAGGAAATATAAATATGTACGAAAAAATAAGTTAATTTGGTAGGTCACATACAAAATTATCCGAGTCCCTACCGTCCCTACCCCAATGAGATCTAATGCCGACATCAGGAATATTCTCACCCAAAAATGTAGGTACATGTATCTCAAACATGTTTGTCGTCTTTTTCCGAACGCTCGTAAATATTTGAATGTCTTTGCCCTACCCAAACTTTTTTTACAAAGGGGTTGCGTTGGCTAAGTCCTCAAAACCCATGCCTATATTTAAACCAAAGAACTCGTTTAAGGTAGGGAGTAGATGAGTCATTGATTTGCAAGAGGGTGACTTTTTATTTATAAAAGATAGTTTAGAAACAAACCGTTTCTTACCTTAGCGTGCACGCTGTTCTCACTGTACAATATGTGTTTCACTTTGTATTTTATATTAAGTGATGAAATCAATCATTCAATATAAATGAATAGAAAAGTACCTGAGAAGACTACCTAACTACCTGATTCATCAAAGAAATTGATGGCATCGAAACCGAAACAGAAACTACAGAAAGCCCTTTTCATACGAAAATCACAATATGACAAGGAGCAATATGACGTCTTTTTGACATTGACATGACCAAAGGACATGACATTTGTGGCCGCTAGTTATAGATGTGTTCTGTGCATTGAGATAGGATTGTGGCCGCGTTCCGTATTACAAAATAATCGCTCACAGCGCTCACGTCTATATTTTGCGTTCCAAATTAGATATCACGATTATGACAGCCACAGAACACATATAATCTAGGAGATGACAGCTAAGAGCTGACATCAATTCGGAACGCTCGTAAACGCGTTGTGCTCACTCGTCACGTGATAACAAAAACAGAAGCTGCATGAGAGAAATTCGTCACCCGTTAGGCTCGTCTTGTATATTTACTTGAATACTCATGGTAATGAGACTCCAAAGAGATTTCAAAGAACTAATTGAATGTATTTGTGCGACTCCAGCCAGTGAACCTCAGCTGTGAACACACACACACACCCAGACACACACGCACACGCATCAGACATCTGTCATTTTTTACTTTGATTTCAGCGCTCACGGTGATATTTATTTGGGGCATGGTCGGTGTAATCGCAAGATGGCGCATGTCATGACGTCATCTATGACGATGCAAGGGACATCGATATCGCGCTCACAGTAATTCGGTACGGGTTTATGGACGCTCAAATCGATTACAGCGTAATTCGGAACGCACCCTGTGTTTGTGGCTGCGTTGGGGGGTGCGTTCAATGGGACGGGCAACTGGTGGAACTAATGGCGCTAGCACCGCATGAACCTAAGCTCTTCATTGGTTGAATATCTGTCAATGTCATTTTATATTTCAAAATAGCTTGACCTCATTGGTCGGATTGGGACAAGCTATGGACACGCCATCTACAATCAGCTTTCACTTGCCAACCCCATTATTTTCTCAAATCACCTCTTTGCTTTGTTTGCGTAGATGCTTTCATAAATCATGCAATTGAATAAATCTCGTAGAAAACCCTCTTCAGCGTGATTGCGTGAACGTAAACCTATGGCAAAAATAAAGTTCAGATAAAACCAAGTTAGAACAAACCATTGAGATAGGATCATATGGAGGCGCCGCGATGTTCTATATACACACTTGCTTAAACAAATATGAGTGAAGTAGGAGACAGAATGTAAAATATAGTTTTGGTTCGTTCTTTCTAATGCAGTAATCGTATTTGATGAAAGAGACAACAATATTTCAGTTGTTTCTCACAATGGCAACATTTGGATATGCGAGTCACAGAATAGTAGGTAGGGTGCCGTTTTCGACATATTGTGATACAAGATGGCGACGAGTTTCGTGGTAGTTGTGCTGTCAAATAGTTGTTTACTTTTTGTTAAATTGCGATTTGTGAGAAAATTACGACGAGATTATCTCTTAAACTGCGTGTATATGTTAGGAAACAGCAATTCAATATGCCTGCGTGTTGTATTGTGAAGTGTGGTGCAAGAAGGACTGAAACTCAACCTCAATTGACTTTGCATAGGTTAGTAGTCGTTTTCATGCAATAGTATCTAGGAGTAATACATTTTCGATGAAAAAATGCTAAGTGATCATTAATTTATTGCTAAAGTGTAAATAATTGGGTTTATTTCCGTCCCAGAGACCTTTTTGTTATTTCATCATTTGATTCGTTTGTTTACAAACATGGATAGTGTTGTACCGTTGCGTAATAGTTTCCGATACTAGTTCCTTCGCTGCGCTGAAACGATATCTGTTCGAGTGACCGTGCCAGGTCCGGTCAGGGCGCGGGACCGCCCTGAGGATTATCGAAAGAGATAACGCGGCCTTGGCACAAGAGCGAAGAAGGAACATGGGTGGTTTTTAGTCAGTAGAATAATAGGGTTTGACAAACCCTATTATTGCACTACAATTTTATTGGTGATCCATCTCTTATTTTACACATTATTATATTAACATTAATTTGATAATTCATATCTTTGAACACTTTTTTTTATCTGAGAACGAAAATATTTCGTGGCGATAGATCTATTTACTATGTGATACAACTTGGTAACGAATACAAATTTTGGCGACAAGAAACAAAGTCCCCTTTTATTTTACTCCGCCAGTCAGTATGTTAATCATAATAGAAACAATCTTTTTACTATTAGAAGATTTGTTCTTCACTAGGATCTTATTAGTTTGCGATTTAATTCGTAGTTGAGTTTTAGTTACATTCTAATTTAATGTTGGTTTGTTATTTAGTACGAGTAAATAACAAAGACTTAACCGCGACAACTGTTTGACCGCAATCTAAACGTATACAGGGTGTAAATTAACCCATAACACAGCCGTCAACCAAGCAAGGGTGGTACTTAGTTTGATGTACAGAAACATCAAACTAAGTACCCCCCTACGCAATTTTTTTGCTGGGAAACGATTTTTTATTGGGGTCAAATATCATATTTTACGGTAAAACTCAATGTAGCAACACATTGGGCTAGTGGATGCTATGAATAGTAAACGGGTTATGGAGGTAATTTAAGTAAAGTTATAACCTGAAAAACTAGTATTTACAAAAACAACTGTGAAATATTTGGAACTTTGACCAATATCTCCGTAACTAGGGGGTTCCTAGGTATGGTCTAGAACAAAAAAAATATCGCAGTGGTGGGGAGAACAAGTGTTCAGTAGTTTAGGCGCTATGCTGGAACATACAAACATAATACATACACTGCCAAAATCATTACCCTTCCTTTTGGCTTTTCCGTAGTCGGGTAAAAAGTATTCTTTATTTATTGTATTCAGAAAAACCACTTTGAATAAATTTTATTCTCAGGTATCCGATACCTGAGATTTTTTTTTATTCAAAGTGGTTGTAGGTAAGTAAATTTACTCATATTTTTCTGTTACAACTTTACAACGGACTGTTCATTTTAATTCAACCGTGATATCTAATAATACTCGTAATACCAATGACTAATAAAAAGTATGGACTGGAAATACCTACAGAAAAAAGGTGCATACCTACGGAGCATAAAATGGCTGCCAATGCTAGGGTTGTGGCAATCATGAAACATAGTACTACTGTAACGAGTATCGATACTAGTGTTACGAGTATTATTAGATATCACGGTTGAATTAAAATGAACAGTCCGTTGTAAAGTTGTAACAGAAAAATATGAGTAAATTTACTTACCTTACTTTGAATAAAAAAAAATCTCAGGTATCGGATACCTGAAAAAATGCTAAGTGATCATTAATTTATTGCTAAAGTGTTAATAATTGGGTTTATTTCCGTCCCAGAGACCTTTTTGTTATTTCATCATTTGATTCGTTTGTTTACAAACATGGATAGTGTTGTACCGTTGCGTAATAGTTTCCGATACTAGTTCCTTCGCTGCGCTGAAACGATATCTGTTCGAGTGACCGTGCCAGGTCCGGTCAGGGCGCGGGACCGCCCTGAGGATTATCGAAAGAGATAACGCGGCCTTGGCACAAGAGCGAAGAAGGAACATGGGTGGTTTTTAGTCAGTAGAATAATAGGGTTTGACAAACCCTATTATTGCACTACAATTTTATTGGTGATCCATCTCTTATTTTACACATTATTATATTAACATTAATTTGATCATTCATATCTTTGAACACTTTTTGTTTATCTGAGAACGAAAATATTTCGTGGCGATAGATCTATTTACTATGTGATACAACTTGGTAACGAATACAAATTTTGGCGACAAGAAACAAAGTCTTCTTTTATTTTACTCCGCCAGTCAGTATGTTAATCATAATAGAAACAATCTTCTTACTATTAGAAGATTTGTTCTTCACTAGGATCTTATTAGTTTGCGATTTAATTCGTAGTTGAGTTTTAGTTACATTCTAATTTAATGTTGGTTTGTTATATAATACGAGTAAATAACAAAGACTTAACCGCGACAACTGTTTGACCGCAATCTAAACGTATACAGGGTGTAAATTAACCCATAACACAGCCGTCAACCAAGCAAGGGTGGTACTTCTAATTTGATGTACAGAAACATCAAACTAAGTACCCCCCTACGCAATTTTTTTGCTGGGAAACGATTTTTTATTGGGGTCAAATATCATATTTTACGGTAAAACTCAATGTAGCAACACATTGGGCTAGTGGATGCTATGAATAGTAAACGGGTGATGGAGGTAATTTAAGTAAAGTTAAAACCTGAAAAACTAGTATTTACAAAAACAACTGTGAAATATTTGGAACTTTGACCAATATCTCCGTAACTAGGGGGTTCCTAGGTATGGTCTAGAACAAAAAAAAATATCGCAGTGGTGGGGAGAACAAGTGTTCAGTAGTTTAGGCGCTATGCTGGAACATACAAACATAATACATACACTGCCAAAATCATTACCAGTCATTGGCATCAAATTAGAAGTACCACCCTTGCTTGGTTGACGGCTGTGTTATGGGTTAATTTACACCCTGTATACGTTTAGATTGCGGTCAAACAGTTGTCGCGGTTAAGTCTTTGTTATTTACTCGTATTATATAACAAACCAACATTAAATTAGAATGTAACTAAAACTCAACTACGAATTAAATCGCAAACTAATAAGATCCTAGTGAAGAACAAATCTTCTAATAGTAAGAAGATTGTTTCTATTATGATTAACATACTGACTGGCGGAGTAAAATAAAAGAAGACTTTGTTTCTTGTCGCCAAAATTTGTATTCGTTACCAAGTTGTATCACATAGTAAATAGATCTATCGCCACGAAATATTTTCGTTCTCAGATAAACAAAAAGTGTTCAAAGATATGAATGATCAAATTAATGTTAATATAATAATGTGTAAAATAAGAGATGGATCACCAATAAAATTGTAGTGCAATAATAGGGTTTGTCAAACCCTATTATTCTACTGACTAAAAACCACCCATGTTCCTTCTTCGCTCTTGTGCCAAGGCCGCGTTATCTCTTTCGATAATCCTCAGGGCGGTCCCGCGCCCTGACCGGACCTGGCACGGTCACTCGAACAGATATCGTTTCAGCGCAGCGAAGGAACTAGTATCGGAAACTATTACGCAACGGTACAACACTATCCATGTTTGTAAACAAACGAATCAAATGATGAAATAACAAAAAGGTCTCTGGGACGGAAATAAACCCAATTATTAACACTTTAGCAACAAATTAATGATCACTTAGCATTTTTTCATCGAAAATGTATTACTCCTAGATAAAATTGCATGAAAACGACTACTAACCTATGCAAAGTCAATTGAGGTTGAGTTTCAGTCCTTCTTGCACCACACTTCACAATACAACACGCAGGCATATTGAATTGCTGTTTCCTAACATATACACGCAGTTTACGAGATAATCTCGTCGTAATTTTCTCACAAATCGCAATTTAACAAGAAGTAAACAACTATTTGACAGCACAACTACCACGAAACTCGTCGCCATCTTGTATCACAATATGTCGAAAACGGCACCCTACCTACTATTCTGTGACTCGCAAATCCAAATGTTGCCATTGTGAGAAACAACTGAAATATTGTTGTCTCTTTCATCAAATACGATTACTGCATTATAAAGAACGAACCAAAACTATATTTTACATTCTGTCTCCTATTTCACTCATATTTGTATAAGCAAGTGTGTATATAGAACATCGCGGCGCCTCCATAGGATCCTATCTCAATGCGTAATACTAGTATCGATACTCGTTACAGTAGTACTATGTTTCATGATTGCCACAACCCTAGCATTGGCAGCCATTTTATGCTCCGTAGGTATGCACCTTTTTTTTGTAGGTATTTCCCATTGAGATAGGATCCTATGGAGGCGCCGCGATGTTCTATATACACACTTGCTTATACAAATATGAGTGAAATAGGAGACAGAATGTAAAATATAGTTTTGGTTCGTTCTTTCTAATGCAGTAATCGTATTTGATGAAAGAGACAACAATATTTCAGTTGTTTCTCACAATGGCAACATTTGGATATGCGAGTCACAGAATAGTAGGTAGGGTGCCGTTTTCGACATATTGTGATACAAGATGGCGATGAGTTTCGTGGTAGTTGTGCTGTCAAATAGTTGTTTACTTTTTGTTAAATTGCGATTTGTGAGAAAATTACGACGAGATTATCTCTTAAACTGCGTGTATATGTTAGGAAACAGCAATTCAATATGCCTGCGTGTTGTATTGTGAAGTGTGGTGCAAGAAGGACTGAAAATCAACCTCAATTGACTTTGCATAGGTTAGTAGTCGTTTTCATGCAATAGTATCTAGGAGTAATACATTTTCGATGAAAAAATGCTAAGTGATCATTAATTTATTGCTAAAGTGTTAATAATTGGGTTTATTTCCGTCCCAGAGACCTTTTTGTTATTTCATCATTTGATTCGTTTGTTTACAAACATGGATAGTGTTGTACCGTTGCGTAATAGTTTCCGATACTAGTTCCTTCGCTGCTCTGAAACGATATCTGTTCGAGTGACCGTGCCAGGTCCGGTCAGGGCGCGGGACCGCCCTGAGGATTATCGAAAGAGATAACGCGGCCTTGGCACAAGAGCGAAGAAGGAACATGGGTGGTTTTTAGTCAGTAGAATAATAGGGTTTGACAAACCCTATTATTGCACTACAATTTTATTGGTGATCCACCTCTTATTTTACACATTATTATATTAACATTAATTTGATCATTCATATCTTTGAACACTTTTTGTTTATCTGAGAACGAAAATATTTCGTGGCGATAGATCTATTTACTATGTGATACAACTTGGTAACGAATACAAATTTTGGCGACAAGAAACAAAGTCCCCTTTTATTTTACTCCGCCTGTCAGTCAGTCAATCATAATAGAAACAATCTTCTTACTATTAGAAGATTTGTTCTTCACTAGGATCTTATTAGTTTGCGATTTAATTCGTAGTTGAGTTTTAGTTACATTCTAATTTAATGGTGGTTTGTTATATAATACGAGTAAATAACAAAGACTTAACCGCGACAACTGTTTGACCGCAATCTAAACGTATACAGGGTGTAAATTAACCCATAACACAGCCGTCAACCAAGCAAGGGTGGTACACACGGCTACACATCAAGCTATACAAAACCAGTATAATCTGATCGTTCATTGTGAGAAAAGATCTAGTAAAGTGAGGCCAAGATTAATTGGTTTTGTATAGCTTGATGTGTAGCCGTGTGTACTTAGTTTGATGTACAGAAACATCAAACTAAGTACCCCCCTACGCAATTTTTTTGCTGGGAAACGATTTTTTATTGGGGTCAAATATCATATTTTACGGTAAAACTCAATGTAGCAACACATTGGGCTAGTGGATGCTATGAATAGTAAACGGGTGATGGAGGTAATTTAAGTAAAGTTATAACCTGAAAAACTAGTATTTACAAAAACAACTGTGAAATATTAATAATTCCTAGGTATGGTCTAGAACAAAAAAAATATCGCAGTGGTGGGGAGAACAAGTGTTCAGTAGTTTAGGCGCTATGCTGGAACATACAAACATAATACATACACTGCCAAAATCATTACCCTTCCTTTTGGCTTTTCCGTAGTCGGGTAAAAAGTATTCTTTATTTATTGTATTCAGAAAAACCACTTTGAATAAATTTTATTCTCAGGTATCCGATACCTGAGAATTTTTTTTATTCAAAGTGGTTGTAGGTAAGTAAATTTACTCATATTTTTCTGTTACAACTTTACAACGGACTGTTCATTTTAATTCAACCGTGATATCTAATAATACTCGTAATACTAGTATCGATACTCGTTACAGTAGTACTATGTTTCATGATTGCCACAACCCTAGCATTGGCAGCCATTTTATGCTCCGTAGGTATGCACCTTTTTTCTGTAGGTATTTCCAGTCCATACTTTTTATTAGTCATTGGTATTTCCAGTCCATACTTTTTATTAGTCATTGGAACAAACACCATCCATAAAAGTGTAATGTCAGTGTCAATCTGTGAAATCTGTCACTGTCACTATTTTCTGAAATGTCATATCACCTTGACAATTCATAGTTTTCTTTTCCCATTTTCTTCTTTAAACTTTTTATTTTTTCCGAAACAGTATTTATTTACTTTAGAAAGAAGAATTTCATGCAACATTGTGAACTCTTTCATTCATGTTTTCTGGTGTACTAATTAGTGTGAGGCACGGTTATTGTAATTAAATAATTTGTTTACCTTGCAAGAATCAAGATCTGTTTGTTTCCAATAATTTTATCTTTGTTTGTTTGAAAAATAGCAAGCCTAGAGCGGTAACATAATTATTTTATCTACAGGTAATACAGGTATGTTTTGATTATTATTGTGGAATCATTGTTTCTTTTCAACTAACAACTAAATAAAAACTAAACATTTGTTAGGTCCCACATCTTAACATCATGAGTCATTTGTTTAGATTGAAAAAGTACCTAAGTATTCATTTTATTCTTAGTAAATATATATGAAAATTGCCTATAAGATTCTTAGATGTGTCTCATTTTAAAATTAGTAAATGTAATTTACTTTTACTGTTTGTAGCAGTATTGTGCATTATTTGTAGTGGTGGCCCAAATAAATTTTATTATATTTTCTTGGATAGTTTATGAATTGTCTTTTATAATACATATTTTTTCTATTTGTGAGTCCACTGCTGGGCTTTCTCTCTTTAGGTTTTATATTAATTGTACCTATTCAATCATACCCACTTAACATTAGAACAAAGATAATCATCTTATCTATGCCACAACTTTATCTGTAGATTTATTTGTCCTTTATGTGTTCCATTATCAATACATTGCTGAGGACACTTTTTATTTGTTGTTTGGAATTAAGTTAACACTCTTTGTTGCTAACAAACTGTATTATGAAAAGTGGTGAAAAAAAATATTTAGTGAATAAAAAGGAATGTCGGGAATTTCTTTAGTTATAGGCCTAGTTAACTGACCGCACGGTTGGAGCAGTGGCTGAGTGATTGGCAGCTGTGCTGAGTGTTGCTGTGCATTTCCCGCATGTTACAATATTTATATGGCCTACAGGTAGTTGTTCCATGGCTAGCTGTGTTCTAAATGTTTGTTAATGCACCTTGGATAAGAATAAGAATAAATTTATTAAGTCATTGTTACAATAGTTTCTTAATATAATTAGCACTAATAATAAACGTAACAAGTTAAATTTTACCATTGTTACAAAACAGAGGTCCCCAAACTAGGCTGCGCCTGTATCTTGGGGGCCGGAGTTGCGGTAACTTAAAATTAATATTAATAAGTAGTTATCTTTAAACAAAAATAAAATAAGGTATATTATTATTTATGTATATTATTTATGTTTATGTATATTACCATTTCGCCTAAACTTTTCACTGCTGCCCTGGAAGACGTGATAAAAACACTGAAATGGGACCAAAGTTGTGTAAAGATAAACGGTGTCTACTTGTCGCACCTTCGGTTTGCGGATGACCTCGTATTGTTTGCCGAGTCCCTGCAAGACCTCCAATGCATGCTAAGACAACTCTTTGATGCTTCCCTACAAGTTGGCTTAAGAATGAACATGTCCAAGACGAAGGTGATGTCAGGCACTCTGGACGACTCTGTCTCAGCTATTACGGTTGGAAACGAGCGTCTGGAAATGGTTGATCATTATGTTTATCTTGGACATGTTCTGTCTTTCGACAAGGAGCATTCCAACGAGGAGATTTCTAGGAGAGTACAACTCGGATGGGCGGCCTTTGGTAAACTGGAACATATATTTCGGTCCAAAAAGATCCCTCAGTGCCTAAAAACCCGCCTTTTTAACCAGTGTGTCCTACCTACGATTACCTACAGTGCCGAGACATGGACGCTCACAAAGGAGACTGTCCACCGAGTACGAGTGGCACAAAGGGCCATGGAGCGAGCCATGCTCGGCATAACCCTATTGGATCGAGTGCGTAACACCGAAATCCGCCGTCGGACGAAAGTCTACGATGTCGGGGACCGGGCGGTGCGCCTCAAGTGGACCTGGGCAGGACATCTTGCTAGACGCGGAGATGGCCGATGGAGCAAGGCATTGACTGAGTGGTGGCCAAGGTTAGGCCATAGAAACCAGGGCCGTCCTAAAGCTCGTTGGGTTGACGACATCGTTAAAGTTGCGGGAAACACCTGGATGAGAGACGCACAGGATCGGGACGCGTGGCGGAAAAAAGGGGAGGCCTATACCCAGCAGTGGGTGATTCCAGGCTGATATGATGATATTATTATTACAAAAATGAAAAAGTATTATAATGTGAAGGATTAGTACATTAGTGAGTGATTATTACATTATCCCACAAATGCAGTAGTAGTTCAGGGATGGCGAACCTTATGGATCAACGTGCCATTTTTTCTAAAAAAAAGTTTATTGAGACCTTACAAGTGCCGTCAAATGTCGTAATAAGTGTTTCAATTCTACGTGTAGTTCAAATTAAAGTAAGATTGCTTCTTGAACTGGACTCCTCTACCAAACGGTTTCTAATCGAATCTTATGTTATACATCTCTGAAAATAATGACTCGTAGGCATAGTTAAAAATTCGGTGGCGTGCCTAAAATATTCTTCAACGTGCCATCAATGGCACGCGTGCCATTGGTTCGCCATCCCTGCAGTAGTTTATGTACATCATCACTAACTTCCTCGCAAAAAGTTTCTGCTTCCAGTTTCTATTTGCCAGACTTTATTTTTAATATAATTTTGTGAGTGCATAAAGTAGAATTTAACGGCTATATGAACAAAGCAGGTTTCATTATCACAATACTCATAACATAACGCCTGGAATCCCTGAAGGGTTAGGCAAAGGTGACCTAACAAGTATACACCCACATTTCACCAGTGATGTTTAAATCCCGTATAATAAGGGGCGAGCCTATTGTCATCAACTGGGCACAAATTCAGACTCCATGACTGCTACTAAGAAATTCTTGATGGAAAAACCCAATAACACTTTGTCTGACCTAGGATTAGAGCCCAGGACCTCTAGTGCAGCAGCCACACTTGCAACAACTAGACCAATGAGGCAGCTAAAATACTCACCCATTCATGTGAAAATGTTATTTCCAGTCAGGAGGGCAATATGGAGGATGCAATAGAAGAAGTAGAGGTTGAGAGCAGACCAACAAGTGCACGGCGGACTTTGACCCTGAGGAACAATGCGGCTAGGCAGGTGGCCGTCAACTTCATGCCGTCGCGGCAGCTGCCCTACAGTAAGTTAGGATCTTATATTTTTACTTTTAATGGTTTATGTTCTTTTGGTATATTTAGTTTAGCGAATATTGGATATGAACATTCACATAAATGAAGATTATAGGTATGTTTCATGGTAGAAGCACTAGGGTAGTCACAACGGCTACCCTAGTGCTTCATCAAATTTTCTAAAATTAAAATGCTCCCTTTGAATGAATATTTCATGAAACAGTAATTCAATGGGAATAAATAAACTTAGAGGGTTGCATTGATGTTTTAAACGATTTTGTAAATACATGCATATGACTGACACTGACTGGCCTGCTATATTGCGTTTCCACATGTGCTGCGTGCAGACTGTTCTCAATGTCGTCAGTCAGTCGTCTTCTATTTCTATTTATCTTCGGGGACGCCGGCAGACACCAGACGGGCGATCAGTCCTTTCGTTGTGGATTATTTCGCCCAGTTCCCCATTTTGGTGGATCCCCTTCATGGGTTACTGGTGGTCGGCATCGCGAATCTTCCTGTTGCCTTGCAGAAGCTCACCAGTTGTTCGGTAGAGATTTCTGCGAGCTTCTCTTCATTAATCTCGTCTGTTCCTAGGATTTCCCATCTGAGTGGCTCATACATTGTGCATTCCGCCACAAGGTGGAAACTTGTTTCTTCTGCTTCTCCACATGCTGGGCATATGGGATCTTCCTTTACTTTCATAATCGTCAGGTGTCTATTGAGTCCACAGTGTCCTGTTGCGATGCGTACTACTAGTCTTATGTTTCCCCTGCTCATTCTGAGTAGCTTGTGGGATTTCTTTTCATCATATGACTTTAAGAAGATTTTCGATTGTCGACAACCTTCTGTTGCATTCCATCTTTTATTTGACTCTCCTGTGGTTATTCTATGGATGATTCCTTTTGTTATATTATGTGGGATCGGTAACCTGGGCTCTGGTCCCACAAAGGTTTCATCTGCTCCTTTTCTGGCTAATTCATCTGCTATCTCATTCCCTTCGTGTTCTTGATGACCAGGGACCCATGCGACTGTTACTTCTGCTTTTTCCGCTAGCTGGTTGAGTGCTTCCTTACACTCTTTAACCAGTGCAGATGTGACTTCCACTTTGTTCAGTGCTTTGAGTGCTGCTTGACTATCACTGTATATAACTATTTTGGAAAGATCACCTGTAAGGGCGTTTCCAATTATTCTGGTACATTCCATAATGGCATGTATTTCTGTCTGGAACACACTAGCGCCTGTTCCTAGTGAGAATGATCTATTTATCTCCAGTCTTGGTATGTGTATCCCAGAGCCGGATAGCTTAGTTGACTCTTTCCTTGATCCGTCTGTATAGCAGACCGCCATAGATGGATCACTCTCAATTGTCCATTCTTCTCTTGTGCCTATATGTATTCTATACTTTTTGTCGAAGATCTTCTCTTTTTTGATTAAGTCATTGTTGGCCATAATCATTGATAGATTGTCTTCGTACAGGTTTGCTATCTCCGAGTGACCTTTGTCCATAAAATTGCCTTCCAGAGGTTCAAGCTTTTCAGTTTGAACCACTGCTCCAAGGCTCTTTTCTTGACTTGTAGACTAAGCGGTATCATTCCTAGTATGACATCCAGGGCCGCTGAGGGAGTCGTCCTCATTGCCCCAGAGATCATTAACCCGGCCATTCTTTGAACTTTTGCTAGCTCTGTGCTGTTAGTCTTGATTTGTGTTCTGTGCCACCATACTATTGCTCCGTGTATAACTCTGGGTATGATGATGGCATTATATATCCAGGCTACTATGGCCGGTTTCATTTCCCAGGTTCTACCTATAGCTCTTCTGCATTGTAGTAATGCAATTTTTGCTTTCTCACATGTTTCTTTTATATGCGTCTTGTATGACATGGTTTTGTCTAAGATCACTCCTAAGTATTTTATTTCCTTAGTTACTTCTATCCGTTCACCGTCTATGTATATTGGTGATAACTCCTTGTATTTCTTTCTTTTTGTAAAAAGGACTAGCTTCGTTTTAGTGGGGTTGAGGTTCAGTCCCCTTTCCCTACACCATTCGAGGGTAGCCCTAATTCCTTTCTTCATTACGTCACTTATGGTGCTAAGTACTTTTCCAGTAATTAATAGCACTCCATCGTCCGAGTATGCTTGTAAATATATGTGCATCTTGTTTAGCTTCTTAAGCAAATCGTCAAGTAGCAAACACCATAGGAGCGGCGAGATGCAGCCTCCCTGGGGAAAGCCCCTCACCGCTCTCACTGTGATGGTATTGTTACCTAATTCGGCCTGAATTGCTCTGTGTCTTAGTACGTTTTCTATCCATCTTGACATGTAGCTTGCTATGCCTTCCCTTTGTAAAGCGGCCTTGATCGCTGTGGAGTTGGCTTTGTCAAAAGCTCCCTCCACGTCGAAAAAGCAGCCCAATGCAAATTCTTTGTTTTCTAACGCTCTTTCGATTCTTACCGCTATGTTATGGAGAGCTGTCTCCGTGGACTTGCCCTCCATATATGCATGTTGATTTCTCTGTAGCGGTGTGTCACTTTTTTCCACTTTGTTTCTAATGTGTCTGTCTATTATTTTCTCTAGGGTTTTCAGCACAAAAGATGAGAGACTGATGCACCTAAAAGATTTTGCTTCCTGGTACGTCGTCCTCCCAGGCTTGGGGATGAAGACTACTCTAACTTTTCTCCAATTTTCAGGTATATAGCCTGTGGCCACACTACTTCTGAATAGAGCTAGTAGATCTTTGTTAATATACTTGTATGCCTGCTGTAATATCTTCGGGAGTACACCGTCCGGGCCAGGTGCTTTGTATGGTTGGAAGGATGATATACTCCAATCTATTTGGTCTTCTGTAATGATTTCCTCGACCTCAGCTTGTGTCACTTCGCCTTGGTTTTCGGTCATCATTGTTTCCTCTTGATAAGTTTCACATCCAGGGAAGTGACTTCTCATCATTTCGTTCAGTATCTTTTTTGGGTCGGATATGATCTCTTCCCCTATCTTTAGGCTTCCTAGTTTGCATGCTTTGTCTTTCGACAGCACCTTGACTATTCGCGCGGTATCAGTGTGTCTACTGATATTTTCACAGTAGGCGTTCCACCCTGATCTGCTTTCTTTCCTGCACATTTGTCCTAGTTTGTTCCTTAATTCTCTATATTTGTCCCAGTTCTCATCGCCCCCTTTTCTGAGGGCAGTTCTAAGAGCTCGACGCGTGCTTTTTCTGACCTTCCTTAGTGTTTTGTTCCACCATGGTTGGCCTTTACCTAGTTTTAGTTCCTTAAGAGGGCATGCGCAGTGGTAGGCTTCTGTTAATGCCTCCTCTAGACGCTTGGCTTCCTTTTCGAGTTCCTCTGCTGTGTCGTAGCTTTGTTTTTGACTAGGAGACCATGTCTTTATTTTTGAGTCAAAAATCTCCCAGGAGGCTTTCTTTGCATTTCTGATCATTACTTTCTCCATCTCACAGTCCAGACTGAAGATGATCCTACGGTGATCCGAGTACGAATCCTCCTCATCAACTCTCCAGTCTTTTATGTGTTTGCTTATGCTGCTGGATGCCATCGTAATATCCAGCACCTCAGCTCTTGACCTGGTTATAAAAGTGGGTATGTTACCTACATTTATTATTTCTAAATTACTGCTTATAATAAAGTCTAGTAGCAAGTCACCTTTTTTGTTGCAGTCTGTGCTACCCCAAGCCACATGATGTGAGTTGGCGTCGCACCCCACAATAATCGGAATATTCTTACCTCCATACTTATTTATCGCCCGTTCCAGTTCTGGTGTTGGCGGCTTGTAGTTGGTCTCACTTGGAATGTATGCTGACATTATGGCTGCTCTGCATTTCCCTCCACTTGGTGGGGAAAAGTCAAATTCCGCCACAATGAGGTCTCTGTAACATTCCACTTCGATTAGTCCTAATGTTTTAGCTCTGCTACTGGCAAAAATGCATGTTCTGGGATTCGACTCACCTCCCTTAAGGTAGATGATGTCTCCTCCCATACACCCCATGCCGACCACTCTTCCTTTATGGATGTATGGTTCTTGTAGCAGAGCTATATCTATGTTATTCGCAGCCATGTATCGGCAGAGTTCTGCCGTAGCCTCGCGGCAATGGTGCAAATTCAACTGAAGTACCCTGAGGTGTTGTGTGTTTTTGTTTTTTGTGTTCATAAGTGTGTGTTGCCTGAAGTGTGTGTGTCTGTTTGTAGAGTTGTTTGTTTGTCTTTAAGTGGTTGTGTCTGTTTCTTTGTGTTGTGTGTTAGTCCGACTCGCTCTCCGAATGATCAGACCGCCTCGCCGCCTTGGTTCGAGTCCTAGAGCTCTCCCCTATGGTGGTCGTTGGCGGTACTGGCCTCGGCTCGCGAGTGGACTTGTCCTGAGTGCTGGACGGGAACACCCAAATACTCCGAAATATTTTATTCCGAATTTCAATATTCCGATGTTCAAAAGTCCGAAAGTCATAATACCTAAAATTTATAATCTCTATTATTCAAAATCACGAAGTTTATTTTACCGAAATTCATAAATGCGATTAGTTTGTTTTCCGATGTTCATATGTCCGAAGGGTCAAGTGCCAGACGAGATGTCTGTCCGAAAATCGGCATTCCGATTTCCAGTATTCCGAATGGCAACACCCAAATACTCCGAAATATTTTATTCCGAATTTCAATATTCCGATGTTCAAAAGTCCGAAAGTCATAATATTTAAAAATTATAATCACTATTATTCAAAATCACGAAGGGTATTTTACCGAAATTCATAAATGCGATTTGCTTCTTTTCCGATGTTCATATGTCCGAAGAGTCAAGTGCCCGACGAGATGTCTATCCGAAAAACGACGTTCCGATTACCAGTATTCCGAATAAACTGCTAATATTTTGATTCTGTACATAGGATATTAGTGACAGAAACGAATCGTAGTCTTGTCTGCCCTACCCCATAAGAGTAGTTTAATCCGCGTAGGCGCGGAGGGGCAAGACGGGCCCCGAGCTGAGGATCAGGTTTAGACGACACTAACCTTAGACGGTCAACATCAGGGGCACACCGAGGTTCGGTTAGTTAGGTCCCTTTAAACCCTGCAGACAGAAATAGGTGCCCCGCGAAGCGGGGCTTCGTCGCCCTGCTGACGAAAACGCTAACCTTAGACGGTCAACGTCAGGGGCACCCCCAGGTTCGGTTAGTTAGGTCGATTTAAACCCTGCAGACAGAAATAGGAGCCCCGTGCAGCAAGGCTCCGTCGACCTGCTGAAGGAAACACTAACCTTAGATGGTCAACGCCAGGGGCACCCTGACCTGCTGACAGAAACGCTAACCCTAGACGGTCGACGTCAAGGGCACCCCGAGGTTCGGTTAGTTAGGTCCCTTTAAACCCTGCAGACAGAAATAGGTGCCCCGCGAAGCGGGGCTCCGTCGACCTGCTGACGGAAACGCTAACCTTAGATAGTCAACTTCAGGGGCACCCCGAGGTTCGGTTAGTTAGGTCCCTTGAAACCCTGCAGACAGAAATAGGTGCCCCGCGAAGCGGGGCTCCGTCGATCTGCTGACGGAAACGCTAACCTTAGACGGTCAACGTCATGGGCACCCCTAGCTTCGGTTAGTTAGGTCCCTTGAAACCCTGCAGACAGAAATAGGTGCCCCGTCGACCTGCTGACGAAAACGCTAACCTTAGACGGTCAACGTCAGGGGCACCCCCAGGTTCGGTTAGTTAGGTCGCTTTAAACCCTGCAGACAGAAATAGGAGCCCCGTGCAGCAGGGCTCCGTCGACCTGCTGAAGGAAATACTAACCTTAGATGGTCAACGCCAGGGGCACCCTGACCTGCTGACAGAAACGCTAACCCTAGACGGTCGACGTCAAGGGCACCTTATCATGTCACTTCATGAAATAAGTAGCAAAAATAAAACAATTATAAATGTTTCCACTTTAAACCCTGCAGACAGAAATAGGAGCCCCGTGCAGCAAGGCTCCGTCGACCTGCTGAAGGAAACACTAACCTTAGATGGTCAACGCCAGGGGCACCCTGACCTGCTGACAGAAACGCTAACCCTAGACGGTCGACGTCAAGGGCACCCCGAGGTTCGGTTAGTTAGGTCCCTTTAAACCCTGCAGACAGAAATAGGTGCCCCGCGAAGCGGGGCTCCGTCGACCTGCTGACGGAAACGCTAACCTTAGACGGACAACGTCAAGGGCATCCCGAGGTTCGGTTAGTTAGGTCCCTTGAAACCCTGCAGACAGAAATAGGTGCCCCGCGAAGCGGGGCTCCGTCGATCTGCTGACGGAAACGCTAACCTTAGATGGTCAACGTCAGGGGCACCCCGAGGTTCGGTTAGTTAGGTCCCTTGAAACCCTGCAGACAGAAATAGGTGCCCCGCGAAGCGGGGCTCCGTCGACCTGCTGACGGAAACGCTAACCTTAGACGGTCAACGTCAAGGGCACCCCGAGGTTCGGTTAGTTAGGTCCCTTGAAACCCTGCAGACAGAAATAGGTGCCCCGCGAAGCGGGGCTCCGTCGATCTGCTGACGGAAACGCTAACCTTAGACGGTCAACGTCATGGGCACCCCTAGCTTCGGTTAGTTAGGTCCCTTGAAACCCTGCAGACAGAAATAGGTGCCCCGTCGACCTGCTGACGGAAACGCTAACCTTAGACGGTCAACGTCAGGGGCACTCCGAGGTTCAGTTAGTTAGGTCCCTTGAAACCCTGCAGACAGAAATAGGTGCCCCGCTTCGTAGCTGACGAAAACGCTAACCTTAGACGGTCAACGTCAGGGGCACCCCCAGATTCGGTTAGTTAGGTCGCTTTAAACCCTGCAGACAGAAATAGGAGCCCCGTGCAGCAGGGCTCCGTCGACCTGCTGAAGGAAACACTAACCTTAGATGGTCAACGCCAGGGGCACCCTGACCTGCTGACAGAAACGCTAACCCTAGACGGTCGACGTCAAGGGCACCCCGAGGTTCGGTTAGTTAGGTCCCTTTAAACCCTGCAGACAGAAATAGGTGCCCCGCGAAGCGGGGCTCCGTCGACCTGCTGACGGAAACGCTAACCTTAGATGGTCAACGTCAGGGGCACCCCGAGGTTCGGTTAGTTAGGTCCCTTGAAACCCTGCAGACAGAAATAGGTGCCCCGTCGACCTGCTGACGGAAACGCTAACCTTAGACGGTCAACGTCAGGGGCACCCCGAGGTTCGGTTAGTTAGGCCCCTTGAAACCCTGCAGACAGAAATAGGTGCCCCGCGAAGCGGGGCTCCGTCAACCTGCTGACGGAAACGCTAACCTTAGACGGTCAACGTCAAGGGCACCCTGACCTGCTGACAGAAACGCTAACCCTAGACGGTCGACGTCAAGGGCACCCCGAGGTTCGGTTAGTTAAATCCCTTGAAACCCTGCAGACAGAAATAGGTGCCCCGTCGACCTGCTGACGGAAACGCTAACCTTAGACGGTCAACGTCAGGGGCACCCCGAGGTTCGGTTAGTTAGGTCCCTTTAAACCCTGCAGACAGAAATAGGTGCCCCGCGAAGCGGGGCTCCGTCGACCTGCTGACGGAAACGCTAACCTTAGACGGTCAACGTCAAGGGCACCCCGAGATTCGGTTAGTTAGGTCCCTTGAAACCCTGCAGACAGAAATAGGTGCCCCGCGAAGCGGGGCTCCGTCGATCTGCTGACGGAAACGCTAACCTTAGACGGTCAACGTCATGGGCACCCCTAGCTTCAGTTAGTTAGGTCCCTTGAAACCCTGCAGACAGAAATATGTGCCCCGTCGACCCGCTGACGGAAACGCTAACCTTAGACGGTCAACGTCAGGGGCACCCCGAGGTTCGGTTAGTTAGGTCCCTTGAAACCCTGCAGACAGAAATAGGTGCCCCGCGAAGCGGGGATCCGTCAACCTGCTGACGGAAACGCTAACCTTAGACGGTCAACGTCAAGGGCACCACAAGGTTCGTTTAGTTAGGTCCCTTGAAACCCTGCAGACAGGAACAGGTGCCTGGTTCAATTATGAGTAAGATAACGCTATCTGTCATTACATTTTTAATTCTACCTTTAGACTAAATATAAAATATTATACTTCTCTTTCACGAGCAAATTGTGGTGTCTTTGTTGCTTTTCCGTTTTACTAGGTTCCTATGAATTCGGAGTTTTAAATTATCGGTACTTTAATAATCGGAATTCGTATTTTTGATGATTCGAATTATCATTAAGTCGGATTTCTTGTTTTTCGATTAATTGAAACTCGGCATTTTGAGAATAGTAATTATAAATGTTAGAAGTTTAGAAAATTCGGAATTATAAAAATATTATGAATGATAAATCGGAGTTGTTAAATTAGGAATTTTGAATCATTCGGAATTATGAAAATCGGTATTTTGAAATTCGTACTTGTGAATATCGGAATAAAGTTTTTCGTACTATTGTAGTGCACCCATTTTTGATGATTCGAATTATCATTACGTCGGAATTTTTGTAATTCGATCAATTGAAACTCGGCATTTTGAGAATAGTAATTATAAACGTTAGGAATTTTGAAATTTCGGATTTATAAAAATAGGATGAATAATAAATCGGAGTTGTTAAAATAGGAATTTTGAATCATTCGGAATTACGAAAATCGGTATTTTGAAATTCGTACTTGTGAATATCGGAATAAAGTTTTTCGTATTATTGTAGTGTACCCGTGCTGGACGCCTCACCGATGTCCCTCTGGTCGGGCCCTAGAGATTTCGCTAAGAGCTCTTCGTCTTTGCGAGAACTTCCTGAGCCCGTACTTTCGGTCTGTGCGGCGTCCGTCTGAGTGGCCTTGTCTGTGTGTGTTGGTCGATTTGGTACACTTTGTGGCTTCTGCTTTACTAACCTGGCTTGGACCTGAGTGGCTTGAAAATTGAGCCAGACGTACCCAGGTTCGTCGCCGATTACATCCTGCGGAACCCCCAGCACGAGGCGCATACCCAGGGGCTGCATTTCCTTGTGAAGGAGGTCCACTCGGATATCCTCAGTTCCGTCCTGTAGTCATTCTGGCACTTAATCAGCCTAAGGGGGTCCTGCGGCATCTTTCTGCTAGTAGGAACCCAGATGGCTACCCTACATCTGCTCAAAACTGTACACCTTATAGGGACGTCGTTATATGTTCCGAAGTCACAGCCCAATATCCAGTCCCTTGCCTCCACCGTCATTGGTGTCACAAGGAAGAATCCTTCCGACACCAACCCCGAGGTCGCAAAGGACAGACACTTGCCCGAGACTCCTCCATACGCCGACGCCTCTATAAGGTCCGCCATTTTGTCCTTGATTAGGGTCGCCGCAGCGTCGTCCAGCTTGACACCATCCTCTCTGTGTACGGTAACAGCGAGCTCGTTCTGCTCCCTAGCGGAGCTTCGCGAGAACTCTGTCCGACTCTGACCAAGATTCGGTCGTTTTGCGGTTGGACGCTGTGACGGCCCTTCACTTGGATCTGTACTTTGTCTTTTTACCTTTGGCGCTCGCGGCCTCGCCCCGTCTCCACCCGCTCCGGACGCCTTAGCGGCCGTGGCCGACGGAGGTTGTGACGCTAGTTCGGTGCGCTTTTTGGATTTCATCCTTCTCCACTTACTTTTGGAGTACCTACCTTCCTCCGCACCAGTCTCAGCTGGCGCAGATGGGGTCTGGCTCCCCGCAGCTCCCGGGCTAATACTAGTTAGCTCAGGCGTGGATGGACTTCTGTCCTCTAAACTTAGGTTTCCTAATGATAAACCCGTGGACGGGTTGTGCGAGATAGTGTCCCCCCCAGAATACGTGGGACAGCCCGGGCCGTGAAGCGGCGCGGGGAAGGATTCTCCGACGTTGTCGGTACCTTCCTGGGGTAATTCCTTTTTTCTATTCGCACTTGCCATAAGTGTCTGTAACCCTAGACTGGGGGATCTTTGTGGGAGCTTTGGACCGAAAGGAGAAAGGGAAATAGGAGGGAGGGACTGGGCGTAGGATCATGGGAATGGGGTGTGGGACTACCCTAGGCCTGGTATCTGGCTTTCGGGAAGACAATCGCCTGGGGGTTTTTGTTGCGTCTATTTCTTATGGAACTAGACCAAAAACAGGGTGGCAACCTCGTGAAGGTGAATCTCCCAGACTTGCCTTGAGGATCGTCAGTCGTCTTAGTAAGGGAGCTCAGCTTCCACACCGAAAGGTTTTTCAATAGATGTGAAAAATTACGATGACATGCTTTTTTTTTAATATTTCTGCAGTACGGCTAAACCGGTCTATCATGTGGTGACCTCAAATGAATTTAAGGACCCCAGTCCGGGCATACAGTCTAGGTACGTTATATCAACGTTTACTAAGGGTACCCCCTGTGGGGCCCGAACCTCGGCTTAATGCAGCATGAGGGGCGTCAGAAGGGTTGAAATATACTGTTTTGTCTTGTCAGTAACTTCTGCCGTCTCTAGACTTTGCCTCGCGACGGTTCTGTGCGTCAAATTTAGATTACCGCCATCTTTCGACAGCCATACACAAAACAGTTTGGTGCGATATTTTGTCAAAAGATGGCGTTGACGACTAACGAACGAACGATAGATCATATACAATTAATTTTAATAACGTTTTAATTCGTATTAATAACCAATTTAGTCATGCCTTGATTGTCGTATCTCGGGAAAGAAGGAACAGAAAATCTCTTTGTTAATTATTTCAAGAAGCCATGAACATGATTGTGTATCATCATTCTCCTGTCCTTATCCAAATTTATTTGGGGTCGGCGCACCATGTCTTCATCTTCCTCCTTATTTCTCTATTAGTCGTCATATCAGGAGTCACCTCCTTTCCAGCCATATCATCCTTGGATGTCCCACTGTCCATCCATCGTTTCTTTGTTTTTCCTCTACTCTTATAGTTATAACCATGAAATGCATGTGTAAAAATATTTACTGGGGTCTCTTTTATATTATTTTACCTAAATAGCTTAGCTATTTTTACGTCATGTTATTCAAGAGGACAGCAGAAAGAGAGAGTTTAAAAACTTCATTGTTACCGGATAGTACAATGGGCGTTTACTCAATTATCATTTTAATAAGGGTTATTACTCAGATATGTGTTATAAACGATGATAATTGCTGGCGACCGCTAATTATCATAAGCGTGCGGTTCAACTGTGCTGTAACATGCTGCACTTTGTTGTAACATGGATAATTGAAGGAGAGTGTAGCTCGTGTCCATAGGATTCATACATTTGATTCATCATCATCAGCCTAGCCTTTTTATCTGACCTCTACAGCCCAGCTAATTTGGATAATACGATACCCCTTGGTAAGACAGGTTGTTTAACCTTGCAGGCAGTCCACAGTGACCCACTGTGGACTGCCTTTAACAACTGGCAAAGTTCTACAAATGCCAGGCGGGACCAACGGCATAACGTGGTTTCCGAGGCACGGAGGAAACTTAGTATGTAAGGATAGTGGTCACCCATCTTCAGACCAACCCAGGCAAACGCGACTTATACTGAAGATTGATATCCGCCCGTAGTTGTAGCTGTCATTATACTCATACATTCGATTATATTTAGTAAACAGTGATTTAACTGACTTTCAACAATACCTGTGTGTGGTTTTCCTCGTATTTCATTCAGTAAAGGCGATACTTTAAATGCACTATAGTCTTCAAAACAAAGCCATGTGTGAAAACCAAACACTTGAATCGACATAGTGGAACTATATGCACGTTACTCTGCGTGTGCGGCGAAACATTCAAATATATCTGATGGATTATACTTGTGATGTCGACTGTGATTGGCTGAAATGATTGATAAAGAGACAGAGATAGGAGTAGAGATTTCAACATGTGTTTGTCGAATCTCTCGCCAGTTACACTGCAGTCAACAAGCACCTTTATCAGGACTCAATAATTAGCTCTATTTCATACAGTTATTAAACTCAGTGCAGTCGTTTTTACCGTCTACCTTGTACTACATTATTATGTAGATTCCCTGTAGGTTGTTTATATTGAAAAATATTATTATTTTACACATAAAAAATATGTTTACATCGTGGTAGTGAGTGGGGTGTTGTGTTGTGTTGAAAAATAATGTGATTTTAACGATGTCGGTGATAGCTGATGATATTGAAGTTTTTGAACTCGCTGCTGTTAGAAAACGAGGTAGTTTCATTGTTTATAAATAGTGGTCATTATTTAAAAACAGTTGATAAGTATAGACGGACTCCACAACAACACACTGAGAACTTGGTGAAGTAATAAATCCGTTGGAATCCGCTGGAAGCAGGACACATAGGTCCAGTAGTGGACTTTTCTTTTGGTCACTATATTGTTGGTGATGAGTTAAATATGTTTTGGTGGGTCTAAAATACAACACCGCGTAGATAACTGAACTATATCACACTAGAAAGAAGAATTATTAAAAGTCTACACGGAGCTCTAATGGGATAATATTGATGGATAACAGAGTTGATATATTTTTAATACAATCAGCAGAATCAGCTGCTTAACAGTGGTCATTATTTTTTAACGACAGTTAAAATTAACACAAATTGTACCAAATTTAAACCAAAGTCCAAATACATAGGCATTTAGAGCCAACCGGTATTACCGATCGAAAAAACCTAATGCTAAAAATATATTCTCAATCAAGGAAAAAAAAATATTACGGTACTCATTCTATTTAATAAGGTATCTATACATATTTTTACCCGACTGCGGCGAAGCCCAAAAGGAGGGTTATGTGTTTGACGTGTATGTATGTAAGTATGCATGTATGTATGTATGTATGTCCGTTTCTTTGTTCCCTCATAACTCATAAACGGATGAACCGATTTGAATGAAATATACGTAATTAGATTCGTCTTGATGGCGCGAGTGTTATAAGCTACATTAAAATAAAAAAAAACAGAGAAAAATTGCGGATTTTGGGGGCCAAATCGCGGAGTTCATAATTTTTTTATTTTCCAATACCATCGAGTAGGGTATCAAAATAAAGGGTTTTAAAAGGATATTACAAAAATATAAAACACATATGTTTAAAAGAAATTCAAAGTGAGAAATCATATATACAAGCACAAAAGTTAAACCATCTGCGAAGAATTTTACGCGATCAACGAAAGAACAAACACAAAAGAACTAAAAAGTTGGAAATAAAAAAATTTGTTAAGAAACTTAAAAACCCGACTGAAAAAACTGAAAAGCAAAAAACAAGCACATTTTAAATTAAACAAAACTTGGAAGCAGGCGGGGTTCATTTGAATATTAAATTATGAAAAGAAAAAATAAAAATAGAATGGACCCCGCCTGCTTCCAAGTTTTGTTTAATTTAAAATGTGCTTGTTTTTTGCTTTTCAGTTTTTTCAGTCGGGTTTTTTAGTTTCTTAACTACTTTTTTACAATATTGTTAACCAGTTACCCCATACCTGTCCGGGTTGTTTTCGAGAGAGATCCTGGGTTCGATTCCCGGGTCGGGCATTTTTTTTGTAAAATGACAAAACAAATTAGTATTGCAAGTAACAATGTCATCAAACGAATAGGGTTTTCTTAATTTCGTTATCAGATTACCCAGTGAGATAAACTGATAACTAGAGTCTGTCAAGCGAGTCTAGTCCCATGAAAAAGGCGGCAAATTCAAAAATCTTTCAGGTGTCAACACTGATATAGCACGCTGAAAACTTATTGATACTTGAATTTTTGATAAAATATCCTATATTCTTCTTAATTCCTATATATTCTATCAATAAGTTTTCAGCGTGCTATATCAGTGTTGACACCTGAAAGATTTTTGAATTTGCCGCCTTTTTCATGGGACTAGACTCGCTTGACAGACTCTAACGACAATTGTGTATCATTATCCAAACACCGGAAGGTACTCTAGTTTATCTTGTTAACTTTCTGCGTCAAGGCACCAAGTGCTTGGTAGGGGACATTGAAAGCAGTTAGCCTAGAAAGGGGTCCCACCCAATATAGTCCTTTCTATTATAATAGGAATGTTTTCCCAAGCATCCCTTGTTTTTAGGGTTCCATATTTAGAAGTAGCTCAGCTCTAAGGACAGGGTTCTCCCGTCGCGCGTCGGGGCTGCGGGTAGTTCGAAAGAGATACCGTGGTCTCGGCACAAAGGGCTAAGAAGGAACATGCAACAGCGGGAGGAGTCATTTGATGATTTCCCACCCCAAAAATAAAGGACAAGCGTCCCATGCGTAGCGCTACTTATAACTTTTTTTTTTCTTTTTCATAATATGCGATCAGTCATTATATGACTATGAGATAGCGGGTGAGGGGTACTGCCAGCGCAGTAATATCCCTTTGTTATAAAGCCAGTCGTCTTGCTGACTCTATTGTTCAAAGATGTCTCGCCGCTTCTTTAGGCGACGAATGCAAACTTATAACTAACTAGCTTTTGCCCGCGACTTCGTCCGCGTGGAATAATGACTTCCGGCAGAATTTGGGATTTTCGCTTAGTTAGGTATCGCCTTTTCCATGGTCTATCGATTACGTGTGTAAACAAACATTTAAAAATAAAATTGTCTCTCTTTGTAATATTAATACACATACCTACAGATTTAGAAAAGCTAGGTCAGACAATTTCTGCGGCAAATTTCTATCCTGGCAAGTACGTGGTGGTATATGTATTTTCTGAAGGAACACATCGTGAGGAAACCTGGAAAAAATCCAAAATCCTCTCTTAATACTCACTTGCTTCACTGGTGGAACCTACATACAAAGTTTCAAGTGAATCCATTAGAAATAAAAAAAATCAGTTTACGGGGGGTAAATTTTTTCTAGGTAATTTCTAGTGTAGACAAAAAATAACTGACTTATTGTAAGTGTGTAAGTATGTGGCATATGCGTGAAATAGGCATGGAGCGCTGTGAACGACGAGGGAATATAAAAATAACAAACGCCAAACATTATTATTTTTAATGCTATAGCGTGAACAATATTTTTTGTTAACCCATCTTTAGCTAACATAGCGGTCGCCCGCGGCTCCGCCCGCGTGGATGTCGGTTACCGCTGCAAAAAGCCTGCCCAGGAAAGACACGGTCAGCAAAATGATTCCCAGGTCAACTCACAGACACCGACACTAACATCGACGACGCAGTCATTATCCGCAGGCTGCATAGATTGTCTATGAGGATCTTCGATCAATAATAGATGAGGATGTTAAAGTTGTTAATGAAGAAAATATTTAAATGTAATTAATACTAATTTTTCACTTCTTCAACATTTGATTATTTTCAGGTAACAAATATACTGATGGTCGGGAGTTCCGACCCGCGATAGGGCAACGTAAAGTTGCCCATGCGTAAAACGTTCTTTTCGTAAATCAATTCCTACTAATTTGAATGTTTGGCCCTGGGATTTGTTTATCGTTAGTGCGAAAGAAATTTTTACTGGAAATTGGAGCCTTTTGAAGTTTGAAGGGTATAGGCAAATCAGAGGAATCATGGGTATTCTTGGTATATGAGCTAATTCACCAGCTGCAGGGCCGGTCTTCAATCTTCGCTAATATTAAATTATCTTTTAGCTCCTTTATAAGAAGTCTCGTGCCATTACACATGTTGGGGGGACTTAAATTTCTGAGAAGCATTATCGGCGTGCCAACTTTTAACGACAGTTCATGAGGTGGTAGCCCAGCGGGGTTCAGAGAATTTAAAAATTCCTGGGGGTAGTGCACTGCGTCCTCGATGTTAGTGACGGTGTCTATGGATTTATAGCACTTAACTTCACCCGGTACTTTCTGCATAATTAAATTGTTTATTTCGTTGACTGTTTCATTCCTGGGAGAAACTATTGCTCTACAACAGCCAACGAAAATCAACTCCCCTCTGCTCCCCTCCCGCACGCGCACGGGCCGTGCAGCAGAAATCGTAATATTTTAATTTCGCCATAACTTCAAAACCGTTTTAATCATTCAAAGACCAAATATTATGTACATAAACTGTACTTAGTGATGAAATAATTTATTTTGATAAGGATTAATAGCATGAGTAAAATAAATGCGTTTAAATGTAGTCCAAAAAAAAAATCAAGATTTTTAGATAAAAAAAATTGTTGTTGTCAAGGACGTTATATAATAGCTGGACTGTGTACGTGCCGCTCAAAAGCGTTCCGAGCGAGATTACCTCGAAAGAGAATGTCATCTCTTTCTAATAGGGTGACCAAACATTTTGTACTTACATTTGGGACAGATATAATTATGTGGCTGGCCTGGCTTGGCATTTGTAATTAAAAAAACTGACAAAGAAAGACAAATTATTCATATTTGCAAAAAGTTGTTCCAAAAAAATGGTGGCATACGAATATATACACACCTAATTTAAATATACGTACAGTGCGATCAAATTATCTTGGCAGCTCTGAACATAGGCTTTGCGAAATTTTACGCATGTAAACTTGGGAATAAAACTGTTATTGCCAGATAAACCAATACTTAAACGATCAGAAAATATCTAATTTAAACAGTGAGAAATACAAATAAAATAAATATCATAACACTTTTATACATTCGTTGTAACAAAATGACCTGCACGAAGTTCGGAGCTGCCAAGATAATTTGATCGCACTGTACCTACTCTAAGGAAACTTACTAATTCTAATAAAACAAAACAATAAAAACATAACAAAAACCTATTTATAAACTCTATAATATCTTTATAACACTGATATCTCTTTACTATAATATAAAACACAACATTTCCCTTAAACTTAATAAAAATATAAAAAGTATATCTAGTAACATAATTATTATGGCTACACAGACAAAAACCTACCAAAATAAATAAAAATAAGAGTTATTCAAAATTGCTAAAAAAATAATTTACTCAACGCGCACAAAATATACAAAAATTAAAAATTCAAATAATAAATCTAAGACAAAATAATCAACCTAACAAAACTAAACGTACCAAAAAACACTATTGACAAAATTCGATATAATAATGAAACTGTAACTGACCCCAAAATTATTAAAAAAATTAAACATGATTACTTTATAAATAAAAATAAATCTATGACTGACTCAGGAATCTCAGTCACTAAACATTTATCATAACCAGAACAGACTCAATGTTCATGGCCCCAAGTCTAGCATAGGATTTATAAAAAAAAATCACGCATTGCTAAAAAAATGTTGTTTTTTTTTTTGAAAAAAAGCTTTTTTTATTATTAGTAACTCTACACGTTATTGAATAGTATAGTTTTGTGTAACCGTTGGCGTAGCGTAGAGCGTTGCCCAACGATTTTTAAATTGTGGGTTTTTATATAGCTTAATATTCTTAAATTTAAGTAAGAAGATGTAATGCTTTTTATAATACCGAGCTCGTGAGAATCTTCGCAGTTAAAAGATTCTACTGGATGAGGAGGGTCAAAATACATATTTCGTGTTTCAGAAAAATGCTGCACCACTAATAATATTATTTTTTTTTTATTTAACTTTCTGAAACCGTTTGTGCGGCACATTGTTAGAAATGCCTTTTCACAATATTTCACAACTTCGAAAGGAAACTTGGTGACATATTTCAGTTTTCCTCTATCCACAAAAGTTGTGAAAGAAGAAAATTTACAGATATCCACCGCATAATTATGATCACATTGCTCTTTTAATTTAAATAACGCAGCAATACAGTACACACAAGAAATTTTTTTTGATAAGTTATTTGTAATATATCCTGCAATATAATATAAAATGTTGTCTTTGAAATCAGAAATTGTTGTGCTGTCAATCTGTTCCATTAATTGTTCAATATTATCGTCAAATTCATTGGGGCTAGGTTGCGAAATATTTGAAGGAAGTCTTTTCGGGTTTTTAAATTCTAAAATGGGTGTGGTTTGTAAGCTATCACCATCAGCAATTATATTGGCACTTTCACTAGGTTGCACGCTATTCCTAAATAATAGCTTTCGCATTATGTAGCGAAATTGTAGCGCGCTCGGGTTGTCATTAAAACCACCTCTCCCTCTAACACATGAAAAGAAAATTTCTATGTGGTCTTGCGAACATTTATAAGGCAAGAAGTACTTCATATTATTCCTATCATCCGTTAACAATTCATTGACTAAATTCGTAAAGCTAACACAGTCTATTATTAGGCCGAGAGCAGGAGTCTTACGTCTATGCGATAGTATATTGTCTTGATCAATTTTTAAGTTTGCCAAGTATTTCTTCGTTTCGGAGATAATATTCGTCCAAAATATTTTATTTGTCAGTCGTAAAGGTGCTTTATAGCCCGAGCCGAAGGGATTTTTGGCATTAAATATGTCAAAAATTCTATCAAGATATCTTATAAATTCAACTGTGGCCTCGGTCCCAACAAAATCTTTATGCCCACTTTTTTCTAAAAATTCGATGGCATCAGCCACAGAACTGCTTAGTACCTGTGCTGCTAATTTTACATTCATTTTTTTTCCATAAAAATTTACGTGCACAGCGGAAATTTTATTTTTTAATTTTATACCTTCCTGTTCCTGCAATTCATGTAGTTTTCTGACAAACTTAAAATTAATGTTTCCTTTGTTAGAAGAAATATCACACTCTGCAAAAACATTGCGTGCTAATTTTATCATATGCGGGGGATCGAGTAAACAATGCACATTGCAGTCTTTTGTGGGATGTCTGAAATGAGTTTTTAAAACATTGGTTTTAAAGGCAAAAGGCAGAATTCGTACCACATACTTTTTTTGTTGTTTTGTGATAGAATTTGTACCACTTATTAAGTCAATTAATCCATTCATTTTCATGTAACATTAGTATTTTTAGAAGTCTGGATTCATTAATTATATCAATTAAAAGATTTAAGTAATTAAACGTAATATAATCTTAAACTAAACGTAGTTATGTTTTTAGAAGTTGCCATTTGTAAAATATCACGAGGTTCACAATGATAAATAATTATTTTAAATAGAAATAACAGTAAATATAATTAACCAATTACACATTATACCTTACAATGAATAATTATTGCATACAATCTTAATAATTAACTATTTAATGATAGGAATTATTTTCGACATCAATGTTTTTTTTATATTGGCAATTATTTTATTGACAGTATTTGACAGATTAGGAAAATCACAGACTAATGAATGGGAAAATCTTACCGAGTCTCTGTTCAGTTCTTTGCTGTTGTTTTGAATTCAAATTGTGGTTTGTAACTGCATCTGAGCAATTTAGCAAATTATCTGGCCATTTTTACGTTGAGTCCAGCTACTGCTCCTCCGTATCTAGTAATTTCGCGAAAGGACGCTTTATTAATTGTGCTGTGTGTGTACGTGCTTTTAATTAAAATGACGAGTTTGCAATGCATCAATTGCAACGTTCGTTTGTCCCGAATATGAAGGCACGCTTTATCGGATGAGAGTGAAGATCTCGTCAATACTATTCGGCTGTGGACATATCCTAGAGATGTAAGTAGTTTCAAACATAACATTTTGCGTACGAGTGTGCCAGTTACGAAGTGATAACTTTTACGTGTTAAAAAGTAGTTCTTACCATTTAAACTACACGATATCATACTAAAATAATATGTGTGTACAAAAACTAAACTAAACATTATTTGAAAAATATAACAAACACTATTGTGGTTGTTTACATATTTACAATTTGTCCTATAAATTGTACAAACACATAAGTGATCGTTTTGCATGTATTGTTTACATGCCTAACACTTGGTTGCCTAACTTGGTTTGCTTATCACTGTTATAATAGTTATTACTCTGTTACTACGACTGTTGAAGTGTCATAGTCATATAAAGCAATGTTGAGCCGTACACAAAATCACTTTTTTATTTCCAGATAACACCTGCTGACCATGTTTGCCATGCATGCTGGCAGCTAGCTAGTCATCCCCGTTTTCTGATAATATGCCGAGGAGACGCACAGGCCATCAAAGTGTTTGTGTTGTATGTGGACGATCCATACTACGAATCAGTCAACGCAGGATTTTGATTGAAGGTGCAAATGAAGACGAACAAAGAATGGCTAACACAGTTACTACTTGGATCCAACCACGAGAGGTATAACAACACATACCTATTATAACTTTTATCGATTAGGTGTCTTGATTTGATGTGTGTTAAAACAATGTTAATTATTTCCCACTAATACCATGCATTTTTAAATGTAACTTTTTCTTTATTTATATTTTTTTATTTTAGCTTCGTTCTGAGGATGAAGCTTGTGTGCCGTGTTGGCTAAGAGCTAGAAGAACTAGGGTTGGTTCACCAAATGAAGATATTCAACCCATTGTACCTGACAATCATGATGGCTCTACTAACAACAAAAGAGTACTGGTTTTTCCATTGTCACATAGCCCTTCTCTCTATATTAACACAACATAGATATTTTTGGTAAAGATTTTCTGTAAGGTGAAAACCAAACATTTTATTTATTTATTTAAACTTCATGCACAAACGTGGTACATAGCGGACTTAATGCAACAAGGCATGGGTTTGGGTTTTTATGTCAAGAACTGTTCTGTAGCTTGGTCATGTTGGGCGCAATTTATGTCTGTCAGTGTTTAATTTGTGTTTCATCAATGTTATTTATTTACAGATGTCATCCATGCATGAAGTTTATGGAGTTTGCTGGGGCCAAGCTCGAGATTAATATTATTTATCCATGGAGGAATTAATATTATTTGCTTGTGGTATATAGGTACCAAATTCGCCAGGCTCATTCATATGTGGGTGAGCATTTTCGGTTTCATGGAGTATGAGTATCTATGTTAGAGATAACTCGAGAGAGAATACATGGCCTAGAGGGAATAAACCCAATGTTGCTTCGTGCTAAAATAAAGTCCCACCATTCTTCTGCTAGAACTTATTTCGTTTTCATAGTTACAGAATCAAATATGAATGGTCGGGACGCAATCAAAAGTTATTGTTGTAATTGCATTGTAGGTTTAAGAAGTGGGATGCTGCTCACACGTTATGAGCATTATTTGGTACCTTAGTTACGCTCGCCATGAAGATATGACCCGACCTGCCCCTTGCTTAGATGAAGTAATATTAAGAAGTAATTAAGTAGGTAATATAAGAACAATAAAATAAATGTTAGATCCTACAAAAACAAAGTTGTTTTATTTAACCACACTCAAAACTCCATCAGCACTTCATCATTTATCATCATCATCATCAAACTATTGCAGACCGCTGCTGGACGCAGGTCTTTCCTAAAGCACCCTACTGAATTGGTACAATTCTAATGTCAATTTGCCAACTTAATGATAAGTAAAACACTACAAAGATAGCCAACTATCTAGAACATATTATTATCCCTTTTCACCAAAACAATGTTTATATGCCTACACGTAATACTTAATATTTATTGGGACATAACCTCAAAAATAAAACTGGTTATAACTTTTAGGTCCCAACTTCTAAAAATCTAAGAATTTTAAAAGGGCTTGCCTATTGTATTGACTACCAATTAAAACAAAAAATATCCCAAAACACGACATTTTATTAGGTGTACGAAACTCCCATACAACCCTGCCTTTCGCCTTACAACCCAGGAGCTCGTATGTTTTGATATTGCTTATAGTACACACGGCTACACATCAAGCTATACAAAACCAGTATAATCTGATCGTTCGTTGTGCGAAAAGATCTATTAAAGTGAGGCCAAGATTAACTGGTTTTGTATAGCTTGATGTGTAGCCGTGTGTACCATCGCATGTTAGAGATCGGACGGTAATATCAGCATCAGCCAAGAGCCTTATGGCTGTTAAAATTAGCTGAGCCTGAATATTAGCCGATATTTTATTAATAAAAAAATATCCAATAGGGCATTTAAAGTTTCTTGTATACGAAACTATCATTATGACGAGTACTTCAGTGGCTAGTAATTCTGAATCGTTACTTACTATTCCACCATAGTCCACATAACCCCAAAATTTATCCATTTTTTTATCATAGGTCAGTTCTGACTTAATGGACATGGCATCAAATACCAGGCTAACATTTTTTAAATAAACTTCTTTTGAAGATGATTTCTTTAAAAATTCAAAAACTTCTGTCATAAATCCAGTATTACAATTATGTGTAGATAAAAGTCGTCTTAATGTTGCCGGATGAGGTAAATTTAAATGATTTCTTAAGAAAATATAAGCTTTCGGTGAATAAAAGTATAAAGTTAACGCAAAAGATTTAAGTTCATGGCTATACCGTACAGTTTTATCAGATTTTTTTATATTCATGTGTTTATGTATGTTACTAAAATTATTAATTAATACACTTTCTACTTCTTCGAAATTATTACACTTTTTTTTTATTGCATTTAAAGCAGATTTAAGATTGTAAATTTTGCTATCTCGCCTCTTCAAGCGCTGCGATAATAATTTTATTTTATATTTTAACTTATCCTTATCCATAGCAAGGTTTTTAATGACATCCTCCTGTCGAGCTTTCTTCAATAGAGGTTCCATAGATGTACCCGGAGTTGGTTCTAAATTTTCTTTATTTGTAGAACCAGCAGTAGCACCAACCTTTAAAAATATAAAAAAACTATAATTAATAATAATAATTTGTTATTATTTAACTGTACTAAATAAATAAATTCATCAGTGAATTATAGCTACTTATAGAATAATAAGAACTTAATATTTACAACAACAAATAGGACACACAGGAATAAAGACTACATAAAGTAACTAAGCACTTGTCTTTTTTTGTGTTTGTGCTTCGTCTTTCTTTACTTTATCATCGGAATGTGAAAGAGTTATGTTTTACCTTATTTACAACCGCTTGAATATTTTCTTGAGCTGGTTTTAAAATGATGTTACTTAAAACATGAACTTGTTTATTCGGTGATATCTCCTTAAAATATACAATTACACAATTGTTAATAAACCATTAAATTATAACATACAATACTAGGAGATTTTGGTAAAACTGTCATATATTTATGTGTACATTAAATTGTAAAAGTATGCATTAAATTGTATCCAAATTTTGTATTTTTCTTCCATTCTCCTCTGTCAACTGTCAAGCTATCATTTACTCCTTTTTCTTTCATATCATTCCTCGCACAATCCATCCATCGTTTGCTTGATCTTCCTCACCCTCTCCATCCATCAACATTTATATTCATCACTCTTTTAGTTACAAGCGATTAGTCCCCCCTCATAACATTTCTATACCAAGACAGTCGATTCCTTTCCAATTTTGCTTTCAGAGGTGCAACTATTAAACTTCCTTTAATCACACTACATCCACCTCAACATGCTGTAAATAAGAAGGTACATTCAATGATCGTAATAACAGTTATTTGCCATAACTGTTATTACGATCATTGAATGTACCTTCTTATTTACAGTCTTTTCAGTTTGAGTTTTAGTTACAAAATTACTACAATAATTGAACAGATTATTTTGAAGTACCATCGTCCTGCCCTACCGAGTGCCGTCCTGCGGTACCGATGCAGTAATAGTATGTTTTCTCCTTCCATCCTTCTCTTAGTCTGAATTTCATCAAATACCTCCTTTACAGCCATATGAAAAAAATTAATACTTAACTACTTTACTTACAATGGGGAAAATAGACGGACTAGCATCACGTTTGAGTATTGATCTGCTTGCATGAATTGTTATGTCCTCAGGTTTGAAATGACGGCTGCAAACTAGGCAAGAGCTTGAATACTTATTTTTAAATTGTACAACTTCAAGCCACCGTTGGTGTAGATTCTCATTGTTAGGGAATCTGCATGGAAACAAAACAATATTAAGCTTAACAAAAAATCCGACTTCAAAAACACAAAACTGAAGTCGGTGTCTTTTGTCTGTTTTATTTAGTTTAGAAAAAAAGTTTTGCAAATAAGTCTTTTTATTTTTCCACTACAAATACAAATATTGACTATGCATTTAACATTCAACAGAAGAAACGTAACCCTCTAAGGTGAATGCTACAAGGTAGCCCGCGAAATTCGAAATAGGATTCGCGACCGTAACAAATTGTGACTTTACTGAGTAATAATGATTAAAATCACCAATACAACCTTCTCAGTTCATAAAGGTTCCTTTTTTTCTTTTTTGGTGGGTGGAAAATCATCAAATGACCCCCCGCTCTTGGGCAGAGCGAAGGAGAGTGTCAGACTTCTACTTACTAAAAACCGAACCCATGTTCCTTCTTTGCCCTTGTGCCGAGGCCACGTCATCTCGTACTAAAATTCGCGGCCCCGACGGGCGTCGGCCCTTGCGGGCCCCTCCTTGCTGACATCTCTTTGAGGCGCGCGTGGAACACGAACGCGCCGCCGACACGGTCTGTTGCCGTCATGACGACGGCCGGACGGCGAGCTAGCCCATTACTCACCGTCTACAGGCCCGCGTCTACGGTGGCCGGAAGCCACGGTAGAAAGGTTCAAAGGTTCCTTGAGTGACTATTTGATGAATAGAAGATAATTACTTATTACCGCCAATAGTGGCCACTTTTATCTATAATCAGTAATTCTCTTAATTTCTATAATCATGAAAAGTGATTTTAAAAATACTACAGGTTATTTACCAGCATGATATTGTTTTGGATATTTCAAATTTGATGTGATTTTAGAGTAAAATAAATAAGATGTGGGTGGCGCTAGTTTCGGTGCTGTTAGTGCCTTAACATAACAATAACAACCTGACACTAACCAGCAAATTGCAGAAAACGTAAGAAAATTCGAATTTCGCGGGATACCTTGTCGCATTAACCTTAACCTTCAGTCAAGATTCCCCTAATATTGCTTTCAACTCCTAACCATTGAAGAGTAGTACCTACATTCCATAATCAGCTCACCTAAATAACCTGAAAGAATACAACCAATATACCTACGTCCTCATATTATTTTATTAAACAGTTATCCTCTAACTCCTAACCGCTACGGAATCCATCATCAGCTCATGGATTAGATACGTTGGATTTGATTTATGACAAAAATGGAAAAGTTTCAAAAAGTAAAGAAAGAATTCAAATGTTTGTTTTGGTTATGTTTGAGATTATAATAAGATGAGATAGGAGATTTTAAACCGATACTGATTATAGAAATAGGGTATTCTTTACAATAATTTCATGATTCCCGTTTATAGATCTTGAACATAGTCACCCTAGTCGTTATTTGTAAACAAAGTTAAAAGAACTTACCTGAAAAATGAAATCCCACATCCTGGATACCCCTCACTTTCACAACCCTTCACACAACACCATTTCACCATATTTGAAGACAAATATTTCGCTATTACAACTAAAAACACTTGAAAAAGGAAAATTATTATTTCAGCACGAAAATGTTTCCGCCATATTTTTTACGTTTTTTTTTATGTGGCTATACAGTTTTTATGAATTTTGTCTCTAATAAATTTTAATTCGCAAGTATTTAATAATGAAAATTAAGTATTTGAATATTAAATTAATACCGTTAAATTTTATGGGCTAGTTTAGCCATAAACATGATTTTCGATTACTATACATTTTTCTGTTTTTTTTCACTGGCAATTGCAAGACAAGAACAGACAAACCCTTGAGTTTTGTCTCGCTCTTACGTTTTGCTGCCCCTTCGAAAAATCGTAGGGAAAGTAAAGTAATACAAACTCTATTTGTTTGGCATAAAGTTTATTTTTAAACGGCATTTTCAGCCAAGGTCACCCTTCGTTGTACCCGCCTGGTTGTTGTGCCTCACTCGACATAGATACTCGACATAGATAGGTATAGTGTTTTGCGGACTTTTTTGTAGATATTTATAAGATCTACAATTAATTAGAACATTTTATGGTTCTATCTTATATAGTTTAGACAGCGTACGCAAAATAAGTAACTTTTCTGGTTAATTTTTTTACACCTTGTGTCCGAAAAACCCAAATATCATGCGGAACCCTATTTTCCAAAATAAAATTTAGCCTATGCTACTCGTGGATAATGTAGCTTTCGAATGGTGGAAGAATTTTTAAAAACGGTCCAGTAGTTTTTAAGCCTATTCATTACAACCAAACAAACAAAGTTTTCCTCTTTACAATATTAGTGTAGATATATCATTTTAACTAAATATCCTGTGAATATTTCAAGCATCTATCTGTTGCCGAGCAAAAACGAGCAATAAAATCACGTTTGTTGTATGGGATTCCGCTTAAATATTTATTTTATCCTGTTTTTTATTATTTGTTGTTATAGCGGCAATAGAAATACATCATCTGTGAAAATTTCAACTGTCTATCAATCCACCACGCGGGCCCAATGCGAGTTGGCAGATGTCACATGTCTTCGAATTTTTTGGTTCTAAGATATGCCGGTTTCCTCACGATGTTTTCCTTCACCGTTTTGAGAGAAGCGGTTATATAATATTATGAAATTAGTTACACAAAGTAATGTGCGCCTGCCTAGTCTCAGTAATAGGATCCCGTTTTACCTTTGGGTATGGAACCCTAAAAATAAAGCAAATCAATAAAGAACTCTTTTTGCAGACACGTTAAGACTCCGTCGCAATACCTCCGAGCACAATGCGTTGTTGGAGGAAGTGGATGCGGCAGACGCCGATACGCCTGACTCGGCTGACAAACAGGCAGACATCATTGTACGGGAGATGGAGCAGCACAGACGCCTCATGGAGGACGATCCTGAAGCTGAAGAGTTGAGAAGGTGGGTCTAACTATCAGAAACACTAGGTTTAAAATGAAACCATCTTTGGCAAACTAACTTTTTTTTTGTAAATTTTGACATGGTTTCTTAAAAAAAAATTGTTTTTCGCAAAAAAAATACTACGCCTCAAAGCTTGTCTGAAACACTCTGTATTAGTCTGAAAAATCAAAAGTTTTAAAGTTGGCTTGTATTGAGCATCAAGCTCAAATATAATCTTGTTGTATAGGACAGTTCAAAGTTGTGATATACTAATAAACGAAACTGAATTTCGGAGGAACACTTGGTGACTTAATTTGTTGCATTTTAACCCTACTATGACGTCCTGCAGGAAATACATCGAGTTACCAGTAACCCTGTATATTATCTGTCAGTACAATAATTAAATTAAGTACATGTAAAGAGCCACATTTCTCGACATAAATTCAATAGTCCAAGAATCGATGCGACAGTAAAATCGTGAAAAAGCACTAAAACATTCTTCATACTTTCTAAGAAAATCCTCGATTTTTTAAAGTGAAAACTTCTTTGGCGGCGTTGTGCATTTTTTTTCGGATTGGTAAAAAATTATAAACTCGCGTCAGGAGTCTGACTCGGGACACGTGACCTGATCGAAAATTCGTAAGACGGCGCAAGGTGCTTGCTCGAATGTGCGTGTGTGTCAAATGTCAACAAAATGAAATGTCAAAAAGCGAATTGTCATGTTTGTGTACGATAGCGCAATAAATGAATATTGTATTTTACCACAGAAATGATAGTACTTTTATGCTGATAAATAAAACAATTCGAACTTTTTCCCTAACCATTCCAAAATATTAGAAAATGCACAACGTTAATGTTCAAGTTTTCACTTCTGCCGGCACTCCCGGAGTGCAACCCGTTGTTTTATTTTCAGAGCGGCACTAAGAGACCTTCCGCAAGGTCTGACAATGAAGAGAAACGTTCGCGCCAAACTGTCTGCGTCAGTCAGCCTCAGGTCCAAGAGACGACCCATCTCAGTGTGGAAACGGATGAAATATCGAATCGGGTTTGCGTGGAAAAGGGTGAGTTTTTTTTTCTGTCTAAATTGGCAAGTATTTTTAACCGACTTACCAAAAAGGAGGAGGTTCTCTATACGGTAGTATTAAACTAGTTTTTTATGTTTGTTACCTTAGAGTTCTGTAATTTCTGAACCGATTTGATCTTTTCATGTGAATAAAGATTTTTGACTTTACTGAGTAATAACGATTAAAATCACTAATCGTCGTTGAGTGACTATTTGATGAAGAAGGCATTCGAATTAACCCAAAAATTTTATACGAGAAGAAGAAGTATAAATAACCTTGTGTTTCCAGCTCCACGATCGCTGCCGCGACGTAGTATTCTCCTTCGAGTTCTGGTACGAGCCTATCCGCCAGATCGAAGGGCACTTCGGCTCGGCCGTCGGCTCCTACTTCTACTTCCTTCGCTGGCTGTTCGCGATAGACCTGCTTCTGGCCACGCTGGTTATCACCTTCGTGGTGATACCGCAGGTATTACATGATGAGGAGAAGGCTGACAGGATCCAGTTGGGTCCCCTGGATTTTATTACGGGGATGGTAAGATTTTGAAGTATGTTAACTGTTTTTATCCTACTGTGAGACATGGTTGTGTTTTGTAGATTTAATCACATTGTCTGGTAAGCAGCAAGAGTTATCAAGTCGTTACAGATTTAGCAATTTCATTTGGCCGTAGTCTTACGATGCTTTCTTATCATGCTTGTTTAGTTTGATGACATGAAGAAGATGAAATGAACTGAAAATCATCAGATGTTATGGCTTTTTATGGCTATATAATCAGCCTAAAACACAACCACTATGGTGTTACAGGCCTGTTCTCTTTGAAGCCAATCTCTATCAATAGAAAGACGAAAAGCCAAAAAGGGACTTCTGTCATCCACTGTAGCGTTCTTGAAGGTAGCAAATAATGACACCCACAAAAACTGTTTCCAGGGTGGTCTAACAGACTCTCTGCTCTTCTACGGGCACTACCACAAGGGCGACATCGCCACGCCTACGACGATCACGTACAATATGGCGTTCGCTTACTTCTTCACCATGGTCTGTCTGTATTTAATGTTCTTTGGAGTGCTGTGTTATCGGTAAGTTATTATGTTTATGTTTAGCGATAGTAATTTTCAGCCTATTAAATATAGAACTTATTTTACTTCGATTCCAGCGTTATTATTTCTTTGAAATTTTACCCTGTGTCACAGATATTATAATACTTCGTACAGATACCCAATCCCATACAAAGAAATGACACCTCCCTAAGTCATCTTATTGCTCGTTTTATATTCTTTCCTCCATTATTTCAACAGATGGCAGCACCAGCGTCGCACTAATTGCCACAGACTGGAGTTTTACAACGCCATCTAGGAGTTCACGTTTCGTGTTATGTAGTTCCGGAACTTTCGGGTTCAGTAAAATGAGAAAAATATGTAATTATTTCGCTTAGAAATGTTAAAAGATGTGTTATATTTCTATATACAGTAATACATATGCTTTTTAATGGTTAAATTTAATTAAAATTATACAGCAGTTACGATTATTGTATGTGGCAAATTGAGTAAAACGCCATCTATTGCAAACAGCTCTAGAGAAAATGATTTACAGATGGCTTACTTTTGACAACTTTATCAATCTATGGGTTACGAATTGAAGTAAAACTCCTCCTTTAACCTTTTTTGTTGAAATAACGTGATAAATGAGTGTAAATAGATAAATAAGCGTTAAACATGGAACTTTTGATTTTTGCAAATCTTATTTCGGCCGAAATCTACCGTATAACGCATTTAAGCGATTGTTAATTTTATTACTGCTACCTATGCTGCCATCTATTGTGTTTTTTTCAAGATTAATTATAATTTGTTCGAGTTGTGACCCCATGCCTGTGTTCAGAAGTTGACAAAATTAAGTATCGTGTTACCCAGTAAGTGGGTTGTGGAGGTCAGATATCCAGTCACTTCATGTGCCTAAAGTACTGATTTCAGCCGCATACTGTTAGATTGAAAGCCAAGCTGACACCAATGTATTTGGGAAAAGACTAGGCTGATAACAATACAAAAGTAACGAAATGCAATGTCGTCTTCCTGTTCCAAAGACGCCATGCTTTTTTTTTTTGTGGGTGGAAAATCATCAAATGACCCCCCGCTCTTGGGCAGAGCGAAGGGGAGTGTCAGACTTCTACTGACTAAAAACCGAACCCATGTTCCTTCTTTGCCCTTGTGCCGAGGCCACGTCATCTAGTACTAAAATCCGCGGCCCCGACGGGAAGACGCCATGCCTGACTTCACAGCCAACAAAAAATATAATAGTCTGCCGTTATAAGTATGACCCCTATCTGTTTCTCAACCAAATAAAACCACTTTCCCTTACAGTTTAAAAGTCGAAACTATTCAAGGTTCGTGTTATAATCTTCTATACTTCGGTATTTTCAGGACAGCATACTCGTATCGTCTGAATTTCATCGAGACTTCAGGGGGTCTGAGCCACGTGTTTGCGAACAAAGTGTTCTGCGGGTGGGACTTCGGTGTCGTCACGCAGGAAGCGGCCAAACTCAATGCCAACAGTCTTTATAACGAGTTTAAGGTACGGAATATCGAACTGTAACTGTAACATTTTATAACTGTGTAACTGCTGACTTAGAGGCCACAACCAATGTTGTTGGTTTGAAAAAGACGAACCAAATGAGTTATTTACACCTTAAAACTAAATGCGCAGTCTAATACTTTTTAAACATAATTGCAATCAATTCTTGTATCTTTCATTCCAGGAGCTCTTAAGCGAACAGAATCGTAAAAACACTGCCATGTCCTGCCTCACAAAGACGGCTCAGTATGGGACCAACGTTATCATCAGTGTGTTCGTGCTGGCGCTCATAGTGGGCATCGAGTGTGGGCTGTGGCTGCTGCTGGGCTGGCGCACTGGCCTGCCGCACTGGGAGCTGTGCGTGTCTGTGTGTGTGACTCTGTGCGTCACTGTGTGCCCGCTCATGTTGCACGTAGTTGTCAAGTGAGTGTTATATTGTATAGTGTAGTGCAGCTCCTGCCGGGCTGGCGCACTGGCCTGCCGCACTGGGAGCTGTGCGTGTCTGTGTGTGTGACTCTGTGCGTCACTGTGTGCCCGCTCATGTTGCACGTAGTTGTCAAGTGAGTGTTATATTGTATAGTGTAGTGCAGCTCCTGCCGGGCTGGCGCACTGGCCTGCCGCACTGGGAGCTGTGCGTGTCTGTGTGTGTGACTCTGTGCGTCACTGTGTGCCCGCTCATGTTGCACGTAGTTGTCAAGTGAGTGTTATATTGTATAGTGTAGTGCAGCTCCTGCCGGGCTGGCGCACTGGCCTGCCGCACTGGGAGCTGTGCGTGTCTGTGTGTGTGACTCTGTGCGTCACTGTGTGCCCGCTCATGTTGCACGTAGTTGTCAAGTGAGTGTTATATTGTATAGTGTAGTGCAGCTCCTGCCGGGCTGGCGCACTGGCCTGCCGCACTGGGAGCTGTGCGTGTCTGTGTGTGTGACTCTGTGCGTCACTGTGTGCCCGCTCATGTTGCACGTAGTTGTCAAGTGAGTGTTATATTGTATAGTGTAGTGCAGCTCCTGCCGGGCTGGCGCACTGGCCTGCCGCACTGGGAGCTGTGCGTGTCTGTGTGTGTGACTCTGTGCGTCACTGTGTGCCCGCTCATGTTGCACGTAGTTGTCAAGTGAGTGTTATATTGTATAGTGTAGTGCAGCTCCTGCCGGGCTGGCGCACTGGCCTGCCGCACTGGGAGCTGTGCGTGTCTGTGTGTGTGACTCTGTGCGTCACTGTGTGCCCGCTCATGTTGCACGTAGTTGTCAAGTGAGTGTTATATTGTATAGTGTAGTGCAGCTCCTGCCGGGCTGGCGCACTGGCCTGCCGCACTGGGAGCTGTGCGTGTCTGTGTGTGTGACTCTGTGCGTCACTGTGTGCCCGCTCATGTTGCACGTAGTTGTCAAGTGAGTGTTATATTGTATAGTGTAGTGCAGCTCCTGCCGGGCTGGCGCACTGGCCTGCCGCACTGGGAGCTGTGCGTGTCTGTGTGTGTGACTCTGTGCGTCACTGTGTGCCCGCTCATGTTGCACGTAGTTGTCAAGTGAGTGTTATATTGTATAGTGTAGTGCAGCTCCTGCCGGGCTGGCGCACTGGCCTGCCGCACTGGGAGCTGTGCGTGTCTGTGTGTGTGACTCTGTGCGTCACTGTGTGCCCGCTCATGTTGCACGTAGTTGTCAAGTGAGTGTTATATTGTATAGTGTAGTGCAGCTCCTGCCGGGCTGGCGCACTGGCCTGCCGCACTGGGAGCTGTGCGTGTCTGTGTGTGTGACTCTGTGCGTCACTGTGTGCCCGCTCATGTTGCACGTAGTTGTCAAGTGAGTGTTATATTGTATAGTGTAGTGCAGCTCCTGCCGGGCTGGCGCACTGGCCTGCCGCACTGGGAGCTGTGCGTGTCTGTGTGTGTGACTCTGTGCGTCACTGTGTGCCCGCTCATGTTGCACGTAGTTGTCAAGTGAGTGTTATATTGTATAGTGTAGTGCAGCTCCTGCCGGGCTGGCGCACTGGCCTGCCGCACTGGGAGCTGTGCGTGTCTGTGTGTGTGACTCTGTGCGTCACTGTGTGCCCGCTCATGTTGCACGTAGTTGTCAAGTGAGTGTTATATTGTATAGTGTAGTGCAGCTCCTGCCGGGCTGGCGCACTGGCCTGCCGCACTGGGAGCTGTGCGTGTCTGTGTGTGTGACTCTGTGCGTCACTGTGTGCCCGCTCATGTTGCACGTAGTTGTCAAGTGAGTGTTATATTGTATAGTGTAGTGCAGCTCCTGCCGGGCTGGCAGGTAAACACAAGCATTTGTCGGTTCCGTATCTTTTCACGCGAAGTTCTTCCCAAACCGATCCCTATTATATATATTCATGTTTACCTCATGGTGGAGGGCGCATTACCACTCTAGTAATACGCCCTCGTCGAGGAAGGTGTTTCTATCTCACTTTCCTCCACAAGTCCCAGTATCCACCAGCTACTTGCTAACTATATCATGTATACTCCAGGTTGGAGTTCTACAACCCTCGCACGGCGCTGTACGTGACGCTGGCACGGACCTGGCTGCTGGACGTCGGTACGCTGATGCTGTTGCTGGTCTACTGGTCGCAAAAACACCCCGATGAGGTACACACTTGTATGACCAAACCACAAAAAAATGTTGCGGTAAAAAACGCTTATTTGCTAAAATTAATTCAAATTTGAACGCACTTTTAATACATACATTTCTTACGTTGTGATAATTTTACCACTTTTTGTAAATCTTTTAAGTTTTTGTTCACTCTTTATTTTACCAAAAATGTATTAAATAAAAAATTGTAATATATTAAAAAACTTCTCGTCCCACTCACCGCGTCACATGCACCTGATAATTTTCCTTTTTATTCACTTTGCAAGCATAAAAATTAATAAAAAATTACGTAAATAAAACATGTCAAAGATCATGAGTGAGGCTTTTGACGTCTTTTTCTTATAAAAAATGTACCAAACCATGACGTCACACGACTTTTCGAAGCACTGTATCGTCTTCATTATTTGTTTACGTGAAAAAAGAAAAAAAATATGTGTCCAATATTTTTTGGAAATCTATCTGACGGACTAATTATATTTTGTTTTTGTCAACTACCCTATTCCAAAGGCTACAGAAATCTCAAATCCGTTCAATGCCGTTGGCAGAACGCAGCGTCACAAATATTTTTTAAAGAGCTATGAATACGGCACCAGCATAGCTATTCACAAACAATCGAATCGATTTTTTTTAGCATTCCGAGAGCGAGCGAGATAGGCATACGACATAATCGATTCGGTTTCGATTCGATTGTTTGTGAATAGCCATGCAGGATACAATGTTGAGGTCGTTTCTGACAACGGCCGTTTACGGAATCGAAGTCTTTTTTATTTTTTTATGGTGGGTGGAAAATCATCAAATAACCCCTCCCGCTCTTGGGCAGAGCGAAAGGGAGTGTCAGACTTCTACTGGCTAAAAACCACCCATGTTCCTTCTTAGCCCTTTATGTCGAAGCCGCGGTATCTTTGTAACCAACCCGCAGCCCCGACACGGAATCGAACCCTGTATCCGCTTTCTTATAAGAAGATTATTCCACATTTTTATAATATTCTAAAAGTCCCAAGGACCACGTGGTGACAGCTTCCTAGTATTTTGTTTTGCTTTCTCCATGTTGTAATATTATTATTCCAGTGTTGGGAAACGTCGTTCGGTCAGGAGGCGTACCGGTTGGTGTTGCTAGACTCCGCCGTATCTTTGCTTGTGTTGCCACTCTTTGAGTTCACTAGGGGCTTAATTTATAAGTGAGTTTTTATTATTATTTTGTACAAATTTTTTGTTGTCAATTGGTCAAGATGTGTGTCTGTTTTGTTTTAAAATATTTAAGTTGACTATTTACATTATTCAATGAAAAGTAATAGGTGTATCATTATGCGAAATCTAAACGTCCATGATCTGACATTGATACGATTGATGATTTTAAAAAATCTCTAAAAAAATTACAAAAAATTTACACTACAGACTCCGAAAAATTCGCCTTAAATTTAAAATCATCCCCAATTCTGATATCGCTAGTTGTCCATAAAACTTTTATTTATCTGCGCACGATCAATCTTCGACCACCCAGTAATACTTCACAGCACCTTCTAAGTCAAAACAGCCATAAAGTATAGTTCGGTTCAAATTTTATGGTGGCTCGGAAGTTAGCTGCGAGTCAATGTATGGGCATTATACAGTCGAGATGATGCGTCCTCTGTGCCCCTTCGATATATGAAATTGTGTTATGCGCAGCTTTACTTTAGAATTTTCGAGCCGGAATAAAATTAGAACCGTCATACCTGAGCAGACCATCACTTGCAGCTAACTTCCGAGCCACCATTAAGTTTGAACCGAACTTAACACATATAAAATCCAACAATTATAAATCTTCAGCTGGAGCAAATCAGAAAGCGCCCCTGAGTTCAACATAGCGTACAACTCGTTGACCCTGATCTACAACCAGGCGGTGCTGTGGTTCGGGATGCTGTTCTGTCCGCTGCTGGTGCTGGCTGTGACCTTCAAGTTGCTGCTGCTGTTCTACATCAAGCAGCAGTGCGCCTTGAGAGCCTGCCAGCCTGCCAGGAAGGTACAGCGAGAGTTGATATATTGTTTGCTTTTAAAAATATTTTTTTGTTTGTTCTCGGCTTGCTTTTGACCATAACCTTGTCTAGTTCTAAAGAATGATGATGATGTTTACCTATCTGATGAATTCCTTTCGAGATTTGCAATAATGTGGTTGCAACATGCCCCTTTTTTTTTGAAGTGTTCGAAAGAGAAACCTCTTTCGAACAACCCACAGCCCCGACGGGACCAAACATGCCCTCAAACCTGGTTTGCAGAGCATAGATTAGCACCGTTCGTTTCGCGTAAAATATTCCCTTAGTTGAAAACAAAATTTGATTTGGAAATTTGTTTTTTTTTATCAACATTTTCCTCTTTCCTTCGCATCACATAGCCATACCACGATAACCGATTACCACACAAATTTTCAGTCACTAGCGCCACTTTCAGACTTCCTCGTATGTACACGTAAGCCTGAAATAAAATGTTTATTCTTATTATTATACTACACAGTTTCCAGGTTGAGCAAATATTGTCCCACTGGAGGGCAAAGACATCCCTCCTCTCTTTATGTAGTGCGATTGTAGAACAATCCTTTGAGGAAGAGTCCAGCTCAACCCGCTCCTGCTTTTTGCTATCTACTGAGTGGTAATTTTTGCCCAAACATGGTCGGTTGCTTACAAAACATCTGCTGTCCGCACTTGGGTTCTGCTAACGAGCTATAAAGCGAAGTATACTGGGTGTCAAACTTACGGAGCACATCAGAAACACCATACTTCGCTCCAGATAGCTGATGCTGGCGTTACAGCTGCTAGGTTGAAATGGAACTGGGCTATTCACATTAGCCACAAGTCGGAAGAACAAAGGGGATAGAACCGATGTGGCATATCAACCTGGCTGCCATTTTGATTTTTTTTCGAAATCGCGGCACACAATGAAAGTGATGGTATGTATGGTTAGAGAACATATAGACGAACAAAAAATATCCAGTAACACGGTACCCAAAGTGTCACGTTACCGAGATATTCGACGGTAAAGATCGACAATTGAGTACAACGACAATCATTAAAAAGAAACTTATTACGTTTATAGGCGTTAAATTGTATCCAAATAATAGTTCCCAGGTTCATTATATTAAACACATGAGAAAATATGCAACGAAATATGTTATGTCAAAGAAAGTTTTCTCGTACTCCTTAGCATGTAATGTGTGCTCTCTTTTAATAAACTGTAATAATAGTAATCAACGCCAATAGACACGTAAAAGGTCTATTTTCGATGTGGTCATTGTACTCATATGGCGATCTTTACCTTCAAATATCTTGATAACGTGACAGTTTGGGGTACCATGTTTCATGACATTTTAGTTTCATACCAATTTCATCATGGACCGTCATTTAAAAAAAACTATATGGCGGTGGGTCGATATGTCAGCTTCCATACAAAAAAGTTCAAACCCCTTTCCATGTATATGTGATATCCAGATGTGTATGTTTGCAGGTATGGCGCGCTGCACAGACGCAGACAGTGCTGTACATGTTCGTGACGTTGTCACTGTTCACCACGCTGTTTGGTGTCGGATCATTGTTCTTTAGGTAAGTTAGTAGTAGTAAGTAGTTGTCACCTTTTTTTTGGGTGTTTGTGAAATTCTCAAATGACTTCTCCCGCTCTGGGCAGAGCGGTAGGGAGTGTCAGACTTCTACTGACTAAAAACCACCCATGTTCCTTCTTAGCCCTTTGTGTCGATGCCGCGGTATCTCTTTCGAACAACCCGCAACCCCGACGGGAAGTTGTTGTCACCTTTAGTGGCGGTACTTCCATACAAGGCTGAATGAAAGTACTTATAACCAACTACTCTTCATGATATTATGGTTTCTGAACAGTCTGCTTGTCTTATGGGCTTGCTGTATTTTTTACCTAAGCCACGGTCTGGTGTCATTTATTTCTGAAAGAAATACATATTTTGTTACTAATAAGAAACTGTACGATGTTAGTAAGTAAATTCAAAATTGATTGTCTGGTACCCGTTCTTGAATATTGTCTGAGTAGCGCGCTAGTGGGCAACACTAATCATAATGGTGTTTTTGATTTTGATATTGCTGGAAAAGAAGTATTTTTGATCTTAGGTTAATCTACCAAAAAACACGAATCAAGAAAAAATCAATTAAATAATTGGTGGATTTATCCATAGTTTCTACATTCATTCATACAATAAATCTATATTAACAAGAAACCGTTAAAGAAGAAATGAATGTAGATTTAGTATATCGCAAGGTATAGTGAAACGGGGAAGTCCAGATATTATTAACTCATTTTTTTTTAAACATTGCCCCAATCTAGGAATTTCTCCTGTATCGTGGTTCCGTGAACAAACATTCAAACTCACATACACAAATACCGAGACCAGCATCATCTATCTGTAGGACATACAAATATTTGTTCCGTGACACGCAGCGCAGCAGTCCAATTGCTGAGCCACTGCGCCAACCGTGCCGCCAAAACACGTCAAACTCTCTCTAAACACGTTATGCTTTTGAAGGTCAAAGTAACTTAAGCCAACCCCTCACCACCCCCTTGTATAACGACATCCTAGGTAAGGAACACTGAACTATATAAGGATAGCAGAGTGTCATAGAGGGGTGTCATATGCTCAAACCGGGTTAGTTCACATTGCCTCGAGCCCTCGATAGATGGCGTTGTACATTTACGTCACGATCCTGAATCGCGGTGTTAAGATTCTCCGGCGCTCGGTTGGGTGTCTCGCTCCAAGTAAATTTTGTTATCTCTGGTTTCCCTTCAAAACGCATAAATCTTTCGCCTTTTACTAAAGATTTCCGTGGAGGGGAACACTCAAATGAGTCTTACGTATTTATGAAATACTCTGCTTCGGCAGAGTTTATAAACACTTAAAAAAATTAACTTACTTAGCCAATAGCCAAGTTTCGTTGATTAAGTTTCGTCGTTGTTGTCGTGTAGGTATGGGTTGTTACGTGATTTTCGCGAAACGCAACGTAACTAGTTACTTTGAAGGCGTAACCTGTTTCGAAAATAATAAATTCTATTCAGTCAGTGATTCAATATGTTGTTACCGAATTTTTTTTCGAAACGTACATATAAATGAAAGAAAGAAAGAAAGAAATAACATTTATTGGTACAGACACGGGCATACATATATAAAAATAAACATACAAAAATTAAAATGAACAATGTTTTTTTTTTTAAATAACTTAAAACTATTTGGTACAAAAAAAAAAAAATTTGCCCCACGGCTGCTCCAAACAGGCCCAGTTCAGCATAAATGTCAGGCAACTAAGTGCCTGACGCTGGTTTTCAACTGGACCTGGTTGAGAGGTGTGTACGCCGAACCAGTTATGTAATTGTGTGTCGACCTATTAAATAATACTAATACTTAATATGTATAAATAGATATTTTATCTATATAAATAAAAAGAGAAGTCCTGACTGACTGACTGACTGACTGACTGACTGACTCATCAACGCCCAGCCCAAACCCTTGGACCTAGAATGCTGAAATTTTGCACAGAGGTTCCCTTTATAATGTAGACAAGGAATAAGGAAGGACTTTTCGAAATTCAACCCCTAAGGGATTTAAATAGGGGATGAAAGTTTGTATGGAAAATCGTCATTTTCACGCGGGCGAAGCCGCTGGCAAAAGCTAGTGTGTCACAATTAAGAAAATAATAGGTACATATCATTGATGTATTAAAACCCAAGATACACACTACGCGTCTCAAAACCGTCCGCTTAAAATGAGTGCAAAATTACAAATCGTGAACTCATTTCAAATAGTCTCGCGTCGTTCGCGTCTCTGCACGGTCGTACAAAATGCCGAAGTGTTCGCTGAGAATTTGCAAAAATACAGCGTCAAAGACATTAAAAAAGGATGGGATATTGTATTTTCGGTAAGTAAAAATGTTTATTGATTTATTTTTGTTGCGTTTATGGCATAATATAGAAAGCAATACGTGATTTTGATTTAATTTCTCTCAGAACTTTACTAAACGGTCCGAGTATAATACGGCATATTTCAATGGTCGCTTTGTTAGCGTAAGAACGATGTATTACAAGTCTTTTCTTTTAGTCGCATTATACAAATGACCCTGTTCGTATCGAATGGAGTCGATTTTTTTTTATTGTGTTTATTTGTGTTTTTTTAATCAATAAGTTTTTTGTTTTATGTTTTTAACAATTATGTATACGTTACATATTATATTAGTTTTTAATTGGATTTCAAAATGAGAAGAGGTCGTCAATTTGACTTCGTTTTTGACACCTTAAACTTAATAACTACTTAGTTTCGATAATAATGTTCTACTAATACCTTTAAACCAAAAATGTAAATAAATGATTCGAATGGATAATACTTGTTTCATTGATTATACACGACTACACGTACACTAACACAGTCAGATCCTAACTAAAAACATTTACCCTTAGATAAAAGTAAAATTATGTGTTTAAAACACAATTTAACTAACTGTTAAAATAATAATTAAGTATTAAAAAAACATAAAAAGTACCTATTCGTCTCCACTCCATACCTTGTCCTACCGGCTTACTTCGGTCGTAAAATTATTATTGCTTTTTATAACTGCATTGTAAAAACAACTTTAAGGAATCTGCGTAAGGTTGAATTTGCAAAAAAATATGTTTATAGTGTAACGATAACTACTTATGTAGTAGTGCGTGTATTGGTGAGTGTTTGGCGACAGCTTCGACTGTTTGTTTTGTTCGTGACTGTGCATCTAGGGTTATAATATATCAATGGTACATATAGTCTAATCATAAATAAATCCAAAGTGTAAATAATCCAAAGTATAATAATAATAATAAGTAGGTACCTATAGTAAATAACAATTCGCGCGTGCAATGCCGGTGCTTATCAAAATTTTATCAGTCAGTGCAGTTAGCCAGTTACCCGCCGACAAAGCGCTGCAAGCAGCGGAGCGCAGCGGACGATCACGCGCTTGACACGTTATATTTTTTTACGACAGAATTGAAATGAACTATAATAAAATGAAGAAAAGTAGACTAATTAGATGAGATTGAATTCCTAGAGAATAACTTGAAAGTAGTGAGTGCTAATGTGAATTGTATTTTATACTAATAAGGATTACAACATTACATTGATTATGATCATTATTATGATAGAAATAGATTATCATGGTACTGGTATAACGTAAAAAAAATTCGAACAACAAACGGAATACCAAGAACGAAGAAATGTGGGTATATTTATGGATTCATAATACAGTGACCTACTTTCTGCCCGTTTTGAAAGAGTGGAAATTGCAGCAAGACACAATATTTTGTAAGTAGGTATGCATTTATATTTGTATTTGATTAGCAGCAACTCTCATTTAACACGTCTATAGACGTGGCGTGGTTGGATGAGCTGTAAAATATAGTTCTTTTTTTTTTTTGTCTAGGTCTCCTATACGCGATGGCATGTAATCTCAAGACGGCACCCAAGCCTGGGACGGAAGAGGCAGCCAAAAAAGCACGCTTCGCCGCGCTAAATGGTTACCTACGTTATCGTTACATGTCACAAGCTGTAGGTTTTTTGAAAGAATTAGTTTTTGTAGCTACCATAAGCAGTTACATCATTAACGTTATCTTCACCAACGAACTAAACAAATTTTACTTGGCAAAGTAAACATAAATAAATACTAATACAATTTCAAATTTGTGTTCGTACGCCGCCCGTCGAAGGTTAAAAATAATGACCAATCCAAATTAATCTCTAAGCCCTAATTAATACTTATGTAAAATAAACGAAAGTCTCTGCTCGCTTTGCCGGTCAGTACAAAGAAGTAGGCACAAAGCAGTAACTATTACGCGCGAAAGAAACGACTTAGGCTCGCAACGTATTTTTTTTTCGTGTCTCGCTTTGCATTCGATCACTGCATTGGTAATGTAACTAGTTACAAAAATCACTAGTTTATGTGTGACTCGAAACTAGTGATTCGGTTACATGCCCGATAACCAGTTATTGTAACTAGTGACGTGAAATAACGCCCATACCTATTGTCGTGGTATATACGGCGAATTATTTTAATAGGATTTAAATTAATTAATAAATGAAATTAAAATTGATTAAATAATATTCATATGGTTCTTATCTATGATAAGATAATTTTGGTAATACTGCTGGCCATTTTCATGGATGCCCTAGTAACCTCTATTGAAATATGTATGTTAAGTGTAAGTTTAGAAGTATTAATTATTTATATTCCTAAACTTATAAAGTCACTTGAACTAAAACCAAATACTTTTTTTGGCCGAAGCCAGAAGTTTCTAGCAAACACCGAAATTTAACGAACTGTTACGAATGCGGATAATTATTTTTTGCCAAGTTGCAATCGTCTCGTTAAGTTGTAAATAAAGTCAACATAAACCATTTATTTTTTAAATTGCACTGACTTTTTTGGTGAGATTGTTCAGAAAGGACAGGTGCATACATGTACGCCCCGGTGGTGGCGAGTACATACTACACTCTCCACCGGGGCGTGCGTGTATGACCAAAAAGAGTATGTAAGGATCGTAGCAGGTGGCGTTCTGTGTATGTTTTATATACAGTGTGTTAGGCTAAACGAGGGACATATTGAAGGAGGGTATTCAGTATTCGATTCTCGTCCCAAATAATAATATGTAAAAAAAACTATAACCTTAATTTGTGACATAATTGTCCCATGGCCCCCCCGCCCGCTCTCCAGATCTTACTTTATTAGACGTTACTTTTTCGTCATTGTCCTACGCCAGTTTTAGAAGGGAAGTTGGTTACACCTAAAGTCATTGATCCGCGCAAATTTTCTGTGATAAGCGCAAGGGTGGCGAGACTTTTCTGAAATAATTGGTATGGTTCTGTCTGTTATTTATCAGTGTTTTTTTTTATCAGTATCATGTAAGCAATTCTCACTTCAATTCTTAAATCTTAATTGCGTACCATAATGTATACAGTTAGTAGGGAAACAATTAACATCAGTCTCAATTATGGACCCTGTCGGGCACAGCATAGATAAAAAGTAGTAGAGAGGGGGGAGAACGCTCGGCGTTTAATAATACTATACATGTTTTTATTAAGAAAATATATATATAAATTATTGTTTTATATACTTATTGCATGCCCTATTGCGGGTTGCAATATGTCCCTCGTTTTAACTAACATATTGTATAACATAAACTTTTAGCCCGATTCAAGTTGTGTATAACTTTAACTTCCATACCTTACAGAACTTCATCCCACGCATGCGGTCCGTTCCGTGGCTACGACTACGTGTACGGCGTGATGAGTGAAGGGGTGCTGCGGCTGAACGAGCGGGACACCTTGCGGCAAGTGCTCACTTTCATCGTCAGACCTGGAGTCATCGGGTTCCTCATGCTGTTCCTGGGGTGAGTAGCTTTAAAGATAGCCGGTTATTGTCCCAGTACTAGGGCAAAGTGCTGAATTTCTGTCTAGAGCATGCTTCTTCTTAGCGTGTCGATGACAATTTAAATTGAGTCTGCCCAGAAAGCGATGAGTTTGGCATTTTCAGTTCCGACCATTAGCTCCTGTGATGTGCAAGTAACGGGACAGACGGGACACGATATCAAGTGTATCATCGTCTGTGGGGTAACACCACATTTGCAGTCCAGGGCAGAGTCATCTATGAATTTCCACTTGAACAGGTTTTCCTTGCTTCGACCGACCTGTGTCCGGAGTCTATTTAAGGACTTCCAGGTCAGCCATGGCTTACCGAGAGACATCTTGTAATTGCATCTTTGATTCCAGTGTGGCAGTATACTACATGCGCGCCAAGGCTCTGGCGCAACGCTCCATGGTGGATATCCTACGGCACATGCTGGTGCTGCAGGCTAAGGATAAGGACTTCCTGCTCACTGCCATCGCTAATGTGTCTAACGGAGGTATGTGGGCCTATATTTATTGCCACTTTTGTCCACACATTAAAAGAAAACTACGAATATAATGAATATACAAGGTAGAAAGAAGTCTGACACTCCCCTTCGCTCTGCCCAAGAGCGGGGGGGGGGGGGTCATTCGATGATTTTCAACCCACCAAAAAAAAAAAAAAAGCTAGAATGGACACTGACTGTAAAATGGTTGCCATGTATTCAATATAACGTGGACGTCTTTTGGCTGAAATGATGAATTTGATTTAAAAAAAATGCATTTTGACCGTGTAGGTTTGTCAAACATCTTGTTTTATAACCGACTAAAAATTTGTTTGAGCCCCTCTCCCCTCGAATACGTTGTAACTGTTTTAGGGTCGGTGACCCTTCCACCCCGTATCTTAGCTTCTGATTTTGTTTTTCACGCCTGTTTTATATTTTGTTGCGGTTTTTGTTTGAAAACGTTATGTCCTTACTAGTGTCCATCTTTACCCCGATTTTTTTTCTGTTTATTCCGTTTTGTACATTGATTATAAAGGGTCAATACGTGAATGCCGGAAAAAGTACGGGCGCAATGCAATATTCATCGTACTTCCATTTTGCCACCAGCTAAATGTAATATTTGAAATGCAATTTGAGCACCGAAGTTTTTTGATATCATCAAGCAATTTTTTTTTATTTATCCCATATTTCATTTAGGTACGTACTCATTATTTTTTTGTATTTTCCCAAATACTATATGTATAGTTAATGTAGCAAAAGTAGGTAAATTATAGATAGTAGTAGAAATATAACTTAGACGGTAGATAGTCTAGTCAAGGCTTTTAAAATAAACAATAATCCTACACACGTTTTTCATTAATTATTTTTTGTATATCAATTATGATTTTAATATAATTTTACTTTTGCATGCCGTATGGTAGTGTATTGTAACCGTTTTACAATGTTATGATCTCATTTAGAACCTATATTCTTTGCAAAATAAATGATTTCTGATATCAATTAAACAACTATATGTATCGCATTCCAGAATGGCTATACAGTCCAAAACCAACCGACGAAGGTCCAGACAGCCACACGTGGAAGTATCTCCGCGAGGTCAGGAAACCCTCCAACTCTGGCTTCCACTTCGATGCCTCCCGTCTCAGCCACTCCTTGATCGAAGGTCGTCCTCGCTCCTTCGTCAAGGAGAACAGAGCTTCCAACTATAATGAGAGGAAACCGGAAGATGGGGACACGGATAGCTCGTTTAGTTGGCAAGGATCTAATAATTATTTGAATAAGAGTGAGGAAGAGAGGCAGTGGCCTTGATTTTGTTGTGGTATACTGCCCACTGTTGGGATGTCGGCCAACCCTCGTGTGGTAGTGTGTGGTGCTATAAGATGGTGGTATTGTGTAATAAGTGTGGATAAAATACCGAAGTTTAAATAGGATGTCTTTCTTAAAGCAGTTTATTTTTTGTACATAACTGCCGCCTATTAGAACGTGTGAAGTGCGAGTCTATTTGTAAGTCTGTGGTCAGATTGACGACAGTCTATCTTTGCTATATTATAATAATCTTGAGTAGTCTTACTGTAATGACGAATAAGAACTTCGTTTACTGAAAATCTCTCCTCAAGATTGAGGTCAAGATAATGCCTATTTAAAAAAAAAAAAATCCGGAGATCTGTTTCTATATAAACAAGGTACATCATCATCCAATGCACTACGGATGAACTAATAAAATTATCAACAATATTCTAATAAGCAAACCATAGATGGTGAATAATATTTATCAGAGCCTAAGGTTCGTCAAAATGAAATAAATAAGCAAAATTAAATTAAGAAAAAGCTTCCAATTAATATACACAAGCTCTAATTAGGGTTGTGAAATATAAATATTGCATGGTAACAAACTGTTGTATTGTTTAACATAATAATAATATTCTAATAATGAATTAACTTAAGTTTTTTAATGAAATGTTTAAACTGGTGCTAAGACGCATTTATATCTATACTAATATTATAAAGCTGAAGAGTTTGTTTGTTTGTTTGTTTGTTTGTTTGAACGCGGTAAACTCAGAAACTGCTGGTTGGAATTGAAAAATTCTTTTTGTGTTGGATAGTCCATTTATCGAAGAAGGCTATAGGCTATATAACATCACGATACGGCTAATAGGAGCGGAGCATAAATGAAAAATGTTACAAAAACGGGAAAAGGTATTTCCTTTTTGAGAGCTTCCGCTGCGTGCGCTGCGAAAACGGTTTAAGTTACGCTAATATCATGTATGAAGGAATTGTTCCTCTTTAAAAGTTCTAAAAAAAAGTTCGCGACAGCATATATCTATCTTTTAAGATTGACTCACTGTAACCTTTTTTTACAGTTAAACTGTTAGGTTAAAAATAATTATTTTTTGCGAAGCTTATTTAACCCATATGGTATAAATCTATATCTAAATAAATGTGTTTGTTAGAACGGAAATTTAATATAGAATATTTGTGCCCTTTACTCTATACAGTTTAAACAAATATCTTAGAAGATATCGCAATGTAAAAATATCCGCGCGGCAAAATATTTCGCGCGTCGCAATGTAGGTACGGGGGATTGTGGCTGGCCTCCGGGAAATTCAAATTCAAAATATTTACTGCATCATAATGTTTACAAGTATAGAGTGTTATAGTATATTTAACCGTAAGAGATACCTATAGTAATTCACACTTTAATATAATCTAAGCTAATCTAAACCATCTGAACTATTATAATAAAGAGGAAAGATAAGATTTTTTGTTTGTTACGATTTAGCTTAATTTATGTCGGATAGTCGATATCGAGAAAGGTTATAAGCTATATTTATGTGACGCAGACGAAGTTGCGTGGGTCAGCTAGTTTTGTGATAAAAATAGAGGACTTTGGTAGATCTTTAGAGGTAGTAAACCTTTCTGTTCAGGTGCCAAACATTTTTGGAAATATTTATAAAATAATCTCAGATATCAGTCTAATAACGTTCCTACTGCTGGGACACAGGCCTCCTCGTCGTGAGTGGGCCGTAATCCACCACGCGGGCTCAGTGCGGGGTGGTGGAATCTCGGTAATATTGCCAAAATTAACTAAAGGCTAGCCTGCGAAAAATTTAATTACAAAAACTTAAAAAAATAATGAATTTCGCTGGCTACCTTAGCATATCCACCTAAATCTATTTCTATTTTTTTTTCTGTTCCTCTTGTGTGAACAGTTTTTTTTAGTTCCTAATTATGTCTATGCCAGAGATTGCAATGTATTATTAATAATTGATAATAATTATAATCTAAATTAAGTAATCCTTAATCTTCCTAATCCTAGTGTCTTTCCAGCTTAAGAAGGTCTATCTTGGTTAAGAGTCAGTCAGAGATCTAGAAAAGATATCTTTATCGCAAAAATCGACATTTTATACCTAAAACAAATCTTTTTTAGATCTCTACCAAACTTATACCTAGTATTCTGTTATATATCTATCCATTTAAACGATACTTAACTCGTGCTTGGACTAAGATGTCCCTGTCTTAGTTGGCAGTTGGGCCACAGTGACGAAAATCGATTAGATCTCGCCCTGGTATTCTCACAAGCAATGTATTTTACAATTTAAAACATGAATTCCACTTTAAACAAGTCGCCCTAAGGTAGCCCGCGAAATTATGCTTGACACTGACCAGGGAATTGCAAAAAAAAACGTCAGAAAATTTTAATTTCGCGGGCTACTCTGGCAAACTGATCTTCTATTGTAACCTGACTTGTGCATTTATAAAGTATTCCCTCTTGATTTCATAAAATAATAAATTAATTGTGTATTAAAGTGTTTATTTTATACTACTGAATATTTAGGGCATTTTGTTCGTTTAATTCCAATATTGCCAATAAATGTACTAATTAGAATTAAATTATAAAATAAAAATCTGTGAGATTGAAAGAGGTTTAATAATAACAGTATTAAAATTATGAATTTGAAATCAAACTGAAAATTGCTCTAAACTGCGCAATTTTTTATGCTTAGAGAATAATCCATGTCAATTTGTACTACTATTACTATAAGAGAATTTTATCATGCATTTATGTTTTCTATAAGATTTTTATTGTAGTATGGAAACGAATGAACCGATTGAAATTATTTATAATAAAATAAAATGTATTCATAGACGTTTGTTTTATTTGCTGCATTATTGTTTGAACATGCCAGACGCTTAGGCGCTTTGGGCTCACTTTGGCATTGCCTGGCCTAGCGTAGTGCGGACTTTCAATAAATAGGACAAGAGGCTAGCTAATATTTTTAAAAATATTCCCAAGTTCGAAAAACTACCAAGGCCACTTGATCAAAATGTGGTTCTGGTTGGCTGGACATTTCTTCAAAACTGCTCGCATTTAAGTAGGTCAATAGGGCACTTTATGTGACGGCTAAACACCCTTATTTCAGAATAGGTGACGCTACAGAATCTTAGATAATCGATCGAAAGCGTGTCCAGCCAGCTTGAAAAACCACTTTTCGCTGGTCTCTCAATCTCCGTAACGGAAGTGATTTTGACGACTTTTTGCATATCAACGGGCGTCACATAAATATGTGACAGGCATCAAGCTAAAAGTTTTGTGATACGTACAGTGGTTTAGTAGAAAAATGCAAAAAACTGTGTCCAGCCATCTTGAATTTACGTAGAAAACTTTTGGCTGGCACTTCCGAATCCCACATAACGGGAGCGTTTTCGAATATGGTTCCTTTACTAATACTTGGTGACGCAATGTGTGACAGTAATAACGTTTGATTTATGCCGTCACATGCAAGGGTTTACGAGATATCAATGAAAACTTAATGTGTATTTGTGTCCAGCCATCTTGAACTCAGGCTGGCTGGACACCTGTATCTCCGCTGCCTGATGATCTACGACCTTCAGAATGGTATCAAAATGTTGTGACGGGGACGATAATGGTAACCTGAATTTGTGACGGAGAAACTTTGCGTAGTTTCAAAGATATTGATCTATTAAATTTTCCCATACAAACACTGTAGTAGGGTTACCAATATTGTAGGTTTTATGTAGGACTAAGTATTTAAGGTGTTTTCTTTAATGGACGAAAATTCGCGTATTGGTGATACTAATACGAACAACTGTAGATATTTTAATCAATAGAAGACAAAAGTGTAGAAGTGAGGAAGGGGGGGGGGGAGATTTTTTTTAATGTTATTGATTATTTACGTGCAGATACCTATCTACTCTTTTTAGTAGATAATTATTGGTGTTTTTATGGTAAGTACATAGGTAGATATTGTGTCAGGATAACAGACTAATGCTCTAAGGTATTTAAATGAAAAAATAATGTAGGTAAATAAAATCACATTTATTTATTTGCGCTAGAGCGTTTCAATGACGAAAATGACGACGATCAACTCCATTTGCACTTCAATAACCCCCGCCTTGTACCAAAGCGTTGTTTTTACCGCCGCCCTAAGTGTTTGAAGCGCAAATGAAGCCGGTGGTCGTCATTTTAATCATATAAATAGCTGAATAAACTAAAATATTCTTCAATACCTATTTATGGAAAAGAATAAAATTATTACACAAAATAAATCACAGCATCAGTTTTCATTTGGTTTTATTACGTACTACCATTATTACGCTGTCACACTCACAGCCTGTGTACAATCTCAGTGTCAGTGCATCAGTGCTGCCAACAAGACCGATATAGAATCTGCTAAAATGGTGTTAAAATTATGCCATTGCTTTATAGAAATGCTAAAAAATCTGCTAACATTTTTCAGTGTCAAATGAAACGTAAAATAGTTTTAACTTTTTTATTATTTAACAAAATATACATACTGTTTTAATCGACTATGATCTCAAATACTCTTTCCATTATGTTGGCACCAGAAGCGCCAACAATATAGTAAAGGGATTTTTTTTCTAAATGGAAATAATTGCGTACGCATTAATGTATTTTATTTTATAATTATTTTATATGCTAAAAATATGCTAAACAACTAATAAGTTTGCTAAACAACATGAAAAAATGCTAAATTGGCATCACTGAGTGCAATGCACTTTGTTCTTTTTTGTTAGTGTTTTTAATTATTATTTTGAATTAACACATACTTACGCTTTTTACTGCAGGAAAACCTTTTATTCCCACGGAGAAATCAAATACAAAGCAGGCGTGGCTGCTACCGGCCGATTAGTCGATTAAAAAGAAATCCTTTATTTATGTAAAAATTATGGTCACCTCACAATATTAATGGATGTTTGTATGGGAAAATTTAAATGATCAATATCTTTGAAACTACGCAAAGTTTCTCCGTCATAAATTCAGGTTATCATTATCGTCCCCGTCACAACATTTTGATACCATTTTGAAGGTCGTAGATCATCAGGCAGCGGAGATACAGGTGTCCAGCCAGCCTGAGTTCAAGATGGCTGGACACAAGTATACATTAAGTTTTCATTGATATCTCGTAAACCCTTGCATGTGACGGCATAAATCAAACGTTATTACTGTCACACATTGCGTCACCAAGTATTAGTAAAGGAACCATATTCGAAAACGCTCCCGTTATGTGGGATTCGGAAGTGCCAGCCAAAAGTTTTCTACGTAAATTCAAGATGGCTGGACACAGTTTTTTGCATTTTTCTACTAAACCACTGTACGTATCACAAAACTTTTAGCTTGATGCCTGTCACATATTTATGTGACGCCCGTTGATATGCAAAAAGTCGTCAAAATCACTTCCGTTACGGAGATTGAGAGACCAGCGAAAAGTGGTTTTTCAAGCTGGCTGGACACGCTTTCGATCGATTATCTAAGATTCTGTAGCGTCACCTATTCTGAAATAAGGGTGTTTAGCCGTCACATAAAGTGCCCTATTGACCTACTTAAATGCGAGCAGTTTTGAAGAAATGTCCAGCCAACCAGAGCCACATTGATCAAAGGGTAAGTACACCGCTACGTTTTCTCTTGATTATGGTGTATATCTATGGTGTGGGTGGGCACTTGTATAATTACTTTGTTTTGGGCACAAATAGGGATGTTAACAAAGTCCGTCAGATATTTTCAAAACATATTGGACAAGTATTTTTTCTTTTTTCACGTAAACAAACAATGAAGACGATACAGTGCTTTGAAAACTTGTGTGACGTCATATTCTAAGACATTACTATGACATTTCTTAGCGAGCAGTGACGTCACAACCTCCCACTCAAATCTTTGACGCGTTTTATCTTTGTTAATTTTCATTGATTTGATAAAACAAAAAATACGTATCCAATATTTTTCGTTAATCTAATAGACGGACTAATTAGAATCATATTTTTTTTAGTCAGTAAACATCCCTATTGGTATTAATAACCGGCCCTATTGATTATAGTATTTCATTCATTCATTTGGTTTAATTAACACCGGTTTTCGATTCGATATTCAAGGTGCAGTTTGCCTCGGCGCAAGGGCAAAGAAGGAACATGGGTTCGGTTTTTAGTCAGTAGAAGTCTGACACTCCCCTTCGCTCTGCCCAAGAGCGGGGGGGGTCATTCGATGATTTTCCACACACCAAAAAAAAAAAAAAAAAGGTGCAGTTTGCTGAACTAACTGGGTGTCTGTGGTCAGATAGGCAGTCGTTCCATATAAAATACTGGTATCCAGCTGCATCCGGTTAGATTGGATGCCAATGCCAACATACATGGTTGGGAAAAAGCTAGATGATGAATACAAGGTGTAGTTCGCTATTTCATTATCAAACTAGCTGATGCCCGCGGCTTCACCCGAGTGGATGTCGTTCAAATTATATACTAAAACCTTACTCTTGAATCACTCTATCTATTAAAAAAAACCGCATCAAAATCCGTTGCGTAGTTTTAAAGATTTAAGCATACAGACAAACATACTAAAATAGCGACTTTGTTTTATACTATGTAAGGATAAGGATAAAAGCATTGTGCAACCTTTTTCGCCTACATCATTCAAGATAAAAAAGTATGGATACGATACCTACATTCTGGTTATTTGACATCAACAATGACAAAAATTATAAACATAATAGCGTTACTATGGCAACGCGTCCATAGTAACGTTTATTTGTAAAAGACACAAACTTATTATTTTAATTCGTAATATGTTTTCATTTTGAAATCTAATATCAATTTAAATATAATTACGTTATAGTGTTACTTGTGATAATAGTTTACAGGTAAGATATAATTTTTTTAATATTTAGGAGCATATTATTATATTAAGTTTGGGTTGCATCGTGGATAAAACTGCGCGAAAATCACATCTTTTCTGATAGTACGATTAAAGCATAATTAAAATCGACAACATTGAAATTATGCGAGTTGGCTTTTCCTTATAGTGAGAAATATTTTAATCGAGTCCTAGTTGAGGACCCATCGGGGCTGCGAGTTGTTTTTTTAGAGATACCGCTGCCGCTGCGTTCCTTCTTAGCCTTCTTAGCTAATGGGCCTACTACACGCTCAAGCTTCACCACACTTTTCGTTCACACTTCACAGTACATCGCGCGTATGGTTGGTAAAACTGTATTACCATTACAAACCACACGCGCGATGTAGGTACTGTGTGCACCGTGTAATCCCGCAGGCAAGACTGTGGGGAAGTGTGAGCGTGTGGTAGGCGCATAAGAAGGAACATGGGTGGTATTTCGTCAGTAGAAGTCTGACACTCCCTACCGCTCTGCCCAGAGCGGGAGGAGTCAATTGATGATTTCCCTCACACTCCAAAAAAAAAAGGCCTAGTTGAGGAAGACGAGCATTGCAAGTTTTTTCGTTGATATGATGATGGTATAATCACAAGCCTTATTTAGAACATATACATTCTTGTGCAGTATTTGAGTCATAACGTTTGACTAGGAGGTGGTTTTGGATATTGGTATCAAAACAACCCTTGGTTGTGCCGATATTTATTTATTTATTTGATCAGTTACTTGCTGCACTTACAGTTTACACCAATGCGCGCAGCAAGTCAATGTTATATACACTAACTTAAAAAAATTATACAATAATTAAGCATAGCTTTATTGCTACTCAAAAACAAATCTAGATCCGGTTCCTGAGCTATCAGAGCGTTTAACAAATTCATCGCCTGGGTTGTGGGCGCATAGCGAGCCGTTTGGGTACGCACAGAGGAAGCCGCTATGAGGGGCATTTTGGCTGCATAACATAGTTTTATAAAACATCAACAAGGACATAGGGTCTACGTCCTTATTAATACCACACAAGTCCTCAGAACACAATGGCAAGTGGAAGCGGAGACAGCCGCAAGAAGAAGAAGAAGATGCCTCCACCGCCGGACGCCAAGCCATGTCCGTCCCGGTTCATCCCACCGGAAGTGATGGGTAAGATCCTGCCGTGGGTGCCGCGCGCCGGGTACGACCATGAGATGGACTGTGACAGCCAGCTGGTGAAAGCTACCATGAATATGTACCCTGAAGGTTAGTATATCAAGTTTCGTACACATACAATGACTATATGAATGCCTTATTGTCGAAAGCATGAGGTCCTGGGCTCGACTCCCGGGACGGCTTAAGAGAGGGTCAGATAGCAGCCACGGAGTCTGAATTAAATTAGTGCCCGGTTGAAAGCTATACACTCGCCCCAATTACACGGCACTTAACCATAAATCTAGACCGGTGGAGTAAGGTTTAAGGTTGATCATCTCCGCGTGTAGCCAGATGTCCTGCTAACTCCATTTTCAGCCTGTTCCTGACTTTCGGTCTAGCTCAAGGTTTGCCAACGTACAATGGAGCGCAGTATCCTAGGCGTTGTAACTAACTGAACGTATACGCAACACCACACTGCGTTCCATATCACTGACGTTGTTCAAAAAGCCGCTAAGCTGAAGTGGGACTGGGCTGGCCATGTCTGCCGTATGCCCAACGAGCTGTGAGCCAAAATAACCACGTTCTGGAGCACTGCCACAGCTAGAAGGCAATTCTTATAACTTGTGTAATTTATAATTCAAGAAAGATTAGTTAGGCCTCCGATTGTTGAACAGTAGCATAATCATAGTTGAACAGCAACATGTATTGTGAAGAAAACAAGATACGTAAATGTAGTCAATAAATCAATGCGGCGATGTTTTGTTGCTAGCATTTTTTCATAAGGCGTTTGTAATAATGGAGTTTGATAATATCAATAAAAAATGATAATCACATTCTGTAGAACGAACACCAAGCTATGTATGTGTCCAGGCTGGCAAGAAAGTTTTATCGGTTAGTATATAGTACACTGATGACCCGCTGGATGCGAGACGCACGGGACCGGTCAAAGTGGCGACAGCGACACATAGGGGAAACCAAACCATGTCCACTGCTGCTGGGCATAGCAACGGACGTCGTTAGGCTGAAATAATGATGATGGTAGGTAAATAAAATACACAGACTTACGTAATGATGAAGCACTGTTACATACATCACGTAAGTCTATGTACGGCGTACGCTCGCCCAGACGAAACATTTGTCGTTTGTAACGACATGAACAGGTATTATAAACTCTGCCGAAGCAGAGTATTTCAAAAATACGTAAGACTCATTTGAGTGTTCCCCTCCACGGAAATCTTTAGTAAAAGGCGAAAGATTTATGCGTTTTGAAGGGAAACCAGAGATAACAAAATTTACTTGGAGCGAGACACCCAACCGAGCGCCGGAGAATCTTAACACCGCGATTCAGGATCGTGACGTCAGCGCACAGCGACATCTGTTGTTAAAATGTGGTACTAAGTAGAAGTAGAGAGTAGAGTTGTTTGGAGTAAAAAAAAACAACGGCCATTCAGTGTTGCCAACTTAGTGGATTTTCCACTAAATCTGGTGGTTTTGACTTACCTTTTAGCGGACAAATATCGGTTTTAGTGGCTAGTGGATTTTCTAGTGGAATTAATTGGTACTAAAGAGTCGTATCAATCGGAGATTAACCATGATGATATAAACGGGAACGACTTATCTGAATATAACTTAATAATATAATTTGATTGACATCTTTTAAATACAGGTATTTTTAAGTATTTTGTTCTTCGACAAAAGCCATTAATTAATAGAGAGTTGAAGTTGATGTAATTTGTTACCTAATATGTATTTTGAATGTTATTGCTATAATAAACTTTCCCAAAAAATATTGTTTTCTTCTTGCAAAGGCCACAAATCTGCCAGAAATAAAGTTAGTGGAAAATTTTAGTGATTTTTTAAGACGTGCGATTATTTTTAGTGGAATTCTGGTGGGGAGCTTGATACTTCGTTGGCAACACTGCGGCCATTATGCTGGGGAGTGCGTTTACCTGGGAGCATATAATAACAATAAAAACCTGGGGTGTGGTCACGATACGAAATGTCTATTATAAATATGATCTACTCCTATATCTTAGTCCACGCTGACCAAATTAGAGCTAAGAGCATTCGGTATGTGTTGATGATAAGGAAAAACACACTGTATATAAATGGGTATAAAGTCCAAGGTTGTACAAATAATGAAATTATACTGTAACGGAACTTCAACCGTCCTTGAGCTTGTCCTCGCTTGAGTTATAAATAATAAGGTTCATTATTCCATGTTATCTAATATATAAAATTCTCGTGTCACAGTTTTCGTTGCCATACTCCTCCGAAACGGCTTGACCGATTTTGATGAAATTTTTTGTACTTATCCGGTATCTATGAGAATCGGCCAACATCTATTTTTCATCCCCCTAAATGTTAGGGGTAGTCCACCCCTAAATTTTTATTTTTTAGACAAAATTTTTAATTTCTATTTTTTTATGATACAACATACAAAAATACATACAATCCTCAATTTTCACCCTTCTACGATTTATTTATATGGCAAAACAACGTTTGCCGGGTCAGCTAGTTGTATATATAATACTAGCTGATGCCCGCGGCTTCACCCGCGTGGATGTCGTTCAAATTATATACTAAAACCTTCCTCTTGAATCACTCTATCTATTAAAAAAAACCGCATCAAAATCCGTTGCGTAGTTTTAAAGATTTAAGCATACAGACAAACAGACAAAAATAGCGACTTTGTTTTATACTATGTATAATATAATATAAGGATTATACCATGTGAAAGACCTTATTTTGTATATGTTATTTGTACAGTGTAGGACCTACACCATACAGGGATTAGGGATGTAGCATATATCTGCGTTTCACTCGACTCAATGGATATCGCTGCGCCACCGCAAGGGGGCTCGGCTGGTGGCCACGGGGGGTCGCCCCTCGGACCCTAACTACAGGCCTTTACTTTTGTGGCCTCTAGGCTGGACATAGAGGGAACGTGTATACCACGTGCGCTCATGTGTATGATTGCGGTGTTGTTTTCTGTAGGCGCCTTTGGCCAGGCTAGGAGATCCCTGTATAATTAGTAAGTATATTATATTATATTATGATATTCAATTCTAGGCGAGGAACCAAGTTTGTGCAGTGAATTTCTACCGCTGATGCAAGCCAAGTCCTGGACAAAAGGCGTCCCTCATCGGGACTCCTACAATCATGTCAGGCCTTCCGATTCCATTGGTAAGTGTAATATAGAAAGTTAATTTTGAAAATAAACGCACGCAAGAATATGTTAATATATTTTGATTAAAAGAGTGTCCATGCAGTTTCTTGCCCATTTTCTCCATAGAGATCTACGCTTTGGAATGGGCACCAACGATACAGGAGAAATTCCTAGTGTGGGGCAAAGTTTAAAAACAAAAAAAAAACTACAGTACTTTACCTTGCTACAGCATAGCTATTATTGTACCTTGCGAATGCTTCAGTTTCTTAGTTTTCTGACATTGAAAATTGAAAGAGTTGGACCGGTTGCTTGAAGTACTAACTGAGTTGTGGAGGTCAGATAGGCAGTCGCTCCATGTAAAATACTGGTATTCTGCTGCATCCGTTTAAACTGGAAGTATACCTCAGTTAATACTGAAAACGGGATATTTACCATGTTTACAACAAAGAACAAGAAACAAGAAAGAGGGTAAACCGATTTGTCTGCTTATAAACATCCACCCGCAATGACTTCAGTTTATCCATAACAGTGCCGAAATATCGGGAACTCGAAACAAAAAGTAAACATGGTAAATATGCAATTTCAGTGTGAATAATAGTGTTAGTGATCATGTTACTTTAAAAAACTTACCTCAATTAAGTTGGGACTAGGCTAGGAAGATGACGATATGGTCCAACTCCTGAGTAAAGATGTCCACTATAACTTATTACTATTTTTGGTACTCCCTTACTTCTCCTAAAATTGTTTGTCCGAAAATCATTATCCATAACACGTTTGCCATAAACTTCATTAACCATAATGTTCAAATTGCCGAAATTTTGTTTAACATAATTATCATTAGTTCTAAAAGTATTCTGTCATAATATCGATTACTATAATAATTGAATCTCCTAATTTTACATGACCTAAATTAATATGTCCTAACTATTGCTTTACCTAAATGTGTAATAATCCGAATGTTCGTTTATAATAAATTTTATAGTCCTAAAAAAAAATCGAAGTGTCTAGTCGTCCGATTAGCGGATGAATAAAATTAATTAGTCGTCCGATTAGCCGGATGAATAACCAAAATTATAGGCTGTTGCTAGTCGTCCGCTAAGTGGATGAATCACCGTCTCGCGACAGTATCCTTTATGGGCGGCATGGGCACCGGGCCGTAGGCCGACGAAGGAGGCCGGCGGAGGCCCGGCACTTCGGGGACAGAAGATATTAGTGTTATTTAATATGCGAGCGAAGCGAGCGCGCGTCATGGAGTACATGCGTTGCATGTATGAGTGACGTGACCAAAAGCTTTGTTATACTTTGTTCTAATAATATTATTATGATAAATAAACATTATGTTATTTTAATTTAGGACTTAAAACTTTTATGGAAAACGATTTTATGTCTTTCGTATATTATTGATTGTAATATTTATGACAAATGCATTTAGGACATATTATATTTAGGGATTTCAATTTTATGGCATGTGATATTATGTGATATTTAGTTCGGGTAAGTTATCATTCGGACAAATGATGATTAGGGCAAAAAAAGCTATTGCATTTTAAATTATGGATAAAAAAGTTAGGTGATACAATAGAGAACCACTATTTTTCCTATGAGGTTTTCTCCGGCCAACTCATAATTTAAACTAATTAACACATACAAGTCGTCTCCATTCTCAGGTAACTGCTACACGGGCACCACCAAAGGAATCCGCCTGGTGAACATGCCACCGAAGAGGAGGATTCCTCCCAAGTTGTACGGACCGCTCGGTCCTGGCGGGGAGATGCAGTTCCCTCCGGTCAAGCCCTGGGCGGAGAGGGAGAAAGAGAGACTGAAGGCTATCGAGGATGCGAAGAAATCGCATGCATCGCAACGCACGCAGAAAGGTAAAAAAGCTTGTCAATTACATAAATTATAACACCATGATTTGAAGATCACATTTTAAGCGAAAAGGTGAGTGCACATTGTCATCATTGACCTGCGCTCCCTAACGAGCAAGCAAAAATAAATAGTAGTCGCGGTAGGTAGTCTAACTCGTAGCGCACATATTATATCACAAGCCCAAGCATTTAATGAAGTAAACCTATTTACAAGCAGAAGTACTGCGATCCCCAACCCGCCTGCCAAGCGTGGCGATTATGGCTAAACGCCCCCTAAATGCAAAAAATAGTAATACTGAAACTCATTGTTGAAGAGCCGAATAAATAAATAATTTCCGTCCGTTACAGGTCTGGTTAGGTTAGAAGATCTAGTTTCTGGTGAATACGATAGAAAAAAAGCGGCCGAAGCAGATGCTAGGAAGAAAAGAGCCGAGAAACGAAAACTAGACAAGGAAGCAGCGGAATTAGCGGCACAGGAGGCGTTTAAAAAGTAACGTTCATCTTAACTCACTTATATCTACAAAGTGTAAACGGACCCTTCACGTAGCCGTCAAACAAGCATTCTGTACATTAAACTAACTCTACGCAACGATGATTGCTGGGAAAGTGGGAAACTACTTTCTTTGGGGGTAAACATCGTATTATTACCGGCACGGTTCTTGAGCGCTCGGCGGAAGAGTGGGGATCGCTGTGCGCATCGTACACTTTATGACAAATAAAACGCACACCCGTTTATTATTTATTGGTGGTGAGGTAAGTGCAGCAGGAGTAAAGAACAAATCCCGAGTGACGGCTATGACGCGATGCGCTACGGGCCAATCACTGCACTTTCCCCGCCCGCGTCCAAAGGGACCCAATAACTCACTTGTGCGTCAGCGCTCAAGAATCGTGCCGATGATAATAATTATAGAAGGAACTTAATGTGATACGTGACACACTCAAAGCCTTGCGCTGATGGATGCATTGAATAGTAGAAGGATCGTGGAGGTATTATAAAATTAAAAAGTTGGATTTAGGAAAAAACTTCTGAAAAAGTTGTAACTTTGATATATGGTCCAAAACAAAAAAAAATCCAATGAATGGGGAGAACAAGTGCCTTTCTGTTTCGTTAAGGGTTCTTTTACATATATTATGTGCGTATAAGCTCGCCGGAGCTTATCTGCCGGCTGGGCGTAAAGACGGTTGACAGCCACACCACTAGACTATGACTGCGGTTACATACATTGTTATTGCATCTATGTTTCTTTGCAGGCGTTTAGCTCGGCTACAGTTCGAGGAACCACGTGACCCAGATCAGCAGATGAAGGAAATGCTGGAGGTCACCGTGGAGGAGCATTACCGGTTCATTAGTGAGGAAGCACTAAGGAAAATCGAATATTATTTGAGTGTTGTGAGTTTTGTTCCCTTCCACTTTATTGACATCATTCAGCGGAGACATACTCATCAAAATAGAATTTAAAAAAAAAACATCTGTTGTTCACAAACAATCGAATCGAAACCGAATCGAATATATCGTATCTCGCTCGCTCTTGTAATGCCAGAGTTTTCGTTTCGATTCGATTATTTGTGAATAGCAATGCAGATTAAAAAAAAAATCCGTTAAGTACCATTTTTTAATGTTGGTGTTCGTTAAGGTTACTCTCTATGGTGAAGCACTTTTTGCAACTCCTAATATTCTTCTTTCTAGCGTTCATATATTTTTTCTATTCCAGTCATTACTTGGCAAGCAGCTGCCCGACTTCCCAGTAGCTCTATACCAGCGCGCTAAGAGAGCCGTGGACAAGCAAACTGCGCACATCAAGAAGCGTATGCTGGTGCTGACGTGGCAGGCCGTCGTGCGGCAGAGTGAGCTCGACATCAGGGACTTCTTTGTGATGGCTATGAAGAGGTGCTTATTTATACGAGTACTATCATAAGCCTGATGATATTTCCGTCGGCAAATATGACCTTTTGACCCCTATTTAACATATAAGTTTTTAAGTTTTTTTTAGTGTTTTTTTTTCCTATTTAACATGTTCAGGAGTTTGCAAAATTTCTTCCGTCATTACATAAGGAACTGTTGTGCAAAAGTTTCATCGACCCTTCACGTGCGAGGTTGTTATCTGGTCATACACGCACGCCGGCTGCGAGTGCATCTATCCTTTCTCAGGAACATCATAATTATCACGTTACGTTTCAAGTTTCCACTGATGCAATGTATCATACGACAAATCGTATGTAATCGTACACACGGCTACACATCAAGCTATACAAAACCAGTATAATCTGATCGTTCATTGTGCGAAAAGATCTAGTAAAGTGAGGCCAAGATTAACTGGTTTTGTATAGCTTGATGTGTAGCCGTGTGTACCTTCATAACAATGGCATTTGAACCCCCAGGTGCATCCTAGTATACATCCTTCAGGACCCGCGGGAGCAGATGCGGCTGAAGATCCCGTTCGTGCCGGCGCTGTGGCCTGCGCACGTGGTCAGGGCTCCGGTCCCGTGGCACACGCCCTCCCTGAAGGCCAAGGAGCGCCTGTTCTACCGCTACTACCTCGGCAACCCCGTGCTGCTGGAGCTCAGGCGCATGTGGCAGGAGAGGTGAGACAGTACTAGAGCCAGCTAAGTTCCAGTGTAAGAGAGACGGAGCTATATCTTGTTGTAGGCCAAGGAGCGCCTGTTCTACCGCTACTACCTCGGCTTTGTTTGGGGGTGGGAAATCATCAAATGACTCCTCCCGCTCTGGGCAGAGCAGTAGGGAGTGTCAGACTTCTACTGTCTTAAAACCACCCATGTTCCTTCTCAGCCCTTTGCTTCGAGGCCGCGGTATCTGTTTCGAACAAGCCGCAGCTGTTACCTAAAGCCTTATCCTCGTTTAATGAAATAACTTTTAAATGAAAGCCTGAAAGGGACATAAGAAACGTATAGGTATGTAGTTCATCCTGTTCCAAAATAAAATGAAGTCGATTCCCTCGGAAGCGAGTCAAGCAAGGATCAGCAGATAGAGCATCACTAACTAAAAGACCAAAACATGCTTAACCAAGTTGTCATAAGTACGGCTATTAATTTTTCACTCCTTTTCAGATACCAAAACATATACATAGTGGACATGGAAAAAATGCAAGCCGAGGTCCCTTTCCCGCAATACACGACCGATTTTTTTGAAACCTTGACCAAGCTGGCCGCGGCCACTAAGAAAGAGCTCGAGGAGAACTGGCTCATCGATGTGGCTGATACTATGATCAAGATGAGACACCACTGGTCCATCTACGTGGCTAAGAAGAAGAAGGAGTCCACCTTCAAAGTGGAGAATTTCTTTAGGTTAGTCAGTTCTGTTTAGTCGGGATGGTGGAATAGCGTGAAGATGACAGGATGCCGTTTCATATAACCGAAAATGTTTTAATTTCCTCAACCATATGTGGAACCTTGTCATATTGTGTGGTGCAAATCAGCCTTCTATAGTTTTACTTAATTGATAGAACCAACAGGCTACAGATGGCAAGTGACAATCTGACAATTCGACAAAGTTACAAGCTTATTTCATTCTAGATTGTTTGCTTTAATAAACAGCATTTTTAGAGTTCCTCAAAAGGAAAAAATGGAACCCTTATAGTTGGTTCGGGTCTGGGTATTTGTGTATGTGAGTTTACATGTCTGTGAACGCACCCACGATACAGGAGAAATGTGTGCCGTTGCCCACGGTTAAAAAAAGATGTTCAACTGGTGGGCAAAAGCTTTCTAACTCTCCCGGTGTTTTGTCTTCTCTGGCCAATCAGACACGAACGAGTCCAAATCGTTACGCCAGCGATTCATGGGCCGGCCTTGGTGACGACGACTGTTTTCAGGCCCATCTGTCCTGATACATCCTTGAAATGTTGTGTGACGATTCTGGCTCATTTATAAACCATACTAGAAATTATATTAAGGTCCTGATCAATGCGGTCACTGAAAGTAATCGTGCTTGTTAAGAACCAAAATCCATCAGCCAGCCACTGTGACAAACACCTATGTTCCAGGTGTATCCGTGCGCTGATGTCGAATCAAGTTCGAGACCTGGTGGAGAGGAGCGTCTACCATTTCGCTGGATATCTCAATTATTATTTTGTAAGTATCGGTTCTTTCAAACGGAGTAAATGATACCGTAACGATTGACAGGGGAGGATGTATGTCGTTTTTAGGATAGTTTGGAACCTTTTTTTCCACAACCATCACGGGATTATTTTTTCAAAAAATATAATATTATTATATTATTCCTTTCCTTTAATATATAAAAACTAGCTTCTGCCAGCGGCATCGCCCGCGTGAATGACGATTTTCCATAAAAAACTTACATCCCCTATTTAACTCCTTTAGGGATTGAATTTCGAAAAATCCTTCCTTATTCCTTGTCTACATTATAAAGGAAACCTCTGTGCAAAATTTTCAGCTTTCTAGGTCCAAGGGTTTGGGCTGGGCGTTGATGAGTCAGTCAGTCAGTCAGTCAGGACTTCTCTTTTTATTTATATAGATTACCTTTCAGGAAGGCAACGACTACGAGGGTCCATACAAAGACTACACGTTCATCAAGCGTTCAATCTTCCGCATCAAGGTGATGGCTCACCCTGACTCTAACAACATCACCTTCGATCCTGAGCTGGATAACCTGAGGAACTTCGTGGTGAAGTGTTTCCACGCCATCATCAACGTGTCCAGGATACTTCCAGCCATCGACAAGATCATGTATCCGAGTGAGTAATATCAATGTTAATTATAATGGAATAAGGTTCATATTAGCGAGCTGGATAACTTGAGGAACTTCGTGGTGAAGTGTTTCCACGCCATCATCAACGTGTCCAGGATACTTCCAGCCATCGACAAGATCATGTATCCGAGTGAGTAATATCAATGTTAATTATAATGGAATAAGGTTCATATTAGCGAGCTGGATAACCTGAGGAACTTCGTGGTGAAGTGTTTCCATACCCTTATCAACGTGTCCAGGGTACTGCCGGCCATCGACAATATTATGTATCCGAGTGAGTAATATCAACGTTAACGGAAATAGAATAAGGTTCATATTCCAACAAAATGAGCTGGATAACCTGAGGAACTTCGTGGTGAAGTGCTTCCACGTCATTGCTCAACTTTGTTGGGGTCAACTTCCAGTCTAACTGGATGTAGCTGAATACTAGTATTTTACATGGAGCGATTGTCTTTTTTTCACAGCCTAGAGCGGAAAGGAGTGTAAATATTCTTCTGACTCAAAACCACCCATGTTCCTTCTAAGCCCTTTGTGTCCGGGGCCGCGGTATCTCTTGCGAATAACCCGCCGCCCAAACGGGCGTAATGTCCTAACACTTGACGATCTTATGGCAGCTTCGACGAGCATAGTTCGTATAGCTGAATTTGGGGCCAAATATATTTATTGAAAACTTGCCATCAACACGCTAAGATAACCTACTAAACAAACTTTCCCTCTAGTGCTTTGATTTTTGATTTTATTTGACCAGCAACAAACCGGCCCAGCCCATACCTGATGCCGGTATACCTCGAGGAGCGCTACATGTCAGACACAGTCTCCGAGACCCTCCGCAACGTGTCGCTGAACAAGCCAGGACCGCGCAACTTCCTCAGCAGCTACACGGAGTTCTTCTACATCCTCAATGGAGAGGCCAAGGAGGCGCTGCTGACGTTTATGAAGCAGGAACCGCCGCCGTACTTGAAGGTTAGTTTGGTCTTCATTAGCTACTTAGGCAGGCCATAGACCGGTATATTGATGGTTTAGTGTAGTACCTGAACTGCGTGACACCAGCTGTTTCTTGGATGTTTATAAATGCCATATTATTCATTTATTTAATTTGTTAAAAAAGGAATAAAATCTTGATATTGGGGGTCAACGTTCCAAATTTTTAACAGCTGTTTGCTGTTGTAACTTTACTTAAATTCCCTCCATAACCCGTTTACTATTCAAAGCATCCACTAGCACAACGTCCTCTAAAATTTGACATTTTACCCCAAAAAAAAAGTCGTTTCCCAACACAAATTTTTCGTAGGGGTACTTAGTTTGATGTACCTAATGATGACGGCTAATTGACGGCTTCGTGAAGGGTTGGTTTACACCCGAGATTTAAATCTTGTTGAACTTACGCTGACTTGGATCAAGAACCTTAACCGTTATTTCGTCATCCCCAGGACTACACGGAGCGTATCTCCATGTACGAGGAACTCCGCGACGAGATCGCGTTCCTCCGGCGAGATATACCGCTGAACATGATCATGTTGGACTGCGCGCCCATCAACGACTCGCTCTGGGACATCGTCAACGGCTTGCGGCAGCATATCGTAGACCACTTCATCTTGATTAACAGGAAGTGGAATAGAAAGTAAGTGAATTCAATATTAACTTATTAGAATGATCCTCGCATAATTTGACTAAGATTATTGTTTAGGTACACTTTAAAAGATACCCTCCCGAATCCATCCATATTCTAAACAAATTTATTTTAGACGTGTTCAAATTTTTTTAGTAGAACCAATTTTTTTTTATTATAAATGGGCTTGCTCTTGACTTCAATCTTGCCCTAAGGGCAAAGATGACCCCGTCGGGGCTGTGGATATCGAAAGGTTTCCGCGGCTCCGACACAAGGGCGAAGAAGAAGGAACATGGGTTTGGTTTTTAGTCAGTAGAAGTCTGACACTCCCCTTCGCTCTGCCCAAGAACGGGGGGGGGTTATTCGATGATTTTCCAACCACCAAAAAAAAAAAAAAAAGGGCAAAGATGATGTCGACGATGGAACGAGCTTACCCAGAAGAAGCCTGTTTACTCGCGACTTAAATAGATTAGGGAAAATAAATATCATTACCATTTAACACAACATGACATGACGTATTTCTTGTTTCGGGACACCTAGACTTCCTACCTATACGAAAGAGCGCACAAGCACTAGAACCAACAATTCGAAAAATAAACCTGATCCACCAATCCGAACGGGGTCCATGCGTGGTATTACGGCCCACTTGCTACTCCCAGCAGTTAGTACAATACAATCTACCCTTATACCGTTATTTACAGGATATCTTCCGTGATTATTCGTCATTATAAACACCCGACATAACAAATAAGATAATCACGAAAGATATCCCGAAGCGCAGTGACTCAAGCAATGGACTGCCGCGCTGCGTGTCGCGGGTTCGATCCCCGCACGGAACAAATATTTGTAAGACCTACAGATAGTTGTTCCGGGTCTGGGTATTTGTGTATGTGAGTTTAAATGTTTGTGAACGCACCCACGATACAGGAGAAATTCCTAGTGTGGGGCAACGTTTTAAAAAAAAAAAAAAATAGAAGTGCAGTTACAAACCGTGAAAACTTAAACAGCGACAATACAGGCTGTCTATGCTTTAGCCCAGTGGTGGCGACCCCGACATACGACTAGTAAATCGTGTTTTATTTCATCACTACTGCTCTCAAATCGGTGAAGGAAAACATCGTGAGGAAACCAGCATATCCTAGATCCAAAACTTAGAAGAAATTTTACACCTACCAACCCGCATTGAGTCTGCGTGGCAGATTATTAACCGATTCCCTCTTATAGAGAAGAGGCCTGGAGGCCCTAGCAGTGGGTACATTATAGGCTGATTATGCTTATGCATGCTTGTCCAGTATCTGCAACATCTACGAGGAGATGGCAGTGCGCGCGTCCGAGAGCCCGGAGAGCACCGCCCAGCTGGTGGAGCTCATCAACTACATCATGGACTGCCGCGACAGCGCGCTGTTCGACCTGAGGGACAAGGCGCGCACTACTGCCGCCCACGTGCTGTTCCTGATGCAGCATGCGCACTTGAACTGTAAGTTTTGTACGGTCAAGCTATTAAGCATGCAGCAACTAACTTGCATTTACTTTTAAGTTTACACAGATACATTTAGAGACAGATCTCAAATTATACAGTGTTTGACATCAGTTGCTTAACACCAAACGCTTTATACAACAACATATAAAATTGCAGTCAAAAACGGTGAAGGAAAACATCGTGAGGAAACCGGTATCTCCTAGAACCAAAAATTCGAAAACATAATAATAATAATTTATTCAGGTTCACAAGAAAATTGTAGTACATGAGGAATTTACAAAGTATGTATGCAATAACAATAATAATTATACATGTTTAGGTACAACCAACAGCTGAGTGAATCACTGCTCTCCTAGCTAGATTACTGAGTAATCTGTATTTAGAAGATACAGTTTCGACTCCCTATTTGAGTATCACATTAATCATGTATTAAACATGTGACATCTATCAACCCGCACTGGGCCCACGTTGTGGATTATTAGCCCATTCCCTCCCATACAGAGGAAGCCTTAATCCCAGCAGTGGGAACATTATAGGCTGCAATGATGCATGATAAAGCATGTTGAAGTAATCCATTTCTGATCCCCAGTTGAAGACATAAACCTGAACACGCGCGTGTTCCTCTGGCCACTGGACATGGAGGAAACCATAGACCTGACGCTCAAGACCCTGAACACCAAGAAGACCATGGCGGAAGACAAGTTGAGGAGCAGGAAGACGATCTTCGAGAACAAGCTGAAGAAACATGAGAAAGATCTGGAGGTCTTCCGGAGGTTTGATCCGCCGCTGCTGAATCTAGATCTACTGAAGGATGTGGTGGAAAGAGTTGATGGCATATTTAAGAATTTGATGGTAAGTTGACTAGACCTTGTATCATCATCATCATTTCAGGCGAAAGGCGTCCACTGCTGGACATAGGCCTATCAAAATCTAAATATTTTATTTCACATAGGCCTAGGGCACTTGTAAAACGTCGACAAAAAGTGTACGGTTCAGGTTGGTCGATTCCTACGGTTTAAGAAATTTATTTCGCTCAAAAAGAATACAATAAATTATTCACTTCTATGAGGAAAAAAAATATAATTTAGATACAATAATAAGCGGCGGTTGCGCTTTGTTGTGGCAAACTAATCCTCCTTACATTACATAGTATAAAACAAAGTCGCTATTTTTGTCTGTTTGTCTGTATGCTTAAATCTTTAAAACTACGCAACGGATTTTGATGCGGTTTTTTTTAATAGAGTGATTCAAGAGGAAGGTTTTAGTATATAATTTGAACGACATCCACGCGGGTGAAGCCGCGGGCATCAGCTATTAAGTAATAAAATAACAAACGAAAATTAATCACCAAGAACGGCTAAAAACAACAATTTATCTATTAGCTAGGTGGTGCTATAGTAGCCTTTTAAAAGTAATAACATCACGCCTGTAATCCCCGAAGGTTTAGGCAGCGGTGTACCTTATAGCACACTCACATGTCCCTAGTTATGGTCAAGTCCCATGTCAAAGGGGGCGAGACTATTGCCACCAATCGTTCAGACTCCGTGTCTGCTACTGAGAAATTCCAGATGGAAATTTCTCAGTTTGCCTGATACGGGAATCAAACCCAGGGCCTCATGCTCAGCAGTTACGCTTGCGACCACTAGACCAACGAAGCAGCAATTAATTTAACTTCAAAATCAAAATCTAAACCCAGCTTTCACATTTTGTCGGTTTCATATCGAACCGCATGTCTTAGAATCGAAGACATCTACCAACCCGCACTGGGCCCGCGTGGTGGATTACTCGTATAGCCAATCTCTCTCCTAGAGAGGAGGCTTGAGTCCCTGCAGTGAGAACTATATAGGCTGCTGATTAAGATGATGATATCGAACCGAAATAAATAGTTGCTCTTTCTTCCATGAACAGGAAGACAAACACGAGGCTGAAGAGATAATTAACGAAGAGACACTGTTGGAGCAAGAAGTGTCGGTGTACTACAGTCTGCAGACCATGCTGACTGGCATTGAGCCCTTCCACAAGCTGTGGAATACCGCGTATGACTTTTATGAAGGTTACGAGAAGTGGTGAGCAATCAAATACAAATCATTTATTTGCATAACACAGGTTATGAGGATGACTGTCACAATAGTAGATTGTACACCAAGTGCATAAAACGCACCATTTTGCGCGAGACGTTTATCAGTTAAAATAAACGATGGATATAAAGTAGAGAGTAAAATGGGTTTTATGGACGAGTTTTACACTTTACTTTTCACTTCGATTGCGAGGAAATGCAACAGCAACTTGTAAATATTGTAAAAATAATTATGGTTCCCGCCAATTAACTTTTTTTTTTTCAGTAGGAAACTTGACATAACACCTGACTTATGTCGTTACTCCATACTGCTCAGTTATAAAAACATTTTGAGCAAGCCTATTGCCATCAACCAATGTAATTAGGAGCAAGCCTATTGCCATCAAGTCATCAACTGATGTAATTGGGACCAAGCCTATTGCCATCAACCAATGTAATTAGGAGCAAGCCTATTGCCATCAACTGATGTAATTAGGGACAAGCCTATTGCCATCAACCGATGTAATTAGGAAAAGCCTATTGCCATCAACCAATCTTATTAGGAGCAAGCCATTGCCATCAACCGATGTAATTAGGAGCAAGCCTATTGCCATCCACTGATTTAGGTAATTGAGAGCAAGCGTATTGCCATCAATCAATGTAATTAAGGGTAAGCCTATTCCCATCAAATGATGTAATTAGGAGCAAGCCTATTGCCATCAACCAACCTAATTAAGAGCAAGCCTATTGCCATCAAGCGATTTAGGTAATTGGGGGAAGCCTATTCCCATCAACTTCCCTTGTATTCGTAATGAAAAGCAGTAATCCCTTGTTCTTAGAATACTAGCAAAACGAATTAAATTAAAGAGGTTATTCTATGAAGTTGTTCGTGTGGCTGTTGGGCCGATTACCTGTGCCGATTACCTTGGTCTTCGACGAAGATTTTACTTTATGCTCTAGAGCATAAAACGCGACTTTATGTCGCCTACGCACGACATAAAGACGAATTTTAGAGCGAGAGAAGTGAAAACATTTTTATGGTTCACTGTACTGTCTGTACTATAACCATACGAGGTGTGCAAATAAGGAATTTTCACTCCTCTTGCTCAAAAAGAACGTCATAATAGCATACCAGAGCGGGCCTAAAATTGCATATTTTGCCCTAGGGCTAAAAGTAAATCTCGTACGACAACTTGTTCAGCCAGCTGGTGCGTGATGTGTGTCAAGTAAAAAAAAATGTTTTATTTTTAAAAATGGAACTACACGCGCTGAATGCCGAACTCTTTGGTAGAATGTGTGCGTTGCATTGCAGCTACAGAAGAAATAAAAAAAAGGCATTGGCCCGAAATTTTTGGAATTGTATTATTAAATTGAATTAAATTTTTAATAAAATAAACTCATATTGAACATGGTTATTTTATTTTCTCGCAATCGTAGTGAAAAGTACAGTGTAACACACGGCGCTAAAATCCCATTATAACTCGGTTCCTATTTACTACCTCGCTAAAGCTCGGTAGTAAAACTACCTCGTATATAATGGGTCATTTTAGGCCCTTGTATTACAATGTACTATTATGACAGAATCGGAATCAATTGTTTTGTTTTCAGATTTGGTAGATTAGTTTCGAATTTAGAGCTTTGATTTGCTTGATTTGTTTTACAGAGAGTAGAACATTGTAGTTGATATTGATTTCTACGAATTATTCGAGTAGAAATTGATGTCCAAAAGACTACAAACACAATAGGGGATCGGACAAAAAAAAACTAATTAGTCCGTCAGATAGATTTCCAAAAATTATTGGACACGTATTTTTTCTTTTTTCACGTAAACTTAAAATGAAGACGATACAGTGCTTCGAAAACTCGTGTGACGTCATATGATAGTACATTTTGACGACACAAGTGACGTTTCAAGCCCCACTCCAAGATCTTTGACACGTTTTATCTTCGTCATTTTTTATTGATTTGATAAAACAAAAAACACGTATTCAATATTTTTCGATAATCTAACTTACGGACTAAACAGAATCATATTATTTTGACCCTGTCCGATCCCCTATTCCAGTTGAGAATCATCTGCCTAGCCTTTTCCCAACTATGTTGGGGTCAGCTTCCAGTCTAACCGGATGCAGCTGAATATCAGTATTTTACATAGAGCGTCTGCCTATCTGACTCGACAATGTCACCAACGATATCGTGAACATAGAAAAGTTTAGAGCCAGCAAACATTTTTTTTAGTGCTTAGCCCAGTTATTACCTACTGAAACTTTTTTTAGCTCGAATTCCAGTGAATTATTAGTATTGTTACCTTGATACATGTGGTAAAAAATTGAGGGTATTCCTCACGTATTTTTTTGATCTTTATAACGATCGGTCGTTATAAATGGGTTAGCACCAGCGACATGAAGAAGTCTTCTCTTCGTGTCATTGCTGCACATTCCATGTTCCTCAACTGTGACCATTTCCCAGGTACCACGGCCCCTTCCTAGGGCTGGACGCGGAGCAGATCGCGGAGGACGTGGAGGCGTGGTGGAAGCTGCTGTACAAGCTGGGCAAGCAGCTGTTCGAGTACCCTGGAGCCAAGCGCATCGCTGACATGGTGCGGAACAAGCTGGAGAAGTTCAAAGTGCTCATGCCTGTGCTGTGTGCTATTTGCAATAAGGTGAGGAACTGCTCTTTTAATGGCTTAGTAATTGATTGCACGGGTTCGAAAGAAATGGAAGGAGTGGGAAGCCTTTGCCCAGGCGTGAGAAATTGTTTGCCTGGTGAAGATTGCGTGATGTTCGAGAACGGTCAATGTGGCGACACTTTGGGGAGGCCTATGTCCAGCAGTGGACGTGGTTCGGCTTTAAATGATGATGAATAATTAAAATAAATTATTCGACTTTTAATTTGCTCGAGGGGACTTTGTGGTTTAGGCTCATAGGAAGGTCGATCTGTTTAAGGTCATTTAAATCCTTTACTTACCGGAACTTCTCAGAAGGCTATTTATAATTGCCTTCCAAGCTGCCGCTTAATCTAGGCCCTAGGCGTTCGTGACATGTTGCAACTGTGCCTTATCAGTACTGGCTCCACCATAAACTATTCCCTACTTGACCTCCTTATTCAAATTATCTTGCACACAAAACACAACATACATACAGACACTTAAAACTGCCTTCTCCCTCAGGGCATGCGTGACCGTCACTGGGCGAAGATCAGTGACCTCATCGGTGTGGAGGTCATCCACAACCCAGAGACGACTCTGGCGGACATGGTGGAGCAAGGGGTCCACGTGTTCGCGACACAGCTGGAGGAGATCGAGCAGTACGCCTCTAAGGAGTACGGACTTGAGAAGGCGCTCAATAAGATGAAGGAGGAATGGGTCGGCGTTAAGTTTGACATTGTGCCTTATAGGTGAGTGTGTATTTTTAACCGACTTCAAAAAAAGGAGGAGGTTATCAATTCGACTGTTTTTTTTTTTTTTATGTTAGCTCATAACTTGCAACTGGGTGAACTGATTTTCATGATTCTTTTTTCATTTGAAAGCTGGTGCTTCCCGTGTGGTCCCATTGTCACCATTTCAATATCTGATGATGGGATCTTGTAGAAATCGGGGGAACTCTTCAATAAATAACAGCAGATTAACCGCGATTGTTGCTATAGCATATCTAAGCATTGTTTACGCCATCACACAACATAATATCACGCCTGTACTCACTACTAAGGTTATAAAAACTATCGGATCTGATGAAGAACTTCGGAGATAGGCAACGGAACTCCTCAATAAATGATAGCAAATGGACTGGGATTGCTGAAATCTCATATTGTCTGTCTATTGTTTACACCAGTTCATAACATAACATCACGCCGGTACGTTGTGAAGGGGTAAGCACATGTGAACCACTAAAAAGTGAAAAATAAAAACTTTTTAACAAAAAATAAAACCGACTTCAGAAACTGATTTTTCTTCTCAAGTTTATTTTTCACTTTTGAGTGTTTTTTTTTTTGAAGTCGGTTTTATTTTTTGTATGTAGCCTGGTTCCTATCAGAGCGGAGCGGTGCCGAGACGTGCAATATTTAAGCAACCACAGGAAAGTTGAGATGTGGTTTTTAACCCGTTTGTTTAGTTGATTATGGAGAGGACAGGGAGAGGAAGGCCAAAGAAAAGATGGATGGATGAAAGAGAAAGGAGTAAAAGTTGCCGAGACGTCTGACACCCCTGTCAGACGTCTAAAAGGGAAGAAGGAAACGTTTTGGGCCGACCCCAAATAGAATAGGACAAGTGCAGGCAGATGATGTTGAGGATTCGTTGGTAACCGCATTCAACTCCACTCATTAACATTAACACTGAAAACGGAATATTAACCATGTTTACTATTTGTTATGAGTTTCTGATTTTTCGGCGCTTTTGCAAGCAGGGCGGGTGGTGCGTTGCGTTTTCAATGTTAGTGATAATGTTAGTAACATGTCAGTTTATAAACCGGGGCTCATGAACGAGCAGTTACAAAGAAAAGAAAGAAAATTGTGTGTACCTACTTGGTAAAAAGTCAAAGTACATCCTAATATTACCTCGAGTTAGTATAAAACGTGTACGACACTGATGGTGAAAGAGCGGAGCCTTCTAATGCAGGCATTGTTTGCATAAATGGGGGCTCCAAACACGTAATCATGTAATGTAATACCTAATTCGCACAATAAACTATTTTGTATTTACTATTAATATCATAAACGGGATATTTACCATGTTTGATTTTTGTTTCGAGTTCCCGATATTTCGGCGCTGTTATGATATTAATAGTAGTTGTGTCAGTGACCATGTCAGTTTAAAAACTTATATTTTGTATTTGTATAAAATACCTTAAAAAATAACAAAACAAATTCAAAAACGTTGACGGCACGGTTGGCGCAGTGGCTAAGCGATTGGACTGCTGCGCTGCGTGTTGCGGGTTCGATCCCCGGAACAAATATTTGTATGACCTGCAGATAGTTGTTTCGGGTCTGGGTATTTGTGTGTGAGTTTATATGTTTGTGAACGCACCCACGATACAGGAGAAATTCCTAGTTTAACGCAACGTTTAAAAAAAAAAAACAGCTAGGTAGCCCACATGCACTTTGAAAGTCGTTACGGGCAGCCGTTAGCCCTACAGTCTTGGAATTCTCAGCCTCATGCAGTCTTAAATCCATTTCTGTGTATATAAGTTTTAATATGAATCTTGCTCCATGACCCAGGGACACCGGTGTGGGTATCCTGGCAGGTCTGGACGACGTGCAGCAACTCCTGGACGACCACATCCTCAAATCGCAGACCATGCGCGGCTCCCCGTACGTGAAGGCCTTCGAGGCTGATATGATCGGCTGGGAGGAGAAACTCATCAGCATGCAGGATATACTGGACCAGTGGCTTACGGTGAGATTGGGGGACGTTTTATATATACATACGGTCACGCCCTTTTCTCTTGGGGGTAGGCAGAAACCAAAGAACACCACCGGCTACGATCCTTATACCTTTGAAGTTTGAATAGGTTTTATATCAATGTGAGTGATTATTTCAAGGAATAATTATTGAATGGCATTAAAACAATCTTAGGTATTGGTGATTATTTTTAATATAATTGTGTAACTACATACATTAAGGACGTGAATCCTATTATTATCAACATACAACCTGACACTAACCTACTTCTTGCAAAAACCGACAGAAAATTTCTGTTTCGCGGTCTACCCTAGCGCTTTGAGTAAGCTCGTGGCTTAATAAGAACTGCCACTCAGGTCGATCTTTAGGTAAAGCTGTGCTTGCCTAGGTTGGTCTGTGGATGGGTGACCGCCCGACATACCGAGTTTCCTCCGTGCCTCGGAAAGCACGTTAAGCTGTTGGTCCCGGCTGCCATATATATAGATCTTTGGCAGTCGTTACAGGTAGTCAGTGACCTGAAATTCTGGCATCCAGTCTTACCAAAGGGTATTGTATTACCTAGTATTAACTGGGTTGTGGAGGTCAGATAGGCAGTCGCTCCATGTAAAATACTGGTATTCAGCTGCATCCGGTTAGTCTCGAAGCCGACCCCAATATAGTTGGGAAAAGGCTAGGCAAATGAATGGTCTACCCTAGCGCTTTCTCCATAAATATCATCGACTAGAACTCATCCACATTGTTTAAGCAGTAAACGATAAACAACAGCAGTACGCACGACATATAAAAATCATATTTTTCCCTAGTGCCAAGCCACGTGGATGTACCTCGAGCCCATCTTCTCATCCGAGGACATAATGCGTCAGATGCCGACGGAAGCGCGGAACTTCCGCGACGTGGACAAGGAGTGGAGGGCCATCATGTCTGCCACCAGCAAGGAGCCCATGGTACTGCCGGCCACAGACTACCCTGGGCTGCTGAAGTCGCTCAAGTATAATAACGCGCTGTTAGAGGATATACAGCGAGGACTCAACGATTACTTGGAGAAGAAGAGACTGTTCTTCCCCAGGTTTGTGACTGAGCTGTTTGTTTTTAATTTATAGTCGGACAAAACTTTTTGGTCGTTATTATCAGCAGTTGTAATAAAAGATGGTATAATAATTATTTAAAAAAAAAAAAAAAAATTACATACACACGAACATATAACTTCCTCCTTTTTTGAAGTCGATTAAAAAAACCGTCACCGACTTCAGTTTGTTTTTTTTTTGAAGTCGGTTTTATTTTTTGTTAAAAAGTTTATATTTTTCACTTTTTTGTGGTTCACATGTTCATGGGTCAATGTGGACAATGTAGTTTTTTTTTGAGTTTGTTGATTTTTCAAAAACCGCTTGTCCGATTTCGATAAAAAAATTATGGGACCATTTCGGAAGTATTACCCTTTCCAACAAAAAATAATTTTTCAAATCGGTTAGCAAGTGACGGAGTTATGCCCGAACAAACATAAAAAAAATATATATATTTATAAACATCCGAATTGAGAACCTCCTTCTTTTTTTAGAAGTCGGTTAAAAATACAATAAATCACTATAACCAAAAACCTCAACAACTAAATACACTTACCCTCTCCAGATTCTTCTTCCTGTCCAACGACGAGCTCCTGGAGATCCTGTCAGAGACCAAGGACCCGATGCGCGTGCAGCCTCACCTCAAGAAGTGCTTCGAGGGCATCTACACGCTGGAGTTCAACGTCAACAAGGAGATCGTTGGCATGACCTCTGCTGAAGGCGAGGTGGTGAAGCTCTCGTCCAGTATACAGCCTGCTGATGCTAAGGTAAGGAGAACCTGGTTCAAGTAATGTAAAAAAAAACTAGTGGATTTGTATGACTAGATGTTTGAACGTGGACGAGGCAAAAGGTTAGGTGGCGTTGTGTCGTTCTTCTGCCATGGAAAAGGCGTGTGTTTATGTATGTGTGTAATGTGTTTGGAATTACCAATATTGAAATGAATTTTCAAGTTAAACTTATAAAAAAGTCAATGCTATATGAAGTCACTGACAGTATTGCTCTACTGCATACATCTGTTTTTTTAATTATTTCATAGGTAACCACGAAATAAATAATAAATTTGCGTTTTCAAACAAACTGAATATATCGTATCATATGTGTGTGATGGGATAAGTATGGGTTTTGCCGATAAGCTGGTGACAGGAATTAATATTCGAAATTTTCATCCTTCTTTCACTAATGTTAGTCAGCTTTCAGATTAAAAATTAAAATCTCTCCTGCGTACTTAATCTGGGGTCTGGTTTGGTCGTTCGAAATGTCACGTGCTGTACCTTGGAAAATTTTTCACAATTAAATCTCAAAATTAGTTGGAACCTCGTGTGATTCGAGATCGTATTCCCTATCGACTAAACAATAGAACATTTTGTGCAAACTAGGAAAATCATGTATGTATCTTCGCCTCATCATATAACTTTGTTCAAGCTTGTGCTTCGTCCCCCAGGGCATGGTGGAGCGCTGGCTGCAGCAGCTGGAGCACCAGATGGTGATGAGTCTGCGCGACGTGGCCAACGAGGCCATCACCAGCTATCCGCTCACCAAGCGCGAGGAGTGGGTGCTCATCTGGCCGGGACAGATTGTGCAGTCCGGCTCCTGCATTGAGTTCACTATAGAGGTAGCTTTTTGTCGTCATCATCATTCTATACTTCCACTGCTTCTGTCTTACCGATGACAATTCAAATTGAGTCGGCCCAAAATTTGGCGACGAGTTTGGCACATTCAGTAGCCTCCATCAGCTCCTGTGCTGTGCAAATAACAGGGCATGCAGGACACGATATCAAGTGCCCTATAGGTTGTGGGGCAACACTACATTCACACCCCAGGACAGAGTCATCAAGGAATCTATACTTCTACTGCTGAAGATAGACCTTCTTTATTCATCGCTACAGCGATCGATCTTGTCCCTACAAAACATTCGGTTCTTCACTCTGCGAATACTTAGTAGATATTGGTTTATAATCAGTCAAAAACGTTACTGTTCTAAATCTCAGAGACTTGGGCAGTGAGCATCAGTATCTTTGAAATAAAGGCGTTGAAAAAACGTTATTTGATTTTAGTTTTAGGACTCGAAGCCGTGTTGGACTATTAGCTTTTATTAAAATGACCTAGAGCTCTAAAATTCTAAATGACAGACTTTGATTCCACGTCCAGAAGTGTTGTCACTACCTAATGTTACGAAATATGGAGATTCCTTCCCCTTTCTACACTTTCATTAAGAAGAGCCAAGTGTCACATGGGATTTTCCACCATAACAACTTAGTAATAAAACTTATTTTCTCCAGACCATAGAGGCAATAGAATCCCAAAAGCTACCGGAGCAGATAACCCGCAGTACGGAACAGATCACCGGCCTGGTGTACCTCGTGCAGGGAGACTTGAGCGCTGGCAACAGAATTACTATCGAGGCTCTCATCGTGCTCGACGTGCACGGTAATGTAGCTCTACTGTGTGTGGGATAAGGTTTACTATAGCTTATACATTAATGGTGTGGTTTACTCAATGACGCAGATGTACAGTCAGCAACAGAAGTAACTGAACATTTCGGAATTTTAATTATTTGATGTACAGGACTCCAGCTATTATTTTTAATGTTTCAGAAGATCCTTCTCTAAAATATTTCTTACTCTTCAATCACTTGTTAGTAACGAGTATTATCTATCATTTTTTTATTAAAAATCCTGCTTTGAAACTTTTAGTGTTAATATACTTTATATACTTCTGTTACTGACCGTATGGTTTGGCCTAATTCGACACACCTGGGCGTCAAAACTAAAAATACAATGATTTGTGTTCGAGATTAAGCCTAGCCTCGGCTTTGGTCTGATAGTCTGAGCCGACTCCAAGATTATTCAGTTATGGTGGATTTGGAACAGAGGGTGCTGATCGGCAGAAATTGAAAATGTACACTTTCTCAGTAAATCTCTTCTCTTCAAGTGCCTCTCCAACTAGTGAAGGTTGGCAGTCAGCTCCGTATAATGTCTGATTCTACCTTTTGCCAGTCTAAAAAGCTCCGCGGCGCTCTCAGCTACCATTCATTCCCGGAGATTGCGATGCCACTATTTCTTCCTACGACCCACTGCTCTTTTGTCTGCCACTTTCCCTAAAATAATGTAGGTTATTTACTGAGAAACTACATTTTCAGCTTCCGCGCATAAATTGTATTGTAGAAATATGGTAAAAAGATTCGTTTCAAACAAACAAAAGTGCTTACGAAAAATGAATGCACAGATCGTCGAGGGGCGCTGCCGTGAGACACACAATATTATCAGTTTTTGTTCCCTGTTTAGTTTTTAAATTGTTTTGTTGTGTGTACTTGTGTCAAATAAATATGTTTTCTTACTTTCTTTCTTTAAGGATATTTCGAACTGAAGAATTGTGTATCACTGTAACCTTGAAACCCTCAGGTCGTTCGATCCAAGAAGAGCTCCTGGAACGCAATGTGATCGACATCACGGACTTCAACTGGATCTCACAGCTGCGCTACTACTGGCGCGGCGAGAAGATGGTCTGCTCCATGATCACGACGGACGTGGACTACGGGTTTGAGTACCTCGGCAACTCTGGGCGCCTGGTCGCCACGCCGCTCACTGACCGCTGCTTCAGGTGATGTAGCGTGGTCACTCACAAATATGCGAAAAACCAATCATCTTTTCCTCTTCCATCACTCTCGTAGGTTGAGGGCACCCTCACACGACGTTCGCGCAGACATGTCAGGGTCAGGAGCAACACACCATCAACTTCTAAACTTTGGACTGCTACTCGTACTAGGAAAAATTTAATGAACAAACACAATAATATAAGGTCTCATTAAAATAGGTGGACAAAATTTCAGAAATCATTCAGTCCACCAAAATAAAGACGATGGTCAAAAAAATAATAAGAAAAACGCATTTAAGTACCTACTCATATAGGATGAGTTTGTTCTAGAGTGCCGGCAATTTATTATTTTAAGTTAAAACAAAAACACTTTATTTAATGTTTTTTTTTGTTGATATCTTTGGTTAGACCTACTGAAAGCTGTGTTAAAATTTGTCCACCTATTTTAATGGGACCTTATATAAGCTGTAGTGGGACTTGGCTGCTTGTAGCTGTGGGCAAAAACCACGCTGTGGAGATGGGGGGGCGAGCTTGACAGAACCAACGACAACATTGGCCCTGGATTGAAAGATTTGTAGGTCATGGGGGGAGTGGCTTTGCTCAGCCGTGGGATGACACAGGCTAACAGTAAACTTAATATCACTTATTGACTTGATAATTGAACCTAATTGAACTTGATAGTGGAACAGCCTGCCTGCGTCGGTTTTCCCGAGTTCATACAACCCCAATCTATTTAAGTCGCGAGTAAATAGGCTTCTTCTGGGTAAGCTCGTTCCATCGTCGACCTCATCTCTGCCCTTAGGGCAAGATTGAGGTCAAGAGTAAGCCCATATTAAATAAAATAAAAAAAATAATACCACTCTACAGTCGCGCCTGCATTCATGAGACCAACGGTGCAGTCTCTCAATCCTGGATGTTAATGGAATACGTTATGTACAGGACCCTGATGAGTGCCCTGAAGCTGAACCTGGGCGGCGCGCCCGAAGGTCCAGCGGGTACGGGCAAGACTGAGACTACCAAAGACCTTGCCAAGGCTGTTGCCAAGAAGTGCGTCGTCTTCAACTGTTCCGATGGCCTCGATTATAAGGCCCTGGGCAAATTCTTTAAGGTAATTTTTTTTTTTTTTTATCATGAATGGGCTTGCTCTTGACCTCAATCTTGCCCTAAGGGCAGAGATGATGTCGACGATGGAACGAGCTTACCCAGAAGAAGCCTGTTTACTCGCGACTTAAATAGATTAGGGTTATATGAACTCGGAAAAACCGACGCAGGCAGGGAATTCCACTCCTTGGCTGTGCGCATAATAAAGGACTTGGCAAAGCGCTTCGTTCGAATGTGTGGAACGGTAATGTTTTTTTTTTATTATCTTCGTGTTCGAAAATCCATTTATAACTCTTAATATTACATTAGCGCAAAAGAATCTCTGGCTGCCTGTCTGTTACCTTTTCACATGTTAGTTTTGAAAAACTTATGTGATGACAATCTTGCTAATTTCCTTAGCTTAGTATTTGTGCCAAGATTCAAGGTTGATATTTATTAAATAAAAACTTCGTCACCATATGACTTCAATAAATTAGTCTCCCTGAGTTACAATTTATAAGATTATTCCATACATTGCAAGGAATCTATTGAAATGCCGCTTAGCAATATTATGTTTTGGTCCATAGTAAATGGCTAGCATTTTTCCGAAAAACCATAAAAATTATTACTACTTGTGTCCCTAGGGTCTAGCCCAATCAGGTGCCTGGGCGTGTTTCGACGAGTTCAACCGCATAGAGCTGGAGGTCCTCTCTGTGGTCGCTCAACAGATCCTGTCCATCCAGCTGGCCATCTTGCGCCGTGAGAAGCGCTTCATCTTCGAGGGCACGGAGATAAACCTCAACCCCTCGTGCTCCGTGTTTATTACTATGAATCCTGGGTAAGGTTGCTTATATATTGCGTGAAGATCAGCTGAGGTGAATGTCAGCTTATTTTGCAATTCATAATATTGGGTGGACGTGAAAGACACAAGGTATATGATTAAACGACGATAGAGAAAGGGTAGAAAAAAGCCATAACATATGCGTTTACTACCGTTTCTGAGCCCTCGGCTGAGTTACATAGAGCAGCAGTTCTTAATGCGAAACAACTACAAATGTTGTCAAATACTTACGGCCGCGCAAGTCAAACGCGAGCTGTTAGCAGTGTCTTATTTTCAAAATGATCTAAACTCAAGCAACGAGACTGATTTATTTATTTAAACTTCATGCACAAACGTGGTACATAGGCGAACTTAATGCCACAAGGCATTCTCTACCAGTCAACCTTAGGGTTAGGACATCATTGTGGTAGAGTACAAAAATAAATAAATTAAGAGAACACTATTTTGTTAACATAAATTAAATTAATATACCTACATAATACCTGATAGTCACCCATTCTTCCTGTCATTACGATTTTTTTTTGTACTGGGACCGTACCTGGGATCCTTCTAGTTACGCAGATATTTCAAGTCAAAGTTGCAACTTATTCTTATTTTTTCTCACAAAAATCTCCAAACCTCTTGCCCTGACTGACCCGTAAGCACAATGTATTACGTGGTGAATTAAGGCCCACACCCCTCCTCAAGAAACATGACCCGTTCCACCAATGGGAACGATATACCCTGTTTACGCTAATATGTATGTTGTCAGGTACGCCGGTCGTACGGAGCTGCCGGACAACCTGAAGGTGCTGTTCAGGACGGTGGCTATGATGGTACCGGACTACGCCATGATCGGCGAGATCACGCTCTACTCCAATGGATTCGTGTGTGCTGGACCGTAAGTACATTGTTTTTTTCCCTAGCCTACTTCGTCCCACACTTTCTCACTTTGTCCGGCTTCTTTATCTATACTTCTATACTAATATTATAAAGAAGTAAAGTTTGTGTGTTTGTTTATTTGTTAAATTGTAAGGGGTAATCTCGAGATCTACTGAACCGATTTTAAAAATTCTTTCACCAATAGAAAGCCACATTATTGCTGAGTGTCATAGGTTATATAAAAAACCGAAAAATAAAAAGGCTTTTACGTGGTAGTCCGTTTTGCAAAGTGAATCGGAGAAAAAACGGTCGAATGAAAGCGTTTCTTACGAACGCTGCCTTAACTATGGAAAAATGGCCAACGAAGTGGGCACGGGTCAGCTAGTTGCTTAATAAAAAACATGAACTCATTCGCTGAGTCACAGCCAACAACCTACGCCCCTGAGAAAACCTAGTCTACGTGTTTCAAGAATTAGTTTGAGTCGATCAGAAGCTTTATGCGCACGCAATAAAAGCGAAAAAGAAATTATTCGCCTCGTGTCGGTACGAACGATACGATTCCACAGCGCGTGAATATAGTGTTGATGTAAATGTGGTGGTGATAAGTGACCGCCTCAAGCCGATTCCGTGTTTTTAAATGTGCTCACTCTCTTATATATTACCAGTACCTACCAAAAAGTTTTGAATTAAAATATGTGCCTAGCTATAAGTTCCTACTCCTCTGCTATTATTTTTTTATTAGTTTCGTTGCAGAATCCAATACAGTTAAATTGTTTCTCTGGGACTTCGCCGAGCTTCATGGTCTCGGCGCTGCACTGGTGGACGCCAGTGCTGGTTCTAGCACCCGCAGCAAAAAAAAATGCGTATCGGTCGTACAAATCAGGCCTATTTTTTTGCAATTTTATACCTACCAAAAACATTGTTACACATATTTCAAACACAGAAATAGTGCCGTGAAGTTATCAGCTCACAGCTTATTATTCATCGTCTCAAGCTATGAAAATTTAAGCACCACATTCCCCCCTCAGTCTCGCTCGCAAGATAGTGCAAGCATACAAGCTGTGCTCGGAACAGCTCTCCTCGCAGAACCACTACGACTACGGCATGAGAGCCGTCAAGTCCGTCCTGCTGGCCTCAGGGGCGCTCAAGAAGAACTACCCTGAGAAAGACGAGGCACAACTCGTGTTGAGAGCTATTATTGATGTCAATATGCCGAAGTTTCTGTCGCAGGTAAGCAAATAATTTATTTACTGTAGTAAATATTAACTATTGTCAATAAGACTTTTTTTTTTGGAAGGTGGGAAATCGTCAAATGACTCCTCCCGCTTTGGGCGGAGCGGAAGGGAGTGTCATACTTCTACTGACTAAAAAAACACCTATGTTCCTTCTTAGCCCTTTGTGTTGAGGTATCTTTTTCGAACAACCCGCAGCTACAACGGGCGTGGAACACGAACGCGCCGCCGACACGGTCTGTCGTCGTCATATGACGGATGGACGGCGAGCTAGCTCATTACTCATCGTCCACAGGCTCGCGCCTACGGTGGCTGGATTGGCAATAGGCCTCTTAAATGAATTGGGATAAGGGCAGCAGAATGATGAATATGATGAATAGACCTTTCAATTAGTGATGATGGAGAAATATGTTGAAGGAAAAGAAGCCGTTGGCGGTCTCACACTAACTCGACGGACCGATGACGTGAAAGAATCTGCCAAACGAATCTGCAGACCACGTGCATAAGCATGGCGGAAAACAACTCTGCCACTCGACTTGGAAAGCTCTGGTGCACAAAGTAACGACAGCTAGTCATCGCGATCCTCAGTCATGACGATACGAGGCAGAAGAAGCCTTCTCCTTCTTTTCCGTAATTTAAGGTGATCACAACTTGTCTGTTCCCAGGACGTGCCTCTATTCGCGGGTATATACTCGGACCTGTTCCCCGGCGTGCAGATCCCGCAGCCAGACCGCGTGGAGCTGACCAAGTGCGTGCTGCGCGAACTGGAGAGGAGGAACCTGCAGGCCACCGACTGGTACCTCGAGAAGATCATACAGGTAACAAGTCCTGCAAGGAAATAATATATTGCAGCTGGACTTTTGAAAGGGCCTGGAAACGATACCTTACTACCTATTAAGTAAATATCCAAACCCTTGATTTCAATTGATGTTGGTTCCACTTAATCGAATATCCATTTTATGTTAATGTTAATTAAGGTTATTTTAAAATGACTGATACAATTTGTGTGTGGGTAAATTGATTTTCCAAAACCATTTGTTTACACGATACTAAGGCCCGTAATCCACCAAAGCGGAGATGTGCCAAGCGGAGAGGAGATGTGCCAAATTCGACCAATCACAGTTACATCTGGTCTTTTGCCCTTCCTGTGATTGGTCGAATTTGGCACATCTCTCCGCTTGGCACATCTCCGCTTTGGTGGAAACCGGGCCTAAATGTCAAAGTCAAGCGTACACTAACTTATGTCTAACTAATGTTCCAGTTACTAATGTAACAGTTCTCAACTTTTAAAAATAAATAATCTCTACCGTACGTTCTTCTCTAAAAGGTCGAATCCATTTATCATCTACCAAGCCTTTTCCCACCTATATTGGTGTCGGCTTCCAGTCTAACCAGATGAAGCTGAATACTTGTATCAAAAGGCTGAACACCTAGTAAACCCTTACTCCAGGTGTACGAGATGATGCTGGTCCGCCACGGGTTCATGATAGTAGGTTCACCGATGGGCGGCAAGACGCAGGCCTACCAGGCGCTGGCTGACTCCCTGCGAGCGCTGCAGCTGTCCAAGCCTCCCGCTCGACACAAGGAGTTCGGCGCCATCTACCGCATCATGAACCCTAAGGCCATCACCATGGGGCAGCTGTATGGCTGCTTTGATCCTGCGTCACATGAGTGGTATGTTTTAGATATATGAATAGAGCTTTTGTGATAGAGAGAGAACAGCATAGCTATTCACAAATAATCGAAACCGAATATAATATGTAGTATGTCTATCGTTTTATGGCATTACGAGAGCGAGGCTTAACGTGGTACGAAGAATGCATGTGATCTTACCACATTTGTATGGCTCTTTTATATTAACGAGCTCATTCCTATCAATCTTCTAAACTTTCTGACGTTTTTTTTCCCATTTCTATTCGTCTCTTTGTGCCTATTAGCCTTGTTCTGTTCTGTCTCCTGCTTCTTCTTCTTATCGTGTGGGCAGTAAGGTCTAACGACCCCACACACCCTAGTGTCAGAGTTTCTAAACCGCCTCAAGGGCCTCTGACATGGTTTGACGACCGCCATTTGGCGGCCGGGACCACCGGCTTATACGTGCCTTCCGAAGCACAGAATAATCTTTTTATCAGACAATCAGGTGATTCAAGCCTGCAATGTCCTAACCAAACTGGAAACAACTTCACAAAGTATGCTTCCCGTGGGAATCGAACCCACGACCACCGGATCACAAGGCAAACGCCTAAACCACTCGACCACGGAGGCAGTCTCCTGCTGATATGGAGGGGTTTGGGAGGGATATTTTTCCTACTCCTCCGCTATTGTTTTTACCCGACTACGGCAAAGCCAAAGGAGGGTTATGATTTTGACTGGCTATGTATGTATGTATGTATGTATGTATGTATGTATGTATGTATGTATGTTTGTATGTATGTATGTGTGTATCTTCATCTGTTCCCTCATAGCTTCTAATCTACTTATCGGAACTCGACATATGAGGTATCGTTAGAACCGTCTTAGTTTTCCGCTGAACATAGGCTACGTGATGTGTCACAAAAAGCGATTTGGCGCCCTCTAGCGGACAAAAAGTAAGGCTTAAAAAATAAAAATGGAGATAAACACGCCGTGTTTAGTATCATATAAAAGGGCCTAACTTGTACATTTCCTAAATATTGCTCAAATTTAAAATAACGCCCTCTAGCGGACAAAAAGTCAAGAGTAAAAAAAACTATTTAACACCAAAATTGTTTAAATAAAAAAAAGTAAAAAACTAAAACCCGACTACGACAAAAAAAACGACGCTGAAAAAGTATAAAACAAGATTTTCAGGATAGAACAAAAAGAAAAGCCGTAGTCACACGTTATAGGTAGCAACCTAAACACTTTAATACCGTGTGACTACGGCTTTTCTTTTTGTTCTATCCTGAAAATCTTGTTTTATACTTTTTCAGCGTCGTTTTTTTTGTCGTAGTCGGGTTTTAGTTTTTTACTTTTTTTTTCTGATTAATTGCGTTGCGGGATCCAAGACGGTTAAATTAGTTCTCTGTGACTTCGTCGAGTTTCATTGTCTCGGCGCAGTCTCAACAGTGGCGTGGTCGCCACTGTTGATTCTGTTTTTCAGTAGTTGCAGTAATTTTTATTATTTTTTTTATTATAAATGGTCTTGCTCTTGACTTCAATCTTGCCCTAGGGGCAGAGATGATGTCGACGATGGAACGAGCTTACCCAGTAGAAGCCTGTTTACTCGCGACTTAAACAGATTTGGGAATCGTGTGACGGGCTTTACCCAAACAAACCTGCTGAAATCGTTTTTGCTAGAAAAACTTTACTTTCATACTCGTATAGGTCAGACGGCGTGCTCGCGATAGCTTTCCGAGAGTACGCGACGTCTATAACTCGGGACCGCAAGTGGATCATCTTCGACGGGCCGGTGGACGCTGTGTGGATCGAGAACATGAACACTGTGCTCGATGACAACAAGAAGCTGTGTCTCATGAGTGGGGAGATCATACAGGTTAGTAACTTCCAGCTATGGTGCAATGTAACATGATCTTACGCGTATCTCTTAAAATGAGTTATTTTCCTTTATGGTCCGGCAAATAAAACCTATATTTTGTTTGCCGGACGCAAATAAATGCAACAGAACCTATGTTTTATTTGCATTTATTATGATCAAATATAGAAAACATTCCCTCTCAAAGAGAGGAGGCCTGTGTCCCAGCAGTGGGAACATTAATCGGCTGTTGATGATGATAGAAAACATGATAAAAAATGGACAGGACCTGTAAAGAACCTCATTGCTAACTCGACCGAAATCTACTACACGGCTGATTTATTATTCCGCGATTTCGATGTTGGTCCTATGGGAAAAGTTTTCCATATTTACATTCTTTGTCGACAGATGACAAACAAAATGAACTTGATCTTCGAGGCAGCAGACTTGGAGTTCGCGTCCCCGGCCACCGTGTCTCGCTGCGGCATGATCTACATGGAGCCGGAACAGCTTGGTATGCAGCTTTTGTTCTAGAACTATTAATCCCCAGAGTGCGTCAAAAGATCTTTTTTTTGTAGGGTGGGAATTGTGGGAAATCATCAAATGACCCTCTCTGGACTGAGCGGAAGGAAGTGTCAGACTTCTACTGACTAAAAACCCACCCTAATTCCTTCCATTTGTGTTCCGGGGCCGTGGTTTCTCTGTCGAACAGTCCCGGCAGGCGCTGGCCCTTGCGAACAAACGACATAAGCCCAATTTTTAACCGACTTCCCAAAAGGAGGAGGTTCTCAATTGTATTGGTATGTTTTTTTTTTTTTTTCTATGTTTGTACACCGATTACGCTGCGATTTATGATCCGATTTACGTGATTCTTCTTTAGTTTAAAGCGGAATAGTTGCCATTTGGTCCCATAAAAATTTAGTATAGTTTGGCCCAGTACTTTTCATTTTATGAAGATTTTTCTTAATTTATGTGTTCGCGAATAACTTCGTCGTTTATGAACCAATTTTGATGATTCTTTTTTTATTGTGAAGGAGATATTTTAAGAGTGGTACTATGATATGGAAACCAGGACCTGGTGATGGAATCCCAGAGAACTCGAGGGCAACCCTCAAATTTCATAGGCACGTATTACGTGTTTCGTGTTTTTTTGTCGAATGTTAGGTTTCTTAGTCGAATTTTAAATGTATAGTAAATATTTCTATAGGATATTAAAACTAAAAATGAAAAAAATAAAAAACTTTTCTGCTTCTGAAGTCGGTGGCAAAAAAACGAAATGAAATAAACAAATGTCACCGACTTCAGAAGCAGATTTTTCTTCTGAAGTTTATTTTTCACTTTTTGGTGTTTTTGAAGTCGGTTGTTTTTTTTTGCAAAAAAGTTTTTTATACTAAGCGCCCTTTCTCTGTGGTTGGCTCTTTGTAACACTACTGCTGTTGTTTTTCTACGGCAATAGTATTGACTGACAAGTTTCTTCCTCAAGGAAGTGTTTTGATTCTGTTTCTTCGCCTGCACCGCAACTCAACTATACTATGCAAAAATTGAGAGCCATCATGTACCGCTCTTATAACCTCCCGTCCGCTAATAAATCTCCAGGAGATTTATAACAATGGCTATTTAATTGTGTCTATAGTAAGGCGTATGAGCTCATAATGAACAAAATCTTTAGTAAAGTCGTTATTCAAACGTTTTAGTTCTTTCTTTAGTAGTTGGCAAACTGTAATTGACTTTTGTTTCTTCACACGGCCTATATTTTACAAGCCATTGAGAAATTGTCATCGTGTAAGCAATCCTCAGCCATGTTTCATACGATCATATCATGAGTGGTTTAACCCTTAGGTTGGCGCGCATTCCTCACCTCGTACAACGTGTACCTAACCAAGAAGCTGATCCCGGAGCAGTACGAGCTGATCCAGGAGCTGATCGACTGGCTGGTGCAGCCCATGCTTGACTTCATACAGAACAAGTGCTCCACCTTCGTCAGGGTCGGAGAGATGCATCAGTTTCATGTGAGTCTTAGATCGTAATTTTACATGTTTATCCCTTGAAAATTAGGTGAGGTGATGTCAACATCAGCAGAGGTATACTGTACCCATTAGTATACCCACATTTTTTTACCGACTTCAAAAAGGAGAATGTTGAGAACATTCTCCTTATTTGTCGGTTTTTTATGTATGTTCCCCGATTACTCGGACATAGCTGGACCGATTTAGGTTTTTTTTGTTTTGATTGAAAGGGTAATACTTTCCAGGTGGCCACATGATCATCAAGTCAGGATCTGATGATGAAATCCTGGAGAAATAGAGAGAACTCTTCAAATTTTGTAGGCACACTTGAAGTGATTTGAGTAGTTTTTGGAAGAGTTCCTTTACCAGTTTTTTTTAAGTACCATGTAATTGATGACACCATGCTGCTACTGAGACATTCCTGTTAGCAGCCTCGACAGAGTGATCTGTCTGAACCGATATTGAATAAATGTTTGTTTAAAGGACAACAGTGAAATTGTCCCTAACTGACTGTTATTGATTCCTATTATAGTTTTAAGTATGTTTCTTAATGAGGTTAAGAAGTCGATAGATAGTCACGAGCGACTGCCTACGAATATCTAAGCGACTTTTTAAGACTTACGGTCTCATCAGTATGTAGAATTTGTGCCTGTAGTAATTTAGCATACAGCATATCCCCACAACCTTCACCAGGTTATCTGTCCACCTAGTGGGAGGCCTTTCAACGCACTGTCTTCCGGTTCGCAGTCACCACGAGACGCACGTGACCGGTCAATGTGGTGTCATTTGGGTGAGGCCTATACCCGGCAATGGACGTCTTTCGGCTGAAATGATGATGATGATGTACTCGTAGTAGCTAGTTTTCCCACGACCATCTATCGTGCTACTACAATATCAATGACAACCACCCTTCATTCTCCCCGCCAGTCGTTCGCGCGTCTGTTCACGGTACTACTGGACTCGGAGAGCCAGTTCAGCACGTTGTGGTTGCAGTGCAGCTTTGTGTTCGCGCTGCTGTGGGGACTCGCCGCCATCGTCGACGGTAACATTGCTTTTATTTCTTGAATATAATGAGGTTTATCCATTGAAATATTATATATAAATAAACCTAAATGTCCTGTTTTCGCATTATGTCTTATCAGATAGTGTCATCGATAAATCAATCTAAAAAAATAAAACCAAATTTTCAGAAGTTCTGATTGGCCACATTAACATTGGTCATTTAATTAATACATCTTTTTTACATTCAATACCTCTGTAGGTTCAATAGACACTTCGATGCATCCATTAGCACTGTCTATGTTTTCAAAGCTTACTTAGAGCGCAATACATTTTACGCAGTGTGACTTAGTACAGAATGCTTGGTTGACGGCTTCGTAAAGAGCCCGATAACGTACTGCATCACTAATTCAAACATTCATCGATCCAGGCGAAGGCCGCAAGAGCTTAGACTCGTTCTTCCGCAAGCTTCTAGAAGGCAACAACGCCAACTATCCGAAACCCAAGTCCTTCAAGTTGACCAAGAGCCAGCTGTTCCCGGACAAGGACACCATCTTCGACTACCTGTACGACAAGAGGAACAACGGCACCTGGATCTCATGGATGGAGCTCGAGAAGGAAGTTCCTCTGCCACCAACTGCCAAGGTATGTCAACCTGCTTTAGAACCAGCTGTTCCTGGACAAGGAAACCGTCTTCGAATACGATAAATAAAGGCACCTGAATTTCTTGGATGAAGTTTGAGAAGGAAGTTCCTTTTACCTCCCGACTGCCAAGGTATGTAGTCAACTTACTTTAGAACTAGGTTTTCCAGCACAAGGAAGGAGGGGTCTTTATACACGAGGAACAATGGCACCTGGATCTCTTAGGTGGAGCTAGAGTGGGAAGTTCCGCTGCCTTCGAACTCTGTAGTAGGGGCCTACCCACATGGTTTCCGACAACGAAATTACATCACACACCTTCCTATCGCGAACCAAAGCTTTTGTCTATTTATCAATGGTTCCTACTATGATGTTTAGTACCTAATTCTTTTGTAATTAACAACACTCTAGTCGATTGTAGTCTTTGACTAGACGATATAAACAAGACGCCCACGATTACCAAGGACAAAATAACCCACCGCTGTTATTCTGATATGACAATAGATGCCAAGGTCACATACGACTAATATCAATATTAATGCCAATCCCAGAGGACAGCGGAAATGCAAAACTTTTTTTAACAAGTCAAGAATATTTTTATCCAAAAATTTCCAACACAGGTGAACGACCTAATAATCTTGACGAACGAGAACGCGTGCCTGCGCTTCTTCGTGCGCGCGATGGTGCGCGCGACCACGCCCGTGCTCATCGTGGGTCCCACGGGCACGGGCAAGTCCTCCATGGTGCTGGACTTCCTGCTGTCGCTGCCCAAGGAGAAGTACATCACCAACACCATCAACTTCTCTGCTAGGACTACTGCTAATCAGGTAAGCCTGGTGATACGTAAGGCTAAGCTGTCTAATATTTAATCACCCTATGTTACTTGGCGTCGCTTGCTAACCGACTGTTGCGCACCCAAAACGAGGTTTATTTCTACCATAGGGTATTTCACCAAAAAATCTAATTAGTCCGACAGATAGATTTCCAAAAAATAATGAACACAATTTTTTTTCTTTTTTTACGTAAACAAAAGATGAAGACGTCGTGTCAAGTCGTATGACGTCACAAGCCCCCCACTCATGATCTTACAACGTTTTATTGTCGTCAATTTTTATTAATTTGAAAAACAAAAAACACGTATCCAATATTTTTCGATAATCTGACAGACGAACTAATTAGATTTTTTTGATGAAATACCCTATTCTCCTCTGTCAACCTTCACTCTATCATTGATTCCTTTTTCTTTCTTTTTTTGGCATTCCGCACACATAGCATCCATATGTTTTATCAATATTACTGAAATTATGAAATACTAGCTTTTGCCAGCGGCTTCGCCCGCGTGAAAATGACGATTTTCCATACAAACTTTCATCCCCTATTTAAATCCCTTAGGGGTTGAATTTCGAAAACTCCTTCCTTATTCCTTGTCTACACTATAAAGGGAACCTCTGTGCAAAATTTCAGCTTTCTAGGTCCAAGAGTTTGGGCTGGGCGTTGATGAGTCAGTCAGTCAGTCAGGACTTCTCTTTTTTAACCGACTTCCAAAAAAAGGAGGAGGTTATCAATTCGACTGTATTTTTTTTTTTTTTTTTTTTTTTTTTTATGTTTGTTCACTCATAACTTGCGACTGGGTGAACTGATTTTCATGATTCTTTTTTCATTTGAAAGCTGGTGCTTCCCGTGTGGTCCCATTTTCACCATTTCAATATCTGATGATGGGCTCTTGTAGAAATCGGGGGAACTCTTCAATAAATAACAGCAGATTAACCGCGATTGTTGCTATAGCATATCTAAGCATTGCTTACGCCATCACACAACATAATATCACGCCTGTACTCACTACAAAGGTTATAAAAACTATTTTGTGAAGATCTGATGAAGAACTTCGGAGATAGGCAACGGAACTCCTCAATAAATGATAGCAAATGGACTGGGATTGCTGAAATCTCATATTGTCTGTCTATTGTTTATACCAGTTCCTAACATAACATCACGCCAGTACGTTGTGAAGGGGTAAGCACATGTGAAACACTAAAAAGTGAAAAATAAAAACTTTTTTACAAAAAATAAAACCGACTTCGACAAAAAAAACACTCAAAAGTGAAAAATAAACTTGAGAAGAAAAATCAGTTTCTGAAGTCGGTGACAAAAAAATGAAATCAAAGAAACAAAAGTCACCGACTTCAGAAACTGATTTTTCTTCTCAAGTTTATTTTTCACTTTTGAGTGTTTTTTTTGTCGAAGTCGGTTTTATTTTTTGTAAAAAAGTTTTATTTATATAGATTGCTCTGTCATCAATTCATCATCATTCTCCTACCCTCATACTAATTTATTTGGAGTCGGCGCAGCATATCTTCTTCTTCCATGAGCGCAAACGCGTACTCGAGTACGCGCGAGGAAACCGCTTATATTAGCGTTGAAGTTTTCTGGAATATGAAGCCACTTCTCAATTAATAAAAACACATAACCCTCCTTTGGACTTCGCCGCAGTCAGGTAAAATGCCAATTCACAAATTTTCGCCAATTTGGGTATTAATAAATGAAAGTTATTTTATTTCAGACACAAGACATTATCATGTCTAAGGTGGACAAAAGGCGTAAAGGAGTCTTTGGACCCTCGATGGGCAAAAAGGTATGTAGGTTGAACTCATCTAATTCTGTGATTCGCCTTATTCAGTGATATTGCCTTAAATGCCTATAGTTAATACTATATGGCTATTAAATGCCTTTATCACGAAGTTAGATGAGTTCACTATACGCACTTCTTCGTTTACCTTTCATTTAAATTAACTGTTATTTATAGAGAAAGGAACATGTGACTGTTTTTCTAGGCGAGGACTATAAATGGGAAAATATGAAAACTTATGTCGTTTTGCAGAAAGAAAATGAAGTTTTTTTGTTATGAACCATACCTGCTAACCTTCTAGTTATTGAAAATTAAAAGTTCTAATTTTTCTCACGTTTTTGCAGCCATCAGCACATGTCTTGAGTATGGTACATTAATCACTTATCCCGCAAACCGTGATTTTTCACAACGCAAACTCGTTTTAGCCAATATTTTTACGCAGTGTTACTTCGTTTGATTTACAGAATGCTTGGTTAAAGGGTCGATGAAGGGTCTATACTTTATTCTTCTTTCCGTTCCTCAGTGCGTATTATTCGTGGACGACCTCAGCATGCCACAGAAGGAGTGCTACGGAGCGCAGCCACCCTTGGAACTGCTGCGGCAGTGGATCGACCACGGCAGCTGGTACGACCTGAAGGATATGGTGCGCCAGGAGGTCGTGGACATCGTGAGTATATGTAACATAACATAACATCACGACTATAATACCCAGAGGGTTAGGCAGCGCTGTACCTGTCTCTAATCATGTATTTTCCTCCGCTATTCTTTTCTGATAGTGACAGTGAAATTGTTTCTCCAGAATTTCGACACTTTTCACTTTTCCGGCGGTTGCCATTGTTGATTTTAGCTTTAATTTTGTGTCCATTTATTTTTATTCTATCTACGAAATTACCCAAGGCTGCTGAGATGACGTTCTTTGGCAAACATACATTAAACTGGCATCAAAATGATCACCTCCTCCACAGCTGTTCGTGTCAGCGATGCTACCTCCTGGCGGCGGTTCCAACCTGATCTCATCTCGCCTGACGCGCCACATGCTGGTCATCACGGTGGACTCCTTCGAGGACAATACGCTCACCAAGATCTTCGGCACCATCATGGACTGGCACTTCGCTAAGGGATTCATTGAGGCACTGGCGAGGCAGGCTAAGGTATATGCTGCAATTGGGGATCGGACATAAAAAAACTAATTAGTCCGTCAGATAGATTTCCAAAATTTATTGGACACGTATTTTTTCTTTTTTCATGTAAACAAAAAATGAAAACGATACAGTGCTTCGAAAACTCGTGTGACGTCATATGATAGTACATTTTGACAACACAAGTGACGTTTCAAGCCCCACTCCAAGATCTTTGACACGTTTTATCTTCGTCATTTTTTATTGATTTGATAAAACAAAAAACACGTATTCAATATTTTTCAATAATCTAACTTACGGACTAAACAGAATCATATTATTTTGACCCAGTCCGATCCCCTATTGTAACCTTTTGTTTTTGGAGCGTAGAAGGTCATCATAGAGCGGAAGGGAGTGTCAGACTTCTACTGACTACTAAAAACCACCCATGTTCCTTCTTCGCCCTTGCGCCGAGGCCGCGTTATCTCTTTCGATAATCCACAGCCCTGACGGGATAAACCTTAACCTGACTTATGCTTAGAACTCGTATAAACCCGATTCTGATTAGTTGTTTCTAGCATAATCAGAATGGAATGTACCCACGACTGGGATTCCAGGCCTCCTCTTTAAGAGAGGGAATAGGCTATAGTCCACCACGCAGGCCCAGTGCGGGTTCGTAGTTGTCAGATGTCTTCGAATATTTTTTGGTTCTAAGACAACGGTTTCCTCACGATGTTTTCCTTATACCGTTTTGAGAGCAGCGGTGATGAAATAAATTACACAAAATAATGCGCCTAGCTGGGTTCGTCGATCCCACGACTTATGCTGCATACTAACATATCTCCTGTTCTCCAGGCCGTAGTATCAGCAACAATGGAAGTATACAAAGCAGTGACCCTGCAATTCCTGCCAACGCCAAGCAAGTGCCACTACCTCTTCAACTTGCGAGACTTCGCGAGGGTCATCAAGGGAATCCTGCTGGTGCCTTCCACGCATATGAAGGATCTCAACAAGCTGGTCATACTGTGGATACATGAGGCCTATCGGGTGTTCTATGATCGGCTCGTGGATGATTCTGATCGGTAAGGGGTACTTTTGAAAACAGATGTTTTTGAATATGACAGTAGATAATTGTAAATATCGTCATGGGTCCCTAATTGGGCTGTGGAGATCAGATAGGCAGCGCCATGTAAAATACTGGTATTCAGCTGCATCCGGTTAGACTGGAAGCTGACCCCAATATAGTTGGGAAAAGGCTAAGCTGGTGAAAATGAGAATAATAAATGTATCATTTAGTTTATAAATGAAAAGCACAAAAATGTGCGTGTATGACCAGATGTATGAATGTAGACGAGGAAAAAGGTGAATGTAAGGATCGTAGCAGATGGCGTTCTCTGTTTTCTGCCTACTCCCATGGAAAAAGGGCGTGAGTTATGCATGTATAAATGTAGCTACAAAATTTAAGCTTGCCTTAACATTGGGTATCGGTTTCAAGTGGTATTATTGTACTTTAGTGTGAAGCTGTATGACGTGGTATACAAAGCGGTGTACGGGCACTTCCGTGTGCACATGGACGCAGTGCTCAAGGAGCTGGGCTACATTCCCGAGGAGGAGAAGTGCGGCAACAAGCACGCTTGTAACATCTTCTTTGGGAACTACATGGAGCCCGATGCTGACCCTAAAATTTATGATCAGGTAAGATGTTCATTTTTAGGGTTCCGTACCTAAAGGAAAAAAATGGGAGCCTATTAGTAAGACTTCGCTGTCCGTCCGTCCGTCTGTCCGAAATATACGCAAAATACTCAGATAATAATGAAATTAAAATAAATATTTATACAACAAACATGATATTTTTGCCGTTTTTATAGATAATGGTACAGAACCCTTCATGAGCGAGTCTGACTCGCACTTGGCCAGTTTTCTTTCTTTTTCGTGTAGTTAGCGTTTAGCTTGGTTTCCTCTGGGAGCCTACTTTGTAAATCCGTCAATGAAGATACGGGCCCGTTTGAAAGTAGTTCGAAACTTCGAAATGAACGCAACTCCCTGTTTTATTCGGATTTATGAGTTTTGAAATTATTAATGGAGGAGGGACAACTGTCCAATCGTTTTGTCATTCATTTTGGTCCGCGCCCCTGGCTAAATCTAAGTCCGCAAGTGATACAGATTAGGAAACGCCCGTATGTTCGGCTGAAACTACAGGTTTCGTCCTTAGAGAGTAGACCTCCAGATATATCTCTCAGGCAGGTTTGGGTTCCGACCGATGTTTTCTTTCACCGAAGCAAGTGATAATATGGTAGTTGACTGACTAAAAAAAATATGATTCTGTTTAGTCCGTCAGTTAGATTATCGAAAAATATTGGATACGTGTTTTTTGTTTTATCAAATTAATAAAAATTGACGAAAACAAAGCTTGTCAAAGACCATGGAGAGGGGGTTTTTGACGTCATAGTCTGGTAAAAATGGACCAACCTGTGACGTTTCACGACTTTTCGAAGCAATGTATCTAAAAGTAAAATCTAATTAGCCCGTCAGATAGATTTCCCAAAAAATATTGGACACATATTTTTTCTTTTTTCACGTAAACAAACAATGAAGACGATACAGTGCTTTGAAAACTCGTGTGACGTCATATTCTAAGACATTAGTATGACATTTCTTAGCGAGCAGTGACGTCACAACCTCCCACTCAAATATTTGACGCGTTTTATCTTCGTCAATTTTTATTGATTTGATAAAACAAAAAATACCTACGTATCCAATATTTTTCGATAATCTAACAGACGGACTAATTAGAATCATATTTTTTTTAGTAAGTAAACATCCCTATTATACAATAGGCATATGAAATCGAAAATCAGTTGTTCGTGTCTTGGGTTTAAACTCGGGACCATGACTTGTCAGTCCGACGGTCACACGGTATACTGATGATGATGTGTTAACCAGGTGATGAGCTTGGAAGACATGGCCGACAAGATGGAGTACTACCTAGAGGAGTACAACGTGGTGTCATCATCGCCCATGGCGCTGGTCATGTTCAGATATGCGCTCGATCACATCTCTAGGTGCACCAGAGTACTGCTGCAAGACAATGGTCGGTTTACTTTGTTTTAATATACAGTTTTACAGGCTTTTATTTTTTTTTGGAGTGTGGGAAATCGTCAGATAACTCCTCCCGCTCTGGGCAGAGCGGTATGGAGTGTCAGACTTCTTCTGACTAAAAACCACCCATGCTTCTTCTTAGCTCTTTGTGTCGAGGCCGCGGTATCTCTTTCGAACAACCCGCAGCCCTGACGGGACAGTTAATAGGCTTAGAACCGTAGCGGTTGCATGCAAAGTGAATCTATTTCAAGTTAGCCTTTTAAGGCTACATTACCTGCCCGCGACCTTGAGCGCGCGTTTAACTCATCGCCTAAACAAATAAGGTTGAAAATGGGGATGCGTTTGATTCTCGTGACTGCCAATATGAACGATAGTTCGCAGATTTAATTTATTAAAAAAAAAAATACGCTGTAATGTTATTTATTATGTCTTTAGTTGGTTAAATTTCCTTTCTGATAGTAAAAAAAAAATAACAGTTATCGCTCAAAATATTGAGCATTTCGAGACGAAAGGGTTTTTTCGTGTGATTTTTTTTTTCGAGGTTCTTGTTTAATTTTAGAAAATATTTTTGCATAAGTCTTTTACCTATACATTTGACTATACACTGTATTTTTTTTTGGAATTGTAATAAGTAGCAATACGGCTAACTCTGCAACGAAAAACAGGTCGTTTTTACGGTGTCCCTCTTATCTGCGCCATAAGGCTACGTACGCATCGAACGTACGTTATGTCTAAGTAGCGATCCGCCCCTATTTCGGGCAGTTTTTGCGACTTTCAAATAAATTCAGTTTTAATTTCTTACATGAAGTTTAAACAAGGCGGTCACACAAACAGCCATGAAAATCGACTTCCATTGAAAATGACTGTCCATGGAGTATGCAATTCTCCGTAGAGATACGCTACGATTTGGAATGACCAACTACACAGTTAGTAAGCCTTTGACTAAAACTGTAGCTTCAATTTTTTATTGTTGACAATGGAAAACTACCTCTAACGGGCCTACTTGATATAAACGCTTTGATTTAATCATGTATAATAAATGATATGAACACTTTGAAGGTAACTTACTGCTGGTCGGTGTGGGCGGCAGCGGTCGGAGCAGCGCCGTCAAACTGGCTGCCAGCATCCTTGAGATGAACGTCGTACAGGTTAGCTTTCACACCTACTTCATACCGTTCTTAAGGAAGGCTGACGAGTAGGAACAGGTTCCTTAGGTCGACTTACCCACCAATCGACTACAATAGGGTTGGAAGAGCTCGAAGAAATCTGTGGCTCCAAGAGGCAAAAAAGTTCCCCAACCCATGGGTCACCAACTCCGAAGCCAAGTGGGTCGTTGCAGGCACAACTTGTTTCGGTGGGGGTATATTTTAATAAACCTGAGTGCGACTGCGAAGTCTCTTCACAATCTATGACCTCTTGACCTGCTCTTTGTGCAATTCCACCTACATTCTACGGAACCTGTCCAAAGCCACTACCAACGCGGATTCATCGACATGAAGAAGATTGTATTCTTCACTACCGTGTTGAATCTAAATACATCTAACAGTGGCAGACTATGATGATGATGATTTTGTGACAGAGGTGCGCGGTTAAGAGATAACTTACTTTTTTTTTTTGGTGGGTGGAAAATCATCAAATGACCCCCCCCCCCCCGCTCTTAGGCAGAGCGGAAGGGGAGTGTCAGACTTCTACTGACTAAAAACCGAACCCATGTTCCTTCTTTGCCCTTGCGCCGAGGCCACGTCATCTAGTACAAAAATCCGCGGCCCCGACGGGGAGATTACTTACTTTAAATTTATTTTGAGAAACATAACTTGATAACAACTCGCATGTCAACACCATTCGCCACTAGCCTTCTTTTCTTGTTGGAAATATCGATGGTTATTTGGCAGACCTTTGGTCCGTAATTCTGTGTGCATAGTGAACTTCACCTGCCCCGTAGGTCTCGTGGTCGCAGTGGGTTGAGTCTTCGGTTCGATTCCTGGGTCGGGCAAAGTGTTATTGGATTTTTCCATCAGGAATTTCATAGTAGCAGCCAAGGAATCTGGTTTTGTGTCCGGTTGATGGCAACAGACTCGCCTTTTATATAGGACTTTATAACTGGCGAATTGTCGGTGTGCTATAAGGTAAACCGCTGCCTTAACCTTCGGGGATTATTCGACTGGCCTGTTGGTCTAGTGGTTAGTGACCCTAACTGCTATGCCGGAGGTCGTGGGTTCGATTCCCACCCAGGACAAATGTTTGTGTGATGAGCACGATCATTTGTTCTGTGTCTGGGTGTAATTTATCTATAATATGTATGTATTTAGAAATATATAAGTATTAGCAAACTAGCATTAAACAGATAAAAATAAAAACAACTATCAACCAACGGTTTTATATTTTAAACAATTCAATTAACAGGAAATAAAAAGAACACTAAATAGGCAGAATCAAATTGAAGGTAGGCAGAATTGGCTGTTCTAACGGGCAGAGATTCCTCGTAGCTTGTTGACTCGATGGAGAAAAAGGGCGAAATGCGTCGTGCAGCGGTTTATATAGCCGCGTGGTGGCTGGAGTGTGCGTTCCTCTTCACGCATCGTCTTGACGATGTCTTTTCTGCTAACACGGCCTCTCCTGACCGGAGGACGTCCCCGTACTCCTATATCTCAGGTTGCAGGGCTTCGGCAGCACTGGAGGTGCTTGGTACAGGATCTGGCATCATCACGCCAGATGGCACATCACTGTGTCTGGCAGCTCAGGCGTAGACTCCACGTCCTCGGCATTACGGTCTGAAAACACAAACAGCTGGTATTACTATTCTGATTTTAAAACATTACTCATGATTTCCGTATTTTTTTTTTTAAATAACGTTTAGTAACAGTGAAACTGAAACGATGCAGACATCTCAGTCGCATCATTACCATTATACACAGTGAACAATGTTCACACTAATAAAAACATAAGTGTAAGAAACATATACACAACTTTAGCATATTCCTAACAACTTCACGCGGCATAGGCACGACGTTAGCATACCACATGATTTCAACGTTTTGTATGGCATAGGCACATCGTTAGCATACCAAAAAGTCTCTACACTTGCATGACATAGGCACGACGTTAGCTTATCAGCAATCTAACAACTTCACATGGCATGACGTTAGCATACCACCATGATCTCAACACTTGTATGGCATAGGCACGTCGTTAGCATACCAAACAGTCTCTACACTTGCATGATAGAGGCACTACGTTAGCTTATCAGCAATCTAACAACTTCACATGGCATGACATTAGCATACCACATGATCTCAACACTTGTATGGCATAGGCACGTCGTTAGCATACCAAACAGTCTCTACACTTGCATGATAGAGGCACTACGTTAGCTTATCAGCAATCTAACAACTTCACATGGCATGACATTAGCATACCACATGATCTCAACACTTGTATGGCATAGGCACGTCGTTAGCATACCAAACAGTCTCTACACTTGCATGATAGAGGCACTACGTTAGCTTATCAGCAATCTAACAACTTCACATGGCATGACGTTAGCATACCACATGATCTCAACACTTGTATGGCATAGGCACGTCGTTAGCATACCAAACAGTTTCTACACTTGCATGATAGAGGCACTACGTTAGCTTATCAGCAATCTAACAACTTCACATGGCATGACATTAGCATACCACATGATCTCAACACTTGTATGGCATAGGCACGTCGTTAGCATACCAAACAGTTTCTACACTTGCATGATAGAGGCACTACGTTAGCTTATCAGCAATCTAACAACTTCACATGGCATAGGCACGACGTTAGCATACCACGTGATTTCAGCGCTTGTATGGCATAGGCACGACGTTAGCTTACCACACAGTCTCTACACACGTACGCAGCCGAGGTCACGCGCTTGACCAAGCCAGGTCGCGCAGTCGGCCAGCAGCGATGCGGTCGACCAGGCCAGTAGGGCGCGCTGGCACCGTGAAGTGCCACGCACAATTGCGCCAGTAGGGCGCGCTGGCACCGTGGAGTGCCGCACACAACTGCGCCAGTAGGGCGCGCTGGCACCGTGGAGTGCCGCACACAACTGCGCCAGTAGGGCGCGCTGGCACCGTGGAGTGCCGCACACAACTGCACCAGTAGGGCGCGCTGGCACCGTGGAGTGCCGCACACAACTGCGCCAGTAGGGCGCGCTGGCACCGTGGAGTGCCAAGCACAACTGCGCCAGTAGGGCGCGCTGGCACCGTGGAGTGCCAAGCACAACTGCGCCAGTAGGGCGCGCTGGCACCGTGGAGTGCCGCACACAACTGCGCCAGTAGGGCGCGCTGGCACCGTGGAGTGCCAAGCACAACTGCGCCAGTAGGGCGCGCTGGCACCGTGGAGTGCCAAGCACAACTGCGCCAGTAGGGCGCGCTGGCACCGTGGAGTGCCGCACACAACTGCGCCAGTAGGGCGCGCTGGCACCGTGGAGTGCCGCACACAACTGCGCCAGTAGGGCGCGCTGGCACCGTGGAGTGCCAAGCACAACTGCGCCAGTAGGGCGCGCTGGCAGCTTGGAGCGACGCGCTTAACACGACAGTAGCGTGCTGACAGCCCGGAGCCTCGCGCTCAACACGCAAGTAGCGCGCTGGCAGCCCGTAGCGACTCGCTCAACACGCAAGTAGCTCGCTGGCAGCCCGTAGCGACGCGCTCAACACGCAAGTAGCGCGCTGGCAGCCCGTAGCGACGTGCTCAACACGCAAGTAGCGCGCTGGCAGCCCGTAGCGACGCGCTCAACACGCAAGTAGCGCGCTGGCAGCCCGTAGCGACGCGCTCAACACGCAAGTAGCGCGCTGGCAGCCCGCAGCGACGCGCTCAGCACGCAAGTAGCGCGCCGGCAGCCCGCAGAGACGCGCTCAACACGCAAGTAGCGCGCTGGCAGCCCGCAGCGACGCGCTCAACACGCAAGTAGTGCGCTGGCAGCCCGTTGCGACACGCTCAACACGCCAGTAGGGCGCGCAGTCGGCCTGCAGCGACGCGCTCGGCAACGCCAGTAGGGCGCGCAGTCGGCCTGCAGCGACGCGCTCGGCAAAGCCAGTAGGGCGCGCAGTCGGCCTGCAGCGACGCGCTCGGCAACGCCAGTAGGGCGCGCAGTCGGCCTTCAGCGACGCGCTCGGCAACGCCAGTAGGGCGCGCAGTCGGCCTGCAGCGACGCGCTCGGCAACGCCAGTAGGGCGCGCAGTCGGCCTGCAGCGACGCGCTCGGCAAAGCCAGTAGGGCGCGCAGTCGGCCTGCAGCGACGCGCTCGGCAACGCCAGTAGGGCGCGCAGTCGGCCTTCAGCGACGCGCTCGGCAACGCCAGTAGGGCGCGCAGTCGGCCTGCAGCGACGCGCTCGGCAACGCCAGTATAGCGTGCAGTCAGCGGTCACGGCGTCACTGTAGCGCAGCCCTGGCAACCACTGCTGTGAGACCAGGCAGCGTTGCGGTGCTTCCAAACACATCACTGTGCTTGTGCAATGGTTACTCTGTAAAGAAACAAATCTACGACAGAATTTGGCTCCACTCGGTCACCCCTGACCAAACTTTATTTTCATTGGGTCCCACTCTTTTTGATAGAATCAAACGTGGTTAAACTGGGAATTATCAAAAATAGAACAATGAACTATCCTGGGTCATGTCCTATTAGTCGTTCTGAATTATAGTCGTTCTGAATTTCGAAAAGTTCGAATCCTATAAAATCTATTGCGACAAAAAATTGCCAGATTTATAGAAATCATCGAGTAAAACCTCTAACGCCACGGCTCTCAAAACAACCAGTAATCGAGTGGATGTCCCATGTGCATCACTCACTGACGTCACGATACGGTCTTTCCAGACCTCGACGTCCACTAGAAAGCTAAAGCGCATCGCGCACCTACATTCTACATGAGTTTCCTCAAAAAACCTTCATTTGAATCGGGCTACGACTACGCAATTAGCTGGTACTGTCAAACACAATACAGCCGATGGAATCCCTTACTCGACTTTCTACCACAACTTAACTTCATGAAAATTCTTATGAATATTGTCAGGTACATGATCCACTGACCTTATTCCTTAGCCAATCATGTGCATGTTTGTAGGCACGTGCAGGATTTAAAGCTTCAATTAGATTCAAAGACCAAAATGAGAACAAATTGTTTAAAATCTCCTCATCATTTTTTACAAGCAACATTTACTCTTTCATTTAGGAAAATTCAACTCCAGAATCAAAATCAAAAACACTCACCAAACATAACACAACATAAGATCACGTTTGCAATCCCCGAAGGGTAAGGCAGAGGTGTACTTACCTACTAGTACACCCACAAAAACCTAATAACAATTTGCCCGGGAATCACACCCAGGACCTAATGTCTTCATGACCTCATCTAAAATGTTTGCAATATCCGGCCTCCTATGGCACAGTATTCTTTTTTTTTTTTTTTTTACTCCATCTACCGTCACTACTGACCCACTTATTAAGCGATTTACAATTCGATACAGACAGTCATTAATTCATTATCCTTCCAATAATTCTTTCGTTGCCCCACGCCAGGAATTTCTCCATTAGCGTGGGTGCGTTTACAAACATTTAAACTCACATACACAAACACCCAGACCCGAAACTACTATCTGTAGGTCAAACAAATATTTGTTCCGTGCGGGGATCGAACCCGCGACACGCAGCGCAGCAGTCCAATCGCTGAGCCACTGTGCCAACCGTGCCGTCAATTTAAATGTTATTGTCTAAATCGTTGATACTTTGATCGAAATTAGAAAAATAAGATTGGTTAGATTTCACCGCTTCGTGTTGATTGACCGAATAGCGTCAATGATGCGTTCGACGTGCGGTCGTAACAGCCATGCGGCATCGCGGTTAGCTGTTACAGGCGTTACAGTGCTCGCGGAACGACCCGGGGAGGGCGAAGCCGCCTCGGCTGGCTCCCGCGGCGAACGGGACGCGACCGCACACGGCTCACGTGCTCGCGGCGGGGTCTTGTGACGCTGCTCTTCCAATGACGTCAACCGATCTAAGATTTGATCTATTAGTAAATTGTTAGGTGACCTACGTCCTTTTGGAGTACGACTAGAGCCCTAGTTCCGATGACCTGGATGACCACAACTCGAATAATCACGAATTTCTAGATTGAGAACCACAGTTGTTAGAACGCCTTCTGCTTTTACGGCTATTATTAAGCATGTTCATAATGCCGCTCAACGCGCAAGCGTGGTACGAGGTACTTAAATAGCTTATTCACTAAACAAAAACACTAATAAGGATAGCTGGATAGCTAATTAGCGTTACTAGGCTGAACCTAACAAACAAAGTTACAAAATTACCAACAAGCTACAGAACAACATTCTATAAAATGCAATCATAAACGCACTACCGTCATCTTTTCAATAATGCAGTTAACAAATTGGAACGTACTCACCAGATTTTTCAACATTTCGTTTACCATGTTACACATCTACCCGCAGTAATTATCCGCTCGCTTGCTTTCGATTTCAAGAAAACCGTCGAGCTTTGCTCGTGAAATTTGACCTAAACACTCGGCGGAGCCGCCCCTCATTAAAACTTGATTTACAATCGATACGAGAGACCTAGCGTAATTTCGTTTATTGTTTTGTGTAGACAAAAAGATAAGGAAAAGAGTAACGTTTGTTATTTTGACAAAAGTTGAGTGTAAAATATTTTATAAGAGGCTAAAGTTAAGGTCGAGCATATTTTGCCGGTTTGTCGAATAACGTGAAATTGTGAAAAAGTTTGCGCGATAGGTATATAGTTTTTCGTCATTTTTATAAACTAGACTAGTTATTTGTACTATTGAACAAGAAACAATAACGATTGTGGTTAAAAATCGTCATTAAAAATAAAAGGACACAAAGCACAAAGAAACACAAAATGTCGGCCTTAAACTTCAATAATTAATTGTAAAAAAAAATTCGTCGGGTGATGTTGCAAACTTGCGTCTAAATGATAAACAATCTAATAATCTATGGTTTAAAAGCGTTTTGAAAGGACTTTACAGTCTTTAAAATAGAGTTTAGAGTTGTTTAACAAAAAATATATTTTGGCAACGATCGTTGCCGAGAGCAAGCGAGAGAGTTTTGGTTTTGGAAACAATCGTTGCCAGAAGCAAGCGAGTGGTTATGATAATAGCAGGAAAAAAGTCAACATTTTATTTACGATGTAAAACAGTGACTTGGTTCCTTTTTCAAATTCGAACAACCAATTTTGCCTTAACAACAGAGTGGAGACGTGAGAATGAATGCCACTTCTGATATTAGCAAACTAGCATTAAACAGATAAAAATAAAAACAACTATCAACCAACGGTTTTATATTTTAAACAATTCAATTAACAGGAAATAAAAAGAACACTAAATAGGCAGAATCAAATTGAAGGTAGGCAGAATTGGCTGTTCTAACGGGCAGAGATTCCTCGTAGCTTGTTGACTCGATGGAGAAAAAGGGCGAAATGCGTCGTGCAGCGGTTTATATAGCCGCGTGGTGGCTGGAGTGTGCGTTCCTCTTCACGCATCGTCTTGACGATGTCTTTTCTGCTAACATAAGTATGTTTATCAGTTGTCTAGTACCCATAACACAAGCTCTGCTTAGCTTGGGACTAGATGGCGTTGTGTGATAGTTGTGGAATATTATTATTATTATTATTATTATTACAGGCGTGATGTTATGTTGTATTGGTTACAGATAGAAATATCTCGAGTGTACGGTCAGAACGAGTGGCGCGACGACATCCGGAAGCTGCTGATGAAGGCTGGCATCATTGGGAAACCTCTGGTCTTCCTCTTCGCTGACAACCAGGTACGGCCGAGAGTTAATAGGCTTCTTTTGGGTTAGCTCGTTCCATTGTCGACCTCATCTCAGACCTCAGGAAAAGATTGAGGTCGAGAGTCATCATCGCCATTAGCCTATAATGTTCCCACTGCAGTGACTCAGGCCTCCTCCCTAGAAGTCCGGTCAAATTAGACCAAAAAATAGGGGTAAGGTTACATTAATTCCCAGCCGGCTGAAAATTGGTAGGATTGTTCAAAACACTATTATTATTATCAGATCTATAATTTTGTCCTACCTAATTTTATGATAAAACTTACCGTTTTGCTGAAAATCGCGAAAAACCCGTTTTTGTGACCTTTGACCTTGAATAACTTTTTTTCCAAGGGTCGGATCGATAGGGACTTTTTACATTTCATTTAAAATGATGTTTTGAGCAATCCTACCAATTTTCAGCCGGGTGGGAATTAATGTAACCTTGGATGTCTAAATTGACCGGACTATAGGAGAGATATGGGCTATAATGGCCCAGTGCGGGTTGGTAGATGTCATATGTCTTCGATCGAATTATTTGGTTGTAAGACATACCGGCCTCCTCAAAATGCTTTCCTTCACCGTTTTGAAAGCAGCGGTGATGAAATAAATTACACAAAGTAATGCGCCTGCCTGGGTTCGAACCCGACTTACTGATCGTAGTTTGGGGCAGCCACCACTGGATAAACGCTTGACAAGTAACTTTTGATGACGAGTGATAGAAAAGTATGGAAGTAGAAGACATGCTGCGCCGACCCCAAATAAATTGGGATAAGGACAGGAGAATGATGGTTATTATAATAAAACTACTTGTCTAAGAGAAAAATGGGTTTATTCCAACTGATAGAATTCTGTCTTTTCTTTCCCGTGCGAATCCTCGGGCTTTACAAATTGTATAGATTGCGGAGATTTCTCACAGACAAACATAGCTTTGAAGTCAGGGTCGATGTCATCCAAGGCGCCTTCTCTGACAAAAGACATACGATTCTGGATGCCTCCTAGGTTGTTAGGCTGGCCATCATCCCAAATGTTAAACACATCAGCTAATTTATCACCTGAAAAAAGAAACGGAATTCGTTTATTACATTAAGGAAAAGACAGGAGAAAGGAGTAAATGCCGCCGCGCGCCGTGACGTCTAACAGGGAACAAAAACACAAAAGGGCAAGAAATGATGATTAAGGTTAAAACCTTAGGGCGGCTTGCGCAACATTTGGTCTAAACAGAATTTAGTTAAATGCGTTTATCTTGCTAAATATGTTTAGCCTAAATACAATTAAAAAGGTCTTGCTCACGTCCGTTTGGATGGTAATTTAACTAATCGTAGTTAGGGAGTCCCTAAAGCAGTTTCTTGCGTTCCTTTTTACGTTTTCGTGCGTTGTACACTTGACTTAGAGCAAAATGGTTGCATTTCTTAAAAAAAAAATGCGTGAAATGGACCGACGAGCTTTCGACTATCACATCAAGTCAACCGAGCTGTCAAGTCACAAATTGTGTTGTTGTGATTTGAAAAATAGCTAATTATCTACTTACCTATCTATTTATTTATTGAATATTCATTAATAATGAGTTCATTTGCCTTACTTGTTGCTGGTTTTTAAATATGGGGCTATTTGCTGTAACAAAATTATAGTGGTTTCTTTCGTTAGACGAAACCTTCTGAAGAATTTTATTTGTCGTCATTCGGACGACAAATAAAATTCTTCAGAAGGTTTCGTCTATTATTTATTGAATATTCATTAATAATGAGTTCATTTTCCTTACTTGTTGCTGGTTTTTAAATATGGGGCTATTTGCTGTAACAAAATTATAGTGGTTTCTTTCGTTAGACGAAACCTTCTGAAGAATTTTATTTGTCGTCCGAATACATTCCAAATAAGTCTGCTCTCTCAAAAATTCCCTCGGTCTCATTGAGGTATAATGTACTTCGTACAGTACATATACCTCAATGCTCGGTCTGTTGATATATTCTATAATCTCCTCATCGTCGTCAGAATACAATTCCCACAAATCCATCTTACAAACTTCCTACCGAACTCTTTACAATCTTTTATAAAATAATAGTAAAATTTCTATAACCTCATAATGATTAAGCGCGATTGCTACTAAACGTATTTAGCGACGTTAAATAGCCATCTTTGGGTATTTAACTTTGACAGTTCGTTAAACGTGATTAGTGCCTAAATTTTTGTTGTGCAAGACGCTAAATATAATTAGCAGACTAAATGCGTTTACGTCGCTCTTAAACTGTATTTAACGAATGTATTGTATGTATTTAACTGTATTTATTTCATTTCTTGCTTTTATCCCATTCTACTTGGGGTCGGCGCAACAAGTTTTTTTTTTTTTCGGGGCTTAAATATAACTGGCGGAATGTGGGTGTACACCTCTGTCTAGCCCTTCTTTATTTCCACACAGAACGCTTAATAGAGCAAATTATTGCATACATATAGAAGAACACAAAGTTATTGTTATTAGGAAAGCCTGCGACAGAGTTCGATGAGAGACTAAGGTCCGTATTACAGAACGAAACTCAAGTCCAGTTTGATCTCAAATCGCCCAATCATAGTTTAAACATAGAATCTGTACTTGAGGATCAGTCTTATTCCAGAACAGCAATCAAACTACATTCAGCTGAATCGAGATTCAAATCTTTTCTCAAGCAGAGAATATCTTTTGTCTATGCATCAGCCTGTTTTCGTTTACATTTTATTTTTTTCGCCAAGTCTGTTTCAAGTTACGCAAAATAAGAACTTAGTTTAAAACCAATTTATTTATGAAATTATGATTTTAACAAAGCATAAGCATAATTTGACACTGACAAGGAAATCTCTGCTCAAGCGGGGTGTCGACCACACTTGCGTGATCATAGATCAATCTCTACTTAAACCATAATCTACAACTGAGTAATGATCTATACTTATAATAAATCTGTAGAGAGGTCAATTCTGTACATCTATATATATAAAAGAAAGTCGTGTTAGTTACTCCATTTATAACTCAAGAACGGCTGGACGGATTTAGCTGAAAATTGGTAGGGAGGTAGCTAAGAACCAGGAGAAGGACATAGGATACTTTTTTTTTTTTTTTTTTTAGGTAGTGTAGTAGGTAGGTAGATAGGGTAGTAGGTAGGGTAGTAGGTAGGGTAGGTAGGTAGGGTAGTAGGTAGGTAGGGTAGTAGGTAGGTAGGGTAGTAGGTAGGTAGGGTAGTAGGTAGGTAGGGTAGTAGGTAGGTAGGGTAGTAGGTAGGGTAGTAGGTAGGGTAGTAGGTAGAGTAGTAGGTAGGGTAGCAGGTAGGGTAGTAGGTAGGGTAGTAGGTAGGGTAGTAGGTAGGGTAGTAGGTAGGGTAGTAGGTAGGGTAGTAGGTAGGGTAGTAGGTAGGGTAGTAGGTAGGGTAGTAGGTAGGGTAGTAGGTAGGGTAGTAGGTAGGGTAGCAGGTAGGTAGGGTAGGAAAAAGAGCATTGCAACGCATGCCGGGAAAAGCTAGTGATATATATTTTCAAAATAACTATCAGGGGGTAATTAGTGATCGATACTGATGCCAAAAATGCAATCAGTAAAATTTTTGTCTGTCTGTCTGTCTGTCCTCCTGTCTGTATGTTCCTTATAGAAACAAAAACTACTCGACGGATTTTAACGAAACTTGGTACAATTATTCTTCATACTCCTGGGGAGGTTATAGTATACTTTTCATCACGCTACAATCAATAGGAGCAGAGCAGTGAAGGGAAATGTTGGGAAAACGGGAGAAGTTGCTCCATTTTTAACCGACTTCAAAAAAAGGAGGAGGTTATCAATTCGACAGTATTTTTCATGATTCTTTTTTCATTTGAAAGCTGGTGCTTCCCGTGTGGTCCCATTGTCACCATTTCAATATCTGATGATGGGATCTTGTAGAAATCGGGGGAACTCTTCAATAAATAACAGCAGATTAACCGCGATTGTTGCTATAGCATATCTAAGCATTGTTTACGCCATCACACAACATAATATCACGCCTGTACTCACTACAAAGGTTATAAAAACTATTTGGTGAACATCTGATGAAGAACTTCGGAGATAGACAACGGAACTCCTCATTATATGATAGCAAATGGACTGGGATTGCTGAAATCTCATGTCTGTCTATTGTTTACACCAGTTCATAACATAACATCACGCCGGTACGTTGTGAAGGGGTAAGCACATGTGAACCACTAAAAAGTGAAAAATAAAAACTTTTTTACAAAAAATAAAAAAACCGACTTCGACAAAAATAAAACACAAAAAAGTGAAAAATAAAAATCAGCTTCTGAAGTCGGTGGCAAAAACCTGAAATCAAACAAACAAAGTCACCGACTTCAGAAGCTGATTTTTATTTTTCACTTTTTTGTGTTTTATTTTTGTCGAAGTCGGTTTTATTTTTTGTAAAAAAGTTTTTTAAGCTTCCGTCGCGTGTGCAGCCTTAATGGTTAAAGCTACATAGAAATCATTTATGACGGAAATGTTCTACATAAAATTATCTAAGAAATATCCCACAACAGCATAATTATGTCTATCTTTTATGGTTGACTCACAATAACACGTGTAACTCCCGATAGCTTAGCAGTTCGGAGCTTTCTGATTATAGGGTGGAATTGTGTAATGCCACCTGGAGGGAAAGTACTCTTAATACTGCAGATAGAAAATTTTACTCAAAGGAAACATTCCTTTATTTTTGAATAGAAAGCAAACTGCATTCAAAGATTTTCGAAAATTCTCTTCTCCCACACCCGGGAATCGAACCGGCTAAAATCTGAAAAAATTATACCCTGTACTTTTATTGCATCGATCGTTAGGGTCAATTATAAGGATGAAATCTCTCTAACAAACATGATAAATTAAATGAAAGGAAAACCTGCCTGCGAGATCGCCAGATATCACCCCATTAGATTTCTTTTTGTGGGGATATGTAAAAAATCAAATTTACATGAAATCTTATGCGAATGACAACGAGTTGAGAGTTGAAGTTCAGAATACGATTTATAATATTCACCACTACACTTTATTAAAGGTTCATCATCATCATCATCATCATCATCATCATCATCATCATCATCATCATCAGCCTATATTGTTCCCACTGCAGGGACTCATCAGGCCTCCTCTCTAGGAGAGGGATGGGCTATAATCCACCACGCGGGCCCAGTGCGGATTGGTAGATGTCGCATATCTTCGAATTTTTGGTTCTAAGATATGCCGGTTACTTATTAAAGGTTACTAGAAAAATTTGTGTATCCAAGAGAATGGAGCTCATTTCGAGCAACTAATTAGTTAGTTTACCATTTTTTGTAAATAATTAAATTAATTTAAGATTTCCTGGTTTTCTTTTCATTTAATTTATCATGTTTGTTAGAGAGATTTCATCCTTATAATTGACCCTAACAATCGATGCAATAAAAGTACAGGGTATATTTTTTCCAGATTTTAGCCGGTTCGATTCCCGGGTGTGGGAGAAGAGAATTTTCGAAAATTTTTGAATGCAGTTTGCTTTCTATTCAAAAATAAAGGAATGTTTCCTTTGAGTAAAATTTACGTACTCAAGATGCTTTTTGTTACGTAAGAAAATATGGACGTCCCGACTTATTTATTACTGTAACTACCAAGCCCAAGTGGGATGAAATCACTCGGGAGCTTCTTGAGGGTCAAGCACCGCATGACCGCCATGATATTATCGCAAGATTTCATTTAAAATTAAAATCAATGATAGATTACCAAAGATAACATTTTTAGTATAACGCGGACGAAGTCGCGGGCAAAAGCTAGTCTAGAATAAAGCTATACTCGGCTGAACTACAATCAATGAATCTATGCTTGAGGAACGTTCTAAAATCAAAACTCGACATAAAACTAGTTTTAAACAGAGATCAGTGCTTGAGTTTCGTTCTGTAATACGGACCGTAGAGTATAATATGAAAAAGATAGCTCGAAAATTTTACTTAGGAGGACCTAAGTAAAATTTTCGAGTAAAAACATTATTTTTAATTAAATAAGCATACAACGTGATGCTTGAAGCTGACAATAGACTAACCCATCACTCTTCTCAAATGATTTAAATATGCACGGGATACAGCCTGTATTTGGTTCTTCGATGTATATAATAATGTAGGTAATGAACAATCTAATACCGTGAATAGTGGTCCAGATACGGTCATCGGTCCAGGCAGCAAGACCGACGTGGAATCGGTCCCACACTCCCTGCTCCGACCGTTCAGGGAACAGTTTCTTGACAGTGCGGGCCTCTTCTGGGTCGTTCAAGATGACCAGGTGCCCCCCCTCAGAAGCACATATCCCGAACGCTTGCGACCACGTGTGTGTCTGCTGATGTACCTTGTAACAGCTGCCTGTACACCGCTCAAAGTGATATTCTGAAATTTTGATAACGGTTAAAAAGGACAAGGACCAGTGCGTGGCTGCGTGGTACACGCAACCGGCTTGCGTGTATGACCAGATGTATGAATGTGGACGAGGTAGGTAAAGATCGTAGAAGGTGGCGTTCTGCGGTTTCTACTTACCACCATGGGAAAAGGGTGTGAGTTAATGTATGTAATTAAATAAAAAAAAAACAACGGTTTGCACTCCGGGAGTGCCGGCAGGAGTGAAAACTTGAACATTAACGTTGTGCATTTTGGAATGGTTAGGAAATAATTTCCCACGAATTTCTTTATTTATCAGCATAAAAGTGCCATCATTTATGTGGTTAAATACAATATTCATATATTGCGCTATCGTACACAAACATGACATAAAAAATTGACTTGACATTTATTTATTCATCATGACATCTTGACATTTGACACACACATTCGCGCAAGCACCCTGCGCCGTCTTACGAATTTTCGATCAGGTCACGTGGTCAGGTGTGCTGACGCGAGTTTAACATTTTTACCCATCCCAAAAAAGTGCACAATGCCGCTAAAGAAACTTTCACTTCAAAATAGTAATTTCGCTGTAAAGATTTACTGACCATCATCAAAAGTGCCACATTCATTCATCGTTTGATTGTCGAGTTTTCTGTAACATATGAAGCGTCGCTTTACAGTGCATGAGCGGATAAACATTTTACGACCGCGGTAAAAACAGAGGCAGTCGCCAGCATCCGTTGGTCCATCTGCATCCCATTTTATTGTCATGTCTGACAATGGCACTCCTGAAACAGAGAACATATTTTAGAGACTAATAACATTAATCGCCGCCATCTTCTTCAAATATTCCAAGAGCCCAGGGCTGCCAGACATAACTTATTTTCTAAAGGACAAAATGTGGGGGCTTCGAGTAGTGTTTATACGACTGGCAAAGATCTATATATATGGCAGCCGGGCGGGACCAACAGCTTAACGTGCTTTCCGATGCACGGACTCGGACTCATGCACATTCCAGTTAATAATAATCGTTGTTATGGTTGGTTCGATTATAACCTCAAAATTTATATTTTTTTATATATCCTTACATCCTTTTACATAGTATAAAACAAAGTCGCTATTTTTGTCTGTCTGTTTGTCTGTAAGCTTAAATCTTTAAAACTACGCAACGGATTTTGATGCGGTTTTTTTTAATAGATAGAGTGATTCAAGAGGAATGTTTTAGTATATTGAACGACATCCACGCGGGTGAAGCCGCGGGCATCAGCTAGTAACGTATACAGCAGCTAGTCCGCTATAAAAATAAGATCTAAAAGGAGTTTCCTAATGATCGACAATACAACACATATTTTCCGATGCTCCTGGCCCCAGGGCGCACGTTGTATGAGAGCAGAACAATGTACTTTCTCCTGTATCGTAGGTACGTTTACAAACATTTAAACTCACATACACGAACTGCCAGACTTACGAGTGTGATACGTGACTTAGAAAAGTGTAACATCTAATTACAGCGCAGCAATGTGGTGCTCAACCACTTCAACTTGTCTTTTGGAAAAGTAAGAAATAAGGTAAAGGCTATGGCACACCAAAATAATATGATGGGATTTGGCAAGCAGTTTTGTTTAATAGCTGATATTTATACTTGTTTTGTCTTTCGGGGAATACAAACCTAATAATTATAGTGTTATCAATTATAAAATAGTTCAAATAACATTTATTTATAAAAGTGTGCAAGTGTGTTTTAGTAATAATTTTATTTGTTAAATGAAAAAATCATTATGTCACTCGATAAAATGCTATTCTTGGTAATAAGTTTTATAATATTAAAGGAACAATAGTCCGGTCAATTTAGACATCTGAGGTTACATTAATTCCCACCGGGCTGAAATTTGGTAAGAATATTCAAAACACCATTATAAATTATGTGTAAAAAATCCCCATCGATCCGACACTTGGAAAAAAGTTATTCGAGGTCAAAGGTCACAAAAGTTTTGCTGAAAATCACGAGAAACCCGTTTTGTGACCTTTGGTCCAATTTGACAGGACTATAAAGAATATTCGATTTGTTGATATAAAGAATATACTATGATCTGAATATACTAAAATTAAACATTCTTTGGAACAAAAATCGATGATTTAAATTTCTTTGTAAGTTCTAAGTATTCTACGTATTGAATAATCCATGAAATAATATGAAACTACAACGCACAACTATTTAAAATATTAATATATCGCCGGGTTAAGCGCAAAACCAATTATTTAGTCCAAAAAAGTCAATTCAAAATTTTCCGTAAGGGCATTTGGAAAGTTTGTTATTAAAATGGAGTCCTTATTAATACATCTGTCGCAAATGTATGATCGTGTTCTATAATTATCTTCGTTTCAAACAGATATATACTAAACACAAAAACGAACTTAATTTGTACAAAAAAATAACAAAACAAAATTTAACCCCCCCTTTTAGTTGGTTTTGCCTTTATAGTACAAATACAAGCATATCTGAAAAAGTATTCGTCTTGTATATAGCAGATTTCGCATTTCAGTTTTTTTTTTTTTTTTTTCATTTCATTTTCATTTCATTTCATTTCATTTCAGGATGGGACGGTTGACGTGTGTCGGGCATGCCACCGTCCGGGTGAGTCCATCAGACATATTATTTCTGGTTGTTCTCGTCTGGCTAACGGCGAGTACTTGCACAGGCACAATCAAGTGGCCAGGATTATTCACCAGCAACTTGCCTTGAAATATAAACTTGTGGAGTCTGAGGTACCGTACTACAGGTATGTGCCCGACCCAGTTCTCGAAAAAGACCATGTCACGTTGTACTGGGATCAGTCTATCATCACTGACAGGACTATTGTTGCCAATAAACCTGACATAGTGGTGATAGACCGATCAGCGCGCCGCGTAATGATAATCGATGTTACCATCCCACATGACGAGAACCTCGTGAAAGCTGAGAAAGAGAAGCAAATAAAATATCTGGACCTAGCTCACGAGGTTGTCGAATTATGTGGCATGTGAGCTCGGCTATCATTGTGCCGATAGTCGTCACGGCCAATGGCCTGATAGCAAAAAGCATGGACGACCACCTGTCAAAACTTTCGCTTGGTGGTTGGATCAAGGGCCTGATTCAGAAGGCAGTACTTCTCGATACGGCCCGTATTGTGAGGAGGTTCCTGTCTCTGGAACCCTAACCACCGGTAGCTTGGACCCTGCTCCCGACACCGGTGGACTACTATTTTTTTATATTTTTAAATGTTTTTTTATATCTTTTTTTAACAAATATTTAAAAATGTAAATTAGTATGTAAGAAAAATAAATAAAGAGAATAATAATATTCCACAACTATCACACAACGCCATCTAGTCCCAAGCTAAGCAGAGCTTGTGTTATGGGTACTAGACAACTGATAAACATACTTATATATTTCTAAATACATACATATTATAGATAATTTTTTTTTTATTTTTTTTTATTTTTATTCAAAAGGAACAACAAACAGCTACAATATAATACATAGACATCTAAGGATACAAGACTTATTAACAATATTGCAGCCCACAACGCTGTTCACAGATTAATTAAAAGCATACATAACAGTAAAAATAATAATAATCATCGCTACGGTAACAAAAACTTAGTACAAATCGGTGTGTATAAAACTATAAATTTTAATGTAATATTCACGAAAGTTCATCTAGAATTAGACTTTTAAACTTATGAGGAGCACATGTAAAGATATCGATTTGTTCAAAGGTGCTGTTGTAGGAATCGACCATTCTGCGAACAGGCGAACGCAAACCAGAGTTGGATTTGGATATACCAACTGAAAATAATTTTCCAGCGCGCACCTTTCGCTTGTGGATCGTCCTAGGATTACAATTACACCCAGACACAGAACAAATGATCGTGCTCATCACACAAACATTTGTCCTGGGTGGGAATCGAACCCACGACCTCCGGCATAGCAGTTAGGGTCACTAACCACTAGACCAACAGGCCAGTCGGAATAAGTAGGGGGGGTAGTAGTAGGGGAGTAAGGCTGATTTTAAAACCATTCGTTTTGAAACAATTTAAAAAATACGAAAATATAGTTGGTTTTGCCAAAAGACGTCCACTGCTGGACATAGGCCTCCCCCAGGTGTCGCCACATTTACCGGTCCCGTGCGTCTCTCATCCACCGGGTCCCCGCTACCTTCACCAGGTCATTGGTCCACCTAGTAGGAGGCCTTCCAACGCAACGTCTTCCGGTTCGCGCTCGCCACTCCAGAACTTTTCGGCCTCATCGGCCATCCGTTCTGCGATCAATTTACCCTGCCCATTGCCACTAAAGTCTGGCGATTCTTCGGCCTACGTCGGTAACTTTAGTCCTCATGCGGATGTCCTCATTTCTGATTCGATCACGCACGGAAACTCCGAGCAAAGCCCTCTCCAGTGCCCTTTGGGTGACTTTGAGCTTTCTGATGAGGCCTATTGTGAGGGATCACCTTTCGTAATTTGTAATCACTGGCAACACACACTGGTCATAGACTTTCGTCTTGAGACACTGTGGTAAGTTGGACGAGAAGATGCCGCGTAACTTCCCGAACGCTGCCCAGCCAAGTCGGACTCGACGATTGACCTCTTTCTCGAAGTTAGACCTACCCAACTGGACCGTTTGTCCCAGGTAGACATAGTCGTCCACAACTTCGAGGGTAGATCGAGTCTTCGATCTTGACAAGAGTGGGTGTTACATGAACATCCAACATAACCTTAGTTTTGTCCATGTTCATTTTAAGACTCACTCTTTCGGAAGCACAACTGAGGTCATCGAGCATTGTACTGAGGTCTTCCAAGCTATGACTTCTCAGTTATAACCAGTATATCGACGGCAAACCGAAGGTGAGTGATGTACTCGCCGTTGACGTTGATACAATGCAGCGGTGAACAGTTTCGAAGATATGACGTCTCCCTGTCTCACACCGCGCTGCAGAAGGATAGGTTCCGAGGTCTGATCCTGAAGTCGGACTGACGTGGTGGCGTTTTTTTACAAACACGTCATCACCTCGATGTACCGGTAGTCGATTTGGCACCGTTGGAGAGACTGCAGTACAGCCCAAGTCTCGATCGAATCGAAGGCTTTCTCGTAGTTCACAAACGCTAAACAGAGATGCAGGTTATTTGATCAGGGCTCTTTGGTCTTCTGTATAACCTGCCGCAGCGTATGTATGTGGTCTACGGTACTAAAGCCTTTTTGGAATCCGGCTTGTTCGGAAGGCTGGAAATCGTCAAACCTGCCCCTACCTACCCCTGCACCAAGCCTGTGGCATTTTCCCCTCGAGTATGACAGAATTAAACAACTTCTGAAGGGCCTTAAGGACCGAGTTGCCACCCACCTTCAGAAGTTCGGCCGTAATTCCGTCATCACCTGTTGCCTTGTAGTTTTTAAGCTGCTTCAGAGCCATTCTAATACACAGCACAGGCTGACATCCGGGATGTCTTCGGTATACTCGTAGTGTCGGGTCAGTCGAGCTCTGAGGTCTTTCGCTAGATTTTCAACGGGTTGACTAGTTGACGTGTACAGCTGTACACGAGTTTTGTGAGCTGGCTCTGCCCAATAGCCAGATCTCTTGCAAATACCATGGAGTCTTTGTTCCGTAAAATTGCGTCTTAATAGGCACGGTATTAAAGCGAAGGATTTGGAGATCTGTCTATTTGAGCTGCCGGTATTTCCACGCATCGTCTGGAGACTGCAGGATCATCTCACGCCGCTCTTTCGTGACCTTGAGAGTGTGATCTGAGAGTTTTTTGATCTTATTTGCACGACGTGTCTTAAAGAATTTAGACCCAGTCGTATGGACAGTTACCACAAACCCGTCGTTGTAATCGTCCTGCAGCTTCCTAGGCATTCGAAGCGATTCTGGAGTTCAAGCTGAAAGCTCAACTATGTTCTTTCGACTGCTTTTTTGATCTCTTTTTAGTTCGATTTCTATTGAGCGCAGTTGTTTTAGTTAAGTTTTCTTCTATTAATTTTAAAAACATGTGTAATCTGAAAAATGCACTATAAGACCTCGTTGTTCGCTGCGCAAGATTCTGCTAAATCCCCGTAAAGTCCCACTATTGCTGCTGTCGGCCCCCGCCGCGATAGCGGCAACGCGGGGAAGTACCGACTTTAATAATTTAATCGGTTTTGCATCTAGGCAATTCGCTTAAAAGAAACCGAATGCCAAAATCGACTATATTTATATAATATTTATTTAGTTTGAATATTCGAGAACAAAAAGGTGCTAATTCAAATATTTTATTTTATACTACACTTGCTTGGTAAGTGTACCAATACTACCCCACTATACGGCTTGAAAGCTGTTCATTAAACCTTCTCAAAAATCTAGGCAGTTATATTGTATGGAATTTCATTACTGCCCTGAAAATCAGGGTAGTAATGGGTTCATTACTAACGCGTTTTGTTTTTTTTTTTAAGTCTTGATGACGTTGGTAATCAAACGATTTAATTTTACCATAAAAAGTACTGGCCACTAGAACTTTTAAAGCAGGTAGCATACATTCTACATTCCGATAAGGCCGGAAAACTTCAAACCTCTATGCGATAGAGCGAGAGATTTATAACACTTTCTCGCTTTAACACGCGCGTAAGTTGGAACTTGCAAAACGGGGCGTTTTTTACCTTCTCTAAAGCCGCGTCCCCACACAGAGCCGCACGGCTCGGCTTCGCGTGCCGCGCGGCTCTAGTGGGGACGCGGCTTAACGTCTTTTGGCGTGAAAATTGTTTGACGCGCTAAAATTTAAAGAAAAAAAAAAACTATTTTCTTGGTAAATTTTAAAGTTTGGCGGTGTAAATCACAAGTTAAAATGAGTGATTCAAGTGACAATGATAGCAATTTATTAACAACAACTCCACCTGACATAATAGCCCATGCTAAAGACATTGTTAGTAATCTCTTGCCTGGAAAATCCAAGATGAAATATATGAAGGAATATGAAATATTTATGCAGTGGAAAAGTGAAAAACAAGCTAAGTGTAATATAAAGCAGTATATTTCACTCGAGGGTAAGTACAGATTACTAAACTCGTGTGGATCACGGCCCTCCGCTTCGCGTCGGGCACACTCGATTAGTAGTCTGTGCCTTACTCCCCTTGGTGAATAAATAGCTATTTTACCATTAGTGACTAAGATCTTCCTTTGGCATTATTGTAAGACTAAAAACCACTAAATAAGTTTGGTATTTTTTGCATCTATATTTTGAAATATTTCGGACAAATTATTCTCTAAAAATACACTACCTCGATTTATTTGTTTCATATTTCAGTCTAATAATCATAATCGGTTTTGACATCCGGCGATATATTATATCCTACTGAATTATTATAAATGCGAAAGTGAGGGTGTATAGATAGGGCTGCGGGTTGTTCGAAAGAGATGCCGCGGCCTTGACACGAAGGAACATGGATAGCTGTTAGTCAGTAGAAGTCTGACACTCCCTACCGCTCTGCTCAGAGTAGGAGGACTTATTTGATGATTTCTCATCCTCCCCCCCCCCCCCCTCCAAAGTTTGTATAGCTATCTGGATGCAAACTTAAGATTGTACTAAATATTGTTACACTGACCTTCTATAGACGTGAAGTGCCCTGTACTATACAAATCATGGGTTCCGAAGAAAAGTGAACCATACCCAATATATGGTGTCTTTCGGACCAACGAGAATAGGGCATCAGTTAACTGTTCATTCAGTGGGGACGCCATTACTGCACCTGTGATTAAATGACATGATAAAGTGTCGTACATGTGTCGGAGGATTATGGGGAAAATACTCGTAGGGATGTTTTCTATCTAAAACAAAACATGATTATGTTTAGTCCGTCAGTTAGATTATCGAAAGATATTGGATAGGTACATGTTTATAAATATGCGAGCGTAGCGAGCGCACGTCATGGAGTAGGTACAATTTAATTCGGCAGCACCACCTAGCTCAATTACCTAGTATCCAAGTCCCAAAATTTCGAGTTGCCCAACTAGTCGGCCAACCAATCGCGCGATGTCGCCGATTACTGTGTCGTACACTCCTGTGTTGTACATTCCAGTGTCGTGCATTGTTGGTATGTGCATTACTGTGACGGGCATTATAGGGACTCGTACAAAATGTACTAGCATATGACGTCACACGAGTTTTCGAAGCACTGTATCGTCTTCATTTTTTGTTTACGCGAAAAAAGAAAAAAATATGTGGTCAATATTTTTTGAAAATCTAAGAAAAAGACGAAAAGACGGACTAATTAGTTTTTTTTTTGTCCGAAGGGATTGCATGTGGGTGAGATGAGAACAATATTGGGGATATGTGGAGTTACGCGAATGGATAAAATAAAAAATGAGTACATAAGAGGAAGTCTAAATGTGGCGTCTGTGACTGAAAAGTTGTGTTGTAATTGGCTTGGTATGAACATGTGATGCAGAGGGATGAAGAAAATGTCGTGAGGAAAGTTGCTAGTATGAATGTGGATGTGTATAAGAGTAGAGGAAGTCTGAAACTACTATTACTATAAATATGGTCATCATCATCATCATCATTTCAGCCGAAAGACGTCCACTGCTGGACATAGGCCTCCCCTAAGTGTCGCCACATTGACCGGTCCCGTGCGTCTCGCATCCAGCGGGTCCCCGCAACCTTTACCAGGTCATCGGCTTTATGACTGGCCTGTTGGTCTAGTGGTTAGTGACCCTAACTGCTATGCCGGAGGTCGTGGGTTCGATTCCCACCCAGGACAAATGTTTGTGTGATGAGCACGATCATTTGTTCTGTGTCTGGGTGTAATAATTTGTATGTATTTAGAAATATATAAGTATGTTTATCAGTTGTCTAGTACCCATAACACAAGCTCTGCTTAGCTTGGGACTAGATGGCGTTGTGTGATAGTTGTGGAATATTATATTATTATCGGTCCATAAATATGGTGCTAACTAAATATTATACTTTTTGAATGGCTAGTGGAATTGTCTTAACAAAATTATAATTAAACCATAATAGGTACTTTAAGTAATTAATACATAGTTCACTACTTATCATCAGACAGAGGTTGTGCTGAGATATGCGGGGTCACTAGAATCACGTGTATGTGTGATTCAACTACGAGATTAAATAAAACGGGAATTCCCATAAACATGAACGAATTAACATGAAAAATTTTTAAAAATTATATCTACTTATAAAGGGCAAAGTTGATTGACTGAGGATCAACGCACAGGCCAAACCCAAAGGGTTAGAAACTTCAAATTTCGCACACGTATTCCTCTTATGACATAGGTAGACTAAGAAAGGATTTTTCAAAATTCCACTTCCAAAGGGGTGAAACAGGGGTTGAAAGTTTGGATGGAAAATCGTATTTTTTATATTTCCGACATCCACGCGAATGAAGCCGCGGGAATCAGCTAGTTACCTACGTATTAAAGATAATTAATTGTTCTCACAAAAAAACGCCATATTCAAAACTCCAGATATGAATTTTTGTGATAGAGCTGTTGCGAGCATACAAAATTGAGTTGGTGACTGTAGATACATGAGGATAATGATTTTAGCGGCATAAACTAGCAAACCACCCTCCGCTATATTTGCACAGCTCAGAATTTTACTTGAGTAAACCCTTCAACTTTACCGTGTATACTTGCCGTATGTAGTACCTAGTTGTCACCAGTTTGATTATTATCAGAGTAAAGAGCACCTTACCTTCATTGTGACATCTGAGGAAGGCTTCCTGCCAAGTTAAGTAGGTCTTGTGCAGCTTGAGCCAGCCTCCGACTTTTTCGTTGAATACGTAGTCTGTATCACAGCGTACATCTGGTTTATAAAGATATTTAGCTATAGCTATAATATATACAAGGTTAAAACAACTTTATAATAAAAAAATAAACCGACAAAACCTGAAAATGGCAAGGGACAAATAAAAAAAAAGTTTTTAGACCAATCTCCTAAATTAATGTAAGTAAATTTTAAGGACGCGCCAAATACAAATTAGTTACGTATAATGCTGGTAGCTTGATTGCTCTTCCTTGAATATTTTTTTTTATTTATTTGACGCGATAAATTACAAACAATTAATTTAGGAGCGTAAAAATTTTCAGATTTCATAAAAAAAAATACGCTTTAAATTGAGAACCTCTTTCTTTTTTCCTTCGGTTAAAAAAAGGAAAGAACCCCCAATCTGGCGCACGTCTTGTAGTTTAAATTCTATTAAAAATTAGTTTGAGGCAGGCCCAAGAACCGCTGGCGTGACAATTTGGAATCGTTCTTGACTGATTGACCAGAGAAGGCAAAACACTGGGAGAGTTGGAAATTAATGGCTCCCCCATAATTTCCAACTCTCCCAGTGTTTTGTCTTTCCCCAGCAGTAGACCAGAATAGGCTAATTAAAAATATCAAAAGATATATTGGAGTAAAGAAAAAGATATACTTGATAATTTTATGTAAAAATAAATAAGGTACTTACACGCGATTGTTAATAAGAACGATAAACCAGCAAAACACATTATCTTTAACATTTTTATGGACTGTATCGTGTCACTGCCAAAGTAATAATTAAGTTACAAAAATACTTGTGTCGGAGCTGTCCTACTCTTCCCTTGCGATAACAGATTTTCGTACGTATCTACTATTCCAATAAAAAAGTCTAAACACAACGCATGAGGGCGATTCCCGGGTCGGGCCAAGTGGTATTGGGTTTTTCCGTCAGGAATTTCGCAATTATAGCCGTGAATACTGGGTTTCTGCGCGGATGATGGCAATAGGCTCGCTCCCTGTAACATGGGACTTAACCTTAAGTGACAGTAGTTTTTAGGTGGCAGTGAGTTACTCAAAAGAGGGACTTAAGACAGAAAAATACGACTAACTTTTACCAATTTCATAAATTTAATCGTCATCCTGTGGTTTATCTTTTTCCTAGATAATGTACGAAGGCATGGTGGAAGATATCAACATGCTGCTGAACACCGGCGACATACCCAACCTGTACGGCATGGATGAGAAGGTGGAGATTCTGGACAAGATGCAGACAGCTGTGCGGGATTCGGTGAGAGGAACTTGGTTATTAACTGATTATAACTGCGATATGACAGCAGCGGTGACCCAGTGGCCGGCCCCGACTTACGAACAGTAGGTTGTGGGTTCGAACATAGTCAGGCGCATTACTTTGTGTAACTTATTTCATAACCACTACTCTCAAAACGGTGAAGGAAAACATCGTGAGGAAACCGGCATGTCTTAGAACCAAAAAATTCGAAGACATGTGACATCTACCAATCCGCACTGGGCCCGCGTGGTAGACTATAGCCCATTCCCTCTCAGAAAGAGGAGGCCTGTGTCCCAGCAGTGGGAACATTAATAGGCTGTTGATGAACTGCGTTGTATTTATAACGAGACGCCGAGAGCGGACGTTATACAAGTACCAGCATATGCTGAGTTGGTTACCCTTTCGTTATGGGCATGCTCAGCGCAGTTGAGCTGTTTAATTAATTGTTAAGCTGTTTGTTGTTATTTGTTTATGTATGTGCTGCTCTTTTGTGTTGCTGCTGTCCATTAGCGAATAAATAGTTATTCTATTCTATTCTACCGACATGCAATAACCGAACTTAAACTCAACGCATTTATTTCAATTAGACCATTACAGGCACTTTTGAATGTCAGAGAAATAAATAAAATGAAGCTACAGTCACAGTCACAAGGCATAATAACTTGTGAAAGTACGTACTGTAGTTGCCCATTTCTTAGCACAGATCTCTATGGAGCAGAACGGGCTAGAAACTCCATGATTACCTTGTTTAGTGAGGTCATGTGCGTAGTAGATCAAATGGAACTGGTCTGGGCACATCTGTTGCATGCTGGAGAAGCTATGGACTAAAGTAACCACACAAAGGGTCCCAATCGGCAACGCGGCAGGCACTGAAGAAAATGACGACTCTTTTCGCAGGGATTGATGAACAATAGCACTGGATAAGGCTATGAGGAAAGGGAGGCCTTTGTGGTGCAGTGGGATTCAACAAACTAATAATAGAATTAACTAGTAAATGTGTCACAGGGCAAGAAAATCGAGACGACCCCTCTAGCCATGTTCGGGTTCTACGTGGAGCGGGTGAAGGCTAACCTTCGCATCGTGCTGGCCATGTCACCCATCGGAGACTCGTTCCGCAACCGGCTGCGTATGTTCCCCTCGCTCATCAACTGCGCTACTATCGACTGGTAAGACCTTACTTATACTGACCCGAATATCTGACTACTAGTCTTACCAAGGAGTATCGTATTGTAACCAGTACTGAGTGGGTTGTGAAGGTCAGATATATTTCCCGTCGGAGCCGCGGATTTTAGTACTAGATGACGTGGCCTCGGCGCAAGGGCAAAGAAGGAACATGGTTTCGGTTTTTAGTCAGTAGAAGTCTGACACTCCCCTTCGCTCTGCCCAAGAGCGGGGGGGTCATTTGATGATTTTCCCCCACCAAAAAAAAAAAAAAAAGGTAGGCAGTCGCTCCATGTAAAATACTGGTATCCAGCTTCATCCGGCAAGACTTACATAGTTGGGATAAGGCTAGGCAGGTCAGCTCAGCATAATATAGCACTCGGATGCCGAACATAGTCTTCACCCAAACTGCGCCGCAATACGCAGTCCTCCGTTCTCTGTATTAACTCTATCCCACTCATTATTTAAAAGTTATCGTTCCAATTTAACTGGGAGGTGTCCCACTATCTGCGACTACCAAAATCAGACCAACCAGGCCAAGCAGTAGTCAGGGCTTGAACAAATTTTCATAAAGACAATAGGGATGTTTCCTGACGAAAAAAACAAGATTCTGTTTAGTCAGTCTGCTAGATTATCGAATAATATCGGATTCGTGTTTTTTGTCAAAGGAGAATGCCAGCGGCACTATGGGCAAATGTACTCAATTCAACATTTTTGTGTCTTCATCAAATCATCTTTAAAATACTGGATGGCATGTATAAATACTACTTCAGAAGATTGAACACAATAGACAATGGCATTTTCGAGATATTTACAAAAATGAAATGAATATTTTTAGGTTATGCTCAACCAAAAATTAGTTGAAAAAAACTATTTGAAAGGGTCTGAATGGGATTACGAGTGAGCTTTGTGTCTTTAAAGCATATTTTTGTAAAATCTGTTACGGTTTAGCTATTTCAGGTGGCCCGTGTCTGGTGACCACCTGTGACTAACTCACCAAGTCTAACTGATTTAGATTTTGAGCATTTTAAAATAATATTCTCGCGTTTCATGAAATTGCAAAGCATGGAAGAAATCATTACTAAGATAATCAATCGCTCAGTGTTATTTGTAGATACTATTCAAATCTTAAGGTAGTGGAAATCATGAAATTGTCTTTGTAAGTAGGGTGGGAAAGGGAAAACACATAATACTAAATACAATAAATGAAAGAATGATTATTTCTGGACTTTATTTTATTCATCTAAAAATAGTGTATCCAAAAATGGAGCTGGAACACTAACATTGTTATAACGTCCCCAGCTTAAATAGGTACCATACTATGCACATTACATGCACACAGCAACCTTCAGTTCTTCTCCGTCCCAAAAGTTGTTATTCAAATGGATATTGCAGATCTGGGCACTCTAAGGAACATAATTATATTTTGTGGCGCCGCGCTGTATCAATAATCCTTTAACTATTGATGATACCAATAGACGCTCATTATTGTTGCGTTTGGTGTGGCAGCAACACGTTTATATGATCTTGAATTAACCTTATTAACAATCCATAATACTGGTCGACCAGGGTTCTGGCAGGAGGGGTGGCATTGGAATGTTAAAATCTTGTTCAATATGTGTCTGAGATCGGTTTTGGGTAGCAGAATCTTCCACTCAGTCAGCATCGTGAGTTTGTCTGGTTGCAGTTATCCAGCATGTTCGGCAAACGCTTTCCAGACGTGACGCCTGTAGATCAATACAATATATATAAGTAATATACTTGTTTATAATTTGACCAGCCTATATATGTACAATCACTAGTAAGATAACAGTAAACAGTGTGGACTAGTGTAGTACGCAAGGGAATTCGTAGCTGATAGGCTAGAAAAACAAGCTAACATCCTCAATCGTATGTGTATAAAAAAATATTATATATTACCTGATGAGATAGTACCGATCGCAGTAAATAATTAATTATTTGTGGGCAGTCTAATGGCACTCGGTGAGTTCTTGATCTCAGTACGGAAACCCCACAGCCGTAGCAGACGGCCGTTTGTCCTACTGCAGGTGTCAACTGTCCCTGGGATGCGAGTGTATTTTGCAACAGTGTAACACACTCTTGACACAATGTGCCTTCGGTTGACAGCTGAAAAAAAACATATTTAAATAATTATATTTCTGTACAACTAATCTTAAATGATAGGTACCTACTACATACAATTAATATCCTCGAATACACACTGATTAAAATAAACCATCTTAGTTAATAAGTTGGTTATTAACAACACATCAGTATGAGGTTCCTACCTATATAAGTTATATTAAAATCCGGTAACTCAACTGGTGAGGTGAGAAACTAGCACACACATGGATTTTACTTTTGCCCTCTAAGATTTGTTATTTGGTACATATAAACATAAAAATACAGTTCCTAAATAAAAAACACCATTCTACGTTAAAAGACAATGTTTACTCTTACCGGTTTTGGTGAGATCCAGACTCGTAAAATGTTCATGATGTTATTCGGGATCTCCGACAACATACGTCTGTGCATAAGTTGCGTTAATCTCAAAGAGCAGTTGAGACATCGCACCACAGTTGCACTCGCCATGATCACAACACAAAAAGTCCTGTATTTAGTTATAAACAACACACCCGGTGCAGCGGCGGCGTTAGAAGTATGTTTATTGTCAATGGGTTGGCAGCATTAACGGAGTAACTAAAAGGTTCGACTCGAAGCACAATGTAACAAAACCAGCAAAAATAACATACCGTCATACTGTATTGTAAAAATATGACAAACGCACAATAAATGTTAATGTACCCGCACTACGAGTAACATAATCCCTAGTATTGACAGGTGATAGTAAAAATGGCGTACTATGACGTCGGAAATATAAAAGTACTCATTTATTGTTTGAAAAACCATCCCATTGTAAATAATCGTTAATACTTATTTAAAAAATGTATTTGTATTTTAGATATTTAATGCCGTTTTAGGTTTTGATACACAAGTCTTTTATCAAGAGTACTGTACGCGGGCATTCTCCTTTATAAAAATTTAATAAAATAAAATGTGTGGAATGGGGCTTATGACGTCACTGCGTGGTAAAAAATGTACCAAGCTGTGACGTCACACAACTTTTTGAAGCAATGTATCATCTTCATTTTTTATTTATGTGAAAAAAGAAAAAATAGGTATACAATATTTTTTGGAAATCTATCTGACGGAATAATTAGATTTTTGTCAACTACCCTCGTGTGTGTAGGTTCACGGCGTGGCCACCAGAGGCGCTGGAGCGCGTGGCGCACATGTTCATCTTCAAGATGCAGGACGTGGAGGATGAGCTGCGTCTGGCCTGCGTTGACATGTGTCAGCTGTTCCACATGACTGTGGTGCAGCTCAGTGATAGGTAAAACATCTTGTTATTTTTTTTTTATTTTTTTTTTAAAAAAACGTTGCCCCACACTAGGAATTTCTCCTGTATCGTGGGTGCGTTTACAAACATTGAAACTCACATACACAAACACACCCAGACCCGAAACAACTATCTGTACGCCATACAAATATTTGTTCCGTGCAGGGATCGAACCCGCGACACGCAGCGCAGCAGTCCAATCGCTCAGCCACTGCGCCAACCGTGCCGTATTTATTTGAAAACACTGAAAACACTGAAATTTTGGTGATGCTATTCTATGACGAATCATGTAAATTCACAACCATATTTTAAGACCTTTATGTACCATGTTTTTACACAAATAAAATTATTCTTATTCTTGGCTCGTGGCGGAAATCGAAACTAATAATATCAATCTTGTTTTTACAAATCAACAAATAATATTAACAAATTAATGTCTCAACAAATACCTGTAGATTTCATTCGAGCGGCAAAAGATTTTTCATCCCTTCAATTCGAAAAGTGTCGTTTTGTTCCTCTTTAAGTGCGAGCAAAGTAGCTCTTTTCTCCATTAGACTTTTTAGCGGGCAGTAATGAGATTTGAATTTAGAACATGAATCGTTCATTGAAATCGAACGCAAATTGTATTTTACTGGCTGTAAGTGTTGGCTGTACGGTGCGAGGAGGTGCGGTAACTAAAAAAAAAAAAAAATTGTGATGCCTGGCCGACTTTGCTTTCATGAAAAAGCTTTCTACTCTAAATGCGCATAGTTCAGTTTATATTGATTTACAGCGCTTAAATTCTCAATTCTCACGAATTTCTACAAATTCATGGTTTTGTTTTGAAAAATGAATTCTTCAAGTGACAGTGAAAGTATAGATATAACTCCTGAAAGTATGTGAACTGCAAAATCGCGGGAGAAATATATGAAAGCCTATGGTAATTTTATTGAATGGAGAAATGCAAGAGGCGCCAAGAATTTTTCAGAATCTGCGTTTCTGGCCTACTTCCATTATATAGCCAAAACTAAACAACCTTCTACTCTTTAGAGTACAAAGTTGTTTAGTAACGTGTTTCCTTAATAACGACGTAAAACTGGACACATATTCGTAATTAATAGCGTATCTGAAGACGAAGAGGATGTCTGATGGATTTAAACGTGTCGTTACTATGTTTTATTAAAAAATAATATTACAATAATATAATATGAGATGAGGCGCCTTTTATTTTCTCATAGAGAGTGATGAAAAGTCGAGTGTATCACTCGGGTGCAAAATATATTTTGGGCTCGGGCGACGTACTTTGAATCCCTCGCTACGTTCAGGATTCTACTAAAGAATCCCTCACTACGTTCGGGATTCTACTCTAGAATCCCTCACTTCGCTCTGGATTCAAAAAAGCGCCCTCGCCGTAAAAATATTATTTTGCTCCCTTATGATACAATCTACTATTTCATCCCTTCAATTCGAAAAGTGTCGTTTTGTTCCTCTATAAGTGCGAGCAAAGTAGCTCTTTTCTCCATTAGACTTTTTAGCGGGCAGTAATGAGATTTGAATTTAGAACATGAATCGTTCATTGAAATCGAACGCAAATTGTATTGTGTTGGCTGTAAGTGTTGGCTGTACGGTGCGAGGAGACGCGGTAACTAAATTTAAAAAAAAACAAAAGCGCGCGATTTAGTTCCCTGTTCTAATAATCGGTACGGACTTTATTGTATTTTGTGCAAAAAAAAATGAGCTGAGTTCTGAAAGTGATAGTGCATTAACTCCTGAAACAATAAAAATAGAAGCTAATAACGTCATACAAAACTTAATCCCTACGAAATTCCGGGAGAAATATTTAAAGGCATACGACAATTTCTTAATAAGGAGTAGAAGGTTGTTTAGTAACGTGTTGTCTTAATAAGGACGTAAAACTGGACACATATTCGTAATTAATATGTCTGATGGATTTAAACGTGTCGTCACTCTATTTTTATTAAATAATAATTTTACAATAAAATATGAGGCGCCTTTTATTTTCTCATAGAGGGTGATGAAAAGTCGAGTGTATCACTCGGGTGCAAAATATATTTTGGGCTCGGGCGACGTACTTTGAATCCCTCGCTACGTTCAGGATTCTACTAAAGAATCCCTCACTACGTTCGGGATTCTACTCTAGAATCCCTCACTTCGCTCTGGATTCAAAAAAGCGCCCTCGCCGTAAAAATATTATTTTGCTCCCTTATGATACAATCTACTATTTTCATCCCTTCAATTCGAAAAGTGTCGTTTTGTTCCTCTATAAGTGCGAGCAAAGTAGCTCTTTTCTCCATTAGACTTTTTAGCGGGCAGTAATGAGATTTGAATTTAGAACATGAATCGTTCATTGAAATCGAACGCAAATTGTATTGTGTTGGCTGTAAGTGTTGGCTGTACGGTGCGAGGAGACGCGGTAACTAAATTTAAAAAAAAACAAAAGCGCGCGATTTAGTTCCCTGTTCTAATAATCGGTACGGACTTTATTGTATTTTGTGCAAAAAAAAATGAGCTGAGTTCTGAAAGTGATAGTGCATTAACTCCTGAAACAATAAAAATAGAAGCTAATAACGTCATACAAAACTTAATCCCTACGAAATTCCGGGAGAAATATTTAAAGGCATACGACAATTTCTTAATAAGGAGTAGAAGGTTGTTTAGTAACGTGTTGTCTTAATAAGGACGTAAAACTGGACACATATTCGTAATTAATATGTCTGATGGATTTAAACGTGTCGTCACTCTATTTTTATTAAATAATAATTTTACAATAAAATATGAGGCGCCTTTTATTTTCTCATAGAGGGTGATGAAAAGTCGAGTGTATCACTCGGGTGCAAAATATATTTTGGGCTCGGGCGACGTACTTTGAATCCCTCGCTACGTTCAGGATTCTACTAAAGAATCCCTCACTACGTTCGGGATTCTACTCTAGAATCCCTCACTTCGCTCTGGATTCAAAAAAGCGCCCTCGCCGTAAAAATATTATTTTGCTCCCTTATGATACAATCTACTATTTCATCCCTTCAATTCGAAAAGTGTCGTTTTGTTCCTCTATAAGTGCGAGCAAAGTAGCTCTTTTCTCCATTAGACTTTTTAGCGGGTAGTAATGAGATTTGAATTTAGAACATGAATCGTTCATTGAAATCGAACGCAAATTGTATTTTACTGGCTGTAAGTGTTGGCTGTACGGTGCGAGGAGGCGCGGTAACTAAAAAAAAAAAAAATTGTGATGCCTGGCCGCTAGGTATATTGAGTTCTGTGTGCCTGGCCGACTTTGCTTTCATGAAAAAGCTTTCTACTCTAAATGCGCATAGTTCAGTTTATATTGATTTACAGCGCTTAAATTCTCACGGATTTCTAGAAATTCATGGTTTTGTTTTGAAAAATGAATTCTTCAAGTGACAGTGAAAGTATAGAATTAACTCCTGAAAGTATGTGAACTGACCTGCAAAATCGCGGGAGAAATATATGAAAGCCTATGGTAATTTTATTGAATGGAGAAATGCAAGAGGCGCCAAGAATTTTTCAGAATCTGCGTTTCTGGCCTACTTCCATTATATAGGTAGGTAGCCAAAACTAAACAACCTTCTACTCTTTAGAGTAGAAAGTTGTTTAGTAACGTGTTTCCTTAATAACGACGTAAAACTGGACACATATTCGTAATTAATAGCGTATCTGAAGACGAAGAGGATGTCTGATGGATTTCACCGTGTAGTTACTATGTTTTATTAAAAAATAATATTACAATATAATATGAGATGAGGCGCCTTTTATTTTCTCATAGAGAGTGATGAAAAGTCGAGTGTATCACTTGGGCGTAAAATATATTTTTAGCTCTGGCGACGTAGTTTGAATCCCTCGCTACGTTCAGGATTCTACTAAAGAATCCCTCACTACGTTCGGGATTCTACTCTAGAATCCCTCACTTCGCTCTGGATTCAAAAAAGCGCCCTCGCCGTAAAAATATTATTTTGCTCCCTTATGATACAATCTACTATTGTAGCACTGTCCACACATCTACATACGGTATTTGAATCCAGTTTACAGTTAAATACCAAGTTTTATGAACAAAATGTCATACCAATCACCCTATAATTCAAACTTTACCCGATTTGATTTTTAGTAACATTGTTTACTGTTTCATTTTCAAGATTCTCCAGTTATATCCTTCATGTTTATATACAGGTTCTACAAAGAACAGAAGAGAATGGTGTACGTGACACCAACGAGTTACCTGGAGCTGATCAAAGCTTTCATGTCCCTGTATGCCATGAAAGTTAATCAGATCACCAATGCGAGAATCAGGTAACTTTACTGAATACGTACAAGATGAGAACGGACCTTTCATGAGGCCATCAACCAAACATTCTGTACACCAGGGTCGTGGCGCTTTCGGGACCGGGACCGCGGGATTCCACCTATAAATACAATATTATGTAAAATAAATAACTACAAAATAATGCATACTCATTTAGGTATTTACTTTTGCTTACCTACGTTAGTCCGTGACTCGGAAAGCACGTTAACCCATTGGCTCCGAGCTGTCATTTAAAGTTTTATGACAGTCGACAGTAGTCACTAACCCGAAAGTCGGACAACTAATCTTACCAAAGGGTATCATCATATTACAATGGCTTCATGTACAAAACTTAAGCTAAATCCAGTAAGACTTGGAAGCCGACCCCAAAATAGTTGGGAAGGCTAAACAGATGATGACTCATATAAGGATTCACCAAAGATGTAAAACTTGATCCTCTCCAGATACGAGACAGGTCTAGAACAGCTGGACTTCGCTGCAGGCCAGGTGGCTGTCATGCAGCAGAACTTGAGGGATCTGCAGCCTCAGCTCGTGGAGACCTCGGATAAGACCGAGAAACTCATGATCAAGATCGAACAGGATACTGTTGTCGTTGAGAAGCAGAAAGAGGTAATTAGGCTTCGCTGATAGTAAACTAATATTGTCTTCTACCTTTTTTTTTTAGTCTTCTATATAAAAAAAAAGAGAAGTCCTGACTGACTGAAATTTTGCACAGAGGTTCCCTTTATAATGTTGACAAGGAATAAGGAAGGATTTTTCGAAATTCAACCCCTAAGGGAGCTAAATAGGGGATGAAAGTTTGTATGGAAAATCGTCATTTTCACGCGGGCGAAGCCGCTGGCAAAAGCTAGGCCTAAATATTTCGATATATTACTGGCTTCCAAGCTTTGTGGCTCCTGTAATATACGGAAGGTAAACACAAAAGAGTGGAGTCCTTGTAAAAAATAACAACTTTTACAATGGGACAATCTCTGAATTAGAAATAGGTAACCCTCCTTTTGGGCTTCGCCGGAGTCGGATAAAAAGAACAGTTGCTCCATTTATTTGTCACTTGACAAATTCTATTTCTGAATTGGACGTTTTAATATGAGTACTTGAAAGAGATATCCGAACTTAAGAAGCGAAAACTCTAATTTTCGCATACATTGCATGAAAATCAAACTCTTTGGCCGGCTCAAACCGATTCCTCGTCGATAACTTTCACCACTACTTAAAATTCACAATATATCAACACCTCCAACACCCCTACAGATAGTAGGCGCCGACGAGGCTCTCGCCAACGAAGCGGCTGCAGCAGCTCAAGCGATCAAAGACGACTGCGAGTCGGACTTAGCTGAAGCGGTGCCGGCGCTTGAAGCAGCGCTGAACGCGCTGAATACCCTGAAGCCGGCTGACATCACACTGGTCAAGTCTATGAAGAACCCACCGGCTGGAGTCAAGCTGGTCATGGAGGCTGTGTGTGTCATGAAAGGGATCAAGGGGGATCGCAAGATGGATCCTAATGGTTTGATTTTGTTTATTTGTCGTGTTGATTATTTCCGTAGTTATCTAATTAAATTACTTTGGGCCAAAACTCTGCCACATCGATGGCGTTGATATTGGTTTCGGACAACCCCTTTAACCGTTCTTCAGTAAAATTTTAATTTTATGCCCTAAAATAAATGCACACCCAAAATAAGCAAGCTTTCCTAAAATAAATAAAATATTACTTTTTAAAGTTGAGAAATTTTCTTGAATATATTTCCAGGCAAACCGTTCGAGGACTACTGGGGTCCATCGCAGAAGATGCTGGGCGACATGAAGTTCCTAGAGAGCCTAAAGAACTATGACAAGGATAACATACCCCCAGCCTACATCAAGAAGATTAGAGATAAGTAAGTGCTAATCTTCTTATAAAGAATCCGAATGAACTCTATCGACCGATTGAAATTTAATAGTTTAGGTAACATTACAATCTTACATTTATATCACTATAGCTGTTGACAGCGGCTTCACCCGCTGTAACTCGAAATTATCCCACGGGAAGATAAAATCGGGATAAAAACTATCCTATGTATTAATACAGGTTATAAACAATCTGTGTACCAAATTTTATCCAAATCCGTTCAGTGTTTTTGCGTGAAGAAGTAACAAATATACACACTCAAACTTTCGCCTTTATAATATTAGTGTGATTATTTTTATATTTCTACCTTAGTTGCTTATTGAGTTAATTAAACGTATCCCCTCTGCAGAATATACTCCACCTCCTGTACTGTACATCGTGCACAACCACTTGCACTTTTCAGAGTTTAATAAAAGCACATGTTAGAGCTGTGCCGGTGGCTACACACTGGTCTGGTAGAGTTTGAGTTCATCGACACGTAAAAAGTAGAAATTGAACATTTATATGCATTATCCGAGCGATGTTTAGGCATCGTTCACACCAAACGCATTTTCCGCCGCTGACTGTGAGCACGCGTTACGCAGTTTATCGCTTTTCAATATATATTTAACTTCATTTTCACCGAACCGACTATACGCTATAACGTAGATCCATAGAGACAGTGAGCATAATATTCACAGTCGGCGGCGGACAATACATTTACGTTACGTTGGTGTGAATGAACGATGCCTTAGGGTGACTTGTATATCCAATAGCACTCATATCCTCGTCTCGTAACAGGTTCATCCCCGACCGCGAGTTCGACCCGGCAGTGATCGCGAAGGTATCGTCTGCGTGCGAGGGACTGTGTCGCTGGGTGCGGGCCATGGATGTCTACGACAGGGTCATCAAGGTGAGCAACACTTCTCACTTAAAGACCTCACAGACCACACCACAACTGTCAACTGGTCGTAAACTTGTCCGTAGTAGATCCGATTTACGCGGGCCTGTGGACGGGGAGTAATAAATGATTCTGGAATTGACTAGCTCGCCGTCCGTCCGACTTACGGCGACAGCGCGTGTTGCACGCGCGTCTCTAAGTGATGTCAGCAAATGCAAGGGCCGACGGCCCAACACCTTGTTGTGTTGGGTTGTGGGCTGTTCGAAAGAGATACCGTGGCCTTGGAACACAAAGGACTAACGAACATGGGTGGGTATTCGTCAGTAAAGACAAGACTGACACTTCACTCCCTTCCACTCCGCCCAGAGCGGGCGCGGGGGGTCATTTGATAATTCTCACCCGCAAAAGTGGATCCAACTTAGAAGAAAAATTGGCCGCAAATGTTTTTAGACTGGCAACAATGCTTGTTTTTATAACGATGTATTGAAACTGGTTTGTTTGGTTAACAGGTGGTAGCTCCCAAGAAAGCCGCGTTGTTCGAGGCGGAGTCAGAGCTACAGGCGCAGATGAACACGCTCAACGCCAAGAGAGCGCAGTTGCAGGGAGTACTCGACAAGTTACAGGTACGCATTACTTCATAATCTTCATACATACATAAACTCACACCTGTTTTCCATAGGGGTAGGCAGAAACCGACGGATGGCCGATGGGGCCGAAGAGTTCTGGAATGGCGACCGCGAACCGGAAGACGTTGCGTTGCGCGGCCTCCCACTAGGTGGACCTCAGACCTGGTCAAGGTTGCAGGAACCCGCTGGATGAGAGACGCACGGGACCGCGAGATGTGGCGACGCCTGGGGGAGGCCTATGTTCAGCAGTGAACGTCTTTTGGCTGAAAAGATGATGATGATGACGCAGAAACCACAGAACGCCATCCAGCTACGATCCTTACATCATATTCAATGGCAGCGTTTTGCCTCCCACTGCCGAGTATAGGCCTCTTCCCTTTCTTGTCATGCTTCCCTGGTATGCGCGAGTCTCAACCAGGGCATACCTGAAATCTTCTTTGTGATGTCTTGATATGGGCCACAACCCAGTTGATAAATCTGCTAAGCGCCCTGATTGCTCAGGAACCGGATCAAGATCTGTTTAAGAGAAGTAATTACGCTATGCTTGATCATTACATACAATTTGACTATACAAATGTTGACTTGCTGACGCGTTAGTGCAAACTGTAATTGCAGCAAGTATCCATATAAATAAATAAATGCTATAATTCACCTCAAAGGCTATATTTCACCTCACATACTGTCACCTCCACGTTAAGCCAAGTGTCTTGCCCACTTCCATTTCATAATAATAATTTATGTTTGTAGACACTCAACGACGAGTTCGCAGAGATGACTCGTAAGAAGAAAGGTCTAGAGGATGAGATAGATCTATGTTCGACCAAGTTAGCTCGAGCCGAGCAGCTCATCGGTGGTCTGGGCGGGGAGAAGGCTAGGTGGACCGAACTGGCGCTGCAACTGCTCAACCTACTGGGGAATATTATTGGTAAGAGCTCTGAATATATATCAGTTCTGGATGTTAAGGGTATGACCGAAATCAAGCCGCGATGATAGGACCGAATTTGAACCATCAAAATTACCCTGTTTGTAAATAGCGTTTAGAGGACTTCTTCGGTAAAATTGGCGTTCGTTTTGGCCTATGGAACGCTTGTGAATAGTTATGCTGGTTCGATCCTTAGGCCCAAACTCCAGTAAAGCGGAGACGAGCGGAGCAGAGAGGAGTTATGCAAGATTCAACTAATCACAGGAGAGACGAGAAACAGTATGGATTTCAACCAATCAATATGATCGGTAGGTTTCCGCACGTCTTTCCGTCTCCTGTTGTGAAGTCCGGGCCATTCATTCTTCTTTTGCTTCTTCGAAGTTCATACGCCAGTTGAGAGCACTACATATCTGACTTTTCTGAAGAACGTCATCAACAAACTGATTGGTTTGTAAATATCTTCTTTTAAAACTATGAAACGATGTCCAAATTCGCAGGTGACGTGCTTCTGTCCGCCGGTTGTATCGCCTACCTGGGCCCCTACACGGTCAACTACCGCCGGGAGATCATACAAGTATGGAACAAGCGGGCCAGGGAATTGGGTGAGAGTCATGCGTTCTTGTACATTTTAAACTAGTCTCATATCTGCCGAAAGACATGCACTACTAGGTATCGACTCAAGTGTCGTCACAATAACCGTTCCTGTGCCTCGCTTCTCTTAGGATCCAAAGGGTTCCCGTGTACTTCACAAGATCATCGACTGCTGCTACTTAAGCAGTCACTGATCTTCGAGCTGATCTTGGTTCTCTTGCTGATCTCTTTGTTATTTTGTAACTAGCTTTTGCCAGCGGCTTCGCCCGCGTGAAAATGACGATTTTCCATACAAACTTTCATCCCCTATTTAAATCCCTTAGGGGTTGAATTTCGAAAAATCCTTCCTTATTCCTCGTCTACATTATAAAGGGAACCTCTGTGCAAAATTTCAGCTTTCTAGGTCCAAGGATTTGGGCTGGGCGTTGATGAGTCAGTCAGTCAGTCAGGACGTCAGTCAGGACTTCTCTTTTGATTTATATAGATGACGCTATCTCACCATTTTTCGCTTGTATTGTAACAGTTGAGGTTCACTTGTTTCTGTTCACAATCGAATCTTGGATTGTTACATCACAGGCAGATGATCTGGCGAAGTGGCATCTTAATTCGATTGCAAAAGGAAATAAGGGCCGTGAGATAACGCAGCCGGCGAGTATTTTGGGTGTGACCAAGGCAAAAGCCGTGTTCATAACTAGTTCGTACATCCCTTATAGACTACTGGCCCGTGTTGAAAAAATTATGGGTCATGTGAACCACCAGGTGACCTATCTAGAACGATATAAGAGCATAAATTAATAAGATTCAGCACTATGCCGTCACTTGTAAGCTGTCCAACCGAGTGCAGGTGAGAATTCAAAAGTACGGTAGAGTGGGTACATTTTGGTCATATATTTTTGTACGGCATTCTTACCATCGATAGATCCATGAAAAATAATAAGAAAACGCGTAGTGCCGTAAAAAAATGGTGCGCCACAAAGTCGGAATTTATTTTTTATTTTCCGACAATTTCCAGAGTAAATTTGGTCATTTGATTTTGTACGGCATCAGTTTCATACTATTTCAATATTTTCAATACTGCTTCTAATCCATTATTCCGCAACGCCGTACAAAAATCATGCGACAAGGGGAAATAATCGAGGGTTGTAACCCCCTCTCTTTCCGTGGTCCAGGGGATGCTGAATCTTATTATTTTATGCTCTTATATCGTTCTAGATAGGTCACCTGGTGGTTCACAAGACCCATAATTTTTTCAACACGGGCCAGTAGTCTATTAGAGTTCGATCAAGTAAGTAGGCCCATGGGCGGCCCGAACCGGTTCTGTGTTAGATCAATTTAGTTCTATAATCCTTTATTTGTCCAGACATCCCATGCTCGGAGTCGTTCTCGCTGACCACGACCCTGGGCGAGCCGGTAGTGATCCGCGTGTGGAACATCGCGGGGCTGCCCGTGGACTCCTACTCCATCGAGAACGGCATCATCGTGGAGAAGTCGCGGAGATGGGCGCTCATGATCGACCCGCAAGGTTAGTGTGAATGCAGATATTCGGTGTTCAGTGATCTGCCATAGTTATCTTGCCATCATTTTATTACAACAGCCGTCATCATAATTATGGCTATCTTCTTTTCAACAGTTTACATATATCTAGATCAGCTAATTTTTGTCCTGTATTCTGGGTGCATTTAAACTCGCATACACGAACAGCCAGACCCGCAACAACTAACGACCTGTATGCGAGAATCGACCTTTATTCTAACCGACTAAAAACCCACTTTTCCTACTAATACCATCGGGTGTCGGGGGCCCGGGAGATACAAGTACACTCGCGCACACGCCCGACTGGTATCAGCCTGCCATTCATGCGGAGATCTATTTTTAACCCCCGACGCAAAAACGACGGGGTGTTATAAGTTTGACGTGTATGTGTATCTGTCTGTGGCATCGTAGCTCCCGAACGCATGATCCGATTTTGATTTAGTTTTTTGACGTGACAACGTCTTATAAATTGGTTTGCCGGGTGACACTTCAAGAAACTGCGTTACGCTCCGCTCACGTTATGCGCTCACAATGAGAGCGAGTGAGAGGCACGCGTCCCTTCCACTCGGGCATGGTTAGCCCGCCTAAGAGCGAGAGAGACAGACATAATCTTCCTACTATACGAATGAATATTCACATTAAAATTATTTTACCACTCAAAGTCGTTGTCACGTAAAACTTTCGCCCGTATACCGACTTTACAGGCAACCAATTTTTTTGTTTGAAAGGTGAATTAGTCGAGAGTGTTCTTAGCTATGTTTGAAAAACATCGATCCAAGATGGCCGCCGCCACAAAATGGCGGAGTACATATTTGTTCACAACTCCTATCAATATGGGTATCAAATGAAAGGGCTTGATTGGGAGAATACTATACAGATACTATAACAAAATTTAAATCCAAGATGGCCGCCATCACAAAATGGCGGATTACTTATTTTTTACAATAGGGGATCGGACAAAAAAAAACTAATTAGTCCGTCAGATAGATTTCCAAAAATTATTGGACACGTATTTTTTCTTTTTTCACGTAAACTTAAAATGAAGACGATACAGTGCTTCGAAAACTCGTGTGACGTCATATGATAGTACATTTTGACGACACAAGTGACGTTTCAAGCCCCACTCCAAGATCTTTGACGCGTTTTATCTTCGTCATTTTTTATTGATTTGATAAAACAAAAAACACGTATTCAATATTTTTCGATAATCTAACTTACGGACTAAACAGAATCATATTATTTTGACCCAGTCCGATCCCCTATTCCGTCAGTACGGGTATCAAATGAAAGGGCTTGATTGTAATGAATTGACTTGACAAGATGGCCGCCATCACAAAATGGCGTATTAGGTACATATTTTTCACAACACATCAATATGGGTATCAAATGCTTTCATTTGATTAGTAAAAGACTATACACTAAAACGAATTTCAAATCCAAGATGGCCGCCATCACAAAATGATGAATTACGTTTGTTTTTACAGCTTGTCTTTATAGTCATGAAATTAATGTTTGAGGAACTAACATTATTCAAAAGTAAGGCAACACTAAATCATGGTACATCAAATGTCATCGGCTGTCATCAACTTGTTATTTATCTTGATATCTTTTGCATTTTTTAATGTTTTTCAAATCTACGTCGACAAAACTTCGAAAAAACGTGTTAAATATGAGGAAAACAAATAGGAGTGGAGCTCGGGAAATTATTTCAAAGTATATCAGCGATGTTTGTTAGAACACCAAGCTGACCAAATTTTATCAAATTTGGATGATATTTATACTCGAACAGCAGCTATAACAGGTATGTAATCGTGTTATTGTTTGTTTTTTATCTACCAGAAGTCACAAATTTACTAAATATACGATTTTAAGACTAAAATAAGCATTGTTTACATTGCGCATTTATAGGTTAGATTGCAAATGTAAGTAGCTCATATTGTAGTGCGACGTTAACTTTTGATACTTTTGGGTAATCAAATTTACCGGTGATTTTAAATATGAATAAGTTTTAACATATTTGAAATAAAAACAGTGCTATGTATTTTCTGTTAGATATAACATCTTTTTTTAAATCTTTCTTTCAGGACAATCTGAGAGTACAGTGAGGCGTATTGCAGATGAAGGCAAACACAGATCAGGCCGTCCTAAGAAAGAAATGGATGACTTCAACATAAAATTTCGCTAAAACAGATCTGGATTTTAAATGTAGCCTAGAAGTCCTGCGTAAAATTTTGAAATCGATTGGATTTTCTTACAAGAAGATCAAAATAACAGAAAGGCTCTAATCGAACAACATATTGCAGCAAAACGGGCAAGAGAAAATGGGCATACAGTGGTACAAAAGTTAAAATATAACATTAATAAAAAATATGTACGAACATTTTTCTTTTATTTATTCATTTTTATTTCAATGAAGGTCGGAAGGAAAACGTGAGGAATTCTGGACTTATAATTATTATAAGTCTGAAATCGCTAACCCGTCTTGAGCATGCGTGGTGATCAGTGCTCGTGCCGTCTCTGTTGAGAAGAGGCCTTTGCCCAGCAGTGGGACAGTAATAGGCTGGTATTATCATTTATAATGAAGGTCGCATCTTTGTTTATGGTTTCTGTATTTTTTTAAAATAAGATAACAGATTTTAATTAAAACCAGGTTTGCTTCTAGTACAAAATAATGTGCTAGTATCAAAACCATTTTAGTCACACTATACAGGGTTGCTATGTGCACGAGTCTTCACGACCGCAGCACCCTCATTTATTTTCATGACTTTATAGACAGGCTGTACAACTCCCTCAATATGGGTAGCAAAAAATTAAAGGGATTGATTTGTAGAATAATGGTCACTATATTGAAAGTGAATGAGGAATCTATAGTAATGAAATTAAAACAAAAATGCTTGAAAATTGTTTTTTGACTTTTACTCCCTTTAAACTTGGTCAAACTTTGATATAAAGGGAGTAAAAGTGGAGAACCAATGTTTTATCTTTATTGAGTTGGGGGTTTTTTAAATTTTTAATATAATTACTTGTGCTTATTCAACCTTATTTTTCCTTTCCACTTAACCCAGAACAAGCCAACAAATGGATAAAGAACATGGAGCGAGACAACCAGCTGAAGGTTATCAAGCTCACAGACTCCAACTACGCGCGAGTCCTGGAGAACGCCATCCAGCTGGGACTGCCCGTCATGATGGAGAACATCCGCGAGCACCTGGACGCGCTACTGGAGCCTGTGCTGCTGAGGAACGTGTACAGGTGACTGTAGCAGACACATACATACATACAGCTGGGACTGCCCGTCATGATGGAGAACATCCGCGAGCACCTGGACGCGCTACTGGAGCCTGTGCTGCTGAGGAACGTGTACAGGTGACTGTAGCAGACACATACATACATACAGCTGGGACTGCCCGTCATGATGGAGAACATCCGCGAGCACCTGGACGCGCTACTGGAGCCTGTGCTGCTGAGGAACGTGTACAGGTGACTGTAGCAGACACATACATACATACAGCTGGGACTGTCCGTCATGATGGAGAACATCCGCGAGCACCTGGACGCGCTACTGGAGCCTGTGCTGCTGAGGAACGTGTACAGGTGACTGTAGCAGACACATACATACATACATACAGCTGGGACTGCCCGTCATGATGGAGAACATCCGCGAGCACCTGGACGCGCTACTGGAGCCTGTGCTGCTGAGGAACGTGTACAGGTGACAGTAGCAGACACATACATACATACAGCTGGGACTGCCCGTCATGATGGAGAACATCCGCGAGCACCTGGACGCGCTACTGGAGCCTGTGCTGCTGAGGAACGTGTACAGGTGACTGTAGCAGACACATACATACATACAGCTGGGACTGCCCGTCATGATGGAGAACATCCGCGAGCACCTGGACGCGCTACTGGAGCCTGTGCTGCTGAGGAACGTGTACAGGTGACTGTAGCAGACACATACATACATACAGCTGGGACTGCCCGTCATGATGGAGAACATCCGCGAGCACCTGGACGCGCTACTGGAGCCTGTGCTGCTGAGGAACGTGTACAGGTGACTGTAGCAGACACATACATACATACAGCTGGGACTGCCCGTCATGATGGAGATCATCCGCGAGCACCTGGACGCGCTACTGGAGCCTGTGCTGCTGAGGAACGTGTACAGGTGACTGTAGCAGACACATACATACATACAGCTGGGACTGTCCGTCATGATGGAGAACATCCGCGAGCACCTGGACGCGCTACTGGAGCCTGTGCTGCTGAGGAACGTGTACAGGTGACTGTAGCAGACACATACATACATACAGCTGGGACTGCCCGTCATGATGGAGAACATCCGCGAGCACCTGGACGCGCTACTGGAGCCTGTGCTGCTGAGGAACGTGTACAGGTGACTGTAGCAGACACATACATACATACAGCTGGGACTGCCCGTCATGATGGAGAACATCCGCGAGCACCTGGACGCGCTACTGGAGCCTGTGCTGCTGAGGAACGTGTACATGTGACTGTAGCAGACACATACATACATACAGCTGGGACTGCCCGTCATGATGGAGAACATCCGCGAGCACCTGGACGCGCTACTGGAGCCTGTGCTGCTGAGGAACGTGTACAGGTGACTGTAGCAGACACATACATACACACAGCTGGGACTGCCCGTCATGATGGAGAACATCCGCGAGCACCTGGACGCCTTCTTCCTCTGTGCCATGCCTCCCTATGCTAATAGAAACTAGGTCGTACCCATTGGCTTCTTAATATGCATTATTTTTATCTTTCTGCCTTACTCTTCCGATAATTGTAGTATCTTCTCCTTGATCCACCCACCCTTACCGCGATCAAGAACATACTTCCAAAAGTTTTCGTATTCCTAGGTCCGGTGGCGTGGACTGCTTGAGGTTTGGAGACAATATCTTGGAGTACAACCACAACTTCAGGTTCTACATCACCACACGACTCTCCAACCCACACTACCTGCCTGAAGTAGCCGTCAAGGTCAGTCCAACTGAAAATTTATTCTGCAATTGGATACCTATGTTTTGTGAATGCTTTTTGGTTTAGGGGTAGCAAGCGCGACTCGTGAGTATGAGATCCTGGTTTCGATTCCCAGGTCGGGCAAAGTGTTATAGACTGGCCCCCAATTGCAAAGGGTACACAACTGCTGAAATGTCGGTGCACAAAATGGGTACACCTTTGCCAAATATTCACTCGGAAGTACGCAACACTGAGAATACCTCGCCGTCTAAACAGTACAACTGGCAGCGCGCGCACTGTTTCGTCTTCCGTGCTGCTAACGCCCGCGCTGCTACTAAGTTACGCTTGCTTACGTTTTCGTAGAAGTCTTAGTTAATGAAGCTGCTGTATGTTATTCAAAGCATTTGCAGATATGGGGCCTGACTGAGAACTTCACCCTTCTAAAGCCCCCATTGCTAACAGCTGTTCTCTTGCAGGTGACCCTCCTAAACTTCATGATCACTCCTCAAGGGCTGCAGGACCAGCTGCTAGGTATCGTGGTAGCACAGGACCGGCCCGAGCTGGAGCTGAAGAAGAACCAGCTCATCGTGGAGGGCGCACATAATAAGAGGACGCTCAAGGAGATTGAGGATCAGATTCTTGAGGTGAGTTATACGCTCTATTTTATTCACAAACTAGCTGACCCACGCAACTTCGTCTGCGTCACATAAATATAGCTTATAACCTTTCTCGATATATCGACTATCCGACATAAATTAAGCTAAATCGTAACAAACAAAAAAATCTTATCTTTCTTCTTTATTATAATAGTTTAGATTATCTTAGATTATATTAAAGTGTGAATTACTATAGGTATCTCTTACTGTTAAATACATATACGCTAAGACTCTGTACTTGTAAACATTATGATGCAGTAAATATTTTGAATTTGAATTTCCCGGAAAGAATCTCCCTACATTGCGACGCGCGAATTATTTTGCCGCGCGGATATTTTTACATTGCGATATCTTCTAAGATATTTGTTTAAACTGTTTAGAGTAAGGGGCACAAATATTCTATATTAAATTTTCCTTCTAACAAACACATTTATTTAGATATAGATTAATACCATATGGGTTAAATAAGCTTCGCAAAAAATAATTATTTTTAATCTAACAGTTTAATAGTAAAAAAGGGTTACAGTGAGTCAATCTTAAAAGATAGATATATGCTGTCGCCGACTTTTTTTTAGAAATTTTAAAGAGGAACAATTCCTTCATATGTGATATTTGCGTAACTTAAACCGTTTTCGCAGCGCACGCAGCGGAAGCTCTCAAAAAGGAAATACCTTTTCCCGTTTTTGTAACATTTTTCATTTATGCTCCGCTCCTATTAGCCGTAGCGTGATGTTATATAGCCTATAGCCTTCCTCGATAAATGGACTAACCAACACAAAAAGAATTTTAAAATTCCAACCAGCAATTCCTGAGTTTACCGCGTTCAAACAAACAAACTCTTCAGCTTTATAATATTAGTATAGATGGCGTAACGATAAAAAAAAAAAACATTAACGGAACAACTAACATTTCCGGAGTATAAACCATGTTTCATCAGCTTTCACATAAAATTGATTTTAAATACCTGCCATGGTTTTTGTAGATTTTCCGTACAACGAACGATCCGCATATACTGGATTTGTATAATTTCAACTTGCCACCCGTTCCTGAGAAAATCGGCGGTGACACACGGACAGACCTGTTGTCCGTCTGACTAGAGAGTGATCTTATAAGGTTTCCTTTTTGTACCTATTGAGGTACGGAACTCTAAAAAAATTGTTTGTTACTGCATTTTTTATTGATTACAATATTATATACAAAAAAATAATTCAAAACACCTTTCCATCTACCAGGTCCTTTCATCCGCCGGCAACATCCTAGAAGACGAGTCAGCGAACATGATCCTCTCATCATCCAAGGTGCTCTCACTGGAGATAGAAGCCAAGCAGGCGGCTGCTGCTATCACCGAGGCAGAGATTGATGAAGCACGGCTGCTGTACGTTCCTGTCTCCAAACATAGCTCTGTGCTGTTCTTCTGTATTTCAGACCTGTCGAATATTGAGCCGATGTACCAGTATTCTTTGGTTTGGTGAGTTCTTTCGAAAATATTGTATTTAGTCTATTCTGTATCGATGACAAGATTTATATTGAGTCAGAACAAAAGTTACAGTTCGGTTTATTTATAGCTATTTTATAACTGCTGAGTTGTGAACTGGCATCGAGAATATACAACTAAATTGCTAATAAAATTGAAGTGATTTAACGTTACTTAATTAAAGTAGAAGCGCCCGGATAGTCCATAAAATTCAAATTATCTTACGTTTTTGCACAATTTGTCTACAGGTTCATAAACCTGTACAACCAAGCGATAGTGAACTCCCCGCACAGCTCGGTCCTGCACGAGCGACTGTCAGCTCTCAACGCGTTCTTCACCAAGAGCATCTACGACAACGTGTGCCGCAGTCTGTTCGAGAAGGACAAGCTCATCTTCTCTCTCGTTCTCACGCTCGGCATACTGAGGGCTCAGGTTAGGTTTACTACAATAATACGTTAATATGGTCAAAACCACCGTTAGGCAGAGATGTTAATTATAAAAAAAATATTTAAAAGAGTGTCCATGGAGTACTATGGAATGGGCAGCTACAGGACTTTCACAAGTTATTATGCCTTCCCGTCGGGGCTATGGGTTGATTGCAAGAGATACCGCGGCTTCGGCATAAAGGGCTAAGAAGGAACATGGGTGGTTTTTAGTCAGTAGAAGTCTGACACTCCCTACCGCTCTGCCCAGAGCGGGAGGAGTCAATTGATAATTTCCCAACTTCCAAAAAAAAAAAGTTAGATTCCTGGTTTGAGCAAGGTCTTGTAGGTTTCCTCAGCTGCAGCCCAAAGTCTAGGGGCACGAGAAAATATACAAGTCCGTGATTAGACCTGTCGTACTACATGCATAAGAATGCTAGGCTGTGAAGAATATCGATGAAAAACGATTGCATGTACCGGACATGAGAATATTGAGATGGATGTGTGGTGTGACATGATTGCATACAGTGGCATAGGAAAAATGAATCGCATGTGACTAAAAGGGAGATAGATGTTGATATATAGATGGTGAAGAAGAGGAAGACCAGGGAAATGATGGATGGATTGTTAAAGTCAAAGTATTTATTTGCGTATTTCTTGGTGATGTGTGGTCTTACAGTAGGTTAAATATCTCAAAAAACTACCCATCAGGGGCATACACAATTAACAATATAAGAAATTTTAAATCTGTTAACAATCTCTTCAATATCTGTTATACAACCAATAATGCTGAGAGGGTGTGGTTTGAGGAATGATGTAATAGAAAAAGGAGTAATTAATTACGTGAAAGCGAACAGGACGACCCCAAGTAGAATGGAACGTACCCTTTTTTTTTGGTGTGTGTAAAATCATCAAATAACCCCCCCCCCCCCCCCGCTCTTGGGCTGAGTGGAAGGGAGTGTCAGACTTGTACTGAATAAAAACCAACCCATGTTCCTTCATCGCCCTTGTGCCGAGGCCGCGTTATGCCTTTCGATAATCCGCAGCCCCGACGGGATGGGACGTACTCTCACCGGATACAAGACTTTTTTTTTTTTTGGTGGGTGGAAAATCATCAAATCCGACGGGGTCGGCCCTTGCGGGCCCCTCCTTGCTGACATCTCATTGAGGCGCGCGTGGAACACTCCTGCGCCGCCGACACGGCCTGTTGCCTTCATGACGACGGCCGGACGGCGAGCTAGCCCAACACTCACCGTCCACAGGCCCGCGTAGTAGGTGGCCGGAGGTCATCGCGTGCCCCCCGACGCCCGGAGCGCCTTCCGCGGCGGCTGGGACGTTGAGAGGTTCTCTCCCTCTCTCGTTCCGCCACCTCCTTCGCTAGCATCACTGCTTCGCAGAAGGAGGCGACGGCGTCCCATTCCTCTTCGCCCCGGACGCAGGCTTGCGGGCGGGCCGGGCGCGAGAGGTCGCCGCCGCCTCACACCGCTACTCCACACGGCGGGGCTCCGCATAAGCAGGGCACACCTCCACAGTGTGCTCCACCGTGTCCTCCGGTCGATATGAGCAGTGGAAGCATCCGGGCGTTTCCTCCCGCCTGTGCAGGTGCAGGTACCTCCCGAAACACCCGTGTCCGGTGAGGACCTGCGTCAGACGGAAGGTGAGGGTGCCGTGGCTCCTCTCTAGCCACTCCTCAAAGAGGGGACTTACCGCCACTATCGTGGCGTGCCCACCGGATACAAGCCTGACGTTATTGACTAGACTGATTTTCCTCTTCTGTTCCCAGGGCAATTTAGACGAAGATCTGCTCACATTCCTGCTGACGGGCGGCGTGGCTCTAGACAACCCGTACGAGAACCCAGCGCCCGGCTGGCTCACGGAGAAAGCCTGGTCTGAGATCGTGCGCTGCAACTCGATGAGCCAGTGAGTATACCAGTTGTGCCGTATAAACAGTGTAAAAGTACCCTTAACGAACCAGTATCTTCACTAACTTTCGTATTCATAAATAGATAGTGTAAAATTAGTAAAGTTGAATAGGGGATCGGACTGGGTCAAAAAACAACGTATTCAATATTTTTCGATAATCTAACTTACGGACTAAACAGAATATGATTCTGTTTAGTCCGTATCATTCATCATTTCAGCCGAAAGACGTCCACTGCTGGACATAGGCCTCCCCTAAGTGTAATTTTTGCTTAGAAGGGGTTTGCCATAATCGCCACGCTTGGCAGGCGGGTTGGCGATCGCAGTACGGTCGATACAAAAAGCACAGAGAACGCTGCTGCCCATTCTCTGGTACATCCCTTAGTCGCCTCTTACGACACCCACGGGAAGATATGGGATGGTGCTATTCTTTGCGTCCGACACCATACGGAACGAAAAATATTGAATACGTGTTTTTTGTTTTATCAAATCAATAAAAAATTACGAAGATAAAACGCGTCAAAGATCTTGGAGTGGGGCTAGAAACGTCACTTGTGTCGTCAAAATGTACTATCATATGACGTCACATGAGTTTTCGAAGCACTGTATCGTCTTCATTTTAAGTTTACGTGAAAAAAGAAAAAATACGTGTCCAATAATTTTTGGAAATCTATCTGACGGACTAATTAGTTTCTTTTTTTGTCCGATCCCCTATTACCAAACAGGTTGAAAGGCTTCAAAGATCACTTCGAGACGCACATAGACAAGTGGAAGGCTCTCTACGACTTGTCAGCGCCGCATGAGAGCCCGTTCCCGGAGCCCTTCGACCAGGTCGAGGGCATCGCTAAGCTGATCATACTCAGGTATCCTTTACTTACTCATCATCATCAAACCGTATAACATGGAAGTAGAATCGATACGAAAAGAAGAAGGAGAAGATCATCATCATCATCATCATCATCATCATTCTTCTGCCCTTATCCCAATTTATCTGGGGTCGGCGCAACATGTCCATGAAGTTTCTTGCCATTCTTCTCATGAGACCAACGCTTTGGAATGGGCAACTACAGTACACTCACGAGTTATTATGCCTTGTGACTGGGACTGTAGCTTAGTTTATTTAGCTTCAGTAGTTCAGTAGTTTACTGCCGCACTCGGAGAGCTTCAGTGGTTGCTTGGGCCGTCGCTTGGTAAAGGTTTTTGGCAGTTTTGTTATACAAAAGTATGTCAGGCCTTTGCTGGGTGGCGGCTTGAGTAATCGTTGGATATCTCTGAGTGCCGCAGTTAGTTTAATTCGACTATTCAAAAGTGCCTGTAATTGATCTACTTGAAATAAATGCTTTGATTTTGATTTTTGATCATGTCTTCTTCTTCCATACTTCTATATTTCTCGTATCCTTTACTTACTCGTTTTACTTCAACATAGTACAGCTAAGATCAATAGGGTAGTTGATAAAAAAAAAACTGGCCAAGTGCAAGTCGGACTTGCACATGAAGGGTTCCGTACCATGACTTCTTATAGGTTTTCCTGTAATCAATAAGTGTTGAACTATTTTCTGTATTTTTTTCAGAATTTTAGGCTCAGTGGTTTCGGAGATAAGACAAACGAGTGATCCTATAAGGGTTCCGTTTTTTCCTTTTGAGGTACGGAACCCTAAAACTGATTAGTCTGTCAGATAGGTTCCCAAAAAAATATTGGACTCATATTTTTTTCTTTTTTCATGTAAACTAAAAATGAAGACAATTCGTGTAATGTCACAAGCCCCCACTTATGATCTTTGACGCGTTTTATCTTCGTCAATTGGTATTATCAATTTTATAAAACAGAAAACACGTACTTATCCAATATTTTTCGATAATCTAACTGAGGGACTAAACAAAATCATGTTTGTTGTCAGGAAACATCTCTAAGTATTAACCATCACAAAGCATTTATTTTAAACTAGCATTCTACCCGCGTCTTCACTCGACTGGATCGAGATATCTAGAATAAATACTTCATTACCTAATTGTGGTTTGGTAAGTTTTGAATTATCGAGCTCGCTACGCTCACTTTTCATTACAGAATTGTCACGGTCCACTAAGCTCTAATTTTTCAAGCTCGCTCAGGATCCTGAAAGCTCCTTATATATTGATGAATACAGATTATGGTTATGCATGGCTAAACTACAAAACTTTCCTTTATTTTTATTTACTGTTGCACTGTACATAAACCGTCCCGAATAAATTACGTACCTAAATATAATGGGTGTTAAAGTATCTCTTATCGAAGCCGAGAGGTTCTTCCCGTCACGTCATAACGATATTTTATTATGTTCTAGAGTCTAGAAGGTTACCAAGTATGGTCTAAAATCTAGACCATACTTGGGAACTTTGTAGAGATATTGATGATATCAGAGAATAGGGACCTAAGTTCCAAGTTTTTAACAAAAACAATCGTTCCTCAGCAATATGTTTTGCGTAGTTCTTAGTTAGATGTATATAGAATGCTTCATTCCATTTTATTTATTCAATAACAATTTACATTGTGTCTGAATATGTTACAAAAAAACAAAAGAGACAGTTTAGTAAATACCAACAGTACTCAAATTAAAAAATTATAAGAAATTAAAACATTAACAAATATACTAATATTAACTAGTTATGTAGACCAACAGTGACATAAAACATTGTACAACTTGGAAAAATGCCAATTACATACAAAACAACGCTTCGTGAAGTGTTCGTTTTCATCTTGCACATCCATTTGATAAAAAAAGAACAATGCGGTCCCGCTAACCGACACACAAAACAGTATTAGCAATAAGTTACTCATAAAATCCTTTAAACCAAGTTCAACTTAGTTAAATAATCTGACATTTGCCGCCATAAAACTGCGACTCGCGCCAATCCAGTCATCAATTCTATTAAGAAACAGCGACATCTGGAGTTTGGTGGGATAATTAAACTTGGCACTTGGCAGCCATCTTTTCTTGTTTTTAGAATTGTCAAACAACTGTCATTGTCGCCATGTGCCATGTCACCTCCGGCTTTCCCGACGTTGATGCGCTTCCCGAGTTAAAATACATTATTCCGAACTCCAAATGTCTTTTTTAAATCAGATGAGATGTCTATTTTTTTAATAAGATTACTGAGGTGGAACGACCAAGGTAGCCCGCGAAATTGCGGGCTACAAAGGCACTTGCAACATCATCGTCAAGTATGCAGTTCAAAAGTGTGTTAGAGCCTTAGTTCACCCTTCACACTCAAGGTGGCAGCACTTTCAATACATGCAAATTTTGGAAAGAAGAAAGAAAGAAAATCGTGTTTATTTGGCAAAAAATCCCTTATAAATTAACAAAATAAATTCAAAATGATTAAAACTAATAATGCCAAAAGGGCCTCAGCTCAGCATAATGCCAGATGGCAACACAAAGTGCACCACTTGATACTGATTTTCGGCTGCGGACAGCAGCCAAAAATCGAGTGCCATACGCTCAAAAATATAAACAAACACATCACTTAAAAATTCTTAAATATTTTGAAAAAAAAAAACCTACTAAAATAAAATGTTGCGACTCTTAACTAAACAACATGAGCATGAGAACATTAATAAAAAAGAACAAAATGCCAATAATAATTGATAATATTAACAAAAGAAAAACAACAATAATAAAATTATAAAAAACCTTTAAAATTGATACTTAGGAAACAATTATATAAAGTTTTACGACAGAGTTTTTATTCGTTTCTTTTATAGTTACTTTACTCTTTGATTTAATCATTGTTGCAATCGCTCGTCTTAGTTCTTTCAACTTATTGCTTTAACATTATGTTGACAAAGAAAGTTGGCACACAATTTAAGTTAAGCCTTACGAATCCGCGGGCGGAAACTTGTTTATGATCATCAATAATGTTTAATTTTATTTATACAGCTTATCAGAATGCGGTAATTACTAAAAAATAATTGCAATGGTTATTTAAGGTAATATAATAGAGATACTCTCTTAACAAGTTTTTTTCAAATATGTTATTGTTATTACGAAATAAATAATACTTATCTCCATTACCTTGAGACATAACAATTGAGAGAACTATTTCATATATTTATTATTGGTTCCAAAATATAAAGTTCCTAACTACACTGAACACACACACACACACCGAAAACACACACACACACACACACTGATACACACACACACACACACACACACACTCACACTGATTTTATAAACCAAGAGATTAACGCGCCCCATGTTTCAAATAGGATGCCCTAGCCTAGGCATTATGAATACGTCACACCGAACCAAGTGATCAATAACCTGACCTTCAAAATGTATCATAGCGTCCGGTCATTGTGCATATGGCTACGCGACTGTCGTCGGTGGATTCATTCGTAGATGCGGCGGGGCGCGGGGAAACACGGGATGCAGCTGACCAATCAGACCTCGCCCGGCTAGGTGGCTGAGAGCTAGTCGCGTCGCTCGCTACGCAGTTCAGTTTTGTATTGAAAACTAATACAGACTGACAGCTTATATTTTCGTAATAAAGTCTCGAGATTTTATTGCAAGTCCGTCCTTGCGCAAGTTGTGTCGTGTGCGGTTTCCTAGTTTATTAACAAATAAGAACAACACGGACTAACGATGGCAGGGGGCTACTATAAACTCAGCGAAGAACAATTGGCTGACTTGAAACGTCGTTTCGAACAAAGGTTTGCTGTGTTAATATCACAAAAAAATGTGAATACTCAGTATTTCACCAGGGCATTTTATGCAGAACTGATTGAAAAAGTGAAAGAGTCGAAGTCTAGAACGCCTAAAACACAAGGAGATCTTGCACGCTTGCGAAAATATGACGTCATGAATATTGGAGATACAGAAAAGCTTATTTCTCCGGTAGGCAAAGATAACAAAATTAGGCAGTACGTGTGCAACGAAGAAATATTTAAAATCGTACATGATACCCATGAGTCACTTTGCCACGGCGGAAGAAATCGAATGGAGAGAGAGATAAATTCGCGCTATAAAAATCTTACGAGGGAAGTTGTTGGGATATATATAAGTTCATGCGACCAATGCGAAATGAAACGCATGCCTTCAAAAATAAATGTGAGTAAAATTTCCATTCTTAGTAGCGAAATGAATTCGAGGTGTCAAGTAGACCTGTTCGAAATGCAAGGAGATGCCAAGTATAAATTTCTACTTATTTACCAAGACATCCCCACAAAGTTCGTGCAACTCCGCCCGCTCGCGAACAACAGCGCCGCAGAAGTTGCACATGTACTTGTTGATATATTTACAATATTTGGTGCACCAAGTATCCTTCAAAGCCTAAATGGCAGAGATTTTGCTGGTGAAATTGTTCGAGCTGTTTGTAACATGTGGCCTGAGATCAAAATTGTTCATGGAAAGTCGAATCACACTCCGATCTATGTCGCCGAAAGAGTAAATGAAGATATCGTGAGTTGCCTTCGTAATTGGGTTCAGTATAACAAAGAAAAAAAAACATGGCCAGAAGGATTACGATATATTCAACTCATGAAAAATAAAGCTTACCACAAAGGCATATGCTGTACTCCATATGAAGCCATGTTCGGGGCGCCGATGAAACTTGGACTCGTTAGTTCTTCTATACCATATCACGTTCTATTGGATGTCAATACAGAAGAAGATTTAGGAAAGCTATGTACCCGTGGACAGAATCAAGTAGACTCCGCCGAAACCGCCGTTAATCAGCTAATCACCACTATTACAGTAGAAGAGGCCATCGAAAGTTTTACAGAAAATGTTGCAGAAAATATCACAGGAGAAGAGGCCTTCGAAAATTTTACAGATAAAGTCGCCGAAAATATTACAGTAGAAGAGGCCCTCGAATATATTACAGAAGAAGTCACCGAAAATAATAGAGTACAAGAGGCCATCGAATGTATTACGGAAGAAGTCGCCGAAAATATAAGAGCAGGAGAGGTCATCGAATGTATTACGGAACAAGTCGCCGAAAATGTAAGAGTAGGGGAGGCCATCGAATGTATTACGGAACAAGTCGCCGAAAATGTAAGAGTAGGGGAGGCCATCGAATGTATTACGGAAGAAGCCGCCGAAAGTATAAGAGTAGGAGAGGTCATCGAAAATATTATAGACGAGGAGGCCGAAAATAGTACAGTAGAAGAGGCCATGGATTATATTACAGAAGAGGTCGCCAAATATGATCTATTTGGGCCCTCCGAAATAACATTAGGGTTTAATGAAATTGATGATGTAGATTTGTATTCAGCCGACCCAAGGCAACTTTCAGCCATCTCAGATGGTCCAAAGGGCACCACAAGGACAGCAACTGCCAAGATTTTATTTCCATCCGACAATCAAGATCCTGAAACACATTGGCAGTGCAAGCGTCGTTGCGTCGAGAAATCGCTAAAAACAATAAATACACATTGCAACTAAAATTGATAAAGTATAAAAGGTATTTTGCATTTTACGCTGTCTACAGCCCGCAATTTTTATTTTAAAAATTGTAAAGAACTGTTGTAAAAGACAAAAAATCTTCTTCAGTGTCGCGGTTCTAAATTACGTATAAGCTTTCAAAGTTGTACCATTGGATGGTGGGTGCCATTAATGAATAGATTCTATTTTAACGAATCATTTAAATTTTTAACTTGCTAATTTAATGATACGAACGTATTTTATATTTTCACAAAAAGTACTGATTATAATTTAAAAATAAATTGCTGTGAACAGTATTTGTACACAAATGTTTTAGCATATGGAGCCGAACTAGGAGGATCCCGAATTTCGGCTCAGGGAGCGTTCAAGTATTACGTAACAAATTTGGGGGGAGGGGGGGTCTTGTAAAACGATATTATTCGTTACAGGGGTGGGGTTTGAACTACGCGTTACCTAACACTGTTTTTTTCTCAATATTTCAAATTGTAGGTAAAAATGGGCACTTGCTGGTTCCGTAACTTGGTGGGTACAGAAAATGTTACGGCGCGTTACATGGGGGGAAGGGAGGTCAAAAATCTCCAAAAATTGCGTTACGTAATAGGTACTTGAACGCCAACCCCCTTCTAGTTACGTAACTTTAAGCTTCTTATATGCTTGCATTTTACAATACCTTTGAATATTATATATACTATTGTATTGTAAGTTGTCTGTGTATTTTTTTATACGGCTTTTTACTATTTGTCTGATCCTCTTTTCCTGTACCATAGTGAGTGAATGCGTGAGCGTGAGAGAGTGTGTCTGTAGGTTGTGAGTGTGATATGTGAGTGTATATGTTAATGACTGAGATACAGTTTTGTGAGTATATTATGATAATATATGTGTAAGTATTTGAATTCTTGATACTGTTAGAAGCTGCTCACTCAGTCTCGTCGTAAGTGAGACTTCGTGCGTATTATTTTTTCGATGGTGTAGTAGGTAAGGTACTCAAGTTGCCATAATAATTTTGAGAATTTACTTTTTATAGGTCCCGTAAAACGAACATTTTACATTTTAAAATAATTGTTTTATATTTTTAATTAGTAGGTACTTATTAGTTCGAACTTTTTGGTTCTAAATGTGAAACTCCTAGTCTGATTTTATTCAATTTGTGATTTTCGTAAGTAATTACCGCACTTAAACAGTAAGTTTTATGAATAACATTAAATGTCTATGATAAAACATGACATGTATTTTAATTACCCTACCTAATAGTCGATGTATAAAATTGTTCAGTCAGTTTCATAGTCTGATGACATTATTTGATTTCCATCAATTTCATAGGAGATATCATAGTGTTAATATATATACCTACATACCATAATAAAGTTTGCACGTGGTTGCGCTCTCAACTCGATACAAGCCGAAAGCGGGCGGGCATGAGGGGGGTGGGTGGTAGCCGCCCGCCCACGGCGCCCACTGGCTCTGCGAGGATCGGCTCTCACGGCATGTCAAACAAACAGCGGTAGCGACACCTATGGGGACGGATCCTTCACGAAGTATTCTGTACTGCAAACTAAATGAGTCTACGTAAAAAATATTGCTAGGAAGCGATTTTTTTTGGTGTGGACTCAATATAACGCAATTAAACCATTGAACTGCTGAATGCAATGAATAAAATGGGAATCGTGCACGTATTTTAAGTAAAGCTGTAAGCTCCCATATTATTATTATACTCTTTGGCTGTAAGATTTAATCTTACAACTTGTAGGTATTACAAAAAAGTTGGATCCTTAACCCCCAATATCACTTTATATCTAAAAGATTCCCGTAGTCTAGAACAAAAAAATAATCGCAAGGACGTGGACAACGAGAGCCTTTCAGCTTCGTTATGGTTGATGTTCCAGGGTAGTCCGCGAAATTAAAATTTTCTTACGTTTTTAGCGATTTGCAGGCCAGTGCTAGGTTGTATGTTAGTGAATATATATGATTCGCGGCTGTGAATGCAAGAATGAGTATTTCATCAAAAGGTCATTCTTGACAGTTACATGAACTTGGAGGGTTGTAATGATGATTTTGATGATTATAATTCTGTAACTGCATACGTCTTACAGCCGCGAATCATATTTTCACTAACATACAAAATCAGCAAATCGCTAAAAACGTAAGAAAATTTGAATTTCGCGGGCTGCCCTGGAACATCCACCATAAGAGCACTGTTATACCCGTTCTACCTATATAGGTATAGGTACCTACCCTGTAATGTAATCAATGGTGTTCTGACCTTTCCGTTTTGTAATCGGAGTTTTTAGGCGAAACTTGAATATACTAGCCACTTGAGAGCACATGAAAGAGGAGCACATCAAACGTCTCGACAATCTGTCTGTATAATAATTATATAAAAGGTCAAACCTTTGGGCTAGAAACTTGAAATGTCGCACACGTATTCCTCTTATGACGTAGCCATCCACGCAGAAAGGATTTCAACGGCTGTATAAGATCACTGGCTTTTGCCGATTTATAAATGTCGATTTTCCATACAAACATTCACCCCCTTGGGGGTTGAAGGGGATAGAACCGATGTGGCATATCAACCTGGCCGCCATTTTGATTTTTTTTCGAAATCGCAGCCTACGATGAAAGTGGTATGTATGGATAGAGGACATTTAGACAAACAAAAAATGTCATGAAACATGGTACCCCAAAGTGTCACGTTAACGAGATATTTGAAGGTAAAGATCGACATATGACTACAATGACCACATCAAAAGTAGACCTTTTACGTGTCTATAAGGGTTGATTATTATTATTACAGTTTATTGAAAGAGAATACATACATTACATACTACTAGGAGCACGAGAAAACTATTCTTTGACATAAAATATCGTTTAATTACGATTCGAAGCGATTTTCTCGTGAGTATAATAATAATCAACCTGGGAACTATTATTTCGATACAATTTTACGCCTACAAACGTAATACGTCTATTTTTAATGATAATCGTTGTACTCAATTATCGATCTTTACTTTCAAATATCTCGGTAACTTGACACTTTTGGTACCATGTTACTGGACATTTTTTGTTCGTCTATATGTCCTTTCCACTTTCATTGTGGGCCGTGATTTTGAAAAAAAATCAAAATGGCGGCCAGGTTGATATGCCACATCGGTTCTATCCCCTTCAACCCAAAAGGGGGTGAATGTTTGTATTGAAAATCGACATTTATAAATCGGCAAAAGCTAGTGATCTTATACAGCCGTTGAATGCAATCGCTGTGGGCGACATCGGCAGGATGGCATCATCATCATCGTCATATCGACATCATCGCCAGCAGCAACACAATATCAACCTTACCATAACAAGAATAAAACCACCAGGATTTTGACAGTTACAGAGTCAGAGATGTTTAACTTACTTACGCCTAAATACTCAAACGTCACTCAATTATAAGTAACCCTCAAAACTCGTGCTATCTCTGTCACTCTGCGTTAAAGTAACAAAGACAGCACGAGATTTAAGTGCAACTTAAAATTGAGTAGCGTTTGAGTATTTGGGCGTTATTCTCAGACCAAGAAAAAAAGGAAGACGACGCGCCGCGAACACAAACAGTGAAGTCACAAAACCACGCGCCTATAGCAAGTAAACATACAAGCTCACGCACACACCTACACTAAAACCACACGCATTTCTCCTAGTACGTCACGACTTCACGAGACATTGTCTACACACATCTTCGATTGATCGAAGACACACATAGATAAAAAGTTGACTCACTTTTGATGTTCGTGGGCTCATGGCGCACCGTCTTCCTTTTTTACCCGACTACGGCGAAGCCAAAAGGAAGGGTAATGATTTTGGCAGTCTATGTATGTATGTATGTTCCACCGTAGCGCCTAAACTGCTGAACGGATTTTAATAAATGAGGTGTCAATAGATTCGTAAGAATAGCCCGGGTGACATAGGCTATATAAATTTTATAAATTATTTTTATGACGGAATTTAAATGTCAAAAACTTACCTCATAAAATATTAAATTGAGATAATCATAAAATGTTTGGTATCAAATGAAAGGTCTTGGCGAGCACATTACAAATATGTATATCATATTATAGTTTTAGTCAATATATACGTTTAGATTGCCGTCAAATAAAAAAAATATGTAACAAACCAATGTTTTATTCGTAGTCGGGTTTTACCTCGAAAGCTACTCGACTCACCACTCATTCGAGGAGACCTCAAGGAGTGCCTCGAAAGATCCTCAAAATCGGTATTCAGAGTAGTCAGATTGAGGAAATTATGAGGTCCCTCGAATGAGTGTCGAGTGGAGGTGAGTCGAGGCGATACGTCACGAATACGTCATTATTGGAGGAATATTCCGTTTGTTATATTGGCTAAGCTTATTTTGAGAGTAGTTTGTGAGCGCGTTATCTGTGGTTTTCAACTTGAAGTGTAAGTAAACACTTCTCAAATGAAAGTAGAACCATAGGTAGAACGTTAATAAGCAAACCCTAATAATTTATCCACTTGAACCTATGTCCTGGGCAAAAAATATGGTGATACTTGAGATGTGGATGGCTTAAAGGTTTGATTAGGTTTCTTGGTTGTATGTTAAATGTATAGTAAATATTTGTATAGAATATTAAGAACAAGTAAAAATAGAAAAATAAAAAACTTTTTTGCAAAAAAAACCGATTTCAAAAAAACAAAAAAGTAAAAAATAAAATCATACAAACAAATGTCCATGTCATTTTCAGAAATAATTTTTCTTCTGTAATATTTTTATAACTTTTTTGTTTTTTTTGAAGTCGGCTTTTTTTAGAAAAACATACAAATATTAACTACTAGCAGTTTCCAGCGGCTCCGCCCGGTACAGCTCGAAAATTATCCCACGGGAAGATAAAATCGGGATAAAACTATCCCATGTGTTAATCCAGGATAAACTATCTGTGTACCAAATTTTATCCAAATCCGTTCAGTACTTTTTGGGTAAAAGAGTAGGCATCCATCCATACATAATTATATACTTACAAACTTTCACGTTAATAATATTAGTAGGATGAATTCAACCAAGAAACCCGAACCCTTAACCATCAAAATTCCCTCATTATAGCTTTCAACTCCAATGATTTTCTGCATCTCTTATAATTATAGCGTCGCGATATGTAATTGTAAGGATTTTCATATAAATATTCAATAAACTCTTCAAAAGACATCATGAAAATCGGACAAAAATACGCGTTTTGGTTAAAAGTCCCTTGAGGGAGCTTCAAGGTAGATCGCGACGTACCTTATATTTTGACAGTTGGTTCCTCAACTCGAACTCACCTCGAGTGAGGAAACTGTTTGAGGTGAGGAGTCAAATTGTAACTATGAATGTGAAAACACCTCACTGAGGTTGAGTCGAGTCGAGGAAATCATGAGGTTTTGATTATGAATATGGGTGTTAGATTTTTAAACTTGTTTGTTGGTCTGAGTTACTTATTACTACCTTCTTTTTTGGGGGGTTAGAAATCATCAAATGAGTCCTCCCGCTCTCGGCAGAGCGGTAGGGAGTGTCAGACTTGTACTGCCTAAAACCACCCATGTTCCTTCTTAGCCCTTTGTGTCGAGGCCGCGGTATCTCTTTCGAACAACCCGCAGCCACTTATTCCTACCTCCTCTTATCCCAGATGCATTCGCCCAGACAAGCTGATCCCGTTGGTCCAAGCTTACGTGGTCAAAGAAATGGGTCAGCCGTACATCGAACCGCCACCCTTCGACCTGGACAAGTCCTACAACGACAGCCACTGCTGCTCCCCGCTCATCTTCATCCTGTCTCCTGGCTCGGACCCCATGTCTGGCCTGGTCAAGTATTCGATGGAGAAGAAGGTGGTCAGCTTCGAGACTATCTCACTGGGGCAGGGGCAGGTTAGCTCAGCATTGTGTGTAGTATTCAGCTACTTCAATCGTTCGACATTCAAGTCACAAACTTCATCCCAATTGCAAAAAAACTAACAAATTCACAACTGCTTTGATCGGTTGACTGAATTATCAACAGCCAATCGGATCGACTGGACGACATCGTGAGAGTCTCGAGAAACCTTTGGATGCAGACGGCAGGTTGCCGTTTGTTACGGCGTTCTATGGAGGAGGCCTTTGTCCAGCAGTGGACGTCTTATGGATGTTGATGATGAAGATGAATCGGATTGGCTTGCAGAAAATTTTGATACGATTTTTGTTCTGTAACCAAGATTAAAACAGAGATTAGAATGTGAACGATTATAAAAATACGAGAATTTTTGTTCCTTTGACTTTTATTAAGATAAATCTACACCGCAGTTAACTTTTGTGGAGCAAAACTGTCCAACACGGTAACATGTATTATTTGTTGAATATTAGGCCCGGTTTCCACCAAAGCGGAGAGGAGTGGAAACGAGAGGAGATGTGCGGAAATCGGCCAATCACATTAGTTAAAATTTACATCTTCAAATAATCATCTAAAATGGCCATTCATAGTAGTAACAGTTTGGTTTACCCTTTTTTGGTATAACAACGTTTCGTCGAAAATCACTTCGACAAATTTTAGTTACAATAAAGTCATTTCGTATAATTTTTCATTTGACCGAATAATTAATTGGTAGATTTTTATTTAGCATATTTATTTATTTGAAATAATGTCATTTGACCGAATTTTCAAATGTACTACTTTTATTTATACTAATGTTTCACTAGACTAATAATAATGATTTAGTCGAAAGGTCCGTCAGCAGGTCGACGGAGTCCAGCTGCGCGGGGTCTGCGGGGTTTACAGAAACCTAACTAACCGAACCTCGGGGTTAGCGTTTCCGTCAGCAGGTCGACGAATATTTGCACAAAGAAGTGCAAATATTTACAATGTTTTCTTTTCTGCATTACATTACACCAATCAATTGAATATTCGATAAAATACATGTTATAAGTACCACCTGAACACTAAATCACATGAACGTTATACCTTTTGATCAATAGCGCAAATGTTGTTATCGCAAATAAATATTCGATGAAATGAAAATTATGTTAATCGACATTATACAAAATGATTATTTTCTTAAACGTTGTTCGAATTAGTAACATTACATCAAAAGTTGTTCGGCGAAACAAGGGTGAACCGCTCAGTAACACGTGGAAACGTTGTTCTTCAAAAAGTGTGTGAGATGCACCTTGATAGACCACACAGTTCTTTATACCCAAATGTATATTACCCTCCTAGGGCCCAATAGCCGCAAAAATGATAAACCTGGCGATCGTGACGGGTGGCTGGGTTGTGCTGCAGAACTGCCACGTTATGGACTCGTGGATGGGCGAGCTAGAGCGCATATGCGCCGAGGTCATCATCCCGCAGGCCACGCACGCCAACTTCCGCTGCTGGCTTACTAGCTATCCCAGCACGTCGTTTCCGGTTACTGTACTACAAAATGGTAAGTGCATACCGTATTATGAAGACCAGCCGTTGATCACGATTTCGTCTGCGTGTATTTCATCGTTTTTGACACAAATTTGAGGACGAAAAGATAAGTCTATGTCCTTCTACCGGTCCGGGCCACCTACTTGTCTGACGTGTGTGGTAAACAGAGAGCAGCCACCTTTTTTTTGGAGGATGAGATATCATCAAATGACTCCTCTCACTCTGGGCAGAGCGGTAGGAAGTGTCAGACTTCTACTGACTAAAAACCACCCATTTTCCTTCTTAGCCCTGTGTGTCGAGGACGCGATATCTCTTTCAAACAACCTGCCGTGCGCCGCCTCGACGGGAATAACGGCCACCTTAATCTTATACTTTTAACTAACTTAAAAAAGAAATGGGTTGTCAATTGAACCCTTTTTCCAGGTGTAAAAATGACAAACGAAGCTCCAAAGGGGCTCAAAAACAACATCTACCGCTCCTACATCTCGGATCCTATCTGCGACCCTGAGTTCTACATCTCATGTCCGCGCACAGAGGACTGGCGGCGCCTGCTGTTCGCGCTGTGCTTCTTCCATGCCATCGTGCAGGAGCGCCGCGCCTTCGGGCCCCTTGGGTGGAACATCCAGTACGAGTTCAACGAGAGCGACCTTAGGATTTGTATCATGCAGTTGCAGGTTCGTTCAGAGGATAATATGGTTTGGTTGTGGTATCATCATTGGCCTAGACTTTTCTCTGTTAGAATCGACTTCCCCTGACTAGATCCAGCTATTACAGCTGAAAGCGGCGATGCGTAATGTTTTATTAAGTTGTAACCAACCTCTAAATATTTACTCAATTATAAAGTATCAATCGTGTTCATGTTACAAGCTGTTTGTAGGCTTAGATCTTTTAAACTACGCAACGGATTTTAATGCAGTTTTCAGCAAGTGATAGAGTGATTCAAGAGGAAGGTTTATATCTACTAGAACTAAGCCCCCGCCGCATTTGTTTGTCTGTTCGCGATAAACTCAAAAACTAACGCAATTGCACACACGCAACTACCTGCACTGATTTACATGCTGTTTTCACGAAAGTTCTCGAGGAAAGTTTTAGCATATAATTTGACCGACATCCACGCGGGCGAAGCCGCGGGCATTAGCTAGTGATAAATAAAAGCAACTGCTCAACAGATGTTCCTGACGGATTATGCGGAGACACCTTTCGACGCACTCAACTACCTCGCGGGCGAGTGCAACTACGGAGGGAGAGTGACTGACGACAAGGACAGGAGACTCATTCTGTCTCTACTCTCTATCTTCTACAACGATCAAGTCACTACTACGCCTGAGTAAGAGAAATTATAAAAGAAATCTAGGAAAGACTCGAGTGAATCGCGTCAGGCAGAGAGACGTGTTGATGCAGATATGGCGTGATGAAGGATCCTTGGTTACTCTGTAACTGGTCAGAGAAATGCAGATGGAACGTAGGGAGGCTTTTTGCTTGGGCAGTAGTGGGACAACCAGGACTAATAATGAAAACCCCAGAACATATCCTTGCCAATGAACTTATATGGAAGATTAAACTTATTCCCTCCCTCAGACTTTGTTAAAAGTAAACATTTTTTTTTTATTGACTCTAAGTACTTATACGTTAACATTTCTATTTGAAACCCTGACTCTGCTCGGTGAGACCTGTGTTACACGAGTCAACGAGAATATTGGCAATTACATGCAATTATCGAAGACAAGTACACAATCATGCTTTTAATGTTCCCACTGCTGGGACACAGGCCTCCTCTCTAAGATAGGAAGTGGAATGCGAAAGTTTGTGAGGTAAGATGAATGGTTGTTTGTTACTCTTTCACGCAAAAACTATTGAACAGATCTGGATGAAATATTGACACCCAGATAGTTTATACGGGGTCGTCCTTTAGCCACGTGAAGTTCTAACAGGGGGAAGGGGATCAGAAAAATTTACGTGAGATGAAATAATTTATTTTTCACTTCTCTCGCTCTAAAATTCGTCTTTATGTCGTGCGTAGGCGACATAAAGTCGCGTTTTATGCTCTAGAGCATAAAGTAAAATCTTCGTCGAAGACCAAGATAATCGGCACAGGTAACCGGCCCAACAGCCACAGGAAAAACTTCAACTTCATAAAATAACCTCTTTAATTTAATTCGTTTCGTTAGTATTCTAAGAACAAGGGATTACTGCTTTTCATTACGAATACAAGGAAACTTGATGGGAATAGGCTTCCCCCAATTACCTAAATCGCTTGATGGCAAAAGGCTTGCTCCTAATTACATCATTTGATGGGAATAGGCTTGCTCTCAATTACCTAAATCAGTGGATGGCAATAGGCTTGTTCCTAATTACATCGGTTGATGGCAATAGGCTTGCTCCTAATAGGATATGTTGATGGCAATAGGCTTTTCGTAATTACATCGGTTGATGGCAATAGGCTTGTCCCTAATTACATCAGTTGATGGCAATAGGCTTGCTCCTAATTAGATTGGTTGATGGCAATAGGCTTGGTCCCAATTACATCAGTTGATGGCAATAGGCTTGCTCCTAATTACATTGGTTGATGGCAATAGGCTTGCTCAAAATGTTTTAACAACTGAGCAGTATGAGTAACGACCCAAGTCAGGTGTTATGTCACGTTTCCTACTGAAAAAAAAAAAGTTAATTGGGGGGGAACCATAATTATTTTTAAAATATTTACAAGTTGCTGTTTCATTTCCTCGCAATCGAAGTGAAAAGTAGAGTGTAAAACTCGTCCATAAAACCCATTTTACTCTCTACTTTATATCCATCCTCGCTCGCAAGCTCGCATCGGATGGATAAACGTCTCGCGCAAAATGATGCGTTTTATGCACTTGGTGTACAATCTACTATTTCACTTCTCTCGCTCTAAAATTCGTCTTTATGTCGTGCGTAGGCGACATAAAGTCGCGTTTTATGCTCTAGAGCATAAAGTAAAATCTTCGTCGAAGACCAAGGTAATCGGCACAGGTAATCGGCCCAACAGCCACAGGAACAACTTCATAGAATAACCTCTTTAATTTAATTCGTTTCGCTAGTATTCTAAGAACAAGGGATTACTGCTTTTCATTACGAATACAAGGAAAGTTGATGGGAATAGGCTTCCCCCAATTACCTAAATCGCTTGATGGCAATAGGCTTGCTCCTAATTACATCGGTTGATGGCAATAGGCTTGCTCCTAATTACATTGGTTGATGGCAATAAGCTTGGTCCCAATTACATCAGTTGATGGCAATAGGCTTGCTCTTAATTACATAGGTTGATGGCAATAGGCTTGCTCCTAATTACATTGGTTGATGGCAATAGGCTTGCTCAAAATGTTTTTATAACTGAGCAGTATGAGTAACGACATAAGTCAGGTGTTATGTCAAGTTTCCTACTGAAATAAAAAAAGTTGATTGGCGGGAACCTTAATTATTTTTACAATATTTACAAGTTGCTGTTTCATTTCCTCGCAATCGAAGTGAAAAGTAGAGTGTAAAACTCGTCCATAAAACCCATTTTGCTCTCTACTTTATATCCATCCGATGCGAGCTTGCGAGCGAGGATGGATATGGGAAACGTCTCGCGCAAAGTGGTACGTTTTATGCACTTGGTGTACAATCTACTATTTCATTACTCATACTCTGAAAGTAGGTCAGAACATGCCTGCGGAGCGGGTTGAAAGTACTACTTTTCAGCCCTAGGGAGAATCGCTTTCTACTGACAGCTGTCAAATTATTTGTTGTAATTGGGAGCAAACCTATTGCCATCAACCAATGTAATTAGGAGCAAGCCTATTGCCATCAACTGATGTAATTGGGGGCAAGCTTATTGCCATCAACCGATGTAATTAGGAGCAAGCCTATTGTCATCCACCGATTTGGGTAATTAGGAGCAAGCCTATTGCCATCAACCGATGTAATTAGTATCAAGCCTATTGCCATCAACTCTAATTAGGATCAAGCCTATTGCCATCAACTAATCTAATTAGGAGGAAGCCTATTGCCATCAACCAAAGACTAGGTATATATTAGCCACATCAACCGATGTAATTAGGAGCAAAGTCTATTCACCGATTTAGGTAATTGGGGGCAAGCCTATTCCCATCAACTTTCCTTGTATTCGTAATGAAAAGCACAGTGTTTACCTCGGGTTAAAGACTTATTTAGTCCCTCGAACTATTAGCGCCCTCGCTGCGCTCAGGCGCCAAACCCCGATTCGGGACTAAATAAGTTCCTTTCACCCCTAAGGTAACAATGTACTATTACTGTGTGACGTGTATTTTTTACCAATAATGAATTAAAAACCCAAGCAAGCAAAGTAGAATGAATAATCGTGATGCTGGACGGGGGTCGCCTAAATCTGTAAAGTCCATCTGTATTGCCTCAGAAGTGTTTGCCAACGCACGCACTGACAGCTTTGATGTATTGTGGCGTATATTATCTGCCTCGCTACTTCGCAGGCTGCGATGCAGCCGTAACACTATCCTGCGATCGATAACCGCCCAGGCAGATAGCCCGTTAGTGTGGGCGCTAACTAATCGCACCCGATCTGTTCTCGTTAACATAAGCTAAGTTATATTGTAACCAACACAGTGGACCGCTTTGTAGTCTGATAAATAAATAAATTATATTATCAAAACATCACGACGTATAAACAAAGGGGGAGGGGGGACTATAAAAGTGCCCTAAATAACCATTTAAGGACTTCGCCTAGATTAACATATAGGATACTTACTTTAACTAATCATCATCATCAGCCTATAAATTGTTCTTCTGCCTTAGAATTTTTGGTTTTGGGACAGGTCAGTTTCTTCACGATGTTTTCCTTAACCGTTTTTGAGAGCAGTGGTGATGATGTAAATTACACTAAGTTATAATGCGGTTGCCTGGGCTTTACCCACGAGTTTACTGCTCGTAAGTTGGGCCCACCACCATTGGGCCACGGCTATTCTCCTACTTTTGGCCATTGTGTCGTATTGCAGCAAACCAAACTCCACGCGGGGGTCGCTAGTTTTACTATCCTTGATAATTATAATCATTGCATCTGTTCAGCTACTCATTCTCCCCGAGCGGCGACTACCTGATGCCGCCGTCGATGGAGTACAACTCGGTGCTGGAACACATCCGCGCGCTGCCCATGACCAGCAAGCCTGAGGTCTTCGGTCTGCACGAGAACGCCGACATCACTAAGGATAACAACGAGACTAATGCAGTAAAGTTTTAATTTACTTGTCCTAACCCAAATGTTATTAGTATGTATGTAGGTATGTAAGTTAAGTTATTTATCAATCAATGGGTCTTTCATTATCATCTGCGTAGCCTTTTCCCAACTACCTATGTTGGGGTCGGCTTCCAGTCTAATCGGATGCAGCTGAATACCAGTATTTTACATGGAGCGACTGCCTATCTGATGTCCACAACCTTCTTTGTTACCTGAAAATAAATGGATTCTATTCTATTTCATCCAATTTTTGTTTCAAGGACATGTCGATTTTCTCCCGATGTTTTGATTTAAAAAAGACTGATTAGTGCTGTAAGCCACATCAAAAGTTAGACTGCTTTCAGTTTACCATGTCTGTTCTTCTAGAAATAAAGAGCCATAGAAAATAATCTAATAATTAATTTCAAACAACAAAGATTAACACAACTTGTATCATCCGTAGCTGCTATTCGGCACACTGCTCACTCAAACAAACATCGTGGCAGGGGGTGCAGCAGAGGGCGGCGAGGGAGGGGGGGTCGTGGACATGACCAAGGACATGATGGAGCGTCTGCCCAGCCTCTACGATATCCTCTACGTCAGTGAGAAGTATCCTGTGCTCTACTACAACAGTATGAACACCGTGCTCAAACAGGTAACCGCACAGAGTGACCGCACGCGGAATTGGCTTGGAAAGAGCTTTTAGTGGGGGTTGCATTAATCAATATCGTGACACTGTTTTAGGTGCAAAAAGCACTGGAACGTGCCAAATGTTTTTCAATACAAATCAAAATATTTTATTTCACACAGGCCTACATGGGCACTTGTAAAACGTCGACAAAAAGGTGCACACTCTTATTGCACTACGATTTGGTTTGACACGAAATGTATTTCGCACACTTGCGTTTTTCTTATTTTTCTACAACCAAGGGCTGAAATGAAAATTACCACAGATAAAAATACCTTGTACAAAATCCAAATCGATTAAAACATAGGAAAGTAAAAAATAAACACCATCGACTATCCGCCAGTTCGATATAATACATCAACAGTCAACACACAAAGTCCAACTACCAATCATGAGCTCCAACAACCGTCTCACCCTCAGGAACTGATCCGCTACAACCGCCTGCTATCAGTAGTGAAGAAGACCCTGCACGGGGTGTTCCTAGCCGCCCAGGGTCTGGCCATCTTGAGCGCGGAGCTGGAGGACTGCAACAACTCCTTCGTCAAGGGCATCGTGCCCCACGTGTGGATGTCCAAGTCTTACCCGTCGATGAAGCCCCTGGGGTCTTATGTCGCTGATTTGCTGTCACGGTAAGTTTATTCCTCCCGATCGTTTCCGGTCATGGTGACCAATTTTAGCAAAGACTAGCCACCGGTGAAGGAGATATTATAGTGCACAAGTCAGTGCGCAGACAGGTGCACTCTCTGTTCCTTTACTCTAATAGTCCGATGCATGGGACCGCAAACTTACATGACCTGAGAGATCCGACGCAGGGCCAAGAGCTAACGTGCTTTCCGACACACAGGGGTATAATACCACCAACTTCCAAACTACAAGCTATAGCCTCCGAAAACGTAACCAGGCGCGGATCCACCGTAGTGGGCACTGTGGGCATGCCCACAACCCTAATAGACTTGTGACGTCACATTTTACGGTCTCACGGGTCATAACCCCACCAAGATCATCAAAAAATTGCATTTTTTTGAAAAAAATCTGCACAAGAGACACTAACCATTCCAAGGCGGCAACCAAATATTGTAGGCTCGCTTCTCTCGCTATTGCATTTTACCCTTTTTATTAAGGTCATAATTTGACATTGATTTTGTTGTCATCTCTGTATGAATAAACAAAAAGAACCCAATATATGGAGGTGGGGAGGGATGCTTAAATTTTGAAGATCTTTTTTCCTCGCTCCTGCATTATGATAATATCAAAAGCGGTTTCAAAGGCTTCCGCCTTAAAACCTAATACTTTCGAGCGCCGGCTTGCTCCACTCGCTCTTGTGTGTCTTAATCTTGACAAATTCTAACTCATCTCGGGGAACCTCCTCACCTTCCCTCGAAATCGAAGCGATCAACCTATCCGAGGCAGAACGCAAAAAAAATCTCGCTCGCTGCGCTCGCGAATACATCCTATCTCGTTTCTACAAACGTTGCCAGAGTACTTTTTATTCTCAATCCCGTATGAAGGAAAAGAATCTATTTTTTCCGAGGACGTGAAAAATTTTCGAGCTCGCTCCGCTCGCTCTACCAATTTTTTAACGTTGGCTGTTTTAGTTACTCCTGACAAGACACAATTTCAGACAGTAAGAAAACCTCTTAAATTCAAACTAGGTACTAACTTTTAGGAGCTCATTACGCTTATTTTTGTAACTTGCCTTTAGAGCTCTTTTTGGGAAACTAAAGATGCACATCCCGCCCTCCCTCACCCAAATAAACCTGTCGGCGCCCATGCACGTTTTGATTCAGAAAACTATCGATTTAGTTCCTAATAGTGTCACTATATCGATCATGAGCGAGTTCATACTCCAACTCGCACTTGGCCGATTTTCGGGTGACTGTGCCCACAACCTTTTTTGAGGGCTGGATCCGCGCCTGAACGTAACGTAACGTAACGTAACTTGGCAAGAGTCGTTAGTTGCGCAGAAGTAATTTTTTGGTCTCTTTGGCGGTGTGGGGTATGAGGTAGCGTCATCCGCGCGTGTGATTGGTGCATTCAAATGCATACGTTCCGTTCGCTCCCGATTACACTTGCGGACTTGCGGTGCACGAAACTTGTGTTGTTTTTGTTATTTCTTTTTGTTACGAATTTGAGTTAATTGTCGTTGTGTTTTAAATTTAGTTTTTGTTAGTTGTTTTAAATTTAGTTTTTGTTACGAGTGTTGTTGATTTAAATTTAGTTTTTGTTATTGTTTTAAATTTAGTTTTTGTTGTTTTAAATTTTGTTTTACTCTTAAATGCATATTTTTATTTATAACATCTAATAAAGGTCACAAAGTCTTCTCCTTTCTTTAACTTCATTATAAATTATGTCAATAACCATAGAATAATGACAAGCAATAAAAGTGACCACTTTTTGTGGCACAAAGTGTACGATGCGCGAACTTTGAATTCGAATTTCGAAACCTTGCCAAGTTACGTGTCGGGAGCTATACTACTGAGAAATAACAGATGGATGAACTGTTTGTCCGACCTGGGAATTGAACCATCAGTCACGTTTGCGACCAAGAGACTAACAGGCCAGTCAACGGTACGTAGAGAGAGGGAATCGGCTGCATGGATTAGATTAGTGATGTAGTCCCAAAGCTGAGCACGAAGTTGAGCGCGAATCTGAACTTCGGCGCCTACATCGAGTCGAAAGCTCAAACTGCGGCAAAAAAGCTGAGCATCCTAAACAAGGTTAAGCGGTACTTCAAGCCTGGACAGCTTTCAGTATTATATAAAGCTCAAGTCCGGTCCGGCATGGAGTATTGCTGTCACCTTTGGGATGGCTCAGCCAAATACCAACTTGCCACACTTGACTCTGTAGAGCGCAGAGCCAGGAGGCTAATTGGTGACGATAAGCTGGTTGTCAAGCTACATAGCCTGGCCCACCATCGCAAAGTCGCATGTCTGTCGGTCTTCTACAGACTGTACTTCGGAGAGAGTGCGCAGGAGCTCCACGAGCTGATTCCACCATCTCCCTTCTTCCATCGGGAGACTAGACGTACTGCAGGTTATCACCGATACCTAGTCGACGTTCCACACATTCGAACGAAGCGCTTTGCCAAGTCCTTTATTTTGCGCACAGCCAAGGAGTGGAATTCCCTGCCTGCGTCGGTTTTTCCGAGTTCATATAACCCTAATCTATTTAAGTCGCGAGTAAACAGGCTTCTTCTGGGTAAGCTCGTTCCATCGTCGACATCATCTCTGCCCTTAGGGCAAGATTGAGGTCAAGAGCAAGCCCATTAGCAATATAAAAAAAAAAAGTCCAAGATGATACCTAATAAAAATAATAATAAGAACATAATTAAAAAGGGTAAAATGCAATAGCGAGCGAAGCGAGCTTATAATTATGTCTTTGCATTATGTTTCTCTAGTGCAGAAAGTTAATAATTTCCGAAAAATTGCTATTTTCTGAAGATGGGAGGCGCCATGACCCCTGAGAGGGGACGGGAGGGCCGTAGGACTACGCCTGTAGGCAGGAAGAGTAGTTGATTTCATGTGCGATCCTTAGAGTATTTTAACATCCATTGTTTTAGTGTTTTGTTTTTACCCATATTATTTAAAAAAATGGGAACGACGGATGCCATTTTCGCTATCCGCCAGTTGTGCGAAAAATACAAAGATGCACAAACAACTTGCACATAGTGTTCTTCGACCTCGAAAACTGATAAGACCGAGTACCCCGTGAGGTTCTGTGGTGGGCCCATATGGAGAAAGGTGTGCAAGGAAATATGTGCAGTTGATCCGTGCGATGTACAGTCGATGCAGTACCCAAGTACGGTCTTTGGTCAACTGGCGGATAGCGATAAAAAAAGTAAAAAACTAAAACCCGACTACGACAAAAAAAACGACGCTGAAAAAGTATGAAACAAGATTTTCAGGATAGAACAAAAAGAAAAGCCGTATTCACACGGTATTAAAGTGTTTAGGTTGGTACCTATAACGTGTTTATTATTTAAACTGTGTGTATTTTTTATTATTTAAACAATTTTGGTGTTAATTTTTTTTTTTTACTCTTGACTTTTTGTCCGCTAGAGGGCGTGATTTTTATATTTGAGCAATATTTTGGAAATGTACAAGTGAGGCCCTTTCAAATGATACCAAACACGGCGTATTTATCTCCATTTTTATTTTTTAAGCCTTACTTTTTGACCGCTAGAGGGCGCCAAATCGCTTTCTGTGACACGTCACGTAGCCTATGTTCAGCGGAAAACTAAGACGGTTCTAACGATACCTCATATGTCGAGTTCCGATAAGTAGATTAGAAGCTATGAGGGAACAGATGAAGATACTCACATACATACATACATACATAGCCAGTCAAAATCATAACCCTCCTTTGGCTTTGCCGTAGTCGGGTAAAATGGCATCCATCGTTCCCCGACCAGGCATATAAATATTGATGGATGGAGAGGGAGAGGAAGGCCAAAGAAAAGGTGGATGGATTGTGTGAGGATGGTATAAATGAGAAAGGAGTAAATGCCGCCTTGACATCTAACGGCAAAGAATGGGTGAAGAAAACGTGTTGCCCCGACCCCAAATAGAATGGGATAAGGGCAGGATGATGATGATGATGATTTACTTAAATGGTATGCTGCGTACAGAGAGTGTAATTTTAAATCAACATAGCTGATGCCCGCGGCTTCGCCCGCGTGGATACTGTAAGGGCCGAAAGTCCGAAACTGCGTTAAGCGGGCACCCGCGCGGTTTCATATAAAAGTGCACAGTCGCGGGTAACCGCGCGGGCGTCCGTCACGGGGGCAATTCAATAAACGGGCTTACTGGTTGTCGTTTCTTTTTTGCTTATCGTCGTTTTGCTACGTTATAATATATTAAGTTCTCCATCGACACGACTATACATGCCCACCGTTAAAATTGAACTAGCGACACTGACACAAGCGTGTCCACGCGCCTAGACATGCGACGGTTGCCCGTCGCGTGCGCCCGCTTAACGCAGTTTCGGCCCTAAAAACAATCCTTGATGTGGACTATATATCATTCTAAAATTTCAGCTCGATCGGTGCAGAACTTTTTGAGTTTTTGTAGCGTACACAAACCAACATAACATTTTTATAATACCTATAGAATTTTTATAATATAGAAGATAGATAAAGAGGCTAACTGGAAAAACGATTTAAAAAAATAAATAAATCGGTGGAATATGATTCAGAATATGGAGCTGAATGCACCCCTATCAGTTTGCAAAGGGCTGTCCTTTACACCCTGTTTAATTGGGTATGTAATCTAATATTACACGTGCAAGCGAGCACACCCTTATTTATGCCATTTTATTTGGGTGTTGTTAAATTGAGTTGAGTGTCAGACTTCTACTGACTAAAAACCACCCATGTTCCACCTTAACCCTTGTGCCGAGGCCGCGGTATCTCTTTCGAACAGCCCGTAGCCCCGAAGGGAACCCTTATTTATGCCTGGAGGCTTTATTTATGCTTTATGATATTTTTTGTGATATTATATTTTTTTTATTTATTATTATATTGTCACAGATATTGTATTGCTTTGATGGGGAGTTAGTTTTTCCAATACTCACTTCTTCCCAAACAAAACATTAGTATAGGAAATGGCAGCATGCATCCGTTGTTTTGTTGTTGTCTCTTGCTTATACTTTGACATTCAAAATGTGCGGAATTGTGGATATTATCGATTAAATGAAGGACTCGCACGGAAATAAGGTCATGCACGAAAATTGGGGTAGACTTCGCCCAACAGTGTGGGACAGTATGGGCCACAGAACATAATTATGAACTATATGTACTATCCCACTCTGTTGGGCTCAATGTATGGGCTCTCAAAGAAGAATAACCTAACTGTAGTGTATTACTCTTTAATTAATCGATTCATAAGTGACGGGATTATGAGTAAAGAAATGAAAATACCACTAAATTGAGTACCTCCACGTTTTTTTGAAGTCGGTTAAATGAAGGGTGTTTCGAGTGAGCCTTTTGTATAAAAATTCTCCTTGCAAGATTTAATCATTAAATCAGTCATCATGATACCTACTGCTGTCGTTGCATGCTTTATTAAATTGAATTGGAAAAATTCAATTAGGAATTCAGGAATTGTGTAAATATTATAAACCTATATTGTCCCACTGCAGGGCGAAGGCCTCCCTTCCCTCTTTTCACATTTCGCGTTCCATAGCGGATTATATGCCAATCCTTTTAGAAAGAGTCCAGCTCATCCCGCCATCTCCTTCTGGGCCTGCCACGTTGTCGTTTCCTGCTTTTTGGTATCCACTGAGTGGTAATTTTAACACAGCTCCTCCGACATACGGAAGTAAACGCGGAAGTGTGGGGTAAATAGGCTTCTTCTGAGTAAGCTCGTTTCATCGTCGACCTCATGCACTTTTTGAGGTCAAGAGTAAGACCATATCAAATAAAAAAATTAAAAAAGTAAATAAATAAAACGTTTAAAATTCAATGTTATATCAATTTATTTTACTATCACAAACAAGTTCACTACTCTATCTTGTGTATATTATGTCTAAAGAGATGATAGTTTGGGTACATGTTTCCGACTCTATTCAATTGACATATTTCATTACTGTTGCATTTCATTTGACAAGTTCAAGTTGACATGGCAATTTTCTTTACATTTCATTGCGTTAGATACGTATTATAAATTCATTAATCATTTCAATTATTAGGCCGTTGTGTTTAGACCATGAATTAGTCTTACTACTATTATACATTCGAAATGTGAGAATGTTGGTTACAATTTCATGCAAAACGGATTTGGATGAGATTTGGCACACTTAAAGCTTATTCAATCAAATCAAAATCAAATAGCACAGCATTAAAATTTGAAACTTAAATTGAAAATTAGCCATTGGTTATCATTGTACCGATATGTAGTAGTGAAAACTTGTGATAAACACTTCATAAAAATTCATAATTTTAATTAAAAACAAAAAATTCTGTATTGTGCCTGGTCGGCCAGTAACATGGTCCTCAGATGTATCGTTGAAGAATTGCGAGCAATTTTATATGAGTCATCTATTACATATACCCAAACTATATAGGTACACAATGTTTGTACTCAGTCCGTCGACAATGGTTGTACTAATTAAAATGCCGTGTAAAGCTGTTGCACATTTAAAGCGACAGGCATTCACACCTTACAGTACTGGTGGTAAGAGGGTGCGTTCGGAAAGGCAACCTCTCGAATAATGGTCAAATACTTCGCTGTTTTGATTACTTGTCCAATATTACTGAAATAAATTATGAAATATTGTTACGTAGGTACCATTAAAATAATTAAAAATGGGTTTTAGGCATTAAAACTAAATATTATGCAGTGTAATTATATTAGTTTTAGCAATTTATAATCAATATTTTAGTGCAACACATTGATATTCCATTTTCAACCAGTAATATTAAATAAATTCGTCAAAACAGTGATATATTTGGTAGCGATGTTGCCAGCTATCAGAATGCACCCTTTTAATATGGCTCATCGAGCTTTACAAAGAGACAGTCAGACAGGTATAAGAAAGCTAGGTATAACAAGCTTCACCTTTCAGCAAAGTAAAGTAGCCGAAACACACGATTATGAACATTACTTGTAAAAGGATAAGATACGTATTAGCTGAAGCTATTGACAATATGAACGCTGCAAGCATGTTCTGTAGTTTCTGCCTACCCACATGGAAAAAACGTGTACCTATGTATTTTGGTTTGAATATGAACATCAATCACCTAAAGATAAGGTTCATATTCGTATAAATCGCTTACTTTACTTAGCAAAGTGAAAGTACAATACAAAAATTTTGCCCTCAGTGGCAAACGCTCTCTAATACTCCGAAGTATTTCTAAAACTCTCATATCAGTTAACAGTAGAGTACTGTAGTTTGTTACGTATGTAGGAACACTCAACACAATAGAAACATTACCTTGTACCTCGACACGAGAAGGTAGGTAGTGTTGAACAAGAATCGACTCTCACCGCAGTCACATTAAGTCTACGATAGGTAAGTATTCTCGTACAATCTTACTGGCCATGAAGATAAATTGCGTAGTGTTCACAATGTGTTATTGTTCGGGGTAATTTAACGATAAAATACATACATTATTTAACCATATTGTTCATATAACCCCTTAGTTAGATATGTGTGAATCGAACCTTTCTTAAAACACTGAGAATCCTAAGGAGCTCAGCTCAATGCACGATACAGATGCGTAACACAGGAAGAGAGCAATTTGTAAGCCACCGTGCCCTATTTAGTTGTTTAATATGATAGGTCGTGGCCACACGGCGCACGGCGTGCATTGAAGTGCGTTTCACAGTTAGAATGGCTACATTCATTCAGTATGCGATATAAACAGTCTTACACATTGACCAATACTTAAGGAATTTTGTAGTAACAACAATTTTAGAAAACATTGAGCATGCAAGTAACTCATGTATTGTATATATTCAATAATACCGATATATATAATCGCTATAACGCTAATAGTTTCAGATCGCATCCCCCACTTGAAACACGTTAGTAATCTTACTAAAATTCTACACAGTTATACAAACTTAGTTACTTATTAAACATTTATTTATAGCACATGTGAATACTGACAGGTGATATATTTTGACACATTTCCACCGTAAATTCAATAATCCAAAATCGACAAAGTTGTCAATAAATCTTTAAGAAATCGACGCGTTTCACCCTGATATTTGTTAAGATTTCTTATTTTTATAATACTTTTGATATTTATGTGAATTAATTGTAATAAAACTAACCTTAGCTAACGATAACAATAGACACGTAACTTATTTATACAAATGATTACACAACACAGATCGATATAATAGTAAAGTTAGTTTTATTTCAAATGTAACCGCAATTTTGCTTAAGCAAATAACTTTGTCTTAGGGCTTGGTATAGGCCTACGTTCAACACAGGACTACAGCATGCTGGTGAGGATTCAGCCTTACGATTTGCGAGCCAGATCCAGGAGTTTGTTCATCAGTTCTCCTCCGAAGGACTCCCTGTACTTCTGGCTGATATTGTTCAGGAGGGCGTAGGGGGTCTCATAGTTCATGTTTTCTATGCTACACAGGGTCATGTCATCGTACTGCCTGCCGACGACCCTGAAGCCGTTAGCGGACATCTCGACGCAATAATCTGCATTCTCCAGAGTAGTCAGGTTGATGTAGATCCTTTGGTTGTCCATGGGCAGTTTCAGGGCGACACTGGCACTCTTCACGTGCTTGCGTATGTCGCTGATGGCTCCATCTGCCTCCGCCCGCCAGGTATTCTCGTCCAACACCTGTTCCGTACTCATGATGGTTGTCTGGAAAAAGCAAAATTTCAAATTAATTATTGAATAAATCTGCAACTTAATTATCTATGGGAGGGATTACCATAATGGCGACTTCAAAGAGAATGTGCTTCTTTCTTTCTTAAAATGTTTAGTATTGGGTATCATTATAAAACTGTGATTGGCAACAAAGGAGGCGTCTGATGTGATGACAAAGTAATAGAGAAGTATGGAAGAAGAAGCTGATCTGGTGGTCTAAAATGGCCACTTTAGCGGATCATTATATGAATTGCGTTAAAAAGCGTAAAATGGGTCTTTCATAATATTCTGCGTCCTTTGACCATTTTACGAATTTTGACGCAATTCATATTATTTTACTATTATGATCTATTTACCTAAATGGTCACAGACGCAGTTACTATTATGAAAGGTCCATTTTACGCTTTTTAACGCATTTCATATTATGATCTGCTAATGTGGCCATTTTAGACTACCTGCTCTGACTGATTCTGGCTTACTGGAGTTACAGTGGTTTGGGAATATTGTTGCGGGCTTGTCCCAATAAAAAAAAAACAAAAAATGCTGCTCTGACCCCAAATTAAATGAAATAAGGGTAAGAGAATGATGATTGGCTAAACCCCTTTTTTTCTAACGCCATATCTATCTAATCTAATCAGTATTAATATGACTATTTCTTTTCCAGCCTGAGTTTCCTACAAGACTGGGTAGACGAGGGTCCTCCGATCGTCTTCTGGATCTCAGGGTTCTACTTCACGCAGTCATTCCTGACGGGCGTGCTACAGAACTACTCGCGACACAACAAGATTCCTATCGACCAGGTCCACTTCGAGTTCACCATCACGACTATGGAGTTTGAGGCCGAAGAGAACCCCTCTTATGGAGTGTATTGCAAGGTTGGTTGATCTTGGCACCAGTTGTATCTGATGTCGGAAAAGTTGATCCTGATAATCTCTTATGAAATCCTATGTTATACGAGTATATGTTGTATCGATGGGAATGTACTCAGGTGAAATGACACTCAGGGGTGAATTGAGACAGAACTTTGAGAGGGATTTTAACGTTGAATGAATGTGGTATGTGGCAAAAATGGTTTCTATTTAATAAAGTAAAATTAAGTAAATATAATTTTGGTAACATATCGTATTATGTTAAAATCCCTTTCAAAGTTTTGTTTCGATTCTATTCACCCCGTTTTACCCGGTATTGAGTTGGCCCAGAACTGAACTACAGTTCAATAAGTTAAGAAATTGGATCCCTAGACCCATACATCGGTTTCTAGTGATCCAATTTCTTAAATTGGTCGAGTTTAATATTTTATGTAGCATAGGTAATGCAATAGAAAAATTGACACGGAAAACATTACAGGTCACTATCATCATCAAGGATTTTATTTATTTAAACTTCATGTACAAAAGTGGTACACACGGCCACAGATCAAGCTATACATTTCCAGTTTACGCTGATCTTGCACTGTACGGAAATCCTATACAATGCGAGACCAGCTTATACTGGAAATGTATAGCTTGATGTGTAGCCGTGTGTACTACATAGGCGTACTTAATAAATTTTCTCTATATTTTTTGACTATCATGTCTTTGTTTAAATCGCATGCAGCAACCATTTGAAATGGATAAGGAGGATCATGAACACAGCGTATTTATATGGGTATGTCTCTTGGATACTGCATGGGAATGTATATTGTTATACACGGATAAAGTGATGCTTTGGATGCATGCGCACACCTAACTACTGATTTGCACTTTGCACTGGTTGGTATTTTAGTATTCCTCAAAATGGAAAGCGCAAATAATCGCGTAATACTTAGGTAGTCTAGAGCCCATGAACAAAACTGCACCAGCCGATTAGATTCTGCATGAGGTCCTGGGTTCGATTCCGGGGTCGGGCAAAGTGTTATTGGATTTTTCCATTTGGAATTTATCAGTAGCAGCTACGGATTTTGGATGTGTGCCAATAGGCTGGCTAGTGGGTGTACTATTAGTTACACCTGTGCCTAACCCTTAGGGGATTACAGGCGTGATGTTATTTATTATGATTAGGGGATCGGACAAAAAAAAAACTAATTATTCCGTCAGATAGATTTCCAAAAAATATTGAACACGTATTTTTTCTTTTTTCACGTAAACAAAAAATGAAGACGATACAGTGCTTAGAAAACTCGTGTGACGTCATATGATAGTACATTTTTAACCTACAAGTGACGTTTCAAGCCCCACTCCATGATCTTTGACGCGTTCTATCTTCGTCAATTTTTACTAATTTGATAAAACAAAAAACACGTATCCAATATTTTTCGATAATCTGACTGACGGACTAAACAGAATCGTATTTTTTTTGAGTCAGTCCGATCCCCTGTAACGACCCTCTCAAATATATGTACTAACAAAAATCCTCCCACAGGGTCTGTTCCTCGAAGGCGCAAGATGGAACCGCGAAACAATGCTAATGGACGAATCCTACCCCAAGATCCTATTCGACACAATCCCTATAATCTGGTTCAAACCGGCTCTCATCGCAGACTTCAATCCCCCCCCTTGCTACTTCTGTCCTATCTACAAGACTAGTGAGAGGAAGGGAGTGCTAGCAACCACGGGGCACTCCAGCAACTTTGTCATGTACATCACGCTGGAGACCGACTTGAAAGAACAGCATTGGATCAATAGAGGAGTGGCTAGTTTGACACAGCTGGATGATTAAGAGTATTTATTTATTTATTTTGAGTAGGATTTTGATACTGTGTTTTCATATATTATGTTATTTCTTGGTGAAAGGTACACATAATGCCACTTTTTTTTCTCCACTGTTCCCGAGTTGTAACCATTCTTACTTGACCTGACCGATTTGTTGGTATTTTTCAAGTATAAGGAGGGAAGTCTTCCAAAACAGCTAATGATCAGTGATCTAGGGTTATATAGTTATAACAATACAATCTACTGAGACCTTGCATCTTATATCAAGACATGATTGTGTGAATCCTGAAACTGCACCTATCAATGCACATTATTTTATCAAAATTGATACATGGTGTAACCATTTGCAAGCAATGGTTCTAGGCATTCTTAATAACATTGAAGATAGGAAAATGATTACAAGAGGTTTCCTTGGGGTATGGGGTACACTAGACTGGAAAAATATGGGTAGGTAATATTTCAGTCTGTGTTGTCCACACTCAAGGCTAAATATTAGAAAGTATACCAGTCAAAGAGGTTTGTATGTAAACAGAATAAATATGCAATGACTGTATGTTTCTGTTTTTTAGATAGACAATATTGTTAACTTCTGTTTTAATCACTACCTATATTGTATTTATTTATGTAATTGTTACTGTGATTTACCTAGTCATTATAAAGTATTTAATAAATAAATATTTTTCATACTACATAATATTGTTGTTTAAATTATGTAATTGTCTTCCTTGCATGATATTACAATTATACTTTGGGAAGTAATTAAGTAATTGCTTTAGCAATTATAAGATTTGGTGAGCCAAAAAAAAACAGCATTTAAATAATTTGGTCTGCATACAAAGATTTTGTTTGCAATTAAAACAATCAGGCAGCAATTCTTGTTTCGCAAATAATTTTAATCTCGCTAGCGAAATTAGGTTTGCTGTAAGAAAACCCAATTCTGGGTTAAGCTCGCCTTTGTACATAAGCTTTATAATTGTAATTTTTGTTTATATTTGTTATTTTATGTGTGCAAAAAAGAATAAGAATGTAAGAATAAGAATTTTGATAATGGTCAAAAATTAAATCATAAATAGGCAGCTTAAAATAACATGAGTTTGCTTAATAAACATTCAGTCCGCAAAATAACTACTTGGTCGGCAAAATAACTACTTGGTCGGCAAAATAACTACTTGGTCGGCAAAATTACTACAAGCTGGTCAGCAAGATTTCATGATCGATCAGCAGAGAAAACATTCTATAAGCAGTTTGTTTGATCGGTATGCATTTTTAAAACATAGGGAGCAAAATAACTAAATGAATTGCGAAAATCGGCAATGTACGTTAAAAGTGGGCGGTTAGGTCTGTGGTTAGGTTGGAAGTTTTGGAACTGTGACCTACTACGCGCGAGCCGAGCGAGCGGAGCGAGCGGTGCCGCGGGAGCGGCCGGCGAGTGCTACATCGAAATTGGTCGCAATATTACAGCATTCCGGTAGTTAGGTATATGCTGCTCAAAATGATTTTTTTTGCTTACCCTCTGAGTGCTTACCAAAATTTTATTAAACGGGCAGCTTATATAATTAAAAAAATAATTACAGCCATCCAGAATGACATAAATTGCTGATTGATATTGAAATGTTTGCTGGCCTTGAGTTGCTGACCAATTAGCTATTTCTGCTGGCAGATTATATTCTTCTGCAGACCAAAATAGGAATACTATGCTAAACATTTAAATAACACCCTTATACTTTATTGGTATAGTATATTGGGGTGACAACATTGTTGCTTGCAGGAGAAAAACTGGATGAGTCATACACAGGATATGCAAAAAAACTGAGTAGCCTATAGGTACCTGGCAGGGTGAATTGAGGCTGCGGATGATGATGATAGTATATTATATGGTGGCAGCAGTATGCAGTCATTTGTGGAGAGGGTTTGGAGATGAGTCATCATCTGCACCGATCTTATGAAATTTCCTAAGTGCATGGGCACTTAAGAAACATCAGCAGGTTTATGTGAAATAAAATAATTTGAGTCTGCCTATCCTTTTCCCAACTACGTAGAATTTCGATGGATATAAATGTTGATGACTTATGGCACAGAGACATGGTCCTTAACTGCTGGCCTCTTAGAGAAGCTCAGAGTCACGCAACGAGCCATGGAGAGAGCTGTGCTCGGAGTTTCTTTGTGCGACAGAATCCGGAATGAGGAAATTCGCCGAAGAACCAGGGTCACCGACATAGCTCGCAGAATATGCAAGTTGAAGTGGCAATGGGCAGGCCACATCGCTCGAAGAACAGACAACCGATGGGGAAGAAAGGTTCTCGAGTGGCGACCACGAACCGGAAGACGCAGCGTTGGCAGGCCTCCCACCAGGTGGACCGACGACATCGTGAGAGTCGCTGGCAACCGGTGAATGCAAACGGCAGGCTGCCGATCTTTATGGCGTTCTATGAGGGAGACCTTTGTCCAGCAGTGGACGTCTAATGGCTGATGATGATGATGATAAATGTTGATGGATGGAGAGGGAGAGGAAGGCCAAAGAAAAGATGGATGGATTGTGTGAGGAATGGATATGAAAGGCATAGAAGTAAATGCCACTGTGGTGTCTAACAGGGAAGAATGGAAGAAGAAAATGTGTTGCGCCGACCACAAATAGAATGCGATAAGGGCAGGAAGATGATGTAGAATTTTGCTTTCATTCTCATCAAATGCCGCAGAATAGTCTGCCTATCTGACCTCCACAACCCGTAAGTAATGCCAGAAAAGTAGTCTCATATTCAGCTGCAGTTTATCAAGTAAGAGCAGAAATTAAATCATAATCGACTATTTCTTTTATTTTACATGAACTGGCATGGCCTCGGAAAGCACGTTAAGCTGTTGGTCACGGCTGCCATATATATAGATCTTTGGCAGTTGTTACAGGTAGTCAGTGACCTGAAATTCTGACATCCAGTCTTACCAAAGGGTATCGTATTACCTAGTATTATCTGGGTTGTGGAGGTCAGATAGGCAGTCGCTCCATGTAAAATACTGGTATTCAGCTGCATCTGGTTAGACTGGAAGCCGACCCCAATATAGTTGGGAAAAGGCTAGGCAGATGATGAGGCATGGCAAAACCAAGCTTTACGTGAAAATACTGTTCAGTAAAACCACATAGTGTTACTAAGGAACAATCTTGTGCTGAGTGTTATGGATCAACCATACCGATTAAAGATAGAGGTATCATGTTCAATCTGGTGTTAGGTCCGATGCAACAACAGGTTATTGTAGAAAAACTGATAAACTGTCAATAAAATAAAATAATACAAGGTACCTATTTAGAAACAATTGTCAGGTACAGTGCGATCAAATTATCTTGGCAGCTCCGAACTTCGTGCAGGTCATTTTGTTACAACGAATGTATTTAAGTGTTATGATATTTATTTTATTTGTATTTCTCACTGTTTAAATTAGATATTTTCTGATCGTTTAAGTATTGGTTTATCTGGCAATAACAGTTTTATTCCCAAGTTTACATGCGTAAAATTTCGCAAAGCCTATGTTCAGAGCTGCTTGTACTGCTGGACAATAAAAACAGTCCTCCAAATTGCTTCATCTGTTGCATCCATGTCTGTCTAGGCTTTTCTGAGAATTAGCAATGTTAGCATGCTATGGGCCCAGCATAGTTGGAACAAAATTAAGTCAACAATGGAAATATACAATTTGGCAATATTCCAACCTTAATTTATCAGAGCTAGGTCGATAAAGTATTTTAATTAAAGTAAGTACGTTTATGGCCGTGTAACAGCAGTGTTCATTGCCAAAACTATGAGCACTGACGTAAAATTGTACTTTTTTAGAGAAATATTTTCCACTATTTTCTAGAACCAATGAATAGAACACCAACACAGTTGTCACTATTCATTTGTTGAATGCATAATACTTCAGTGGGAATTAAATCAAAGTATACGCGTTATTGTTTTTAAACATACGATGATTTATGCAATGGATTTAGGTACCTTTTTCTAAGACAATTGTTTATCAGATTAAAAGAATAGATAATAAGTAATTTAAATTTCGCGGTAATGTTGAATTAAAACTCACCCTAGTTTCTGTTATTGATGCGGGGATCGACTGGGACAGAAAATACACACCAATGTATTAATTGTAATAGCACGATAACGTTTTCATCGTTACGTTTTTTGAAACACTTCTACAATTTTGCGATACAAACTCAAATATTAATGTCAACAAAACCAATAGACTACAAAGAGTCGATGACGTCAGCGTATGTTCCTGTAGTGTTGTACGATAAATATACATAGACAAATCAATCGATTTTAATTTCAAACGTGCTGTTCTTATTTTGTGCTTGTAGATGAATGAAACTATATTGAAGCATTTTATTATTTTAAAACTAATTATTTAGTTCTAAAAAATCTATTGCAACAATCAACCATGACTTCTATGGAAATGAAATGCAACAAAATTATTGGAATAGAACGATTCCAACAGAAATATAGTCCTTCACAGCTCAGAAAAGCAAATGTATTTTATTTTAGTTTTCAAATTTTGTGTTATTGAAGATTTTAAAATATTTTATTTCTATAACCGCGTACTTTGCCGTTAAATAATCGATATTCAAACAATCAACGTCCGTTGCGTATCACTATTGATATAATTTCGTTTCACTTGTCAATCATCGTAAAACGTATTCCTAGTCTTAATAAAAGTCGTAAATGCTTGAAATTTACTTATATACTTTGTAAAGGACTAAGAATAGTTTAGGTCATTTGACAAAATTTGAAATGGCAAAAATAGTGTATATTTTAGAGCATAATTCGTAAAAATGTGAATTTTCGGAATAATCCATATGCGTGGAACGGAACTTTTTATTTCCAATTTGTTGCTATGTTGCATAGATGGCGCGGCGAACTTGTAAACTGCGTATGCCGAACTGACGTTTTTGGTTATTTTTGTTCTCGCCTCGTGTTTACTTTAGTGTCTAATTTCGGTCCAATTGCGAAAATTTAGTTGTGCAACAACCAAAAGGTTAATATTTCGTTCCTAAAAGACATATCCGTACTTTATAGTATCGATCCGCTCTTCCGGACTAGGTATATGTAAACATTATTATCACGTGGTGGTGTGGTGGTTTATATAATTCTTGTTTACCGCACAAGTAGAAACTTTGCGCATGTGCGTCCCGTCAGTAACCTCAAATTGTAAAGGCACGGGTTTGGCAGGTTCCGGATATCCGGGTCGCGACGCGGTGGTGGCGGTTCTCGCGGTGATATTGTGATGTGCCCTCGTGCAAGGCGTCCGCGCCCCGCGTGTGGACAGCGTTGGTGATATCGGTTCGCGCGCGCCTGCCATGGCCCAGGCTCAGTTTACGCGAAGCTCGGAGAGCGACGCGTGGGCGCTGCTCTCGCTGAAGTCGGCGCCCCCGTCGCCTTCCAAGGTGCAGTGGGCCCAGGAGCCGGCCCCCATCGCAATCGCGAGGCTCGACGGCCGCGACTTCGAGTACCTCATCCGGCAGAAACGTGTCGTGATCGGCCGGAACTCTAGTAGAGGCCAAGTGGACGTTAACATGGGACATTCGAGTTTCATCTCGCGTAGACACCTGGAACTGTTCTACGACCACCCGGAGTTCTACCTGACGTGCAACAGCAAGAATGGCGTGCTGGTGGACGGCGTGTTCCAGCGCAAGGGCTCCGCCGCCATGCTGCTGCCCAAGAGGTGAGTGCGGCACCGCCGGCTACCACAACATACATTTACGTGCACTCACTAGCTTTTGTTTGTAAACAAATCATATTGTTTATGTTCAACCCACCTGTTGTATTATTGTTTAAAAAAAATGGTTGTGTTCATAATCTTTGTTGACACATGTGGTTTATGTACATCATGTTCCTAGACTTGTAATAAAACACAGTCACTCAGTTATACACCTGGCCACTTGGATAAGTATGGCTTTGGTATGAACATAATGACATGAAAACACATCTATTTTTGTAGTTTGTGTTGCATGCCAGTTTCTTTATAATGTGTCCTGTATTGCACATCAACAATATTTCTTTTCCCACCAAATTCCCAGAATATTAATTAGTCACCAGAGTTAACTGATTGTAGGAAAATCCATCAACAATATTTTTGCAATCACTACTCCTTATCAAAAGTGGTAAACAAAAACAAAATCTTGCAATTTTACGATCAATGTCCAAGCTTAATGAATAGTTTGATAATGATTATCTCTTGTTACTAGTTATTTTCAGCATATACACAGATAAGATACATCCAATACAGTTGTACGCTGATTGTATGATGCAATACATAGAAATGTGATTGTTGATTCGGTGAGATTTTGCAAGTCATTGTTACTTGAGTATTAATTTTGTGAAACTCGCTAATATTGAAAAATTGGCATTTTTCATAACTGCAAGCTTAGCTTTGTTGCGGTATAAACATATATTTTAAAAATCACTAAACAATCAAAGAACAGCTTATTTTGCAAGTTGTTGACACAAAAAAACCTCATAAAGTGGGTTTTTTCTACTCAGTTGCATCACATTCTTTACTATATTATTATGACATGGCAGCAAGGTGTTAATGCACTCAGCCAAAGATAGCATTCCCTCAAAAGATGCTACCTATCATCTTCCAGTATTCAACTACCTTTTTCGCAAATAGTAAGCAATTTGAAAGTATATCTCAGAGTACAAAATCAATGCTTTACCATCTCTCCACTCCGCCTAACCTACATCTCACATGTGACTTGAACATGTTAAACATTCAAAATTAATGTCTGATTGTCTTGTTTTATGAATTTGAACCAAGGCCATCTTTGTGTTCATTTCTATTTATAAACTAATACATAAATATTGATCAGCTATAATTAAATTGGGTTCATATGAGGAGCAGGTATTTAATACCTATTTTCTATTGGCAAAGATTCAAACAGCATGCTTTCTAAAGTTGAATTATTGTTTATAGAGACAATGATTTCAGTATAGTGGTCCCAAACAAATACAAATGCTTAAAAATTTGAACCTATCTGCTAATCGAAGAAAATACATCAATGCAATGCAATTTTGATTCCATTTTACAATTATAATAATGATTTCCTCATGTATTACAATTACATCACAAATAACTCAATTACTGAACAAATAGGTAGAGATGGAAACAATGTAAGGAAATGTTTTGCACTTCTAGATTAACTAATTTAGAACGGGATGCTCTTTTACCTTGTGGTCAAGACAATAGGTGGCACCACTTTGTTATTAATCACTGCATGATGAAAGAATTCATTTGGAAATTTATGTATTTTTGGTCTGTAAGAAATCTTAAATATTCATTGACTATCTTTTGCTTGCAACTTGGGTAAAGTGGCATGGAGTACAGAAATTATGCCAGAAGACTCAGGTTACTGTCTACCTGTGGGCCAAACATTAACGGGATACCTTCAGGTATAAAGACATAAAATGGCAAACAGATAATTCTCAAACAACATTAATGTCTGAGATCAAAAGCAGGATACGGATAGGGCAACTTAGAAAGACCCATGTCCTGTTTGTCTGAAACATTAAAGTAATTATATTATTTATCTTTCAAGAACATGCCTAATATTCTAGCAGATTCTTTACCATAATTTATTTGAATCATTAATTTAGTCTGTTGACATTGCTTATATCATAAACTTGGTCTCCAAAACTCTAATCAGTCTGGGGCAGGAAAATAGCTTAGGGAAGTATGCAGCGACGTGATTAAATGCCTCAGGAGCTTCCATTATTATTTATTTGTGAACTAATTATAGGGATTATTATTAATTAGTAATTATAATGGTTGTTATGGTAATGTTACATAATGCAAACAAATTGAAAACAGAAAACAGGCCGTGTTGGTCCAGTGGTTACGAGTACTACTGCTGAGTATGTACTGCTGGGTTATATTCCCAGGTAGTGACTCCTGAGGTGACAACGTGAATATTTTTAGTAGCAGCCCGCATATTGCCAGAAAGTCCAATATAATAATAATAATAATAAATTTATTTATTGGCATAAAAAAACAGGTTACAGAAAAGTGTGAGACCCTGGCTCCAGAGCTAGGTTAGAGTACCTGTATTTCAGGAGCCAGTGACTTCTTCCATTTGGGTTACAATTTGGCAAGTTTTAACAAAAGGTGACAAAATTATGCCTATTAAGCACATAATATTAAGTTCAATCGTTATATTAAACATATACCACCAGCACAAAATTATAGTATTAGAAAATAAATTATAATAAAATCAGGATTAGAATTTAGTTTAATAATTGAATTAAAAACAATATTTAATTTTAAAAATAAAGATTGTAGTAAAAAATAATAAAAGCTTGTAATAATATTAGAATAAATTGCAATTCAGCCAGGATGAAACAAAATAATATTACAAATAATAAGGGTGCAGGTATGTCAATGTGCATGTGGGCGTGGGTGTAACTGGGTGTGTGTGTGTGTGTGTATTTGTGTGTATGTGTGTGTGTATTTGTGTGTGAGTATGTGTGTGAATACCATATAATAGTGTTCTATACTTAAGTTGATTGCAGTAGATTTTCAGTTGCGTTGTAGTCCTGTGTCAGTAACCAGATTTTTACCTTCTTTTTTGTTTCACGAGTCGTAAGGGGATTTATGTTCAGGATTTTGTTTAATTTATTATAAATAAAAGCCGCAAGATATACCCGCTGTCGCCTAGCGGACGCCGTGTGACAGCGTAAAGTTAAGCAAACGTTTTTTATAGTGCGATTCTTATTACTTTGTGCGTTATAAGGGGTAATACTGTGCTGCTTATAAACTACTTGCAGAATATAATTCTGTCTTACTGTGAGTACTTCACATTTCTCGTATAAGACTTTGGTAGGAAATCTAAAGGGTCTGAAAGTCATGACTTTCAGCAGAGATCTTTGGGCCCGTTCTAGGTGAATCATAAAAGTCTTGCATCCACCACCCCATACAGTAACACAATATCCCACAACTGACTGCGCTAGCGCATAGTACACAGTGCGAAGGAGTTTGAAGTCTGCTACGTGCCTAAGTTTTTTAAATGCCCAAACCAGTTTTCTGATACGCGTTGTGGTGAGGTCTATATGCTGTCGCCAGCCAAGTTTTTCATCAAGAATCACACCCAGGTATTTTACATGTGTAGACTTAGTGATAGTAGAGCATGAACATGACGTTGAAGAAGCGAAGTTGCAGTCATGTAATCTAATATCTAAATTGGCAGGTTTAATTTTAGAAAAAGAGAATTGGAGAAATGTGGATTTGGAAAGATTCAAAGTGAGTCGGTTAGATCTCAGCCAATGGCTTATCCTGTGCAGTCCCAGTTCGGCGTTTCGTCGGGCTTCGTCCCAGGTCTCTCCATGAAATATTAATGCCGTATCGTCAGCATAAGTAACAATCTTGCCGTTTACAAGTGGCAACTGACACAGGTCATTTATGTAAATCAAGAAGAGACTTGGGCCAAGAATACTGCCTTGTGGGACGCCATATGTAACCCCAGCATCAGAGCTAACGTATTCTTTTATTTTAACTCTTTGCGTGCGGTCACAGAGAAAATCCTTAAAAATGTTTAGAGCATTTCCGCGTATACCAATCTTCTCTAACTTGTCCACAAGGAGAGAAATCATGACGGTGTCGAAAGCTTTGGCCAGATCGAGAAATATGCCGATGCATTTCTGTTTTTGATCTATCTTTAGCGTGGCGTGATCTACCAGTTGGTTTACGGCATCTTCAGTGCTTTTTCCCGACCTAAAGCCAAATTGGGCTTCTGACAATATCTTATTATGTTGCAGAAAGTTTGTGAGCCTTTTGTTTAGAACCTTTTCTAATATTTTTGATAGAGTAGTAAGGACTGAGATGGGCCTGTAGTTTCCAACATTGCCCTTCTCTCCCCCCTTGTGGACAGGAGTAATAAGGGACTTCTTGAAGACTTTCGGAAAAACTCCCTGGGTAAGACAGATCTCAATGAGTTTAGTCAGATGAGGGACGATAATGTGTCTCGCTAATTTAAGAAACTTGGCTGAGATAGAATCCCAACCAGTAGCACAGTCATTCTTGAGATTCATAATCAAGGCTTCAACTTCGACTTCGTCTGGCGGAAGTAACACTATTGAATTTGGGATGGGGGTTATGTCAAATTTATAATTATGTTGAGCTGGTGTTATTTTATCTGCTAGTTGTTTACCAATATTAGAGAAGTAGGTGTTTATCTCATTTACAGCACATGAACCACTTTTCTGTGGTACTAAAAGGTGGTCCCCAGCTGTTTTCTGTTTTGAGGAACCGATAATAGATTTGACAGCATTCCATTTATCTTTAGTACAGTTTGTATTTTCTAGTAAAGATTTTTCGTAATTCCTTTTTATTTTTTTCAGAAGACCGTTACAAAAGTTTCTGTATCTATTGTAGACCAGTTCAGCAGTTGTATTTTGTCGGTCTTTTTTATAAGTTTTGTGCAGCTTATCTCTGTGGCGGATACATCGCAGTAGTCCAGGGGTAAGCCAGGGTTTAAGCAATCGTTTCCTACAGGGTCGGGAAATTATGATCGAGTGTAGTGTTAATGCACTTGAAAGATGATCAACAAAAAGAGCGGAGGCATCATTCGCGTCAGAATCACTGCTGATAAAAGAAAAATCAACAGCTTGCAAGTGTGCAAGGGCAGCATCATAATCAACTTTCTTGTACACATTATTTCTGCTAATGTCAGGATTCCGGCGATAAAGGCTTAAGAGGACTGAGGCGTGATCAGTCACGGTTGAGTCTATTACAAAGGCCGCAGCAGAATAGGATGTGTTTACCATAATATGATCCAGACAGTTTGCAAGCCTCGTTGGATAGGTGTGTGCCGGAAGTAGACCTAGTTCTGCAGTTAGATTAAGGTAAGTCGCACTATTTCTGTCAGTGTTGTTCGGTTTAATATCAATATTGATGTCGCCAGCAATAATTATGTGTTTAGCTTTAATAGGACGTATGATCGCATCCAAGGAAGTGAGAAAGCTATTTGTGCAGTGTACAGATGGGGATCTATACACAGCTAATATGGCAATATCAGGGTAAACTTGAAGCAATAGAAAACTAGCGTCATTTGACTCAGGTTCTTCAACAGTGCATTTTATATTTTTTCTGACATAAATAACGATACCACCATTTTGATTAAGCCTGGCCTTGGATGAAAAAGATTCGTAGTTATCAATAATAGGAATAGGTTTGTGTTCATTGAGCCAGCATTCAGTAAGGATTATAATGTCGATGTCAAAGGAAAATCTGGCTAGTTGTGCCTGAAAATTATCGAAGTTCTTGTAAACACTGCGAATGTTTTGTGTTATGATTTTCAAGGACTTTGCAGTGCTATGTAACACAGAATTACAGGTTTCAGGGTCACAAAAATAGCTATTTGCCACAGAGATAGTATCTAAATCGGATAAAATTGTATTGGAATTATCGTCCTCTGGGAAAAGAATTGAAAATTATGTCACTAAGAATTGGAGTTTTATCAAATAAATATTTGTAATAATGGAATGCTTGGAATAGTTCATATCTGGTCTTGGAATTTGGTAAATTTGCAATTCTATTTGAGTGATGCATTAATTGGTATATATGGTTGTGTGTGTGAAATGTGTAATTGTGTTGTAGTGTGCGCTGAAAGAGTGTGGGGTTGGGTTGGACAGATAAAACATTATAAATAACTAACAGTATTTTGACAAACATCGGTAGATAACAGGAAATTATGTTAATATTACAATAGAGAAAACCTGAGATAATCGCTAGTCATATATCCAGACGAAGGTTGGTGATGTCAGATTCGCTCTTAATCAAAATTTGCTTAGCGCCTTCAGCTTTTCGTAGAAAAACTTTTCCGAATGATGTCCAACAAAATTTGTAACCGTTATCCTTAGCATGGTTTCTAGCAAGGTAATAAAGACGTTGTGCTTTAAGGGTCAGAATTTCAGTAATATATATTGGTTTTGATGGGCCTTCCTTAATAATGTGAGTAGTATTCAGTTTATTTTGACTGTTATTTTTGTTAAACTGACGTAGGTTCCTTATTATGCTATCCTTTGGTGTTGTGGTAGTGAAGTCAACCATGATAGTAGAATCGCCATCCTTTTTCTTTAAACGGTAGACGTCTTTTATATCTTGGCGCTGCAGGTGGGTTTCCAGGAGGCTTGCCGTTTCTGTGATTATATTACATAAGTCTTCCTTTGTTTCGCCTTGCTTTTTTGGGATGTTCTTAATCTCAACTTTAGACGAATTCATCATCCGTTCGAGGCTCTCCACTCTCTCTTCGAGCTGATTAATGTAAGAGCGGTCAGCTTTTCGTTCCGCTTCCAAATTTTGCAGTTGAATGACCATGTCATCATACTGTTTAGAGATATGGTCGACAGAATCTTTGATTCCAGCATTTTGCACCTTGATTTCAATCATGGCCGTTTGAATTGCCTTCAGCTTGCTATCTGTTTGAGTTGTATGAGTGTTTAATAGCTCACGAATCTCCTCCATGAAGTCTGAGCAATCGTTGTCACGCTTGCGCCTGCGTGAATTCACATAGTCAGGTTTGCAGGCAGGTATATTTGGGGTGGATCCAGCTGTTTGCGCGATTACTTTGCATGGAGCTGATTGTGCATCTGATTCACTGCATGTAGGCGTCTTTGGAGGTGTACCTCTTAGTGACATCATGATTTTGTAGAATGGTTATTACTTGCAAGTTAACAAATAAAGCCTGTCAGAAAAGCAATAGCAATGTTTTGGTACAACGCTGTCGTACAAGTGGCCAAGGCGCTGTTAAACAAAAAAGCAAAAAGAATCGCCAGATGCCAGAATCGAACTCACGGCACCGCACTTGCGTATCTCAATGGCTCATCACTCGGCTATTTGGGCTTGACAGGATTACGTGAATTAACTGATCTATTTCTCACCAGGAGTATCACAGCGAAGCATGAAGCAGAGGTTTGTGACCATATAAGGTAGCGTTTCTCGTCGTGCGATGCGGTCTGACTCACCGGCTGTTGGCAAATAGGAGCGGTGCGCGCCGTGTGACTCACTGCTAATTACTTGTTTCTTTGTTCCAATTCGTGTCCTTAGTATTGTTTTTGTGCAATATTTGTGGTAGTTAATATTGTATTCTTGTATCACACACTATTATTTTGTTAATATAGTATGACTCGAGTTAAAATTTCACTTAATACAGTACAATAAAAAAATATTTATCGGAGCGACTCGCAACACGTCTGGCTCTGAGTGCGCGCGGAAGAGCAGTCCCGCAGCTTGATGAGCCTTTGACGCTTGTGACCATGATTATAGTAGTATTGAAATTTTTAAGCTTTTAAATTGCCTCTTTTCTATTTCTACAAACAATTCATTTTGTTTGATAGATCGTTAATAACTTCTTAAAGCTTAAAGTCGTAGTAACACTTTGACCTACTAACCAATAAATAAATATTAACTGATTAACTTAATTGAGTAAACACACAAGTAAACAGGTTAATTTGAATGCAATGTTTTGTCATTGAGGGTCATTCAACTTATTTGCTTATCACTTGCTATCTATGTATCTCGCTAATTAGGTGTAAACATATCATAGTACTAGGACAACAGAGAAAAGATATGTTTTACATAGTACTTGTAGGAGATAAGTTCTGATAGGCTAACCTGCAAAGACTGAAATAATCATTCCCTTTTTGTTTTTGCTTGAGAAACGAAAAAAAAAAACAACAAATACAAATAGCAAATAAAATAAATGCAAATAGTCTTTCTGTGAGTTGTGTTTTCAGAAACCAAACTGAGAAGAAAGATTCAAACTCAATCAATGTTCAAGCACACACATAATTTTAAAAGTCAATGAAGAAAATGCCAATCACAAAGCCTATTAATTTATAATGAGAGCATTTTACATAATCATAATAATTCATTAAAAACTTTTGTTCTAGAAAATATCTAGTTGATAATAAGCGAAGAAGTTTCTAGAACAAACAGGTTACTAACACAGTTATAGGGTTAAACTAGCGTTTGATGAGCCATTAAGTGATTAGGTACAATGTGTTTACAAAGTAACGGTGTAATACACAAGTGCTTTTAACTACTAGCAACCATCGCCGACATAGCAGTCTAATAGCACTCATAACCTAATTGATTTGCTACTTTGAAAGGCAAAAGCCTAGCATCCTATAAATAAGTAATAAAGTATGTATTTATCCTCCCCTTCGGGTTTGCGGGTTGTTCGAAAGAGATACCGCGGCCTCGGCACAAGGGCTAAGAAGGACCGCGGATTTTAGTACTAGATGACGTGGCCTCGGCACAAGGGCAAAGAAGGAACATGGGTTCGGTTTTTACCCGACTACGGCAAAGCCAAAGGAGGGTTATGATTTTGACTGGCTATGTATGTATGTATGAATGAGAGTATCTTCATCTGTTCCCTCATAGCTTCTAATCTACTTATCGGAATTCGACATATGAGGTATCGTTAGAACCGTCTTAATTTTCCACTGAACATAGGCTACGTGACGTGTCACAAAAAGCGATTTGGCGCCCTTCAGCAGACAAAAAGTAAGGCTTAAAAAATAAAAATGGAGATAAATACGCCGTGTTTGGTATCATTTGAAAGGGCCTCACTTGTACATTTTTAGTCAGTAGAAGTCTGACACTCCCCTTCGCTCTGCCCAAGAGCGGGGGGGGGGGGGTCATATGATGATGAAAAAAAGGGCTATGGAGGAACAAGCGTGGTTTTTAGTCAGTAGAAGTCTATCACTCCCTATCGCTTTGCCCAGAGCAGGAGGACTCATTTGAAAAAAAAAAGCATTTTGTGGTGTAAGTGGTGCTCAAAGAATATCCATACAAATATAATGAAATGTTAAAGTTTTTATTTTGCGTCAACGAAATCGCACGCAAAATGTAGTCTCTAGATTTAGGTTCCTGTATTTCGACCGTCACACATGGTAAATATTCAATCAATTTAGGGGAACATTTATAATTGGTGTCGGCCGCATCGTCACTCACTGGGGGTGCGGTGTTGGGCATTTTTAACCCTTTTAAAATAAATTTTTCAACATTCTTTGGCCCTATTTTAAAAGGCCGCATCTCTCAGCTGTACGCTGCGTAACTTATTTACCACCAAAACATAACATCACGACTGTAATACCCGAAGGCTTAGGCAAAATACCCATTAGTACACATTTCGTCACTACGAAACAAATTGCTTAAATTTCTTCTGACCAATCAGATTACTTGAGCTTAACACGCAAATTAGCCACTGTCAAAGCTTTACCTTTTAAGGAAAAGTCAGACACTAAATTCGCGTCTAGCACCATGTTGACCTTCCGAAATTTTCCACATGCTAAACCAATATGGGTGCTACCAGAACGTAGGTAATATTCCCCGTAACGGTGACTAAGCAGGTATCTAAACATCGATGCTATGTTGATACCGTTGTGCCATGATGCGTGGTGACGTCACCACATGTGATTCATTTTTTGGAGATAGTTGAATGTCCTAGTATAGAAGTATTTGTGATGACGATCTTTTTTTTACTGGTTTATTGCGTCCGCATGCACTGCAGTGTGTCACTTGTGCTTGTAGTACTTTTCCTTTCGTTTTTGCATTCGTAATCTTCATCGGGCGACATTTTTGTCTTTGCGGGTAGATCTTGGATGGGACTGGCATGGCGTGGTTTGACGCAAGAATAGAGGAAGGTCGTCGTCTGCTGGATTTAGGCTTTCCTAAAAACATTTCTTTTTGTGCAAGTGAAGTTCTACCAAGTGACTGGATTATAGCCCATCTCTCTCCAAGAGAGGAGGCCTGAGTCTCTGCAGGTTGATGATGAAGTGAAGTTTAATTGTTTGAACAAGGAGCTGTATTTCTAATTAAAGAAGGTTGGCTTCTACCTCTCGTTTCATAGACAAACACTCCATGTCTATGGTAACGTTATGTCTAATGTTGTCTCATACTATAGTCACTAATTACAAATTACATTGCAAATTACTACTTAACTTCGTAATTAAAGCGGGCCTTATGTAAAATTATAATTTTTATCGCCCTATTCGTAATCTATTCAAGTCATGGTAACCCGTTTTCCTAGTCTAGAAATATCCTGGGTCAAGACTAACTGCATAAGAGAGCGTAACTCGGAACGGTTGGAACTCCTTAGATACGATAAGGGAATAAAATGAGATATTATAGGACTACAGGTTTCCTCCCTCCAAAGGTTTCCTCGGCACGGTTGGCGCAGTGGCTGAGCGATTGGACTTCTGCGCTGCGTGTCGCGGGTTCGATCCCCTCACGGAACAAATATTTGTATGGCCTACAGATAGGTAGTTGTTCCGGGTCTGGGTATTTGTGTATGTGAGTTTAAATGTCTGTAAACGCACCCACGATACAGGTGAAATTCCTAGTGTGCGGCAAAGTTTAAAAAAAAGAGGTTTATAAAAAATCATGTTGCCTACATTAGAAACGTATAATTGTTGAAAGAAAAAAAAAAGGCTTGTACTGCAAAGCTGCTGAAATACTTGTCTCAAAAGGTAAGAGTCAAAGTTAGACATCTTGCTCTTATATTTGGAAATATCGTTCAAAGAATGGTGTTATATCAAATATCAGTTATTGATACTTCCTTCATGTCTATTTCTCATGTATGATCCATTTCTCTCGTAGGTATCGACGCGAGCTTTTTAGAACAAAGTATTTAACTTCGCTTGCCGACAAGACTTCAGGTTAATTTGTGAGTTGTGATGCTCCTTTTTAACACACCACGTCCTTCTTCCCACTTCCGCCATATATTTCTGCAAAAAAAATTACAATCCCACAAACAGATACTTTCAACACAATCCACAGTGCAAGAAAAGCCATCAATCACAAACATGACCACAAGATCTTGTTCACTAGGCATCGCCATGTACAGCTGCATTAGCTATGTATGTCACATGTGGTGGCCGGCCTTGGGCGTAATGCACATGGCTATCAGCCGAGCCTATTACATGGGAAACGGTGATGTCATGATAATTATGGGAAAGTAGGACTTATGTGCTTATCCTTGCGATGGGAGTTGTTTGGCTGGGAATTTGTGGTCTCTTCTTTTATATTAAATACTTGATGGAAAAGAATATCTCACTCTTTTGAACACATCTCAATATGCAAAGGAACATAGATAGTACTACTCGGTCACAATAACTTGACGCTTGAGACGCTTGACACTAGACGCAGAGATGCGTCAAGTGTGACTGTGTTATACATACTCTTACCGCGCCTTATGAATAAAAATAGTTAAACCTGGTTTAACTTACGCTTGGTTTATCTCGCATGCCGCGTCACTTTCTTTTGAATATTTTTGAAGTGAGACGGCATGCGATATAAACCAAGCGTAAGTTAAACCAGGTTTAACTATTTTTATTAAAAAGGCGGGTACAGACTAAATGCCAACCGTGTTGCGGAAACAGTTGAAAAAGTATGGTCTTTGGACTGCGATCCGAAGGAATTAGGAAAATGTTGTGAGGAAAGTTTTGAATATGTTGAGGGGTAGAAAAGATGGATGGAATGTGCAAAGAATTATATGGTGAATTAAAAAGCTGTCTGATGATCTCATCAGACAGCTTTTTTCGATGACGAGAAATAGAGAAGTATGGAAGAAGAAGACATGCGCTAACCGATCTCAAATAAAAGAAAAGAAAGAAAGATAACACACAAATAAATTGGGATAAGACGATAAGGGCAATAGAATGATGATGATGGTCTTTAGACTACCTCTCACGGAGAATGTATGCATGGGAGGGACATCAGGGCTTGAGGTTGAAGAATGTTTACCAAGCGCTTTGAAAGCTTGCGAAAATAAACCATTTTTGTAGTCGTATTGTAATAGGGGATCGGACAAAAAAAAACTAATTAGTCCGTCAGATAGATTTCCAAAAATTATTGGACACGTATTTTTTCTTTTTTCACGTAAGCTTAAAATGAAGACGATACAGTGCTTCGAAAACTCGTGTGACGTCATATGATAGTACATTTTGACGACACAAGTGACGTTTCTAGCCCCACTCCAAGATCTTAGTACATTTTGACGACACAAGTGACGTTTCTAGCCCCACTCCAAGATCTTTGACGCGTTTTATCTTCGTAATTTTTTATTGATTTGATAAAACAAAAAACACGTATTCAATATTTTTCGATAATCTAACTTACGGACTAAACAGAATCATATTATTTTGACCCAGTCCGATCCCCTATTATCATTCAGCTCAGTTTAATAATAAATTGACAACCTTCTACGACATTGTCTGAGATTACCATTTACAACGGGTTTTCCATATCCGTTACATCGGAATTCTCAAGATTTTTCCACGTAACTTCCCCCGGTTACTGAAGCATACCGCTCCAATTTTCCCATCGCTTTAGTTCCGTGAACTTTCAATAAACTTGATTTGAATGTTGAAAGTGTAACAGGAAAAGGTGCTGTATGATGGCAGGTGGATAAAAAGTGAAAGCACTTCGGCTACGACAGTGCAAGGTACACATTCAATTCAAGTGAATCATTCCGTTGTTTTTGTTGGAATTTTTCCTGTTTGGGTTATATTTATACGTTTATCTATCATCTATGTTGGTTGTTGATGTCTTGGAAGTTAACAATTGATATCCACACTAATGAAATAACAGTATCTCGGCTATTCATCATTTCGTCCGAAAGATGTCGACTGCTAGACATGGCCTCTCTCAAGTGTCGCCACATTGACCGGGCCCGTACGTCTCGCATCCAGCGTTCAGATCAGACTTCACGAAGTCATCGGTCTACCTAGTGGACTCTGTCTACCTGTTCAGAACTTAGCAGTTCAATAAAGATCGGTACACGCGTACTTTTTATCTCGATAATATTCGACCTGTATGCTCTAATAAGCTTGATTATAATAGTTTCCGATCAGCAGCGAAGGAATGGAACATAATCTAGGAAGTCTGCGTATTGATAAAACGTGTTTTAGTAGCTTGTTGACTGGTTTATACCTCATATAATGCTGATCCAAAAGCTACCTAGAAATAGTCATCTTATCTTCAATCGGTTCAACAATGAACACCCCAATTCCCCTCAGTTTTCCATTGAACATGTTCCCTTTGTACCTAGAATCTAAAACTACCCACATATTGTAAAGACCTTTATGTTCGCACACACCTATGTTAGCTAATGTCGTTCTACGCGTCTGAATGTTTTGCTCGCCTGTTTGATAGTATTACGAACTAGGTCGCCTCAGATCTAATCTCGATATACTATAGGAGTATAGGCAGTAGGTTTCAATGCTAAACAGGTACTCCATAGATGCATTGAGTATGTTTTTTTATGAATGGTGGCATTCCATGCAATATTTAAGAAACTACAAAGAGAGATGACTATGGAAGAGGAAGATATCCTGCGCCGACCCCAGATAAATTAGGATAAGAGAAAGAGAATAAGGATGAAAGAGAGATGAATAATATGTTAAGGTCATTGCAGTTATGTTCACTTTCTGAATCAATTATTCCATCGATCAAATAATTATAAATATGTCTGGTAGTTCTCCAATCCTTTGATGCAGTTCTAGTTTTGAGAACCATCATTAAAGATTAAGGCAAACTGTTTTCCATTATAATCAAAAACGTTTGCACTAAAGTGCCTCATATCATAACCGTCTATCACACTAAATAGGTCACAGGTTCATCCCCTAAGTACCTAACTAATTAATATTAATAGATTATTATCACAGGCCCATTTATCATCATGATTTAATACACATACATTTGCGGACTTGCCTACTTATGTATTGTTTACTTCAATAGATCTATTAGCCTCTTTCTTGGTGCTACGTCACTGTTCAATTAAAATGGGTCTGATTTGTTCGCTGTATTGTCAGAGATTGTCTGGAATTCATTGACGTAGCTACCAGCCTCGGCAAATGAGGTCTTGGCTATTCCTGAGTGGTTGATTATGTAGGCAAAGTCTATTTAATTGTTCAGCCTTGTTTTTGTCCTGCGTATATTATCATCAATTAAGCCGAAAGACAGACTGTGAGATGGAATGTGTAGCGTGGTTAGGCCCCCTCAGTGTGGACCAAAAACATGGCGAAAGTCTTTGAATTAGCGCAGAATCAGTCCTAACTTATTTTTTTGGAGTGTGGGTATTCATCAAATGACTCCTCCCGCTCTGTTCGGAGCGGAAGATTGTGCCAGACTTCTACTGGCTAAAAACCACCCATGTTCTTTCTTAGCCCTTTGGGCCGCTGATCTCTTTTGAACAACCCGGAGCCCTGGCAGGACCAGTCATACCTTGGAGTGGCATTCTAAGGGGGAAACCTGTGGTTAGTTTTTCATCCTGGATATATTTTCAGCGAATGTAGACTGAGATGCTAGGATTTTTCCACCAGTTAAGCTTTACAAGACTCACCAACCAAGAGTCCCACCAACTTCGCAGTCCCAAACTGACCTTAGCACGAATCCACAAAGACCTCTTCATCCCGAATTCCCGACATTGACACCATTCATAGTTCATCATACCTACTTCTTAACAAGTACAAGCGATCTACTAAACAAATGTATCCTTGTACACGTGTTTACATCTCGGCGTGACGAATTGTGTTTGTGAGTATGCGCTTACGCAACCAACGCGGGTTAGTGTGTGCGGGCGCGCCGCGTTGTTTGTTTTGACGGCTTGCTTGCACTTTGCAGCGTGGCTGTTGTAGAAAGAGAGGTTGTTTTAAGAGCGCGCATTATAGCCCAACGCGAGCGATTTCGTACCTCTCGCCCGCGCCCCCTCTTCCATAATACGCGGTGGCTTGACGCCCGGCGCGGCAGCTCGGCGCGCTCCGCGCACAGGCCGCGATCGAGTGTGAGTCGAGTACGAGTTTGAACTGCGGTGCCCCGACCGCCCAGCTGGTCGACAGCTTGATTCATATTATATAATTATATATAAAACGTATTCGTAAAAAAATCATTCAAATAAAGTTGAAATTCATGGAAGTACCTATTTTCACGGTACGACGACGGATCGGAGCTGACAATCAAGCGAGGATAATAAATTATTGTCGGTATACTTATTTGAAGCTCCGTCCATAACCCTATTATTACCTAGGTACAAACTAATGACACACCTAAACACTATACATAATAGTAGGTAAAATAATAGATAGGTAGGTACTAGGGCCGAGATTCAAGTTTCGAAATTTAGAGGTTTTTTTTTTTCGTGGACTCGAAACTTATTGATCGAAGATCCAGACTGATCTATCATTCCTCACGTAGATAAAAGTAGGTAAGTAAGTAGGTACTCAATCTATAAACCTTAAAGGTTAGTATGAAATAAAATGTTTTATGTAATTAATCATCAATGTTTATTTATTAAACAGTTTAATATGTAAGTATATTCAGAATATACAATATAGGTACCATTACAAAAACAATAAAAATCCCATAAAAAAATAAAAGACAAACATTCGTAGGTACTTACACAAATATCGTAGGTAGTACCATAAATAACAAAAATAAATGTTCCGTCGAAAATAAACTATAACTATTCAAAACAAATGTTTCCATAAATAAATAAAACCGGGTAGGTAGGTAGTAGGTAATAGTTAGGTAGTAGGTAATAGGCAGGTAGTAGGTAGGTAGTAGGTACCTACCTACTACCTACCTACTACCTACCTACCACCTACCTACCACCTACCTACCACCTACCTACCACCTACCTACCACCTACCTACGACCTACCTACGACCTACCTACGACCTACCTACTACCTACCTACTACCTACCTACTACCTACCTACTACCTACCTACTACCTACCTACTACCTACCTACTACCTACCTACTACCTACCTACTACCTACCTACTACCTACCTACTACCTACCTACTACCTACCTACTACCTACCTACTACCTACCTACTACCTACCTACTACCTACCTACTACCTACCTACTACCTACCTACTACCTACCTACTACCTACCTACTACCTACCTACTACCTACCTACTACCTACCTACTACCTACCTACTACCTACCTACTACCTACCTACTACCTACCTACTACCTACCTACTACCTACCTACTACCTACCTACTACCTACCTACTACCTACCTACTACCTACCTACTACCTACCTACTACCTACCTACTACCTACCTACTACCTACCTACTACCTACCTACTACCTACCTACTACCTACCTACTACCTACCTACTACCTACCTACTACCTACCTACTACCTACCTACTACCTACCTACTACCTACCTACTACCTACCTACTACCTACCTACTACCTACCTACTACCTACCTACTACCTACCTACTACCTACCTACTACCTACCTACTACCTACCTACTACCTACCTACTACCTACCTACTACCTACCTACTACCTACCTACTACCTACCTACTACCTACCTACTACCTACCTACTACCTACCTACTACCTACCTACTACCTACCTACTACCTACCTACTACCTACCTACTACCTACCTACTACCTACCTACTACCTACCTACTACCTACTACCTACCTACTACCTACCAACTACCTACCAACTACCTACCCACTACCTACCAACTACCTACCAACTACCTACCCACTACCTACCCACTACCTACCTACTACCTACCTACTACCTACCTACTACCTACCCACTACCTACCTACTACCTACCTACTACCTACCTACTACCTACCCACTACCTACCTACTACCTACCTACTACCTACCTACTACCTACCTACTACCTACCTACTACCTACCTACTACCTACCTACTACCTACCTACTACCTACCTACTACCTACCTACTACCTACCTACTACCTACCTACTACCTACCTACTACCTACCTACTACCTACCTACTACCTACCTACTACCTACCTACTACCTACCTACTACCTACCTACTACCTACCTACTACCTACCTACTACCTACCTACTACCTACCTACTACCTACCTACTACCTACCTACTACCTACCTACTACCTACCTACTACCTACCTACTACCTACCTACTACCTACCTACTACCTACCTACTACCTACCTACTACCTACCTACTACCTACCTACTACCTACCTACTACCTACCTACTACCTACCTACTACCTACCTACTACCTACCTACTACCTACCTACTACCTACCTACTACCTACTACCTACCTACTACCTACCAACTACCTACCAACTACCTACCCACTACCTACCAACTACCTACCAACTACCTACCCACTACCTACCCACTACCTACCTACTACCTACCTACTACCTACCTACTACCTACCCACTACCTACCTACTACCTACCTACTACCTACCTACTACCTACCCACTACCTACCTACTACCTACCTACTACCTACCTACTACCTACCTACTACCTACCTACTACCTACCTACTACCTACCTACTACCTACCTACTACCTACCTACTACCTACCTACTACCTACCTACTACCTACCTACTACCTACCTACTACCTACCTACTACCTACCTACTACCTACCTACTACCTACCTACTACCTACCTACTACCTACCTACTACCTACCTACTACCTACCTACTACCTACCTACTACCTACCTACTACCTACCTACTACCTACCTACTACCTACCTACTACCTACCTACTACCTACCTACTACCTACCTACTACCTACCTACTACCTACCTACTACCTACCTACTACCTACCTACTACCTACCTACTACCTACCTACTACCTACCTACTACCTACCTACTACCTACCTACTACCTACCTACTACCTACCTACTACCTACCTACTACCTACCTACTACCTACCTACTACCTACCTACTACCTACCTACTACCTACCTACTACCTACCTACTACCTACCTACTACCTACCTACTACCTACCTCCTACCTACCTACTACCTACCTCCTACCTACCTACTACCTACCTCCTACCTACCTACTACCTACCTCCTACCTACCTACTACCTACCTCCTACCTACCTACTACCTACCTCCTACCTACCTCCTACCTACCTACTACCTACCTACTACCTACCTACTACCTACCTACTACCTACCTACTACCTACCTACTACCTACCTACTACCTACCTACTACCTACCTACTACCTACCTACTACCTACCTACTACCTACCTACTACCTACCTACTACCTACCTACTACCTACCTACTACCTACCTACTACCTACCTACTACCTACCTACTACCTACCTACTACCTACCTACTACCTACCTACTACCTACCTACTACCTACCTACTACCTACCTACTACCTACCTACTACCTACCTACTACCTACCTACTACCTACCTACTACCTACCTACTACCTACCTACTACCTACCTACTACCTACCTACTACCTACCTACTACCTACCTACTACCTACCTACTACCTACCTACTACCTACCTACTACCTACCTACTACCTACCTACTAGTCCATCATTAGATAGGTGACATCATTAGTGACCAAGGTCTTCGTTCGACCTTCCAAATGATTCCAAACACTATGGTTCTACGTAGTGCCGTCACCGAGATCCTATACCTACCTTCGGAGTCCATCATCAGGTGGGTGACATCATTTGTCAACAAGGTCTTCGTTCGACCTTCCAAATGAGTCCAAACACGATGGTTCTACGTAGTGCCGTCACCGAGATCCTTTACCTACCTTCGGAGTCCATCATCAGGTGGGTGACATCATTAGTCAACAAGATCTCCGTTAGACCTTTCAAATGATTCCAAACACTATGGTTCTACGTAGTGCCGTCACCGAGATCCTATACCTACCTTCGGAGTCCATCATCAGGTGGGTGACATCATTTGTCAACAAGATCTCCGTTAGACCTTTCAAATGAGTCCAAACACGATGGTTCTACGTAGTGCCGTCACCGAGATCCTATACCTACCTTCGGAGTCCATCATCAGGTGGGTGACATCATTAGTCAACAAGATCCCCGTTAGACCTTTCAAATGAGTCCAAACACGATGGTTCTATGTAGTGCCGACACCGAGATCCTATACCTACCTTCGGAGTCCATCATCAGGTGGGTGACAATCATCATTAAAAGATAGGTATATAATATATTTACACAAAACGTTTTCAACTCCTTTTTACAGTAAATACTGTCCCTAAACTTTATTATAGGTACCTATATTGCCTACCACTAAACAAAATAATTGCGTAGAAAATAGTTCGCTGTCTGTAATGTCGCCAAACATAGGTTCGTCTCGCAACAGATGCCGCAGCAGACTGAATGTCTGAATTGAACAAATTGAAAAGGACAGCGCTATTACTACCGCGTTCCAAACGTGAGACAGAAAGAATGTGCGCTCGCTTAGAATAAAATAACGTAAGCGCCAATCACAGGAATGCTAATTACGAGAAAACCACGTAGAAAATTAAAAAAAAAAATCTGCACGATTTGAGATAATATAGTTACCTATCTATTATGTAAAAATCGTCACTAAATTCCTTAAGGTTTCAGAGATCCAACTCTAAATAAGTGCAAACCGAGTTGTTTTAGTATTTTTTTTCTATCGAGGTTTTTTCATCCAATCGTGTTTTCGCTTGTACAGATTTAAAGATTATAAGTCCAAGTTTAATGGTGTCCAAATACCGAATTCTTAGGTCATATAGATACCGAGATCTAGATCGCCCAATATCACCAAAACAGCATCATACTAACTCTTAACTGCCTAGCTCTGTCTCTGTCTTTTTGATAGCAACTTGTTACGTTCTATTCTATAAAGCATCGGCTGTTTCTTAACATAACATAATAACATCTTGCTTGTAACCCCCGAAGGGTAAGGCAGAGGTGTCCCATTTGTACACCCACATTTTGGCCAAATGTTTCAGTTCTGTGTGATAGGGGTTGAACTTATTGCCATAAACTAAACTCCCGTTTCTAATATCGATGTCGATGATCGAACCTAAGACCATACATAGCATACTGCACAGCAGTCGTGTTTGGGACTACTAGAGAGAGCAACAAGGCAGTCTCTTTCCTCCTTTCCACTCACTAGTTTAATTAGTATGGTGTTTAAATTCTGTGGTGGTAGGTCCCAATAGGGGATCGGACTGGGTCAAAATAATATAATTCTGTTTAGTCCGTAAGTTAGATTATCGAAAAATATTGAATACGTGTTTTTTGTTTTATCAAATCAATAAAAACGAAGATAAAACGCGTCAAAGATCTTGGAGTGGGGCTTGAAACGTCACTTGTGTCGTCAAAATGTACTATCATTATGACGTCACACGAGCTTTCGAAGCACTGTATCGTCTTCATTTTAAGTTTACGTGAAAAACGAAAAAATACGTGTCCAATAATTTTTGGAAATCTATCTGACGGACTAATTAGTTTTTTTTTGTCCGATCCCCTTACTTTTTACAAGTAGGTACCTACATAATATCAGAAATGCAATGGGCAACTACTGATTACAATCAATATTCTCCAATTGCATCAATCTATGCCGTTACGTAACACACGGCACCAAATCACGCGCATATACGTCTACCCACTCCATAGTTATGTTTTTATTACCAATTCATACCGGTTCATTGTTGCCATATTTATACCGAAATAGACTTTAATTATTTCATTGATAATTCGAGGTGATGGGTGAATGACGTCAATCTATAGTTTTAAACTAAAGTACGCGACTGATATTATTATGAGATAATTTTAACATAAAATGTTTGGTGTAAAATATAGAATAAAAAATAAAATCGGGTCGAACGGGTACTCGTTAGGATACATTAATAAATTAAAACAGCTTATCCGATGAATATGAAACTTCATAGTTGATTGAAATGATTATAAAAACATATTTTTGTTAGTCATAGTTGAACCCTTTAAGGTTCAAGGGCATGAGTAAAAAATGATAAACGAAGAAAAACTTCTACCTAAAGCTGGAATTAATTAAAAATAACCTGTTATTAAAGAAAATAATCATAATTCAGAAAACGAACCGTGTGCTTTATTCATTCATGAAGTCTTTAAATATTTCAAAGTGAGTTAAAAAAGTCAACTAAAAGAAAAAAAAACAGTCCAGTAGATATCGAATTTGTTGAATATCGAATAAGAATACTTTACACAAATAGCTGCTGAATACATAATCGCCTAAGTCATCAGTTCACACGTGTTAGCGATAATTTAAGTAATTAATATTTATCAACCGCTAGTTTTTCCACTGGCAACTTAATTGTCGGTTGGTTTTTTTATAAAATAAAAAAACTTTTTTGTTTGATACTTATTTTAGAAAATGTCGATAACTTTTAAAGATTTTTTGCTATTATACTTGTTGTTGTATTGTCCTCGATGATTAGGAAGACTAGTGTAGTCTCGGCCTTTAAGTCACCGACGCCTACATAAGTTTAAAGAAAAAAGTTTCTTTCCGAACGCAAATGCCTCCTGTCATCCGCTTCTGAAAATAGGTTCATTCGGATTTTATGTCATACCGGCGCCATTCTTTCCAATAATTTTTATTTATTTTTTAGGTTGATAAGTCTTATTTTAACGTTTAAATGGGAAAATAAAGTTGGTGTTAACAAAGTGGAAGCTACTGAAGATATTAAAGATATTACGGAAAGCGCATAAAATGCTATTAGCTCTGTTTTGAGTGCTAGAAGTAAGAAACCAAAATGGCTTCACTTGTGTGACCTTAATTTGTTTTTTGCCTACTGCTGAAGAATTGGAATCAAAAGCCTAAAGCTCTGTTATGTGGCAATAATCGCTACATCTAAAATATTGTATGTTTTTTATGCCTTGCGCTTTGCACGTACCTATTTGCAACTAACGGCATGATTGCCATGTGGGCACTACATCGGAGTACAGAGAGTTTAAAATGTTTGCCCTTGTTGGCTATTAACATGACCTGAGACCGCTCCGTTGGAACTTGCAACAGACTATGAAGTCCAAAATGGATACATTATGAACAACTGGCCTGGCCTTATGGCCTACACCGGCAATGCCGTAAGCAACCTGAGGGGTGTTCGGTAGGAACACACGCGGTTGACTGTTCTATTATAACCTGCAAGGAAAGTGAACAACTTGCAACGGACTATGAAGTCCAAAATGGATACATTATGGACGACTTGCCTGGCCTGGGACGTCTTGTGGGGGCGTACGCGGTCTAAAAGGCTATGTCGAGAACTCAGCAACCTTCACAGGGTGCTCTGTGGGAGTACACGTGGTTGACTGTTATATAATAACCTTCACGGGAAGTTTTTTGGGAACTTACAGGTTATTTATGTGTAGTTGTTCTTCAACATGCATTATGTTTTTCTTCAAGAAGGTGAAATACCATAGGAGGTCACCTTATGTGGGTGAAGACAGTAAAATTGTCCCCCCACAGTGATTAGAAAATATCCTCCCGTTATCGGTTGAGAATGATTGCCCGGAATTGGTATATGGATAACCACAATAGAAGTTGAAAATGCAGATCAAGAATTAAATGAAGTAAGTACCATAGAAAGAATTATTATATAATCAAGTTTCTTGAAATACTTTATGTGGATATACACCTAGAGAAAGAAGAGAAGATTTACATACATTACATACAAGCTGAATCTACCAACCCGCACTGGGCTGGTGTGGTGGATTATATATAGCCCATCCCTCTCCTAGAGAGGAGGCCTGAGTCCCTACAGTGGGAACATTATAGACCGATGATGATGATGATGAAGAAGCTGAATGATGCTTCTGTTATTTGTGTATACATTAAGATACAAGCAAGGGGACACAGATCACTCTTATTGTTGGTAAACAACAAAGACATTCAAGAGTTTGTTGCATTCATAGACGGAAACATATATTTTGGGTGAAGACGCTGAGAAACTAATCTCAGAAAAATCTATAAATAAATCTGGTTGAGGATTAAAGATGAGTGTAACATAAAATTCACTCCTAGAGAGAGCACATGGGTGCCCAGAGCAAATGCTCCTAAAATTAACAATAAATTTTTAAAACTGGCGGGGCCCTCCTCTGGCAGAAATGCAAAAAAAGGGGGGGGGGGCGTCATCAAGAGTACAAGTGCAGCAGACAGGTGGCCAGGAGAAATCATCCCCCTAAATTCACAGGTTGGTGGACTAAAATATAATTTATGATTGGAAACTAGTCACTCAAGCGACCCAGTTATTCTTAATTGGATGGTGGTGATGGAGTGATACTCCTCTAGATGATAAAATCTCTATACTTGAATTTATTCAGATAGTATCTGAAATAGAGAAGTGAATTGCTTTCATAGCAATGGAATTTTGTTACCCAAAGGCATGTTTACAAAAACAATTTTGCTTACCATTTTTTCCTTGTCAAAGGCACAAAAATATAGCTTTCCGTTTTTTATGTAAAAGGCGTTACATATGTTTAGTTTACTTGGAGATGACCTAGTATACAACAGTATACCAATTTTTACAGAATAATGGTTTTTTCTTGTCACATTGGATTGGATGCTTATTGCATGAGACAAGGAAAATGCTATGTTTTCAATATTATGTTCAGCCCCATAAACATAAATAACAAAAACATTGAAACCCATTACAGGTTTCAAAGGACCCTTAGAGAGGCCTTTTAATTTTTTAAGAGATGTATAATGTTTAGAAAACATGCAATCACCAGAACCAAAGAGAAATGTCATTTCATACCTATCCGACACTGTAAACTTCTAGGTTTACTTATTAATACTATTCACATAGCTTAACAAGTCAAGACAAGCCTTAACATCACTGAAGAGAAAAGAAATAATTTAGAATTTATTGATAAAAAGTCGAATTAAAATTGTTTTTAAGGTTTTAAAACTTTAATATTGTCCAGCCATTACTATAGGATTCTATTCACTAAGAAACTCGAATGGAACAAATACCTTGTTCTAAGAGATAGTTATGGTAAAATAACATCACACCTGTAATCCCCGAAGGATTGGGCAGAGAGGTACCTAATAGTACACCCTCTTTTTTGCCAGTTTGTTTTTATGATAATTATGATATAAACACTGCAATTAATATATCATATCATTTGGCTTGGTCTATAAACATAGCCAGTTCTTTTGAGTTAATAAAAATATTCACAGATGCTTCTCCCGCATGGTGTGGCCCATAGATTGCTATTATACTATGAACTGTAGATTCAGCTCAGTTTTTTCATATCAAAATTGAGTGCTGCCCCTTTTTTTCTGGGCTTAAGTGTTCAGTCAGTCATTTACTAGTTATTGAAATTTTTCAAGAATTGAAAATATAACTACAGAATCAAAATTTTTATTTATTAAACATAGTTATAGTAGGTACATAATGGATACATTATTATACTCTTTTTTATGATGAGCTATTACATACATTTCTGAAAAGCATTGGTGCGAATCTAAATAGATGGTTACTTACTCGATATTACTTACATAAATACCAAAGGTAATATTATGATAGCAGATTTTGAATGTGGAAGGGAATCTTAGGTGTTTTTAAATTATCAAAATATTATATCCGTATTGGGTGAACCCCCAATTGATTAATAATTGTATCATGGACTAACACAAAATATCACACTTATGCATCATGACTCTGGGATCTCCAGGGGTTGCGCTCTGATAAGTGGTGGATGCTCCTTGCCAATACAAGGTGGCAATGGAAGGAATGGTATTGAGACCAATATCATTTATTCTATACTTTTTTCAAATTCTCTATGGCTCTGGAACCTATAGAAAAGATAATTACAGACAAACAACTGGTATTATAGGAAATAGATACCTTACTCAACCATGGTCTTTTCCATTATTTAATTTAATACTTTTGTGATACAGGAACCTGCACTTTACATAATTTCAAATAGTTACATCCCTTTTTTCACAAAAAAAAAAAAAAAAAAAAAAAACTGGGATTGATGGCAGGAGTATTATCAGGAATATATTTTAGGTTTTCTGGAACTAGTAATGAAGCTGTTGATATTATTAGGAATTCAATAATTAAAAATACAGAATATTAATGCTTGCCTCATTACCTGCAATTGTATAGACAAGACAAGATACTGTAAGTAATTAAAATATTATATGCATTAGCAAACCATCACTGAAGTTATTCAGTCTTTTCGTTTTGAGGATTAATAAAGGTTTTTTCCTCTATTTTCATATTCTGTTAGTTCAGCTCTATCTCTAACTATAAGACCACATAAAGGTACAGATGAAATATCAAAATACTGTTCAGAGACTTTTTTAAGTTAAGTCCTCCAAGATCCAGAGAATTCTTGGGAATTGGGATGTTTTCAGTGTTTTATTCTCTCTCTACTAGATTACATTCAACAAAGTGATTTACAAATTGTTATCAAGAAAGCGGTAACTATATTACTGTTAGAACCACTAACTGCTACTGTTACCACTGTTGCTGTTATTACTGTTGCTCGAATGAGTTTATGTTTGCACCAACTTATTATATAAATGTAATTGTACAACTATTGAATAAATAAATAAATAACCACAAGTGGAAAAGTGCAAACAATATCTCTAATATATATTTATTATGTAGTGATTACACAAAATCGTATTACTTTAAGGATTGATATGCTAACTTTTCTGGGCCAAACAAATGCCAACCTTTTATAACTGTTCCTTTCTCTAGCAATAGAATATGGAGTATGAAAGCCCAGCTACAGCTGTGGATATGATAGAAGGAATTAGTTAAAAATTTACCAATAGTGAACAATAGAAAATTCTCTGAAGCAATTTTTAATAACACTGGTAATGATTAAACCTGAACTGTAAAAAATTACTTATTAGTTATTTTATATTCATCTGAATGTTTATTGACTTTAGACAGATGTTTATTAATTAAATGTTTATTGATTTTGTATAAATGTTTATAGGTTTTACATAAATGTTTACCTATTTTATATGAATGTTTAATGTTTTTATATAAATGTTTATTGATTTTATATGAATGCTTAATGCTTTTATATAAATGATTATTGATTTTATATAAATGTTTGTTGATTTTACAACTAGTCTTTAAACATCTACACTAGTCTTCCTAATCATCGAGGACAATACAACAACAAGTATAATTTAATAGTCAAACGAACTTACCTGTAAGTGAAGTTCGATGGTAATTATACTTGTTGTTGTATTGTCCGAAGATGATTAGTCCCACCCGACCCAGAATCTTCATGCTATATAGTCATATGAGCATGAACCCTATGTTGTAAAACCAATAAATTGCTATGAACTTAATGAACCTATTTTCAGAAGCGGATGACAGGAGGCATTTGCGTTCGGAAAGAAACTTTTTTCTTTAAACTTATGTAGGCGTCGGTGACTTAAAGGCCGAGACTACACTAGTCTTCCTAATCATCTTCGGACAATACAACAACAAGTATAATTACCATCGAACTTCACTTACAGGTAAGTTCGTTTGACTATTAAATTATGCTGTCTGAATCTCAAGAGTTTTTTTTTTTGTTTGGTATTTTTAGCTTAGTGTGTATTTAGAATGATAATGACTATTTGTAAAGTCTAATAGTGCTACAGATTTAAACGGCCTATCATCTCATTATTGAAAACTATATTACCAATTGTAATCAAACAAAGACAATAGGGCACTTTTTATCGTGTCCTGCGTGTCCTGTTGGTAGCAACTGATGGACGCTACCGAAAGCGATAAAAGTAGCTCAGTTCTGGGCCGAGACAATTTAGATTGCCACGCTATGAAGAAGATTGTCATCAACCCAAAAAATCAACTTTTCAGCAGAGCTTACTTTTCCGAAAACATCCAAAGCGTGCGCAAACGCAGTTTGTTCCCGTATATTCCGCTAGCCACGCATGCGCGTCGGTGCAGTGCCAACGATCCGTTGCGCAATGACAGACGACTTGTATTGGTAAACAAGTGGGATCTTTACGCGCCGGAACACCAGTCAACCTCGGTGACATGAAGTGGGGGGAGCCCCCCCCCCCCCGCTTAGTTTGTGTGATTGTGTGCAATCAGATAATGTCATGCAGGAGTTGAAACGGTCGCAATTATATGTAAACAACAAACAGGATCTTACTAGTCAAGGTTTAGAAGAAACTGGAACGCTGGCCAGGGATGAGGTCAGTGGAAGTTATAGTCTAGTAAGAGGTTCCGAGATGGGCAGACGACTTAGTTGCCTTTGGGAACAAAAATCTTGACGAGGCTAGCACAGGAACAGAGATTGGCACCAGAAAAGAGAAGCCTCTACCCAACAGTGGATGAATTTGGGCTGTGAACGATGATGAAGATGGAGAGGTTCCTCTTTCCGATGTGTTTCTGTGACGCAATATCATGTTGATTCAACGGATTTGATAGCACTGTGTGGGACGGCTTAGGTTCCTAATAACAGGAACTTTTAAGGTTTCAATTACCAAACTGGATGATCGGTAGGGAAGCGGACATGTGGACACATCCTGCTTGAAAGTGACTTGATTAAATATGTCAGCTTACCCCACTACTGATGGTATGTCTAAAAAGCTATCATAGATTAGTCCGTCCTTATCTACTTTTAAAACTTAAAAAACATCAAAACAGCCAGCAGCAGTTCTTTGGCAGTTGTTACAGGTAGCCAGTGACTTGAAATTAACATCCAGCTTTACCAGAGTCTCGTAGTACCTACCTTGTATTATCTGGGTTGTGGAGGTCAGATAGGCAGTCGCTCCATGTAAAATATTGGTATTCAGCTGCATCTGGTTAGATTGGAAGCCGACCCCAAAGGCTAGACAGATGATGATGATGATCAAAACAGCCAATTTTCTTAACAAATCGTCGTATCAGCCACTTAGCAGCGTATTATGTCAGTGTTTATTTCCATACCTTTTAAAATTCTATTTGTTTTGATTGCTAATCGCTTCGAGTCGCATAACTTTTGAAGGTTGGTCCAACACGTTGTAGAATATATTAATCTTTATTTGATTAATGATAAAGTTGATGTTAATGTAGCAGTGTGTTGTGTACTATTTATCATTAAATACAGGTTTGGCGACCTAGTGGACGTCATAGATAATGTTTTACGCTTGTCTGTCCGTGTGTGCCGCGGTTGTAATACATACGCTCTTACTTCGGGGACGTGTTATCTTGCTCGTATTAGAAATAGGAGCGGAGAATGTGCGAATGTTACTAAGGAGACTTTAATTTAATGTCAATCATGTCTTCTGATGATAACAGTAACTCTGCTTAGAGTGTAATCTACACGAGCCTATCGCAGTCTTGACTACCCTTAATTATTTTTCGTCTTCTTCTGGGTATTTGCAGAATTTTCTTGGTCTCTACAGTGTTCTTTAGATGCATGCAGACATTTGGATCCAGACTGTTTTGGAAGCCGACCCTAAAATACTTGGCTGATGATGAGTACGAGTAAAGTTGTAAGCATCAACATTGAACACGTTTCGCCACTCGGGATCACGCGATCGATGTGTGTAAATAAACAAACAATAAGCGGCTTTATTGGCTGGATTATGTTTGGTAATGAATGATATCTCGCTCGCACGCGTTTTATCTTTCACGCATCACGCCGATATTAGACTCTGCTATCTGCTGCTCGCCTAGTACCAGTTGTGCTTTCGCTACACTGACTAGGTTGCGTACTTGCGTCAGATCCTCATTTCAGCCAAAAGACGTCCACTGCTGGACATAGGCCTCCCCCAGTTGTCGCCACTTTGAGCGGTCCCGTGCACTCGCATCCAGCGGGTCCCCACAACCTTTACCAGGTCATCGGTCCACCTAGTGCCTTCCAACGCAACGTTTTCTGGTTCGCGGTCGCCACTCCAGAACTTTCTGGCCCCATCGGCCATCCGATCAGATACTTCCGAACTTTCCGGCACCCCAAATACCAACATGTGTATGATACCTTACCAGGTTATACCATAGCTTTGACAGGTCTTCAAGATCATTTCACGTGTTCTGTTGATCAGGGCCTACACCTCTTACCAAAGGGTATCGTATTACAAGAATGATACCGCTTAGTCTACAAGTCAAGAAAAGAGCCTTGGAGCAGTGGTTCAAACTGAAAAGCTTGAACCTCTGGAAAGGCAATTTTATGGACAAAGGTCACTCGGAGATAGCAAATCTTTACGAAGACAATCTATCAATGATTATGGCCAACAATGACTTAATCAAAAAAGAGAAGATCTTCGACAAAAAGTATAGAATACATATAGGCACAAGAGAAGAATGGACAATCGAGAGTGATCCATCTATGGCGGTCTGCTATACAGACGGATCAAGGAAAGAATCAACTAAGCTATCCGGCTCTGGGATACACATACCAAGACTGGAAATAAATAGATCATTCTCACTAGGAACAGGCGCTAGTGTGTTCCAGACAGAAATACATGCCATTATGGAATGTACCAGAATAATTGGAAACGCCCTTACAGGTGATCTTTCCAAAATAGTTATATACAGTGATAGTCAAGCAGCACTCAAAGCACTGAACAAAGTGGAAGTCACATCTGCACTGGTTAAAGAGTGTAAGGAAGCACTCAACCAGCTAGCGGAAAAAGCAGAAGTAACAGTCGCATGGGTCCCTGGTCATCAAGGACACGAAGGGAATGAGATAGCAGATGAATTAGCCAGAAAAGGAGCAGATGAAACCTTTGTGGGACCAGAGCCCAGGTTACCGATCCCACATAATATAACAAAGGGAATCATCCATAGAATAACCACAGGAGAGTCAAATAAAAGATGGAAGGCAACAGAAGGTTGTCGACAATCGAAAATCTTCTTAAAGTCATATGATGAAAAGAAATCCCACAAGCTACTCAAAATGAGCAGGGGAAACATAAGACTAGTAGTAGGCATAGCAACAGGACACTGTGGACTCAATAGACACCTGACGATTATGAAAGTAAAGGAAGATCCCATATGCCCAGCATGTGGAGAAGCAGAAGAAACAAGTTTCCACCTTGTGGCGGAATGCACAATGTATGAGCCACTCAGATGGGAAATCCTAGGAACAGATGAGATTAATGAAGAGAAGCTCGCAGAAATCTCTACCGAACAACTGGTGAGCTTCTGCAAGGCAACAGGAAGATTCGCGATGCCGACCACCAGTAACCCATGAAGGGGATCCACCAAAATGGGGAACTGGGCGAAATAATCCACAACGAAAGGACTGATCGCCCGTCTGGTGTCTGCCGGCGTCCCCGAAGATAAATAGAAATAGAATAGAATTACCAAGAACTAACTGGGTTGTGGAGGTCAGAACGCAGTCGCTCCATGTAAAATACTGGTATTCAGCAGCATCCGGTTAGACTGAAAGCCGATCCCAACATAGTTTGGAAAAGACTAGGCAGATTATGATGACTAATAGAAATAGTTGATTTACCTCGACGATCACATCATATGACTTCCAGTGTTGACATACGTTTGGAGTTTTGCCCAGTGCCTGTCCTACAATTTTCAAAGAACACAAATAATCCCGTACTCACAATATATTCTGTCCTTGCATTGTCAAAATCTTTTGTCTCGCTCCCTCATGTTTTATAGTCTCCTGAACAGTTTTTCAGTTACATTATAAATGTTATGATTATGATACCTATTGTTTGTTACTACCGTGATAGTGATAAGGTAGGGTTGACAGTCATCTGTTTTGATGTGTTATCTTATCAACAAACTTGTATTGCCTTGTAGTAAAGGTTTGATATCGAATGTGATAATGTATGAACGTGAATGTGGCAACGTTTCGTTTCTTTGCACAATGTTCATCAAGGTGCCTTCACTCTACAACGAATGACACACAGTTTTTAAATATAATAGGTTGTCTTTTTTTTTTGAAAGGTGTGAAATCATCAAATGACTCCTCCCGCTCTGGGCAGAGCGGTAGGGAGTGTCTGACTTCTACTGACTAAAAAACTGGCCAAGTGCAAGTCGGACTCGCACATGAAGGGTTCCGTACCAAAACGGTATGCTATATTATACAATTTCTTCTACGGGCCAATGAAACTTGACCTCTGGATTGTATAGGCGCTCATACGATTCAGGGACCAAATTATATTGGTTAATTGCTGTTTCCATCTGTTGTTTCCATCCAAGTTCAAAATAATTTTCCTAGAAAGTCCATATCGGGTGTAATTTATCTATAATATGTATGTATTTAGAAATATATAAGTATGTTTATCAGTTGTCTAGTACCCATAACACAAGCTCTGCTTAGCTTGGGACTAGATGGCGTTGTGTGATAGTTGTGGAATATTATTATTATTATTATATAAAGTTCTACTTTTCAGATTTTTTTTCATATTTTCTAAACTTATGGTTCAAAAGTTAGAGGGGGGGGGGGGGGACGCAATGACGCATTGTTTTAGAAATTATTGACATTATCAAAAAATGATTTTAGTAAACCCCTTTTCATTTTTAAATACCTTTCCAACAATATATCACACGTTAGGGTTGAAATTAAAAAAAAAAATCACATCGCACTTTACATAAAGGGGGGCTACCCTAATAAAACATTTTTTTCCAATTTTTATTATACCACATTGCCGGCGTGATTGATACACATATTGGTACCAAATTTCAGCTTTCTAGTGCTAACGGTCACAGAGATTAAGCGATGACGGACGGACGGACGGACAGACATGGCGAAACTATAAGGGTTCCTAGTTGACTACGGAACCCTAAAAACCACCCATCTTCCTTCTTAGCCCTTTGTGTCGAGGCCGCGGTACCTTTTTCGAACAACCCGAAGCCCCGACGGGCCATCATCAAGGTGCTTTCACTCTATAATACAACGAATGACCGACAGTTTTAAAATAATAAGGGTTGTCTTTGTCAAGGTTCCATAAATAAGCTATTAGGGGTATTCTTTCCAAGTCAATAGAAAATAAAAACATATTTGTCATGTTTTACCCTTGCCACATCATTTACATGTCACGTCATCAAAGACACCCCTAACTTGGGCCGTGAGGCCGTCACCTACTCCATTTAACTCTCTTGTTCTAGTTTATTTTCAACATTTTAGAGGGTAATACAGATAATGGTTACAACTTAAACTGGGTTATTGTCAAGGGGTAATATAGATAACGCCACTCTCTTTACCACTTTGAACGAGTTAGAGTTTATTTACGCTGGACACGGTTTAAATAAAATTGTTGGTAGTTCTAGTATGCTACTGTGACTAATATTTGGTTTGTTTTGGAAAAATGTTGTTACGAGAATGTGTTCAACGTGGATGTTGAGATCATTACATCAGCCTATAATGTTCCCTCTGCAGGGACTTTCTTTCTTAGAGAGGGATGGGCTATAAGCTATAATCCACCACGCGAACCCAGTGCGGGTTGGTAGATGTCACAGAGTGATGCTGCCCACTGCTGATGAGCAGTGGTGGCCCAGTGGTGGCGGCCCCGACTTACAAACAGTAGGTCGTGGCCTCGTGGGTTCGAACCCCGACATGCGCATTACTTTGTGTAAATTATTTCATCACCACTGCTCTCAAAACGGTGAAGGAAAACATCGTGAGGAAACCGGCATGTCTTAGAACCAGAAAATTCGAAGACATGTGACATCTACCAATCCGCACTGGGCCCGCGTGGTAGATTATAGCCCATCCCTCTCCTAGAGAGGAGGCCTGAGTCCCTGCAGTGGGAACATTATAGGCTGATGATGATGATGATGATGATGACAGAGTGATGCCGGTTTCCTCACGATGTTTACCTTCATCGTTTTGAGAGCAGCGGTGATGAAATAAATTACACAAAGTAATGCACCTGCCTAGGATCGAACCCACGATTTACTGTAAATTGGGGCCGCAACCACTGGGCCCCCGCTGCTCTTTGATGTTGAGATGACTACAGAAGTACAGATATTTAGAACTAAAGCCTAGTAGATGTATTAATTTCAACTGAATTTGTAGGAGTTGTGGCTCCTTATTGGTGTTTCAATTCAACATGCATCTCATTTACAGGTATTGTCTCTCTCAGAGCGCCACTTTTACTTTTATTTGGCGAGAAGTGGCATGCATTAATCTATTAACTATTTACAGGCGAAGTGTGGGTGTACTAATGGATACACCTCTGCCTAACCCTTCAGGGATTACAGGCGTGATGTTACGTGAACTATGCGATGTTAGATAATATCTGTGTAGGTCTGATTAATCTCACACTTATTAATCAAAATATTGATTATGCATAGGTATTCTCATTATAATTAATTCAGGAATTTGTTTAAGGCTATTTAAAACTTACAATTAGAAAATCAATCTTTCAATTAGAATTTCACTTAGAAATTTCACATGAAATAAGCAGTACCTTTGTGCTCTTCTATTTTTTTATGTTTTTTATCCTTTTTTTGTATTTTGTGTGTACATAAATAAATAAATAAATAAATAATTTCAATTTCCAAACAGTACACAAGTATTCCTGTATTGCACTGATCCTTGCGCCCACGCAGCGTCTAGCGCGCATGCGTTATACGGCGACATTCTACCGGTCTAGTGCATCGTACTCCTGCGCTGATACGATTACAGTACGATTACGATGTTCCTATGCGTACTGGAATTAAAGGAAGGAATGCAGATTTATCTGAACTTTCTATAACTGTATCATTCTTTTGGTTGAACCTGAAAGTATGTTTATTTTGGACATTAGATCGTTTTAGAGGAACAATAGGATATTAGATAAACATAAGATTAAGTGTATCCAGTTGTTTCTTTAAGAAACGGAGCAGTTTTTCAAAACTGACACTTATGACAATTTCATTAGATTCCAGACAGCCGAAAGTTTAATGAAATTTAAACCAAAACCAGCATATTCCCAGACAGCAGTCAAACAAAGAATTATACTGTTAACCGTTATAATATACCCACAAACTCGAATACTTACGGTCGTTCGTATTTGCTCATACACGAACAAATAGACAGCGACATTCTACCGGTCTAGTGCATCCCGCCTAGCAACTGGCTAGGGAATAGGGACGTTGGGTTCAATCTCTTTACTGTATGCACGATGAGGAAAAAGGATTTGAAAACTCTCTGGCGAAATGTATGTGAATGCATTTATCAGGGTAATGCGACAGAATCTGCCGACTGTTAGAATTTGCAAGAAAAACTTGGCTAGAGCTTTAGACTCGATTTATATTAGTGCTTTTAATCGCTTCTGGAGAATAGAGTATTATGTGTCAAATTGAAGTCTGCTTTTGAAATGCTTTAAAATTTTAGTTTGATTAACCACATTAAACCAGCAGATTTATCCATAGTTATCCTAAGACTCAACTATAGAAGAAAAGCGAGCCCTGTAGAGATAGTCTTTGGATTGAGTTCAATCAAATCACTTCAAGAGATTAGTCACTCATTCAAGATTTTTCCAAATTTGCTTTCCTTGCCTATTTTCGAAGAGAAAACATGAAAAAGCTTTTACCATTCAACTGAATGCAGTGTTTTTGACCTCGACAATCGCCTAATGGCATTATTTATTGAGGCAGCCGAAGTTTACGGAAATTCACTGCCAAGGTGACGCTTCTGAAGAAGGTATTTGAATAGATTTACTAAAGAACAGATCGCATGTAGACATAGTTATTGTTGGATTGGAGAAAATAAATTGATCCCCTGTAATCCTGACTGTGCCAGACATACAGGATATTGGGACTTTCATGTTTATTATTAACTAGCTAATGGCCGCGGCTTTGCCCGCATGGAGTTCGACAATTGTCCCACGGGATCGTACTATCGGAATAAAAAGTATTCTATGTGTTAATCCACGTTTCAAGTTATCTAGGTTATCTGTATGCTTTTCACTATCTGCACACCAATCCGGTCACCAGTTTTGCATGTAGGATAGGATAGTCTTATCTAATGTTTGAGCTTTTTAATAGACTATTGCACGAAGAGGTTTTATATGAACCTCAGGTTTCTTTTTAGAATTTATGACAAATTATGTTTTACAAAACTTGATTTGTTCTTGCCTGCATGCATGCACACACGTAGTTTTGAGTTCCTAAGTCCTCAAATTCCTCTTAGATCCAAAGTAATCCCTTTACACCCCCATAAAGCCATTTTAAACCTAAGGAGACACTAGAACAATAGGGGATCGGACTGACTCAAAAAAATATGATTCTGTTTAGTCCGTCAGTTAGATTATCGAAAAATATTGGATACGTGTTTTTTGTTTTATCAAATCAATAAAAATTGACGAAGATAAAGCGCGTCAAAGATCATGGAGTGGGGCTTGAAATGTCACTTGAAGGTACAAAATGTACTATCATATGACGTCACGCCAGTTTTCGAAGCACTATATCGTCTTCATTTTTTGTTTACGTGAAAAAAGAAAAAAAGATGTGGTCAATATTTTTTGGAAATCTATCTGACGGACTAATTAGTTTTTTTTTGTCCGATCCCCTATTAGCCTATGTACCTGTCCTACTTACTAAAAAAATCCCACGTATTAGTTTCTTGAGTTCAACCCAACAATTGCTGGCCACGTTGGCAGCGGCACGTCGACGTTATCACAACCCAGATCTAGTGGCGCCTAATCTGCGTTGATAAACAATACGGTATTTGTGTTCGTTGATAACAGAGCGATCTCGTACAGATTTTGTGCTGCAGATTTGTGGCTTGTAATTGTTTGAGTTATTTTCTTTGGCTTGATTGAAATGGGATTTAATGTTGTTGATTTGGTTCCGTGAGATTTATGGCTGTTGATTTGCAAATTTACCCACTGCTGGTTATAGGCCTCTCTTTTCTTGTGCCAATCTCCACGATCCTGTTCTAGCCTCATTCAGGTTTTCCAATAGGTAAACTCGTTCTTTTGCCCTGATCATTTTTATCAGAAAATACATTAAAAGTCAGACCACTTTTAGTTTACTTTGCAGATTTTATCACCGTATTTTCTTGTACCATATTTTTTTGCAAAGGTTGGCTTTCCCCTTCCGTCTGCTGTTACCACTTTTCTCCTGCATCCTGCAAAAATACAATGTCTTGTTTAGTTACTTCTTCATTACGCGTTGAATTCAAACCATTTGCTTCGATTGCATCTAAAAGTGTGCAAGTGCTTGTGCACTGTGCAGGATGGGCAGAACAAGAGGTGTCGTATATCCTTCAGAGGAGCTCCACTCCAGTAAAGCCGTTAATCTACCTTGCTGAATAAAGGCAGACTAGTGCTATTCAAGCAGTGTAGACTGTAGTACCATCATTCATATCTGCAGCCTTCTTTCTACCTTAATATAAAGCACCACAATTTGAAGCACAGTACTTCACACTTCCTAAGGGAAAAGCAACCTCACAATAGGCCCGTTGTGATTCTCTAATGGATTTGGTTTATCATGCTCCCGATTGAACTCGTATTCAGGAGGATCAATATCTAATTACGTTTTAATGGTTCGGAAGTCTTTCAAAGTATATCGATAACTAGGTGAAAGGCGGTATCAGCTTCGTCTATAACCAGTAGTTTATTATCTGTAGGTTTGTGGATATTATCGACTGTGTTTTTATAATTCGCAATTTTTAATAGTTCATCGTCTATAATAACAAGAGTTTTAAGATAAGGGCTGAAATAGTCATTAATGCAGTGAATGAAAGCTTTTGCAGAAAGCTGTAAATTTTCTGCATAATTATGACTTATTCAATGTAACACTTTATCAACTAAAGTTTTTTAATAAATTAAATTCTCGCGTGTTCTAGCTGTACAAAAAACTAGATATAACCCAGCGACAAACCCAGAATAGGATAATTTATTCATATATTGTACACAGAATTAGACACAGGTGTTTGTTTTTACCCGACTACGGCAAAGCCAAAGGAGGGTTATGATTTTGACTGGCTATGTATGTATGTATGTTTGTATGTATGTATGTATGTGTGTATCTTCATCTATTCCCTCATAGCTTCTAATCTACTTATCGGAACTCGACATATGAGGTATCGTTAGAACCGTCTTAATTTTCCGCTGAACATAGGCTACTTGACGTGTCACAAAAAGCGATTTGGCGCCCTCTAGCGGACTTAAAGTAAGGCTTAAAAAATAAAAATGGAGATAAATACGCCGTGTTTGGTATCATTTGAAAGGGCCTCACTTGTACATTTCCAAAATATTGCTCAAATTTAAAATCACGCCCTCTAGCGGACAAAAAGTCAAGAGTAAAAAAAATATTTAACACCAAAATTGTTTAAATAAAAAAAAGTAAAAAACTAAAATCCGACTACGACAAAAAAAAAACGACGCTGAAAAAGTATGAAACAAGATTTTCAGGATAGAACAAAAAGAAAAGCCGTAGTCACACGTTAAAGGTATAGGTACCAACCTAAACACTTTAATACCGTGTGACTACGGCTTTTCTTTTTGTTCTATCCTGAAAATCTTGTTTCATACTTTTTCAGCGTCGGTTTTTTAGTCAACTATAATAGGAGTATATTAATTTAGTTCATTTCGTAATTAGTTTACAGTGCTCAAATGTAACATGTCTGCTCTATATATGTCAAAAGGCATTGTGCCTATCCGGGTATTGTGAATATTTGTCCTAAATCTTTGTTTCTCTCTGTTGTGTATTTAAAGCTATGTAGTCCTTCCTAGAAGTCCTATAAGGCCCTTCTTAGAATTTTGGACATGACTATTTAGTGTTGTGGCTGTGGGTGTTGTGGCCGAAAATGCGTATATCTACTTACTAAAAAAAAATTGTCTTGTATGATTGAGTATAAAATTTTGAAGTGAAAACTTCTTTAGCGGCGCTGAGCACTTTTTTTGTATGGGTAAAAACTTTCAAACTCGCGTCAGGCTTCAGGGACCCTGACGCGAGTTTGAAAGTTAATATTGAAGTTTTCACTTATGCCGGCACTCCCGGAGTGCTATTTTTTATATAAGACACGATTTATCATACATTTTAAATTTCAAACGGGTCTATAGAAACAATAACTAAATAATATGGTGCACAATGAGAAAGGAAACGTAACGTGACCGATAATATAGAACAATGAAACGGTAGACGCCGAATACACGCTATGTTTTGACAGCCAAAGACCAGCTTGATCGCAGACACTCGAGATACGCTTTCCGAAAATATTCGAAAGAAAAATGCATTTAATTTTACTTGTACTTGAAAGTTGCGAAAGGTAACTTTGATTTCATACAAAGTGGATTGGCAGTTAATTTCGATGTAAGATCTACGATATTCCCTAAAATTCGGCGATTTATTTAATTCAAGCTCATACGACCCCAATGAATTTAAGTCGCGGGTTAATAGGTTTCTTTTAGGTAAGCTCGTTCCATCGTCGACCTGGCCTCTGTCCTCAGGGCAAGATTGAGGTCAAGAGCATTATCATCTTCCTGCCTTTATCCCATTCTATTTGTATTTGTGGTCGGCGCAACACGTTTTCTTTTTCCATTCTTCCCTCTTAGACGTCACACCACACGGTGACATTTACTCCTTTCTCATTCATATCATTCCTCACACAATCCCTCCATCTTTTCTTTGGCCTTTGAATCGAGACTGAGGTCATGAGCATGCCCATTAATTAAAAAAAAAAATAGATTTCCAGAAAAGCGTATTTTATCGATTTTTTTTTAGTCAAGTTGGCAGTGGTTAGTGGGTTTGTCTAGAATGCGTTTGGACTTTCCTATTACAAATCTTTGAGGAGTCTTAATGGCCCCAGGAATTAATTAAAATTCTTGATAGTCCTTGTAGAGGTAAAGAACGGTCGATGACTTAAACAGGTGGAAATTACGCAAGGTCTTTATTTTTATTTATGTGACAAATCCAGTTGTTAATGGCACTGACTTTGATTTGTTTTTCGGAGGATTGATTATTAAATTGGTAATATGGTATTTTGACCCGAAGCTTGTGTGATATAATGCTAATGTTCAAAATAACCGTCCGTTTGGGCTTCGCCACAGTCGGGTAATAAAACACAAATACAATAAATCAACCAAATAGTCATGAGCATAATTTCACCCGCATTTTTTTTCCTTTTTTTTGCCTAGGTATGGAAAATCATCATATGACCCCTGCCGCTCTAGGCAGAACGGAAGGGGGTGTAAGACTTGTAATGACTAAATTCCACCCATGTTCTTAGTCTTTTGTGTTCTGGCAGCGGTCAGTCCGTCAAAGAATTGTGCTCCTAACCAATGTTTTTCCAATTTTCTCCGTTAGTCTTTGACAAAACCATCGCCATAACGATTGCATGCGAGACAAAATGCAACGGCACAGTATCGCCTGTATTTATTTACGTTTTCAGCGGCTGTACACGATCTAGGCTGAATACTAATGCGCCTTTCAACGGTTAAGTAGATGAAATACTAGCTATTTAGCGGCCTGTAATGTTTTAGTGGACGCGAAAATTGTTTCATAAAGTGTTATTATGGAAGTAATTTTAATGTATTTTTAAGTAGAAATGTTTTAGTCGGTTTAAAGGAGTTTCACATGCAATTGCATATGCAATTTTGTGTTCCGTGAACGGAGTGAGTGAGAATACTTAAATGTACGAAATATTTGTGTACATATAATTTTTTTAAAGATTCGCTCTTTATTCACACACACATAATTGCACATGGTGTCGCTGTATGACATACTTTTTACACGTCAAGCCATCGAATCACATCTTTAACTCAACCACTTAAAATTAAAACCACCCTCGTGAATTATTCGAATTATGGTTTCCCCAAAGGCAATCAGTATTCGCCGGCATTGTTTGAATATCAAACGCAGCCCCTTATGTCAGTCTCAAAAACATTCAAACAAAATTTGCTTGTCACTGCAATTGCAAGTACGTATCAAATATTCTTTCTGTATCTAGTGTGAGTGTCACTGGCAACCGTGCACATCCAAAAATACGTACCGTCTGTGTGTCGGCCTGCGATGCGCGACGACCTATTTTTGTCTTTCAGTCCCGTATGATTTGTTTACAAAGGGTCCGGTACAAAGGAATGTCCGAAGATTGACATTTGTGTACGTTTTGTATGATTTGTGACTAGTTTCTGACACGGGGAACTGGTTTGAGGAAGATATTGAGTGGATGAATGAGATCATTACGGCAGATGGGGCTTGAATTGAAAGGAGAACCTCCCGTGGTTACCCCTGACAAGTTATTCATGTTGTTATGGGTATTTGAATGGTATGTAATCTTATTCATTGAATTCTGTAGAGTTGAGTCTCTAGTTAATCTTTTTTATGCATTTGAATTCTGTAGAGTTGAGTCTCTAGTTAATCTTTTTTAATGCTTATTAACAAACAAACTCCAAACGGGATGACTGGTCCCGGGAAGTCCTTAAGGCTTAGACCGTTGAACACGTTTTGGCGAAATTCAGGCAGTTTCATTTTCCGATGGCAAAATTACTGTTGGGTCGCTATTGCCCGTTATACATTTATCTTTATGAGTCCTATAACTTTATAGCTTATAAAAACTGGCGTCATTACATGATAACATCATATTTGGGTCATTTTCTTTGCACAGTTCTTGAAAAATTATGACTAACTGCTAACGATTGTTTTTAAACTGCTGCAGTTAGTGTAAACTGCAATCACTTTCGCATGAAAACTAAAGACTAAAGCTTTCGCAAGTCAGACAGCATGGACCTACGCATTCTTTCTCCATGGCTTTCGCGACGGAGGTCACTGCTCCCAGGAGACGACATGACGCCACGCGGTGTCTTTATTGCCCGTCTAATGTCTGCATGGGGTTAAACAATGTGTTTTTATGTGTCCTTCTCGTTTTAACTACACATTACACTGCCATTCGAAATGGTTTCTCTCCAAAAGATCGTCCAGATATGCTCCGTTTTGGACGAATAGTTTTATGGTCCAGATTTTTGGAATGTCGGTGTTCCCAGGTGGGTTGGCTTTGCAACGTGGTTTATCTCGGTTTCGTGGTTTTAACTTTTACGATCCTTAGGTATCTTTAAATTGTTTATTTCATGGGTTTTACTGTTTTATGACCCCGTGTCTAGTCTTCACAGATCGTAATGTTCTCTAATTTATTAGCAGAAAGCAGTGAAATCAATATGACACAGTGCCTAACTATTTGCACGTTATTTACACAAACATTTAACATAATGATTGTAACGAGTCCCGCGGCGTTGACGTACAATCAAGTCGCATGCCCAGGCAAAGTGGAGCATGGCGCTGCCAGAGCGAAATTAGACCCAAAATCTTTTGTCTCACAGTTGAAATTACTGTACCGACCAACCTGTTCTGATGAAATACACGTGCAAGAGCTCGCAAGGATTTGCTATTTTATCACAAAGGTGTTAAAGCTGTTTTTGGTCTGAATGTATCTCGGGTAGCAACAGATCCTATTATCAATCTTAGTCTGTCTGGGAGCATATGACTGTCGGCGGAGTTTGCTCAGCCTTTTGGCGGACACTTTGGGTTTTTTGTGCCTTTTTGGCCTTTAATGGAAGCCGGTTGACGACTTTATGGCATACGTGTTAACGGTTACAGAATAATGGATGTTGAATTACATGTAATGCTTATTGTAAACTATGACGTTCATACAAATAAAGTAATCAAATATGAGAGCTTGCATTTTCAACAAAAACAAACTTGCCGACAATATAATGCGCCTTTTTTCCTAGGAATACACTCATCTATGCGAATGACGAAATGCAACCATAAATTCCGACCCGTGTGAACGAAACCGCTGCCATTCAAGCTAGAAGCTTTACAAGTTTCTGACTAGAATACTGTTGAAAATTTCGGAGCATCGATATTATTGATTGAATGTAATTTAGCGCTATTATGCGCCAAGGTCCTAGCGACAGGACATGGGCCCCACGCAACTGACTCACTCCTGACGTCACTCATATAAATAGGATATAGAATACTCTTGTAGTATTTTTTTGGTCAGCCATCCGTCCATTCATACGTCAATGGTATGGGTCGTGCGGTGCTCGTATTGTGTGCAAATTGGCGACAGCTTTTGTGGATGTCTTGTGTCTGTAGGCGCGAATGGTTATTCAGGGCATGGCGGCAACTGTCATGTTGATGTGGCAATGCTGTCTGCATTCGCTAAAATACTACAGACTCTTCATCAGCATCCTTAACTCATTCCCAGAATGTTGAAGTAGGCATCCGGGCCAGATGCGCTAATATAAATATCTCCTTTGTGTTTTAAACAGGAAGGAAGTTCATTATTTATAGGCAGTCAATTTATGCATAACGCAAGGCGATCGGAACGAAAGATTACAATCGAAACGGTACCGAACATCCATTCGTCGTAAAACGATCCACTACTCGTAATACTAATCGATAAGCTTCATAAACATCGAAACAGATGGCGCTGTAACCAAATCTTACAAACAAATGCTTGTCGCAAGATTTAATGGAGGTTCTAACTCCCGCGAAGTGGACAAAGTAACGTGATACACAAACTCGTCCCGATCTTGCCTTCTAGAATTTCTTCAGGGGTCATTGGCTCATTTCCTTGTTTACTGAGTCATAATTTTGGCATGCAGACATCTAGGGATGCATAGAGTTGGATGACCTCAACGTCATCCTTCAGGCGTCAGCTATAATTTGATTATTGCTCAACATAACTAGATTCAGGTGGTTATCGGTTTATTTTCATAGTCGAAAATCTAGCGATTCAAATTCTCTATGGTCGATTCACACCGCGGTCCGAAACAGCCCATTCTTAAGGCGACATTACCTGCCCGCGTCCTTGAGCGCGCGTTTAACTCATCGCCTAAACAAATAAGGTTGAAAATGGGGATGCGTTTGATTCTCGTGACTGCCAATATGAACGACAGTTCGCAGATTTAATTTATTTAATCATTAATTAATTCAGGTCGTTTTTACGGTGTCCCTCTTATCTGCGCCTTAGAGCTCTTCTGCGTTTCACACCGCGGTCCGAACCGCTCGTGGTGCGAAACGACGAATGACCCGCTATTCGTTCCCTGTTTCCACGTAACTTGACAACGCAGACCGATCGATCTGTTAGCCGCCATTTCATCAAGTGCCTCTTGATTGGATAGTTCCACAGTGTGTATGCTAATATTACTCGTCACACTGCGTCATTGTTTACGTTTCATGTCTACGCAAATCCTCTCTATTTTTGGAATATTACAAGGTTTAATTTTGTCCAGTACTGAAATAAACTTTGTTTTGTAAATAGTTGCACGCTGCTTCGCCATTTCGGGGTGACCAGAACTAGCGTGCCAAGTAATAGATGCGTCAGATTCGCGTGATGTATTTTCTGAAATAACTGGCGAGGGCGATATTTTCATGCACTATTTTTTTCAATGAGTTGTGCTTCTATTCATCAAAGTTGATAATGTTTAACATTCATGGGCCAAGAAATTGCTGGCAAAATCTTGTAGTTGGTGATATTTAATGTCATGTTTATTCACTGTCAATAGACATATCAAATTAAAACAGTAATATTCCGCTTCACTTTCTTAATTTGAAATGGGTTTAGAACAAGTCATAATAAAATGTGCACATTTTAAAAACTCTGTCATACTCAAGATAATATTTCACTCTTTCATAATAAGCCTTTGACTTACTTACCTAGAAACGAGAAAGAAAAATATTACTTCACATTTCTCTTGCTTTCCATGAACGTGATCCATGGATGCTATTGCAAAACTATATTTCTAGGTATCTCGACCTAGATATATGTATACAACAGTCTCCATTAGTTTTTTTGAGGAGCTCGTGGCTTAATAAGAACTGCCACTCTGGTCGATCTTTAGGTAAAGCTGTCCTTGCCTAGGTCGGTCTGTGGATGGGTGACCGCCCGACATACCGGGTTTCCTCCGTGCCTCGGAAAGCACGTTAAGCTGTTGGTCCCGGCTGCCAAATATAGATCTTTGGTAGTCGTTACAGATAGTCAGTGATCTGAAATTCTGACATCCAGTCTTACCAAAGGGTATCGAATTACCTAGTATTAACTGGGTTGTGGAGGTCAGATAGGCAGTCGCTCCATGTAAAATACTGGTATTCAGCTGCATCCGGTTAGACTGGAAGCCGACCCCAAATATACTTGGGAAAAGGCTAGGCAGATGAGTCTCCATTAGTTTTTTTATTTCTTTGGAATTTTCTTTCAAGTAAAGGACGATACTCTTTTTTCACTGAAAGCGTACTCCCAATGTAAAAAATATTTTCTTTAACAAACATCACGTTGTAATTTAAATGAATAAACTTTAAAAGAAAACTTCTAGACTTTCTCAAAGCTCAGGATAATCTAGGAGTGTTTTCTTATTCTAATCTACGACAATGACTCTCTTGGTAGCCCCATGGGAACAATACGAAATATAAAAAGCAACCATAATAAAATAAAAGTAAACCGTTCATTATACCATCCTTTTCTGTAAGAATTTTACAAATATCACGACCAAGATCCGCAGTCTTCATTTAATGAGGCTTGTTCCTCCCTAGGGAAACACTAGGTCTCGTAACTTTTTTCATTAATCAGAACGGACGTAAGAGGCTTAAAAATACAAGGCTTCTATTCCTGTGGGCTCCTGTAAAGAAGCAAAGCGAAACTGGAAAAATCTCTGACAGGTACAAAGTCTCGACATCGGATTTCGTGCAGATGTCGAAACGAAAATTTCCCCTTTTACACGTTGCTTCGAAATCCTGATAAAGCTACCAACAGACGGAGATGCCAGAAATCAAGCTTCCCGAAACTGTAAAATTTTCCCAATCGACATTGAACCTAATGTTTTTAGCAATTTAGTTGGAAATCTATTAAAGAAATTTGACAGATTGAAGTAGCTTTATGTACTGTCTGTCTGTAAATATTTTGTTTCCTATTTCCCGATCAATAACGTTTCCTTCCAAAGCTTCAGAGTTCGCATCAATGGGAATGGAAGCAATGAAAGCGTTTCCCACTTAGACGTCTGTAGCACTGACATGGACTTAATTGGATGTTGCTAGCCTTTGAGATTCTTGTTGGCAAGATGGCGGAGTTTTCTTTGTGGCCAGCCTTCTCTTGGGCGTTAAGTATTGAATGCTAGGAGGCTGTTTGTAGTGCGCTCAAAGCTACGTGAGAGAGAAATGCGGCTGGATTTGTAGAATTGATTGCTTCAGTACTTGAGAAAATACCTGCTTCTGCCATGTGTGCTTCTTGGATCAAAAACGTTTGTTACTTAAAGTATCAATAATTCATCCACGACAGGTTTGAGAGCTTCTCTAATCAATTTATTTGATTCTTATGCTTCATCGATTATGTAATCAGTAATCCGTTTTCAATCAATCAGAATATTGACATCTTCATAGTATTTGCTCAAATATCAGAAGCTTCTAGACGGGACATGTATTATTTATCGCGATTCCAAGACACATACATATTTAAAAGATTTTAACTAATCATTGACTCATATTGACACACATAGGGTGAATATTGACACACATAGGGTGACGTGGGCACGGTAGTGACGTCATCGTAGCATTGTTTACGTGCTCAAGTAGGCTACCCATGGTTATCAGTTTCGCAAATAAGTATGACGTAGATAACGTGTGTGGGTAATTTATTTTTAAGAAAATTATGTCTCATAATCAAGGTTCAGATCTTTTTCATGCCACTGGTGTTCTAAGGCAAAAGTTCAAAGAGTAAAGGTGAAAAGTTCACAGTTCTTTCTTAAATTTGAAGAGAACCTCAAGAGAGCCAAAGCTCTGTAAACTTTCTCAGAAATCAAAGATTAGGAAAATAGGAACCCTTACAGAAACTACAATCTAGTTACCAGCTAATTCTAAATCCCAGACCATAATAAAGTACTTAACAAGCTTAAATTAGAGCAATAGTTTGACAAAACACCAGGGATTTCATTGGAAATCTAACTTAGTTTATCTCTAACTCTAAATGTCAAGTCCGAACTTCACTTACAATTCTGTCTTTGACTGTAACATCATAACATGGTTATAAACTAAGATGTCCCATTCACTTTAACTTTGGGAGTTTGAACTACAGTATAAGTACAACTTGACATGAATTCGTTTGAGAAATTAATTAGCCTTACGCCAGATTCAACTGAGACGAAACACGTCGTTAGCCTTAGTAAATACTTCTTTCTTTATTATTATTGAGGTAGGGAAATCATCGAATGACTCCTGAGCTCTGGGCGGAGCGGAAGGGAGTGTCAGACTTCTACTGACTAAAAACCACCCATGTTCCTTCTTAGCCCTTTGTGTTCAAGGCCGCGGAATCTCTTTCGAACGACACGCAGCCCCGCCGGGGAAATGAATTAGCCTTTTTTTTTTTGGTGGGTGGAAAATCATCGAATAACCCCACCCCCACCCCGCTCTTGGGCAGAGCGAAGGGGAGTGTCAGACTTCTACTGACTAAAAACCAAACCCATGTTCCTTCTTCGCCCTTGTGTCGGAGCCGCGTTATCCTTTCGATAATCCACAGCCCCGACGGGAAATGAATTAGCCTTACGACAGATTTAGCTCAGGCTAAATACATTAGCCTAAATAAATACTTCTTCCTTCCAGCATTATAAATCCGAAGTCTAGTTTCGCAATGAATTTCGCAACTCCACAAGTCTAAAGTTATTGTCTGACTACAAATATGAATATTTATAGCCTAGATAAAGGTGATTAATCATAAGCCACGTTTTCGCTTTGCCAATCATCGAACAACATTTGGGTCGTGACAGGTTGTCGTTGCAAATGATCCCATTTCACAGCCTTTTGTCTCGTATTGAGACCAGAAAATTACCTGATTCCAATTCCAAGGATTTTTTGGAGAAGACAGACTAATTATTTAATTTTTCGCCAATGCATATTATTACACTACTGGTTAGTATTATTACAAAAAATAAAACGGTGTGCAATACAATCTGTACCATCACATGCTGCACAGATCTCAGTGCTCACAAATCCATAAACTGGAATAACACCCAGAATCCAAGGTAAACCCAAAGCCAACTATCCCACAAATGCCAGCTCTAAGCAAATACTACTAGAGTTTCAAATGAAGTGTTTGCACTGGCAGGACAAACAGGATTCAATTTATACGACTGAAGGACGGGGGATGGACAAACACGTTGGGTATGTAAATTATAATGTAGGGCTGAGTCGGGCTTTTATATTTTTTTGCGACTGTTATTTAAAATGCTAATTTTGATGAGATTGGCTTGTTTTCGCGTTTTTGCTGGACGAATGTTGAAAAGCGATAAGTATTCCTTTTTTAATTGCACTCAGTATTTGGACTGTGTATTTATTTTATTAACTGCTCTACAGCAATTTTTATTTCTGAAAGAGATTCAATGAAGAGTACTTTTTCAGTACCTCAAATACCACTCACAATCTTCCCAAAAAACCGGCCAAGTGTGAGCCGGAATCGCGCACGAAGGGTTCCTTACCGTTTTTACGTGCGAGCCGGACTCGCGCACGAAGGGTTCCTTACCGTTTTTACCCTTTGGGTACGGAATCCTAAAAAAGCTAGATAAAGAAAAGCATTAACCAAATTCTGGAAACGTCAACCCTTACATAAAAGCATTACACATTGCGGCAATCCAAAGCTTCAGTCAGTTCAGATCTACCGCACACACAAATAACTCGCATCCTTGAGACACACACACATGGAAACCAAAGTAAGGTTGCGTCTAATAGCGGAGGCAGTTCATCATGATTATATTTATGTTGTTTGTGGAATGTCTGCACATTCAAATGGGGTTTTATGGTCATTGGCGATCGAGGAACCGATTGAATTGCTGTGTTGTCTGGTTTTAGTTCGCTATGGAGCATAAGACTTGTTTCTAAGATAAGATACAGTATCTTTATATGAACAGGCTTTCGTCTATTTTCCAAAAGACCCTGTTTTCTGAGTTCACTAAGTTATTGTTGTTCCGTAGGGAGACGATTTTTCCTGCAGACTTAGTCCCTCAACATTGTTGACACAACGTCTTCCTTTTCATATAGCAAGTAGTGGCGGTACATACATACAAGCCCTTATGTTTGTATGCCATACCGCCATAGTGAAGGGTAAGGGACCGTTAAGTATAAGAAGATGGGCAATCGAGCTTAGAAGCTTCATCTTCATATGGCAGAGATTCTGAAAAGTTTGCTTGACCTAAGGGCTTGCCTTATTGTTGTCCCCTAGACACGCTCCTAATAGCAAGGCAGTTTTAGCATTCATTTGGGGTCCGTGAAGCGTAAAAATAGAAAAAAATGGAAGAAGACTTCTTCCATGCTTTTTTATTACTAGTCGTCGGCATCACATCAGATTCCTCCTTTCTTGCTATATTATCTTTTATGCCGTCCATTTTTACCAGTATGCGTAATAAATTATAAATTATAATGTTATACCCATAAAATACACTGATACAGTTATTAAGAATGTATCCTTGCGTGTTCCGAATTCTTTCGTCAGCCGATATTTTTTCAAGTGCGTGAGTTTCAGGGCCAGGTTCGGAACGACATTTACATCGGAAAACTATAAATTTCTCCAGTAACAGGTTCTTTATTCCGCAAAAACTGTGATGGCCCGGTTGGGAATCGATACGATAATGTCGATTCGATTACTGGAGCGAGCCTGATTTTATTTTTGAAGATTTTTCACGAGTTTCCGAAATTTCTGGCGTTAAACATTTTTGCGAGACTTTCAAATTGTAGGGGTCCATTAAAATTTACACGACACACAACAGCCTCCAAAATTTACCATGTGGTAAAACTTGGAATACTCCAAAACAAGCAACAGTATAACAATACAGTCACAAACATTCAATTTCATAGCTCTTTTATGTAACCACTGAACACATCCTCAATACTTAGCTCATCAAACATTCAGCCGGCAGCGTGTTTCGCCAAACATCAACCCGGCTACATAACCCCGGCACCACACCGCATGGGTATCGCAGTCTGGGGGTGGCGTCTTTGGGAGGCGTGACCTTGCAGGGCGACGACCGGGTTGACGTCATCATCCCCCCCTCCCCCCTTCATACCTCACCTACCCTCCTGGCTTCCTGTTGCCAACGAGCGTGGCGTGTAGACTTGGCGAAATTTCCTTTATAGGTTACTTGGGAAGACTTGAGTGGGGTGATGTTTTACCGTATCGTAGTTTCGTTTTTTTTTGTGAAATGTTCTTCTGACATTCAAAAGTGCCTGTAATGGCTTAATTGAAATAAAGAATTTGAGTTTGAGTTTGAGTTACCCGGGTCACATTGTTAATGTATGCGTTTTTTTTTTGTTGCAGGTATGTTGGCGGTTTTGATGCGAGGTTCGGCTGGGTAAAGTTGGTAAACGTTTGTAGGAACCAGAGTACCCTTGAATGGGGAGCAGCGCTATGTTATTCACTTGTAAAGGAGTAAGGCCAGCAAGTGGTGGGTAATGTAGCACCTGAATTGAAGCCTATTAGGTATCTACCTAAATGACAAAAAGGCAATTTTGAAGCAGTCAGCAACTGAAAAGTTCTCATGCTTTTTGTCAGGTTTTTAATATCAAGAAAGTTCCCATGTTTTTTGTCAACCACGAATTTTATTAATAGGTTAAAAAGAACGGTAAAAATCTCGAGTTAGCCAGCTAGGGCCTAGGCTCTATAAAAAATAGGCAGAAAAAATGTCTAGACAGTAGACATCCATTCTGACAAGTTTTTGCCTAGAAACGTTTTTTCTATAAATCTAGTCTACATTGTCTATTGAATGTAGACACGCCTCGTCATGATACTCGTACTCATTATAGGATGAGATTTTATTTTGGTTACGTAAAAAATACGAACAGAACCTAATATTGAACGCGTGACTTCGACGAAGGAAATAGCCACCTCAGGAATAACATATTAGGTACCAAAGGCAGGATTTAGACTATTACCGCCTTAAAGGTAGTTAAACCTGGTTTAACTTAGACTTGGTTTATCTCGCATGCTGTCACTTTCTTTTGAATATTATTGAAGTGAGACGTCATGCGAGATAAACCAAGTCTAAGTTAAACCAGGTTTAACTACGTTTTGTAATAAGGCGGTTACAGTCTATTCCTTATAATAATATGTAATACGAGCGTTTAAACTTCTCATACAGAAAAGGCACGATTGCTCAAGATGGGTTGGCTATTTCAAACTTATATTATAGGTAAGTCCAGGTTTCCTCACGATGTTTTCTTCACTTCGGTAAAAGTGATGTCGAAGATAAACTCCAATATTGGTACTTGCCCGTATTTGAGCTTAGGTACTTCATTTAAAAGAGGACTCTCGTCAGAAATGTCAAAAAACAAAATTTTTAGGGTTCCGTACCTCAAAAGGAAAAAACGGAACCCTTATAGGATCACTCGTGTGTCTGTCTGTCCGACCTTTTCTAATTTTAGGCTCAGTACTGAGCCTAAAAATCTGAAAAAAAAAGGTAGCACTCCGGGAGTGCCGGCAGAAGTGAAAACTTCAATATTAACTTTCAAACTCGCGTCAGGGTTTGTTAAAGGGTAAAGTTTTTACCCATACAAAAAAAAAGTGCTCAGCGCCGCTAAAGAAGTTTTCACTTCAAAAATTCAGAAATTAGTTCAACACGTGGAGATTACAGGAAAACCTATAAGGAGTCATGGTACGGAACCCTTCATGTGCAAGTCGGACTTACACTTGGCCAGTTTTTTTGCTATTCTTCTCCATAGCGATCCACTTCAACTATCAGCCTAACTGACGGGCTCAAAACAGCACTGTATAAGGTTTAATAGAAAAAAAATACTTTGAATTTTTAAGAATCTTCCTTCGATATATCACTGATCAGTATCACCAATTCATCTACAAAGTCGATTTCAAAAGCATAATCCCTTAGAAAATCGATTGGTGAAGCGACCTATAAGCCTCTCAAGCTTATGTTGGCAAGAGGACCTCCTACTAGGGGTGCACAATACGACCTACGACTACCTCTGACCCATTTCTGCTAATCCCCTCATCTTCACGCTATTGTTCGTCGGGGTATGACTGAATGCTTACTCTGTTCCGAATTAGATGCTCCACTGATTCTTACCTCTACAGAAATAAAACTGAGGGAGTGAGGGTCGATTTTATGAAAGCTTTCAATAATAAATCACTCGTTTTATACATGCTTCTAAGAGTGAAGTAAGTAATAAAAGTATTTCCTAGTAATGATCCTCTTACTTCGCTTTCATGCAAGTTTTACTTGATACAGACGCTAGCCGCTAGACGCTCGCATTTACATGAATTTATTTCACGTCTCTTTGAGGGCGTACTGCCCACACGCACGTGTTCCTAATACATGTTACACGCTTAATTAAGTATTCTATGAGAGCCCCGGCGAAGGAAAATATTCTCAGCAAACATTTTCGTTATAAAGGTGTTTTTAGGACGCGCACACAAAAGGGGAAAGTCGTCAAATATTTTTGACGAAGCCTCGACGCTGACTATAGCAAATATTAAGCTTACTCCTAGGAAGAACGTTACTCTCACGTGTAATATTGCCAATGTGTATGTATCCTAAAGCTTTATTCGGCCGGTAGTGCCAATATGAAGCCGGATGCGACACGTTTTCGCCCCGATATTAGTAAACTTTGGCAACTATTGTAGTTTAAGAACGTGGCAATATTGGGCTGTGATCGGTTATTGAAAAGGCGTTTAACAGATGATGTAGATGGACGAAATATGAAACAAAAATAGGTTCTAGGCACATGCCATTACCATATTCTATCCTGCTATTCAAGAATGTTCCAAAAAGCCAAAACTATCATTTTACATTCTCAAGGTAAGTAACCTCTAAATTCTTGCCTGGATATGCAAGAAACTTCAAAACATATGCAAGATTTATAAACGTATAAACTTGGTTTCCCTCAGACATAACAAGAAAGTTTCCGAGTCTCGAAATTGCGACACAATACGTAATTGCTACATCTGTTTTCGTTTCCTTTAATCATGTTTTTATTTTGGTCTGAACAATTTTCAAGTTGCCATAACAACGTTATTGCTTTATCTGGAAATAAAAACGAACGAGATCCTTTATTATTACAGCTGATAGAATTTAGGATTATAATAAAGTTTGTTTTTGTGTTATTAGCCATGTTTCCCATTGCTGGACAAAGGCCTCCCCTTTCTCCATCAAAACCTCTCTCATCATCATCATCATTTCAGCCGAAAGACGTCCACTGCTGGAGATAGGCCTCCCCCAAGTGTCGCCACATTGACCGGTCCCGTGCGCCGAACCTCCCAGATTTTGCTCAAGATACTTAGATCTTGAACAATATCTGGACACATTATACCAATATTAAACAGAAATATTTTCATTAAAGTTTATATTCGGAAAATATTTGAAGAGTAAAGTCTAAATGAGGTTCCCGATCGTCTTATAACGCCACAGTTGTATTTAGAAATGAAAAGATAAAAACCGCCAAGGCGACTCTTTGCCACAAGACCCACCAAACCTCATTTGTCTACTTTAAAATACCCGAACATTACAGCTACTCAGTTGCAAAAAATAACACCTCGTTTGTCAAAGCTTTTCCCCTCAGAATAAGTTGTCATTCTACCCCAAAATTTGCATAAGTTGGTATACGTGTGACTCAGATTGTTTGTTACAAGTCCACACCCTCGTTCCTATGGGTATAGTGAGTAACTTGGGGTATTAGGGAGACCCGTGACTTTGCCCGTGCCGCTGTTAATTGGGGGTATTCATAATGATGAACTTACTACGTCATCGTTTGGGAGTGAGTTTATTATGAAGAGATATGACTGAGCACAGTGTATACAGTCTATTTGAGGGTTGTGCGGCGATGTAGGTTGTTTCAAAATATTCACCATCTATCTGTCTTCCTAACCGTTTTTCCAACAGCGTCGGGGTCCTCTTCCAGGCTGATCAGATTCAGCTGAATATCAGTATGTTTCCGGCGTATCTGACTTCCACAACTTACAACATGAAGTGTCCTTTTGTAAAAACACTTTGCCCCTTGGGGTATTCAAGAACTTCTTGCTCTTTAGACAGTACAAAAAAATATTACGAGACACACAATTCTGTTCACTGTGACAATATTGTTACAGTAAGTAAAAAAATAATAAACAGGTAAGATCAAAGCAAGGTTCTTTGTACCTCATTACATCCCAAAATCTAATTCTGTCCCGAAGACACGTGGAACGAAACAAGCACAATTCCACGCCCACGTTTGACATCCATTTCAATGGCCAAAGTTACACAAATGGTTACACAAAACGTTTCAGGCCTTTTCCTAGTTACGTTCTTTTAATAGCTCGTTATTATGTCTTGTACTTGTTACACGTGGCCTTAATATACAATGAAGGGCGAGGCAGAACCCCGTCGAGGCTGCGGGTTGTTCGAAAGATACCGCGGCCTCGATACAGAGGGCTAAGAAGGAACATGGGTGGTTTTTAGTCAGTAGAAGTCTCACACTCCTTACCGCTCTGCCCGGAGCAGGAGGAGTCATTTGATGATGTCCTACCCTCCAAAAAAAAGGGTGAGGCAGAACAATATCTATAGTATACTCATTTCGCCAGTTATGTCCAAGTCCTAGTAGCATGTCCATGTGGTCTCTCTTGATAAATGAGGGTATTTTTACACACAACGGCCATAAATATGCGTTTAAAAGTGAGAGGTTGTTTTGGTTGAATAAGGGACTGAAGACTGAAGATATTGGGATTTATGGCACATGAAAGGTACTGTCAAAGGTTTTGGCACTGAGTTTTTACTTTGGTCAACATTTTGAAGACTAAAATAAAGATAGACACAAAAAATGCGCTTTGATAATGGAGTTGCCATTGGACACTAGGCCGATATTCAAGATAGCATGTTTAGGGAAACTTACGGCGAGATGCCTCCATAAGTTGTTAAATATTATTAGTTTCAATTATCAAATAGCAAAAAAATATCTACACGAACAGACAGTCATGATGAATCTAAGAAAACTGAAGGTTATCCTTACTTTATTAACAGAAGATGAGGAAAATACATGTCTTCTTCCCTAATTCCCTTAGCAACTTGAGGATTCTAGTCAACACGGCTTGTTCAGTCTTCGTTTCCTTGGATACCGTTACTGGTTAATTAGTTATCAGGAAATAGGACGTATATAAGTAGGTAATATCAGTTTAGGACAGTTTTGTGACACGTGGAGGGGATCAAATTGTTATGGTATTGGTCAAACTGGATCATCATACTTGTTTCGTGCTTGACGTGCATGCAGAAATTATTATTTGATGCTGATAACGCAATTGACTTTCGGGGGTTATTATATGAACCTTGATAATAATATGATGAATTATTAATCCGAAAATAAACGTTTTTTTTTTTAATTCTGCTTCAGTTTCCTTTAAGTTTAGCAACCTGTCCAGTTCACAATGAAACAACACGTTTGCTTTTTTCTTTGTGACCCAAATCATTTCTTACAATACATCGACATATTGACGGATATGTCGCAACTCCGACAGTCCATTTGACCCAGACTGCCTCCCAAAACTCCCCATCTATTTTCGCCAGACATTTGCCTGAACTACGAAAAATATTCTATAACCTAACATAATAACATTGTATCCGGCACGTCTCATTTCCTGACTTCGAACGCTGTTTTCTAATTTAGTCGGTTTATACTGAAAGGGCACGGGGTGAAGGACGCCTGTTATGCTGGAAAATTGGCGATCGATACTTTGTCTGGGCCTGTCCATGCAAACTTCTACCTTATTCCTTCCAGTATAGAGTTTTACTTCCTCCTGTTGTGTAATATGTTGACCTGTTGGTTGCGAACGTGTTCCGACTGCGAACTCCTTCAATTTTGAGCGGCTGTGCTTATTATAAACGTTTGGCAACTTGTTGGCGATGACAGGGGATGCTGGTGGCATGGGTTGTATAAGTTCGGCCCTATTTATGTCACAACTGATGGCTGGCACAAGATAAGTCTCTGGAACTATACGCCGGTGGTGTCAGAAGCAGCTGCCGTAGTAAGTCAGTCAAGGGAAATAGGTTAAGCAGTTTCGTGCTGTAGTGGCGAGTTGTTATGTTCTGACGTTGTACTGCTGCATTGCGTTTTACAGCAGTTTATTTCATGTGGTCTAGTTCGTGTTGTTGTTCATTGAACTAGAGCGTAGACATTACGGGGATTGGAAAGGGAGAAATTCGTTCAAACATTATTTCTGATTCTTTTATCCTGTCAAAGCAACTAAGAAGTCTTTCCTGCCAGGTCTGCAATATTGTCTTCACGTCCCAAATGTTTGTTCCTACAATTCCGCTGAGCTCAGATCCGCTCCTTACAATTTATATAAGACGTAATATATATCAAAAGTATATTGTTGAATCGTCGGGAATCCTGACAGATCTATTCGTATAGCGGTCTTGTTATGTATAACCCGTGGTATAACTCTGAGATATTTCAAGACATGTAGGTGGTTCTAAATACATATGTTTATAGATTTTGGGCATTCATATCTTGATTTGATTTTGTTTGTTGATACAGAAGTGGGCGGTAGTTGTGACGTTTAGTCTGCGGTTATGAAAAGGTTAATATTGACGTGGGTTCTTGGTGGTGCAAATTGGTTGACGTATAATTATAATATAACGACTTGTTAAATATGTACAGTTGTACACTTGTAGCTGTTCTTCTTCTATAGCAATACTGCAGATCAACAGACTTGTCGAAAAAAAAGGGCTGGATCTGTAGGGATAGATCATTTTGGTGCTTGTTTATGATCTATCTCAAGTAGGGAATCGACGTTTTACAAGTAGTTATGATGATGGCATAACGAAGCCATGCTTTTAAAGCAGTATCGTTACTACTTCTGGAAAACAGAATTCTTCTCGATGTAAGAGGATAGGCCGTTATCCACCACGTGGCGTGGGCCCAGTTTTGGTTGATACATTCCACATGACTTCCAAATTGAGTAGGTAAGTATCAAGGACTTTTGGAACTAGAATTATTTCGTTCTTCTGCCATATTACCTTTACCACCTGCTACCAAAACTCAAGAACCGCGTGATACAAAACCCCTTAAAATAACTATAGCGTGTCTAATTACAGCGGCGGCAATTCAGTCGCAGCGATAATCGCACATGTGCGTGGGTCTTACGGAGTTGTAAACAAGCGTGTGACTATTGATTTCTTGCGACTTGCCGCTGCCGGCGCTGCGACATAACATTGCCAGCTTTTGTTTGTTATTTCTGTTCTGTCGGGTAAGGTTGGTTTCCATTTTTGGCTTCGGAGTATTTAAAAGTTGATTGGGTAAAAGGTTCTTTATTTATTTTTTCGTGGACTCATTTGTTTTTTGATTGTTAGTCAACTGTTTTGGTTTCGTACATGTTCCCTGATTGTCCACGTGTTTTGGACTCAAAATAAAGCTCCAATCATAAGTTGATCTAACTAATGATTCAGCAATATTTTATTCAATCTAATTCTTAACTCTCGAAAGGGTTTCATCATTTCAATTGAATTTATTTCGCAGTAATATTCCGTGACAATTTTCCATCATAAAAGCCGGTACTAATTGAAGACTTGCCCAACAATTATTGTTATTTCCCCTCTGAATTATTGAGTTACCGGTGATTCAAAAGGGTGGAGAGGGCTTTAGCAGAATCCGGACGGCTTTTAGGGTCAAGAACTCAAAACAAGTCAAATCAATGCAAATGCACCCCTCAAAAGGATTGTCTGGTCACCCTTGCTGGGTGTAGTTTTAAAAAGCAGTGAATACTTTCAGCGTTGGTCTCATTTGCTATTCTACGACTACCACGTGGTGGATTAAGGCTCACTGGTTTTGACAATGGAGAAAAGTGTCCCAGCAGTGGAATTATGTTCTACGGGTCAAAATAGTCACTGTGTGGTTCTTACACATCTAGAAAGGGTCGTGACGGACCTGGTAGAGTAGTGGGACAAGCTGAACATTAGACCTCATTAGACCTGGATCGATAATACCTGGAAGTCAGGCTCCAGTATCAGTTCTCATATTCCACGACTCCCGTTTTAGAAAACGCGGTAGTAATAACGTCCCTATCTCTCAACTCTATTTATACGGAACATAATTCACTGAATGAAATAATATGAGCAAATTGTACTCGCACTTGGATAGGTACGTCGTCGTCGGCGCCAATGTTATTGTACTGATAAGAAGTTGACAACGGTATCAGCAACGCTTTGTATCTGTGTGATAAGGATTCGTATGGACATGTTGTGTCCGTACGCTTCTCTTATGAATTCTTGGACCTTGGCTCTGATTTTATCAACATTTTGGTAATTTTTGGCACTTTTAGAAGGCAAGATAGTGTATTCTAGGAATCATAAAATATAGCATCGAATTTCATTTCTTCATCATCTTTCGTTGTACAGGGATCACTATATTGATGAGTCTTCAGAGTCTTCATCGTATTTGTTTGTTCTGATGGTGTAGGTGTTTTCCAATTGTCCAGGTGTGTTCATCACGATCATTGGCAGCCTTGTTCAACCCACATGTCCTTCTTCCCTCGTCAACGCGAGTCTCAACGAATATTTGTAATAGTCCTCTCGATACCATCCACGGGTGGTGGTGAGCCGGTTGCACTAAAATCGATGTTATTTTGAAGGGCTTAGCATATTTCTTTCTGGACCCCATCACACTTTCTAAAGAACTTATCGAGTAATATAAATTCAAGTGTAGATTATTATTTGGTTAAGGCACATAGTAATGTAGTCAAATGGGATAGGTAGGTAGGCCCATCGGCCCATCCCATTTTATCATAAAGGACGCACACGGGTAGTCACCGAGCGGAAACCACTGGAAGCTAAGTGCTTCCCTTCTTAGCACCTTTTATAATAACCGTCATCCTTATTCACCCCCCCCCCCCTCTCCGCTTCAAACTGGTTGAGTACAACCCCCATTTACACCATTTCAGCTAGTGTTTACGTTTACCGTAACACGAAAAAGCACACTGTTGTCATTGGCTGATAACAGTTTGTATTATCAGTGTGATAAGCGCCGCGAATTCGTATGTCGATACTTTTATTGTTGTTCGTATGTTTATGTACGGGGATACTATCAGTTCTGTGATTGTATCATTGGACGGATTTGTTTTCTATCGGGTTTTATATCATCTTTATTTTGTACGGATTATTGGTTGTTGACCGTAGTAGGTTTTAGGAGTTCGGCTGAATAATAGTAGCTGCTTGGGTCGGTCTTCAAAAGCCGTTCTTCCTTGGTCCGTGAACCCATTACATACCGATTTTCCTCTGTGGTTCGAAAAGTATAGTAAACCGTTGGACCGAGCTGTTTTTTGTAGACCTTCTTTGATACTCCTTACAGGCAGTCAGTGGCCCAAAAGTCTGACAACCAGTCATTAATAACGGAGTTGGGAAGGTCTGAGAGGCAGTCACTCCATGTGAAATAGTGATATTTAGCTGCATCTGGTAGACTGGAAGCCGACCCCAACATAGTTGTATAAAGGCTAGGGAGATGATAACCGTAGCAAAGAAGAATACATGATAAATAGGAATTGGCTTTAGCCACGGAAAGTATCTTTGATGTTTTAATCCTAAGTTCATACTAGGAATTTCTCAGTGGCCCTAGGACTTATAATGTGATCGTACGTACTACACCTCAGCCTAAATATTACTGGCGTGGTATTGTAATATGAAATTGAAGAGTCGGTTTCTGACCCAATTCGGTCGGCTCTACAACAAACACGACCGTTTTTCATTCAATTTTACACGAAAGCATTAAAAACACATCGTTACTATCTGTTCAAAGAATCGGTTGTTGCAGTCATTCCAATAATTTTCATTGCAATCCGAATGGGGTTGCGATACTTGCGATCAGGGCCTGGGCCTGCAGTCTCTACACTAATAACAGCGCTACGAATGTCGATAAATCGTAAAATCGTAACTTATCGATATTTGGTAGTCTCGACACTCAAAGTGTAATCGATAAAAGTACTTTACGAAATTACGACTTTGCGATCATTTTTGACAGCCCGCAAAGTTTGGTTTGTCCGGTAAAGTCAAGGTAAAGTTGAGGTTAAGCAAGAAATTAATTTATTATTTTCTTTTTTCTAGATTTAATTATGGCAGAAGGTTATTTAGCGTGGGATTTGGTTGTGCTTGAGCATAGTCGTGACATGGTGGTACAAAGACGAGTTAAACGGAACCGTCGCGGTAGTGAAAATCCCCTAAATTTGGCGGACAGTGAATTTCTATCGCTTTATAGAATTAACAAGGCCATGTTTAATGAGCTCGTAATTGAACTTGGCCCATCTCTGCGAAGACAACGAGCATACGGACTTTCTGTGGAGTCTCAAGTGAGTATTTGTTTAACATTGTATACTTATTGTAATATTCCAAATGAATTATGTTTTGTTCACTCTTGTTTAAATTTCCTTCCAAATAGATACTGACGGCACTGCGATTTTACGCCAGTGGGTGCTATCAGTGGCCTACTGGCTTGCAGTGGGGTTGCAGCATGAGCCAAAAATCTGTTAGCCGGTGCATACATGCTGTAACAGAAGCCATTAACCAAAAGCTTTTAAAAGAGTATATTAAGTTCCCTACAAGCCGGGAAGAGAGACATTTGGCAAAGGAAAAGTTCCGGAATGCTCCACACCCATTTCCAGACACAATTGGTGCTATTGACTGCAGCCACGTTAAAATTATAGCTCCAAGGATTCATGAGGAGGCCTACGTGAGTGGTCACCATGAGGGTCATTCACTGAATGTACAAGTGGTAAGTTTACCTTCATAGCAATTGTTTCATATTTTTACCCGACAATCTACAAAGTATATTTTGATTTGTTCTAGGTGTGTGACCCAGACCTTATAATACTCAACATAAATGCTCGATGGCCAGGAGCGAGACATGATGCACATATATGGGCAAATTCTCCTGTGCGCACAGCTATGAAGGATTGTTTTGATGGTGGGGACCGCCGTACATGGTTACTTGGTAAGTTATGTGCCAAGCTTTTCTGGAATAGGGTGTAAATAAGACTGCTTAATATATATTACTTTCATTTGTATCTAATGGAAAACTTTTACATTTTTACGTATTTCTTCAAAATCATATATCATTATGATATTGTTTAATCTTTTAGGTGATGATGGATATCCACTGGAGCCATGGCTGATGACCCCACTGAAACATCGACAAATTGGTACTCCGGAGCGTCGCTATACAGATGCTCACTGTTCTGCAAGGAATGTCGTAGAGCGATGCTTTGGAGTGCTAAAGTCTGTGTTTCGGTGTCTCTCACATCAACGCCAGTTGATGTATGAACCCATGCGTGCTGGCATGATAATTAATGCATGTGCTGTTCTCCACAATATGAGAATAAAACATAGTTTGATGGAAGAACCAGCTGCCACCACATCATCAACTGATGATAGATTCATTGCCGATGATCTTGATGATACAGGTAATAATGCAATTTAAGTAACTTGAATATTCCCGTTTTCAATTTTTTTATTACCCAACTAATTTTATATTTTCTTCTAGTTACTGGTACTGGCAGAGCAGTTGCAGAACGGATCCAAAGGCGTCTCATAAACATCAGTTTTAATTAATTATTATAACAATTTTTATCTAATGGAAAACTTTTAAATTTTTATATTTCCTTCAAAATCATATATCATCATTATATTGTTTAATTAATCTTTTAGGTGATGATGGATATCCACTGGAGCCATGGCTGATGACCCCACTGAATCATCGACAAGTTGGTACTACGGAGCGTCGCTCTACAGATGCTCACTGTTCTGCAAGGAATGTCGTAGAGCGATGCTTCGGAGTGCTAAAGTCTGTTTCGGTGTCTCTTACACAATATGAGGATATAACATAGGTTGATGGAAGAACCAGCTGCCACCACAATCAACTGATGATGGATTCATTGCCGATGATCTTGATGATACAGGTAATAATGCAATTTAAGTAACTTGAATATTCCTGTTTTCAATTTTTTTATTACCCAACTAATTTTATATTTTCTTCTAGTTACTGGTACTGGCAGAGCAGTTGCAGAACGGATCCAAAGGCGTCTCATCAACATCAGTTTTAATTAATAATTATAACAATTTTTATCTAATAGAAAACTTTTACATTTTTATATTTCCTTCAAAATCATACATTATTATATTGTTTAATCTTTTAGGTGATGATGGATATCCACTGGAGCCATGGCTGATGACCCCACTGAATCAGCGACAAATTGGTACTCCGGAGCGTCGCTCTACAAATGCTCACTGTTCTCCAAGGAATGTCGTAGAGCAATGCTTTGGAGTGTTAAAGTCTGTTTTGGTGTCTCTCACACAATATGAGGATAAAACATAGTTTCATGGAAGAACCAGCTGCCACCACATCATCAACTGATGATGGATTCATTGCTGATGATCTTGATGATACAGGTAATAATGCAATTTAATTAAGTAACTTGAATATTCCTGTTTTAATATTTTTTATTACCCAACTAATTTTATATTTTCTTCCAGTTACTGGTACTGCCAATCCGCACTGGGCCCGCTGGTGGATTATAGCCCATCCCTCTCCTAGAGAGGAGGCCCGAGTCCCTGCAGTAGGAACATTATAGGCTGATGATGACTGGTAGAGCAGTTGCAGAACGGATGTAATGCAATGCAAAATGTTGATCAAGTGAACAATTTATGTTGTAAATCAGTGACATTCAGATTCGTTGATCATCTGAGTTGTTGATTATGGTGTTGATATTTAATTGTTGATGTTTTGGTTGTTGATGTTGAGGATCCCACCTGTCGAAGGGTGGGCGTTTTGGAGGACTGTCTCTTGTATATAAGTAAATTTTGAGTTTGAATAAATGACTTTTGATTTGATTTGATCGTTTTAATTAATTATTTAAAATTTACAAATAAAAAAATGTATATAGTATTAGTTTTTTACCAGACTGCGGCGATGCCAAAAGGAAGAGTAATGATTTTGACAGTCATACATAGGTGGAACATACATACATATATGTATGTTCCACCTTAGTGCCTAAACTACTCAACAGATTTTAATAAATGAGGTGGTAATAGATTCGTAATAATAGCCCGAGTAACATAGGCTATATATATTTATTTATGTAGAATTTTACATTATTAGAGTAATATTATTACGTATTTATTTAATAACACAAAAAATTGCACTCCTAAGCTACAGTCACAGTCACAAGGCATAATAACTTGTGAAAGTACTGCAGTTGCCAGTTCCCTAACATAGATCTCTATGGAGAAGAACGGGCAAGAAACTCCATGGACACTCTTTTAAATCAGAATATTGTTACAAAATCTTGGTACATTACAGCATTCATGTTGGGATGGCATATTATGTGAGAACTATGTAGCAAGACGTGCAAGTTAAGAGCGTCCAGATTAAAAAGACACAAAAAACGAATAAAAAAAAAATGTATATAAACCATGGCAACTAAGGAATGACCAGTCTCCACTGACAGCGCCCGTTCACGAACATGACGCATGGATCAGCACCATCTAACTCAACCATTTTGAAGGGAACTAAATGATCCGACACACCCGCCACCATCAGCGAGACATTTGAGTGAGCATGACATTCTCTCAGCCACCAGGGCAACGTCACTAAAATATAACTAAATGTAAAAAGTGGCTTTAAAGAACTTAAGACTCACACATGTGCCATGCAATTATTATATAATATTAAGATATTGAATGTAGGTATAATAGTTTAAAAACAGAACAAAAACAGTAGTAACACATTAAAAAGGGTTTTCCAATAAGAGGTGTTATTTTGATACATATTCAAAGAAAAATGCCATTTTTTAATATAAATGATCGGATGTTTATTACATTTTTTATAGAGGAAAGTATGCCGTTAATAGTGGAAAATAACATCAGGCAAATGAGCACCACGACCACGCTTACAGGACCATATCCTTTTCATGAAATCCTTAGGAAAATTTCATGAAAAGGATATAGTCCTGTAAGCGTGGTTATATTCAAAAATTGAATTTTTCTTTGAATTTCAAAATAACACCTCTTATTGGAAAACCCTGTAGAAGATTACTCATTAATCTAAAAGAATGTCTAGGACTCCTGTAAGGTGGTCGGCCGCCGTAGATAGCGTCAGGGTAGCCTGCGCTTGTTTATTCGCACCTTCTGCAAAGATCTGTAAAGAAAAATACAATTAGTGCGGTTCAATATGCAGAATACCATTAGACGGCAACATACCAGTGTTCCGGATTGTTAGGCAGAGAATGTATTTTCAGGATATTTAAGATTTATGCTAAAACATACCTTCATTGAGTCAGCATGCATTTTTGAGGCTTCGGCTTGTAACTTTGAAGCCTCTGCTTGCTGGTTGACTGCAGCAGCAAGATCCTGTAAAGAAAAATGCAGGTGGATAGAGAAATGTTTACTAGTTCTTTGTTATAATTATGCAGTTGGGTCTCCAGACTATCATAACATGACATTAAACCTGTTGTCTCGAAGGGTTAAGCAGAGGATGTATAGTGTTCAGGCTACAACATACCTTCAGTGCCTCTGCCTGGGTTTTGGCAGCCTCTGCCTGGGTTTTGGCAGCCTCAGCCTGCATGGTAGATGCAGCTGCAAGCATCTGCAAAGAAAAATACAAATTGATTTGCTAAATTCTTTCTAGTAAGCTGTTCATTTTTAACAATACCATATGTTATGCCTTGTGGCATTAAGTCCCCCTATGTACCACTCTTGTACATGAAGTTTAAATTAATAAAAAATTAAACATATTATACCTACTTAACCAAGCAGTTAGGCAAAGTATGAATCATCATCTGCCTAACCTTTTTCCAACTATGTTGGGGTCATTAGTGGCAGTTATTATTAGGCCACAAGCAAAGTATGAATATTTATGTAAAACAAATTTGTGCTAAAACATACTTTCATTGCTTCTGCATTTGATGCTGCAAGACCATAAAAATCTTCACGAGCTGCACCAAACTGTTCAGCGACACTGCGTCGGGGATTCAAATCTGAATAACCAAAATTCATTGTACATTAATTCACCGAATTTTTATGTGAAAAATGTCAGTGCAAGGTAATTTAAAACTTATCTTACTTCTATTCCTCGATCTTCTTGTGGATCGAGTAGGGTCCAGTGGATTGTGTGGTGTGCGAGTCCTTGCTGAAATTATTAATATCCATTTTAAAAATCCTTGCTTTTATGCTCTGCCACAGCTGGGTAGCATTACAAGAGAAGTACAATAATAATATCCGGGTTGATCTTTAGGTTAAGCCACCCCCACCCTTCCTTAAGTTGGTCTGTGGATGGTAACAGTAGTCAGTGACCTGAAAATCTGACAACCAGTCTTACCATAGAGTATCTCGTATTACCCAGTATTAACTGGGTTGTAGAGGCCTGATAAACTCCATGTAAAATATTTGTATTCAGCAGTATCCGGTTAGACTGGAAGCCAACCCCAACATAGTTGGAAAAAGGCTAGGCAGTTCATGAGGTATATTAAAAATAAAAAAAACTCAAACTTACGTATTTCTGGTGTGGTGTTGGTCACAATTGATGATGGTGGTGGGGGAGTTGGTGGTGGTGGTGGTGGTGGTGGTGGTGGTGGTGGTGATGGTGTTGGTGATGATGGTGGTGGTGGTGGTGGTGGTGGTGGTGGTGATGGTGTTGGTGATGATGGTGGTGGTGGTGGTGGTGGTGATGGTGGTGGTGGTGGTGATGGTGGTGGTGGTGCATCAGCTATGACGGTGGCCCTACTGCCACTAGGGTCCTCCACATTGAACATTTCAATTTCATAGTCTGAAATTAATAACAATTTATTTCAATTAATGTTTTTTTTAAATAAAATTCAAACAAAATGCATAATAGTTGTCCACCAAAAACTCACTTTCAATTAAGACGCCAGATGCGATGACCTCGCTGGCACTGGCGGTTGGTTCTTGTATGATCTGTCAATAATAGTAAAGGTATCTGATTTAAGTTTTTTTTTATACATAAATAAATGTTGTGAATCATGTATCTGCCTATTTAACATGGAGCAACTGCCTTGTGATAATAATTGGGCTAATTCAATACCCTTTGGAAGGATGAGAAGCGTGTATAATGTATGGTACATTACAAATTTTGATCAAAACTCACCAACTCCTCCGGCATGGAGTCTGGACAACCGGTGCCATAGCTGTAGTCACCACCAACGAGGGACACAATTCTCTTTTCGACTTCTGTCAGAGGACCAGTGGTGACGGCTCGGTTGCCTGTTTGCCGAATTTCACGTCTCAGCCGGGCAGCTTTACTGCAGGCTCGGCTTTTATAGTCTCGCCAAACCTACAGAGAGGATAAAAAATTCTAAGTATATGTATAAGAGTAATATTGTATCTGTATATTGTTAATAGATATAAAATTTACCGTCATCCACTGCTCTGGTGTTTTAGTGGTACCCATTTTATTCAATTCCTCAGCCACCACCTTCCAACCCTCCTCAAACTCGTCCTTGCCCTGTAGGGAATTGAATTGTCTGGTAAATAGGAAGGGGCGGGCTTCCAAAAATCCCAAGAGGGCATCTATTTGGCCACTTGTGGCGCGGGATGTACGCCTTCGCCTGAAATATTGAAGTAAATAGTAGAAAACATTGTTTACCTTAATAAATGTACATGAAAAGGTATGAATTCGACAATTTAGATTGGAAAACAGATACTTTTGGTACTTACTTGACTCCGCTTGGACCTGCCACACTCTGAGCACTCATATTTAAACTTTAAAATAGTTACAAAGTAAATTGAAGAAATAAACAGGTAGGTACTCCCGCGCTTGTCAAAACTTTTCATTTGACCCTGACCACAGACACTGACGTAGTGTTGCAAGGACACAAACTTACATATCCTTAGTAATGTTTAAAGTTTTATTATTTCCCAAAAACTATTAAAGCTGTTTAAAAGAGTCTGTGAAATATTTTTTTTAAAGATAAAAGTTTATTATTTTTTCTTTAAATTTTTCAATAAAACTATTATTTTGATGATATTAAGTTCTCCAATTTACCCCATAGTCCGGGAGATTTTATTATAACAAAAAATTATCTTTGAAAAAGTCGAACTATGAATAGGGTTCTGCCATAGACTTTATTTTACGATTCCGCCCGATAACTTGGATGTAGAGACTTGCGTTTTATGCAAGCATCGTAACTGCAACCGACCATATTTTACGATTTTTCGTAATTCGTAGAGTCGTTGCACGTTAACGATTAGTGTAGAGACTGCAGGCCCTGCAGTCTCTACACTAATAACAGCGCTACGAATGTCGTTAAGTCGAAAAATCGAAAACTTTCTTTAATCGATTTTCAACCTTATGCTGTTGAAATAAAGCTGAAAATCTATTAAAGAAATTTGACATCGATACGACGTAGAGACATTCGTAGCGCTGTTATTAGTGTAGAGACTGCAGGCCCAGGCGTTTCCCCGTAGCCGGGAGCATGCACCCCTGCACCCTGCAAGCGCCCGGGGGTAGGCGGGTTGCTATAAAATCGATACGCAGTGTTTATCTATGGAACGACGTTATGGCGCCTGGATACACAGAAATGGGGCGCTTGCACTTTGTTGCCAGTAAACAACAGTTGTTACTGGGAAATGTATTAAAGAATTCGCGGAAAAAGTGCTTTATGTAATGGAAAATAATGGCTGTTGTTGTTTGCTTCCATTTTGTTTTGTTTTTAGACCTTTTAGAGCCCAAAAGCTTGGTCGCTAAGTTGTGTTATACATGGTTTTGCCTCTGTTCAATTTTGTTTATGGCTATGAGAGTTCAAATAGTAATCAGAGTCGTTTAGAAAATTGAATTTGTTTAGCAAAATTACACTACATGGCATCTTTGTCGTTTTCTCACGATCGAATTCTTCCAAGCAATCACGCCAGGTTCTAGAGTCGACTCATGCCGACTTCTGATCCTATTGAATTCTATAAATTTAAGTAGCAATATAACATCAGCATTCACACGTTTTAAAGAGCTATACGACCAAATTGTACCAGTCATATTACAAGGTAGGAATAAACCCACTTTTATTAATGTTTGTTTACAAAGCAAGCTAACGGCACGAGAAAAACAGTGTTTACAGTAACGTGTTATTATACAACGCCAGTTTAGTTGCATATTCCAATGAGGTAAATACCTTGTTTTGCTGCAAACCTGACTCTATTTACGCAATGACGTCACTCCTTGTAAACATTAGCTTGCACGCGATCGCCTATGTTCGGCACCTTATCCCCCTATAATATGGTTCTTCCTTGTTACTAATTTGTATAGAAAAATTGATTTTGATGTCTCATTCATACAAGTACAGTAAATGCACTCCGCAAAATCATTTGAATAAATATCGACTTATCCTACGACGCAATAAAGTGCAATTCAGACCGCACAGCGCTAATTATATACCCCTCTCTTTCTCTCACGTAACTCTTGTACCCTCTGACTACGTTAGGGTTGTATTCTTTTAATTAATTATTAAACTGAATATTGAATTACCAGATAAGTGCCTATTAGGTGCAGTAGTTGAACTAATAACGTTGCAAATAAACCTAGGCACCGAGCCTACTTAGTTATATATAGATCAGAAAACTATTTACAATGTTTGTTAGTTCATGAAAGAAAAATATATAGAGAAGTATGGTAGAAGAAGACATGTTGCGCCGACCCCAGATAAATTGGAATAAAGGCAGAAATGATGATGATGATGATGATGATGTTAGATCATAAAAGAATGGCTCAGACAAAAAAACACCAAAAAGTGAAAAATGAACTTCAGAAGAAAAATCAGCTTCTGAAGTCGGTGACATTATTGTTTGATTTGGCTTTTTTTGCCACCGACTTCAGAAGCTGATTTTTCTTCTGAAGTTTATTTATCACTTTTTGGTGTTGAAGTCGGTTGTTTTTTTTTGCAAAAAGTTTTTTATTTTTTTACTTTTAGTTGTTTATCTTATAGAAATATTTACTATGAAACCTGTACTTGTATAGCGTCAGAAAAAGCACGAAACACGTAATACGTGCCTATAAAATTTGAGGGTTGCCCTCGATTTCTCTGGGATTCCATCACCAGGATCTGGTTTCCATATCATGGTACCACCCTTAAATATCTCCGTTCCACCAATAAAAAAGAATCATCAAAATTGGTTCATAAACGACGAAGTTATTCGCGAACACACAAAAAAACGAACGAAAAATGTTCATACCTATTATAAAAAAAATATCATAAAATGAAAAGTACTGCCAAGCCATGCTAAATTTTTTAGGACCAAATGGCAACTATTCCGCATCAAACTAAAAAAGAATCACGTAAATCGGATCATAATCGCAGCGTAATCGTGTACATACATAGAAAAAAAAACATACCAATCGAATTGAGAACCTCCTCCTTTTTGGGAAGTCGGTTAAAGAGTGGAAGCCTCTCACTTAGAAGTGGGTGGATCATGACCAAGTGCAAAGTGTGATGACTGATGATGATGAGGGATGGTAAGTATCGTCACAGTAGACCTAGTTAATTAAAATACTTTACTTTCAGGCCAAATGGCCTTAGCCATGGGGCTGCTCATCTCATAGGGCATAATAATAGCCCTATATTTACTTGTCAAATAAAATTTTCATTTACAGTATTAAAATAAGGGGCATCTTACATTTTTACTGGTACTCTGCACCAAACAGTAGTAGCCAGTAGTAAAATAAAAATCCAATGACCTTTAACCAATCAAATGATCATTAAACGTTATCAAAACATCAATGAATGGATGCAATGTAAACATGCCATTTTCCTTGTCGCGTTCACACAATGGGCTATAATGGCGGATTTCATCCTGCATAGAAAGAAAATCTTTGGTGTTTATTTTTTAATGTAAAGAGTAATGTGCGTAGAAAGCTAGCTCATAGATAAATAAACAAAATGCGTAAATTGTTGAAGCGTGCATAGTAGCGCCCTCTGTTAGCTGCAGAGCAAAAGTTAAATTTCTTAACAGATGGCAGTGTTTTAAACACTGTTGTTTGTTTACGAGCTCAAAGGTATATTTTGGTACTAACAAATACTATTGATTTTATGGTTTCTGTAAATAAACATAACATAGGTACTGTCTACGATTTACGCAACAAGACTGAAAACTGTACGTGCCTGCATTTTCCCTAACGATATTTTCTGAAACAAAATTCCAACAGAATCTACGTTCGTTATTCCGTACAAATGAATTCAATAACTTTTTCCACGTAACATTGCATACCGTACTGTTGTGACGTAACGAAGTTGTATTTGTTTTGTTTAGCGCTCGACTTTAGCGCGGGGTCACGGATTGTTATGCTTCGAATACATTTAGATTTAGTTGTTCACGTTGTTTTTGTAGTAGGTACTGAATAAATGTATGAATAATTTTACGAATTAAAGTTTGTTTGGTTGTTGTTTGTTGTAGGTAGGATTGAGTTTATTAAGTAATGCGTTTGATTAGGTATTCTATAATTATAATGTACCTACTCGTATTGTATAGATTTTTTGTCGAACCAAGTAAACATTTTGTAAATTTTTGTGACAGGACAGGAGGAAGCGATCTTGATTCTGAAGTCTATAATTGCAACGAATCTAAAGCGTTCTTCTGTTCATCCGTTAAAACTCGTTTTGTTTTCAATAGCAACACTGGAAAAATCACCGCCAAACACTAAAATAAACCTTCAACTTCGACTCGAACCATTTCTCTTTAACAGTTCAATCTCAGCAGAGATTGCAACTGTCTATCTCGCGAACTACAAGTTAAATGGGAGCCGTCCAACCTAACTCGAAATACCGACGAACACGATCGAACTTAATAAAAGACCGAGGTATACCTAGCTTCGAGTTCTAGGAAATAATTCCAGCATAGAATGTAGGTTTCGAATTAAATTAATATGAAATAGCGGCGAGGAGTTGCGATGTAGATCGCTGTAAGTATGTATACTCACAAACGTTGCTGGAATTGGAGCTGTTAGGAATTTGAAATTAGGGAGCTATGTGAATGCTATTTGTCTTCGTGCAATGTTGATTGAATATAACAAACGTAGGTAGATAAGTTTGCAGTACAATAACCTCTTCATTGACATTTTTAACCCCTGACCTCACCCCTGACTTAGGTAAGAGAAACTTCAGTCACCTGATATTGTTTTGGTCCCATGTAATATGGCGAAACAAACCAAACAAGCAGAACTGCTACGTACGAGACCAGAGGAAGTTCCACTGTATATAATGAACCTTTGGATTCTACTTAAGAGTGAATATTGAGGAGCACACCAGACGCAAATACCCAAATGTCTTTTAAAGATTCTTTGACCCACAGAAAGTGAAGGCTGTCTTACACACAACCAGACCACTAAAATAACGATAAAACCATACCATATCTATCCAAAATAATGAGCAGTATAACTTAGTCTGGTATTTTTATGGTCCCCTCGGAACAACTGTTCAACATAAAAAGTTATTTTATCATCCGCATCGGTTTTATGACCTAGTTAGGGCTCCTACGTGAGGTCCTATAAAACATGCTGAGGAGTTAGCAACACAAGTTTCTCGACCAAGATATTTTTAGGAGAATCGTGGTTTTTACTCGAAGTATAAAATATAATGCATTATCTGCTTTAGAACATTCTAGAGCGTTAAAACCAAGTACCCTTGGAATATCAATATGTAGAATGGTGTACGTGTTACTTCAAGAAATCATATATTGAAAAAAAAACGAAGCATTCATGAATAAAAATATTCTAATAACGGAGAGCTTGAAAGCTATTCGCGACACGCGCAATATAGCACGATCCAGGATGCGAGTATGCAGAGTATGGGAGCGGTAGGCGTTATGGCTGCAGGGGAAGTTAATGGCGGCAGATTTATTTATATGGGCCTAAAACGTGGATGGATGCCCCGGTTAACATGCAGAGTTCCCATAATGGACGCCGTATTCAAATCCCCTTTACATGTAACTGCAATGGAGACTATAAATTTGTTACCCTAAAAACTTCCATCAAAATAAGGTTTGAGCTGAACACGATATCAAAGATAGAATTGAATAAAACTAAATAACTTAAAAGGCTTCAGATATTTCTTAATTAGAATTGTTTCCAGCAAAAACCCCGATTAAGCACAATGTTGCATGAATAAATGAGTCGACCTTTTAATTTTGCTCCCTCAAATTCGTCTATTCTAAATTGGGTCTTAAAAGGTAACATTGTAGAGCGAAATTCCGGTCAGTCTATTTCTATTTGGAAGCTTCTGGCAACTGAGCACCTTACTTATGCATATGCCCGAGGTTCTAAACGTGAAGTCGAGAGCTATCTAAAATAGGCTGCGAGGTGGAAATGTGGGGCCGAATCTGTAGTACGATGCTATACTGAATTCATAGTACAGAGTGAACAGAAATGTCGACGTTTCTCCGTACTATATTCAGGCGTGAGTTGTAAGCGGATGCATTGATCTGTGTGTGAATGGTGGTCTGTATGTGTGGGAGGATTCTCGTGTTTGTAAAGCGTAGTTGTATGAGTCTATTCTGAAATTGATTGAAACTTGGTCATGGGAACATGGATCCATTATTGTCTAGAAACTACTGTCGCTGCATACTGAAATACGCACTACTTACTTAGTCTTTTTGTTTTGGGTACTATACTAATAGTAGATGATAATATCTACTTATTGTTTACGTATGACTCAAGTTAAATTAAAATGTGAGGGGGCGACTTTATTGTCAAAACAAATATTGTCTGCGACATCCATCATGCTTTTACAATTTCTGTGAAAATTAAAAGCGTCTGTGCACCAGACATAACAAACTCCCCTAGAGCGTTCAGCTTAAGTGCATTCAGAGCGTCGCCATGGCAACAGTTCATTAGTACCTACGTCACTACCGTCTGTCCGCTTATTGAATTTACTGCACTGCGGGCAGCCAATAAGCGACACACCGTCCTGCCTGTCATATATCGCTTTCAACATAGTTCTAGGTCATTAGTTTAGTCAGTTATGTGGCTGTAGCGACATGACAATGTTGGCGCCCGACTGGGCCTACTAGATCCCGTGTTGGGCGCCAAATATTGATTGTTTAAACCCCTACTTTTATAGTCGTATTTTAATTCCTTTGATGCTTTTTCTGCTCGGCAGATGTCCAACTTACGACGAATAATGGTACTTGAAGAAATGTGATGGCTTTGGAAGAAGCCTTGTGTTTGCGTACTTAAAACTACTTGAAAAACAAAGCTTAAATCTTTGTTGACTGTTATAAATCTGGACTAGTTTATAAGCAGATCGAATTTATAACCTTTTATTTCTGGATTTGAATAACATATAAACTAGCGTTCTTTTAATATTACACAACAACCATAAAAGTATACATAAAAAACTGATAAAAAAAAAGTATATTGAAATGTGGTCTCTTTTTATGAAGTTTAACATTTTAACCAAAAGTGAATACATATACACTTCAAATATATAACACTCCTTTTTTTGTTCGGGGGCTAAAAATGCCAACTGTTAAGATATGGTCATACACGCACGCCATTTGTAATTTTCAAGTATGAAATATTTTAATGTTTTCGCAATATAACAGTTTTTTTTAACGTGTTTTACTCTTCGCCTTCCAGATGCACATTGCGCTTTCCCTCCACAAACATTCGGCTGGAGTTCCAGTCGCTTGTGGAGGAGAGCGGCGGCGGGGCTGGAGGTAGCTCCGCGCAGATGCCGCCACTCCGCATCACCATCCCCACTGACAGCGACGGACGTAGCCCGGCGCCATCGCCTACAGGTAACTTGGTTGTTCTGATTGATTCGTTACACGAAGGCATTTCTAGCATCGTTCATATTTTATGGAAGGACAGGCATTTGCTTAGTTATTTATAAGTAATGGCGACAATTCGAACGTCTGTATTATAAAACTTATAGACGGACAGGATTGGTGTCAGTAAAAAAGCGGCTTTCACATGCTGTACCTCCTACATGATCGTTTGTCTTCATTGTGTGTGATTACTATGATTGTGTGACTGTCCAGGAGAACACGACTCATCTTTGACAAACTTAACTTCTCAACGTTCGAATAAAGTAGTAAAAGAGTAGTCTTATAATGATTTAAACTATGTTATGTATCATTTGAATTTATCCTATCCATCACCATCAGCTTTTTCCCAACTATATTGGGGTTGGCTTCCAGTCTACCCGAATGAAGCCATGAATACCAGAATTTTACATGAATTCACATGCAAGAAGAGTGAACTCACGCATTTACTACAATGTTTCAGGCACAATAAGCGCGGCCAACAGTTGTCCGACGTCGCCGCGCGGCGCCGGCTCCTCTGGCCGAAGACACGCCGACCTCGGCCTCGTCGCCCACTACGCGGCGCTTGCAGACCACGCGCGGCCCAACTCTAATGGGACTGCTGTGAGTATCATCAGGAAGCGGTGAGCCTCACCAGAACCCTAGAATGGAAATGGGCCACCAGAAAGGCACCGAGACAGTGGGATCCATCTCTACCAGTCACATTATTGATGCGATCCCACTTCGGTGCTATTATTTAATTAAAGGTGTTTCTAAACGGGCAATATTTTACTGCAATACTATGGCTGACAACATTGCCAGCTACACTAAGCAATTTTGCAGTAATGGCCCGGCCATATAGCCACATACATAAACTTTAAAACTAACATAATATTTTTACACCAGATAATATGGTAGAATGTTGAAATCTTTTAACGAACCTAACACCATACAATGTACTGCATTCTTACAAATAAATAAAATTCTAATTCTAATAATTCATATATTTGGTATGGCCAAGCATTTTCACGTGTAGCCGGCAATATTTTCGAGATAGCCGAACAATACTGGCCAATAATACAGTCGCATGCACATTGCCGGGAAAGTATGGCGCGTTTAAAAGCAACTAAAGTCAAATAATTTTTACAAATCCGCCAATCAAAAAAGCCACAACTGTAGCCATCGACAATGTATTCACAGTTAACATTCAGAAACGATCCTTCCAGGCCGCCTCCTCAAACTCGGACTCGGGTTACGGCAGCACCCGCGACGTGCGCGACGTGCGCGAGCCCCGGGAGCCGCGCGACGACGCCAAGCCCCCGTACAGCTACGCGCAGCTCATCGTGCAAGCTGTGGCCTCCGCGCCCGACAAGCAGCTCACGCTCAGCGGCATCTACAGCTACATCACCAAGCATTATCCCTACTACCGCACTGCTGATAAGGGCTGGCAGAACTCTATACGTCATAATTTATCGCTCAATAGGTAAGGAATGTTGTAGACTGGATAATATGGCGTTTCGGAGGCATTGAAGAAGCCAATCACGAATTCCGCCTATAGCAGTCCACTGCTAGACAGACCTATCCACAGCTGCGCCAACCCTTCCGGGATTACAGGCTTGATGCTAAATTACTTTAACCATTCGATAATTAATGTTACTCAGAAAGTACCCCTCAACTTTCAGATACTTCATCAAGGTGCCCCGCAGCCAAGAGGAGCCAGGCAAGGGCAGCTTCTGGCGCATCGACCCGCAGAGCGAGGGCAAGCTCATCGAGCTCGCCTTCCGCCCGCGACGTCCGCGCGGCGTACAGTTCCGTGCGCCCTTCGGACTGTCCTCCAGGTATGATAGGCTCGAGCCTAACACTAATAAGTGTCTGCGGTTTCAGAAAGAAGGGAATTCTGCAGGTTTTCAACCCGAACTCCATTATATTTCTTATTGAGCATATATGAGCATTTCCCTGTAATTTTACAATCTAAGATTCGATTGTGTACAGAAACAAGTGGATAAAAACGCGAGCGCCGAAATAGGAATGAGCGGATTTCATTTATTGAGTTCAGTATGAAAATAAAGTTGATATGGCAAAGGTATACCTGTAATGCGATACCCTGAACTGCCACTTGCCAAAAATGTAGCAGTTGCAGTACGGTCATTGGTAAGAGGACTAACTAGTAAAATTTCTCTCTGTCGATTATCCTCGGGTACCTATGTAGTTAGATTTAAACCGATCGTCCACGACGCTACACAATGGTAACGTGTTACAAGTTTTTTTTTCCTGAAGGAACATCAATTAGTCTGAAAGGCACGGTATACAACTACAGGTTTAGTGGTAACTTTTGGAGCGTGGCCTTATCGGAAATGTGGCCACTATCATGTTTTTTTACCATTCCACAGACAATTTTACAAGTAAAGTCCATTTCACGAAAGAAGTCCCGCAGACGCAGCGCTGTATTCGCGCGACATAATGTTGCTATCTCTCTCTCTCTCGCCATATCTCCCCATCTGTCAAATTTAGTTCCACAATTGTCCGCGGGACTTCTTTCGTGAAATGGACTTTATTTGCCAGCAGCGCCCTCCTGTTGACATCTTAAACGCGGCAAAAGAACCATGCAACAGACTTTTTTTATTGGTTGCATCGCGTACGGGCCGTCATTGAAATACTAGTGCTGTGACATTCTACCTTGTATTTGTAACACGTTACTTCTAAAGAGCGTCGTGAACAATCGGCTTTTATGGAACTAGTATATTAGTTACCTCTCTCGGCAGGTGCTTTGCAAGTAAAGTTGTTGCCAGATCGAAAGTCAAGAAAAAAACATAACCACTTCCGAACAGGATCGAGCTTAGTTTTAAGCAGAAACAGACGTTTTAAATCAATCACGAATAACCCTAAATCCGGGATAGACTAAGAGGTAACGGACGGAATTGTTTATGAGTCAAGATTTGGTTAAACCGGTAAGAAGTAGATGTGGATACCAGACTTGAATACAAAAAAAAAAACCAAACATTTATTTCAATTTGGCCATTACAGGTACGTTTATATGTCAAGGCATATTAACTTATGAAATTACAGTTAGTTGCCCATTCCAAAGCGCAGGTAGAAACTCCATGGACACTCTTTTAAATCATAATCTTGGTAACATCTTTAATGTTGATGTTAAACATATAATAGGGGATCGGACTGGGTCAAAATAATATAATTCTGTTTAGTCCGTAAGTTAGATTATCGAAAAATATTGAATACGTGTTTTTTGTTTTATCAAATCAATAAAAAATTACGAAGATAAAACGCGTCAAAGATCTTGGAGTGGGGCTTGAAACGTCACTTGTGTCGTCAAAATGTACTATCATATGACGTCACACGAGTTTTCGAAGCACTGTATCGTCTTCATTTTAAGTTTACGTGAAAAAAGAAAAAATACGTGTCCAATAATTTTTGGAAATCTATCTGACGGACTAATTAGTTTTTTTTTTGTCCGATTCCCTACGTAGAAAGACCTGCAAGTTCAAATCGTCATCATCGATCAGCACCATCCGACACAGTCATGTGCTATGCAATTTGCATAATCATTAGAGAGATTGAATTTATAAAATACACAATAACTTCACATGGTAATCAATAACTTTGCACTTATATTTGTGGGGCTAGCATTGAGCCAAGCATTTATATCATCAATGTAATCCTCAACTATGGTCCAACTACGGGTGTACTATAAGGTACACCTCTGCCAAAACGATTACTATATCTATTAGAGTCCGGTGTCCGAAATCGCATCTACAATTAGTACTTACCGGTTTGGCTGGACCGTACAAAGATGTCATTGGTAATAAGCTTTGTGTTGAGGCGCTTTCTGGTGGAATTTCTTTTGGTTTGGCTGATCGATTTGAATCGTTTTGAAATTTCTTCCCCTAGCTCCCATTTTACTCTTTTACCCTAATTGACAAAAGGTTCAAAGACATTTAAATGTTAAACCTTAGATGTTCTTCATCTTTTGACACATACAATTGCAATGTTACTATCGGAACCAGTGTTTAAAACGCCATGTCTTAAAAAGTGCTAAATGGCAACTATTGAAGTACACTTTAGGGTTGACACTAACTGCCCTGCGTTTCTAATTCTAAATCACAGTATCTAAATCAATTTCTTAATGAATCATGTTTGTCGCAATGAAAGTTGTGGTGGCAATGTAAGTGTTAACTCACGAAGTAACATTCCTTCATCCTTGCGCCAGTGAGCGCCTCGATACAACTTACGGCATCACTGTGACTGTTCCGTCGTTAATACATACTGTTGTGGTGTTCCAGGAGTGCGCCGACGTCTCCATCACAGGTGGGCGTGTCCGGGCTGGTGACGCCCGAGGAGCTGTCCCGTGAGCCCACGCCCGACCTCTTCCCGCCTGAGGAGCAGGACCAGCCGCTCGCTAGAGAGGTGAGCTTATAGTGTAGTGATGTGTCGGGGTCGATGACGCCCCAGCATAGCTTTTCACAAACGATCGGATCGAAACCGAATCGAATATGTCATATGACTATCTCGCTCGATCTTGTAATGCTAAAACAGATAGACATACGAACATAAAAGTGTTGTATCATACGGTTGGAAATGGTACGGTTGGTTTGGCTATGCTCTGCCCTTAGGGCAAGATTGAAGTCAAGAGCAAGCCTATTTAAAATTAAAAAATAAAATAAAAAACCATCATCCACAGCCCGGCTTTACCCATTGCTGGGCTTCTCTTTGCTCGTGCCAGCGCTGCACCAGTCTCACCCAGTATATTCCCCCGCAATGGCAACATGGCCGCCTGCCCGGTTTGCGTCGAAGGCTTCTGGAGCCTCGACTCAGTAATCTGATGATGCAACTCCCACTTTTAACAGTACTAAAGAATAATATGTATGTTCGCAGACGAGCCAGCAGCGGCTGAGCAGCAATAACAGTCAGTCGACGCAGTATCTGTTCCCGCAGCGCAGCGGGGTCAGCCAGAGTGCGCCCGGCTCTCCCGGTATGTGTTATACAAACTAATATAAATGTTACAATAACAGTCAGTCGACGCAGTATCTGTTCCCGCAGCGCAGCGGGGTCAGCCAGAGTGCGCCCGGCTCTCCCGGTATGTGTTATACAAACTAATATAAATGTTACAATAACAGTCAGTCGACGCAGTATCTGTTCCCGCAGCGCAGCGGGGTCAGCCAGAGTGCGCCTGGCTCTCCCGGTATGTGTTATACAAACTAATATAAATGTTACAATAACAGTCAGTCGACGCAGTATCTGTTCCCGCAGCGCAGCGGGGTCAGCCAGAGTGCGCCCGGCTCTCCCGGTATGTGTTATACAAACTAATATAAATGTTACAATAACAGTCAGTCGACGCAGTATCTGTTCCCGCAGCGCAGCGGGGTCAGCCAGAGTGCGCCCGGCTCTCCCGGTATGTGTTATACAAACTAATATAAATGTTACAATAACAGTCAGTCGACGCAGTATCTGTTCCCGCAGCGCAGCGGGGTCAGCCAGAGTGCGCCCGGCTCTCCCGGTATGTGTTATACAAACTAATATAAATGTTACAATAACAGTCAGTCGACGCAGTATCTGTTCCCGCAGCGCAGCGGGGTCAGCCAGAGTGCGCCTGGCTCTCCCGGTATGTGTTATACAAACTAATATAAATGTTACAATAACAGTCAGTCGACGCAGTATCTGTTCCCGCAGCGCAGCGGGGTCAGCCAGAGTGCGCCCGGCTCTCCCGGTATGTGTTATACAAACTAATATAAATGTTACAATAACAGTCAGTCGACGCAGTATCTGTTCCCGCAGCGCAGCGGGGTCAGCCAGAGTGCGCCCGGCTCTCCCGGTATGTGTTATACAAACTAATATAAATGTTACAATAACAGTCAGTCGACGCAGTATCTGTTCCCGCAGCGCAGCGGGGTCAGCCAGAGTGCGCCCGGCTCTCCCGGTATGTGTTATACAAACTAATATAAATGTTACAATAACAGTCAGTCGACGCAGTATCTGTTCCCGCAGCGCAGCGGGGTCAGCCAGAGTGCGCCCGGCTCTCCCGGTATGTGTTATACAAACTAATATAAATGTTACAATAACAGTCAGTCGACGCAGTATCTGTTCCCGCAGCGCAGCGGGGTCAGCCAGAGTGCGCCCGGCTCTCCCGGTATGTGTTATACAAACTAATATAAATGTTACAATAACAGTCAGTCGACGCAGTATCCATTGTATTAGCAATTACTCAAAACTACAAAAACAGGAAAGAAAAAGTACAATTTCCACGAAAATAAATGTTTTTGTTCTAACATGTTTTTTTTTCTTAGCCTATGTTGTCCCATTGGTGGTCAGAGATAAGAGTCTGAAGGCCTTCCACTCTTACTTCTGACATGACTATGTTTACATAATATAATTACAAGTGTACTCCTGTATCCAGGTCACGGGCTGGCGTACAGCTCCGCGGGCGGCGCGCTGGTGATGGCCGGACATCAGATCACCGTCGTCACCAACGGAGCTGGCGGCGAGAGGGAAGGTATACCACGTCATAAACATGCCTGCCCATACCATATAGTGGTCATTCCTCCAGCACGCTTGTAATTACCACCGTAGAAGCGGGTGTTGTCGACAGAAGATCGACAAAATCACAGATTGTAGAAATATTTCATAACAAAGATCCTGATAAAGAAATAACCTCTGGCCTGTTGAACCAGTTTACTTGAACTTATTTTATCCTTTCTATCCAACTTATGTGCTAACATAGCTTACTGTTGAACGTAAACCTCGCCAATCACGCCATTTACGTTATAACTCAAAACTAAATATATTATTCTAATATTGTGTAATTGTTGTTCCAGAGAAGTACGTGGTGGGCACGACTGGCGGCAACCTGGTGTCCATCCAAGAGGAAGAGGTGCCCGCCAATGTCGTCATACACCAGCACTCGCCTTACTACGGGTATGTGGACTTTGTCGACTACACCCGGGTCACTCCGTTGCCGCGGCAAATTGCCGCTCTGCGGACGGACCTCCGGTGTGATCTCATGGCGGCATGGAGACAGCGACTGTCGCAAACTAGCGTGGGCACGCCACGATAGTGGCGGTAAGTCCCCTCTTTGAGGAGTGGCTGGAGAGAAGCCACGGCGCCCTCACCTTCCGTCTGACGCAGGTCCTCACCGGACACGGATGTTTCGGGAGGTATCTGTACCGAATCAGGCGGGAGGAAACGCCCGGATGCTTCCACTGCGAGGATCGACCGGAGGACACGGTGGAGCACACTGTGGAGGTGTGCCCTGCTTGGGCGGAGCCCCGCCGTGTGGAGTAGCGGCGTGAGGCGGCGGCGACCTCTCGCGCCCGGCCCGCCCGCAAGCCTGCGTCCGGGGCGAGGAGGAATGGGACGCCGTCGCCTCCTTCTGCGAAGCAGTGATGCTAGCGAAGGAGGTGGCGGAACGAGAGAGGGAGAGAACCTCTCGTCCCAGCCGCCGCGGAAGGCGCTCCGGGCGTCGGGGGTCACGCGATGACCTCCGGCCACCTACTACGCGGGCCTGTGGACGGTGAGTGTTGGGCTAGCTCGCCGTCCGGCCGTCGTCATGACGGCAACAGACCGTGTCGGCGGCGCAGGAGTGTTCCACGCGCGCCTCAAAGAGATGTCAGCAAGGGGGCTGTGGTTTGTCGAAAGGATAACGCGGCTCCGACACAAGGGCGAAGAAGGAACATGGGTTTGGTTTTTAGTCAGTAGAAGTCTGACACTCCCCTTCGCTCTGCCCAAGAGCGGGGGGGCGTTATTCGATGATTTTCCACCAACCAAAAAAAAAAAGGCGAACCTATAGCATCTAATTACCTGTCTTGTCTGTGTTGGGCTTGATTTTTAGTGTAACCGAATGGAGTGGTGTATTAGTATTCCTATTGGTAAAATGAATAAACACAACGAATATTCTTCATGACTGTTTTCGGTCATGGCGGCCAATTCAATTTCAACGACGATTAGCCATCGTATTAGCTATTCAGCAAGCTCGTATGGCGGTCTCATTGTGTGGGGGAACATATATCGCCTACTTTCAAACTCCGGGCTGCTCGGGAAACGCGCTTGTGACTGCGAGACTAAAATAACTAACTAGGCATTCATGAGATTTGATTGTAAATGCTGTTTTAGATTGCCATTGAACAATTAGTTATAGTATTGTGTCACGGCCCGAAAATGTATTTTTTGGGGAAAATCAACGATGATGAAAGAAAGCCAATGTGGCAATGACTTGGTATTCAGTTTAATCTAATTTTGACTTCCCTTGAATGAGTATAATTATTTGAAGTTTAGTATGACATGATGGTAATATATTGTGTGGTATTCCAGCGGCGGCTACGGGTCGGGCGCGGGCTCGCCGGGCGCGCCGGGCGCCGAGCTGGCGGGGCCCGACAGCGACGCGCTGCCGCCGCTCAAGCGGGCCCGGCACGCCAACGTGAGTGTACCTACGTCTTACTGCCGACTGCCGACTGCCGACTGCGCAGCGTCACATACTACCCATATTTATGACTCATCTTTTGAATCATTCAGAATAGGGGATCGAACAAAAAAAAACTAATTAGTCCGTCAGAAAGATTTCCAAAAAATATCGACCACATATTTTTTCTTTTTTCACGTAAACAAAAAATGAAGACGATACAGTACTTCGAAAACTCGTGTGACGTGATATGATAGTACATTTTGTACCTTCAAGTGACGTTTCAAGCCCCACTCTGTGATCTTTGACGCGTTTTATCTTCGTCAATTTTTATTGATTTGATAAAACAAAAAACACGTATCCAATTAAATATAATTAATATTTTTCGATAATCTAACTGACGGACTAAACAGAATTCTATTTTTTTGAGTCAGTCCGATCCCCTATTGTTCATCAGAATTGTACGCCGTGTTATACATAAATATGAACTTCAGTTCGATCAGCCGTCACAAACTGGTGGCACTCTTATTTACCAGAATCTTGCAGATTCGAATCAAAATCATTTATTCAAATAAGGCTGATAACATAATCAACACTTTTTGAATGTCAAAGTTTACAAGATTAACGCCCAAATACTCAAACGTCACTCGATTTTAATTAACCCTCAAAACTCCTGCTATCTCTGTCACTCTGCGTTAAAGTAACAAAGACAGCACGAGATTTAAGTGCAACTTAAAATTGAGTGACGTTTGAGTATTTGGGTGAAAGTCGCTCAAAACAACTGAAGAAAGTCCCTCAAAGCTAAAATACTACGAAGTGTTGAAGGCCCATCCTTCAACTGGGAAGAAGAAATCTTCAGTTAAATCTGGTTGTTTATATGCTGAACCCTGACCGCTGGTTCTTGACTTTAATCCTAATACTTGACCTATGATTTCTAGATGTCGGAGCTGGAAGACCGGCGCGCATATTGACGTGGCAGCACGCGCGCGCGCGTGCGAGCCGACACCGGCCGCGCCGCGCACTGACGCGCACACGCGTCGCACACACGTGCCCGCACTCGCGCGTGCGTCGACCCATGAGGCGCCCCTCACGTCTCCCACAACAACAGTGATCCAGTAGCTTTTCATTTGATTGTAGAACTCTGGTGCAATATTGTACGATAATGTGTATTGGTCCTGAAGACCCGTGATTCGTAATAAATGACAGTTCAACTAGAAGTCTGTTTGCTTTCATATTTTTTTATAAACAATCCAAGCTTTAAAGCTGAGAAAGACACTAGTTCTATAAAAGAACTGAAGAATCGCTTGGTAGATTAGCTCGCTTCCCCTCATTGGTCGACGCACAGGATATCCTAGCAATAATAGTGATACGGAACTATGAACAATTGAGTTTGTTGAACAAGACAGTTTAGTATTAGTGTCGAGTGTTAAGTTCTACTCTTTAAGTTATAAACTTTTGTTCAGTAAGACGCGAACGAGCTTTAAGGTGACGGAATAAGGAGTGAGGTAATGATGGTAACGTTTCGCCGTTTAAATATATAATTTTGACTATATATTAAATATATATACGCTTCATTCGTGCCCTGAGGACCGGGTGGTGTACACAGATTGCATATTATTACAAGTATCTAAGCGATATTTGCATTATTCAGGTTCGAACCTGAAGTTAAAAGCGGACGCTTCTGCTTTACCATTGAGGTCGTATTCAGTTCGTTGAAAACTGTAAGAGCCTTCTAACAAGACTTTGTAAAATTATAAATTCAATATCTATAACTGTAACTTTGTCGAAACAGGCGCTTCAACTCGAAATATAAGATAAGGCTCAGTCATTTTAGAGGTTAATGTTCGTACACAGACAGACACATGCTTCATTCACTCGACACTCGAGTAATGCTCGTGAACCTGTCGTGTGTAACGATCCTCCACTTGAGCTCATCTTTTGTATATTACGCATGCAGTACTGGGTTGCCAGCTTCGCAAATATTCAAGTATTGCCATGCTTAAATATATGTAATTTGTAAAGAAATGTGTGTGTAAAAACTTAGGATCTATAGAAATTAATATTCGTAAATTAAATATTATATGAAAAATGTACACTGACTATATTAACTTTTAAAACACCAAATATGCAAAGGTTAACATTGTAAAGCCTAGAATCTCGAGATTAAAACAGAATATTTCTGAGGCTGGCATTTATATCTAAGGTGAGTGCAATGATTGTAGTAAAAGTTGATGAAATATATATAAATGTATGTATAATATTACTTGTATCTAGCTTGGGAACCGACAATTTCTTTAAACTCGAAGACGTAAAATATACCTTCTTTTTAGACGTCGACTAAAAGAGGAACCACAAAGTGACCCTATGACCCTATATTATGGGCTCCATTGGTTCCCCTCGAGGTAAGGGACCTTAGGGTCCCGGAAATATCATCACCCATCTTTGACCCGTCATCCACTTATTTTAATCGCCGTTCGGCGTCAAATTGTAGTTTCCCAAGCGCTCTTCACAAATCAAAATACAATAGTCCAGAGTTGTTCTAAGAAAATTTACTGCGTATTCTTCGAGTCCAACTCGTAGAAATTAAATGTATAGACAATGTAGGTACATTTTTGTCGATTGGGTAGAACGCACTATTATATTCGGTATATCGACGAATAGGGGTGCTCACAGTTATTATCGTGGAATCAGCTTGAGGCTATCAGAAAGATCTTTGTGTCGGTGCAATAAAATCGAATAGTCGGACGCGTGTCCGGATGTCTTTAGAACTGAAACGTCTCGTCTTTTTTTCGCTTCTATTGCATAGCTTTGGCTTTTTTTGAGCTACTCAAGCTAATTCTGCGTCTACCAGGATAATTCCTAAGAACATCGTATGACTTACCACAGAGTAGGTTGTGAATGGAGTTTGCATTTGTGTGTGACATTTAGAAATCTTTGATGCCACATTTTGCTGATGTTATCACTCCATTTATAACTACTTTTTGACTCAATAGACAGTCTGAAAATCATACATTGTGTGTTTGTATAGAAAATCGAATAAGAAACCATTTTGTATACCTTCGATGTTTTTCCTCGACAGGGACGCACAGAGTTTGAAGTTAAACCAACATAATATTACAATTCAATACTCAAAGCTCTGTGCGATCAATTGAAGGAAATAGTGCGATTATGACAACATTTGTTATAAAACCAGCGAATTTAAACGCGGGTGCAACGGCCGGTAAAATGATTAGTTAAAAAAATTGTATTAATATAAATTTTGAATAGGAAAATATACATTAACGTTTTGAAGTTTCTTGGAAATCAATTGAAAAATGTAATAAATGATAGATCGGTTATTGCAAGGCCTTCCTCTGTACCTTGAAGGCACTTTATACTCTATTTACTCATCTATGGTCATGTTTTATAAGTAACATCCGTTCATGATCTTTTAGTCAACAATGGCGTTTTAAAAACTGTTATTAGAATTAAATGTAGGTAGATATATAAATACCTATATCGAAATTAGCTCAGGAGTTTTGAAATGTAAAAGTTGATTATAACAGGCCCGTTGCACCTCTCTAAAATAATTAAAAAAATACATTAGGACATGTTTATATAATTTCACAATTTATGTACATGTACAGATACATGAAGCATATAATATACAAAGAAACTGCTGACTATATTGCTTAATCATTTATCTACACTTGGATACATATAAATATAGGTATACATACTTCGTATTATAGGTGTATCGCAAAACATATTTAAAAATATAAAATTAAAGACATTTTCTTTAAGCCGGCAAAAGTACCTACTATATACTTGTGATTTAGCTTAGAGTAAACAAGATTCTTTTGTTTTTCTCTTTAAACAAATAATTTCTCCCTCGGTTTAGGTGTATAAACATAATTATTATAAATAAATAATAATATAGTAATTGAATATGTAAAGTAATATTCACTAGTAGTTTGTAATATGTTATTATTATTATATAGATAGTGTAAAAACCGCAAAAATTCTAGAGTTATAATTTAGCATTTAAATATGCGTATACATGTGGATTGTAATAGATTAGCAAGAGGCTTTCTTATGGAACAAATTTGTATTTTGTCTTACGTACCCTTTTAATGTTATTCTATCGAAATTCGACAAAAACGGACCAGTTTCTCGATCCAGTCGAAATATTTACGATTACAATTTTATTCTTTAACTCAGACTAAGTTTACAAAAACGACTATTCTGCAAAGTCGACCAATCTGACGATATGATTTCGATATAATATGTATCGATGTTCGATTATTTTACATTTTAGTAAAAACGACACGCCATTTGCTTCTACTAGATGGCATTAATATTAAACATTCATAAAATTCAAAAAAGCATAAATTATTCTTTTTCGCTCATCGCCGATAGAGGGCGGTAGGCATCATTGAAAATGTTAGGGGTTACTGTAAAAACATGTATAGAAACTTGATTTAATGATATTATTTTAGATATTTACGTATTTGGATGGATGGCTATGGTGTATAACAATCTCTTAATAAGTAAATATGTACCTATTTCTAATTAAATGTGCATGTTTTTCAAACTTACCCTGTTTACATCATCAAAAATAAGATGCTATATAGTATAGTGATTAATATACTACATTAAAAATTAAATTAACAAGTATATATTGACCTGTTTCTCTATCCAAATGTGTAAAATGTCTAGAACAACCATTTTCTACTTGAGTCTTGGCGTGACGATGCATGCCATTGTAAAGCGTAGTTACAAACTGTGCTAAACGGCGGAAGATTAGTCGGTGGCATGTAAACCAAGCTTTGTATGGTACATTCATTGATCGGTTTTTGCTTTAAAAAGTTGCTGGCATTTCCTAAATACATAGATCACCAAGTCCGTAATAAGTTTGAGAATTATTGAGTAGTTACTAGCTTCACTCAAGCACCATATTATAAAGCATCAATTCCCATTTGAAACTCTAATATCTTTCCGAAATTCTTAAAACATTAGAAGAAATACCGATATCGCCCTGTCACCAGTTATAATTCTCATAAACCTTATCGGAATTGATATCAAGCTCTTCAATGTGGATTGATTGATACCACGCCTTGCCTCAAGTACTAGTATAAACCGATCAGTCCTGGTGACTTTAGATGTAACTTTAGAGTATATAAGGCATATATATATAAGGCATTTAATGCTATACTATTTCTTGTCTAAACAATGTATGCGCGAAATGTAGGCGTGGAAAAGGTCCGCTGCCCAAAAGCAAGAAAATAAGTCAAGCTGAATAGGTCACAGACTTATGCCATTATAATATCTCTTCTAAATACTAACCACAAATGAACGTTGATTAATCATAACTCAGACTGTCATTTAAATTCCTAAATGAAAAAAATAGGGCGAGTTATTGAAAAAAAAAATAACGATGTGAATTCACTGATATCTTTATGCTCGTCAACTTCGCCTAGCATCATAAAGCAAGAATATTATTTTTACGTTGTCTTCTTATTCCCAGTATCCTAATGAGTTAGTTCATATATAAATTCATGCCTTATTCTCTTGAGAGTAGGCAGAAACAGTGAGCGCGCTACCTACTACGATCCTTTTGCTTTCGTGTGTCCAGTGAGCCTTTTCCACATTTCTGTTTTGTGATTGTATGTAGCGAACGTACATATTGTTGTGTATATTGACTAAGATATGAACATGCATACAAGAGATGTAAAGGATATCGGTTGTAATGACAGCGTATGGTTTATTGACAAATTTTAAGAAATAAACGTATTTTATCTCCTTATGCGGTTCGTTTTATTTGGTTTAGAGTTAGTTGCCTTTCATTGCATCGGGATTTAGCGAAAGTGAGCTGACGGGATGCGGCGTTTCGAAGCTGTTTAAATTTGATTTGAATAATTGTCTTAGCTGCCGAAATGTGGGTGTACTTTAAGGTACCTACACCTCTGCCTAACGCTTCGGAGATTTCAAGGCGTGATGTTATGATAAATATGTTGCGATTGGGCATTGTTTAATGTTGGGTGGTTTACTAGCCCCTCTGCTGGGGCTAGTAAACCACGCGAGGTCGCGAGCCCTGTGGGAATTGGTGGGCGACTAGTCTTCGAAAGGCTCACCCTAGTACACACTGATTTTTCACAATATTTTCCTCCACCATTTGTCGAGCACTTCTTCAGAATCGAGCATCATTCTTCAGAATCGCGTTTCATTGTTCAGAGTTTCTCGAAGAAACTCGTGTGCCTGTTTGGGTTCGAACCCAAAGCACACAATTCGCGATTCGGGGCCTTTGCCTCCAATTCACCCTTATTTTTGCCACCAAGAGCGCGTCAAAAACTCGCTAAACCGAAAAGCCTATGTGCTGTTTTAAGTAGTTGCTGAAATACGAAGTACCTTCACAAAAGCGATAGCCGCTTGCCCAGGCCCTGAAGTGCCATGAAGCCTCAGGAGCCCAAGCATGGAATACATAATAGTACCAGAATACATAATTTACAGGTAAAGTAAACCAAAGTCGGATAATTCTGTTTGTATCGGCAGTTAGATCCTTACACATGAGTCATACAAGTGTGTACTTCAAATGGAGGACTACCATATCAATTACACTTATTTCAAGTGCAAATAACAAACGTGACGCGATGACTTATACTGCTTCATGAGCACCTACATTCTTCATTAAGGACGTAACGTAACTGAAAAAAAGTGATGGGTGGTGAAGGAGAGGAAGGTGAAAGAAAAGACGATGGATTGTGTGAGGAATGAGTAAATTATGCCGTGGCGTCAGACAGGGAAGAATTGAAGAAGTAACGTTTTGTGCCGTCTCCAAGTAGAAATAGAATGGGACAAGGGCCGGAAGTTGATGAACGCAACACGTATTATTTATCCATACTTTCCCATATTAACCGTCTCGCTATAATTTCCTATCTCATTGCTTCTGTAACAATCCATATTTTCTTTGACTTTTCTCTCCTAATTCATCCATCAACATTTAGGTAGGTAGGTAGTAGGTACCTATAATGTGAATTCATCTTGGACGTAACTGATATGATTTTATTTTGAATTACCGGTTATTCCCGAGGTCCCCTATTGTTTAATTCATTGATAGGTGCCTACCTATTTTTCATGACATCATTATCAACAAGTAGGTACTTACTGATTTATTATTATAATTAGTTATGTAAAATTAAACTGGCCTGAAAAAGGAATAAAATGCATAGGTATACATAAGTCAAATGGTGGTTCTAAGTTGTCTAGCTGTCTATTTTCTTTTCATCCCTATTCATCCTCGGGTTTTTTTTTTTGTTTTTTTTTTTCTACTTCTACTCTTTCCCACTTCTGGGCAAAGGCCTCCCTCCACTCCTACCATTTCTCTCGAACCCGTGCGTCCTCCTTCCAGTTCTGGCGGAACCTGTCTAACTCGTTCCGCCATCTCCTTCGTGGCCTACCGCGACCCCGCCTCACTGTGTCAGGGCACCAGTTTCCTGCTATTTTGGCCCACAGTTTGTCCGGCATGCGGCAGACATGTCCTGCCCAGTCCCACTTGAGTTGGGCAGCCTTTTGAGCCACGTCAGCTATATTTGTTTTGGAGCGCAATATTGTGTTTCGAACACGATCCGTTAATTTAACACCTAATTTACTGCGCTGCATTGCTCTTTGGCAAACCTTGAGTTTGGACTTGAATTACGTTTTGTAATATTCACAACGGCCTCATCCTCATTCTCCTCTTGCCCTTGACCCAATTTATATGGGATCGGTCTAAGGTACCTATGTCTCTCCTTTCTAGCTCTACTATCCTTCAATTCAAATTGACGAATGTAGGTAATATAAAACTATTTTGATATCACCTACACCTACATAGGTACCTACTCAACAATAATAATAATAATAATAATAATAATGTTTATTCAGAATAAATAGGTACATTTTTTACAGGTATAGTGCTTAGTCTAAACTAGAAGTACACAAAAGTAATTGCATTTGAGGCCGAACTAGGCAGAGCCTGTATTTCAGCCCTCAACGCCGATCCCCCTGAGTTACCAATTATATTTATTTTGATATCACAATGATCAATGCATGAATGTACAATTAAACGTATATTCTTTAAATTAAAAAAAAAAAATTAAGATGTTTTTTTTTTTTAAACTAGTAAAGAAAAAAAAAAAAGAAGAAACGAGATTACAATTATTTTAAAAAGGAAACATTTTTTGTGTCCTGTCCTCTCTTTGTGTGTGGTGTGGGTGTGCATGAATGAGTGTGAGAGGGTGTGTGAGATTGCGGAGCATGACTTTAAGCTGTCTTGAATTATCTATTCAGGTATCTGAAGTAGATGTTCAGTCTCCTCGTACGTGAGTTTCTGTAGGTATTCACTTACCGCCGCTTTACAAGATTTTTTTGACATCGGGTAAATGTTGAGATTTTTATTTATTTTATTGTAGATGTAGGGGCCAATAAATGAGGTAAATCTATTGCTAAATTTAGTTCTAAAAGACTTGGGTTGTGGGCAAACCAAATGTTTTGTACGTCTATTTTGAGTGAGAGGGTTGTAATCTACATTCTTATGTTGCATTAATATAATATTGAGAATGAAAAGTTGTCGTACCGAAAGGACTCCACAGAATTCGTAGAGTTGTGAGGTTGGGAACAATCTTGGTTTGAAAGTGCAAACCTTTAAAATGGCACGTTGGGCAACCTCTACAGATTTTATGGTAGTTTTAGGGGATCCTCCCCATGATATTAAACAGTAAGTTATGAGGGACTGGCAGAGGGCAAAGTAAATCCGCTTCAGCACAAAGGGTTCGGTAACGTGTCGGAGCGTCTTAAAGATGTAAATTAGCTTCCTGATCTTACCACAGAGGGCTTTAGTGTGTTCCTTAAAGTTGATGTTCTTGTCTATGATGACGCCTAGGTATTTTATTGATGTTACACGCTCTAGTTTAGGACAAGCACAGCTTTCTCTAGAGGAACACTCGTGTGCTGTGATGTTTTGTTGACCATGAGTGATTTCTGTGTTTGTCCGTATACTGAAGCAGACATATTTTGTTTTATCCACATTTAGAGTCAACACATTGTCCCCTAGCCAATCCCTCACAGCATCGAAACCATCTTGGGCAGCTTTGAAGGCCCCTTCCCATGAATCGGCAGAGAAAGCGAGAGCAGTATCATCTGCAAAGGAGATAATTTTGCCATGGCGAAGCTTGAGACTAGTGAGGTCGTTTATATAGACGAGAAATAAGGTTGGGCCCAAGATACTACCCTGGGGAACCCCGTATGTGACTGCGAGGTCTCCACCGCTGACATTGCCAATCCTAACACATTGAAACCGACCAGTTAAGTAACATTCAAAGAGTTTTAGTTGGGTTCCTCTGACTCCAAGCAGCTCCAGCTTTTTGAGTAAGATTGGGACAGAAATCGTATCAAAAGCTTTGGCTAAGTCAAGGAAAATAGTGATAGATTTTTGTTTTCTATCAAGGTTGTTGCTAACAAAGTTGATGAGCTCATTAACAGCTTGATCTGTTGATTTTCCTTCACGAAATCCGTATTGGTTTGTTGATAATAGATGTTTGGATTCTAAGTATCCTACCAGCCTTTTATTAATAAGTCTCTCCAAAAGTTTTGAGATCGCTGGCAGGATAGAAATCGGTCTGTAGTTTATGATACGACCCCTGTCACCGCTCTTGTGGATAGGGCAGACAACAGACTTTTTTAGGCAGTCAGGGAAAACACCATGCTGAAGACATGAGTTAAATATGAAAGTAAGGGGAGGGACTAGAATGTTTTTATACGTTTGTAAGAAGGAGCTGCTTATTGAGTCATAGCCCGTGGCACAATTTGGTTTTAGGTTGACGATTAGACGTTCCACCTCTTCTTCAGAGGTATCTTCTAAAACGAAAGAATTTAACTGAGTGACAGTATGAACACTGCTACTTGTAGGTATGTTACTTTCCTTCCTTTGTTTTACTTTATCAGCCAGTGTTTTACCCACATTTACAAAGTACTTATTAATTTCATTTAGTGATGACTGTGGTGTCGTTGATAGAGACAGAAGTTCATTAGGGTAGTTTGTATTCTTTGAAGTGTTTGTGATTTCTTTAATTGCTTTCCATAATTTCCTGCTATCGCCTTGCGCCGCCCGAACTTTATCTTTCTCGTAGGCTCTTTTAAGTTTTTTTAATAGGTTATTACAAAAGTTTCTGTAGCGTATATAGGTATTTTTTAGGATTAAATTATCTGGCGAGACTTTACATTTACGGTGTAGCTTATCTCTATTTCTAATACAGCGTAAAAGGCCTTGCGTTATCCACGGCTTAATTATCTTCTTACGTCCTGATAGCGTTACTACTTCGGTATTGTTATTTATCGTTTGTTGAAGACTTTTTGTCAAATAAAGCAGAGACACATTTGGATTTAGAGAGTCATAAATAGGATTGAAGTTAATGTTTAAGATATCCTGTTCCAGGCTTTTCGTATCAACTTTTTTAATTGATGTGAGAGAGAATTGAGTAGTTTTCTTAAAGTTTAGGTCTAGTAAGACGGGGTAGTGGTCAGTCAGAGTGCAGTCAGGAACGATGGTCATAGCAGGGCTTTTAGTCTTTAGTAAGGCATGGTCAATGCATGTATCACTTTCACTACGTGTAATTAGAGTATGGGCTGGGAGAAGGCCATGGGAAGCTGCAAGGGTAAGATAGCGTTCACCATTTATTTCTAGTTTGTTATTGTTAATCGCAATATTTATGTCTCCCATGATAATTATGTTCTCAAAGCTGGAGTATTTTGTGAGAAGTTCGTCTAATGATTTTAAGAATGGTTCCAGGTTGTAAAACGAAGGTGAGCGATACATAGCAATGATTACTTTATCTATAATATGTATGTATTTAGAAATATTTAAGTATGTTTATCAGTTGTCTAGTACCCATAACACAAGCTCTGCTTAGCTTGGGACTAGATGGCGTTGTGTGATAGTTGTGGAATATTATTATTATTATTATTATTATTATTACTGTGCGAGTATCATAAGTAGCCACTAAACAATTACATTCTTCGACATTTGGTTCAACAATTTTTAGTCGAAGGTTTTCTCTAAAATAAATAACCACACCGTCATTTTGTTTCGTATTTTTATTAGTTGCCTCAAAGCGATAGCCAGGTAGATTGGGAATTACTGATGTGCGTGACAGCCAGCATTCAGTGAGGATGATTATGTCACAGTTCAATTTTAGTCTGGTCAGTAGAATTTCTAGGCCTGGCATATTGCAGTTGATGCTACGTATATTTTGCGTTAGTATTAGAAGGTGATCCGACGATGGGGTTATAAGCTTGTGACATTCTTCAATGTTGGCGGTTTGCGACTGTGAAACTGACACCCTGTCTATGTCTTCCGAAAAATCATTGATATTATTGAATGCTATGGAATAAGTTTAATTCTTCGTAATATATTTTCATGAATATAAATGGTGCCATACTACATGAGTTTTTACAAAAGAAGCAATTAATATGTGTATAATATAACCCGTGAACCGCGCAAAGACAATAACAAGAGAATTTCTGTAGGTACTCTATAGCAACAACATCTTTATTAGTCATTGATTTTACGTGGAATGATGGTGCCTCTATAACATGTGGGTGACTCTTAGCTATGGAGGCTTTAGTTAAAAAATATCTCCCAGTGGTCTTACGAGTAAGAGATTGTCCGCAACAAAGGCTTAAGAAAGCGAGAACGGTGTAGAGTGTGCATTTGTGAAATAACACAAACATAGTTAAAGACATGAGATAAACATAAGATAAAACAACAATTAAAATATCACAAGTATAGAAATATAAAAAACTATCATAACTAAGGTCATCCAATAATAGTCATTCTGAGACTCTTAACTTTTCAAGATCATTGACATTATTTATACGAATCTGGGAAGAGTCTTCGTTTTTCTTGAGATACACTATACCATTTGTAGTCCAGCAAAAAGTGTATCCGTAGCTCTTTTTGAACATTCGTGCTTGGTAAAATAATTTTTGCGTCTTTTGGGTGAGAGTTTCCGAAATATAAATTGGCTTTAGTGGGTAATCTGGGTTAATGTAAGAAGTGTTCAGTTTATTTCCTTTTGTTTTGGACTTGTTGAACCGTTTTACCTCTCTTAAGACACTATCTTTTGTAAGGGCTGAAATAAACTCAACAATTACAGGGTTTGAGCCATCTTTTGCCGGAATTCTATAAATATCCTTGATTGAGGAACAATCAATTTTAAGGTCCAGTGTTTGCCCAATTTTGATGACGTCATTACATAGATGGTCCTTCGTTTCTTTGTAGGTTTTTGGTAAATTGCGAATCTCGATTCCAGTTCCACGTGACTTACGCTCCTGCGTTTCCAGTCTTTCTTCTAACATCTTATAGTATTTTTGTCTTCGTTTTTTTCTGACTCGAGGTGCGATATTTTTATCAAGAACTCGTCGTACTTAGTTGACATAAGCTCAACGCTATTACGTAATTCAACGTTTTGAGCATTGACTTCTTTGATTGTTTTGTTTAAGTCCTGGAAACGCGATTCTTGTTCCTTAGAGAAGATGTCAAACATCTCCTGGATAACAGTATAGAAATCGCAGGCTTTTTCGTCAAACTTACGTTTCTTTCGCTCTGTTATATTGGCTACAAGTTCGCGGAGATCAGGTACTGACTCACTGTGTTGCAGATCATTGGATGCGGTTAGCTTCATTGTTGACTTTTTCTTATTGGCCATAACAACCGGTGTATCAGCTTTTGGTGGCGATGATGCGGGGGGTGTTCGGTTTAGCAACATGGCGTAATTGGCTTTTCAATTTGGTTACCAGGAGAGTATGAGCTTACAGAAGCTCAATTTGCTTTGTTCCAAGCACGATAACAACGAGATCGAGAAGCACTCTTCGCCGACGAACGTCAGAGGTGTAGCGTAATTCTGGGGTACCAGGAGCGCACAGATACTGCGGAGGTGTCAGTAGTGGCGACGCTGCGTCACAGCTGGGGTGGAGCTTAAGCGAGCAAGCAGGACAGAAGCGCGTACCTTTGTGTGACGTTGGTGGTTACCAGGAGAGTATGTGTTTATTGGAGCTCAATTTGCTTTGTACCAAGTACGATAACAACAAAATCGAGAAGCACTCTTCGCCGACGAACGTCAGAGGTGTTGAGTAATTCTGGGGTACCAGGAGCGCATAGATGCTGCGGAGGTGTCAGCAGTGGCGATGCAGCTTCACAGCTGGGGTGGAGCAGCGAGCAAGCAGGACAGAAGCGCGTACCTTTGTGTGACGTTGGTGATAACCAGGAGAGTATGTGTTTATAGGAGCTCAATTTGCTTTGTACCAAGTACAATTTCAACAAAATCGATAAGCACTCTTCGCCGACGAACGTCAGAGGTGTTGAGTAATTCTGGGGTACCAGGAGCGCATAGATACTGCGGAGTTGTCAGTAGTGGCGACGCTGCGTCACAGCTGGGGAGGAGCTTTAGCGCGCAAGCAGGACAGAAGCGCGTACCTTTGTGTGACGTTGGTGGTGGGCGGGCTCACGCGCATGTGAGACAGCACGATGATCTTGCGCAGGGAGGTGGAGCCTCTGTCGCTGAGCTGGTACCAGGAGTAGTCAGTGAGGCGCGGCGAATATCTCCTATGAGTTCTGCACTCCTATTTTTTACTTCTTATTTAAGCAGTTAAAATACGAATTTAATTTAAAAATAATAGCTGTACGGTAACTTAAAACACGTCTGCTCGTATTCGAGGTCCGAGGGGAAGGGGACAACGTGATTTATTAAGTATCAACAATATGTCTTGTTGATACTTAATAAATCACGTTATCGATATTATATAAATTATGAACAGCATACAGGTATCATGTAGATTGTTGGTTTGTAGTAAAAACTTTCTAGAAAAGCAGACTTTGTCCAGACCCCTGCTAACCCCGCGTGTCATAATATATTATTATACTGGTGCGACTGCGGGAAGTGGCGGGCTACCTTCCGCGGGGAGCGCGCGGGCAACTCGTGCCTGGCTATAGCTCGTTCATACAAAGTGGCCGCAGTAAGTGCGCGGGCGGAAAGAGCTCGTTAGAGTATATAATAATTATGTTCTGTGGGCAAGAGATAAACCGCGCGGGAGCGGATATCTCAAACTATTCGAGCTATCGCGCGCGTTGTTGTGATGGCGTCTTCACAATTAAATGCTGAAGAATTATTACGTGCTATTCAAGCACGACCTGCACTGTGGATGTCGAACATCGTCAATATAAAAAAATAAAAAATAAATTGCTCTCGCAATCTTTCATAGAGTGTGTAAAATTCTCCTTCATTTTCTCTGGTTAAATTAATTTTATGTTTTCACTTTTATCATTTGCCATTTAAAGTAAGAATTTTCCAGTAAAAACAAGTCTTCTTCATCCATATTATAGTTTGACAAACACTAGACAATACAACATTCGGAACGAAGCCGCAGTCGACTGCGGACAGCAAAACGCGCGCGTTTCCGCACCCGCGCCGCTCCCCGCACCGCGCTGCCAAGGTGGCCCAGCACTTAGTGTGTTTATATCGATGCCTTAGTTCACAATTGTACTAACTACAAAATTTTCAATTTTCACTTTTTGAATGCCAAATATACTAAATCTCGTGCTCTTTCGTTTCCGCGTATCGAAATACCGTTATTCCGTCTTTTTCTACCAAAAACGTAGGTAACAGTTGTATTCTGAATATTGTACAAGTGTATTAAGTACTTTTACTTGAAGGGGTTTAGCAATTTTTAGCTGATTTATTGTATTTGTGCGAGTGTACGACTAAACGCCGACAGACACTACGCCGACAGACTGAACACCGACAAGACTACTTCGACCAATACTTCGACGGGACTTTTCGCCAACAAGACACTTCGCCGACAGGGCTCATTAGCGACGCAAGTTATCTCCGATAATCAGATCAGATACACTCAGTGGACGCCACCAATGACAACATAACGTAACATCACGCCTGTAATCCCCGAAGGGTTAGCCAGACGCCCCATTGGGTCTGCAGGTTGTTCGAAAGAGGACTAAAACATAACTGGTGAAATGTGAGTGTACTATTCGGTACACCTCTGCCTGAAACTTTTTTATTTTTGTTGGGTGGGAAATCATCAAATGAGGAGTCATTTGATGATTTAAATACCGCTCTTTCACTCTGCCCAGAGTAGGAGGAGCTCCCACTCTGGGCAGACCGGTATGTTTTAAGTGCAGCCATGTTTTAGTCCCATGTAATAGGTTGTGAGCCTTTTGCAATAAACCAGGCACAAAACCAGACTCCGTGGCTGCTACTGAGAAATTCCTGAGGGAAAACCTCAAGTGTTATTGGGTTTTTCCATCAGGGATTTGTGGAAGCAGTGTCCCGTCCCGTCAAAGTAGTGACTTGCTTGAAAGGGCGGAAAGGAGTGACAGACTTCTACTAACTAAACACCACCCATGTTCCTTTTTATCCCTTTAGGCCGAGGCCACGGTTTCTCTTTGAACAACCCGCAGCCCCGACGGGGCCTCTGCCTAACCCTTCGGGAATTAAAGGCGTGATGTTGTCATTGGTGGTACCTGATCTGATTTATCGCAAATAACTTGCGTCGATGATGAGCCCTGTCGGCGAAGAGTCCTGTCGGCGAAGTCTCTCGGCGGCGAAAAGTTCCGTCGAAGTAAGGTCTTGCTTGTCGGTGTTCAGTCTGTCGGTGTAGTGTCTGTCGACGTTTAGTCGTACACCCAAATTATCGATGTACAATTTTACTATACTGATTGTCCTAATAATACTGGCTACTGCTATATATGGAACGAATCTAATGGCAAATAAGGTTCCATTGAAATCGGATATCTTTGTAGTCTATCCGAAACTTTGTGTGCTGTCAATAACTTGCCTCATTTAGATACGATCGATTTGAAATTCATGGAATCGGGCATTCGTATTTAGTGGATTCAATTCATGCGTGTATAAAAAGAGCGCAAAAGCATAAAGGCATTTTCACTTTGCGTGAATATGCATTGGTGATAGGGTCTGCTAGAATCAAGCCGAAACCCTATGATGTTATTATTATGAAACACGGGGAATTCTATGATCTGAAGGGATTAGAAAAAACTTTGAATTCGCAGCGTTGAACCAGCAGGCTGCAGGTTCAAGGTTATGCTGTTAAACATAATCAATCTTAGTGCACAAATGTATTAAATGGGGGGTTTTATGTTTATTTAGCTATTTTGAAAAGGTTACGTTAATCCTAATATTACAATATTGAGATATGATGGAGGTAAAGAACTAGTCTTATGAATAGATGCATATGACGGATTCTCGAGCGGCTGAGACACCACGTGTCGCTGTTTATCGTCATCTGATGGTCCTCCATTATGGATGTGTAAGTGCAGGTAGTTGTAAAATAATACTCACAAAATATCTCACTTAATTTTACTTTTAACATTCTAACAAAACTTCACCAAAATCACTAATGATTACAATAATAATTACTGATTTAAATACGGGAAGGAAAATAATTAAACTTTACTTTAGAGCCAATGGGTTTGTGCATGTGCCTCGGCTCACGGTCGCAACAAAAGTGACCGTCACCACCGCCATGACATTGACAACTCCATTCGGTGTTAACCGCTCTAAATTAAAATTACCAATAAAGAAATAATTCTTACACCACAGAGTAAAAATAATCGATTACAACTCATAAAAACTGTTAAAATAAATCAATTAATTTATCGCGCGCCGTTACATATTTGTTTTGCAATTTTACTTGGTTTTTGTACTGTTCTTGTCTAAACTTTAAAAAACTTTAAAGCTCTCTCCTCAAAAATGACAATTTCGTAGTTAGCACAATTGTGAACTAAGGCATCGGTATTATCTATACAATTATATTTTTATTATACACATGTAGGTTATGTTCAACGAACACCCCAGGACCTATTGCTGTCAATGGCGGTCCTCTCGCGGTTGTTCGACAATATTTATTTACCTCGGGCAAACTTCGCTGTACAACTTTGAGAGAGAGGATCAATAATAGAATAATCCAGCTTGGCTGGGCAGCGTTTGGGAAGCTTCATCGGGTCTTCTCGTCACGCATCTCGCAGAGCCTAAAGAAGTGCAATTTATACCACATAAATTGCACTATTGTAGGAATTAGCAGATTTTTTTTTAACGTTTGGCTATTATTATCTATTATTAGCGTAACTTATTTTCCAATCAATCACCGGTCGTTAGAAACTAAAAACAGTTACCTACCCTGCTAGTACTTAGTACCTAATCTGATTGTCAAATATTCTTATTAGTTAGGTAGGTAGGTACCTACTCTACTTTTCGAACCATAAACCGTTATCGTTTTTGTCTTTGGGAAAGTACCGTTTCCAATTATATTGTTGTTATCAGACATTTGTATGTCGTTAAATAATAATTGACTGATAAAATTATTCCTGGAAAATGAAGGAACGACATAGAACTGGGATCTGTTTCAGAGAACAGTTAATTTATTAGTACTTATGTATAGTTACATGTACAATTGATGTGAGAACAAACTATTATACGGAGGTCAGACAAGTTGTCGCTAATTGTCAAAGTACGAAGACTACTAAACTTTAAATAAAAGCTATTTTATTCAGTTTACCTTCTTTTTATATTGGCCAGAAGTTAAGTATTGCGATACAATGTGGCAATCTGCCTATCCCTTCGGGGATGTGGTGTGAGGTGTACCCATTACTACACTCGCATTTCACACAGTTGTTTCAGGTCCATGTAATATGGGGCGAGCCTATTCCCATCAACCGGGAACAAATACTACATCTACACTAATATTATAAAGAGGAAAGATTTGTACCTATTTTTGTATGTTTGTAATGAATAGGCTCAAAAAGTACTGGGCCGATTTCAAAAATTCTTTCACCCTTGGAAAGCTACATTCACCCTGAGTAACATAGGCTACTTTTTATCCCTGTATTCCCACGGGAACGGGATCTACGCGGGTGAAACCGCGGGACGTCCGCTAGTACTATATACTTTGCCAGACCTGGGAATCGAACCCAAGAACTCATGCACAGAAATCACGAATATCCTGAGTTTTCCTTTCATTCATAACATATAATACATTTTTGGAAGGCCTCCCACTAGGTGGACCGACGACCTGGTCAAGGTGGCGGGGAGTGGGGACCCGCTGGATGAGAGACGCACGGGACCGGTCAATGTGGCAACACCTGGGGGAGGCCTATGTCCAGCAGTGGACGTCTTTTGGCTGAAATGATGATGATGATACATTTTTAATGAAACGGGAAGGTAAGTCATCACAATTGTACGCAGAGTTTATGCCAAATTCACGCATTCGCGTAATTTATTGTACGTGGAGGCAACTATTTCCTGAACTATAATAATAGCATTTTAATTACTGTCGTTGTTCCCTTTCAATTAGCCCATGTACTATGTCTGTGATGTACTTAACCATGAATTTTCCACTATGATCTTAGGATGAGTAGTTTTAATTCATGTTGTCTTTAGTTAACTGTTCGTTATTAATCAATTATAGCTGCCAGTCTTACTTGGGTGTTTCTGGTTTTGCTCTTGTAGTAGGTACCTAGTACATATGTACCTAATTAATAATAAATGTGTGCTGCGTATTACTGTCCTATGAGTTTCTCAGTAAAGTATGTGTTTTAGCTTTGAGGCAGGTCCAAGAAACTGGCGTGATATAAGATTTGGACTCGTTCCTGACTAATTGACCGGAGAAGGAAACTTGGAAAGAAGAACAGAAAATCGGAGAAGTATCGGGATGCCGTTGGCTAGCAGTGGGAATGAAAGACTAAATAAGTAAAAGTGGTCCTAGATTTAAGTAGATTCTATCAGGTTGAAGGTCACTATTGCATAACTCGTGTCAATTGAGTTAAATTTGCCTATACACATAGCCTGGAGATTTTATGCCTCACTCTAATAGTCCAAAGGGAGAGTCCGAGGAGAGAGATCAAGCAGGATTTATATACCACCATTTTACTCGGCACGACACCTACGAGCCCCAGTAAAAATCCTCAATTTGCGTTACGCAGATGACACTACCCTATTTGCAACAAGCATCGGCAATATGATATCCCTGCTAACCAAAATGAAACAAGTGAGCCTAGATGTCTCTGTGGCGACTCGTGGTTCAGGGCAAAACTGAGGGTACGAGGTCGCGCGGTAGATCAGCAATGGGCTGGACCGACCAAATCAAAACTGCACTAAATGGTCCACTCAACGAATGCACGAGGCAAGCAACAGTACGAGGGGAATGGCGTTGAATTGTGAAGCTTACCACCACCCCTGTCATGACGACCACGACCACTTTGCCAAGAGTGTGACGACAGAGAAGAAGACAAGTCAGCTCAGCAGAGACTCTTACGTTACGACCCTCAGATCACATACCGAGTTCCTCCGTTTCTGGGAAAACGCGTTATAAGCCCTTTGTCCACGCTGGCAGTTGTATCTATAGTAGTCTTTTTTTTGTTTGGGTGGTGGGAAATCATCAAATAACCCCCCCTCCCTAGAGAACCAGACGAACGAAATGCCTCAACACAGGTGCAAGTATATCCGGGGGTGGGAAATCATCAAATAACCCCTCCTCCCGTTCTGGAAGGGGGTGTCAGACTTCTACTGACTAAAAACCAACCATGTTCCTTCTTAGCCCTTTGTGTCGAGGCCGCGGTATGTCTTTCGAACAACCGACAACCCGCAGTCCCGACGGGATCTTGGAAAGTCCTGTCAAAGTGTATCATATTACCTAGTACTAAGTACTAACTAGGTTGTGGAGGTCAGATAGCCAGTCGCTTTAAAATACTCATAAAATTATTAAGCTGAATCCAGTCAGCCTGTAAACTGACTTCAACTTGGGAAAAGGCTTGTCAAATGAAATGATGATTAAGAATCATCTAATAATAACAGAGTTAGTGTGAATGTGCTGTTAATTGATAGTAACGAGAAATGAAGAAAATAAGATGTATTCGTAATTTGTTATCTTATGCGTCTCGACTTGACTTAGTAAAATGACGTATTAGTAGGGGTGTGGGCAGACCCTTCTACAGCGTTGTTATTAAGCTATTGCATAGCTTCTATCGCGGGCCTTGAGCGTGGAGAGCGAATCCAGAGATTCCCTAACAAAAATATTCAGGATTCAGTATTCAACCAGGTTGCTATGGTTACGGAAAAATAACAAGGTTGTCCACTGAGGTTGTCAAATTAAATAATTAATTATTTGCTGTTGATAAAAAATGCTATGCAATAGCTTTACCGCGGCAGTCTCCGAGTGCCACATTTAGTTTTTTATATTTAGTGTTATTTGCTAGTAGTAACGTATTACCGTAGTAATATTTGCGTAAATAATTTTGTAATAATAATAATTGTTAATAACACCACACCTTATCATAGTACATAATATAATAATACAGCAATATTATGAGGTTTCGTGTTATTATTATTATAGTATAGTGCAATGCGTCAGAGTTAGTGGTAGGCACAGTGGTTTAGTGACGCGTGTTCGATTCTTACCAGTAAAAATATTTTTGTTATTCGGAGTAGGTACAGATACAGGAGACATTGTAAGCGGATTACAAAATGAACATATTTCTTAAAACAAAAGCATCTGTGCTTGATACATAACAAAAAAAAACCTTAGCTGAAAAGTATGATATCTTTTGCCCTTCACACACTACACATAACCCGCTAAGAATTCCTACGAAGCAGTTTTCCTTGCAGCCGGGTAAAAAACAACGTTTAACACGTTAATTTGCCACGACAAGCGACGACGTCGTGTGAAGCGGCCCGCTATGCTATGGCCCGGGCGTCGGCCCTTGCGGGCCCCTTCCATGTTGCTGACATATCATTGAGGCGCGCGTGGAACACGAACGCGCCGTCGACACAGCCTGGCGTCGTCATAAAGACGGACGGACGGCGAGCTAGCCCATCACTCTCCGTCCACAGCCCCGCGCCTACGGTGGCCGGAAGCTATCACGTGGCTCCGCGGCCGGGAGAGGTTCTCTCCCTCTCACGTTCCGCCAAAGGAGCCCGTCGGGGCTACGGGTTGTTCGAAAGAGATACCGCGGCCTCGACACAAAGGGCTAAGAAGGAACATGGGTGGTTTTGAGTCAGTAGAAGTCTGACACTCCCTACCGCTCTGCCCAGAGTGGGAGGAGTCATTTGATTATTTCCCAACATCCAAAAAAAAAAGCAGCAAAGGAGGTTTCCTTTCGAAGCACCCCCTTTGGAATCTGTATCTTGCGACAAATGTTTTGCTCTGTCGTCTCAGGTGTGTGCTAGCCTTTACAGAAACTTTACCTTACCTATATTGATTCGAGGAAGTAGGTACAGATCCGTTCTCAAGTCTAAGTACATAAATGCGTGTTTAGTATTCTGAATCGTGTCGCAATAAACAACCTTACTGACATAGCAACCTGCATTCAAATAAGTTTACCTTAAAATACATCAATCATTAAATGAAAGTGCTTAGATGGTTCGGTCATGTGGAAAGGATGAGTGAAAGGCGACTAACAAAAGGCATTTACTAGGCAAATGTAAGTGGTAAGGCCAGGAAGGGACCCGTTAGAAAGACATACACTGACCTTTTTAACCGACTACGGCGAAGCCAAAAGGAAGGGTAATGATTTTGGCAGTCTATGTATGTATGTATGTATGTTCCACCGTAGCGCCTAAACCACTGAACGGATTTTAATAAATTAGGTGTCAATAGATTCGTAAGAATAGCCCGGGTGTCATAAGCTATATAAATTTTATATGTAAATTCTTTTTATGACGGAATTTAAATGTCAAAAACTTACCTCAAAAAATATTAAATTGAGATAATCATAGTAAGTTTGGTATCAAATGAAAGGTCTTGGTAAGCACATTACAAATATGTATTATATTATAGTTTACACACAAAAATAAACTTCAAATAAAAAAAATAAGTTCACATATCTAAAACCCGACTACTAACAAAATCGCGGTCTTAAAAGTAGAAAACAAGAAAATAATTCTTGTCTGATATTCTTCGTAGTCGCATGCCACCTTGCTAATGGCAATTAGCAGCTGACTTCTGTATCAATGAGAACGCCATGAAGGAGCATCAGGTATCAGTGATATAATTATAGAAACGTAAAAACATGACTAGTGAAAGACGAGTAACCTAGCCTTTAACTACATGCAAAACTGTAGTAAACCCTTGCTTACTCCTCCGGGACAAAAGATGTTTCTTTTAATACGGGACACCGAACTGAATGTCTAACTAATCGCACTGTTAAGAATATTTAGGTGTAGCTTAATTATAGTAATTATAGGGCATTGTCAGGGCACCTAAGCGTGATACCTAGGGCACGATGCATGAATATCACGTTTTGCATCGGCGCCTACTTTAATAATAATAATACCAACATTTAAGATAAAACGATAAGAAAATTGATAAAACTCCAAATATATCTTTTATTTGTTCTCCGTTGAGCCCAAAGTAAGCCGGATCTGTCTTGGCAAATCTGTCAGTCCATTGACTTCTTCGATCTACTTTGTTCGCAATTCCACATCTAAATCGCAGAAATTAACCAGAAATATCTCCAGTGTTGTACAGCAAATTTTCTGACGATGACAGCATATATAAATATCCTACTTCTAAAGCCTAACCTTGTTAAAATGAACACATTGGCCCCGTAAAATCCACTTATATATTTCCTTTTAAAGAACAGAATTTTTAAAAGCGATGAGTTGATTCATTTCCTCAATAAGTCTATTTGTGAACCTATGATGTCATCCTGGACTACATACACAATTATTTTAAGTAGTAAGTCAACCAGGATAAGGGCTCTATTCACCAGAATATATTATACATAAAATTCTCCGAAGTAGCAAACAAATAGGTACCGTATTCGTCACCCGAAGTGGTGACGAATCGTCCATTTATCAGAGGAGGCCTTTAAAACTTTTTTCAATAGGGTATTTCACCAAAAAAATCTAATTAGTCCGTCTGATAGATTTTCAATAAATAATGGACACGTATTTTTTCTTTTTTCACGTAAACAAAAGATGAAGACGATACAGTGCTTCGAAAAGTCGTGTCAAGTCGTGTGACGTCATAAGGATAGTAATTTTTTACCCACTAAGTGACGCCAAAAACCCCCACTCTTGATCTTTGACACATTTTATTTTCGTCAATTTTTATTATATTGATAAAACAAAAAACACGTATCCAATATTTTTCGATAATCTAACAGACGGACTAATTAGATTTTTTTGGTGAAATACCCTATTGAACCCATTTTACAATAACAGTCCGTGCGGAATATCCAATTGTAGATAAAAATGACACGGGTAATTTTTAAATAACAGACAATTATTTGTTATCGTGTGACGTTTTAACCTCATCTCCGGGGTCACTCGCGTACTCCTAGTATATTACTGATGTTTCTGCGTCTCGTGCACAGTCACAACCAAACCTCTTCACAATGCGCGTCTTAATACTCATGGTTTTAAGTGCAACCGCAGTTGCGCCAGAATCATGGTCTCTTGTACCTTCGTTCAAGACCTTCTTAAAAGAACAAAGTGATAATGTGAAGACCATGTACAACGATGCCCTCAATATGAAAGATTCTGTTGAGAACTACGTTGAAGAACAGCAGCAGATGATCAAGGACAACTTCAACACCTACGTCGATGATATTCATGAGAATGGAAGAAACCTCATTGACGCATCATCTAACCATCTTGGTGTCAACACGTTTTCGCTGGTGGAAAATCCTGATGTCTTCCTATCAGTGCCTGGAATAATCACAAGAAATGGATACATATGCGAGACCCACACCGTCATATCTCAAGGCTACGTGCTCAACCTGCACAGGATTCCTCGCTCCAGACATGGGAAACAAGTGCCTTCGAAGACAGTTCTCCTCCAACACGGCTTATTTGCAAGCTCTGCTGACTGGATCATGAATGGTCCTGGAAAAGGACTTGCCTACGTACTGGCTGATGCTGGCTACGACGTTTGGATGTCCAACATAAGGGGAAACAGGTATTCCAAAGATCATATTTGGTACAAGACGGACTCACATGCGTACTGGGACTTCTCTTGGCACGAAGTAGCTCTTTATGATGTCCCTGCAGTGATAGACTACATTTTGGAGACAAAAGGTACAGATACTAAGATTACCTATATTGGACATTCAATGGGGACAACCATTCTCTTTGCGATGCTAACTCAGAGGCCTGAATATAATGATATATTATCAGCTGGATTTGCGTTAGCTCCTGTGGTGTTCCTATCAGATATGAAGTCACCGTTGAAGTCAATGGCACCAATTGCCAGTAACTTAGCATACATAGATGAGTTACAAGGAACTTATGAGTTTATACCGAAAAATTCAGCGTTGGGCAAAATCTCAAGCACGTGTAACGGAGAAAACATGGATTCCTTGATTTGCAAGAACATAGTGTTCTACTTGTGTGGTTTTAACGAAGGGCAGTTCAATAAGACCCTCCTGCCAGTATTTCTGGCACATTTGGGTACTGGAACGTCTTGGAAGACAGCGGTTCACTTCTCTCAAGAAATCCTTTCTGGTAAATTCCAGAAGTTTGACTATGGATACTTGAACAATTGGAGTATGTATGGTGCTGACTCTCCTCCAGAGTATGACCTGCGCAAGGTAACTGTTCCTATCAAGTTATTCTGGTCTAAAAATGACTTGCTGTCAAGTGAGAAGAATGTTATGGAACTTTATAATAAGCTACCTTTGAAACCTGAGATGTTCCTTGTTCCTGATGAGAAGTTTAATCATTTGGACTACCTTTGGGCTATTGATGCTCCCAGACTACTAAACGATGAGATTCTTCACTCTCTACAAACATATATGCCCGAATATACGTTTACTGTGAGATTTTGAAGGAGAACTGGTAAAATCCAGTTCCATCAAACGGAAAATGACTACTGATTTTGTTCGTTAACAAAAGTGTAAAATAAAGATGTTTCGTAATTAAAAAAATGAATATCAGTAATTGATACTTATGACGAATCTTGACCAAAGTTAACTAAGTACCAAATGAAGAAGATATGAAGTAGCATACGGGAGGAAAGTTTTTGCTGTGCCAGTGAAACCAAAGACACATTTAACTTCAACGTTCAATCTACAGACCAGTTAACGATACACATTGGAAGTCTAGGAAGTCATATGGGCCACCTATTACCAACCGAATACGCCAAAACCCACATGCTCCACACGCTTGCTACACGTTCTAGAGGTGCTTGTCTTTCGACAGGTGTTGTGGAGAAAATAAATGACAGAAGCTTCTACTCGTAACATGCCAACCATTATCGCAACACGACTTGTGTAGCGACTGTTTAGCGCAGACGGTAACAGAATGCTACTCGTATCTGTCGCATGTTGCACGTCGCGTCCAGAGATCTTAAACTGAGGGTGAAGTAAAGGAAAATTCTGAAAGACCTTAACTCGAGGCCACGCGTACACCAAACAAGGGTAAAAACAGGAAGACTCGAACGCCGCGTCACTTCCGGTGTGTGCATTTAATACTAAGTATTGATAAGCCTGTGATATATTTAGATTAATTTGCAATTGTTTACAACAGTCTAGTTGGTTGTTACCGTGACCTCATTCTATTAGAATGGAGGTCAATCTTAGCGATAAGTGCTAATTGTAAGACAATTATGTCTAAGATATTATTATTGTGTAATTATTATGTTAAAGTAATAAATTAATTATTATTGTTATACACGTGTTTATCATTTCACCCTTTAAAATAAATGGTTTAATATCATGATTATGGGATTCGATGTCTAACGAGTTTATAGGTAAAAACTCCTTGCGGAGTCTTTTCATGAATTAAGAATTTTAGTTGGGGCCACAGGCCTTTTAGTGAATACACACACTCCTACATACTAAATTAACACAAGGCTAGGGGATGGCAGAAACAACAGAACGCCACCTGCAACGATTATTTGAAACTCCTATTGTCTCATCCCGCTTTGATTCACCTGGTTGTGTGCGTCTAAAATGGCCACTTTTGCAGATCATATTATGAAATGCGCAAGACGCAGTTCATAACAGGAGGCGGAGGAGCTCGTGGCTTAATAAGAACTGCCACTCAGGTCGATCTTTAGGTAAAGCTGTGCTTGCCTAGGTCGGTCTGTGGATGGGTGACCGCCCGACATACCGAGTTTCCTCCGTGCCTCGGAAAGCACGTTAAGCTGTTGGCGGCGGCTGCTGTCTTTGGCAGTCGTTACAGGTAGTCAGTGACATGAAATTCTGACATCCAGTCTTACCAAAGGGTATCGTATTACCTAGTTATTACTGGGTTGTGGGGGTCAGATAGGCAGTCGCTCCATGTAAAATACCGATATTCAGCTGCATCCGGTTAGACTGGAAGCCGACCCCAATATAGTTGGGAAAAGGCTAGGCAGATGATGATTATGAAATGCGCAAGACGCAGTTACTATTATGTAAGGTCCATTTTACGCTTTTTAAAGCAATTCATGTTATGATCTGCTAAAGCTGGCTGTTTTAGACCCCCCAGGTCACACACGCACGCTGTTTGCGAGTACTACGCACCTGAGATTTTCAGAGGGTTGAACATCTTTCTAAGATTAACTTTGTATTTTTACCCGACTGCGGCGAAGCCCAAAAGGAGGGTTATTATATATTTATCGGAATTAGTAAATTATAAGCATTAAATCGTTGTAAATTATTTCAGCTCTAAAAGTAGCAATCTGTTCAAACATTTTTTTTTTTAAAACGTTGCCCCACACTAGGAATTTCTCCTGTATGAGGAGCGGTGGCCCAGTGGTGGTGGCCCCGACTTACGAACAGTAGGTCGTGGGTTCGAACCCAGGCAGGCACATTACTTTGTGTAATTTATTTCATCTCCGCTGCTCTCAAAACGGTGAAGGAAAACATCGTGAGGAAACCGGCATGTCTTAGGAACCAAAAATTCGAAGACATGTGACATCTACCAATCCGCACTGGGCCCGCGTGGTAGATTATAGCCCATTCCCTCTCAAAGAGAGGAGGCCTGTGTCCCAGCAGTGGGAACATTAATAGGCTGATGATGATGATGACACAAATACCCAGACCCGAAACAACTATCTGTAGGCCATACAACCCGCGACACGCAGCGCAGCAGTCCAATCGCTCAGCCACTGCGCCAACCGTGCTTGCTACTTTTTGAGCTGATCTAACAATATTCTTAAGTCATAACATCACGCCTATAATCCCCGTAGGGTTAGGCAGAGGCGTAAGCCTCTCTACACTACTACTCTACTACTTAGTAGTTCACACACGTTTCGCCATTACGTTTTATTTAATTCTCTTACAATAAGAACGAACCTCTATTATTAAATAATAGTTAATAATGTACACTAGAGAAGGTAGAACCTTTTAACTTTTTTTTTGGACTTCAAAGTCTCAACGAGAAAATTCAATTATTGCAAAAGTTTATCAACAAGTAAAAATACAATGGCTGGAATTTGTTAAAAAGGTAGTAACAGATTTATAAGGTAGAACCTTCGGGAATTAATCTTAAACTAAAGTTCCTAGGTACTAGGCTTTTCTAAGAAGTTATATAAAGGGGATAGAACCGATGTGGCATATCCACCTGGCCGCCATTTTAATTTTTTTTCGAAATCGCGGCCCATGATGAAAGTGGTATGTATGGATAGAGGACATATAGGCGAACAAAAAATGTCCAGTAACATGGTACCCAAAGTGTCACGTTACCGAGATATTTGAAGGTAAAGATCGACATTCGAGTACAACGACAATCATTAAAAATAGACTTATTACGTTTATAGGCGTTAAATTGTATCCAAATGATAGTTCCCAGGTTGATTATTATTGTACGCACGAGAAAATCGCTTCGCATCGCAGTGAAACGCTATCTTATGTCAAAGAATAGTTTTCTCGTACTTAATGTCTCGTATGTAATGTGTACTCTGTTCCAATAAAGTGTAATAATAATAATTATGCCAATAGACACATAAAAGGTCTATTTTTGATGTGGTCATTGTACTCATATGTCGATCTTTACCTTCAAATATCTCGATAACGTGACACTTTGGGGTACCATGTTTCATGACATTTTTTGTTTGTCTAAATGTCCTCTATCCATACATACCACTTTTATCGTGGGCTGCGATTTCGAAAAAAAATCAAAATGGCGGTGGGTCGATATGCCAGCTCCCATACAAAAAAGTTCAAACCCCTTAACAGATCAAATTAAGACAGGCTTAAGGCCGATTTGTCTTCAGTTAGGGTAGATGTAGTGTCACCATATTGAAGAACGTCGTTTGATATTCGTGGGCATTTCATTTTTTTTTTCTTTTCATTTCCAGAAAAAAATCGTAAAGACCATTCCAATACGACTGTACAATTTCTGCGGTAAAGCGAGTCTGCCGTAAAGCGAATCTGCTTTAAAGCGAATCTGTCATATAACGAACAAAGGATTACCTAAACTAAAAAAAAATTGAGTCCAGATAAAAATCCTAATAGTAACTACAAGCAATAGGTACCTTTATCTTTCTTTTCCAGGGGTCATTAAAAGTTTTGTATTTTGGAAATAAAGTACCTATTAGTCTGGAATTCTGGATAAATGTCACGTCCTGGCAAAATTCGGACGGAGGGCTAAAAAGTTGAACATATTCAGACAAATTCGGATGGATGGTAACCCTAGATGGTTGTTATAGGACAAGATTTGGTAAATAGGCTCAGTGCAATTCGGACACGCACACAAAGGGTTCCGTAAAAACGCATCAAATACATATTTCTAGTATTCCCTATTTATTTTTTTAAATAATACTCATTTCTGAACATATCAAGTGACTACCATTTACGATTGAAAATGTTAAAATATTTATGTTACTTAAAACTAAGTAGGTAGGTAACTTACGCATACCTACCTACTTAGTTTTAGGTAACACATATTTAAAAACATTTAGTTTCGGTTCAAAGGTCGCAAGTTTTTTTTCCGTAAAATATATCGTCAATAATATTACTGACGTCAATGTTATCAATTGTTTGTGAGAAAAACGTTAGCAGATAATTTTTAATTATACCAATTTTAATAAGTACAAAGTTAGTGCATTTCATGCGTAGTTAAGATACATCCGGGTTTTTATGGGTAATAAACATAAAACATTATTATTTATTTCCCAGTAGAGCCACGGAGTCTAGATTTGTGCTCAGTTGATAGCAATAGACTCGCCCGCCATGGGAATTAGACATAATTATACCTAATTGGCGAAATTTGGGTGTACTATTTAGTACATAGATCTCCACCTAACCCTTCGGGGATTGCAGGCGTGATGTTATGGTACGTTTAAATAAATTACTGGCGTCAATTTTTGACGACAAGCAAAGCCACGTCTAGTTAGGTACTGTCCGAGGGCAGAGACCCCTAAGTGGTTGCAGCTATTATTATATTATTATTCTTCGAAACACTATTCTTCGAAAATTGTTTCACCTAACACGAGTGTGGGAACTAAAATTTCATACTAAATTAATGTTACAGTATAAAGGCTTCGGTGAACACACCGAAGCCTTTATACTGTAACATATTGTGGAAATTTTAGTACCCACAAATGAACTCAGAAATACTTGCACTGACTGGACGGGTTCACTCAAATGTGTGTAGTGTTTTCTTCAAAAGACCATCTCGGTCAATCATTTGCATAGTCTTCATGATATTGTGTACACCAAGATTGCAACATTTACAACCTATGTCTGAAACTTTTTTTTTTGTGGGGTGGGAAATCGGCAAATAACCCCTCCCGCTCTTGGGCAGAGCGAAAGAGAGTGTCAGATTTCTACTGACTAAAAACCATCCATGTTCCTTCTTAGCCCTTGGGCCGAGCCCACGGTATCTCTTTCGAACAACCCGCAACCCCGACGGTATTATGTCTGGACCTTAAAAGAGATTATGACCTCCTAGTTTGTTCCGGATGATTTTTCTCAGAGTAGTCAGGTACGAAACATCGCGCCATGTAGTTTTAAAAAAGTGACTTGTAAAAGTGTTTGTAAAAACCTATTTGCAAAATAAACATCATTTATCATTTAGTTACCTACCACCTCATTTTCGTCAAACACTAGTATGTAGGTAACACTGACTTCCTGGACATGATCTGCAGATGTCTAAAAGAAAAGCTTTTAATCGATAGGGGTAGGACGACGATGATAAATTAGCCTTTTTACACCTTGAGTTATGACTAACTTCTTTACAATTTGCTCGTAATTTCCCTGCAGGATAAAAGGAAATCATTCTGAATTTTGAACAGAGTCGGGATGAGCTGAAATTACCGGCTTTGCAGTTAAATTCGCTTCATTAAATTTGGAGTAATTAATTATGCACAGAGCTAATTTTATAGTGAAGCTGACGACGAGAGCCTTTTCAACAAATTGTTAGCTATAAAACGTTACTATTTTTAACTTTATTTTTTTTAATTATATTTCTATTTTTTTTCTCCAAACGACCGTGTGAATTATTTTATTATTATAAACCTACATTGCCCCACTGCAGGGCAAAGGCCTCCCTTCCCTCCTTCCACTTTTCGCGACCTAGTGCGATAGTAGGCCAATCCTTTGAGAAGGAGTCCAGCTCATCCCGCCATTTACTTTTGGGAATTGATTGCAAATTTTCATTGAATAAATTTGGCCCAAAATTCAGATGCAAATTCCGCTAGCTGATGCAGTCTATAAGATCGTCAAGTGTGCAGGTGTCAGGGCATGCTGCGCAAGATGGAAGGTGAGCTGTGGCTCACCTTAGTGTTAGAGATACGCCACTCACTTAAGAACGAACTCAAACTCTCTACGAACTCTCATCTAAAGAGATAGATTTGTGAGTTGTAATAGATGCTTTTTGAATAATTGATCATTCTAGGTGTATAATCAGTATCTAGTACTCATATAAATAACATAAAAAGGGGCCTAATTAGGTAAGTGGTGAAAATGTTAAGAAATGTAGTTTTTTTTTAAACTGCTACGTTTTGCTCGTCGGTATTGTTCATCCCCTATTAAACTCCCTTAGGGGTTGAATTCCGAAAAATCGTTCCTTATTTCTTGTCTACATTATGAAGGAAACCTCTGTGCAAAGCTCCTCAGCTTTCTATAGGTCCAAGGGTTTGGGCTGGGCGTCAGTCAGGACTTTTCGTTTTATCATTAACCGACTTCCCAAAAAGGAAGAGGTTCTCAATTTGATAGGTATTTTTTTATCACTACATAATTATTATAAAACAAAATCCTCCGCCGCGTTTGTCTGTCTGTTCACGATATACCTACTCAAAAACTATCGATATTCATGCTGTTTTCAACAATGAATAGAGTGGCTCTCGAAGAAGGTTTAGTATGTATTTTGTCGGGGTGAAACCGCGGGCATCAGCTAGTTTATTTATATTTTTGACACATAATACTAAACAAATGTAGTCAGTTGCAGTATCAATAAATAAAAAAAAAAAAAAAAAAAAAAAATCTATGTGCTTGAAATACACGCGACGCGGTATCTATCAAACGTGAACAATACTCATGTTGTAGATAAGATACAAACTGTATCAATGCTGAAGAACTTGGCTTTGAAATTCAAGGTCCTTTTTTATGGCTGCGGGTTGTTCGAAAGTGATACCGCGGCCTTGGATGCAAAGGGCTTGGATAAGAAGGAAAATGGGTGGTTTTTAATTCTGACACAAGTGATTGAAGGCTGTCTGACACTCCCTACCGCTGCGCCCAGAGCCGGAGGAGTCATTTGATGTTTTTTTTTATTATTGATAGGTTCGCGTTTGACCACTATCTCACCTGATGGAAAGTGATGATTGGTGCCCCCGACGTCGACCGTCTAAGGTTAGTGTATCGCTATGATCTGCCGAACTATTTATTGAACCGCTCATTCCATAAATTTTACTAATTACTTACTTACTTACTTTACTTTTTACTTTTTTTTTTTTATTTTTTTTTTTATTTATTGGACTGCTCAATTATTTTTAGAATTGATATTGTATGATAAAATAACCCACAAATTGATTTTTTCTTACTGTCCATGTTTTATTTATTTATTTAAACTTCATGCACAATCGTGGTACACACGGCTACACATCAAGCTATACAAAACCAGTTATTCTTGGCCTCACTTTACTAGATCTTTTCGCACAATGAACGATCAGATTATACTGGTTTTGTATAGCTTGATGTGTAGCCGTGTGTACACAGGCGGACTTAATGCCACAAGGCATTCTCTACCAGTCAACCTTAGGGTCAAATAGGACAGCATCGTGGTAGAGTACAGAAACAAATAAATTGAGATTAAATACTATTTTGTTAACATAAATTAATATACCTACATAAATTACTGTTGCAATAATTTTAACCAACCGCCATTAAATTAAATAACTGTTCAATACGTTATTCAACTGATCATAATACCATCTCGAATATTTAAATAACAGCTCAAAAAATTAGTTCCCCATGATAATTAGTATAGGGAGCGAGCCTATTGCCATCTTTCGGGCACAAATCCAGACTCCGTGGGTGCTTCTCAGAAATTCCCGATAGTTAAACCCAATAACACATTGTTCCACCCGGGAATCAAACCCGGGACCATTATAACCTGATTATAAAAAGACAGAATTATTTTCTAACGCTCTATACATAAAACGCATTGTAAAATAAGGACCGCGTTGGGTGAACCAGTCATCACCCACTCACTCCAGATATTTCCACCGGTTGAACACCGAGTATGATTCATCATCACTTGAAGTATTTAGTACGAGGGGAAATACTGACGCATGCTATATAACATAAATACTTATCACTAGCCGATCTCTTAATCGCTTTGTCACTTTTGATAAGCATTCCTAGTACATTTAAACTTATGTAAAGTTGCTAAATGTCCTATAAACAATAGGTACTGTTTGACATACAAAGGTGAATGGGCTTATTGGTACACCTCTCCAATAGCAATGAGATATACGTCGTTGGATAGCTTTTTTTAACTGAAACAATATTTACTATTACAGTTTTGTTGAAATGTTTGTCCATTCTGAGTTATATGTTAAAAACAAAAGTAAAAATTGATATTTTTAATATTGTGAAATCTTGGTGTGTAAGGGAAAATAATACTAACGTCGTTGTTAATAAAATGTAATTCGCAAATGACATAACATACCATCACGCTTGTAATCCCTAAAGGGTTAGACTGATGTGTAAAACTAATAATACACCCATGTTTTCGGCAGTTATGTTTCCCATGTAATAGAGGGTGAACCTATTGCTATGAACTAGGCATAAATACAAATTCCCTGACTGATACTGAGAAATTCTTGAGAGCAAATCCAATAGGTAACAATTTACCCGACCCGGGAACCGAACGCACGGCCTCATGTTCAGCAGTCGCGCTTGCAACCACTAGACCAACGAGACATTCAAAAATTACCAATTAAAATGTACGTAAACAGATAAGTAGGTACTTTGTGTCGGAATGCTAAAAACTTGTTTTAACTTTGGTTTTTGAGCTATAACTCATGATGAACAAACTATTTCGGCAAAACTGTCAAAGTAAATATTGTTCCAGTTAAAAAGACCTATCCAACGACGTATATGACATTGCTATTGGAGGGGTGTACCAGCTTCCATTACATTCTCCCTGGTCGGACAAAGTGTTGTTGTGTTGGGGTTTCCCTCAAGAATTTCTTGGTAGCAGCCATGGAGTCTGGACTTGTGCCAGGTTGATGGCAATAGGCTCGCCCCCTATTACATGGGACTTAAACATAACTGAAGAAAAGTGGGTGTACTATTTATTAGGCACACACCTCTGCCTAACCCTTTGGGAATTACAGGCGTGATGTTATGTTTTGTTATGATAATTACGAATTACGTTATATACAACGACATTGATGTAATTTTAGCTTACACACTAAGATATTATAACGATAATAGGTATCCATTTTTACGTTTGTTTTTGAGCTATAACTCAAAACGGACAAACATTTCAACAAAACTTGATTAATAAATATTGTTTCAGTTAAAAAGAGCTATCCAACGACGTTTATCTCAATGCTATTGGAGGGGTGTACCAGCTCCCGTCGGGGCTGTGGATATCGAAAGGTTACCGCGGCTCCGACACAAGGGCGAAGAAGAAGGAACATGGGTTTGGTTTTTAGTCAGTAGAAGTCTGACACTCCCCTTCGCTCTGCCCAAGAGCGGGGGGGGGGGGGTTATTCGATGATTTTCCACCCACCAAAAAAAAAAAAAGGGGTGTACCAGCTTTCATACATTTAATTTTTCGCCCATTGTCTTTGCTCATTTTAATATTATAAAGCTTAAGAGTTTGTTTGGTAGAACGCGTTAATTTCTGGTAATACTAGTTTTTTTTAAGGAATTTCTCCTGTATCGTGGATGCCTTTATAAACATTTAAAATAACTATCTTTTAGGCCATACAAATATACTGGAATCGAACCCGTGACACGCAGCGCACCAGTCTAATCGCTCAGCCACTGCGCCAACCGTGTCGTCGTCAGTTGGAATTTAATAATTATTTTTGTGTTGGATAGTCCATATCGAAAAAAGTTTTAGGCTGCGAGCAATAAGAGCGGAACATAAATTAAAACTGCTTCTCAAAGTCACTATTTCACATGGACGAAGTCGCGAGCATAAGCTAGTCTAGTAAATAATAGGGCTGGCTTTTATTTTGGTCAGAGGCTAATAGTTTCTTGGGCACATTACTCGCTGTCGCTGACAGCGATGAGGAATTGACAGTTGGTGGACATCAAATTATTGTGTTTGACTCACTTCCGCCCAAATACTCAAACGTCACACATTTTGAACTTGTCACTACACTCAATTTTAAGTTGCACTTAAATCTCGTGCTGTCTTTGTTACTTTAACGCAGAGTGACAGAGATAGCAGGAGTTTTGAGAGTTACTTAAAATTGAGTGACGTTTGAGTATTCGGGTGTTCATATTAGAAAACAAAGCCTTCCGCCGCGTCTGTCTGTCTGTTCGCGATAAACTCAAAAACTACTGCACCGATTTTCATGCTGTTTTCACCAATGGATAGAGTAGTTTTCGTGGAAGGTTTAAGTATATGAGTAGTAATAATTAGACGCAGGCGAAGCCGCAGGCATCAGCTAGTGTTCTATAAAAGAACACGCTACTTAAACGTTTAAGATCAGTAGTGATGTAATTATTGGCATAGTCTCCAGTGGGTGTCGTTTCCAACCACGACTTTTATTATAAATCATGGGAGTTATAACAAAAGTCGAGGTTTCAACTGCTGCGTCAACAATGTTCCATAATCATCGAATTTTAAACTAATAACATAATTTATCATATCCGTAACGGGCCATGAATCCCTGAAGGTGTTGTATAGAGGTGTAATGCATCCCACATATCGTCAACTAAACAGAAGTCCCATAGAAAATAAGAAAAAGATTCCGACGAATTAATAACCTCCTCCTTTTTGAAGTCTGTTAAAAAATAAACAAGTCAAATCCAGATTTTAAAAGGCTCTAAACCTGGCACAATTCTTTGTAAAAATACCCTATAGTATTGTATTTGTTTTATATTCATAACTCGTCTATTGTGTTTGTGATAATATCTTCAAGTTCCTAGGGAACTAAGTTCTGCATTCAGAGCATGCCTGCACCATCTGTGACACTTGACTGTTTTCACAATTTGGCTGCGCGGTTATATTAGACGGAACCATTCATAATATTAACATTACTTTTTTATGAAGTCGCCCGAAATAAATTAAAAGGGATGTTTCTTGAAAACTTTTTTACAAAAAATAAAACAGACCAACAAAAAATAGGTAAAACACAAAAGTGAAAAATAAACTTTAGAAGAAAAATCTGCTTCTGAAGCCGGTGACTTTTGTTTGTTTGCTTTCGTTTTTTTTGCCACTGACTACATGATGAGGTAATTTTAGTAAAGTTATAACCCGAAATACTAATAGGTACCTAATTTAGAAAACAGCTGTAAAAAGTTTGGTACTTTGAACCCCTATATCTCCGTAACTAGAGGGTTCCCAGGTATGGTCTAGAACAAAAACATGATCACAGTGATGGGGAGAGTGCTTTTTTGCTTCGTTAAAGGTACTTATATTTTACACCCTTTATGAGGTTTTAGGTTGAACCAAGGTTACCGACGTAGCCCGAAGAATCGCCAGACTTAAGTGGCAATGGGCAGGGCACATTGCTCGTAGAACGGATGGCCGATGGGGCCGAAAAGTTCTGGAATGGCGACCGCGAACCGGAAGACGTTGCGTTGGAAGGCCTCCCACTAGGTGGACCGATGACCTGGTCAAGGTTGCAGGAACCCGCTGGATGAGAGACGCACGGGACCGGTCAATGTGGCGACGCCTGGGGGAGGCCTATGTCCAGCAGTGGACGTCTTTTGGCTGAAATGATGAGGTTTTAGGGCTGCAGCCCACGGTCCCGCGGATATAAGGGTCAGCCCCATTGAACACAGTAGACAAAATTATGAATAAAAAACATCTAAAATGTTACAGATTCCTATCCTTCAATATATATTTCGATAGAATATACCATGTACCTAATACATCATTACCGAACACAGTTTTTTGACAAAATGCCACTTATTTAATACTCAATACTTTATTGCATTCCACATGTAAAATCAAACCATGAAAAAAAAAACCAAAAAACAAAAAAAAACAAAAAACCAAAAATCATGTGTAATCAGGCCCCCAAGTAGTATTATCATTTATCACTCACTAGCCGCCCCTGCTCCTGCGTACTTTTATGATCCCCGTTAAAGTATCATCATCATCATCTGCTCAGCTTTTTCCCAACTATGTTGTGGTCGGCTTCCAGTCTAACCGGATGCAGCTGAGTACCAGTATTTTACATGGAGCGACTGCCTATCTGACTACCACAACCCAGTTAATACCAGGTAATACGATACGCTTTGGTAAGACTGGTTGTCAGATTTTCAGGTCACCGACTGTCAAAGATCTATTTATGGCAGCCGGGACCGTGCTTTCCGAGGCACGGACGAAACTCGGTATGTAAAGGTATTGGTCACCCATCCACAGACCAACCTAAGTATAATAAGCGCGTCTTAACCTAATGATGGACCCGGGTGGCAGTTATTACTAAGCCACGACCTCCTCCGAGATCGGGTGGATATTTATATTTCAGCTTTCAATACTGAATACACAAAAATAACTCTAGGGACGGCCCTTATAAAAGCATTAAAATATGTTGAACGAGCTTGAAAAGTATCGTATAACCCCATCCACCTGCAAGTCTGCTTATGCCTGTTATGACATAGTGCTATTATTAAAAATGCAGGCGCTTGTTATTTGAATTGGGAAACTGAATTTGAAACATAAATACAATTTTAACATTGTTTTTCAGTTGACAAACATACAAATACAAATTCGATTTGTTCAAACCATTTTAATATGTATATCCATAGAAACATTTTTTAATGTGTTTATACATGTCGGTTTTTCGATAATCTATTAATAGTAAGAGTCTGACAGACTCCTCTGCGGTGCTTGTCACTTAACAGCTGCTCGGGTCGATCTTTAGGTTTAGTTGGGCATGCCAGGGTAGGTTTATTATTGGATGACCACTCATGACATATTTAGTTTCCCCCATGCCTCGGAACGCATGTTAATTCGTTGATCTCGGTTGTCATTTCTATTTGACAGTCGTTGTAGAAAGACAGTGGCCTGAAAGTATTTTTATTTCGCTTCATGTAAAATACTGGTATCCAGCTGCATCCGGTTAGACTTGAAGCAGACCCTAACAAGGCGAAAGGTTGGGCAGATGAGTCTGGCAGACTCTGTCGCCACAGGTCGGAAGACCTACAAAGTAATTTCACTCATGCAAAAAATAAACCAAAAATTTGTAACCGTGAAAAGTCACTACCAGTTGTGCCCAGTTAAAACTACTAGCTGCTTAGAAGAGGCCAACCAGGTCAGGAAATATAAAACATATACCATTAGAACTTCTTCAACATTGAATAGCAAAAAGTGATCGACGAAATTTAAAGGTTAAGGCGAGGTTATCCTACTTTGTTTTTATGTACGCACGACCTCACCCCCCGCCCTGCCGCGCGAGCGATCTAATGCCTCAATTTTGACTGTTTTTTCTCTCTTGGAGAAAAATGATAAAGAAATTATACATTATGTGACCCGAGATAATACACATTTTTTACGACCTTTATTACGATATAAGTTTTATTTTTCAAAGCCAAGCCAATAACTCAAGTAAAACGATTATTTAGCCATCATTTGGACATGTCTTTGCGATTTAATTGGATGCAGTGAAGTGTAAGTAATCGTGTATCGCATGCCCGACATATCATGATCGAAGAGTCAACTATGTAATACATTTTTTTCAAAATTTAAATCCGTTCCATGTACGAGTAAAACGCTATTGTTGACGACGTTTATCGGGGTAACCCCGCCTTAAGGCGACATTAACTGCCCGCGCCCTTGAGCGCGCGTTTAACTCATCGCCTAAACAAATAAGGTTGAAAATGGGGATGCGTTTGATTCTCGTGACTGCCAATATGAACGATAGTTCGCAGATTTAATTTATTAAAAAAAAAATACGCTGTAATGTTAAAATATTTTTACATATGTCTTTAGTTGGTTAAATTTCCTTTCTGATAGTAAAAAAAAAATAACAGTTATCGCTCAAAATATTGAGCATTTCGAGACGAAAAAGTTTTTTCGTGTGATTTTTTTGTGATTTTGTGATTTTTTTTTTCGAGGTTCTTGATTAATTTTAGAAAATATTTTTGCATAAGTCTTTTACCTATACATTTGACTATACACTGTATTTATTTTGGAATTGTAATAAGTAGCAATACGGCTAACTCTGCAACGAAAAACAGGTCGTTTTTACGGTGTCCCTCTTATCTGCGCCTTAATTATTTTATCTTCAGTGCATTATAACCACAGTTCACAGAAACAATTACTAATAGTAAGAGTCCGATGGACTCCTCTGCGGTGCTTGTCACTTAACAGCTGCTCGAGTCGATGTTTAGGTTTAGTAGGGCTTACTCAGGTTGATTTATTATTGCATGACCACCCATAACAATTTGATGACCACCGAAGCCTCGGAATATCTATGATTATAACTTTTATTTAAAGCGTTCAAAACTAGGACAGGTAGTCAGGTGCATGTATAATAACTAGTTAGAAACGAAAAATATAGCTTTACATACCTAGTAATACATCACAAGTATGTAATTCAAAAACAAAACACTCTACGTATCGCACTCGACTTGCAATCAGTACTTATAATTACTGGTATATAAGCCTTGTTCAGCTCGCAAGGACGTACCGTACCGTTCAATCATGGAAGTGCTAAAGATATACGTGGTGCTACTAAGTTTGTTCGTGGCTGTTCTGGCGTGTGACCTGAAAGAAACAGATGCTGAACATACTGCCAAGGCTGCCGTGGAGACATACATCACCACCGCCAAAGCAAACATCAAAAGTACGTACAGATTGCTCTATCATGTAGCTCCCCCAGTCGGCTGGATGAACGATCCCAATGGATTTTCTTTCTTCAAGAATTATTATCATTTGTTCTATCAGTTCCACCCTCAAGACACTGTGACGGGTACTATGCACTGGGGACATGTGGTAAGCACAAATCTAGTGACGTGGACACAACTGCCAGTAGCATTACTACCGGAGACGGAATATTGTTTCTCAGGCAGCGCGATTGAAGTAGACGGCACATTAGTTCTAATGTACACTGGTCACATAGTATCAACAAACAACGAGACGCAGTACTTAGCGTTCAGCAATGATGGTGTAGTGTTCAACAAATACAAAAAGAAAAATCCAGTTATAACGTTCTCGCCTGATACCGCTTTAAATTTCCGTGACCCTAAAGTGTGGAAACATGAAAACTACTATTATGCCGTTATCGGTAGCGAGACTTCAGCACAGTTGGGCAGAGTGTTGCTGTACAGGTCGGCGGACATGGGGTACTGGGAGTATCTGAGTGAAGTGGCTAGATCTACTGGTGCTACTACTCTGGGCAGCATGTGGGAGTGCCCGGACTTCTTCGAGTTGAGTGGGATCTTCGTCCTGCTTATGTCTCCTCAAGGTATGGTTGCAGTTGGTGACAGGTACCAAAATCAGTACCAGACGGGATATATCATTGGATGCTTGAATTACACAACAGGCAGGTTTGTTCAAAGTGTAGCTTTCCAAGAAATTGACTATGGCCACGACTTTTACGCAACACAGACAATGGAAAGAGATGGCAAGAGGTATTTAATTGCATGGATGGGATCGTGGGATGGTTCGTTTAAGGAAAGTACTGATGGATGGGCAGGAGCCATGACAATCGTTAGAGAGTTGACGTTAAGTGGAAACCGCATCTTAATGAACCCTGTTGAAGCAATCACCAGTCTTAGGGGAACTACACCTGTGTTTAACAGAGCCTTGGCAGCAGCTGAAACAATTGCAACAATTGCCAAAGCAGGCGAACTACTTGTTACTTTTGATTCAACCAAAGATCTTACTTTGGACATCAAAGGTGAAACTGATACTCAGTTGGTCACTTTGAAATGGACTGTTTCTACAAAGAAAATTTCTTTGGACAGAGGTACTGCAACTGCTCCAGATATTCGACAAGCAGAATGGACTCCGGCCTCTCCGACAGCGGCATTGCTGAGAATCTTCTTAGATGCTAGCTCGATTGAAGTGTTCTGTGGGCAAGGTGAAATGGTGTTCAGTTCTAGAGTGTATCCTACTGGTAATTGGCGGGTAACCAATTCTGGCACCGAAAGTGCAAATGTTGTAGCATACGTGTTGTCGCGAAGTGTCCCTGAGTAAATTATTGTTTCTGTCTTACTCTTCTTCTAAATGCTAATGATTACTGTTTTTTTTTGAGAAAATTATTCATGAATGTGTTTAAAAACTCTTATTGATTAATTTGTACTTACAATGCTACAGGAATCTTTTGTCACTAATGACGTTGAGAGGTTATTGGTACCTCTGAATTATATCTACAAATTGTATTAAAAAAACAAGATGATAGCGTTAGTTCCTATCTTGGCCACGCGTCAAAAGATCCTTGTACAACTGTTTTTTTAGATTATTGGAATTAATTAATGTTTGTGATTTGAAGGGAAGTACCTACCTGTAAAATTGTGATTTCTTTCTGTGTATTTCTCTTTTTGTTAACATTATTCTAAAATAAGTTACATTATATGTTCATTTGACATGTTTAAAATGCTTATTTAAATTGATGGTTTATATTTTTTGGCTTGTCCTCGCGTTTCCAATAAATGTATTATTTTTATTTTGTATTTATTCATCACCTTAGGTTTACCTCTATAATTAGTTACTCTATAATAAGCAAGACAAGATGTTTGATTACAGGTCTACTCTTAGCACCAGCGGTGCTGTAACACTCTTTTTTTTTGCGGGTAGAACGTTCTGCTCTGGGCAGAGCAAAACGGAGTGTCAGACTTCCACTGACTAAACTGTTAAACACCACCCATGTTCCTTCTTAGCCCTTGTACCGTGGCCGCGGTATTTCTTTCGAACAACCCGCTGGCCCGACGGGGTGCTGTAACACTTCATTCATCTGCTTCACGACCTCGGGTAACACGACTTTACACGATACGCGTCAATCGAGACACGCGCGTCGTTTATTCCTTTAGGACGTGACGACGGAGACGCGGTCGTGCGTTATCATAACGCGGCTAGTGAAGCGCGCGGAACTTAGCGTGAGTACCGTCTACTCTCCGCAAGTATTTTATTTCGCATCTTTCATTTTGATTTTTCTCAGTCGTAATCGTAAGAAGCGGTTTGGTTGAACTTGTGGCTCGTGGCCTAGTTCGGTATCTCTGCAGGAACATTTCTTGTCATGAAAGTTGAAGGGGCTGCGAGTTGTTCGAAAGAGATACCGCGGCTTTAGCACAAGGGCTAAGAAGAAACATGGGTGATTTTTAGTCAGTAGAAGCCTGACACTCCCTTCCGCTCTACCCACAGCGGGAGGGGTTATTTAATGATTTCGCACACCCAAAAGGGACAGTGTACAGTGCAATCAAATTATCATGGCAGGCCCGAACTTCGTGCAGGTTATTTTGTTACAACTAATGTATAAAAGTGTTATGATATTTATTTTATTTGTATTTCTCACTGATCGTATAGGTATTGGTTTATCTGGCAAAAACAGTTTTCTTCACAAGTTTACATGCGTAAAAGTTCGCAGAGCCTATGTTCAGACCTGCCAAGATAATTTGATCGTACTGTACTAAAACAAAATGTACTGCATGATTCAAATTAATACTTATTTAATTTAGGACAAATAGAATCCAAAGGTTAGTATACAAAAACTTAGAAAACTATTGTTAGTATAAGTCAAAACTCTTAATCAGTCAAAACTACTTTTGACCGATCAAAACTATTGTAACAAATTATTAGGTGGTTTCTGTTTTATTTATCTACAAAAATAGGAAACTTATTAGGTTTGTTAGGATTTTTTTTTGTTGACCCTTTGGATAACCTTGTACGATAGCTAACAATTATTTCATTAAAATAAACGCGTTTTAACGCAATAAGGGTTTTGACTGAAACCAGTCAAAAGTAGTTTTGAGTTTTAACTGCAACGTATACAATTACAAAAGACAATCACATACCTCTAATCCTTTAGGTAGGTAGGTACACAAAAATACCCCTGCACTGCTTTGAAATCCCGCCCCGTCAAGATATGGGAATATCCAATAGAGAGATACCTCCCTAGAGAACCAGACGAACAAAATGCCTCAACACAGGTACAAGTACATCCGGGGGTGGGAAATCATCAAACAACCCCTCCTCCCGTTCTGGGCAGAACGGAAGGGAATGTCGGACTTCTACTGACTAAAAACCACCCATGTTCCTTCTTAACCCTTGTGCCGAGGCCGCGGTATCTCTTTCGAACAACCCGCAACCCCGGCTCGGTAGGAAATAGTAGAAACCTGGCATCAAAATGTTTGTTATGTAGGTAGGTGAAATGGCACTAACCTTGCTCAAGGACAAAAAGAAAAGGAGTCAGATGTAGTTGGTGAGGAGTATCATGTTACCCTGACTGGGTAAGATGATACTCCTCTCTAGGTTGTGGAGGTCAGATCAGCATTGGCTCCAGATACAATAGGTACTGCTGCATTGAGTTTATCTGAGACCTGAAAGCCAGGAAGATGATGATTAGTATTGTGACGGGAGCTTCTGGTATTTTAGTAGTAAAACCAGGCTCATTCGCGGTTCAAGGTGTTGTTGGCGATGACCTTGTGTCAGCTCGAGATAGGATTCAGGGAGTAAGATCATGAGCTCGCACAGGTGATAGAAATTCACGTATACCTAATACTCAGCTAAAATACAATATCAATACATCGATTACGCACAGATACATTGCATAATGGGTCAAAAAAGACCCTGGACGAAACCGAATGGCATTTGTTCTCCCCATCAGTGCGATCATTGATTTGTTCTGGGCCATACTCGAGAACCTATTAGTTACGGAAATATTGGAGGTCAAAGTTCCAACTTTGACAACAGTTTAATTAAAAACAGGTTTGTCATGTTACTCGCTAAGCTCGTGGCTTAATACGAGTACCTAAGTAATAACTGCTACTCGGGTCGATTTTTAGGTCAAGCCGCGCTTGCCTAGGTTGGTCTGTGGATGGGTGACCGCCCATTACATACCGAGTTTCCTCCGTGCCTCGGAAAGCACGTTAAGCTGTTGGTCCCGGCTGCTATAAATAGATCTTTGGCAGTTGTTACACGTAGTAGTGACCTGAAAGTCCGGCAACCAGTCTTACCAAAAGATATTCGATAGATCGTATTATCCAGTATTAATTTATTGGGTTGTGGAGGTCTCAGGTTAGATAGGCAGTCGCTCCATGTAAAATACTGATATTCAGCTGTATACGGTTAGACTGAAAGCCGACCCCAACATAGTTGGGAAAAGGCTAGGCAGATTATGGACTTTACTTTATATACCAGCAAGTCTACAGTACTATTCAATACATTCAACAGCACAATATTTTGAGAGTGTTACATTTAGTGCTACCGTAAAACGTGAATTCTCATCCCATAAAAAAACTTTTTTACAAAAAAAAACAACCGACTTCAAAAACACCAAAAAGTGAAAAATAAACTTCAGAAGAAAAATCAGCTTCTGAAGTCGGCTTCGTTTTTTTGCCACCGACTTCAGAAGCTGATTTTTCTTTCTGAAGTTTATTTTTCACTTTTTGGTGTTTTTGAAGTCGGTTGTTTTTTTTGTAAAATAGTTTTTTTATGGGATGAGAATTCACGTTTTACGGTAGCACTAAAATGTAACACTCTCAAAATATTGTGCTGTTGAATGTATGTATGTTAGTTTAGAAGCCTATAACACTCGCGCCATCAAGACGAATCTAACGACGTATATTTCATTCAAATCGGTTCATCCGTTTACGAGTTATGAGGGAACAAAGAAACGGACATACATACATACATACATACTTACATACATACATACATACACGTCAAACACATAACCCTCCTTTGGGCTTCGCCGCAGTCGGGTAAAAAACACACACAAACAGCGACCGACAGCGGCGACAGCTGAGCTGTTATGTCCAAAAAGAGGTTCGTCATATCCGCAGGAATAGCACAAATCAACCATGTAGGTATAGTCCGCGGCACGTAACTTGGCAAGAGTCGTTAGTTGCGCATAAGATATTGGTGCATTCAAATGAATACGTTCCGTTCGCTCCCGATTACACTTGCGGTGCACGAAAGTTGTGTTGTTTTTGTTATTTCTTTTTGATACGAATTTAAGAGGCCTTGTACAGACAAGACTTGCGGAACTTTAGGCAATTTCTATGTTTGTGTGCAGCGATAACACCGACGAACGCACACACGGGCATTTCGAGCGTTGAACTACGGTTGAAAAATTTGATCATTTAGACGATTATTATTTTAGGTGACATAATTTTAGAGTAAGTAAGTACACGCGTACGGCTTTGAAAAAAAGTCTGGAATGTGTGTTGTGTATAGGTACAGTATATCAATCAACATAAAAATGGTTCAATTAGGTGTTAGATGAATTAAAATCAAAAATTATGATATCTATTTTAATCACAGATTTTAATATTTGCTGTAAATTGGTTGTGCAAAAAGCACTTTAACACGTCAAAAATAAATAATGTTTCCGTCTCTTTTTAACCGACTTCTAAAAAGGAAGTAGGTTCTCTATTCATATGTTTTTTTTGTGTGTCCGCGCATATCTCCGACAAGTGTGGACCGATTTTCAAAATTATTTTTTTGTTTGAAAAGGTATACTCCCAAGGTGGTCCCATTGTCACCAAGTCAGTTTCTGATGATGGGAACTCTGAGAAATTGAGGGCAACCCTCGAATATCATAGGCGCACATAACGTTTTCCATACATTTACAGAAGCTGTTCAAGTATTTGCGTCTGATAATCATAATTTCATGTGGCTGCGCTGATGACGGAAGGTGCAACTCCTCAACGGTCAGGACTTAAAAGAAAATTCCTTCAAAATTACACGTACTTTTGGATCGATAGTTGTCTTCTTTCAGGCTATTAGGTTGAACTGATGATAGACGGTAAATCTCATTAACCGACTTAAAAAAAGGAGGTTCTCAATTCGTCGGCTAGGAAAATTTTAGGTTTCTCCGTCACGGGTGTCGTTTTCATGGTTTTTGGGGTCGCTGATTACGAAAATGAGGTCAAAATGAAAATCCAAGATGGCGGTCAGGAAATTTTTTGGTTTTCCGTCATGGGTGTCGTTTTCATGGTTTTTGGGGTCGCTGATTACGAAAATGAGGTCAAAATGAAAATCAAGATGGCGCCGACGAAAATTTTTGGTTTTTCCGTCATGGGTGTCGTTTTCATGGCTATAGGGGTCGCTGATTACGAAAATGAGGTCAAAATGAAAATCCAAGATGGCGGTCAGGAATTTTTTTGGTTTTTCCGTCATAAGTGTCGTTTTCATGGTTTTTGGGGTAGCTGATTACGAAAATGAGGTCAAAATGAAAATTCAAGATGGCGGTCAGGATTTTTTTGGTTTTTCTGTCATTGGTGTCGTTTTCATAGTTTTTGGGGTCGCTGATTACGAAAATGAAGCCAAAATGAAAATCCAAGATGGCGGCCAGGAACATTTTTGATTTTTCCGACATGGGTGTCGTATTCATGGTTTTTGGGGTCACCGACTACGAAAATAAGGTCAAAATGAAAATCAAGATGGCGCTGACGAAAATATTTGGTTTTTCCGTCATTGGTGTCGTTTTCATAGTTTTTGGGGTCGCTGATTACGAAAATGTAGCCAAAATGAAAATCCAAGATGGCGGCCAGGAACATTTTTTGGTTTTTCCGTCATGGGTGTCGTTTTCATGGTTTTCGGGGTCGCTGATTACGAAAATGAGACCAAAATTAAAATCCAAGATGGCGGCTAGGAAAATTTTTGGTTTTTCCGTCATGGGTGTCGTTTTCATTGTTTTTGAGGTCGCTGATTACGAAAATGAGACCAAAATTAAAATCCTAGATGGCGGCTAGGAAAATTTTAGGTTTTTCCGTCATGGGTGTCGTTTTCATGGTTTTTGGGGTCACCGACTACGAAAATAAGGTCAAAATGAAAATCCAAGATGACGCTGACGAAATTTTTAGTTTTTCCGTCATGGGTGTCGTTTTCATGGTTTTCGGGGTCGCTGATTACGAAAATGAGCTCAAAATTTAGTAATACATAAAATGGGTTTGTTAAACATGAAATCGAAATAAATATTAATAAGTTATACTAGACAAAATGTAGTGGACTGACACCCAGCGTTTTTTTTGGTTGTTGTTTTTCATTGATTTTTATACACGATGTTCAAATCAGATTTTGAGTATTTAAATACGTGATAAAGGGAAAAAAATATTTGATTTTTTGTTAGGTTTTGTGTTTGTTTTGGTTGTTTTTTTTCCATTGATTTTTAAACACAATGTTCAAATCAGATTTTAAGTATTATACATGATGAAGGAAAAAAAAACATGATTTTTTGTTAGATTTTGTGCTATCGAGGTCAAGAATCTCGATCACGCCTGAAGGAATGCTGGCTTATTTTGTAAAAAAAAGGTCATTGGCCGTATGCAGCATGTAGACTTTGACCCCAGATAGATATGATTATTTCTTTTAAATTTTTATACTTTTTAGTTTTTTACGTTCAATCATTTTGTTTGTTTCGTTTTTTTTTTAATGTATTTTTTTAATCAAATTTGTTGGAATTCATAATTATGAGCAATGGCCGGTAAGTAATCTGGGAGTGGTCTCTCCTCAAATGATTCAACTAAATCTTTCAATCTTGCTGATGTTTGCCTATATCTTGGCCGACTAGTTGTGTGTGATCCACGAGACAAAATTTGCTCCAGTTTCAGCTCTGTCAGGCTTTGCTGCCGACGAAGTTCATCCAAAAACTTCCATATAGATGGGTGATGAGCCGTTAGAAGTGACGAGAATCCCCTGTGAAAGCCTTCAACGGAGTTGTTCGTTTGAGGAATTTCCTGAAGAAATGCATCAAAAGTATTCCACAGATCAATAGGAAATCTAGGAGCTCACCTGCCCCGTCTTTCCAACCTTCCGATCCAGTTATCTTCAAAATAATCAACGACTTGTCGGAGGAGGCCAGAATACACAACATAAAACTGAGATTCGAGCAGTTCGTCAAAAGCGTTGATAACTTGTTCTGATGGAACATACGCTAAAGCACATAATTGGCGAATATGCAATGCGTAATCAGGGGTGTGTAGTGTACTCAGTTTTAATAAACAAAAAATCAAATATTTTCTTCCCTTCATCACGTATAATACTTAAAATCTGATTTGAACATTGTGTATAAAATCAATGAAAAAAAACAACCAAAAAAAAAACGCTGCGTGTCAGTCCACCTCCACGTGGTGCCCGGTGGAAACGTGATAAAGGCTAACGGACTATTTGAATGACAATGCCTATAATTCCATTTTTTTCCTGTTCATGTTATTTAACATTTTGTCTAGTATCACTAAATTAATATTAATTTCGATTTCATGTTTAACAAACCCGTTTTATGTATTACTAAATTTTGAGCTCATTTTCGTGATAAGCGACCCCGAAAACCATGAAAACGATACCCATGACGGAAAAACCAAAAATTTCGTCGGCGCCATCTTGGATTTTCATTTTGACCTTATTTTCGTAGTCGGCGACCCCAAAAACCATGAAAACGACACCAATGACGGAAAAACCTAAAATTTTCCTAGCCGCCATCTTGGATTTTCATTTTCGTAATCAGCGACCCCGAAAACCATGAAAACGACACCCATGACGGAAAAACCAAAAATTTTCGTCGGCGCCATCTTGATTTTCATTTTGACCTTATTTTCGTAATCAACGACCCCAAAAACCATCAAAACGACACCCATGACGGACAAACCAAAAAATTTCCTGGCTGCCATCTTGAATTTTCATTTTGACCTCATTTTCGTAATCAGCGACCTCAAAAACAATGAAAACGACACCCATGACGGAAAAACCAAAAATTTTCCTGGCCGCCATCTTGGATTTTATTTTGACCTATTTTCGTAATCAGCGACCCCAAAAACCATGAAAACGACACCCATGACGGAAAAACCAAAAATTTCGTCGGCGCCATCTTGGATTTTCATTTTGACCTTATTTTCGTAGTCGGCGACCCCAAAAACCATGAAAACGACACCCATGACGGAAAAACCAAAAATTTTCCTGGCCGCCATCTTGAATTTTTATTTTGACCTCATTTTCGTAATCAGTGACCCCAAAAACCATGAAAACGACATCCATGACGGAAAAACCAAAAATTTCGTCGGCGCCATCTTGGATTTTCATTTTGACCTTATTTTCGTAGTCGGCGACCCCAAAAACCATGAAAACGACACCCATGACGGAAAAACTAAAAATTTTCCTGGCCGCCATCTTGGATTTTCATTTTGGCTTTATTTTCGTAATCAGCGACCCCGAAAACCATGAAAACGACACCCATGACGGAAAAACCAAAAAATTTTCGTCGGCGCCATCTTGATTTTCATTTTGACCTTATTTTCGTAATCAGCGACCCCAAAAACTATCAAAACGACACCCATGACGGACAAACCAAAAAATTTCCTGGCTGCCATCTAGGATTTTCATTTTTACCTCATTTTCGTAATCAGCGACCTCAAAAACAATGAAAACGACACCCATGACGGAAAAACCAAAAATTTTCCTGGCCGCCATCTTGAATTTCTATTTTAACCTCATTTTCGTAATCAGCGACCCCAAAAACCATGAAAACGACACCCATGACGGAAAAACCTAAAATTTTCCTAGCCGACGAATTGAGAACCTCCTTTTTTCTAAGTCGGTTAATGAGATGTACCGTCTTTCATCAGTTCAACCTAATAGCCTGAAAGAATACAACTATCGATCCATAAGTACGTATAATTTTGAAGGAATTTTCTTTCAAGTCCTGATCGTTGAGGAGTTGCACCTTCCGTCATCAGCGCAGCCTCATGAAATTATGATTATCAGACGCAAATACTTGAACAGCTTCTGAAAATGTATGGAAAACGTTATGTGCGCCTATGACATTCGAGGGTTGCCCTCAATTTCTCAGAGCTCCCATCATCAGAAACTGACTTGGTGACAATGGGACCACCTCGGGAGTATACCCTTTCCAAGACAAAAAGAATTTTGAAAATCAGTCCACAATTGACGGAGATATTCGCGGACATACAAACACGAATAGAGAACCTCCTCTTTTTTGGAGGTTGGTTAAAAATATATATCGAAGTACAATCGACAATAACAATCGATCTTGAAATTCGACTTCGATTTGAAAATGAAAAAAAATTTAGCAATCTTTACAAACTAGCAAAAAAAACATGTTTGATCAAAATTAATAAGTGTATCAAATTGTGGTAATCGGCTTACAATCTCGAAAATATGTTTACGAAAAACACGGGAGCGTTTGTGACACAAAGCGATACGTCCGTCCTTTGGCAGTGGCCGATTCGTACTGGCGAGATAGAGTTTGCGCGGTCGATAATATAGTTAACTTTGGATTTAATTTACGAAATGAAATTATAGTTTATTGATAAAAAAAAAATACGATTCTATTAGAAGGTTACCTTAAAATTAATACGTAGTTTTTGAATTTTCTCTAAAGTGATTCTAAGGTATAGAAAAAAAATCTTAGTTGTCGAGACATTTTGTAAAAATTGCGATGTTTTAACATTTTTTTTCTGCTATTTTTTGTATTGAAGTCGAAAATGTGACTCCTTGGTACACCAGTAGACCATATGGTAATGTTATTTATATTTTTTTTAATGTTTAGAATCATTTGTAGTGTTATGTTCGGCTAAGCCAAACGTAACTCGATCGGTATTTTTGCGGAAAAGGGCTTTTGAATACGGGTGATTGCCATTAATATAAACATTATTTTGAAAATTCTTGTTCACTATTCACCAGAAAAAGAACTCGTCTCTTATAATAGCCAAAAGGAAGCTTCAAATTCTTCATAGATTTCCCACACGAACCGATCAAAATTGATCAAAATGAGATGATTTCGTGGAAGGAGCCTTAAGTTGTTGTTGTGTTTTAAATTTAGTTTTTGTTACGAGTGTTGTTATTTTAAATTTAGTTTTTGTTACGAGTGTTTTTGTTTTAAAGGTCATTGGGCGACTAAGTATGGAAAATATACCCAGGGCCTACAGAAAAAAAATAGGTAGGATGTTTAGATAAACGTCTCTAGTTTACGAATATATATGTCGCATTAACGCAGATACCGGGAAAAAACCATTAATCTAAAAAATAAAAAAACATTGATTATGTTAATTATAACAAGACTTAGTACATTTTATTGATTTCTTGATAGTAAACATGATTTGAAAAAAAAAATACAAACAACAAAACAAGTATAGAAGAGTTTTTAAGTTTTTAACCGACTTCAAAAAAGGAGGAGGTTTTTTTATGTATGTTACCTGATTTCTCCCCCATTTGTGGACCGATTCTCAAAATTCTTTTTTTATTTGAAAGAGTATACTCCTGAGGTGGTTCCATTTTAATTTGGTGAAGATCTGGTGCTGACCTTCGGAGATATAAAATGGAACTCTTCAAAAATAGACGGCAAATCTGTCGTAATTGCTGGAATCGCTTGGATGTTTATTGATTAGACATTATCATGACGTAACATTACGCCTGTATGCTCTGAGGGGGTATGCAGATGTGTACAATACACATTTTTTTATGTATGTTCACCGATTTCTCCCCCATTTTTGGAAGAGTACTTTCTGAAAGTGGTTCCATTTCAATTTGGTGAATATCTGATGAAGATCTTCGGAGATAGGCAACGGAACTCCTCAATAAATGATAGCAAATGGACTGGGATTGCTGAAATCTCATGTCTGTCTATTGTTTACACCAGTTCATAACATAACATCACGCCGGTACGTTGTGAAGGGGTAAGCACATGTGAACCATTAAAAAGTGAAAAATAAAAACTTTTTACAAAAAATAAAACCGCCTCCAACAAAAAATAAAACACAAAAAAGTGAAAAATAAACTATCAGCTTCTGAAGTCGGTGGCAAAAACATTAAGTCAAATAAACAACTGTCACCAACTTCAGAAGCTGATTTATCTTCTTAAGTTTATTTTTCACTTTTTTGTGGAAGTCGGTTTTATTTTTTTGTAAAAAAGTTTTATTCGACATGATCAATGTTCACAGAAATAATTGTATCGTTTAAAAACGCCGCAAGCGTATCTATTTGATCTTGATGTCGGGCCCAAGACAAACATCCAGGGCCGGACGCGAGAGGTCGCCGCCGCCGATCGCCACTACGAGAACACGGCGGGGCTCCGCATAAGCAGGGCACACCTCCATAGTGTGTTCCACCGTGTGCTCCGGTCGATCCTCGCAGTGGTCGTTTCCTCCCGCTGGATTCGGTGCAGGTACCTCCCAGAACATCCGTGTCCGGTGAGGACCTGCGTCAGACGGAAGGTGAGGGCGCCATGGCGCCTCTCTAGCCACTCCTCAAAGAGTGGACTTACCGCCACTATCATGGCGTGCCCTGCACGGGGTTGCGACAGTCGCTGTCTCCATGCCGCCATGAGATCACACCGGAGGTCCGTCCATCATCATCATCATCATTTCAGCCAAAAGACGTCCACTGCTGGACATAGGCCTCCCCCAGGCGTCGCCACATTGACCGGTCCCGTGCGTCTCTCATCCAGCGGGTTCCTGCAACCTTGACCAGGTCATCGGTCCATCTAGTGGGAGGCCTTCCAACGCAACGTCTTCCGGTTCGCGGTCGCCATTCCAGAACTTTTCGGCCCCATCGGCCATCCGTTCTGCGAGCAATGTGCCCTGCCCATTGCCACTTAAGTCTGGCGATTCTTCGGGCTACGTCGGTAACCTTGGTTCTCATGCGGATGTCCTCATTTCTGATTCGATCACGCAAGGAAACTCCGAGCATAGCCCTCTCCATTGCCCTTTGGGTGACTTTGAGCTTTCTGATAAGGCTCATTGTGAGCGACCACGTTTCGGTCCCGTATGTAATCACTGGCAACACACACTGGTCATAGACTTTCGTCTTGAGACACTGGGGTAAGTTGGACGAGAAGATACTGCGCAGCTTCCCGAACGCTGCCCAGCCGAGTCGGATTCGACGATTGACCTCTTTCTCGAAGTTAGATCTACCCAACTGGACCGTTTGTCCCAGGTAGACATAATCGTCCACAACTTCGAGCGTAGAGTCTCCGATCTTGATAGGAGTGGGTGTTACATGAACATTCGACATAACCTTGGTTTTGTCCATGTTCATTTTAAGACCCACTCTTTCGGAAGCTCTGCTGAGGTCATCGAGCATTTTACTGAGGTCTTCCATGGTCTCAGCCATGACCACTATATCGTCGGCAAACCGAAGGTGAGTGATGTACTCGCCGTTGACATTGATACCAAGTCCTTTCCAATCCAGAACCTTGAAGACATCCTCCAATGCAGCGGTGAACAGTTTCGGAGATATGACGTCTCCCTGTCTCACACCGCGCTGCAGAAGGATAGGTTCCGTGGTCTGGTCCTGAAGTCGGACTGACATGGTCCGTCCGCAGAGCGGCAATTTGCAGCGGCAACGGAGTGACCCCCCGGTGTAGCGCCTCCGCGCGCCATTCATGCAGGCGCGCGAGGACTATCACCTCCAGATCCCATGGCGGCAATCCGGCAAGGAGGTTCACCACCTCGCGGGAGATCGTGCGGTACCCACGGACTAGCCAAACGGCCAGCACCTTTTGGGGCGCGTTCAAGTAGTGGGCGGCCCGCTTCGTCAAAGCACGCGCCCACACCGGGGCCCCGTAGAGGGCCATGGACCGCACGATCCCCGCATAGTGCCTCCGGCAGGAGGCTTTTGGCCCCCCCAAATTGGGTAAGAGCCACCTGAAGGCAGCCTCGGCCCGCTCCAGTCTGGGAGCCAAACGTCGGAAGTGCTCCACGAAGTTCCACCGGCTGTCGAGGACGAGCCCTAGTACCTACTTCAAAGTACACTCGACGCCGATGGGAACCCTTCCCACCGTTAGCTGGGATCCCGACGGCAGCACTTACCCACGTCCATGGAAGCCCATGGCCTCCGACTTGTGAAGTGCCACCTCGAGACCCAGCTGCCGGATCCTCTCGACGACTATCGCAACCCCGCGCGTCATCGTTTCGGCCGCCGCCTCGTACGACCCCTCCTGTGCCAGCACCAGCGTATCGTCCGCGTAGCAGACGACGCTGACGCGAGTGCTTCTTTTGTTTATTTAACAGAATGCTTCACTGAAATTGTTTTATCTATACATTTATTACCTATTTTTTATTCATCTTTAACATTTTATTCCCATGGTTTAAAAAAAAAAAAACCATCTTAAATTTAGTGTAGGTTAATACTTAACGATATAAAACTAATTTGGTTTTTGTAGGAAGACTATCGTTAACTGGGTCAGATTCTGCCCCATGACCTTTAGTTTTTGTTATTGTTTTAAATTTAGTTTTTGTTGTTTTAAATTTTGTTTTACTTTTAAATGCATAATTTTAATTAATAACACCTAATAAATGTCACAAAGTCTTCACCTTTCTTTAACTTCCTTATTAAAAATAAATTATTTCAATAACCATAGAATAATGACAAGCAATAAAAGTGACCATGCGCGAACTTTGAATTTGAATTTGGAAACCTTGCCAAGTTACGTGCCGGGAGTTAAACAAAGGGTGTAAAAATGCCCATAACAAAGCTGAAAGACACTTATTCTCCCCGTCACTGAGAACATTTTTTATTCTAGTCCAAGTTCCAAATTTTTCACAGCTGTTTTTGGTTATAACTTTACTTAAATTGGCTCCATGACCCGTTTACTATTCAAAGCATCCAATAGCACAATGTTTTTATAGTGTTACATTGAGTTTTACCGTAAAATGTGATTTTTCACTCTAAAAAAAAGTCGTTTCTCAACAAAAAGTTTTGAATACTTGGTTGACGGCTTCGTGAAGGCTTCGTTTACACCATGTATTTTTAGGAAAGTTTGATCTCTGTAAAAACATACGTAGGCTTGCACTTTACTCACTCACTGTTCTGCGCTTGGTCTATTTGTAATTTATTTAAATATCAATGAGGAGAAAATAAATAACTACAACATACTAATGCTAATGTATTTATTTACGTATATATTACTATTTTCTTATACTTATGTGTATTTATTATTAAATAGGTTAAGTTAGTTAAGACACATAACACTGAATTATTTTCCGCTTCTCACACACTATAGTCTACATTTCTTGTTTTCATTTCTCCTTTTGCAGGTCTGCTGGCAGAAATTTCTTGTGAAATAAGCAGTACCTTTGTACTAAACTGTTATTATGTTGTTTTCCTGTGTTGTCTAGTAATTGTGTGTACATAAATAGTAAAATAAATAAATAATGTTACGCCATTTATTGCCTTCAAATACGCACAAAGTTGCAACAGATTCATCTCAAACCAACACAGATCGTGAACGTCATCGAAGCGAGATAAAATCGAACACATTGACGTGCGTTATATCATCATTTTATCAAAAACAAAACACTTGAAAAATCTTATCACCCCCCTAAAAACTAGTATATATATACAGATTACCACACGAGATGACATATCAATCCGCCATGACTTCTCTAAAGTTATTCGTGGTGTTCCTCACTATGCTCGGCACTGTGCACCTGAAGACGATTAAACAAAGCGATGCGATAGCAGAAATAGAAGCTTACATTGAAGAGAAGAAGGCGGAAATCAACCCCCGGTACAGACTACACTACCACGTGGCGCCCCCTGTGGGCTGGATGAACGACCCCAATGGATTCTCATACTACAAAGGAGAATACCACCTGTTCTACCAATTCTACCCCTTCGACAGCCAGTGGGGACCTATGCACTGGGGCCATGTTGTAAGCCCAAATCTCGTGGATTGGAAGCAACTTCCTACAGCTTTAGTGCCTGAAGAGGAGATGTGTTTCTCAGGAAGTGCTGTCGTTAAAGACGACGAGCTGGTCCTCTTGTACACCGGACACTTAATTACGGACGAGGAACCTTTCTTTAATGAAACTCAGTATTTGGCGTTCAGTGATAATGGTGTAGAATTCCACAAGTACGAAGGTAATCCAGTTATGCCAAGTGCACCTAACGGATCTCCTGATTTCCGAGATCCTAAGGTATGGAAGCATGGTGACCACTGGTATGTTGTGATTGGAAGCAAGACTGACGACGGAAGAGGCACAGTATTGCTTTACAGATCCTTAGATCTGATCAGCTGGGAATTCTTAAGTGTCCTAGGAGAATCTTCGAGTGAAATGGGCAGTTATATGTGGGAATGTCCTGACTTCTTCGAGCTCAGAGGTAAACACATCCTCCTGATGTCTCCTCAAGGTATGACCGCACAAGGAGACAGATACAAGAATACCCACCAAACTGGTTATATCATCGGAAGTTTCAATTACGAAACTTTTGAATTTGTGCCTGAAGTTAGTTTCCAAGAAATCGACTTTGGTCATGACTTCTACGCCACTCAAACTACTGAAGAAGATGGAAAGAGGATACTGATAGCATGGTTCGGCATGTGGGATGTCCCATATCCTGAAGATGTCGACGGCTGGGCAGGAGCCATGACTATCTTCAGAGAACTCGATTTAGTTGGCAACCGTATTGTGATGAAGCCTGTTGAGGCCATTACCAGCCTAAGGGAAGAAACATTATGGAATGGAGAGGTTGCGGAAAATGTTGCTATACAATTTGATAAGACTGGAGAATTATTGATGAGTGGTGATTTGAGCCAAAGCATAGAGTTGGAAATCAAAGGCAGCAATGGCGGCGGTCAAGTTTCGCTGCGATGGGACCCTGAAGTCCGAAAAGTTGTGGTGGATAGAGAAGGAGATGTGAGACAAGTGGAGTGGCTTCCTCTGGGTTCTGAAGAGTGGAGAATCTTTTTGGATGCTTCGTCTCTGGAGCTATTCTGTGGGGAAGGCGAGGTGGTTTTCAGCACAAGAGTGTATCCTGATGGAGGCTGGCAAGTGACGAATCTGAGCCCTCAGGTTCTAGACGTTGTGGCTTACAAGTTAAGGAGAAGTGTTCCTGAATAGTTGGTGTGTTTTGAACTTGATAATAATTTCGTGGGATGATTTTTGGAGTCATAGTTGCTCCGAAATTAATTTTGTTTGTGATAGTATTTGTAAAATTCTCAAATTAGTGAATTATACGTTTTTGGTAATGTTAAGGTATATATACTGAAAGTATTATTTTAATTAAAATAAATGTGAATGATGATCACGACTGAGTTTGGTTATACACGTTAGGATAATACATCCAGCCCATTGACTACTAGTCCACTATGTACAACAAAATGCTTGTAAGGATGTAACATAAATTGTTATTTTGATAGCCCTGTGTGGCCGGAACTGTATTCAGTGTTTTACTTGTTCTGAATAAAATTGCTATTATAGGTAGGTTCTTTTTTGATCAACTCAGGCCTTATTTTGTGTTGTGTTGATGTTTAAATAACAATACCCTCCTTCTGAGCACAGTCCAGATAAAAGGTGAATGACAGAAAGTAGGAAAAATGGCGCTTGCAACTGCGTCGAAATATTGGGAACTCAAAACAAATGAAAAATCGGTTAAGGCGTTTAGAAGTTAAGGTGGAATAAAGAAACTCACAGACAAACATACATACATACATACATGAACGCTAAAAACATAACACTCTTTTTTTTTGGGGCAGTCGTGTAATAATCACGGAAGATATCCCGTAAGTGACATTTTAAATATATTTATACTTGTTCTTCTACTAAATATATAAAACTAGCTGATGCCCGCGGCTTCACCCGCGTGGATGTCCTTCAAATTATATACTAAAACCTTCCTCTTGAATCTCTCTATCTATTAAAAAAAACCGCATCAAAATCCGTTGCGTAGTTTTAAAGATTTAAGCATACAGACAAACAAACAGACAAAAATAGCGACTTTGTTTTATACTATGTATGTAAGGAAAGGATAAGGATTCTCGTGTTACCATACTCCTCCGACAAGGCTTAACCAATTTCTATGAAATTTTATATGCATATTCAGTAGGTCTGAGAATCGGTCGTAATCTATATTTCATACCCCAAAGTGATAAGGGTGGTCCATCCCCAAGTCGCGGATATCAGCTAGTAAATAAAAAAAAGCTCAAAAAGCGATTATATTAGGTTTGGTTATGTCAGATACCATTGAACCTCAATATTATAATTAGAGGACCGATAGTCGGGGGTCTTAGACCATCGACGTTTGGCCCCCTTACTACCTGTACCGACTGTCGAAAATCTTCGAATGACAGCCGGGACTAGGCCAAACCTGCTGGTCACCCCTTATTACATACACAGGTCATGAATATGATTAGACAGTGGACAATATTGTTGTGCCAACATCATCATTTTCGTCATCATCAGCCTAAGTTTTTCCCAACTGTATTAAAAGTTGATGTAAGGTGGTCGGTGTAAAGTAACATCGAACAAAAAAGGCGTAGACCAAACAAAACGTCGCAATAAGAAGGCTTCGGTGAATAGTGTTCGGAGAAACAATTTTCGAAGAATAGTGTTTCGAAGAAACGTAGGGGACCCGTATTATGGGCGGCTTTCAGTCTAACGTAATGCAGATTTTACATGCAGAGACTGTTTATCTGACTTCCACACCCCGGTAACTGCGGGTAATACGATACCTACCCCTTGGTAAGACTGCTTTTTTGAGTTTCGGGCCACTGACTGTCTCTAACGACTAATCTAGAAATTATAGTCATGATCAGACATGACAGCTTATCGTGCTTTCCGAGACAGGGAGGAAACTTAATATTTTTTTTCTATTTTGGAAATTTACAGTAATACCGACAATGTACTTAAACAATAAGCATTTGAAGGCCAGGGAAAAGACAGGTTTCCACCTATCCTCTGCTTTTCAGCCATGATCTAAGCTATAAAACGTTAGAAAATAATGAATTAAGTATTTGGTAACATCTTTTAAGTTAATTTAATACTGTCAAATGTATAACACGGAATTCAAGTGTAGCATCAGGTTTAGTTTCCGGCGTCATAATGAGCACAAGTGGTGCGCAAACACAGAATACAAATTTTCTTCAAACTGTTCACACTGATTAACCGACGGGTAAGAGTTAGACTTTAGAAACGCTGGCGTGACGATTTGGACTCGTTCGTGACTGATTGGAGAAGGCACAACACCGGGAGAATTGGAAAGGAATGGGGGAGGCCCAGGACATAATATCAAGTGTCCTATCGTTTGTGGTGCAACACCACATTTACGGTACTATAAAAACCAGTAGTTGTAAGACTGGAATTCTGAAATCTTAACACAAGCATAACATCACGCTTGTAATCCCTGAAAAGTTAAGCAGAGTCGTACCTCCAACCTAACAACCAGGCTCAAACCCAGACTGCTTGCGTGGCTGCTATCATTTCTTAACCGCAGCTGCGGAGCCTGGGTTTTTTTTTTTGTAGAAAGAAATAGCCAAAACAAACAAACGGTGAAGGAAATCATCGTAAGGAAAACGCCATGACTTAGAATTAAAAAAATCGAAAACATGTAACATCTACCGAACCGGACTGGGCTCGCGAGGTGGATTATTATATAGCCCATCCCTCTCCCAGAGAGGAGGCCTGAGTCCCTGCAGTGAAAACATAATAGGCTATGATGAGCCAAAACAACTAAATACGCTCTATTGACTGAGTTCCCTCCAATATCCATCCATCCACGAAGGGATGAGTTCGCGATCGTATTTATCTAAAACATACAGTACAAATGCATAATAATAATATAATACAGCAGCTACCGCCATTAAAGAAAACATCGTAGTTTTTTAATTAGGTTTATTATGAATTTATGAAATAAGGCTTCCAAAATAAACAAGAAATCTCAATAAAAATACACATTCACTAAAATTATTTGAGTATTTTACATACATAGTTATCTATGTAGAAAGATGAATAATTTATCCTATCTATTCTTAACAAACTATTCAGGAACGCTTCTCCTCAACTTGTAAGCTACAATGTCTAGAGCTTGAGGACTCAGATTCGTCACCTGCCAGCCACCGTCAGGATACACTCTCGTGCTGAACACCACCTCGCCTTCCCCACAGAACAGCTCCAGAGACGAAGCATCCAAAAAGATCCTCCACTCTTCAGAACCCAGAGGAAGCCATTCCACTTGTCTCACATCTCCTTCTTTATCCACCACAACTTTACGGACTTGAGGGTTCCATCGCAGCGAAACTTTACCACCGCCATTGCTGCCTGTGATTTTCAACTCTATGCTTTGATTCAAGTCAACCCTAACCTGTAATTCTCCAGTCTTTTCTAATTGTATAGCAACATTTTCAGCTACCTCACCATCCCATACAGTTTCCTCTCTCAGGCTGTTCATCGTCTCAATAGGCTTCATCAGGATGCGGTCGCCAACTAAATGAAGTTCTCTGAAGATAGTCATGGCTCCTGACCAGCCGTCAACATCCTCATCACGTCCTTCGAACCACGCGATCAATAACCTTTTCCCATCTTGTTCTATTGTAGTAGCAGCGTAGAACTCATGGCCGAAGTCAAGTTCTTGGAATCCAACTTCAGGCACGAATTCAAAAGTTTCGTAATTGAAACTTCCAATGATGTAGCCTGTCTGGTGAGCATTGATGTATCTGTCACCTTCTTGAGCCATACCCATTGGAGATATCAGGAGAATGTATTTTCCATTGAGCTCGAAGAAATCAGGACATTCCCACATATAACCTAAGTCGCTGCTAGGATCTTCTAGGACAGTTAAGAATTCCCAACTGATCATGTCCGAGGATCTATAGAGCAATACTATGCCTCTCTCATCTTCAGGGTCTTCAGTCGTACTTCCAAGCACAACGTAGAAGTAGTCACCATGCTTCCATACTTTAGGATCTCGGAAATCAGGGGATCCATTAGGTGCATATGGCATAACTGGGTTACCATCATACTTGTGGAATACCACGCCATCATCACTAAATGCCAAATACTGAGTTTCATTGTAGGAAGTTTCATCATCACTTAATATTTATGGCCCGTGTATAAGAGGACCAGGGTGTCATCTTTGACGACAGCACTTCCTGAGAAACACATCTCCTCTTCAGGTATCAAAGCTGTTGGTAGTTGATTCCAATCCACGAGATTTGGGCTTACAACATGGCCCCAGTGCATAGGTCCCCACTGGCTGTCGTAGGGGTAGAATTGGTAGAACAGATGGTATTCTCCTTTGTAGTATGAGAACCCATTGGGGTCGTTCATCCAGCCCACAGGGGGCGCCACGTGGTAGTGTAGTCTGTATCGGGGGTTGATATCCGCCTTCTTCTCTTCAATGTAAGCTTCTAATTCTAATATCACATCGCTTTGTTTAATAGTCTTCAGGTGAACGATGGTGACCAAAGTGAGAAACACCACGAATAACTTTATAAAGGCCATGACTGATTGATTTGTCATCTCGTGTGGTAATCTGTTTATATACCAGGCTTGTGGGCTGATAAGATTTTTCAAGTGTTGTATGTTTGATATAGTGATACTGAGTCTGAAAGTAACAACAAATTCGCAATTCAGGATGACTTTATGACAAGACGATGGAAAATCATCGTGATATCCGAACAATAACATATCCGAACAATAAGAAATACATCAAGAGATATAGATGAGATGTGCTAACAGCTTATTATTCAGTATACAATCACAGTTAAGATCCGTCCTGGGGACTTAGACAAAATGATATTTTACCAGCGATAACAATGGTGGAAAACCAAAAATGTATTGTTTAGATAGACGAAGCTACCGACAGGCTTGAAAGATTTTATTTGTCATGCGTTATGTGCATTGAAATAAATGCTTCACTGACATTGTAGCAATTCACGCGATTATTTCTAGTGAGAATTATCTAGTTCTTATAGCTTGCTTAGGTAATCTTATAGGTGTTTGGTTCTAAATTATCTTTTCCGAATTTATTATCGGAAAAGATAATTTATCGCAATAGCGGACGCTTATCATTTTGCTATCATTCTTAAGTCATATCTTACAGCATCCTCGACAGTAAAAGATAAGATTATCTTCAAAATAAAGATACACGTGTGAAACTGATTCTATCCGCGCTTAGTAACACACTAGCTTTTGCCCGCGACTTCGTCCGCGTAGAAGTCGAAAATGGTTCTAATAGGATTTTTAATTGTTTTTATACGATATTAATTTTGTTATAACCTATAGATTATGAGAAGAGGCCTTTGCCCAGCAGTGGGACAGTAATAGGCTGGTATTATTAATATATTACATACAGATAGTTTCACAAATAAAAGTTTTTAAGTGAGTTCAACCTTTTTTGAATGAATTCGAATTTGAGTTTTAGACATGTGTCAAAATAAAAAGAAGTAATTTAAATCAAAATCACTAAGGAGTATTGATATCAACTTCGAAGCAAATCACCGCCAAAATAAGTTTCTACCCCTTTTTAACCCCGTTAGGGGATGAATTTCAATAAAATACGAAACACGTCTTCCATCAATTCTGTTAAAAAAGGTTTATGCAAAATTTGAAGTAGATTGGACCAAGGAATCACTTTGTCCCATTCAAACTTTGCCCCCCGTTTTCACCCCTTTAGGGGTAGAATTTCGAAAAATCCTTTCTTATCGGATGCCTACGTCATACAAAGAACACACTCTCCAAGTTTCATGTCTCTACGATCAGCGGTTTAGGCTGTGCGTTGATCCGTCAGTCATTCAGGACAAAGCCTTTTATATGTATAGATATTCAATGAAATCTAGGAACGCATGTTGTAGGTTAGGATATTTGTTTAAATTAATTAAATGGATTTCATTTAAGAAACCTTAATTTATTAGAATTAACTCATCATCATCATCAAGAAGCGTAGAAGAGGCTGAGAAGTAATGTGGGTGGTTTCTAGCCAGTATTCCCTGCCGCTCTGCCCAGAGCGGGAGGATTCATTCGATGATTTCCCACACAACAAAAAAAAAGGGCATCAAACTTTTCCTCAACACTGTCAGCAGGTAATGTGCCCAAGAGACTGGGCGGCATTGGCACGTTGGGGCACGACATTCAGGTCATTCAGGTCATTCAGGTCATTCAGGTCATTCAGGTCATTCAGGTCATTCAGGTCATTCAGGTCATTCAGGTCATTCAGGTACTGCAATGTCTTATGACATATGTCTTATGACATATGTCTTATTTAACAGATATTTCAGTACAGTGTCTGTCTCAGCCATGGTTGCCATTTGTAGATCTTGATGGACAGTCGTTACCCGAAATTCTGACAATCAGTCTTACCTAGGAGTATCGTATTAACCAGTACTCACTGGGTTGTGGAGGTCAGATAGGCAGTCACATGTAACATACTGGTATTCAGCTGTACCCGATAAGACTGGAAGCCGATCCCAATAAAGTTGGGAAAGGGCTAGGCAGCTAGGTTTCCACAATCCTGGCTTGACGGCACCTTCAATGTTACAAAAATGTGTCCTAAGTATGAAGACTACAAAAGTTATATCGAAACGATGAAAAATCTACATTTATTTGAAAGCAACACGACATATTTGAACAAGATAAACGAGTACTACGCTCGCGGCGCATAAAAATGTAAAAATGCCGTTGCAACTTGTCATATGCAGAACTAACCGATAAAGATTTACCACGCAGATACATATATTTATAAACTCACGCCATTTTCCCATGGGGGTAGGCAGAAACTACAGGACGCCATCTGCTGTGATTCTCACATACTCCTTTGCTGCCTCTAATAGTCATAATATGCACGACGGTTGCGAGTACTACGCACCTGAAATTGACCACCATACGGAATCAGACAGGAGAACTACGTTCACCTAGACATGGGTTCTTTTCCGAGAATTCGTGTCGGATGTCTCCACTTTATGAAATTCTCGTAATAAATAAATTTTATCGAAAATATAGCCATCATTATCCCAATTAATTTGGGGTCGGCGGCGGCTCGGCGCCGTCATTTTCTTCCATAGGTACTTCTCCAATACTCAACATCTCACTATTCACTTCCATTCTAGCTATATCATCTTTCATGCTAGGGCTTTCAAACTCGGATAGTTATCAACTCCGGAGCTAGTTACGATGTTGAGCAACCAAATCCGGAACTCCGGAGTTGGTTTTCGTCGTTTTGATTAAGGTTTACATGGTTTTTGAAAACCGGTTTCAACTCCGGTGTTCTATTTCAACTCCGGATTTGAAAAATGCTTAAAATCGCTCCGAAACTCCGGAGTTACGAAACTCCGGAACTCCGGATTGAAAGCCCTATTTCATGCAGTTTACGTTGAAAAACACAACCGTAGACTAAAAAATTCTCGAGTTAACTGCTTTTCTTTAGTCTATAATTATAACAGTCATTAGTCCACAAGAGTTTGAAAGCGAATTATAGTGCCAACGGCGCCGCATTCGCTTTTTAGGGTTCCGTAGCCAAGTGGGAGAAAACAGAACCCTTATAGATTCTTCATGTCTGTCTGATGTCCGATGTCCTAATAGTTTATTTCGAAACTTTTAGGTCATAGTTGAAACCTGGTAGTTAGACGTATTCTGTGAGCCGCTTTACGATGTTTATACAAAAATTAAGGGTTAAAACCGCAAATATAACTTTGTCATTTATACAAACTGAAACTAACACCCACAAAGTCTGAAAAACATCATGCGCATGAGGGGTTTCTTACGATAGTAAGGAACTCTTCATGCGCGAGTCCGACTCGCACTTGCCCGGTTTTTTATTTTTGTTGTACAAGATGTAATCTTAATATTACGTCTCCTTCGAAACCGTCTTGGAATTTAATAGATAATTAATGACTATAAATGAAGACTTGGCTTCGACACTTAGCAACCACACTTTAGTGGCGTGCTTGCTCTGGCAACCAATTTAAACATGATCTACAATTTGCAGGACAGGTCAAGGTATCAGGGGTTCGCAATCGACACTTTTTTCTATCGCTGAAGCACACGCACAGTCGCACATGAATCCGAAAAATTAGAGGTACATGCCTAACCGTGCCTTGGGTTCGAACTCAAAACCTATACACCACTAGGCTATCATAGCTATCCTTTGGCGGTTATAATAGTTAGGATTATTATTTGCCAAATTGTTAGAATTACCCAATGCCACACAAGTCTCAGGTTCTCAAAAATGGCTAATATCATCTCTAGAGCCACAAGATTGCTGTTTGAGATAAATGCCATCCTTTGAAATCCCTCCTGGATTAGATATTCACTTCGATGATCAAACATTTAAATACCTCCACAAAGCGCGCTAGAAGTTATAACGGCAGCCATTACGTTTCTAATGACGCTAAGATATGATGCCATAATGGGACTGTTTTGTCACGTCAGATATGGATTATTTTAACTTTCTGACGACGGTACTTGTTTTTAGATGAGTAATCAACATTAGCCAGAAGGCTCTTTAGGAGATATCGCTGATCTAAAACTTCAGGTACCTAGTTTTAAATTGTTTTAAGATCGATATATTTACTTGGCATTTGTTTTGGAGGATGGGAAGTCATATAATGACTCCTCCAGCTCTTTGCAGAGCTGTGGGGACGGTCAGACTTCAACTAAAATACAACCACGTATGTTCCTTCTTAGCCTTTTGTGTCGAGACCGCGGTATCTCTTTCGAACAACCCGATGCCTTATGAGCCTTATGAGTGACTTCATTGAATGAATAAGATCAACATGGCCTAAATTATTAAAAATATGTATAATGCTGTACAAATATTTTTCTGCAACCATGGAGACACAAAAAAAAAACTTATTACGTACCCATTCAGTTTTAGGGTTCCGCATCGAACGGAATCATGTTACTAACCCTACGCTGTCCGTTCGTCCGACCGTCTGTCTGCAGCGGGCTGTACCTCATGTTACGTGATAGGTAGAAATAATGACAGAAAATGTATTTCAGTTGCCCCTATCAAAATCAAAATCAAAACATTTATTTCAAGCAGGCCAATTACAGGCACTTTAGAATAGTCGAACAAAACTAACTGCGGCACTCAGAGGTATCCAACGATCACTCAAGCCGCCACCAGCCGCCACCCAGCAAAGGCTTGACATACTTTTGTATGTCAAAACTGCCAAAACCTTTACCAAGCGACGGCCCAAGCAACCACTGAAGCTCTCCGAGTGCGGCAGTAAACTACTGAACTAAGGAAGCTAAATAAACTAAGCTACATTCCCAGTCACAAGGCATATTAACTCGTGAGTGTACTGTAGTTGCCCATTCCAAAGCGTTGGTCTCATGAGAAGAATGGCAAGAAACTCCATGGACACTCTTTTAAATCATATTGTTACAAAACTTTGGTTACATCATTCATGTTGATGGTATATCATGTGAGAACGATGTAGCAAGATGTGTACGATAAGTGTCCACTGCAGTAAAGTAAACTATAACAATAAATAAAATTAAAAATAAGGGGTCCGATTAAATCTTGTATGTACTGGAACTTTTCATGCTCGAGTCGAACTCGCACTTGGCCTATTTTGTAAAAATAATAGAAACTTCAGTCATCTTTGTTCTTACACAAAAATAACCCAAAATTGCCTTTACAGAAAATAATACCGAATAAAGAAATTGTAACCTCAACACAATTTCTATCGTATGATTGTAAATTTGTAACTGAAAACATAAAAAAAAAATGTATTGTGACTTGGACGCCTGAATATGATCCCTTTTGATGTAAAGTATTCGTGAGAGATCTCATTTCGAAATCTGTTCGTCAGATTTATTTTTTACTCTCAAAGGATTCAAAATTAATATCCTGTTTGGTATTTTTGAAAAATCTTTCTTTTGTAGTGAGGTGGGAACGATGATTTTTTATGGTTACGAGAAGAGATCGCATTATATATATGCAACTTGATATGGTCGAAATATACGACTATAGTGCCAAAATATGCAACATACAATTAAAAGTACTGAGTACAAAGCACTAAATCGAAATGTAAATCCCACTAAAAATATAATTTCTTAGAAACCAAGTCTCGCAACTCAGTTCGTAAAAAATTGTGAGATCCATGTAATATGTACCAAGTCGGTAAAATTATTCATTATATTTAAAAAATCTTTTATGTTTTAGATAAATTGATTGACTTGGCCATCGCATGAAAACACAATGTGTCTCGGTAATTATACATATTGTATTAAATTAGATTGTTTAGTGCGATTGAGTCTTGAGATTATTAAATAATTTTATTTTATTTCATAAGAATCAATCTACTTCTGGTACATTTTAGCAATTTTCCAGTTAAAATACAGATTAAAGTTTAGAAAACATGCCCAAAATATCCAAGACTTTTCAAATTTAGCCAAATATAGAGCATATTAGTTACATCTCTAAAAATATTGCAGTATTATGTAAATGTATATAGACCCGTTGGTTATTCTTCGGGAACGGAACCCAAACAAAGTATATAAAATATACTATTTTCTAAAACATAGGTACCTTTCGTTGTAAAAATTCAACAAAACGTTACGAAAAACATGAAGCGTTTACGTCACTCACTCTAAAACCTGTCCGTCAGGAAATATGTAAGTGAATCCTCGAAATCCTTTTATATTATAAGAGTTCTTTCTAAGAATTCAATATCCTCATGCCGGAAGTTTCAGGTTACTCAAAGGGGTATATTTTGTATTTTAATTAATTATTGGGACTGCGTAGAAAATATTTGAGGTTTAATTTTTTTTTAACTTCGTATTTTACATTTTTATATCTGTGTGCTTGACCTGAGACTAGTCAGCAAAGTATTCCAAAAAAAACAGTCTACCTGAAACTCTGCCTTTCAGCTGCTCTGAATACGCGGATTTTCATTTGTAGTGTTCAGGTAAGCTGACATCGTGCCTTTTTTTTATTTGTTCTTTTTTTGTGTCTTAAAGCATCGTATTGGAGGTATCTATAATGTTACTATAAGAATAAAGAAGAAAATTGAAGATTGAAGAGAAGCAAGAGCAAGCCCATTTATAATTAAAAAATAAATAAATAATAATAATTAGAATATTAATTAATTTTTTTAAATTAATTATTATATATATATAGGTGAAAAATATAGGATAATAAATATAAATAATATATAAATAATATAATATAATAAAAAATATAAATAATAAAATATAGATAGGTGAAAAATCTTTGATCACCAAAAAATTTTTACCATGCTACATACTGCCCAGCAACAATCACGTTTTTTATTTAAACCGACAAACTTCTCAAATAGAGAAACCTGAAAATATGACAAACCTCAAAAAAGCCTGATATCATGAAAATTAATAGGACAACAATATAAATTGGTAGACGCGAAGGAAGCCTACAAAATGAACAAAATATTCTTATTTATAATTAAAAACCTCTTTGATTGATACGTCTCATAGATTGTACAGCCTCTCTCCGAGTTTGAGGAACTGATTAATTTCACAAATAATAAAAAAAAATATTCCTACCTGTTTGGATGTTGAGGAAATAACCAACATAAAAAAAACAGACGGGCCTTTTCTTAAATATGTTGAAATGGTTTCCAGTCTTACCGGATGCAGGAAGCAACTGGCTATCTAACCTCCAGAACCCGATACCCCTTGAATTAGTACAATTAAGCAAAAGCTAGCCTCATAGGTTGACCTGTGAGATGCCATGCAGAAAAAAAAAGATTAAAAAAGAATAAAAACCAGAAAACTGGTTGTCTGAATTTTGGACTACCGATTACCTGTGACAACTGTCAAAGTTTAGAGGGGTCTTAGTAAGTAATAGATGCTTATCCATCCACAGACCGACCTCGCCAAGCGTAACGTAGACCATCGGTAGGACATATGGCTGTTATTTTCTGGCCAGAATATTCTTTTTGTTTTTTGGAGGGTGTGAAAACATCAAATGAAGGAGTCAGACATCACGCCCGCTCTGGGCGTAGTGGGAGTGTCAGCTTTCTACACTTCTACTGACTAAAACCACCTATGTTCCTTCTTAGCCCTTTGTGTCCGGGTCCACGGTATCTCTACCGAACATCCCGTAGCCCCAGCAGGTCGGCCCTTGTGGACCCCTGCAATGATGCTGGCATTTCTTTGAGTCCGTCGGCCTGCCGTCGTCATAAGACGGACAGACGGTGAGATATCTAGCCACGACATCCTCTAACAATATAAAACACATAACACCATTTTTCCACTTCATCTTCTAAAGTATTTGTCTCTAATGTGATGTTGCCAATAAAACTGAAGTGAAAGTACTGCACGAAATTCCGAGGCGTACATATTACATAGGTAAACTATAAGACAGAAATGAAAACCACATAATCGTTTAATATGACATTTACGTACATCTCTATCAAAATAAGAACCAGTGGCAACGCATTCTAGTGATGTACTCTACTGAGGTTCGGATCAATATCCGATATCTAAAATTCAAATGTCACTCCAATTCGAATCCAGAATATAATCATGGAATCTGAGCATGGAATGACACAAAAGTTATAGTAAAATAAAATAGCTTAGTTTTACTGATTGGTTTGAAGCACGACCACGTCTTTATTGGGTAAGAATTGTTTTAAAACTTCAAAAAATAGAGAGAATGCATTTCAAATGTTATTCATGATTTTTTGATACATAGGTACAACATAAACTCTCACCCTTTCCCACAGGAGTAGGGCAAAAACACAGTCCGCCACAATTTTTATCTAAGTCGATAATTCTGTTTTTCCAAACGGTTTGGCACAAGGTTGAAAAATAAGGATTAGGAAGCAAGAAGTAACACCTCCCTTGGTGTATGTACTGAAGGCAAATAGCAAACCGTAGGGTAATCCACTAACAATGCCATCAGTGCTATAATGAGAAAACAAATTCTCACTAGATCAATCTGTTCATCACGGATCTGGGCAATGGATCTTCTGAGAAAAAATATTCTGAGTAGACCACTTATTTCGATAATGGATCTAGTGAGAAAACAAATTCGCACTAGATTCATCATGGATCTAACCAATTAATCTACTGAGAATGTTCCTTATTTTTACAATTCCACAACATTAATTTCATTTTACAGTTATGAATTAAACGATAAAAATATCCGCGTATCCGAAATGCCACACACTTGGCACAACCCTAGCACTCCCTTTATTTGAATGGGAACAATGCTGGACGACAATGCAAATTAAATACACGATGGTTGAAACATGACGTTCCATACACACATTATAGGTTTGGCTAAGGAATCTTTCCGACGCTTAGGTTTTGTTTTACGTAACTGTCAAGGTTTTAATAACCAGGCAGTTATTAGGCTTTTGTTTAACGCATTAGTTCGGTGCAAGCTTGAAACTAGCGCTTGTGTGTGGAATCCTCACGAGGTTACCTATATGCTCATGCTGGAAAAGGTGCAAAAAGCTTTTCTCAGGTACCTCTACAAACGAGTGTTTGGATACTATCCCTATATGTATCCTACTAAATTCCTTTTAGGATGTTTAAATTTTAATTCCCTTAAAGTTAGGCGGGCTGTTGACCAAATAACAACAGCGTATAAAATCATACATGGTCACACCGACGCCTCAGACTTACATGCGCAGCTGTGTCAATTATTTGTTCCAAATAATTATAATCGCTCTAGAAAGCACAAATTATTTAATGTCCCATTTTGTCGCACTGTAGCTCGGTCCACCTCCCCTATACCGCGTATGCTAACGATGCTCAACGCGCTCGTGGAGACCAACCCTGGATTGGATTTGTTTGCTGATGAATGGAAGACGATAATGTTAGAATGCTTGTGGTTTTGCGAGAAGACCGAATAAAAGGATTAGTTAATTTAGTATTAATGGCTCTTGCTGTACTAAATGTAATAAATAAATAAATAAATAACTATTTAATATTACACAAGTTGCACAAAATAATTACGTTACTTATGTTTATTGTTTTCAGGGTTGATGTTGTTGCTGCGGGTTGTTCGAAAGAGATACCGTGGCCTAAGAAGGAACATGTGTGGTTTTTAGTCAGAAGAATTCTGACACTTCCTTAAAAAAAAAGGGTGCTTTCTTGGTTGAATGTTAAATGCATAGTAAATATTAGTGTAGGATAACATATTACAACTATAAATAGAAAAATATTTTACAGTTTATTTTTTACAGTCAAAAATTTCTGAGTAGCAGTGAAACTCACGGAGTGGCGGTAGGTTCACCCCCTATTACATGGAATACAACATAACTAACAAAATGTGGGTATATTGCTAGGTACATCGCTGCTTAACCCATCGGGGATTACAGGCGTGATGTTATGTTACGTGTTATACATTCGCAAAATATTCCTAACAGTTTGAAACTACTTATTAGTTGTGACAAGATTTTAGGCAAATCTGGTTGTATAAATCAGACCTATTTTTCACCGAAAAAATAAGAGCCTATAAAAGTATAAAGCGTTCTATTGTTTTAATAATTTCTTTTCTTTATTCATTTTTAAGGACCGTGCCAAGGTCTGGTCCGGGGGTTAATTTGTTTTACAGCAAAAATATAAAAGAAACCTTTGAAGGAAAAGGTCGACAGAAAATTTAGAATTAATTAAGAGAATAATTAGTGAAATTAAGGATGTAATAAGGCGAGAAGATTGACTTTTTGATTGCAGGACGTGGAACTGTTAGTTTATATCTTACTTCTTACTTCACACTATCACATCACACTTCACACTAATATTATGAAGGCGAAAGTTTGTGAGTGTAAGTGTGTATGTTTGTTACTTCTTCACGCATAAACTACTAAACGGATTTGGATAAAATTTGGTACCCAGATAGTTGATAACCTGGATTAACACATGGAATAGTTTTTATCCCAATTTATCTTCCCGTGGGATAATTATCGAGTTGTAGCGGGCGAAGCTGCTGGCAACAGTTAGTAAGTAGGTAGGTTTTCCTTCAGAAACTTCATGATAACAACCAGGAGAATGCATTAGTGTCTGGATAATGGCAAAATACGCCATAACACGAGAATAAAATACTATAAAATATAACATCACGGCTGTAATCCCCGAAGGCAGGCAGAGGTATAACACATTTCGCCAGTTATGTTTTTAAATTCTATGTAATAGAGGACAAGCCAATTGCCATACACTGGGCAAAAATCCAGAATCCGCGGAAACGTGGAAAAACCCAATAACAATTTCCTCGAGCCGGGTTTCGAGCCCAGGACATCATGCTCAACTGTCACGCTTGCAGCCACATAACAAGAAGAATAAATCATAACGGGCAAAATGTGGGCGCACTAATAGGTACACCTACCTACCTCTGCTTAACTCTTTGGGGATTACAGCCGTGATAGTTATATGATGATTATGTTCATCGTTTTACCTGTATAATTTATATAGTTAGTTTAACAAACAATAGTTGGTTTATAAAAGTTTTGAATTAATGACTTTCATCCAATTTTCACAGGTTTTGGTAACTACTCCACTCCCCATTTCTAATGAATTTTAGACCAATTTAGTATCCAAATTAAAACCGAACGAAATACAAGAGCCTACTTAAGCAGGTAATTTAATTTCACCTGCAAAAGTCATAAAGTTTCTAATAAGCGTACCTTTTATTATTCTAATTAAACGTTCGCTTAATGAACCTTTGCTTCAAATTAATTTGACTTTTTTTGGAACTACGTTTTCTGTAGGAGGTCGGGTAATTAAATGGTTCTTGTGTTATAATAAGTTTAGGGACAGATAAAATATGTACCTACCAAAGAGAATTAAATGAGTTATCCAGTATTATAGTTTAAACGAGGGACATATTGAAACCCGCAGTAGTGCATGCTTACATGATACTAAAAGAAATATGAACAAAAAAACAGTGCTAAATAACAGAAAGAGCCAAATCATTTGCCTCATCGCTATCAACAGGAAAAGTGCCCAAAAGGCAAAGCAGTAATCCCACGTTGGATGACAATGCTGATTCTTTGCCCAAAAAATAGGCCAACCGCGTGAAGAGTCGACCAACCGCTTGGCAATTTCCTGAAATATTAAGTGGGCGGTCGGACCCCATGGCCCCAGTATTTCAACCTCAAACGGCTCGAGCACTTATCTACCAATTAAGTTATTGTATTTGCTCCGTTTGAGGTTTACAGCACCTGCAGCAAAAAATAATAGTTTATGTATGTTTTACAGTATTAATACAGTTAAATGCAAATGACGTCATAAGGTCAGTGACTTGATGCAGCGATGCTTTTCTAACCCTGAGTGGCAGCTCTTTGAGATAATCCGGCGCCAAAGAGACGGAGAGGGTAACGTACTGACGGAGTGGCTGGAAACGGTTGCCATGACAACGATATCAGCTGCATGTACGGTCAGCAACAGAAGTAGCTTAACACTTCGGATTTTTTTAGTATTTGATGTACAGGACTACAGCTATTATTTTTAATGTTTCAGAAGATTATTCTATAAAATATAATATACCTTACTCTTCAATAACTACGAGTAACGAGTAATATTTATCATGTTTTTATTAAAAGACTTGCTTTGAAATTTTGAGTTGCTGTTGCTGACCGTACAAGGCAACATAATGTACGACATTGACAGCGTTTTTATTTCGATAAGCTGCTGTATTCACGAATAGTGTCAAACTAGTGCCTGTCTAGTTTCGGTCAAGAAGACTTGTGTTGAACTGGTATGGGTCTAGTAATAGGCTAGTGTTAAACTAGTTATCTAATTTTTTATACATTATAAACAAGCTTTCATTAAAAATGATAAGAAAAAATTATGGTTATTATGTATCAAACATTGAACGCTTATACAATATCGATTATCCGGATATTCGGTATTTTTATATCCTATTGTCTAAATGACAAATGTGAAACACTATCCATAATAAAATGTTATTAATATTGTTTGATTTTACTTTTTTTTTACTAAAGTAAAAACTTAGAAAGACTGCTTGACGATGAAGTGAGTTGCTACGTCGTAGCACCTACGCCTGCTACGAAAGCACGTAACCGACGTGTCGTAGCAGGCCAAGCTGCTACGCAAAACATTTACGATGACGGTGTATTTTCTACCAACAACAACCTACGTCTAAAATTGTGTTATGAGTTATGCTATAATTAATTAATTTCCATCAACATTGCAAGACCTAAAACCTTTTCGTAGTACTCTGTTATTTTTACCCACGACGGAACGGAGACTGTATATGCGTTTGGGGTGAGAGGATGTTTGTTTGTTTGTGCAAATACATGTTGCCATTTTTCTCCAAAACTACTAGTCCGATTTTTTTATCAGGAGAATAACACACTAGCCATACTAAAGTTTACTCATCCCTAAAATAATTAACAATTTTTATCAATTTCACTCACTTTTTAGCTCATTTCTTCGGGCTCAACCATTTAGCTGATTGCAAAAATACCGAATTTTATTCTAAAAAATATGACAGGCGATGAATAAATTTGATTATAAATAGCCTTTTATTTTCGTCTATAAATAACTTTCACTGTTTTGCATTTAATTTGAATTATTAAAAGCAGAAAAAAGAGTTGGTTGACGATACTGGTATACTGTTTTCCGTTTGATTCCCGCTTATTGTACTGCTGGGTACTGAATATAAGTTCCTATTAAAATTAATGGACAAACTTTTAGAATTTTTATCATCTTTCTCATAGCACCAAAATAAGGACAATGGTAAAAAATATATAATAAAAGTACTTTAATAAGTGTTTTATTTTGCTTGGATATCTTTGGTTAGACGTACTGAACGCCTGTGATAAATAAAATAGGTATGTACCTCTTTTTTAATGGGACTTTATAGTTTGAACCACACCACTACATTCTATGGTTCAGAATGATGTACCTATTAAATACTCGTACGTGCTATTTGTTCCTGCGTCGATATATATATATACAGACTACCCCGTTGGTCTAGTGGTAGCAAACACGACTGCTGAGTATGAGGACCAGGGTTGTATTCCTGGTCGGGCAAAGTGTTTTTGTATTTTCCATCAGGATATCCTCAGTAGCTGCCACTGAGTCTGAATTTGTGCCCGATTGATGGCAATAGGCTCGCTCCCTATTACATCGGACTTACACACCACTGGCTAAATGTGGGTGTACTTTTACGTACGCCTCTGGCTAATCTTTCGAGGATTACAGGCCCGATGTCATGTATTTATAAGGTCCCATTAAAATAGGTGGACAAATTTTAACACAGCGTTCAGTAGGTCTAACCAAAGATATCTAAACAAGAAAAAACATTAAATAAAGTGATTTTTTTTTACTTAAAATAATAAATTGCCGGCACTCTAGAACAAACTCATCCTTTATGAGTAGGTACTTAAATACGTTTTTCTTATTTTTTTTTTACCATCATCCTTATTTTGGTGGTCTGAATGATTTCTGAAATTTTGTCCACCTATTTTAATTGGACCTTATATATTCAGTACACGTTCACGTCTCAAAAATGAAACCTCTCGAAATAAAACACGTATTTTCAGCTCAGTATCACACAATAAACCTTAATTCATCCGTTCGAGTTATTCGGGTCCCACTAAAGCCTACCCAGCAGGAAACCTGACACAGCTAATGGCTTATGTAATGGTGAAAAAACTTCGTGACCCACATTCCAGCGATTTGTAAACAAATAGCGGCCGCTCGCGTAATGGGCTAAATGTGTTTTGTTTACAATTCTTTGGGAAGGCAGTTAAAGTTCACAAAACGATTTTGGTGTCTGGAAACTTTGAATTGTTACTGGAGGTCTACTCCCAAAGTTACATAAACTTAACATCGCGTCTGTAATCCACAAAGAGTTAGGCAAAGGTGTACCCATAAGTACACTCAAAGTTCGCTGGGTATGTTTAAGTCATAAAGCACTATTTATTTATTTATTTAAACTTCATGTACAATAGTGGTACATAGGCGGACTTAATGCCACAAGGCATTTTCTACCAGTCAACCTTAGGGTCAAATAAGACAGCTGTGGTAGAGTACAAAAAAAAAAGTAAAAAAAACCAAATAAGGGTTTAGGCGCAAAATGCCAAATTCTCAAAATGGCAACAGAGTCGCAAAAGGACAAATTCTCAAAATGGACAATTCTCAAAAAGCCAAATTACTATTTTGTTATATAAATTGATATACATAAATAGGTACATACTAATACATATTATTATAGATACAGACAGAATATAATAAACTAATATATATTATACACAAAACAGTCTAAGAGATTTGATTATTAGCAATTTAGTCCGATTTTAAGAAGTACTTCCGGTTTATTACATATTACACTATATTCAGATTGGCTACTACTGAGCAATTCTTGATGGGAATACTCAATAACATTTTGCCCGGCTCAGTTATATTTACGTCCCATGTAAAAGGGAAGCCCCCTTTTTTTCTGAATTTAGTGCTTGATGGCAATAGGCTGGTGCCATCAAGCACTAAATTCAGAATGGCTGCTACTGAGAAATTCTTGATGGGAAAACGACTTGGGAATCGAACGCTTTCCCACCCGAAAAAAGGGCGCCTGAACCGGTTGTCGAATAACAAAGTCAGATGTTATGAATCGGCTATCAGTAACTGAAGAATAATCAGACGTTAGCGGATTCGATTCCCTGCTAGTGCCAAGTGTTATTGGGTTTTCCCAGAAGGATTCTCTCAGCAACAGCCCGGAGCCTAGATTAGTGCCCGTTAATGGCAAAAAGCCTTCTATTGTTACGACAGTGGTAAATAATAAACAGGAACTGATTTATAACTTTATTTGGGCAGAGCTTCCCCTTACAACTATAACAGTCGAGTGCGACAAGACCGCGAAAATGAGCTTGCAGGGCATTATAAAGCTTTATCCCCACCGGAGGCGTCCGGTAGTTATGGCTGTTAGTGGCTTGGCTATGGTTGGCATGGCTATCGTTGGCTTGTCGCTGGAGTGGCTTGCTGTCAGGTGGCTGTCAGATGACTGTCAGTGGGCTGTTGTAACATTCGGCCGTCCTGCAACAATTGCTCCCGCAATGGGAACCACAAAACAACGATTACAAGTCAGCTCAAAAAAACCAAGTTAAAATGGGGCAATAAACTTTGATCTCTCAAGAAGATTTATGAAATCTTCGGTGTTCAATTGTTCATCCACACTACTGGTGCTATCAGACATATAAGCATCGCTACGATATAGTCTTAGGGAATCAACGGATACTAAGCCTGTAAACCCGTTGTATCATAATTATATTATGACCTTTTGTACTTCTTTGTTTATGTCAATCATTACCTAACTCCTCAATATCACTTAATGTGGGCCAGAATATAAATCCTCTAACATACAAGAATTAACTTGGCAACAGGCTCGCCCCCTATTGCATGGGACTTAAACTTTACTGTATACTACTATGTGTGTGTACTCATGGGTACACCTCTACCTAACCCTTCGGGCATTACAAGCGTGATGTTATCAGCATTGACCTTGTTGCCGCTGGTAGTCAGCGCCTAGCGCCAATGTGCGTAATCAATCACCGATTCTTGTAAATCACACTATTATCAGCTATTATTATTTTTCGCCTTGTATCTAAGTTACGTCCCATTTTCTTTCCAGCTTTTCTAATTCGAGTAGTAGATAACCCTATCGCTTCTAAATTGCACTGGATCAGAAACCCGGTCTAGGATAAATCGTAAGGCTCATAGGCTTATAGGTACCCTGTTGTATTATTATTAACAGTATTATAAAAACTCCAAATTATGTTTGGTAACCTATTTTGTCCCCCTAATGAGATGCTTCCTTATGTTCCGTGAATTGTGCGATAGTGCCTTCCACACTTCGACCTACTCATTAAAAGTAGAATCAGAGACATTAAAAACAACATGAAACACTTTTCATATAAGAAAAGATAACTAAAATGTTTTGCCAAACTATCGTATAAAGAAACGGAAGTAACAATGTAACCATTATGACACACGCACACACACATGTAGGTACTCACACACATGCTTCTTAGCGTGTCGATGGCAAAACTTCATAACGTTTTTACTCACAACACCATTTAATTTTAACCCCATCAACAGCATGAATACTTTTTCTTTTTAAAGCTATTAAGCACTAATGCTAAGATAATGATACTCTGGCCCCCAAGATACCTACAGGCGTAGCCTAGTTTCGAGACCTCGGTTTTATCACCATATTCAAATTAAAATTTAACTTGCTACATGTATTATTAGCGCTAAGTTAGATTAACAAAAATGATTGTAAATAGACTTCATTAATATTATTCTTCCTAGCAAACCTAGGACACGCAATAGCTGTTAACAGTTAACGTATTTTTAAACTGCTGTTCCGTTACAAACTTCTTGAAATATCTACTCGTAAAGACCTTGCCATGGTCGGAAACAATGTGATCTGAATAAATAATTGCGATCTAAACTAATTGTCACCACATATTATTATTGACAGTACGCGTTGGTTCAGAAACAACGAATTTAGTGAAAGCATAATGTGTCAATATAAACATGTACCAACTGGTACTCCTTTTTTGTTTAGCCAGAAGGGCTCAAATTATCGATATTTACTATTTCCATTGGTTCAGTCAGTTGATATATAGGAATTGGATGTCATTGGCCCTCTTTCCTTCCGTATCGCCTTTCCCGTAAGCACAATGTAAACATGACGTTACATAATAATATTTACGTTTAAATCGGGTAATTTGTGGAACCCAGAAATTTTGTTATTATTTATAAGTTCAGAACTCTGTTTTACGCATTGTACTAATCGTACTAATCGTTAACCTCTAAATGGTACACATTAAACGGCATTCATCAAACGATCTACTTACCTAAGGCAGAAGCAAAGACAGGCATAGGTAGACTTTAACTTTAGGGTTTTGGCGTGCTTGACTTGGCTTTTGTTTGCAATATCAGGCAATGCATGGCATAAGATCACGTTTAGTCATTGTATCGCGCACTGCAGTACAGTCCGAAATTACATGGATACATAAATTACATTAAATTACATAACACTTATACGATATCTTCGCAACAATTTCATCACTGCAAGGGATTAAAGTCCAAAATCATGATAAACACTCTTTCCGACTGGTAACGTAACTAAACTAAAGGACAGGACACCACCAGGAAACTACCGTCAATCTGCTTTTATAAAAATAATATACCTTGCTGCATACGTGTGAATTTCTGTTGGGAAACTAGGGTCGTATAATAATAATCATATTTTTTTTTTTTTTAACTTCCATACTAACAAGTTTTATGTGACTTGCCTCATAGTCATACCCACATCGTATTAGGTTAGTTTGTTATACAAGCGAGCTGTTATTGCAAAGTTATGAATGGCAACTCGTTTTGTGGTGGTTCAAACTTCGTTTGAAATACTGTTAGAATAAAGTAAATAGTGCGAAATTAGTGCGTTCGTGCGTGCGTGCGTTTTGTTAGTTATTTATTTTGCGATTTACAAAAAAACTATTGATTGGACTAAAAAAGTAAAACACTATGATTTTAGTGCGGTATGTTGCTTGTAGAATTATTTGGCAAAAAAATCAGAACGATGACAAATGTATTTTAGAATGGTTTTTACTCGTTAAAAGAAATTATTAGAGGTATCTTCGTGATTTTTTTCTATCGAGCAAAGTTAGTTGTATTATGTTTTCACAACACTATGTCACTAGCATATATCCTCAAGAATATCATATTTTTTTCTGATTTTGTTTACTGCAGTGAACCATTTACTTTTACGCATTATAAAACTTGCGTTTTACGTCTGTTAGGCGCTTAAATAACTACATAGAACTAGATAGAATAAATTGCCGCACTTCGTTTACATTACTCGAGACGGGAAATTAAGACACATGTATCAACTTAAATTCAACCGGTTGAATGCCATCACATGATATTTTACCTAAATAAGAAGTAAGTATGTAAAAATTAACGGTTTCTCATATTTAATTTTAAGTTCCTCGTTTGCAATTTGTCAAGAACTTTATCCAATAAGTCTAAACCTGTTTGAATACCGACTGACGGTAACAAGAGATCACCAAGGAATGCTATATACCACCGACGATAGTTTGATGAAATTATTGTAGTTATTTATATCTAAATGATTTAGTTTGGGGTTGTTGGATAATCTAATGCGCACTTGAACTAAATAAAATATGTACATCTTAAGTTCTCAATTCCTTAGTACACCTACACAACTAGGTACTAAAACCATATTTGTACCCAGACAATATACTGATTAACTGACTATGATTAGATTTACTTATCGGGCCTACCAAATTACCTAATTTTGTCTACGATTGGCATAATTATCAACACACATGGGGCACTTCATGGTAAAACACATCTGGCTAATATATTTGGCTAATGGCATTTGGCTAATATTTTGCAAATATTGGCATGTTAACTGACCTTGTTATTTATGCATGGTTCCTGGCAGCTCTCAGCGTGAAGTAGGACGGTTCCTCCCTTCCATGTCCTTGGGCCCGCTGTTGACGACCTTGAGGTAGCCTTCATTTACCGTAGAAGCGTTGCTGGCAGAGAGATGGATACTTCTTGTAACTCGAAGTGTCTCGCAGGTGGTTACTGGCCGCAGTCTTCGTTTTCAGGGTTAAATTATGGAATGAACGATGCGGTACTTAGGGCAGGCGCTTCGTGTTCCATCCAGATCGTCGACTGCTTTTTCAATTTGTGCCTTGTGATTCTGGGATGGGCGACTCTTCAATATTTTCCTTGCAGGCGGTGTGCATCAACGTTCTTCGTTTGAATTTTTAGACCTCGTCCTTTGTACTAGGTGACCGTTGACTTTTAAATGTATCAGAGCGTCGTTTAATCGTAGGTTTTTCGTTTTCGATACCACTTCTGAGTGTTACGACAGTGGTAAATAATAAACAGGAACTGATTTATAACTTTATTTGGGCAGAGCTTCCCCTTACAACTATAGCAGTCGAGTGCGACAAGACCGCGAAAATGAGCTTGCAGGGCATTATAAAGCTTTATCCCCACCGGAGGCGTCCGGTAGTTATGGCTGTTAGTGGCTTGGCTATGGTTGGCATGGCTATCGTTGGCTTGTCGCTGGAGTGGCTTGCTGTCAGGTGGCTGTCAGATGACTGTCAGTGGGCTGTTGTAACACTATTATAATAATTGAACCTAAACATAGCGTTAGCAATATGATTGTTCTTTTGTCTCTGCCTAGCCTTTCCGGGATAAGAGGTATATTGTGAATCTCAGGGGTAACACCCGTCGGGGCTGCGGGTTGTTCGAAAGAGATACCGCGGCCTCGGCACAAGAGCTAAGAAGGAACATGGGTGTTTTTTAGTAAGTAGAAGTCTGACACTCCCTACCGCTCTGCCCAGAACGGGAGGAGTCATTTGATGCTTTCCCAACCTAAAAAAAACGGTGTAGCACAAAGTGTGAAACCATTCTATCTTGGCACAGTTCTGCTCAACCGTGTTATAAATAGGTTGACAATATTACAAATTACAATCGCCAATCAGCTTGCTAATTATCGTAGCGGTCAAAGCTATTTCCTCCTCTACCATTAATCGGAAATCCACAAAATTTACGGGCCAGTATTGTAATGATACTCCCCAAAACACGTATTTATCACTACAATGAGCACAATCCTCGAGAGTACCATTTCCTAAACCCATTCGTTCGTGACCAAGGCGAGAGATATATGCGGCTTATAAATCAGATTGTCGCCTCCTCAATAACTATCGGATCGTATTTTAACGCAACACCGGGAAAAAATACGGGGGTGAAATGGATGCGTGCACGTTAGACTGATATTCATATATTTATGTACGTTTGCCCAGCACGGCCCCCCAGAATTTGCGTTTTAGGTGTGCACCAATGCAATGTACTCGCCTCTAGGAATATATGTACCTGTTTCTTTTTCAATGTACCTCTGTACTTTTGAAGATATTTGCAAAATAAGGGGGCCGTGCCAGCCATCATATATATATATTGTTGGCTCAAAGTCACGCCATCAGCCAGTAGCCGTCCGGTCAACGTACGGTCGTCGTGCGGCAACCGACAGAAGTTCATAAAACGAGGCGAGCGGCGTTGCAACGGTCACTTTTTGCTTGGACGGCGCTCGGAAAGGACTTGCTACCCGACTATTATCGTGTGCTTCGCTATTTTTGGTTTATGTTTTTGCTCGTGTACTGATTATTACATTTTGCTAGTGCTATTTCTATTTGATTATTGTTTAAAATGTTTGTCGTGATATTTTTGTAAAAGTGGAATCTAAACGATATTAAACATTGTTTATTTTGATCACGTTTTTCACTTCTGATTCCTAACATCAGAAGTGGGATAAAGATCGTTTTCGCCCACAAGTTAAAAACTAGTTTTCAGGCTTTTAATTTTAGATAAAAGCCGGTAGTAGTTAGCAATGGATAGATCGAGTTGTTCGCGTTCAAAAACTAGTGCCTCTCGTTCTAAGCGATCTTGTAGCCACCATAAGCGGAGTGGAAGGTCACGTACGTAGCAAGTTTCGGGAGCCGATCGCCGTTCCAAGCGCGAACGAGATTGTCGTAGGAGCCGCGTGAGGACGCGAAGTCCTGTGTAACAACGCTCTCGCGGTTGAGGCGACGCTCCGGACAGGATTGTTGGTTTACTTTCGTTCCTGATACAAGTAAGATCGAACCATTAAATTTTAATATTTCGTTGATTTATTAGTCGCAAGCGCGACTACTGAGCATGAAGGTTCTGGGTTCGATTCCCGGGTCGGGCAAAGTGTTATTTTCTGGATTTGTGCCCTGTTGGTGACAATGGGCTCACCCCTATTACATGGTTAAGCTTATGTCTTAACATAATTGGCGAAATGTGGGTATACTGGGTACCTGTGCCTAACACTTCGGGGATTGCAGGCGTGATGTTATGTGTGTGTTTATAAGGTCACTGGGGTGATTGGCAATGCCTCGGACGCATTGGTGGTTATTTACATGGTTAAGCTTATGTCTTATAGCTGGCGAAATGTGGGTATACTGGGTACCTCTGCCTAACCCTTCGGGGATTACAGGCGTGATGTTATGTGTGTGTCTAAAAGGTCACTGGGGTGATTGGCAATGCCTCGGACGCATTGGTGGTTATTTACATGGTGGTGCTAATACGTCGCATAACGATTGGTTGACCAATAACAGCACGTGGACTCATTTTAAACACGAATTTCGGTCATTGTGTCCGCGTGAAGTCGATATGGTCACTGTGCTATAATGACGTTATGAGTACAAGTATCTGTATGACCAAGTTAGTTTTTTTTCAAAGTCGGGTACTTGTGTAAGTGAGTTTAAAATATTTGTGAAGGTACCCACGATACAGGAGAAATTCCTGGTGTGGGGCAACGTTGTGATTTGTGGTATATCTGATGCTAAACAAAATACAGTCAAAAGTCTTGTTTTCCGTATATTTGAAACCCAAAAGTGCAGTTGTTGGCAAATCAAACTTAAATAATCATGGTCTGCGTAAATGCAAACCCCTACGCAATATGATCAGTTGACTTGTTTTCGTGTGAAGACGTAGGCCATATACAGGTGCACTGTAAAGTCTGATAAGTTTTGCTTTATTAAAGAAGTAAGTTGCCTAATACACATGATAGGCTAAGAAGGATGCCAATGAGTTACGTATCAGTTGATGCTTATAAGAATTTTGATGAAGTAAAGTTGTGGTTGCAAGCCAAGAGATTCTATCGGCTGTATTGTGTTAGACAGTACCAGTAATTATTGTGTAGTCGTAGTCCGATTAAAATTGAAGGTTTTTGAGGAAACTCGAGTAGACAGTGGGTGTGTTTGTTGTATTTTGTGCGTTTAGCTCTGGTTGAGGTCAGGGTCCGGAAAGACCGTAGTGTGAAGTCAAATGGTGATACACACGGGAGATCGACTTGTTTACTAGTCAGTTAGAGATCTGTAGTTTTACTCGATGATTTTTGTGAACCTGGCATTTTTTTGACGCAATAATGTTTTTAAGATTGATTTAAACGACAATGGTACATGACCCAGGGTGGTTGATTGTTGTATTTTCGATAATTTCCAGTTTAGCCACGTTTGATTTTATCAACGAGAGTGGGACCTAATTGATGTTTGGTCAGGAGTGACCGAGTGGAACAAAATTCCGTCGTAGATTTGTCTCTTTGCGGAGTAACCATTACATAAGAACGTGTGGTTTGGTCAAGCGCGTGGCCTCAGCTGCGTGTGTGAAAGTCTGTGTGATACGCTAACAATGTGTCTATGTCAACAGCCACTGAGGGGTATGCAAACTTGGAGCCTATGCCTACAGTGTGTGTGGAAGTCGACATCTGAGGGGTATGCAAACTTGGAGCCTATGCTTACAGTGTTGTGGAAGAAGTCTGTGTGATATGCTAACAATGTGCTTATACATCCCTATGTGCCTATTGGTATTCTTGTCTGACAAGTTTTGTTTGGTGAATGTTTCTTTGAATTTTATTCTCGACTTGAATGTTCCTAATGAATGAGATTACTCTCTTGTTGTACTACTCGGTTAGAGAGCCTTGGTGTTAATGGTTTTACTCGATGATTTCAGCAGTTTTTGTTGCAATAGAATTTTTAAGGTTGGTGTGAACGACTATGGTATAATGATGACTCAAGGTAGTTGAGTGTTGTATTTTCGATAATTTCCAGTACATTTGATTTAATTAATGAGAGTCGAATTTGGTGCCACCCAATGGAACTAAAGTTTGGTCAGGAGTGATCGAGCGGAACAAAATTCTGTTGTAATTGTAAATTTGTTTGTTTGCAGAGTACCTAACCATTACACAAGGATGTGTGGCGTGTGTTTGGACGCAACGCAACGCTGCTTGGCCTTAGCAGTGGTTACCAGGGCTTTGCCACAGTGATGCCATGAACGTGCACGGCGCTGCAAGGCGACTGCGCGCCCTACTGGCGTTGCTGAGCGCGTCGCTGCAGGCCGAGCGCCTCGCTGCAGGCCGAGCGCCTCGCTGCAGGCCGAGCGCCTCGCTGCAGGCCGAGCGCCTCGCTGCAGGCCGAGCGCCTCGCTGCAGGCCGAGCGCCTCGCTGCTGCAGGCCGAGCGCCTCGCTGCAGGCCGAGCGCCTCGCTGCTGCAGGCCGAGCGCCTCGCTGTAGGCCGAGCGCGTCGCTGCAGGCCGACTGTGCGCCCTACTGGCGTGTACAGCGCGTGGCTCCAGGCTGCCAGCACGCTACTGGCGTGTACCTACACCGCGCCGCTCTGGGCTGCCAGCGCGCTACTGACGTGTTAAGCGCGTCGCTCCACGGTGCCAGCGCGCCCTACAGGCGCAGTTGTGTGCGGCACTCCACGGTGCCAGCGCGCCCTACAGGCGCAGTCGTCACTCCACGGTGCCAGCGCGCCCTGCAGGCGCAGTTGTGCGTGGCACTCCACGGTGCCAGCACGCCCCACTGGCGTTGTGAGACACGCAATCAAGGAGACAGCGAAGACTCAGCCGCCTTGTTGGAAGCTGACGAGGACGTCAGAGCGTCAGGAGAGGCCGTGTTGGCTCAAAGTCACGCCATCAGCCAGTAGCCGTCCGGTCAACGTACGGTCGTTGTGCGGCAACCGACAGAAGTTCATAAAACGAGGCGAGCGGCGCGTTGCAACGGTCACTTTTTGCTTGGACGGCGCTCGGAAAGGACTTGCTACCCGACTATTATCGTGTGCTTCGCTATTTTTGGTTTATGTTTTTGCTCGTGTACTGATTATTCCATTTTGCTAGTGCTATTTCTATTTGATTATTGTTTAAAATGTTTGTCGTGATATTTTTGTAAAAGTGTAATCTAAACGATATTATACATTGTTTATTTTGATCACGTATTTCACTTCTGATTCCTAACAATATATATATCATCTATCATCATCTTCCGCCCTTGACAGCACGTCCAACACGTTGGCTTTTTCCATTCTACCCTGTCAGATATCAGGGTATCATTTACTCCTTTCTCTTTCATAATAATTCTTCGCACAAACTAGGATGGGGCACGGACGTGAGTGGACTAGGGCCGGCCGAGGACGGGGGTGCGGGCGGTGTGCAGCGCGGATGAAGGGAATTGCGCGCAAAAGTTGGTTGAAAACCGTCATCTGTGCTCCCAGCGGCAGCGTCACGTCCGTGCCTCGTATCGAGTTCTTAACCTAACCCGCTACCGGGTTAGGATTTCGGGTCAGGTTAGGAATAATCCCGTCTTTTCTATATGTTTTAAAAAGTTGTGACAGCACCCCGTCTGCGCCCTGTCCGTGCCTCGTCCCCGTCGTAAGTCTTTTCTGTGTAGCATGCCTTCCTCATGATTTTTCCTTTACACAAAATGAAATAATTTACAGAAATTAATGTCCTGCAAGAGTATTAACTCTTGCAGGACATTAATTTCTGTAAATTATTTAAATTATTTAAAGATTTATGAGAGCAATATGGTGGCCCAGTGGTGGCAAAGGCCCTTACGACCGATTTGTGAGGTCGTGAGTTAATACTCACGACCTCACAAATCGGTCGTAAGGGCCTTTGCCACCACTGGGCCACCATATTGCTCTCATAAATCTTTACAACTATTCCTTTATTGCAAGGGTTACCTACATCTGTTGTAACCGAATTGCTTCCCATACTACAAACGGAAACAATTCTCTTACGGGTATTTTTTTTATCTAGTCACATAAAAACTCCCTACATCTTCATGAATAATTTTTGAATAAAGCCTTTATGCTGATGTTTTTATGCCTCGAGGGATACATGGTAGACTCATATTGGACACTTGTTGAATACAAGTGAAAGGAAAGAAAACTATTTTCCTTTTACTATGTGTTAAATATGCAAGGTGGGGTTAGGACGGACAACCATCAAACGCGCTAGTCAATGACACACTAACCTTTATTAGTTCAACTACCGGGTCGCAGCCGCGGTACACTACACATCTACAATACATACATAACATTCCCTTCCCTTTAATTTAGAAGCTACCCCAATTAAACAATGAATAAGAAGTACTTAAAATCTACTATAAGAACTATATTAACAAACTAACTATATTTATTATACTATAAGTGACTATAAACCTAGAAGTACATTATGGGGTAAAGTTATCTGGTGACAATGCGAGACGACGTGGATTGATCGCAGGTATGGGTGTCTGCGCATCGGGTGAGCCATCTGACTCAGGCGTGGCGTAGATCATATCTCGCTCAAACCCACATTCACCTTCTCCCTCTCCTCTAACCGGTGTACTGGAAACTGACGGTGATATGGTGATGTGATCGGGTGATAGCGTTCCCATATCCTCTAAATCAGAGCAGGTGTTGCTACTGGAAAGGTTGCCCTGTTGTTGGTCAACGTCATGTGGTGTCGTCTGGTCTGCGTTTGCTGCATCACGCTGAACATCCTGGATTACATCTATATCCCAGTTTGTGTCACAATCTGACATTTGTGCTTGGCCGTGTGCTCGTATCTGGTCCAAGTGTCGTTTTACCAGCCGATCTATTTCTGGTACGTAAACCTCGTACATTGCGTTGCCGATTTTTCTTTTTATGATTCCTTCGACCCATTTAAATTTTTTATTATTTATATTTTTCGTGATCCATACCACGTCATTTTCTTTGAACTGTTTTCTTGATTTACCCTTGTAGTATTTACGCTGTAAGCACTGGTTTTGTTCTACGGTTTGAGTGAGGCAAGTGGAAGAGGAGGTCGACGGTGCGGATACTACCGACGCCGCTGTCGGTGACATTAAATCGAGCCGCGAGCGCAGCGACCGCCCGTACACTAGTTCAGCGGGTGATTTCTCGGTGGTACTATGTCTGGAGTTTCGATAATCAAACAGAAACTTTGAAATACGTTCCTTTACTGGTTTCCCATTATTGTTAAGTATTATACATTTGAGACCCCTTTTAACAATTTTCACGGAGCTTTCAGCTTGTCCGTTGCTTGACGGATGATATACCGGGGCAAGCATGTGAGTAATACCATTCTTTGAACAAAAATCTTTGAATTCTTGCGAAACAAACGAAGTACCGTTATCCGTTACGATAGTATGTGGAATACCGAATCGTGACATTAAGTCAATAAGTTTCTCAATCACTGCTTTGGAGCCATACGATGAACTCATTATAAATACTTCAACCCATTTACTGTAAGCATCAACAGCAATTAGATACATTTGGTTATTGAATGGCCCTAGGAAATCTAAATGAATTCTATAGAAGGCGTGGGGAGGATGTGGCCAGGGCGTGAGCGGGGCGCGGGGCGGCGCGGGTCGCAGAGCGCTGCATACTGCGCATGCGCTGGCCAGCCGCTCCAGCGCTCCGTCCACGCCAGGGAACCACAGCCTCTTGCGTGCCTCTGCTTTCATTTTTACCACCCCAAAGTGTGAACTGTGAAGTTCATTGCAAATTTTAACTCTTAACCTCTCTGGAATGATAACTTTATGGCCGCGCATCAAGCAACCGTTTTCTACCGATAGTTGGTTGCGACAGTAAAAGTAAGGTTTTAAATTATCGTCGTATACTTTTCTCGGCCAACCTAACTCAACGTAATCTTTTACTTTTTGCAAAGTTGCGTCTTGTTGGGTTTCGCATTGCAAATTTATTAATGTAACAGGTAGCCCACCGTCAACGACGAAGTAAACATATGTCGCACGGTCATCAATGGCGCGTGCTTGGTCTCGCTCTCGCCCCGCCCCCGCGCTTGCACCCGCGCCACCGCCAGCGCCCGGCCTTGCGCTGCTAGCTAACTGTGACTCATACCCTACCGGCGCACGGGACAGATAATCGGCACTATTATTTTTACTGCTAACATACTCGATGTTATAGTTATATGCAGATAAAAATATTGCATACCGCTGTAGTCGGTTAGCCGATACCTCCGGTATACCGTGGTGTGGTCCGAAGATGCTTAATAAGGGCCTGTGGTCCGTTCGTAATGTGAAAGGCACCGCTCGGGCACATAAGTACTGGTGGTAACGCTTAACTCCAAATATTATAGCTGTTGCCTCTTTTTGTATTTGGGCGTAGTTTTTCTCGGCTGCTGTTAACGTCCTAGACGCGTAACTAATAGGTCGTTCGTACCCGTCGCATCGTACTTGTGATAGCACCGCGCCCAACCCGTACGGGGATGCGTCTACCGTCAATATTAACTTAGCCGCGGGGTCAAAATGTACCAACACCTCATCCGATGCCAACTGTTGTTTAATTTTTTTAAATGCATTTTCGTGTTCTTGTGACCATTCCCACTTTGTCGTTTTGTGTAACAATTTATATAACGGTGCCAGTATGGTTGATGCGTTTGGGACAAAATTGCGGTAATAATTTGTTAAGCCTAGAAATGACTGCAATTGTTGCACGTTCTGTGGTCTAGGTGCTTGTGAAACTGCTGTCACTTTGTCTGGCGACTTTTTAATACCCTTTTTATCAATTATATGTCCTAGATAGCTCACCTCATTTTTAAAGAACTCACACTTGCTTGTTTGTATTGTGAGACCTGTGTCCGCCAGCCTTTCTAGTACCGCGATTAACCTGTTCATGTGTTGTTTCGTATCGACACCTGTTATTAAAATATCATCGAGGAAAAATACTACACCGTCTAAACCCGATAGTATGCACTCCATGGCTCGTTGAAAAATTGCCGGTGCGCTCGACAAGCCAAATACTAATCTTGTATATTTGAATAGCCCACGATGTGTATTGATACAGGTCATACTCTGTGATTGTTCTTTTAAACAGAATTGGTTATATGCCATGGACAGATCTAATTTGCTAAATTGTACGCCACCATGCAGCTTTGCAAACAAATCATTTACCGTTGGCAATGGATATTTATCAACGATTAGGTGTTTATTAATTGTCACGGAGTAATCCGCGCAAATTCTCACTCCACCGTCTTTTTTTAAAGCGGGTACAATTGGTGACGCGTAATCTGAGTATTGAACCGGTTCTAATACTCCTAATTTTAGAAGGCGATCTATTTCGTTATCTATTTTTTCTTTCAGGGCGTATGGTACAGAACGTGCTTTAAAAAATATTGGTTTTGAGTTTGGTTTTAAATGTAACTCCACGGCGTATTTATTAAATTTACCTAATTTACCGGAGAACACGGTTGGAAATTTTGATATTAAGTAGTCCTCTATTGATTTATTATTCGACTTGCTAATTGATTTGACTGTAGGTGCTATTTCTAAGTCAAACGTGCTAATAAAATCACGGCCCAATAATGGCGGACCACCGTTACGTACTACAAACACGTGCAGCTTACGCTTCATGTTGGAATATTCTATATCTAAATTAATTACACCAACTGTTTCTAATTGTTCCCCCGTGTAACTGTAAAGTTTTTTATCAGTAACTGATAACGGTACTTTGTTAAAATGCTCGTTGTATATCTGATGTGATATTATACTAACCGCGGAACCACTGTCTATCTCAAACTCCAAACCTAGCCCACCGACGTTAACACGTGCTAGCATGGGTCGACCCTTATCACAGCGTATATTTAAGCACAGTTTACCGTCGTCGCCCTCATCATCCACTTTGCCTTCCTCCACGTGTTTCACTTTCGCGTCACTTGAGCACATCCGCCTTAGATGGCCCTTGCTGTTACACTTTTTGCACTTATAGTTTTTAAATCGGCACTGATTGGATTTGTGATTGGAATAACCGCACACACTGCACTTTTCCTTAACTGCAAACACGGAAACCTCGTCGACGTCGCCGGTGACTGCGCCCGCACCACGTGCTCCTGGCGCGGCATGGGAGGCGCGCCGGGCACACCGCACGCTTTCCGCTAGTTCCACCGCCTTGGCCAACGTGAAGTCCGTCTGGTCCTGGGCAAAGAGCTTGTCACGCTCAGGTCCTGGCAACATGCCCATGATAAATTTATCGAGAAGAGCTTCTTCTAAGTTCTTAAACCCGCAGTGTGCTGCCAATCCCCTAATTCTGGCCGCCCATTGAGTGTGACTCTCGTCTGATCGCTGCACCGCTACGTAGAAAATCGACTTTTCCGCAAATCCGAACCGCTTCGGCTCAAAATGACGGTCCAGAAGACTCAGAATTTCTTCTAGATTGGTTTCTTCTAGCTTTTTAGGCAGCGCCAGATCCCTCGCTAGCATGTAAGTAGGTCCGGTGAGGGCGCTTAGGAGTATTGCCCTCCGTTTGACCTTTAACTTGTCCGATTCGTCCGTAATGTCATTTGCAATGAACCATTGTTGTAACCGAGACTTATAACTTGTCCAGTCCTGGGTCAAATGGTCAAAGTTGGTCAAAATTCCAAAAGAAACGCCAAAAGTAGACATTTTTGCACTTGTAAATTCGTCCTCGTCGCCACTGTTAAATATGCAAGGTGGGGTTAGGACGGACAACCATCAAACGCGCTAGTCAATGACACACTAACCTTTATTAGTTCAACTACCGGGTCGCAGCCGCGGTACACTACACATCTACAATACATACATAACACTATGTATTCAAATAAAAGTGTATGCGAGTGAGTTCAACAGGAAGTAACAGAAAGAATGTTTACATATTTATTTCGGAGAAGGGGTTTCGAGGCTTACAATAGCACCATGCGTGACAATTTGTGAGGTTTTGAAATCAATTGTATTTTGATGAGATGTCAGACAAATCTAGGAGTTTCAGAACTAAGATTGGAACTGATTCTAGCCAGTTTATGGCAGTAGCTTGTAAAAGTACAATATCTTCAATGCTTGTAAGCTCCGCACGAAGTTGATAGACAAGAAAAATCGTTAGTTGATAAGTCTTTCATTTTTAACTGACTTCCAAAAAAAGGAAGAGGTTTCTATTCGTGTATGTATTTTTTCTTGTATGTTCACCAATATCTTCGTCAGTTTGTAGACCGATTTTCATATACTTGGTGGGGGTCACAAGGTGGTCACAAAAAAAAAACAATCGTAAGACAGACGTTATTATAAATGTAACGCCAAAAATAGCCTCCCGTGTATTCCCACCACTCACCGGCTATTTGGTAAATTGCCACCAGAAGCCTTACTGAGTAATAGCCGAAAGCCTATGTATATTGCCTAGTTAATCACTATTACACAATCTGGTGAGGTAGGATTAACGGGAAGACTTTGGTAAGACTGACGATGCCGGAAAGATGTAACCAAGATTTGTGTGTCTGGCCCATTCTTTTCATAGAGCGACACTTCGGAATGGGCTACGCTTCGGAATGGGCAACAGCTACCCTTTGAACTTTTTGATTATGTAAAAGTGCCTGTATTAAAATAATGACCACTTTATGTTTGCAGTTCTGTTTTATTCCACCAATACAAAAAAGGAAGTGTGAAATGTGATTTAGAAATCTCCAGATAAAAACAGTTTTTATTTCTTCTGTCTTACTATGACAGTTTTGTAAGCAGATGTTACAACATATTCCAATAGTGTGTTAATGTGTCTAAAGACAATTTTTTTTTTGCCTGGTACTTAAATGTGTACATATTATTATATCTATCCTGAAATGAGAGATCTCACTTCACCTAGATAAGGGAGATACTTATTCGGTTCCTAAAGTGCTTATTTAAGTACTCTATAAAAAAATGCCATGAAGCAAAAGACTTGAAAAAGGTGCGAATTCTCAGTTAATGGCCAGAGAAAACTGATACAGAAATTATTGGCTAGGTGGGATGGAAATTTTAAACAAAGCCCTTTAATACTATTTGACTTTTGAGTTCTTGTGTACACGATAGTATATTTTGTAAAATTAAATAAATAAACAGTGGGTTTTACGCACAGTGGTTGTTGTCTGACCTTTGCAGCCCTTGGGGAAATCGTGTGATTGCTAGATGTCCTTGCTCACTTGCAATCTGCTCTCAATACAATTCGTATAATCCTCTCACCACGCCATGCGAATATAAATGACTTGCTGTTGCCAGCGGCTTCGCCCGCTCGAGTCGAAGTTGAAAATTATCCCACGGGAAGATAAAATCGGGATAAAAACTATCCTATGTGTTAATCCAGGTTATAAACTACCTGTGTACCAATTTTTTTTTCCAAATCCGTTCAGTAGTTTTTTCGTGAAAGAGTAACAAACATCCATCCATCCATCCATGGTTACAAACTTTCGCGTTTTTAATATTAGTGGGATATAGTTCAACTCCTGTTGACCACAGCAACTGATGTATGTGTCGCACTAATATGCCAATATAAGTTGTTTGTCTGTTACTACAAGTCCTAACTTATACCCATTATCATTCATTATGATCTGCCTGTTTCCCAAAAGTTTGGCTGAACACTGTATGACGTTGGTCCCAAATATGACTTTTCAGTCTAAACCATGACCCGAAATTCTGACAGCCAGTCTTCAACCAGTCAGGAGGTGAGATAGGAAGTCGCCTCATATAAAATACTGGTATTCAGCTGCATCCGTTTAGACCAGAAGCCTCCCCAACATTGTTGGGAAAAGACTAGGCAGATGATGACAAAATTATAATTGCCAATAACTTAGTTTTTACTAACCAGAAACCTCTTAAGAGGACATAGTAGGTACTCATCAACAACATCATGAACAACTTTTAACTATAGAGGCGAAAAAAAATTGCTAAATAATTAATATTTATACATACATTTGTGTTCATATAAATCGTCGAATTGAAAGAAACAGCTAATTTTGAACTCACATTTTTATCTACCCTTGTATAACTCAACCTTCCAACTGGAACAAACTTCCACCAAATCTTTTGGGAAATAACGTAAGCAGATTTTCTCGTTCTCCTCCTACCCTAATTAGCAAGTAATATAATTAATTAGCAGACTCTTCAGTCTTTGATCTTGGAAGAGATGGAGGGTTAATTCGCACCAGACGTTTCGTACCCTTCACGTGGTGGAAACGTTCTGTTTGGGTACACTCACACGGGCAATTGTTAGGGGATCGTTGCCTGCGACAGTTGCCTGAGGCAGTTCATTAAGTTGCTGTGTATTCAATATGGTCTGGTGGTATCTGAAGCAAAAAAAAAAACTGCAACAATAACAATATAACTACTTCTAAAATAATTTTTATTATTATATTATTATTATTATTTGATAGTGTGTTTCGGAATGCAAGTTTTAGATCAAAATAACAGAGTTGACCTCTAATCAATTGATTTACTTTTTATATGCTGTCAAAATGCGATTTCCGATTTTGTACGGCACAAGCTGTTTCGTACTTTTTTTGTTTTTTTTTTTTACGTCATTAACAAAGCAACTAAAAATGTAAAGTTACAGTTAATTGAAAAGTAATCGAGTTTTTAGGCCTAAAATATTGTTGATAGAAGTTTTTTCGTGAAAATGGTTTTAGGTACACAATTGTGAATGGAGCAGTTTTAGTTGCCCGTGTAAGTGTACCCTTAGGGTTAAGTGGGCGAAATAGGGTTATATAATGAAAATTAAGACAAGTGCGTGTCGTTTTAGACTTGGATTTGTTTGAGACTGCCTTATATTATTAGATGACATTTCTTTGTTGAAAGAGCTTTGATATAATTAAATAGTAATTTACTGTGGCATAGAGAATTAAATGTTTTGAGTAATTAATTGGCTCTAAAATGATTGAAAATTAAATGTTAAGAGGCAGCTCAAATGTTACTGAGATTTTATTATTGTGATCAAATATTTTTGTAACTGTGAACTTCATTTATTTGATTAAAATTTAATAATTATAACAATTTTAGTACTGTTTTTGACATCTGATCTGTTTTTGAAATCTTAAACTATTTTATTAAAGTCAAAGCACTTTTTCTTGGTTTAAACTAATACTGTTAAAGATTTAAGATTCTATTTACAGACACAAGCTGTATAATATTATATGTATGTTAGTCTGTAAGGTTGCATATCTATGGGTCAAAGTTGCCTGAGAATAAATAAATGTTATGTTATGAAGAGGCGTGTACCCCATAGGGAGTGCCCTTAGTAACTGGCGGGCGGGAAGGTATCTTCCATTATGGGTCTGGATACCTAAATCACTGATTTAAAATCTTCTGGACTATATGTAAACAGCGCAGTGATGTGGTCACGCATGGATGAGCTTATGACGACACACGAAAATATTTCCAAGAAAAGCACTTGACAAACTGTAGTTGTCCCTCTTTTATTATGCAGGTACTGCTCTATTACATAACATAACATTACGCCTGGCATCCCCGAAGGGTTAGGCAGAGGTATATCTGTTGGTATAGCCGCATTATAATTATGATATGTAAACTGTTTCATTAAAAACCGACTTCGACAAAAATAAAACACAAAAAAGTGAAAAATAAAAAATCAGCTTCTGAAGTCGGTGACTTTTGTTTGTTTGATTTCATGTTTTTGCCACCGACTTCTGAAGCTGATTTTTTATTTTTCACTTTTTTGTGTTTTATTTTTGTCGAAGTCGGTTTTATTTTTTGTAAAAAAGTTTTTATTTTCACTTTTTAGTGGTTCACATGTGCTTACCCCTTCACAACGTACCGGCGTGATGTTATGTTATGAACTGGTGTAAACAATAGACAGACATGAGATTTCAGCAATCCCAGTCCATTTGCTATCATTTATTGAGGAGTTCCGTTGCCTATCTCCGAAGTTCTTCATCAGATCTTCACCAAATGGTTTTCATAATGTCTGCCTGTTGGTCTAGTGGTTAGTGACCCTAACTGCTATGCCGGAGGTCGTGGGTTCGATTTCCACCCAGGACAAATGTTTGTGTGATGAGCACGATCATTTGTTCTGTGTCTGGGTGTAATTTATCTATAATATGTATGTATTTAGAAATATATAAGTATGTTTATCAGTTGTCTAGTACCCATAACACAAGCTCTGCTTAGCTTGGGACTAGATGGCGTTGTGTGATAGTTGTGGAATATTATTATTATTATTATTATAACCTTTGTAGTGAGTACAGGCGTGATATTATGTTGTGTGATGGCGTAAACAATGCTTAGATATGCTATAGCAACAATCGCGGGTAATCTGCTGTTATTTATTGAAGAGTTCCCCCGATTTCTACAAGATCCCATCATCAGATATTAAAATGGGACCACACGGGAAGCACTAGCTTTCAAATAAAAAAAGAATCATGAAAATCGGTTCACCCAGTCGCAAGTTATGAGGTAACAAACATAAAAAAATAAATAAAAAAAATACAGTCGAATTGATAACCTCCTCTTTTTATTGAAGTCGGTTAAAAAGAAACAAAACTGATTTTAAAACGAACAAAACATAAAACATATTTTTTTCACATGCGTGTTTGTTGCGGACCGACCAACCTTTTTATAGTGTTTTGGTGCTGGCAGAATGTATTTTTTATTTAATTACTTTTTTATTCTTATGCTGTGTCAAACGTATTTAAAGAAGAAAAGATAAAACATATTTTATCAAGAGCATAAGAGTCCTTATTTTATTTTGGTAATTTAGGCTTCCATCCTCCACAGTGTTGATATTATAGATATTTGTCTAACTATTTTCCTTCTAGACTAGAATATACATGTAAAACCTCCATATATTTGCCTATGATGACAATTGACAATGGAGATTTTGACGTTGTCATAGAAAATATATTTTTACGTTAGAGTTTAAAGAAATTTAATATTATTGTGAAGAAATGGAATGATCGACTTTAAATGTCGTTTCTTTGGTTACAGGTGTGTATAATTAATATTAATAATTAGTTTTAAAAGTAGATAATTATATACCTATTGTAACTTGATTGTAACAATAAAAACTTTGGTTACAGAGCAACACATTTTTGTCATTTCTTCATGATTACGAAAATATAGTCCTATAAAAATATTATATTATAATATTATATTATATTTACATACATATATTAGTTATAATCTCAATGAGGTAAAGAGACATTATATTAGCTACTCACACAATCCATCCATCTTTTCTTTGTTCTTCTTCTCCCTCTCCATCCATCAACTTTTATTTTCATAGTCACATGTGATACAGCGGCCCATAAGTCATCTACATACATACATAAACTCACGCCCTTTTCCCATGGGGGTAGGCAGAAACCACAGAACGCCACCTGCTACGATCCTTACAAACTCCTTTTGCCTCGTCCACGTTCATACATCTGGTCATATACGCACGCCGCCGCCGGTGGCGAGTACTATTACGCACCTGTCCTTTCTGAAGAACATTACTTACTAATAAAGTCAGTGTATGTATTTCCCGGCGTTGTGCCATAGGAAAACACTTACTGCCGTACTCGTTTAATGATTATTTAGGCCATCACTTAGTAAAGATTTTGTTGTTGTTGAGCGCAGTTGAAGTTGAGCGCGAATCTGAACTTCGGCGCCTACATCGAGTCGAAAGCTCAAACTGCGGCAAAAAAGCTGGGCATCCTAAACAAGGTTAAGCGGTACTTCAAGCCTGGACAGCTTTCAGTATTATATAAAGCTCAAGTCCGGTCTGGCATGGAGTATTGCTGTCACCTTTGGGATGGCTCAGCCAAATACCAGCTTGCCACACTTGACTCTGTAGAGCGCAGAGCCAGGGCCGGCAGTCTCTACAGAGATAACGACAAAATCGCTAACTTTCAATCCATAATTACTAACGAATAAATTCGGTTGCAATAATGATGCTTGCAAGTAAAGCAAGTCTACATCCAAGATGCGTTTTTCGCAAGCATCATTATTGCAACCGAATTTATTCGTTGGTAATTAACAATCGAAAGTGAGCGATTTTGTCGTTATTAGTGTAGAGACTGCAGCCCCAGGAGGCTAATTGGTGACGATAAGCTGGTTATCAAGCTACATGGCCTGGCCCACCGTCGCAAAGTCGCATGTCTGTCGGTCTTCTACAGACTGTACTTCGGAGAGTGTGCGCAAGAGCTCCACGAGCTGATCCCACCATCTCCCTTCTTCCATCGGGAGACTAGACGTACTGCAGGGTATCACCGATACCTAGTCGACATTCCACACATTCGAACGAAGCGCTTTGCTGGGTCCTTTATTATGCGCACAGCCAAGGAGTGGAATTCCCTGCCTGCGTCGGTTTTCCCGAGTTCATATAACCCTAATCTGTTTAGGTCGTGAGTAAACAGGCTTCTACTGGGTAAGCTCGTTCCATCGTCGACATCATCTCTGCCCTTAGGGCAAGATTGAAGTCAAGAGCAAGCCCAATTATAATAAAAAAAAAAAAAATTACAGTTTTGTCATACAAAAGTATGTCAAATTTTTACTAAGTGACGGCTTAAGTAATCATCAAATATCTCTGAGTCCCGCAGTTAGTTCATAATATACAAATTAATGGGTAGTACAACACATTCTGCCCAAAACCAAACTTTCTCCGCAAAAAAAAACCTTTTCTCACCTAAAACTCGAATATTTTCTCCTAAATTTAATATGATCAGCATTACCTCAGATAGGTAACACCTGCTACGGGTAAGTAATAAGGTTTTAGGTACCTTCGCGCAATTTACGGGGCTGGTCCAGGAGATAAGACATTTTTGTGTGAGAATTATAGTATTAAATGTTACTTAGCCTTATAAAAATACTAGCTTTTGCCCGCGGTTTCGCCCGCGTGTATGTCGGTAACTCTGTTTCACTATCACTATCACTACATATTATAAAGCAAAGTCCTTCGTTGCGTCTGTCTGTTCGCGATTAAGCCAAAAACTACTGCTCCGAATTTCATGTTGTTTTCACCAATGGATAGAGTGGTTCTCGAAGAAGGTTTTAGTATATACTTTGACCGACATCCATGCGGTTGAAGCCACAGGCATCAGCTGTAACTTATAACTTAAACCTGTCGTCACCATCTGTGTTTCTCATACAATATTTATACATTCTAAGCTTTGATAAGTGACTCTCACAACTTTTGGGATCTTTTGTGACAACATTTCTAAGACACAGTCTTCTTTCCTAAAACTCTCAAGTGAATATCATGTTTGACAAGTTTTGTATAAACGAACCTTAATATGCTTTGGTATTTTAGTTGCGAACTATAAATATACCTTATAGTCTATTAATAAAAACACGTACCAGTTTCTAGAAGGAAAAATAATTACAGGGCATCAAAAATTTCATCCACCGTTGTCAGCAGGAAAAGTTGTTAGAAGGCTGGGGGTTGTTCGAAAGAGATACCGAGGCCTCGACACAAAGGGCTAAGAAGGAACATGGGTGGTTTTTAGTCAGTAAAACTCTGTCACTCCCTACCGCTCTACCCAGAGCGGGAGAGTCATTTGATAAAATTTCACATTCCAAAAATAAAAGGCTACTGTCGTTTCGCTCCATGACAAATAGTGGTATTTGGACCACTCTACAAAAAGAGTAACCATGGAGTTTCTTGCCGGTTTTTATTCATTGGATGTTTCCTATAAAGAAGAAGGTGCACCTTTTTTGTTGAGGTTATATAATTGCCATAAAGGCCAATGTGAAAAAAAATATTTAAATTTGATTTATGCGTAGATACATTAAAAAAAAAAATTTGCTTGAGAACCTCCTCGATTTGTTATAACTATTTTTTGTGTGTCACCCTACTCTGTCCTATTGCGGGGCAAAGGCCTCTCCCATGGCTTTCCAATTCTGTTTATTATTTGCCATCTTGTCAGCAATATGTTAAAAGTTCAGATCGTGACGCCAAAGTTTCTTGGACCTGTCTCGGTTACGATGGCCGTTTTCAGACACACACTGTGGAACTATCTTCGCCAATCTGTCCGCAACCTCACATAATTACGATACTATTTTATACTACTATTTTATTCCTACTTCCTACTAATATTATAAATGCGAAAGTTTGTGAGGATGGATGGATGTTTGTTCCACTTTCACGCCAGAACGGCTGAACGGATCTGTATGAAATTTGGCTCAGAGATAGATTATAATCTGGAATAACACATGAGCTATATATTAGCGCTATAATAGCTTAGGGGGGTGAGCAATATTGCATTATGTGCATATTTTTCAACTGTTTGACAGCTATCTTCTGTCATACTATGAATTAAAAGCGAACGGCTATTTCAATCTTTTGACACAGATGAAAGTAGCCTAACGGTTCGACGACCTACCTGTAAACAAGGGTATGCAAGTTCAAATCTCAGTCAGTGCCTTCTTTTTGTGTTTTTTATGATGATGTAAGATTTCCAAAACTGTTTAAACATGTTCGCGAGTTCGATCCCCAATCGGTTTTCACTTTTTGTATTTTTTTGGTATTTGTTTTTATTTTGATGCTTTATGATTTTAAAATAATTATAAAAACAACAAAAAGAGATAAAAAATCTAAATACATAATAATAAATGTGTAGACGTGGATTTTCTGTACATTGAACATATTATTATTAAAAAAAAAATGTTTTCAATTGGCGTGTTTTAGAAATTTTTGTCTGTAGTCTGTCGGGAGGCCTTCCAACGCAACGTCTTCCGGTTCGCGGTCGCCACTCCACAACTTTTCGGCCTATCGGCCATCCGTTCTGCGAGCAATGTGCCCATTGCCACTGAAGTCTGGCGAATCGTCGGGCTACGTCGGTAACCTTGATTCTCATGCGGATATCTTCATTTCTGATTCGATCACGCAAGTAAACTCCGAGCATAGCCCTCTCCATTGCCCTTTGGGTGACTTTGAGATTTCTGATGAGGCCCATTGTGAGCGACCACTTTTCGGTCCCATATCTAATCACTGGCAGCACACACTGGTCATAGACTTTCGTCTGAGACACTGTGGTAAGTTGGACGAGAAGATACCGCGCAACTTCCCGAACGCTGCCCAGCCGAGTAGGATTCGTCGATTGACCTGTTTCTCGAACTGGACCGTTTGTCCCAGGTAGACATAATCGTCCACAACTTCAAGTGTAGTGTCTCCGATCTTGATAAGAGTAGGTGATACATGGACATTCAACGTAACCTTGGTTTTGTCCATGTTCATTTTAAGACCCACTATTTCGGAAGCTCCACTGAGGTCATCGAGCATCGATTGATTAAAAAAGAAGAACTTATCGTCATAATGAGAGATACATACATGTAACGACATCTATTACACCAAATTGGTACTAATTAATAAATGTGTTCACAAGATAACTTTTAAATCTATTTTTTCAAAAAGTTATGATAGCTAAGGTACTCTTAAATAGTCTAAATGACACTGCTTTGAGAATCGACATAGCCTATAATATAAACCTTAAAGTGTGTTCGCTTTCTATGCATTAAATTTTGACTTCGTCTTCGATACATGGCGTTGTACATTTGACGAATCAAATTTTGTAATTTCTGAATAAAAAAATTACGAATACACACAGTACGAAAATAAAACGAAAGTAAAATAAGACAAGCAGCGCCACAATCAATCGCCCAGCCATGCCACTTCGCCAACCGTGCCGTCATGTAGCTGTGTGGCTGTGGGTTCCTCGGGCATTGCTGCAACTTTGTTTAACAATAGCCCGACTACACAATAATTGCACATTCCGTTTCCAAATTGCCGCTGAATCTTGCCCTAAATTGCAACATCACCAAAAACTGCGGCTTTGCAAATAAACTGAAAACAGGAGAGATAAGTCTGGAATCGGACGCAGATGGGCCAATTCTATTTTCCGAATATTTTTTCCATCCAGTGCCAACAGTACTAATAAGGGACGAGTGCACATTATCGCACAAGCATGCATTAGAGGCGTTGAACCGCAGCTTGCAGGACAGCGTTGTTGTGTTGATCACTGGCGACTGTAGTCAGACCCTTCCAGTCATTGCAGGGAACACACCGGTGGATGAAATAAACACAGTCATGTCTCAAAGCGTCGTCGCTGTGGTCCAGGATCAAAAATGTGCGTCTTATGTTAACTGTACAACGACCACGAAGCAGGCGTCTTAGCAAATAAACTGATTCAAATAGGAGAGAATCGTCAGGAATCTGGAGACATATGGGAATATTCTATTTTCTAAAGATTGTTTTCAGCCAACAGAGGATGAACTTATTATGCACGTTTTACCTATTTTTGAGGTTCATGTAGGTAAATAAAATAAGAATAGTGGTTTTTAGGGAGGCAGGTGCTGTCACCAAGGAACGTGTGGATGATGATCACAATAAAATAACTTAGACAAGATTTGGCAGTTCAAAAGTACTTATGCACATCTATAGACATGATCACGCCTGTAATTCCGAAAGGGTTAGGTAGTGGTGTACCTAATCGTACACCGATATTTCGCAGTGATCTTGAAGCGCCATGTAAATGGGGACGCTTGACGTATTGATGTACTATGGGCTATTGCCATCAACCGGGCACATAACGAGACTCCGTGGCCTCTACTGAGAAAACCCTTTGCCCGTATCGGGAATCAAATTCCGGACTTCATGCTCAGTAGTCGCGCTTAGGGCTACTGGATCAACAAGACAGACACATTTTTCCACGTGAACGAAGTCGCGGGCATCAGCTAGTTATTTTATAAATATACTTCTTCTTCTTAGCGTGTCGATGACAATTTAAATTGAGTCTGCCCAAAATTTAGCGACGAGTTTGGCATTTTCAGTTCCAATCATTAGCTCCTGTGATGTGCAAGTAGCTGGACAGGCAGGACACGATGTCAAGTGTATCATCGTCTGTGGGGTAACGCCACATTTGCAGTCCAGGGCAGAGTCATCTATGAATTTCCACTTGAACAGGTTTACCTTGCTTCGACCGACCTGTGTCCGGAGTCTATTTAAGGACTTCCAGGTCAGCCATGGCAACTCGTGTCCAGGTGGGAGATGTTCGGCAAGTGGCACAAATGGTTTGGGTAGGAAAACACTTTCACGCCACAGCTTGAGTCTTTCTTTAGAGCGTTCGCCAAATATACTTGAGACCTGAGAACTCTTTCATTAACCCGAAAGGAAGTAGTCTAGTAGAAACTAGAAATGATAACTGAAAAATCTTATAACCACAATTCACAAAGCTAAATAAAGCTTTTTAAATATTGAAATACTGTCATTAACTGAAGTGTTGAATACCGTCAAATGATGATTTTAGTAAATAAAGCAAGCTTGAGAAAACCATTAACAGGGGGCCAATGGTTTTCAATGTTGTATAATTTATTAATACTTATGAAAACTTAATGTTGACATCAAGAAGTAACTTTTGTCATAATTAATTCCGAGTGTTTTATAACATCTTTAATTATTTATTCAAAGTGTTCTAGTTTTCTGCTTTTGAATAAACCGGCTGGAACTTTACTTTAGTAAGGTTCTGCGATAAATAATAATTTCCATAAAAAACATATTTTGATATCACAGTAGCTGATTTAGACAGAGGTGTACTTAAAAGTACAGCCACATTTCCCCAGCTTCTTTGTCTCATTTAATAGCGAAAGAGACTGGCTCACAGGCTACTGCTACTGAGTAATATCTGAATACCCATTCACACTTTAAGTCACCTGGGAATCCTTTCTCCATATCTACCTTTTTTTTTGGTGGGTGGAAAAATCATCAAATGACCCCCCCCCCCCCCCCCGCTCTTGGGCAGAGCGAAGGGGAGTGTCAGACTTCTACTGACTAAAAACCGAACCCATGTTCCTTCTTTGCCCTTGTGCAAAATCCGCGGCCCCGACGAGAAATCCGCGGCCCCGACGGGCTCCATATCTACCTTAAGTACAAAAACATGAATAAAAAGAAAATATAGCATTTCTCTCCATCTTTCATGTCACACGTGAAGACTATACCATCTGGTTCAGGACATATATAGGATACTTTTTATCCTCTAAGTTCTTGTGAGACACTTTCAGACAACCACACAGGCAGAGACGGGCGGAAAACCAAGTATTTGAAATTAATAATAAACGTGTCATTATGCCCTCATTCCTTAGCATACAAAGTGTATGTAGTTTCCAGTTCCCTCAAACTTTTTACCTGTATATTATGTAGCTCTTGTCCTGTTACAAAGAGGAAAGAAAGTGTGCGAACACTAGTAAACACGAGAACACGTATCCTTTTTGCCATTATGACTTCTCTTTCTTGGAGCATATGAGTTCTTTTTGAGTTTCCGTTTCTTTTAATACATAGTGGGTGTAACCCATGTAGTACCCTCAAAGAATGGTTAGCGGCTTCGTGATGGGTCATTTTTGCAGCTTGTCTGCTGAAATTTGTGAGCACTATTCGTGGGAAGGTTTATTTACCTTTTTTTTTTTTGAGGGGGAAAATCCTCTTGGATACCCGCCTCCCGGGGCGAGCGGGGTTATGTCGGACTCTAACTGACTAAAAACCCACTGTTCCTACATGGTTCCTACTAATACCATTGTGTCCGGGGCCCGGGAGAATACTAACGAATGTATCTCTATTATGCATTAAGTATTAATAAATAAATACTACTAAATTCGTTTTTTCTTCATTTATTTATAGGAAGGTTCTAAAATCTTGCACGTTACAAAAATATGTTCTGTGATGGGTAAAACAAAAAAACATCTATCGATATCGCGTCCAAGCTTGATGATTTATTTATATCTGTCCTATAAAATCCCATTAAAACCGACTTCTTTTTGTTCTATAACTCTCTCTTTAGTATAAGACAAAGTCGCTCCCGCTGTTTCTACGCTTAGATCTTTTAAACTACGCATCGTATTTTAAAGCAGCAATAGATAGTGATTCAAGAGGGGTGGTTTATACTCGTAGTAGAAGAACACCCGCGCAAAACCGTGGCAGGTCCCTAGTATTAAATAATTACAAATCAATGCTTCAAATTCTTCAATAATTTTCTTCTTTCATTTCAAAATAGGTATGTTATCGAAATATTAACAAACTATCTTGTGCCAGCGGCTTCGCCTGCGTAGAGTTCGATAATTGACCCACGGGATCATACTACCGGGATAAGAAGTATCCTATGTGTTAATCCAGGTTACAAACTATCTGTGATCTAAATTTCATCCACATCCGTTCAGTAGTTTTTTCGTGAAAGAGTCCATCCATACATCCTCACAAACTTTCGCATTTATAATATTATAGTAGAATACAAGTCTTAATTTGAAAACTCAGTTGCTTTCCACCCAAATAGCCTGCCAGTCGAATAAATTGACTGGCCTGTTGGTCTAGTGGTTAGTGACCCTAACTGCTATGCCGGAGGTCGTGGGTTCGATTCCCACCCACGACAAATGTTTGTGTGATGAGCACGATCATTTGTTCTGTGTCTGGGTGTAATTATTTATCTATAATATGTATGTATTTAGAAATATATAAGTATGTTTATCAGTTGTCTAGTACCCATAACACAAGCTCTGCTTAGCTTGGGACTAGATGGCGTTGTGTGATAGTTGTGGAATATTATTATTATTATTATTAAATTTCAAGAATGACAAGCTATTTACAGTTAAATTCTTCATATTCCTTCAAAAATTCCATCTTCACTTCAAAAATGTTATCGGAATATTGTGAAAAGAAAATCATATTACGAAATACGACACACAATATCGTATTGTCGTATAAACGTGTAGCTGCAACTCGTGTTGGAGCGACACGAGTTTTCTCAAATATCTCGATATAGCTATTTTTGTGGACTTCCATGAAATATGTTTTATTGTTGAAATAAAATAGTTTTAGGAGTGTTCGATTTTGGTGTTTCTGAAATTATACTATATAAAGCTAAATTACCACTCACTGACTGACTGACTGACAGAATTGTTCTCCCAGATGGTGGATGGGGAGGTGGGTATATTTTGACAGATTCGTAAACAAGTCACTCTCGTGAGTATGGGAAAAGTCCCAAACCCCCCCTTTTCCCCCCCCTTCTCCCCCCTCCCTATCGTATCTCGGAAACAAAGAGACTTTACGTGTTTTTTTTTAGGGATTCGTATAGAGGAGGCTCGGTTAAGTAAAAATCATTTTTCAGAGTGCCCCCCTTGCCCCCCTTCTCCCCCCCTTTAGGCAGATCTCGGAAATAAAGAGAATTTACGTGATTTTTTTTAGAGATTCGTATAGAGGAGGCTTAAGGAAGTAAAAACCATTTTTAAAATTTGACCCCCTTGCCCCCCTTCACCCCCCCTTTCGGATCTCGGAAGTTAAGAGACTTGGAACATTTTTTTTTTCAGATTCATTGATTGAAAGGGGCAATGAGTTAATCGAAATCATTTTTCAAAGCTCCCCTCCCCCCCCCCCTTCACCCCCCCCCCCCCCCTCTTCACCCCTTTTTTCAGTTTTGTTTACGGATTCGTATAGAGGAGGCTCGGGAAAGTAAAATACATTCTTAAAATTTGACCCCTTTGCCCCCCTTCACCCCCCCTTTGGCAGATCTCGGAAGTTAAGAGACTTGGAAGATTTTTTTTTCAGATTCATCGAAAGGAGCCTATCCTGTGGTGGTACCGGTAAAGCGAAGGTAGCGTAGGGATAATGTCATGATAGTTTTCCGGTGGTAGGTAGGTCCTGAGTGGAGCGAACCTGCGAGACCGAGTGGAGCGAAGGTTGAGTGGGTGAAGCGTAACTCAGGGGCGACGGCAAGCAAAATTTAGGGTAATGTTTTTGTTAGGGGTAGTAGGTAGGTGGTAGGTAGTAGGTAGGTGTGGGTAGGTAGTAGGTAGGTGTAGGTAGGTGGTAGGTAGTAGGTAGGTAGGTGTAGGTAGGTAGTGTGTAGGTAGGTGGTAGGTAGGTGTAGGTAGGTAGTAGGTAGGTGTAGGTAGGTAGTAGGTAGGTGTAGGTAGGTGGTAGGTAGTAGGTAGGTAGGTGTAGGTAGGTAGTGTGTAGGTAGGTGGTAGGTAGGTGTAGGTAGGTAGTAGGTAGGTGTAGGTAGGTGGTAAGTAGGTGTAGGTAGGTGTAGGTAGGTGTAGGTATTTTTCAAAGCTCCCCCTCTGCCCCTCTTCACGACCCGCGAGCTGCGCGCAGCTCGCGCAGCCACGCAAATACTAGTTATACTATATAAAGCTAAATTACCACTGACTGACTGACTGATCTATTGACAGAATTGTTCTCCCAGATGGTGGATGGGGAGGTGGGTATATTTTGACAGATTCTCAAACAAGTAACTCTTGTGAGTATGAGAAAAGTGCCAAACCCCCCCTTTCCCCCCCCCCTTCTTCCCCCTCTCCATCGTATCTCAGAAACTAAGAGACCCGTATTTTTTTGTTTTTACAGATTCGTATAGAGGAGGCTCAGGAAAGCAAAAACCATTTTTTTAATTTGACCCCCTTGCCCCCCTTCACCCCCCCTTTAGGCGGATTTCGAAAATAAAGAGATTTTACGCGTTTTTTTTAAGGATTCGTATAGAAGAGGCTTGGGGAAGTAAAAACCATTCTTAAAATTTGACCATCTTGCCCCCCTTCACCCCCCCCTTTCGGATCTCGGAAGTTAAGAGACTTGGAACGAATTTTTTTTCAGATTCATATAGCGGGGCATTGCGTTAGTCGAAATCATTTTTAGAAACTCCCCCCTCTCCCCCCCTTCACCCCCCCCCTCTTCACCTCTTTTTTACTCCTGAAAAAATTTTTGATTCTTACCTAAATGTATTTGAGGGGCGTTGAAATTTGTATACCCTCCCCCCCCCAACCTCCCCTAAAATTAAAAGGGCTGTAACTGCATAACGGTTAGAGATAGCCATTAGGTGTTTGAACAAATATTATAGTAGGCGTCGAAACCTGTCCGGTGTGTTGGTACAGCGGTAAAGCGAAGGGGGGAGCGGGCGAGCGCAGCGAGCCGGCGACCCCCGTAGCGTAGGGATAATGTCATGATAGCTTTCCGGTGGTAGGTAGGGGGGAGGTGGCGAGCGAAGCGAGCCGGCGACCTCCTTAGCGTAACGAAGGTTGAGTGGGTGAAGCGTTACTCAGGGGCGACGACAAGCAAACTTTAGAGTAATGTTTTTTAGTGGTAGTAGGAGGTAGCAGGTAGGTGGTAGGTAGGTGATAGGTAGGTAGTAGGTAGGTGTAGGTAGTAGGTAGGTGTAGGTAGGTTTAGGTAGGTGTAGGTAGGTGTAGGTAGGTGTAGGTAGGTGTAGGTAGGTGTAGGTAGGTGTAGGTAGGTGTAGGTAGGTGTAGGTAGGTGTAGGTAGGTGTAGGTAGGTGTAGGTAGGTGTAGGTAGGTGTAGGTAGGTGTAGGTAGGTGTAGGTAGGTGTAGGTAGGTGTAGGTAGGTGTAGGTAGGTGTAGGTAGGTGTAGGTAGGTGTAGGTAGGTGTAGGTAGGTGTAGGTAGGTGTAGGTAGGTGTAGGTAGGTGTAGGTAGGTGTAGGTAGGTGTAGGTAGGTGTAGGTAGGTGTAGGTAGGTGTAGGTAGGTGTAGGTAGGTGTAGGTAGGTAGTAGGTAGGTGTAGGTATTAGGTAGTACCGCGAGCTGCATTGGAACATTTTTTTTTTCAGATTCATTGAGAGGTGCAATGCGTTAGTCGAAATCATTTTTTAAAGCTCCCCCTCTCCCCCTCTTCACGCCACGCGAGCTGCGCGCAGCTCGCGCAGCCACGCAAATACTAGTTATACTATATAAAGCTTAATTACCACTCACTGACTCACTGATTGACAGAATTGTTCTCCCAGATGTTGGATGGGGAGGTGGGTATATTTTGACAGATTCGTAAACAAGTAACTCTCGTGAGTATGGGAAAAGTCCCAAACCCCCCCTTTTTCCCCCCCTTCTCACCCCTCCCTATCGTATCTCGGAAACAAAGAGACTTTACGTGTTTTTTTTTAGGGATTCGTATAGAGGAGGCTCGGTATAGTAAAAATCATTTTACAAAGTGGCCCCCTTTTTCCCCCTTCTCCCCCCTTTTAGGCGGATCTCGAAAGTTAAGATACTTGGAACGATTTATTTTTTCAGATTCATATAGAGGAGGCTCGGGGAAGTAAAAACCATTTTTTAAATTTGACCCCCTTGCCCCCCTTCACCCCCCCTTTAGGCGGATCTCGGAAGTTAAGAGACTTGGAACGAATTTTTTTTCAGATTCATATAGAGGGGCATTGCGTTAGTCGAAATCATTTTTAGAAACTCCCCCCTCTCCCCCCCTTCACCCCCCCCCTCTTCATCTCTTTTTTTACTCCTGAAAAATTTTTTGATTCTTACCTAAATCTATTTGAGGGGCGTTGAAATTTGTATACCCTCCCCTCCCCAACCTCCCCTAAAATTAAAAGGACTGTAACTTCATAACGGTTAGAGATAGCCATTAGGTGTTTGAACAAATATTATAGTAGGCGTCGAAACCTGTCCGGTGGTGGTACAGCGGTAAAGCGAAGCGTAGAGATAAAGTCATGATAGCTTTCCGGTGGTAGGTAGGTCCTGAGTGGAGCGAACCTGCGAGACCGAGTGGAGCGAAGGAGGGAGGTGGTGAGCGGAGCGAGCCGGCGACCTCCTTATCGTAACGAAGATTGAGTGGGTGAAGCGTAACTCAGGGGCGACGACAAGCAAACTTTAGGGTAATGTTTTTTTAGTAGTAGTAGGAGGTAGTAGGTAGGTAGTGGGTAGGTGGTAGGTGGTAGGTATGTGTAGGTAGGTGTAGGTAGGTGTAGGTAGGTGTAGGTAGGTAGTAGGTAGGTGTAGGAGGTAGTAGGTAGGTAGTAGGTAGGTGTACGTAGGTAGTAGGTAGGTGTAGGTAGGTAGTAGGTAGGTGTAGGTAGGTAGTAGGTAGGTGTAAGTAGGTAGTAGGTAGGTGTAGGTAGGTAGTATGTAGGTGTAGGTAGGTAGGTGTAGGTAGGTAGGTGTAGGTAGGTAGGTGTAGGTAGGTAGGTGTAGGTAGGTAGGTGTAGGTAGGTAGGTGTAGGTAGGTAGTACGTAGGTGTAGGTAGGTGTAGGTAGGTGTAGGTAGGTGTAGGTAGGTGTAGGTAGGTGTAGGTAGGTGTAGGTAGGTGTAGGTAGGTGTAGGTAGGTGTAGGTAGGTGTAGGTAGGTGTAGGTAGGTGTAGGTAGGTGTAGGTAGGTGTAGGTAGGTGTAGGTAGGTGTAGGTAGGTGTAGGTAGGTGTAGGTAGGTGTAGGTAGGTGTAGGTAGGTGTAGGTAGGTGTAGGTAGGTGTAGGTAGGTGTAGGTAGGTGTAGGTAGGTGTAGGTAGGTGTAGGTAGGTGTAGGTAGGTGTAGGTAGGTAGTAGGTAGGTGTAGGTAGGTAGTACCGCGAGCTGCATTGGAACATTTTTTTTTTCAGATTCATTGAGAGGTGCAATGCGTTAGTCGAAATCATTTTTCAAAGCTCCCCCTCTCCCCCTCTTCACGACCCGCGAGCTGCGTGCAGCTCGCGCAGCCACGCAAATACTAGTTATAGTTATATAAAACTACAAAGCCACTGACTCACTCACTCACTGATTGACATGTCGTTTCTCGGAATGGGTGAGAGATGGGTTAGGGGTATGTTTTGCAAAAATGTGTAATCTGACCAAGTAAGTAGAGGAAAATTATAGGGAAAGTTCAAATCCAAGATGGAGGGCGAGTCCATTTCCGATTTCGGTGGGGGAAAGACTTGGATGGATTTCGACTCAGAGGTCCTATACGGAATCTAAAAGCATTTAAAAAAAAAGTAAAAAAAAAAAAAAAAACAAGATGGCGGCCGCGCTATGACGTTTTGAAATTGTCGGCTTTTTTCACTCGACTTTGACAAATTGTTTTCTTCTACCAAATTCTAAAACCGCCAACAAAAAGTCTGCCAATTTGTTGGTAATTTCAATGGCAATTGGGAAAAATTATGACATTGTGAAAATCCAAGATGGAGGACGCTGCGGCGGCCATTTTGTAAAAAGTTGGATTTTTCGATTTTTTTAAAATCCTTTTTTCGGGTACTTGGCAACATCGGACGGGTTCGAATTGTACGGAGCGGTTGTGTGTTTTGTTGACGAGTGTTGCCTGGTGTAAAAAAAATACCCATTTTTAGGGTATTTTCCCAGATTTTCCCCAAAAACATGAAAAGTAGAAATAATGACATTTTAAATAGAGACTTTGACTAGCCGGCAACATTGGGGTCCCCCAAATGACATTTGACCATTTTGGTTCGTTTTAATTGGCAACCCCAAAAAATATTGAACTTTTTAATTTTTGGGACTTTTTGACTTTGGCGAATTAGTTTGTTCTACTAAACTCGAAAGTTGGCAACACCAAGTACATAAATCGGTGGCCTATATTCTTGACATTTCAGGAAAATTATGCCTTTTCAGAAAAACAAGATGGCGGATTCCATGGCGGCCATCTTGTAAAAAGACCGAAAAATCCCAATTTTCGACTTGATAATTGGGACAGCTGGCATCCCCCGACCGGATTGTGTTGTATGGACCGGTTATGTAATTCGTCAAGGAGTGTGGCCTGGTGCAAAAATTTTCCCCATTTTTAGGGAAATTTCCCAGATTTTCCCCGAAAACCTGAAAAGTAGAAATAACGACATTTTAAATGGAAATTTTACATAAACACCAAGAATGGGGTCCCTCAAATGACATTTGACCATTTTCATCACTTTCAGCTGGCTACCCCGAGAGCCATTGGCGCTAAAATTTTTGGGTCAGACCCGACTTTGGCGAATTAGTTTGTTTTACTAAAGTCAAAAGTTGGCAACACCAAGTACACCAGTTGGTGGCCTATATCCTTGAAATTTCAGAAAAATTATGACTTTTCAAAAAAAAAGATGGCGGACAGTGTGGCGGCCATCTTGTAAGAATGATGAAAAATCCCAATTTTCGACACGATGATTGGGACAGCTGGCATCTCCCGACTAGATTGTGTTGTATTGACCGGTTATGTGTTATTTGTCAAGGAGTGTTGCCTGGTGCAAATTTTTTCCCCATTTTTAAGATAAAATAAATATAAATGATAAATTTTTTGAGTAAATTTCCCAGATTTTCCCCGAAAACATGAAAAGTAGAAATAACGACATTTTGAATGGAAATTTTACATAAACACCAAGAATGGGGTCCCTCAAATGACATTTGACCATTTTCATCACTTTCAGCTGGCAACCCCGAGAGCCATTGGCGCTAGAATTTTTGGGTCAGACCCAACTTTGGCGAATTAGTTTGTTCTACTAATGTCAAAAGTTGGCAACACCAAGTAGACCAGTTGGTGGCCTATATCCTTGAGATTTCAGATTAAAAAAAAAAAAAGATGGCGGACAGTGTGGCGGCCATCTTGTAAGAATGGTGAAAAATCCTAATTTTCGACACGATAAATGGGACAGCCGACATCCCCCGACCGGATTGTGTTCTAAAAAGCGATTGTGTACTTTATTGTGGAGTGTTACCTTACGCAAAAATTTTCCCCATTTTCAGGGTATTTATACAGATTTTTCCCAAAAACATGAATAGTTGAAATAACGACATTTTGAATGGAATTTTTTTACAGGAACACTAAGAATGGGGTGCCTCAAATGACATTTGACCATTTTCATTCTTTTCAGCTGGCAACCCCGAGAGTCATTGGTGCTTGAATTTTAGGATCAGAACCGACTTTGGCGAATCCTTTTGTTCTACTAAACTTAAAACTTGGCAACACCAAGTACACCAGTCGGTAGCCTGTATCCTTGATATTTTAGGAAAATTGTGACTTTTCAGAAAAACAAGATGGCGGCCAGTGTGGTGGCCATCTTGGAAAAATGATGAAAAATCCCAATTATCGACACGATAAATGGGACAGCCGGCACCTTCTGACCGGACTGTGTTGTCGTGGTTGTGTATTTCTCTAATAATGTTGCCTGTTGCAAAAAAAAAACCCATTTTTAGGGTATTTTCCCAGATTTTGCCCAAAAACATGAAAGTAGAAGTAAAGACTTTTAGAATGAAGACTTTGTCTAGCTGGCAACATAGGGGAGGTGGCGAGCAAAGCGAGCCGGCGACCTCCGTAGCGTATTACAGTACTCGTCGAAACCTATCCTATGGTGGTACCGGTAAGGCGAAGGGGGGAGGTGGCGAGCGAAGCGAGCCGGTGACCCCCGTAGCGAAGGGATAAGGTCACGATAGCTTTTCCTCGGTGGCAGGCAGGTCTTGAGTGGAGCGAAGAGGGGAGGTGGCGAGCGAAGCGAGCCGGCGACCTCCGTAGCGTAACGAAGGTTGAGTGAGTGAAGCGTATAAAGTAACTCTCATGAGTAGCTTAAAAGTGCAAAACCTCCCCTTTTTGCCCCATTTTCCCCTCCTACCTTTTACAAAGTTGCCCCATTTGCCCCCTTTCTCCCCCCTTTAGGCGGATCTCGAAAGTTAAGAGACTTGTATCATTTTTATTTCAGATTCATTAAAAGGGGCAAGGCGTTAGTCGAAATCATTTTTCAAAGCTCCCCCCTCTCCCCCCTTCATCTTCCCCCTGTCTTCACCCCTTTTTTAAATTCGTGTTCTGTTTTGTTTACGGATTCATATAGAGGAGGCTCGGGAAATTAAAACCATTTTTCAAAATTGATCCACTTGCTCCCCTTTTCCATTTTTTTTTTAAGCCAAAAATGTTCGCAGTATCTTAACTTCCGAGATCCGCCTAGAGGGAGGAGAAAGGGGGCAAATGGGGCAACTATGAAAAAGGTAGGAGAGGAAAAGGGGGCAAATGGGGCAACTATGAAAAAGATAGGAGGGGAAAAGGGGGCAAAAAGAGGAGGTTTTGCACTTTTTAGCTACTCATGAGAGTCACTTATACGCTTCAGGGATAATGTCATGATAGCTTTCCGGTGGTAGGTAGGTCCTGAGTGGAGCGAACCTGCGAGACCGAGTGTAGGTAGGTGTAGGTAGGTGTAGGTAGGTAGTAGGTAGGTGTAGGTATTTTTAAAAGCTCCCGCTCTTCACGACCCGCGAGCTGCGCGCAGCTCGCGCAGCCACGCAAATACTAGTTATACTATATAAAGCTTAATTACCACTCACTGACTGACTGACAGAATTGTTCTCCCAGATGGTGGATGGGGAGGTGGGTATATTTTGACAGATTCGTAAACAAGTCACTCTCGTGAGTATGGGAAAAGTCCCAAACCCCCCCTTTTCCCCCCCTTTCTCCCCCCTCCCTATCGTATCTTGGAAATGAAGAGACTTTACGCGTTTTTTTTAGGGATTCGTATAGAGGGGGCAAGGTAAAGTAAAAATCATTTTTCAAAGTGGCCCCCCTTGCCCCCCTTCTCCCCCCTTCTAGGCGGATCTCGGAAATAAAGAGAATTTACGTGATTTTTTTTGGGGATTCGTATAGAGGAGGCTTGGGAAAGTAAAAACCATTTTTAAAATTTGACCCCCTTGCCCCCCTTCACCCCCCCCTTTCGGATCTCGGAAGTTAAGAGACTTGGAACATTTTTTTTTTTCAGATTCATTGGTTGAAAGGGGCAATGAGTTAATCGAAATCATTTTTTAAAGCTCCCCTCCACCCCCCCCTTTACCCCCCCCCCTCTTCACCTTTTTTCAGTTTTGTTTACGGATTCGTATAGGAGGCTCGGGAAAGTAAAATCCATTCTTAAAATTTGACCCCCTTGCCCCCCTTCACCCCCCCTTTGGCAGATCTCGGAAGTTAAGAGACTTGGCAGATTTTTTTTTTCAGATTCATCGAAAGGAGCCTATCCTGTGGTGGTACCGGTAAAGCGAAGGGGGGAGCGGGTGAGCGAAGCGAGCCGGCGACCCCCGTAGCGTAGGGATAATGTCATGATAGTTTTCCGGTGGTAGGTAGGTCCTGAGTGGAGCGAACCTTCGAGACCGAGTGGAGCGAAGGGGGGAGGTGGCGAGTGAAGCGAGCCGGCGACCTCCTTAGCGTAACGAAGGTTGAGTGAGCGGTGAAGCGTTACTCAGGGGCGACGACAAGCAAACTTTAGTGTAATGTTTTTTTAGTGGTAGTAGGAGGTAGTAGGTAGGTAGTAGGTAGGTGATAGGTAGGTAGAAGGTAGGTGTAGGGGTAGTAGGTAGGTGGTAGGTAGGTGTAGGTAGGTGTAGGGGTAGTAAGTAGGTGGTAGGTAGGTGGTAGGTAGGTGTAGGTAGGTGCAGGTAGGTGTAGGTAGGTAGTAGGTAGGTGTAGGTAGGTGGTTGGTAGTAGGTAGGGGTAGGTAGTAGGTTGGTAGTAGGTAGGTGTAGGTAGGTAGTAGGTAGGTGGTAGGTAGGTAGTAGGTAGGTAGTAGGTAGGTAGTAGGTAGGTAGTAGGTAGGTAGTAGGTAGGTAGTAGGTAGGTAGTAGGTAGGTAGTAGGTAGGTAGTAGGTAGGTAGTAGGTAGGTAGTAGGTAGGTAGTAGGTAGGTAGTAGGTAGGTAGTAGGTAGGTAGTAGGTAGGTAGTAGGTAGGTAGTAGGTAGGTAGTAGGTAGGTAGTAGGTAGGTAGTAGGTAGGTAGTAGGTAGGTAGTAGGTAGGTAGTAGGTAGGTAGTAGGTAGGTAGTAGGTAGGTAGTAGGTAGGTAGTAGGTAGGTAGTAGGTAGGTAGTAGGTAGGTAGTAGGTAGGTAGTAGGTAGGTAGTAGGTAGGTAGTAGGTAGGTAGTAGGTAGGTAGTAGGTAGGTAGTAGGTAGGTAGTAGGTAGGTAGTAGGTAGGTAGTAGGTAGGTAGTAGGTAGGTAGTAGGTAGGTAGTAGGTAGGTAGTAGGTAGGTAGTAGGTAGGTAGTAGGTAGGTAGTAGGTAGGTAGTAGGTAGGTAGTAGGTAGGTAGTAGGTAGGTAGTAGGTAGGTAGTAGGTAGGTAGTAGGTAGGTAGTAGGTAGGTAGTAGGTAGGTAGTAGGTAGGTAGTAGGTAGGTAGTAGGTAGGTAGTAGGTAGGTAGTAGGTAGGTAGTAGGTAGGTAGTAGGTAGGTAGTAGGTAGGTAGTAGGTAGGTAGTAGGTAGGTAGTAGGTAGGTAGTAGGTAGGTAGTAGGTAGGTAGTAGGTAGGTAGTAGGTAGGTAGTAGGTAGGTAGTAGGTAGGTAGTAGGTAGGTAGTAGGTAGGTAGTAGGTAGGTAGTAGGTAGGTAGTAGGTAGGTAGTAGGTAGGTAGTAGGTAGGTAGTAGGTAGGTAGTAGGTAGGTAGTAGGTAGGTAGTAGGTAGGTAGTAGGTAGGTAGTAGGTAGGTAGTAGGTAGGTAGTAGGTAGGTAGTAGGTAGGTAGTAGGTAGGTAGTAGGTAGGTAGTAGGTAGGTAGTAGGTAGGTAGTAGGTAGGTAGTAGGTAGGTAGTAGGTAGGTAGTAGGTAGGTAGTAGGTAGGTAGTAGGTAGGTAGTAGGTAGGTAGTAGGTAGGTAGTAGGTAGGTAGTAGGTAGGTAGTAGGTAGGTAGTAGGTAGGTAGTAGGTAGGTAGTAGGTAGGTAGTAGGTAGGTAGTAGGTAGGTAGTAGGTAGGTAGTAGGTAGGTAGTAGGTAGGTAGTAGGTAGGTAGTAGGTAGGTAGTAGGTAGGTAGTAGGTAGGTAGTAGGTAGGTAGTAGGTAGGTAGTAGGTAGGTAGTAGGTAGGTAGTAGGTAGGTAGTAGGTAGGTAGTAGGTAGGTAGTAGGTAGGTAGTAGGTAGGTAGTAGGTAGGTAGTAGGTAGGTAGTAGGTAGGTAGTAGGTAGGTAGTAGGTAGGTAGTAGGTAGGTAGTAGGTAGGTAGTAGGTAGGTAGTAGGTAGGTAGTAGGTAGGTAGTAGGTAGGTAGTAGGTAGGTAGTAGGTAGGTAGTAGGTAGGTAGTAGGTAGGTAGTAGGTAGGTAGTAGGTAGGTAGTAGGTAGGTAGTAGGTAGGTAGTAGGTAGGTGGTAGGTAGTAGGTATGTGTAGGTATGTGTAGGTAGGTGTAGGTAGGTGTAGGTAGGTGTAGGTAGGTGTAGGTAGGTGTAGGTAGGTGTAGGTAGGTGTAGGTAGGTGTAGGTAGGTGCAGGTAGGTGCAGGTAGGTGCAGGTAGGTGCAGGTAGGTGCAGGTAGGTGTAGGTAGGTGTAGGTAGGTGTAGGTAGGTGTAGGTAGGTGTAGGTAGGTGTAGGTAGGTGTAGGTAGGTGTAGGTAGGTGTAGGTAGGTGTAGGTAGGTAGTAGGTAGGTAGTAGGTAGGTAGTAGGTAGGTAGTAGGAAGGTAGTAGGTAGGTAGTAGGTAGGTGTAGGTAGGTGTAAGTAGGTGTAGGTAGGTGTAAGTAGGTGTAGGTATTTTTCAAAGCTCCCCCTCTGCTCCTCTTCACAACCCGCGAGCTGCGCGCAGCTCGCGCAGCCACGCAAATACTAGTTATACTATATAAAGCTAAATTACCACTGACTGACTCACTGATTGACAGAATTGTTCTCCCAGATGGTGGATGGGGAGGTGGGTATATTTTGACAGATTCGTAAACAAGCAACTCTCGTGAGTATGGAAAAATTGCCAAAACCCCCCTTTTCCCCCCCCTTCTCCCCCCTCCCTATTGTATCTCGGAAATAAAGAGACTTTACGTGTTTTTTTTTAGGAAATCGTATAGAGGAGGCTCGGGGAAGTAAAAACCATTTTTCAAATTTGACCCCCTTGCCCCCCTTCACCCCCCCTTTAGGCGGATCTCGGAAATAAAGAGACATTACGTGTGTTTTTTTAGGGATTTGTATAGAGGAGGCTCGGTAAAGTAAAATCATTTTTCAAAGTGGCCCCCTTTGCCCCCCTTCACCCCCCCTTTAGGCGGATCTCGAAAATAAAGAGATTTTACGTGTTTTTTTTAGGGATTCGTATAGAGGAGGCTCGGGAAAGTAAAAACTATTTTTTGAATTTGACCCCCTTGCCCCCCTTCACCCCCCCTTTAGGCGGATCTCAAAAATAAAGAGATTTTACGTTTTTTTTTTAGGGTTTCATATAGAGGAGGCTCGGGGAAGTAAAAACCATTTTTCAAAATCGACCCCTTTTCCACTCTTCTCCCCCCTTTAAGCGGATCTCGGAAGTTAAGAGACTTTGAACATTTTTTTTTTCAGATTCATTGAAAGGAGCCTATCCTGTGGTGGTACCGGTAAAGCGAAGGGGGGAGCGGGCGAGCGAAGCGAGCCGGCGACCCCCGTAGCGTAGGGATAATGTCATGATAGCTTTCCGGTGGTAGGTAGGTCCTGAGTGGAGCGAACCTGCGAGACCGAGTGGAGCGAAGGGGGGAGGTGGCGAGCGAAGCGAGCCGGCGACCTCCTTAGCGTAACGAAATACTAGTCTATATCTATAAAAGCGAAAGGTCACTCACTGACTCATCACGAAATCTCAAAAACCGCTGGACGTACAAAGATGATTTTTGGCAGGGAGGTAGTTTATGGTTAGTAGACGTCCGCTAAGAACGGATTTTGCGACAGGGCCGGATTAGGGTGGTCTAAGGGCCCTCGCAAGTTTGTATGAAACTCCTTCATTTTTTATGCTACAATCTAGATTTTTGGCAGAGACGTAGTTTATAGTCAGTGAGCGTCGGCTATGAATTAATTTTGCGACAGGGCCGGATTAGGGTGGTCTAAGGGCCCTCACAAGTTTGTATGAAATTCCTTAATTTTTCGTGCTACAATCTTGATGTTCGGCAGAGAGGTAGTTTATAGTTAGTAGACGTCCGCTAATAACGGATTTTGCGACAGGGCCGGATTAGGGTGGTCTAGTCACCAGAGGGCTCACGAAAGAGAAGACAAGTAGTCTGGGTCGCTGTCGCCGGATACGGTGAAGAGGACTATATATATATATATAGGGTGGTCTAAGGGCCCTCGCAAGTTTGTATGAAACTCCTTCATGTTTTGTGCTATAACCCAGATTTTTGGCAGAGACGTAGTTTATAGTCAGTGGGTGTCTGCTATGAATTATTTTGCGACAGGGCCGGATTAGGGTGGTCTTAGGGCCCTCACAAGTTGGTATGAAAGTCCTTAATTTTTCGTGCTACAATCTTGATGTTTGGCAGCGACGTAGTTTATAGTCAGTAGGCGTCTGCTATGAATTAATTTTGCGACAGGGCCGGATTAGGGTGGTCTATGAGCCCTCGCAAGTTTGTATGAATGTCCTTCATTTTTTGTGCTATAATCTTGATTTTTGGCAGAGACGTAGTTTATAGTCAGAAGACATCCGTTATAAAATAGTTTTGCGACAGGGCCGGATTAGGGTGGTCTATGAGCCCTCGCAAGTTTGTATGAACGTCCTTCATTTTTTGCGCAACAGTCTTGATTTTGGGCAGGGACGTAGTTTGTATTAGTTAGTGGACGTCTTCTATGAACAGATTTTGCGACAGGGCCGGTTAAGGGAGGTCTAAAGGCTCTCACAAGTTTGTCTGAAAGTCCTTCATTTTTTGCGCAACAGTCATGAATTTTGGCGGGGACGTAGTTTATGGTGAGTAGAAGTTTGCTAAGAACAGATTTTGGTCCAGGGTCGGATTAGGGAGTTCTAAAGGCTCTCGCGAGTTTCTATGTAAGTTGATTTTTGTACTTCCGGCCTGAAATTTAGCAAGATATAACTATTAGCGAACAATTTTTTTTGTGACGACCTGCAGTAAGGGTTCTTGCAAGTATGTCAATAAAATCCTTGGCTTTTTGGAGCCAAAGATTGGTAGAGAGGTAAAATATAGTTAAGACATATTTATTATTATGTATGTGTGGGAACATATTTTATGACAGGGCCAGTTTAAGGGAATATATTCGCTTCGATTGGCATTTGTCATTCGATTTGGCATAGTACATCCCAGAGGCAGTCCCACACATACATACACGTCAAAATTTCCTCGCGAACGAAGTCGCGGGCAACAGCTAGTATTTTTATATATGTTACAGCCAAAACTAGTAATCAGTCAAACATAGTGTATGTTTGACTCGTGTTAGTCAAAACTCTTATTAATTTAAAATACGATGTTAGCTATAGCACGAGGTTATCCAAAGGGTCACAAAAAAAACCTAATAAACTGATAAGTTTCCTAATGACCTATAAGTTATTTTAATTTATCGATGAACGAAATAATATTGTTAAGAAACGAGTAGACAAATAAAACAAAAACCTATAAGGTTCTAAGTAAATGTGAGCTATTATTTTAATAATTCTAGTTGCACTAGGGGGTCATCACTACCGTAACTAGCCGTCTTCCAAATGTCGGTTCTTGGACTTCTCGGCCAAGCCAGGTTATTTAACGATGTTTTCAAAAGTAGGTGGTAAAGTATATAAATCCCTGAACTGCCTTGTTGGTCTAAAGTGGTTGCAAGCGTGACTGCTGACTATGAGGTTCTGGGTTTGATTCCCAGGACGGATAAATTGGATATCGGGTATTTCCATCAGAAACTTCTCAGTAGGAGCGACGGAGTCTCGATTTGTGCCCAGTTGATGGCAATATGGCTCGCCCCCTATTACATGGAACTTAGCATAACTGGTGAAAAATGAGAGTTCTATTAGGTACAGGTACAGCTCTGTTTAACTCTTCGGTAATTGCAAGTGCGATGTTATGATGTTATTTAACCTACCTATTAATATTAATTTCCTGGAGAGTGTACAAATTAATAAATCAGTATCGCCTATCACTAATATATTTATCTTCTATCATTAATCATCGCTGATTGTAATCTATTAATAACCGATTCATTAGCCATATTTTAACCCTGAAAATTGACAATTTTAGATCATAACCACATAAGCTATTAAACCAGGTGCATACCCGCATAAAGTCACATCATCATACAATCGCAAAATCGGACATATCCTGGGTAACACGATCAGTCATCACATAACAATCAAACTGGGAAAGAGAGGTTATGGCCTCGGGCAATGCGACTAGCGTTCGAGTGACGAGCGTTCTATTCAACAGAATAAAAAAATATGAAAATATGAAAGACATTGCTTAGAGCCTTGAACCACCGCGACACGCGTTATCAGTACATAATATTATAAAACGAAGTCCTCCGCCGCGTTTGTCAGTCTGCCTGTTTACTACTGTTTACTGTTAACTCAAAAACCTGCACCGATTTTCATGATGTTTTCACCAATGGATAGAGTGGTTCTTGAGGAAGGTTTTAGTATATAATTTCCACGTGGGCAAAACCGCGGGCATCAGCAAGTCGTTATATTATATTACCTGCAAATCGTGAAAAAAGAAATGTGTTAAAATGAGGCACGTGCGTGTTGCTTGCTGCAAGTTGTATCGCCTGAAGTTGTGTTCTAGTCATCACAAGCTTAATATCAACCTTGTTGACCTCAAAACAAGCTATAATCAAGCTAATCCAAACATAGCGTGACGAGAGCCAATAGCTAATGATATTTACCGGCAAAATGTACCTTCATGCGGATAACTACTATATCCGGGCCGGAATATCCGGAAGTTGTTTATGATTTAACCGGGTGGGATAAATGGATTTTGTTTTGGTGAGTTTAAGTAAACGGGCTGTAATGGGGAAAGTCATGGTTGATAGGATTAAATTAATATTCTACTCTTTTATTTTTATTTTGGAGGGTGGTAATCATCAAATGACTCCTCCCGCTCTGGGCAGAGCGGTAGGGAGTGTCAGACTTCTACTGACTAAAAACCACCCATGTTCCTTCTTAGCCTTTTATGTCGAGGCTGCGACATCTCTTTCGAACAACCCGCAGCCCTAGCCAAGAGCTCCTCAATACAAGCCAGTGCCAGTATTCTAAGCTTTCATAAATGTTACGAAGCCCCAGGAAGGTGACCAAAACAAAGCAGGCAATACTAATGTCATAATAGGAATATAATTGAATAATACCGCTTAGTCCGGGTACGGCCACGAGATCACGGTGACATTGATTGAAGACATAATTAGGGTGCCGTCTCGCCGCGTGCGAGAACTTTTCATCCAGCGTAGTCTGTAGTAGTGAGGGGCTGGCTTTGTATCGATGTTTTTATTTTAGGATTATTATTACAATTTATTATATTTGATAAACATAAATAGTTTACTTGCATAAAAACTCAAACTCAAACTCAAACTCAAATCGTTTATTTCAATTAAGCCATTACAGGCACTTTTGAATGTCAGAAGGACGGAAGAAGAACGAAACTACGAGTGCAATGCGCCATTCCGAAAGCCACCACGCCGAACCACACGCCACCGAATGCCCGCAACAACGAACACTGCGAGCACGAAAGCACCCAGCGACGCAAACCGCAACAACGAATGCTCGAGACCCCGAATCACGGAACAACGAATGCACGCCGCAACGTGCAACCGCCGCCCCGCGACCCGGAGCCCCGCACACCCACCGCCACGGCACACGCCGCCGCGCGCCCCCGCACCCACACCACTCGCCGCCGGTAACATCCGGCGCCGCGCAGCCCGACGCAGCAACTCCCGAAACGACGCATTGCACTCCTACGCTACAGTCACAATCACAAGGCATAATAACTTGTGAAAGTACTGCAGTTGCCAGTTCCCTAACGTAGATCTCATGAAGAAGAACGGGCAAGAAACTCCATGGACACTCTTTTAAATTAGAATTTGTTACAAAATCTTGGTACATTATATCATTCATGTTGAGATGGTATATTATGTGAGAACTATGTAGCAAGACGTGCAAGTTAAGAGCGTCCAGAGTAAAAAGATATACTTAATAAACAAATCAAAAAGAAAAATATATTTACACCATGGCAACTAAGGAATGACCAGTCTCCACTGACAGCGCCCGTTCACGAACATGACGCATGGATCAGCACCATTCAACTCCATTTTGAAGGGAACTAAATGATCCGACACACCCGCCACCATCAGCGAGACATTTGTGTGAGCATGACATTCTCTCAGCCACCAGGGCAACGTCACTAAAATATAACTAAATGTAAAAATGTAAAAAGGGGCTTTATAGTACATAGTACTCACACATGTGCCATGCAATTATACAATATTAAGACATTGAATCTATACAATGCAAAGATATTTTTACAATCTTCTGCAGCCTCTACAATAACTTCACATGATAATCGATGTAATTGCCCCTATGGTTGTGGAGCAGGACCAGCATGGAGCCAAGCATTTTTATCATCAATGTAATCCCCCAACTTATAGTATGCTTGCCTACATAGTGTGCGTTTTACACAAGTTTTAAATTTCGTCTCACTCAGTTGAAGAATGTGAGGGGGTATTTTATTGTAACATTTTAAACAGTACCCCATGAAAGATGAGTCTACTTTAGCTAGCCTGAAACCTGGCTGAACTAGTTGGTCCCTATTTCTCGTATTATAGTGGTGTCTATCACCTCTTTTGCTAAATAAATGCAGATTTTTCCTGACGTACATGATGTTTTCATAGATGTATTGACAAGGTACTGTCATGATGTTAATTTCCTTAAACAGCTCTCTCAGAGAATCGCGCCTTCGTAGACCATATATGGCTCTAATGGCTCTTTTCTGCAGAATAAATATAGACTCGACGTCTGCAGCCCGTCCCCATAGTAAAATACCGTATGACATAACACTATGAAAATAGCTAAAATAGACTAGTCTCGCGGTATCTACGTCAGTAAATTGACGGATTTTCCTAACAGCATATGCTGCTGAACTCAGCCGTCCTGCAAGAGATGTTAAATGCGGACCCCACTGTAGCCTTGAGTCAATCGTTATCCCCAAGAAAACAGTTTCATTGACAAATTCTAGTTTCTCTTGATTCAATACTATGTCACAATCAGTACTTTTGACATTTGGTAGAGCAAATCTTATGCACTTCGTTTTTTTCCCATTTAATACTAAATTATTAACGGTGAACCAATTATGAACCTGCAGTAAGGCGTTATTTACGTCATCAAGATTCGTGGCACGTCTGTTTACCTTAAATATTAAAGAAGTATCGTCGGCAAACAATACCATTTCAGGTTGGTTTTTAAATAAATGGGGTAGATCATTAATATAGACTAAAAAGAGAAAGGGACCTAATATCGAACCTTGTGGCACACCCATGCTTACTTTTAAGCCCATTGAATTGACACCATTTATTTGTACTTGCTGATGTCTATCGCTTAAATACGATTTCATTAAACTGAGCGCAAGATTCCCTAAACCGTAATGTTTGAGCTTTATGAGAAGGGTTTCGTGGTTGACGCAATCAAATGCTTTGGAGAGGTCACAGAAGATTCCTATGGCATCTTGTGACTCTTCCCACGCAGTAAATATATGTTTTAATAAGGTGACACCGGCGTCAGTCGTACAACGTCCTTTGGTGAAACCATACTGTTTCTCATGTAAGATTTTGTTGGTGTTAAAGTGAATGAGCATTTGATTAAGCATTACTTTTTCAAACACCTTGCTGAAAACTGGCAAAACGGATACGGGTCTATAATTATTGGTGTCTTTACTGTCACCGGATTTGAAAAGTGGTATTACCTTGCTGTATTTCATAAGGTCCGGGAAGACTCCCTGGTCCACACACAAATTAAATATTAAGGCTAAGTACGGAGCGACAGTCTCAATAATAGCTTGACAAACTTTAATCGACAGTCCCCATAGATCTTCGGTTAATTTGACTTTAATTTCCTTAAAAGCTTTAATGACTGCTATGGGGTTTATATGTTTAAATTGAAATTCAACCGGACAGGCTGAAACGTTCGCTCTTAATAACTCAATAGAAAGCAAGGGTGACGAATTTAAGGTTTCAGTAGTTTTAAGTGGGATACCAGTGAAGAAATCTACAAATTCTTGAGCAACTTCGTTTTTAGAACTTAAAAGGCCACGTGAAGTCTCTAGAGTGATATCATTATTATATTTTTTATTTCTATTCGTTTCACTATTGATAATTTTCCAAACCGTTTTTATTTTGTTATCGGCGGATTTAATCTTGTTACTAATGAATAAGGCTTTAGCTACTTTGCAAGCGTTTTTAAAGATTTTAGAGTAACTTGCAACATATTTATTGAAAGTTTCTGAGTTAATGTAGGGCTTGAGACCGTACAACTCAAACAATCGCTCCCTACTTTTCCTAATGCCCTTAGTTGCCCAGTCACTGAACATAAACTTAGGGCAAATAGATTTAGTTTTCGTTTTTATTGTATTATTGAACTCCGTGTGAATCACCGAAAAGAATTCTTCATAAAATAGATTTACATTGTCGATAATCTGGCTTGGAATGCCTAAATTACTAATTAAATTATCATTAAATTTATTTAAATTGCTGGGTGTTATCTGCCTAGATTTTATTTGGATTTTTTGTACTGGTGTGAAGGATTCAAACACAACGACTTGACCGCTGTGATCCGAAAGAAGGTAATTTACAATGAATTTATCCAAGTAGTCGCAGCAACAAAAAACATTATCCAGACATGTAGCAGTATTTGTAGTAATTCGGGTTGGATCCGAAAACACGTTTAACAAATTAAATGATTTAAAAAGATGCAAAAATCTACTGCTATTTGAATTTTTATCTAAAATATTAACATTAAAGTCGCCACATATAACCACTGATTTATTACCAGTTACAAGTTTTGCTAAAACATCTTCCATTACTGACTCAAATGTAGAGTAGTTTTGATAATTTGGGGGCCTGTAAACGCACACTATTACATGCTTATCCAGCTCAACACAAGATAGCTCAATATTATGTTCAATCGATAGTTTAACAATATCATCACGAGTTTTGAATTTAATTGAATTTTTAATTAAGATTAATGAACCTCCTCGCAGCATTGATTTACGGTTAAAACAGCTACCCACCGTATAGTTTTCATAATTAATAAGCATTTGGTAATCCTTAAGCCAATGTTCAGTAAAACAAATAATGTCAAACATACTTTTCTCTAAAAACAATTCTATTTCTAATAATTTGGAAGAAATGCCTTGGATATTTTGGTGGAATAAATTCAAAGTGTTCTGCTGAGGCCCTTTTTTACTAACTAATTTAGAGCAAGAAGATACCTTTCTGTTGATATGTTTAACAATATTGTTAATGGTACCTTCTGTTGTCTTACTTCCTAGTTTAAACTAATATTAATATCTGGAGTGAGCCCAGAGTCTCCTGTGCCATCACCAGACAACAAGATACTATCACTTAAAACTTCTAATTGAGAGTATTCCACGGTGACATATGGAACCTCCTCCGTACAATGATTGTAAACATTTATAGCACTAGTGCTATATTTATCTAAGGTCACCTCCTGTACATTAGTACCATGACTAATAGTCGCAGTGTCCACAATATAAGCAAACTTCGACATACTACTTATGTCTGTGTGAATATTAAAAGCTAATAGCCTAGCTATTTTGTGTCTAAACCTAACAGGTAGATACACATTACCTGGAGTCGACTTAAGCTTATCAACAAAAGTGTTGATGTCAAGATATACAAGCTTATCACAATAGTGACCTACCAAGAAATGCAAATGATTGTTTAACATGTGTATATAATTGTTTTTCCTATCACAAAGTCTTTCAAAATATGGAAAAGCACACAATATAATTTTACTACAATCTAACTTTAACAACTCTGATACCCAGTCAGTGAGGTCTTCCTTTTTAATTTTAGAACTGTTACCAACACATATAGTAATGGTAGTATCAGGACCACAAACAGTTTTTGACGCTGATGTCATAATCTGTTTAAAGGTTGACCCAGGCATACAATAATTTTGTGTACAATAACTCAGGTGATTACTAATTAATTTTCCTAGCCCTCTACCTAAACCATCAGAAAATAAGTAACTAGTATTCGCAAAATTATTATTATCATTACCAGCTGGCTGAGCCGCTGAGGGTGTAGGTGAATGGTGCTGAGGCTGTGGTGTACCCATGCAGGCACAGCTACAAGAGAGGTTATTTGTCAGGGACTCATATCTCTCCGCATTGTACGTGACCAGGTCCACCAGCTCATTGGCCTCCTGCATGCGCTTACTCAGGTCTTGTTGAGAAGCCTCATATTTACTAAAAATATCCTTAATTGCATATTCCCTTACAAACAGCTCATCCTGAAGGTTCTGAGTGTCGGTATCATACAATGTCCGACATAATTGTAATTCACTGTCACACTTTTTCAGTTCTTGAATTAAATTTAAATTTTTTCGCCTTAGTTTTGTGTTTTGTTTGTTAACTTTTAGGCGTTTCAAAGATCTTTTAATGGTTTGAATTCGTTTATTGATTTTAATATATTTTTTAATCTTATTATGACTAGTAAATAAATAAGTTTTAGATATAGTTTCATTGGTTAAGTCTATAGTTACTATTGGCTCAACACATACAGGTCCTGACCGGCTACCAACCAACTCATCATAAAGACTGCAGGTGTTCGCAGACTCTTCTCGGGCTCTAAGAGATTCTAAGTGAACTATTGAGTGTTGGGCCCTACTTAGTTCTTGCTCCAGTTCAGATATGCGACTCAAAGCCTGATCGTAGGTGTCGCTACATTGCTGGAAGTTTTCAACAAGTTGACGGAGGTGTTTATGCTGGTCAAGTATGTCCATATGGTGTGTGTGAAGTTCCGCAAGCTCATTCTTCAGTTGAGTGTTTTTGTTCACCATTAACTCAATTTCAACTTCACTTTCTTCTCGTTCCCTCAGCAGTTTGGTGCACTCATTTCTCGAAGCATCCAGTTCCCTCAGCGCTGCTTTCAGTTTGTCAGTCATGTCACGAATGGTAGCTCCGCGTGTCATCATATTGACTGATATCCACAAACAAGACCTGAAATGTGACAGGAAACAGCTGAGTATGTGAAGAGAATAATTATGTCAATTGAGAACTTGAGGAAGTTGGAGGGGTTTTGAATTTAAAAAGAGGTAAACAATATTTAAAAACAGTAGAAAAGTTTTTAGAAAGGATTATCAAAATATGGAGGTAGGTTGGTAAGTGAGAGAAAAGAAAAAGGAAAATTTAAAAATCCAAGAACAAAGAAAAGCTAATTGATATGATATTCTCAAAATTACAGTTAATACTCTAAGGATAATTTATTTCAACATTAATATTATTACTAGAATAACTATTTTGACTAAGGATTGCTATTAACATGAGTTTTAGTGGGAACAAAGTCTATCTACATTAATTAGCAACTAAGTGGTTTACTTATAATATTTACAGCATATTAGGCACATATTTTGTGTGTAGTAAGGTTTGCAGTGTATGTTTTGTATGGGGCAAGTGTTTTCGTCCTCGATTTTGCTTCCACAATATTCGTCAAGCAAAATGAGACATAAACGTAGCCAGTGTGTACTGGACGTCGCTCAGAGCTCTGAGCAGTGTTTGTGTGATGTCTAGTGTTTGAATAACACAGCAACTACTAATAAATCAAAACAAAATACTCCCCCGGTTTGATGAATTCAAATCCACAGTTCAAGCGTTGACAGCCGGTACATGTTAATTATTGAAATAACAATTGCTTTTCAGTTTTCACTATAAAACTGGTCACAAACACTACGTGTGTCACTTAATACGTTTATTCTATGTATACAATTGAATTTAAATACACTAAACACAATAAAAACAATAATTTAAAAATTAATTAGTTACGAGGCCGTTTTTTCACGACCTGTCGCCAGTGTTGCCAGCGTGCAAAAAAAGAACAACAAAAGAAAAACATGGTATTCAATGGTGTTAAGTAAAATCAAAAAGGTTTAGCTAAGATAGAATAGCATGCAAAATGTTAGGGTTTAGCAAAATGTTACAATGTATCAAAATCTTCTATCCATAAATAGGGTAGTTGACAAAAAAATCTATTTAGTCCGTCAGATAGATTTCCAAAAAATATTGAACACGTATTTTTTCCTTTTTTCACGTAAACAAAAAATTAATACAATGCAGAGCTTCGAAAAGTCGTGCGACGTCACAGTTTGGTCCATTTTTACCAGACTATGATGTCAAAAGCCCTCCATAGCCTTTGGATTTATTGATTGATATTACAAAAAACACTTATCCAATATTTTTCGATAATCTAACTGACGGACTAAACAGAATCATATTTTTTTTAGTCAGTCAACTACCATTTGCCATTTACATTAATATAGTTACTGTATTTATAATAATGGAATTCATATGAATTCGGTTAGATTTAAAGTTAAAGATATATATTTATTACATTTAACTGTGTACATTAAGTTCTTATCTTAGTATCAGCAGTCTAGCCAATCGGATATGCAATTGTATTCTAAGACATTATAAGGTACTTACAAATGTGCGGGGGCGCGCGGCGGCGTGTGCCGTGGCGGCGGGTGTGCGAGGCTCCGGGTTGCGGGGCGGCGGTTGCGCGTTGCGGCGTGCATTCGTTGTTCCGTGATTCGGGGTCTCGAGCATTCGTTGTTGCGGTTGCGTCGCTGCGTGCTTTCGTGCTCGCAGTGTTCGTTGTTGCGGGCATTCGGTGGCGTGTGGTTCGGCGTGGTGGCTTTCGGAATGACGTATTGCACTCGTAGTTTCGTTCTTCTTCCGTCCTTCTGACATTCAAAAGTGCCTGTAATGGCTTAATTGAAATAAAATATTTGAGTTTGAGTTTGAATATTATTTTTTAATAAAAAAACTAATTCAGTTGACATAGTTGTTCAAACTAAGCAGAGGTGTAAGTATTTTTTTGGTAACTACAAGTATGACAAGTTTTTCACGGAAAGAGTATTGGTGCATAAAATATATGTGTACAGTTTTCAATTACATTTTCTCCAATTACGGACACAACAATCACAGCGGAAACAAGAAAACCAACCTATCGGTTAATTGAATATTATTTCAAAACTTGAACCCAAACAGTTGCTTAAAATTCCAAACAAGTTTACAATCAAGTGATAGAAACTGCTTGCCTTGCCAGTTGCCACTTGAATGTAACTGGCAATCAGCCAATCTGCTAGGAAGCCAGCAACTTCCCACTTTTCGTGCACGATCGAAGTTTTTAAAGCACTTTTTGAACTTCTTGTAGCATATGGAATCAAGTAAAGACGTGTTCAGAATTGATTCGGGGTTAAAAGCTCGTGGTTTCGGGATAACCGCTCTTGTTACCTCGTTGATATTCAGGTTTCCGAATGTGGTTCAATATTTTAGGATATAAATTGGTGAAAATATCCATTGAAGACTGTCTACCCAAGGGAATCGACAATGATTTGATGGCTGAACTATATTTTTGAATAAAACATTTTACTGTAATTGCTGTTAGATGCCAGATTATATTGATAGGACCTAGATACTAGGACAGTCCCTGAAGGCCTGGCCTCGGCCTGGCGTATAAATGTCGGTTGCTGTTTAAAATCTAATCTTATAAAACTGAAATCTATGTTTGTAAAAATTACTTAGCACGTACTATGGTTTGGCGTTATTCCGGTCGATGTCACATTACTGTCACTACTGCTAGATTTAGGCGGGAACATGTCAAAGTTAAATAATAAGTCAGATAACGTTAATATATCTCGGTCGAGACCCGACAAGCAAACCCAAAATGGCCACTGCGAGTTGCAAAAAACTATTAGGTATAATAGTAACTGCGTAAAATGCCCATTTTAGACCCCCAGTTCACAGCAATTTTATCGTTCCCAGTAAAGAAGAATCTAATTATATTTTTATCGATACTTAGTGTCACAACACTACCACCACAACTGTTGACTGACGTGGGGGTTATAACAAAATGGCTTTTTAAATCGATGCCTCCGAAATGTGTTTTTGAGTCATGCAAGAATTAAAGTGGCGCTGTTTTGTAATTATAATTTTGTCGTTATTTAGAGGGCGGAAAATCTGTCATTAAAATAATTAAATAAGATTATACCACGACCCTTTATGTAAAAAGCTTTACTGTAATATTTTTTAATTATAAAAGGAGTTCGTAGCTTTATTTATTTATGTTCGGTCATAATTTTTAACGTTTCATAATAATGTGAAAGATTTTTACCAATATTTTTTTGATACTCTATGATTAAGGCGCTCAAATACAATGAAGAAAAAATGTACCAAGAAGCAAAAAAAAATATTTTTTTGAAGAAGACAGTCAGAAGGCGTCGTGGCATACCTCGTAGAAGATGGCGGGACGATCTGACCAACAGTAGAGACCAGTGGTCCACATTAGCCTTGGGTTTCTATCCAAGGCTAATGTGGTCCACATTAGCCTTGGATAGAAACCCAAAAAAATATGATTTTGTTTAGTAAAAATATGATTTTGTTTACTCAAAAAAATATGATTTTGTTTAGTCCGTCAGTTAGATTACCGAAAAATATTGGATACGTGTTTTTTGTTTTATCAAATCAATAAAAATTGACGAAGATAAAGCGCGTCAAAGATCATGGAGTGGGGCTTGAAACGTCAATTGAAGGTACCTACAAAATGTACTATCATAAGACGTCACACGAGTTTTCGAAGCACTGTATCTTCTTCATTTTTTGTTTACGTGAAAAAAGAAAAAATACGTGGTTAATATTTTTGGAAATCTATCTGACGGACTAATTAGTTTTTTTTTGTCCGATCCCCTATTGCCTTCCCAACCACTCCTCTTTGCTAAAAAAGAAACTACGATCAGCAATCCACACGCATCCACAATAGTGTAGTTGACAAAGAAAAATCTAATTAGTCCGTCAGATAGATTTCCAAAAAATATTGTAGAAAAGTTGAAGAGGATACAGTGTTTCGATAAGTCGTGTGATGTCACAGTTTGGTACATTTTATATCAGAAAGTGACGTCACTCACAAGCCTCCACTCATGATCTTTGACACCTTTTATTTGTCTTCTAAGACCGATTCGCCACTGGACTGTTCGTCGACAGGACGATTCATTTATTTCCGTAATTTTTATTAATTTCATAAAACAAAAAACACGTATCCAATATTTTTCGATATTCTAACTGACGGACTAAACAGAATCATATTTTTTTTAGTCAGGAAACATCCCTTTTCCGCATTCGGTTTTCCGGATACATTAAATTAAGCACACTTCAATGCCTTTGCGAAGGGGTCTAACCACTTACCTAATGCAGGCGTCCATACATCGTGGAAATAAATCCGAATAAAACTACTGACCACTTGAAACTGTAAATCTGCTAAGAGAGGGTTGCCCGTAAAGTATGTTTTCTCGATTTATTCTATTTGGTAAACAAAACATTAACTAGGTGAGGAAATAAATGATTTGGAATGATTAAGGAAGGACAATGGAGGTGATGGCGGAGCTGGAAGGAGGACCCGCGGGTTCGCGAGAAAAGGATTGCATGGAAGGAGGCCTTTGCTCAGAAGTGGGACAGAGAACGTCAGAAAAAAAACCGGCCTAAGAGCGTGTCGAGCCACGCTCAGTGTAGGGTTCCGTAGTTTCCCGTCCGTCACAATAAGTGTTCCCACTTATGAGTTTAAAGGTGGGTACCCATTATGTTCGCGCTCCTGCAGCGCTCCGCGCTCCTGCAGCGCTCCGCGCTCCTGCAACTGCTCCCGGTAGTGGGTACGTGCGCGAACACGGAGCGTGCAACATGGCACGCTCCGCGGCAGGCGCGTCATTAATTAATTAATTTTGGATTGCGAGAACCGATTTTAATAATTCTTTTTTTGTTTGAAAAAAGATACGTTCATCATCAGCCTATAATGTTCCCACTGCAGGGACTCAGGCCTCCTCTCTAGGAGAAGGATGGGCTATAATCTATACCACGCGGGCCCAGTGCGGATTGGTAGATGTCACATGTCTTCGAATTTTTTGGTTCTAAGACATGCCGGTTTCCTCACGATGTTTTCCTTCACCGTTTTGAGAGCAGTGGTGATGAAATAAATTATACAAAGTAATGCGCCTGACGGGGTTCGAACCCACGACTCACTGTTCGTAAGTCGGGGCCGCCACCACTGGGCCACCGCTGCTCTCCAGGATAATAAAATATGTAAATGAAGTTAAAAAAAAATGCTTGCATATACGATTATATTACAAACTCAGTCCAGAAATTATTTTGTACAACTTTTTGTCTTTTTTGTACTAAAACTGTTTCCATCCAAGTACAAAATGATTTTCCTAGAAAGTCCTTATAAAGTTCTACTTTTCAGATTTTTTTCATATTTTCTAAACTTATGGTTCAAAAGTTAGAGGGCGGGGGGGACACACATTGTTTTTTTACTTTTGGAGCGATTATTTCCGAAATTATTGACATTATCAAAAAATGATTTTAGTAAACCCCTATTCATTTTTAAATACCTTTCTAACACTATATCACACGTTAATGTCGAAATTAAAAAAAAAAAATCACTTCCCACTTTACTGGGGGCTACCCTAATAAAACATTTATTTCCAATTTTTATTTTACCACTTTGTGATTGATACACATTTTGGTACCAAATTTCAGCTTTCTAGTGCTAACGGTCACAGAGATTAAGCGAGGACGGACGGACGGATAGACAGACATGGTGAAACTATAAGGGTTCCTAGTTGACTACGGAACCCTAAAAAGTTGTGTACTGTGGAACTTGTCATGCTTCGTACTGAAATGTGATTTTTGAAATTAATACAAGTTAAATACTAATGGAGACATGGAAAGACTGTGCAGTACAATACAACCAATAGACAGAATTGTTTGGAAACGGGGAAGGCAGGCTCTTGCCCTGCAGTGTGCCAACACAAATACGTTGCTTTTCTTGTGGTCACCACTGTAGTTTTCAGGAGTTCCAGTGGTTTGGAAATAGTTTAGCAGGATTGCCACACCTAAAAGTTGTTTGGTATAAAACGTGTAAGCATTAAGGCCACTTCCGTACTCTGTATTAAAATATGTGTTTATCGATGCCTGTTTGTTTACAAAAAGTGTTACCCAAAGAAAAACATACTATATGTAATCTTAGAAAGTGGATCCTTTTTGCCCCGATCTTTTTAAAGGTTTCGGTCACGTATCTATAGTGTAAAAGCAGCCGAAATTTAAGCTAACGACGGGTAAAGATAACGATTGTGGACGGATATATAGATATTAACGTCGAATTTGGACAGATTTGGAAAGTTAACAGATATAAATATTTGACCAGTGCTGGAATCGGACTCTCGAATCAGAATGCAATAACTCAATGATTTAGTCACTGCACCTGTCATTATCGATACTTCTATAAATTTTTACAAAATAATGTTTTAAAGAGGAAATAATTGTATTTTTGTATGGAACGAATAAACTTAAAAACTACTAGACCGATTTGAAAAATTCTTTCACCGTTAGGAAGCTACACTATCCCCAGGTGACATAGGATACTTTTTATCCCTGTATTCTCACGGGAACGGGAACTACGCGGGTGAAACCGCGTGACGTCCGCTAGTACAAAATAAAAATAAAATCAATAATAATAATAACCTACCCTACCTAACCGATTGCAGCTAATACCAGTCATTTACATGGAGCAGCTGCCTATCCACAGCCCCGTTACCGGGTAATAACTACGATACTAGTGAGAGTAAGGTTTGTAGAAATCGCGGATTTTAGTACTAGATGACGTGGCCTCGGCACAAGGGCAAAGAAGGAACATGGGTTCGGTTTTTAGTCAGTAGAAGTCTGACACTCCCCTTCGCTCTGCCCAAGAGCGGGGGGGGTCATTTGATGATTTTCCACCCACTAAAAAAAAAAAAAAGATTTGTAGAAATTATATAACATCTTGTGTGCCCATAAGTACTACTTGTCCCGTAATTTGTGTGTTTTAAATTTCTCCTGGGAACTACTGGTCCTTTAATTTCTGTGCCTCAAAGTGACGCCAAAGAAATACATGTTTCAACTCTTACACATTTGTTTAAACCATAATAAGGTCAATCAACCTGGGCCCCGAGTCTGCTATTCAATAGTGTCAGAATGGTCGATCATTGATCTCATAATGGTTGATTTACGACAAGCCAAAAAGTACCTTAAGTCGACAAGCATAAGGTACTTTTTGGCTTGTCATCAATCAACCATTATGAGATCAATGATCGACCATTCTGACACTATTGAATAGCAGACTTGGGGCAGGTATTCTGTTTAATATAAGAGGACTATGGTAAAGTCAACACAAATGATTGAATCCCCGTAAAGAAAAGACATAAAACAGTACCACTAAACCTTAGATAAGACTTAGTAACGTGTTTCCTGAAGCAAGTAATTGAAGATATCGACAACGTCCGTGATAACAGACCTACCCGTATTCTTACCCTTATCAGTTTCACAAATTGACGTAAATCCGTAGAGCAATAAAAATATATCGTAATAGAAATTAATCGTGTTTCACGTGCGTTGTGACGTTGTTAGAATCGGGTAAAAATATCATCATCTTCCCATGTCTTTTGGGGTCGGCGCAACACGTTCAACTGTCCAAGAGATACACGGAAAAATTTAATATGAACTGTAGCGCTCCCTGACTGGTTCATACATGGTTCATACCATAACACCTATCTAAAGACTATTGCAGATAAATAGCAAATGTATTACAGAAAACCACATCTGAAACATTTAGAGTTCACGATATTGTTATTATTAAACTGTAAAACGGGATATTTGCCATGTTTCTATTAAAGACTTCCCGAATCCCGATGTTTCGTCATTTCGGAAACAGTGAAGCCTTCAGTGAATTCCACAGACTGGCGCGGGCAAGACAGTTAAATCGCTTCTCTGGGACTTCGTCGAGCTTCATTGTCTCGGCGCTTTTCTTGTGGTCGCCACTGTTGATTCTGGCTAACAGAAGTTACAGTGGTTTGGGAATAGCAAGGTAATATTATCATACAGTAGTATGACTTCATACAAACGGACGAAGCGCGAGCTATGCCTACGCGCCTCGATTAAGGGATGCGCCTGGGATGCAGACAGTCGCGACTGTGCCGCAGTGACGAGCGGACGGTGTGTTGTTTTTTAACAATAAATGCGCGATGTTTTCTCTAAACATAAGACAAGTACATATTTAATATGACGAGTAGCATATATTGTGTTGTTTTTGGTTTTATGAATTCGTTAATAACGTATCCACAGATAACTTTTTTTTAATAACCTGGAAACTTTGAAAGATAAGACTATATAATAATTTCACTTACTAGTAGGTAAGCATATAATGTGTGTCTTTTTAATGGATAAGTATTTCTTTCTATGTCCCGAAAAAAACATGGTTTTATAATTAAATCTATCAATCAAAAAACAACACGCATGTTTATTGAACACTTTCTATTCAATTCACAAAAGATTTTATTGGTTTTAAAAAGTATATTTACGATCACAAAACTAAATGGAAACACAAAGTAGGCAAATGTAATTAAAATACTGGAGGCGGGCAGCCCTTTCGCATGTTTACGTACCGCGCGGCTGCAGGCATTTATTTCAAGGACACGGCCGAGTCACACTACTGTAGATATTTATACTGTGGGAATAGTGTGGCGGGCTTGTTCCAAAAAAAAAAAGGAATGGCGCGGGCGGTTCGCACAAATAAATGGGAATTGTTTGGGTTCGTGGAACTTCAATCATACAACGGTGACACTTCACCGTAGCTCTGATGATGATGATGATATCGGCCACAGCGACTGCATTCAATGGCTTTACAAACATAAATTACTTGGTGTTGCCAGCGGCTTTGCCCGCTACAACTCGAAAATTATCCGGCGGAAAGATAAAATCGGGATAAAAAGTAGGTATCCTATTTGTTGATCCAGGCTAACTATCTGTGTACCAAATTTTATCCAAATCCATTTAGTAGTTTTTGCGTGAAAGAGCAACAAATATCCATCCAACCATCCATCCATACATACATACATCTATACTTATAATAAATCTGTAGAGAGGTCAATTCTGTACATGATATATATTTTCAAAATAACTATCAGGGGGTAATTAGTGATCGATACTGATGCCAAAAATGCAATCAGTAAAATTTTTGTCTGTCTGTCTGTCTGTCTGTCTGTCTGTCTGTATGTTCCTTATAGAAACAAAAACTACTCGACGGATTTTAACGAAACTTGGTACAATTATTCTTCATACTCCTGGGGAGGTTATAGTATACTTTTCATCACGCTACAATCAATAGGAGCAGAGCAGTGAAGGGAAATGTTGTGAAATCGGGAGAAGTTGCTCCATTTTTTAAGCTTCCGTCGCGTGTGTAGCCTTAATGGTTAAAGCTACATAGAAATCATTTATGACGGAAATGTTTTACATAAAATTATCTAAAGAATATCCCATAGCAGCATATGTCTATCTTTTATGGTTGACTCACAATAACACGTGTAACTTCCGATAGCTTAGCAGTTCGGAGCTTTCTGATTATATTTGTTTACTCTTACGTTTATAATACTCTCGCTCATCCCTAATTATAAGAAGTTAATATTATTACCTATTCAATAAAAAAAGAATCATAGTAATCGGTACAGAAACATCAAACTGAACCAAATATGAAATACGCTAATAAGCTGCGCGTGAATACTGAATCATGCCATAAGGATTATTTTTGTGTAACGGGAGCGAGCTTCATTCAATATTTGGCTGTTGATGCGTTCAGCGTTCGACCTTATTGACAGACAATAATTGATATTAACAAACCGTGCATATCAGCGCGACTTTTAAGTCTTTAAATAGTTTATTTGAATTTCTTTTGTTGATATATTTTATAAAATAGGTATTAAGTAGTTATTTTGGTAGTGTTTAAATATTCGTTCAAATTACAAATTATTAATAGTTCGCATTTTATTTCTTTTTAGGGGAAGTAGTACGCATAGATTTTTAGATACCGATAGGTAAGTTTTGACTAATTTATGATCAATTTTATTTTTGTATTAAGTAGGTAAAAGCGTAGATACTTTTATTAATTAAAGTAGTTAGGTATTTATTTTAAGTGACTACTAAATTAATAAGGCTCAAGGGCAGAATTTTCGTGTTGCTGGAGTAGATCTCGGTGTCAGTTGTTTCTCGCATGGTCAGTTATATGTCGCTCTTTCCCGGGTTAGCAGTTCTAGAAATCTTTATGTTCACGTGCCGGACGGGTCAACTTTCAACATAGTTTACCCGGAAACTTTGGGCTGAAGTTTTACCTATATAACGCTATAGGTACCTACTTAAGCCTCATGTGAAAGTGATCTAAACAATATTACCAATACATTAACTTAATAACATACAAGGAGTTACACGCTGACGGAGTCGCGGGCACAGCTATTAATAATAATATTCTGCGGTTCCTTTTTGTGATATTTTTCAACAGTAATGTGGATTGACATATTGTATTTCCCTACTAAAATACGAAAGTTAATCTGTCTGTTACATCAAAACCACTGAACCGTGAGGAAGGACATAATGGTACTTTTTTACGAAAAACGACGGAAACGCGGACGAAGTCGCGGGCAAAAGCTAGTAAATAATAATAATAATCTTTACTTATATGTGACGAAGGTAGCTCAACTATTTCGGGTACATCGTTGTCAGAGTCCAAGTTCGACATGGTGGATGTACGAAATAATAGTCTCAACACTGATTACAAAAAAACTCTTACTATGCTAGGTACTTTAAATGTTAAGTTGACCAGTTAGTATTCAACAGTCTTGTTGTAATATGGAATCTAGAAATCACTAGAAAACAAAGATGAATATGCTGTCAATAGATTAATTAATTGGGAACGAAATTCTAACGGAACATCTGTATCAACTGTATTGAAATCAATTTGAATATTAGAAGCATTCTTGAGCTTATTTGAAACATCACATAACCTAACAACCTTTTCACGACACAAAAACAACACTATCACACGTCTAACTAACATTAAATCCTTGTTGTAAAATCTCAACGCCAATTAAAATATCATTTTTTTTAAAACAACTATCCGGTACAACATGAAATAAAATCTCTAATAGTAAATCGATAATCATAACCTCAGTGAATAATTGTGAAGTACAAACTATCATGACCTATCCCGAGTCAATTTACAATGTTATTTACACGCTTGCCACTGAACTGTTACGAAACATTTTTGATCAGAGAGCATTCGGCACCAGAATCATAGTAAAATAGATACGACTCACCAGATATTCATCAGCACACTGCTGGAATTGCTCATATAGCAAACTTCAACACGTCGCTCGCTATTTGCCTCTGCTGCAGGCTGAAGGCACTACTTGGTCAGCCTGCCGCGCCGCCGCGCTGCCAACCGCGCGCCGCCAAGCCGCGTCCCGCCGCCGCGCCGCCGGCGCCGCTGCCGAAGTAAATTCTCAGCGCAACGTGACGTCATCGCGCCATTCTTCGTATTTTCTTCAGCTCGAGTGAATCCCGGTTCTGATGTCGCATCAGGGTCTTCGCGATCGTCATCACCATACGGGGCACTCCAGACTATAAACAGCTCCTTAAAATCGCTCCATTTCATCCCAGGACAAAATATGGACGACCGCCATGACGAAACTTCTCCCATGAGTCTCGTGGAATTCGCTGCGTCCCCTGTAGGCACGCCACAGCGCCGGTTTCACGGCGATGCTGTCTTCACAGCACCCCGGCGGTCCATCCCCACCAGGTGAGACCCTCGGTTACCCGGAGGAGGCCCAGTGGAGGACGACCAGCGACGGAGGTGCCGACTTACGACGCACCTACAGTGGATGTGTGACTCCCGTCCGTCCCGTGTCTCCCACGAGTGCGCGGTTCAAAGCAATCATCAACGATGCACCTTGACTATTCAGATCGATAACACACATGTTGGCTGTTCCCAACCAAGCACGTGGGACAATATTCCGTTTTTCAGGGTCAAAATGCGGTAGGCGAATATCCGTACTCGCAAAAGGTGTTTTCAATGCTTGCACAATAGTCATATAGTTTTTGTTTAGCTGCTCGAACAGAAAACACCACATTTCCGTTTCTATGTCACTTTCAGACGCACGCGCATTGTCTTTACACTTTTCCGGCCTAGCACTGTCACTTACACTATGTAGGCGTTAAAGTTACATCGCACTTCTGATGACGAAGGTAGCTCAACTATTTCGGGTACATCGTTGTCAGAGTCCAAGTTCGACATGGTGGATGTACGAAATAATAGTCTCAACACTGATTACAACCGCCTATTTATTTACTTCCGATAACAAATTAACAAAATCTCAAACGATCAAGCCGATGGAAATGGATTAAAGTACGGAAACGCGGTCAGTTCGATACAGGCGGGCAGAACAACCGTTCGCGTTCGTGTCTCACCAAAAAGTAACGTCCCTCAAGTCAAATGCGTCCAATGTCAACGTCAACCGACCACTGACAACAGACCCCTGACATATAACAACTGACAGCTGTCAAACCAGACCTGCCACGCTCTGTATCGACCTCACCCAAGCTCACTGCTTGACGTTTCCGAAAAACGATGATAGTTCCGAAAAACGATGATAGATGGAGTTATTCTAAATTGTCAACTCTAAATATTGTGCCTCGGTGTTGAATCTGCGACATATGTATTAGTATGTACCATTTATGTAGGTATATTAATTTATGTTAACAAAATAGAATTCTCTTAATTTATTTGTTTCTGTACTCTACCACAATGCTGTCCTATTTGACCCTAAGGTTGACTGGTAGAGAATGCCTTGTGGCATTAAGTCCGCCTATGTACCACGTTTGTGCATGAAGTTTAAATAAATAAATAAATAAATACTTATAACTTTCGCGTTTATAATATTAGTAGGATTTATTTGCCTAACACAGGTTCAGAGGATGTTACAAAAGTGTTTTATATTACCTACACTGTATTATTATAACCATTGATACGAGGTGAGCAAATATATTTTTAGGAATTTATGTCAGAATTATTTATTTTTGGAAGTTATTAAATTATAATGTCATTCAAAATATAAAGAAGAATGGGTATTTTTGTATAGACCCCGTCCCTTTCCTTGTAACACTTTCTCCTATATATCAAATGAAAGAGCGTTAAAAATACATCATTTTATTGTATGACAGTAAATGTGTGAATAATGGGGGAAAAAAGTTATTCACCGATAAAGAAAGAAAATATTTTGTTTTTTTTTTTTCGTGGAACCTGCTTGAGTGTGGTGTCTATTGATAGGTCTTTTAAAATGACACTGAGGTTACTAAAACCATTTCTTCTCAAAGTCAATCGTTTGAAAGATAGACACTTCCAAAGTGCAAAAATGTGCCCCCACCCCCTCTAACTTTTAAACTAACTAGGTGAAAAATCTAATAAAAATATATGCTGTAGATCGCAATGAAAACTCACAACCGAAATTAGTTTGAACGAGATATAGTCAGCAGTTTTTGAGATATAGCTCATTTAAAAAACCGCAAATATAACTTTGTCATTCATACAAACACCATGAAAAACAAACTTATCACAAAATATGTATTTATGTTGCCGCTTTAACAACAAATAATACAAATTAAAGGGGACTTCCCTACTACGATAACGCAGAACCTTTCATGTGCGAGTCCGACTCACACTTGGCAAGTTTTTTTTACCCAATTCATTTTTTTTTCAATTATTCACACGGTTACTGAACCGTGTGAATAATTGAAGAATTGAATTGAGGAAATGGAACCATAAAATAAAATAAAATAATAATAATAAGAAGTAAGTAAGTAAGAATAATGGCACCATAGAAGTATGTCTAAATTAAAGTCCAAGAATAACTGACTAAGAAATCAGAATCGACGGATCCGTGTTGCTGAGAGGCCGCATTTTATCGTGGCACATATAAAAAAAAACTTATATTTTGTTCAATCCTAACACAGAGTGTAGTTAGCTTGGGGCAGTTTTCAGCAATAGACAGAGTGATTCAAGAAGAGGAAGGTTTATGTGTAGCACATTGCACCCGTGCGTAGCCGGAGCGGGTCGTTAACTAGTAAAAAAATAAAGAATAAATTCAATTCTTTATCGGTGAATAACTTTTTTCCCCAATTATTCACACAGTAACCTTGTGAATAATTGGAAAAAAATTAATTGGATTAAAACTTTGCCTAGTCGGACTCGTACATGAAAGGTTCCGTACCATAGGGCACGCCACGATAGCGGCGGTAAGTCCGCTCATTGAGGAGTGGCTGAAGAGGCATCACGGGCGCCCTCTTCAGCGGACACGGTTGTTTCGGGAGGTACCTGCACCGAATCAGGCGGGTGAAAACACCTGAATGCTACTATTGCGAGGATCAGCCGGAGGATACGGTGGAGCACAACGTGGAGGTCTGCCCCGCTTGGGCGGAGCCCCGCCGTGATCGGCGATTGGCGGCGGTGACCTCTCGCGTCCAAGCTCTGGTGCAAGCCATGGTCCGGGGCGAGAGGGAATGGGAAGCCGTCGCCTACTTCTGCGAAGCAGTGATACTAGCGAAGGAGGTGGTAGAACGTGAGAGGAAGAGAACCTCTCGTCGCAGCCGCCGCGGGAGACGCTCCGGGCGTCGGGGGCCACGTGATGGCTTCCAACAACCATAGACGCGGACCTGAGGACGGTGAGTAATGGGCTAGCTCGCCGCCGCGCCGTCCGTCTTAGGAGGACGACAGGCGTGTCGACGTCGAGTTCGTGTTCCACGCGCGCCTCAAAGAGATGTCAGCAATATGGAAGGGGCCCGCAAGGGTCGACGCCCGTCGGGGCTGCGGGTTGTTCGAAAGAGATAGAGCGGCCTCGACATAAAGGGCTAAGAAGGAACATGGGTGGTTTTTAGTCAGTACAAGTCTGACTAAAATCTGGGTTTTAAAAAAAAAATTCCGTACCATCGTCGTAGGGTCTGCCCTTTAATTTGTATTATTTGTTGTTAAAGCGGCAACAGATATACACACTTTGTGATAAGTTTGTTTTTCATAGTGTTTGTATGAATGACAAAGTTATATTTTCGGTTTTTTGAATGTTCTCTATCTCAAAAACTGCTAACTATATCTCGTTCAAACTAATTTTAGTTAAGTTTTTATTGCGATCTAGAGCATATATTTTTATTAGATTTTTCACTCCCTTATTTTAAAAGTTAGAGGGGTTGGGGGACACCTTTTAGCACTTTGGAAGTGTCTATCTTTCAAACGATTGACTTTGAGAAAAAATGGTTTTAGAAACCTCAGTTTCATTTTAAAATACCTAACAATAGACACCCCACTCAAGTAAGTTCGACGAAAAAAAAAAATATTTTTTTCTATCTTTATCGGTGAATAACTTTTTTCTCCCATTATTCACACATTTACTGTCATACAATAAAATGATGTACTTTTAACGCTCTTTCATTTGATATATAGTAGAAAGTGTTACAAGGGTAGGGACGTTTTGCCCCTTCTTCTTTAATAGCCTATTGTATTTACATTGAATTGAATTCGAAATAGTAATTTAAAAAAGAACACGCGTGGTGGATTATAGCCCATCCCTCTCATAAAAAGAAGGCCTGAATCCCTGCAGTAGGAACATTACAGGCTTTCGGAATTTCGAAACCCATATTATTATCATAAAGTAGGCCATAATATAATATACAATTATATATCTCATAGTTGCAATCCTATATTTCACCGAAGTGTACACAAATTATATTGCTCGCGACTATACTCGTTGAAACTTTGAGAACTGTCCACCAGGTCCAGTTGAAAACCAGCGTCAGGCACTTAGTTGCCTGACATTTATGCTGAACTGGGCCTGTTTGGAGCAGCCGTGGGGCAAATATTTTTTTTTTTTTTGTACCAAATAGTTTTAAGTTATTTAAAAAAAAAAACATTGTTCATTTTAATTTTTGTATGTTTATTTTTATATGTATACCCTGTGTCTGTACCAATAAATGTTATTTCTTTCTTTCTTTTTCTTTAACTGACTGGGTGACATATCAACGTACAGCCGAAACTACTGTGAATGTGAAATTTTGCACACGGCTTCCTATTATAATGTAGGGGAGCACTAAGAAGGGGTTTTAGGAAATTTAACCTTTAAGGGGGTGAAAAGGGGGATGAAAGTTTGTATGGAAAATCGTCACTTTTGTAGTTGAACCGACATCCACGCGGGCGAAGCCGTGGGCAAAGTGCTAGTTTATGTATAAGATTAAAGTGTTCATCATTCTATCTATGTAAAGCTTCGATCAATATGTAAAGCCATTGAAACTTCGCCCTGTTAGCTAATAAAGCATTCCTAGAAGGAAACAATATCTCCTAGTTACGAGCTAACTAGCGTACCTACCTAACAAGGAGTCAGCCATCTCGTTACTACGAACTGGTTCGATTTCGGGAACCGTGTTACAACTTTAAGAAAATACATTAACTGGAACGTTGCTAGGTCTTAGTCTTAGTATAAGCACAGTGAATATTTGTACCTCTTGGTCACACATAGTAGGATTGTTAAGCATGAGACTAAAGTACACACATCAAAAGTGTCTAGGGATCAACATATATTTTTGCAATAACTTTTCTCCTGATTGATATTAATTAAAATTTTCTTTAAGGATTCATCAAATAAAGTGTTTTCGTTTGTCACAGTAACGATAAACCAAGTCACCTTTGCATTAATAAAGAAATTTGCCATTTTCCTAATAAAGGGATTTTTGACATTTGAACCACTAACATTAAAGTTCGAAAAAAAGACTGAAATAATAGTTTTCTTTAAAATTTTATTGGGTAACTTAAACAATTAATAATCCGTGTTTCTACCGCGAACACTAACAACACAAAAACATCGGTTTGGCATACTCAAAATGAGTTCATCCAAATCACGCTGTGGAATGGCCGCCCATGTTCGTTGCAACAACAAAAAAAGGTCTTCTTGCGACTGGATACCCTCCATATTCGGCAGAGCTCTTCTCTGTAGCATATCCCATGCATGCTCAATCGGGTTCAAGTCTGGCGACTGAGCAGGCCAGGGCAGGACATTGATGTTAGCTGCGGCGAGAGTCTGTCTTACAATTCTTGCGCGTGTGCGGTCGTGCATTATCATGCAATACCTGAAATAAGGGACCGATTTGCACTTGTAGAGGAACGATGACGTCTGATACAATCGTCTCAGCATAAATTTGTGCGTTGAGGTTGCCTCTGATCCAAATCAACTCAGTTCTTCCGCTGATCCAAATACCCGCCCATACCATGATGGTTCCACCACTATAAGGATGGACTTCCTGGCAGGATTTTAATCGCTGTTGGCGTCCAGGGGTTCTCCAGTGTCGTATACGTCTTGTATCCGGTCTCATACCAAAACGAGACTCATCAGAAAAGCACACGAAACGCCATTGTTCTTCTGCCCAATTTCTGTGTTCAAGAACCCATTGATATCGAATCCTACGATTGTGCATTGCTATAGGTGGTACCCGTAGCGGTCTTCGGGAATGAAGGTTCACTTCATGCAAGCGGTTTCTGACTGTTTGGTCGCTAATTAAGTTCCCTGAAGAGTGATGAAGCCTCACGGCTAACATCATGGCGGTTATTGTTGGAGCTCTTCGAGTTAAGATTTGAATGTATCGGTCTTGTCTCCGTGTGGTGCAGCGATACCGTCCTCCATGGCGCTCAGCCACGGTACCAGTGCTTCGGTAACGTGTCCAAAGTCGACTGATAACACTCTGACTTGTATTCAGAGCTAAAGCCACAGTACGTTGCCGGGAACCAGCTTCTATGATTCCCACGGCTCTGAGCATTTCTTCCCTGCTTAAATGACGTCGCCGCTCCATAATAACGTTGGTTTTAATCAGAAAAATGTGTTATTTCAGTCTTTTTTTCGAACTTTAATGTTAGTGGTTCAAATGTCAAAAATCCCTTTATTAGGAAAATGGCAAATTTCTTTATTAATGCAAAGGTGACTTGGTTTATCGTTACTGTGACAAACGAAAACACTTTATTTGATGAATCCTTAAAGAAAATTTTAATTAATATCAATCAGGAGAAAAGTTATTGCAAAAATATATGTTGATCCCTAGACACTTTTGATGTGTGTAGATTCCCTGGTCGTGCAAAATGTTATTAGGTCTGTTCCATTACGAATTCTTCAGTACTTGCCACAGAGTCGAGATTTATGCCCGGTTAGGTTAGGTTAGGTTACATATATGCCCGGTTAGGTTATATCTTCACTCCTTAATTATACATTTAAACTAGCAAAATGTGAATGTATCATTAGGTACACCTATTGCCTATGGCTAAACCTTCGGACATTAAATTTGCACTCGGTACCGCTAAACTAAACGCGCCTATCGAGCGTTTTGTTCAATACAATTTTTAGATTAAATTCACTTTTCGTGTATGTCTCTGTACTGAGTTGGTTTTCCATAATTACTAAGACTACTTGTGGCTTGCCCAGAATTGGGTCTTACCTACAACTTTAATAAGTTATTCTTTTCTAGAATTTTCGCAGCCGGCCGCAAGTAATCATGTTAGGGGGAAGCGCAGCAATGGAAGCCCACGGCAATTAATTTTCTATTTTATTTGCACATCAATGTCAGGTTATTTGTTGAACAAAATATGATTTGCGACCGAAATCTCTAAGTTCATTATAAAAATTAAAAAACCAGCCACCAAGTGCGGGCTCCAATTTATAATCTGGATCGTATCAAAACTGACATTCGGTCTGACCAGCTGACGAGTCCTAGAGTAGATTCGAGAGTCACATTATCCCCGACTGTCATAGGTCGTATTTAAAACGTTCTCATGGTAGGATTTCTTATCAAAACGCGAGAAAAATCACAGGTAAAGCTAGTTCAATAATAAAGGTAGACATTCAGTCCGCGACTATTTGGAGGCAGTCAGTCGTGTATTTTATGAATGGGCTGCGATAAATCATGTCTGGTTACGTATGTATGGGTCTTTTATGTTTAATGAACTGTTAGTAACTAAATAATCTGGGATGTTGGTAATGAATGTTGCGTGATTTGGTACCCATGTGGAGGTATAGATATATATAGATAAGTCAAGTGAATAAGTGATAGGGAAACGGGTATCATTTGCGGAAATTCATGACATTTAGGATGTATTTCGCCTCAAAGGTATAAACTTGTATTTTGACATCTTAAAAGTTGTCTCAAAACCTAAATATTATGGTAGGGTGTCCGCGGCTATTTAAATCTATGGTCACAAAAAATATTTTTTTTGCAAAATTGATGATCGATGACACACTGCTGTGCTCTTTTAAAGAGAGGTGATGCTTTCAGTGTCCAATATACCTAGGGTAGTTGACTGACTAAAAAAAAATATGATTCTGTTTAGTCCGTCAGTTAGATTATCGAAAATATTGGATACGTGTTTTTTGTTTTATCAAATTAATAAAAAATTACGAAAATAAAGCTTGTCAAAGACCATGGAGAGGGGGCTTTCGACGTCATAGTCTGGTAAAAATGGACCAACCTGTGACGTTTTACGACTTTTCGAAGCACTGTATCGTCTTCATTTTTTGTTTACGTGAAAAAAGAAAAAAACACGTGTTCAATATTTTTTGGAAATGTAGCTGACGGACTAATTAGTTTTTTTTTGTCAACTACCCTGATGTTTCGGAACGGTTTCCGATTCATTATGATTTCAAGTAATTTGTTACTATAATAAAAGCAGTGTGTCGAGTGTGTTTACATTGCATGAAGTCTATGTTCCGCTCACATAATATTCGAGTCTAACGGAATAAATCCTGACAATACGACATGTTCGAGTGAACAAGTGTGTGGCCCCCATATGAATTGACATAGCCACAAACACCCCATTATTTTTTTATAATCTTAGTTTGAATGCTCAAGTTTCCGCAGTCGGCCAACCCTTTTCTATTGTTCATGTTTTGGCTAGACGTGATATTTTTACTTCGGTAATTTTCAGAAGTTTTCGGCTAAGTTCGGCTAAATCTTTGTACTTGTGTTCGGAAACGGGACACGGTTGACAGAGTGGAAAAGTTTCCGGTCTGCCCGGCATTGAGGAAAATATAGTTTTGTGGCGGTTTGACGATTATCTGTACCTGTGCGATGACTGAATGGTAAATATTTATTTATATTTGATCGATTGATATACGACGTATGTATTATGTATGAAAAATGCATCAGGGGAGAGTGGAAGATGCAAACGTGTTGCCCCGTCCCTTAGTAATATCGTACGAGGGCAGGATGATAATAATGATTGAGAACGGAATTAGAGCTGGCCTCACTCTATATACAAAAGACGCTATATTAAACCAATCTTCTTAAACACACCTAATATTTCTTCATAATTCCCAAGTACCTCAAAATACCAGTAGTATCAAATATATCAAATTCAAAAACATAAATCGAGCTCTGTCCAATATTTCAACTGATGAAGTTCATCAGTATTCCACGCGGGTGGAGAGCTGTTCATAAATCAGAAAAAACCACGCATGGATCATATTGATCAATCACTTGTATGATAGTGTATATAAAACAGTGGTTGTAATTTTTTGCACTATCTAGCTCAGACTGTATTTCGTTACTCCGAAGTTCGAAATACCGAAGTACGGTATACAGAAAGTTCGTGAGTCCGAATTACGTTAGTCAGAATGTACGCTATGACGAAGTACGGTATTCAGAATGTTCGTTACTCCGATGTACGTTACTCCGAAAGTTTGCTACTTCGAAGTACTGTACTCAGAATGTACACTATCGCGAAGTAGCAAACTTTCGGGGTAACGTACATCGGAGTAACGAACATTCTGAATACCGTACTTCGTCATAGCGTACATTCTGACTAACGTAATTCGGACTCACGAACTTTCTGTATACCGTACTTCGGTATTTCGAACTTCGGAGTAACGAAATACAGTCATTTTTGCAAGCAGCTTTCCTGACATCATCGCAATTTTCTGTTCACATATCAAAGGACACACTCCTTACCGCTCTGCCCAGAGCGGGAGGAGTTATTTGATGATTTCCCACCCTCCAAAAAATAAAATGGTCTAGAAAGTGGTCATTGGGTTTCAAGTGATTTCGGATTTCCAACAGTATTAATATTAGCATTAACGAGCGACTGCTGAGAATGAGGTCCTGGGTTCGATCCCTAGGCCGCATCACATACTTAAAACCACGCCTGTAATCCTCGAAAGGTGTGTGTAATAGAATACCCCGCCAGTTATGTTGTTGTTGTGTTTATGTCCCATGTAATAAGAAGTGAGACTATTGCCACCAACCGTGCCCAAATCCAGACTCCATAGCTGCTACTGAGGAATTCGTGATGGAGAAACTAAGTAACACTTTGCCCGACTCGGGGAATTGAACCAGGGATCTCATGCACATCAGTCGCGCATGCAACCACTAGACCGGCGAGGTAGTCGCATTAATTAATGAAATTCAAGCGTTAGATGAAGCTTTGTTAGTTAGGCAACCACAGTTTTGTGGTCGTATTGTATTCTGCGTTTGTACAGGACCTATGAGCGCAATTTAGGTAAAACGAGAGAAACCATTAGGGGATCGGACAGTCTCGAAAAAATATGATTCTGTTTAGTCCGTCAGTTAGATTATCGAAAAATATTGGATACGTGTTTTTTGTTTTATCAAATCAATAAAAATTGACGAAGCTATAGCGCGTCAAATATCATGGAGTGGGGCTTGAAACGTCACTTAAAGGTCGAGTTTTCAAAGCACTGTATCGTCTTCATTTTTTGTTTACGTGAAAAAAGAAAAAATATGTGGTCAATATTTTTGGAAATCTACCTGACGGATTAATTAGTTTTTTTTTGTCCGATCCCCTATTTACGGTGAATTAAAATGTGAGCATAATTCGATCCTGAATCAAAAAGTACCTCAGATAAGTAACTTAAAGAATTATGAAATAATGAAAGTTCTACATCAACAACCTAGTGAAAAAATCGAAAATCTATTGAAAGCGGAAATCATAGGATTGGTTGCTCTGGCGATACTTGGTGGCTACGTGGGGCTGGATCTCTGCCTAGGCTCTACATGCCCTTGAGAAATATCTATTAATAATAATAAATCAATTTATTGACACACACAAGTTAGAGAACATACATAAAAGAAAACAATGAGAAAGAGCATTGATAAAACAGCACATTAGTAGAAGTAGCCGTGGGCCCCAAACTAGGCACAGCCTGTATCTTGGTGGCCCAAATCTCTCAGGCATGCTGCATGGTCCTCACGATGTTTTCCTTTACCGATGCAAGTGATGAATAAACAAAAAATCGCAAAATCAGAGGTGCGTGTTTTGGGTCCGTACTTGAGACCTGGCAGTCTGACAAGTCACACAAAAAGGTCACTCTATGCTATCATTGCTCACGGAGTATTGTGGGTACCCCTTATTCATCAGTCAGCCTCTAGTAAGTAACCACTGGGCCACTGAATCTCTACTCTTACTTATACCTGTAAACAAAATTTAGGGCCATACCTCAGTACAAATCCGACCACGAAACAATTCACTTTGTGGCCCATAATTTATGCGCCGTACGCGGGCAGGCCGCGAATCACGCGCTAACGACAAATTAAAATTTAATTCGGTTGAAACTACCCACTCGAATAAATCACGTTTTTCCTCGAAAAGGGTAGGCAGAACAGTAAGGTAATTAGTGCAAAGTTACAAGGCTTCGTAGGTATTAAATCAAGGAGTTTGCGTTGATTGCTTTGCAGAAATAATTGTTTCTAATTGAATCAGGGCGAATATATGCGAGAAGTTCTAGCATCAGGGATAAATACACATACATAAACACACGCCTTTTTCCCATGGGGGTAGGCAGAAACCACAGAACACCACTTGCTACGATTCTTACATTCTCCTTTTACCTCGTCCACATTCATACATCTGGTCATACATATACATCCTTTCTGAAGAACGGCAACAATAAGATCAGTGTATGTTTTTCAAGGGCGTACCCTCCTGGCGTTGCCACTCACATCTGCCATTTTTCCATGTTGTGTCTCCTATATCTGGTTCATTGTTCACTATGAAAATAAGTAGTGAAGACAAGTTTTTGCAAACTAACTATGCAGAACTCTCAGGTTTTTGCATTCATGTTCAAGTTTGGATGACAATGCGTGGTGAGGATTCGTCATTCTAAATTCAATATGGCGCACTCCCACGGACTACTTATTATTAAATGCGTCCCCTTGATAAGGGTATCAAATAAAAGGGCTTACTGAGAAGAATACGAGAAATAAAATGACGTCACTCTAAAGCGTGTCTTTAATTTCAAAGTATTTGTATTCAACGCTGTATCCCGTTCAAAGTTCCGTCTCGATTCCTCCCGAGTCCCTATTCACCCCGTTTGACTGTAACTTCTAAAAGTACGTAAATATCTTTAGAACTTCAAGTATTTCAGCTTTAGGCTATAATTTACGATCCAAGCGCAGCTTCACAGATATAGATTGACCTAGATAACACAAGTATCTACAAACCATAAAAACCAAGCGTGCCATTTTTGACTACCTAATTATGACGTCACAAGCACTATAAATCGGAAAATCAAATCGATTGAAAGACCGCCTCCTTCGCCCCAACCCCTGCCTTTTGCAACAGCGCCGACGTCCGACTGGCGCTATACACCGATGCAAACTGAGCGCGAAAGAGGCCACTTACGATTTTTGTACGTAAGCTAGGCACGACAAGAGGCACGCGAAGTAGTTGCTCTTGCGTTATCTAGGTCTATCTTTATCTGTGCGCAGCTTCATATTTTATAGTAGCGGAGTCTAACACTGAATACTAAACGCTTAATACGATCAAGTCAAAAAGTTTACCCATATATTTTACTGGGAGTTTATACGCATCATTTGGTTCTTCATAGTTCGTGATAATAGATAGGGTGGCAGTGTTTGTATTTTTTAATCAAGGTTCGGAAATAGCCTTTTTTATCGTCAGAATTTTTTGATTTCGCACCGATACGTAATTGACTGATTCATCATGATGATAATGTTGGCCTTATCCCAATTTATTTGAGGTTATCACCATGTTTTCTTTCTTAATGGGTAAGTGGTGTAGCACTATCTCCATCCCATTTATTGTTTCTTTGAAATGAAATGAAATGAAATGAAATGAACTTTATTCGCTAGAATTGTAGTACAGTCTTGATGGTCAGGTTTTGTAAGAGTAGCTCACACAATTCGCTAAAACTAGCATGCAAAATACATTAAAAGTGAATTTATTAATTGGTAATAATTGGTATGTTGTAAAATTAAGGATGTCAATAGTGATATGTCAATAGTAAAATGTCAATAAGTTTGCATCAATTAGAATAGGAAAATGTCAACGTAAATCTTTTAGGTTAAGGTACTCATTCACAGAATAAAATGTCTTATCGATAAGCCATCTGAATAATGCCGTTTTAAAGCGATTTGTTGGCAGTTCCCTATATGATTTTGGTAGTTTATTAAATAATCTTACAACCATTGGAAAGCAACTCCTGTGAAATAAGTGGCTTTTCATTGGAGGAATAATGAGTCTGTCAGGATATCTCGTTTTAAAAGTCTTCTTCTTTGGTCTTCTTCTACTCTTATGTCCGTGGAAAGTTTCCACAAACACACTCGCTACACTTACACCATGCTTACACCCCACAGACACGCATTACACTCACATACAACACTCCCACATGCACAACATGAAATACTCACCTATTTGAATTTTTTACTATTTTACTGTTAATTTTTACCATCTACTTTTTAACTGTTTTATTTTTTGTTATTGTTTTCTTTTTTTTAAACCCCAACTGTATTTAATACTTAATCTGGAACGCTGTCGTCTCCCTCTTGGAGGTGGGCGTTAATAGCTGCGACACAGTTTTCAACTAATGCAGCTATTTACGTACGCAACGAATTTGTCATATGTGTTTTTGTTCCAATAAAGATTATTTATTATTATTATTATTATTCACATACTTACTTATATTGACTTTACTGTCTCGTTGGTCTAGTGGTCGCAAGGGCGACTGCTGTGCATGAGGTCCTGGGTTCGATTCCCGGGTCAAGGCGTCCCGCCATCTTCTCCTCGGTCTACCGCGACCCCGTCTAGCTGTGTCAGGGCTCCAGTCCTGCGATATTCGGGCCCACAGCTGTGGTGGCATCCGGCTGACATGGCCTGCCCAGTCCCATTTCAATCTCGCAGCTTTATAAGCTACGTCGGCAATTTGAGTTCTGGAGCGCAGTGTGGTGTTTTTTATGCGGTCAGTTAATTTTACATTCAGAATGCTGCGCTCCATCGCTCGTTGGCAAACCTTGAGTTTGGACTTCTGGACGTTAGTCAAAGACCAAGTCTGTGCACCATATGTCAGAATGGGGAGAATACACATGTCCATTAGCTTGCGTTTTAAGGGGATGGGTAAATCGCCCTTGAATAGCTCTTTCATGGACCAGTAGCTCTTCCAGGCATTTTCTGTGCGTCTTGCCACTTGTTTATCTTGTCTCGCCTGGAAGGAGACTACTTGGCCCAGGTAGATGTATTCTTGGACATAGTGTATTTTCTCCCCATTTAAGTGCACGTTGATAGGTGAGCTGTTGGTCATGAGCTTAGTCTTTGACATGTTCATCTTCAGTCCAACCTCAAGGCTTGCTTCGCTCAGTTCTTGAACCATTTTCTCCAGTTCCGCAGCTGTTGAAGAAAAAAGGACAATGTCATCGGCAAAGCGTAGATTTGTCAACCTCGCCTCGCCGAGACAGATACCTCTCTCTTCCCATGCGATCGCCAACGATCTAAAGACTTCTTCTAGGGTACTGGTGAAAAGCTTTGGAGATAGCGGGTCGCCCTGTTTGACTCCCTTTAGGATTCTGAATTGTGGACCAATCCGTTCTAGCCACAGATGATAGTTGTGGAATATTATTATTATTATTATTATGACAGAAACAACAGGAGATATGCCCTTTAGCCGAAAATGTATGGGGACCTGTGTCGTCAGTTCACACACGCAGAGCAGTAAAAACAATAGATATACGCATTCGCAAACACATCCGCATTTCTTAAAACATTACGTACTACACAATCAATTATAAACCTTATCCCTTCAGTCACAGCGTGTATTTACCATGCACCGCACAATTTACTTAATACATTTTGTTTTACTTCGACGCTAGTGATTGACTAAATCGAAAAGTTATCGATTCGTTCTATTTATTATTATATTGTAATAAAGTTCTTTTTGGGTCCTGAAAATAATATATTATAAATAAAAAACAATATGTCCAGAAATCATTCAAAATAAAAAAAAGTCATTTCAAAACAGGTTGATTAAAAAAAAAAAATATATTGATTTGTGTCTGTAGTAAATCGTAATATTAACTTACACCACAGATGTGTTGCAACAGATTTTGATGCGGTTTTTTTTAATAGATAGAGTGATTCAAGAGGAAGGTTTTAGTATATAATTTGAACGACATCCACGCGGGTGAAGCCGCGGGCATCAGCTAGTTAATAATAAAAGCAAGATGCAATGAAAGAAGAATCATGCACGAGTACACACGGCTACACATCAAGCTATGGGAACATTTTCAGTTTACAGTGACCACGCATTGTACGACGAAAATCCTATACAATGCGAGATCAGCATATACTAGAAATGTGTAGCTTGATGTGTAGCCGTGTGTGAGTCGCCAATAACGAAAACCCAATGTCTTTAAGTATTCGCTTAATTTTTTTTACACAATACTTTTTTACATTTCATCGGCTATTTAATGCCCGAATTCTGAAGTTCCCAGTTACATGCATTCCCATTAGCTATTGATTTAATAAAAGACTAGCTTTTGCCCACGGCTTCGCCCGCGTGGATGTCGGTTTAACTACAAAAATGACGATTTTCCATACAAACTTTCATTCCCTATTTAAGTCCCTTAGGGGTTGAATTTCAAAAAATAAATCCTTGTTTATTCCTTGTCTACATTATAAAGGGAACCTCTGTGCAAAATTTCAGCTTTCTAGGTCCAAGGGTTTGGGCTGGGCGTTGATGAGTCAGTCAGTCAGTCAGTCAGTCAGGACTTCTCTTTTTATTTAAGTATATAGATAGATAGATAGATAACTCGAGCAACCAATGAATACTATTTATTCAGTCAATATTATGCAATAAAAAGCACTTCCTATTTTCAGTATTGCTTGCAAAAATAAGAAAGCGTGATAATATAAACGTTGTTATTAGTACCTACCTATATTTATAATTTGTTGTTTAAACTAAAAAAAAATTTATATTTTATTAGTAAATACATAGTACAGAATATTGGTTTTTCTTATCTCCATTTACGGCAACGCTCAGTAACGCCATAAAATACGCCTTATACTGCACTGCAGTAACAATTGTGTAGAGTAATTAATTGTATAATGCATAATATGTATAACCATTCGTACGTATACGCAGAATCATCGTATAAAATATCGACAACTACAAACATCACAATTAGACATCTCTAGCTCACAAAGACTGACAGCAGCAGCTTTTCGAAAATATTGTGTGACTGAGAGCATCAGTAAAACACCTATCCATTGCGCTATTAGATCAGCCGATTCACTGGTCGATTTGTACTAAACAAGCAATGGTTTTTGTTCCTAATGAAAACAATTGATTTGGTTTTTCATCATGTTTCTCGTACCACGAAGTAATGTTTTAATGAATTTAATATGAAAAACATTATTTTTGTAGTACTTACGTGTGAAATGAGATACCATCTTTCGTGTAATTCACAATACAGCTATTATTTTTACAAACATTCACTGAACAACGCGGCATTTTGTAAAAAATTACGAGCAGTGAAGACGTCGCAAGTTGACATTCGACTTATTATTGAAAGTGGCATAAGGCCCCGTCGTGGTGAGATGGTCGTTCGCCGAACCACTATTCTTTTATTGCATATAGAAGAAATAAATAAATTACGTTTTAGCCATCCATAAATTTCAACCCTTGTCAAAAACTACCTATTGAAATATCCATGGGAAGAAATTATTTAGAAACAAAAGATAAGCAAACGGACCCAAACCACTTAGAAAATAAAAATCTATTGAATTTAGTTTAAAATAATATTACAAAACGACACTCGAAAAGCAATAAATCGTACGTTGAAGTAACCTTTCTCAGAAAATCTGAACGCCTGGTAAACAGATGTGTGAAATGACGATGCACATGAAGGCGCGTACGCAGCATTTGGCGGGAACCCGACGCCATGCTTTTGACCAATGAGCAAGCGTCTTACACAAGACAGCCAATGAAAAACAGATTACTTGCGTATGATTCGTATTTCTAGGAGGAGTTTATCTGGGTGCCTTGCGGGGGTGGAGCGAGGAGTCGAGAGGACGCGGGTATCGTCAGGGACAGACGAAGTTCAAGAGTCAAGGCGGTTGCAAGTGATAATTATAGTTAATTATCATTGAATATTGATTGTATTTTAAAATAAAATTAGAAGCAGTGTGTCTAAGTCTAAGTAATATTAAGTGAAACCGAGAGACAGAGAGAGAGCTGAAATTTGGTAACGTATTCCAAGTTCAAATTTTGTGTAAAGGCAAGATCCCAAGCTAATTTACAATAACTTCAGTCACCCAATCTATTTAACGACCCAAGTAAAAATGGAGGCTGCAACAAACTTCGATATTTTATACTCACTAAGTCAAAAGACACGAGAGCACCTTTGGTCTAGCCTAGACAAAGTAGCTGCTATACTATTCTTGATAATAGTAATTTGTCTTCTCGTGATAACTTGTATAGAAGTTTGCAAGAGATGGAAAGGCGGAAATTGTGGAGAAATCGCTTTGAATTGTATAGGCGATACACATCACGCAGACCTTGAACTACGTGAACTGGCTTAAGCTAGAGATCTGAGTATATTACTGTAAATTATCATGGGATATTGTGGCTTAAGTACCTTGTATAAAAACTGTGTAACCTTTATGTGTGCCTTACCTCTCCTCTCAGTTGTATTGCAATTTATATAAGCTGATAAATAATTGTCAATATTGTACATATATGTTGTAAATCTAATTTGTGTGTGCCAGAAAGGTTTTTCGCTTGAGCCGTTCTGTTTTCCTTACCTGGCTAGGTTAGAAGAGGACGACTCGGTCCGGGTCCGTCCGTTAGCGGACCTAGATCTAAATAATCAAACAGTTTCTTTCGCTGTCAGAAGGGGTTTTCGCTTGAGATGTTCCATTTCCCCTTAACTGACTAGGTTTAGTAATGGGACACTCGACCTTAGCTCGCTATCATCCTAGCGAACTAGGTCTAATTAATCAAACAGTTTCTTTCATTAAATTTATCGAAAATAAATAAATAATTTAAACATCAACCACCTCTTTCTTTTATATTCCAAGATTACCTGTGTAGAGAATTTGATAATGGAAGATTGATACAGCTAAAACCAAGTAGTAACAAAGGCATTGCTTTAACATCAGTGAGTAAATCAGGTTGGATCTCCAATAATGAATTCTCTATAATTTACACACTGAACCTTGAATGACACGATTTTACGTTATTGAATTTAACCTAATATAATAATTTGTACTACTTTAGACCAGGTCTGAGATAAGAATCCAGGCCTAAGTCAGATACTTCAATTAAGGTCTGAGACTATAAGTTCCTTCTGAACTGAATTGGACCTAGTATGCATCAGTAAAACCCAAACTGAGCGAGTAGAGACACAAGTTTACAGGAACCTAATCATCACTTTGATTCAAGTCAACAATCACTTAACTATGTTGGAGCAGATATACTGTTTTGAGAGAGAGATACATTTCGGCTGTGTTGCATAATGCACATTAATATTTCCTAACTTTGATATACTGATGGCTTGCGACGTCTCTGGCAGTGATAACGCAGCATACCATACACGTCATGTCTTGCAATCCGACTCCCGACCTAGATTTGGCCAAATCTAAATATAACTCAAATATAAATACATAATCAAAACCATGGTTCCGGGGGAAAGTCTGCCCAAACTGGGAACTGGCAAATAAGTCTGCCCTTAACTGGGAATCTGGCGATGCCTGCCCTAACCGGGAATCTGGCTATAAAAAAATGCGAGTACCTGCCTATATGGAAATGGGAATCACTAACGCTTCGTAGCGATTACAGGGAGTCGATTGCCCCCCAATAACATTGATTAAGGACCGTGGCGCGGTGTAGGGCTTCCCCCATGCTGAACGATATCAGTCAGACGCGGTGGCTAAAATAAGCACAAACGCACATGTATCAACTTACAAAATCATTCTAACGTGTCAAATTGATTTTAACTTGTAAAATCCTTTATTAAATCAGAGGAAGACTGATTAAGTATTGTACTAAATAATAATACAGACGCGTCGAGACAAGCTCCGCATTATCGAGTTAGAATGATTGATAAGTCTACATTGTTCGCACAGTGGAGTGTACTCGAGATTGACCTGTGGTCAATCTAAATCTAATTGTTGATTAAAAACCCCGAAATGACTCTCTTGATACAGCATTATTCCTTAAACACTGGTGTGAGGAAGTTCAATCCTTCCTAGATTAAACACAGTATTGATTACCAAAGACTAACTAAGAAAGTTCGACTCTTTCTCAGTATACTCACTCACAAAACCAAACAGACTAGACGATCAACGCGAGCCAACACGGAACCTTGGTATGATGACAACACAGGCCGTCATCCTTACCGTTGCAGGACTTGGTCTTAGGACAGGGCTACCATCACTGGATTTGAGGCCGAGACCTGGAGCCATCACAGTGGCCACATGAGTTCGCATGTACCACGCCTCCTTGCCATATCTCCTGTTGTTTCTGTCATCTGTGGTTCTAGCTTTATAGCGGCTGTACTGCTGGTATAAATATTTTGTAACAGACGTATATAGGTGGATTCTACATTTTGATTGTTAAGAGCTTTAAAGATGGCAGAGTGCGATATACTATCGAATGCTTTCGAGTAATCTACAAATGCAAGGTACAGTGGGATATTGAACTCTAGGGATTTTTCTATTATCTGATTGATAGTATGCAAATGGTCGGTGGTAGAAAGACCGGGACGGAAGCCTGCTTGTTCAGGAGGTTGTTGTTTATCGAGATCTCCAGCGATACGATTTTCTATGACTTTTATAAATATTTTATAGACATGGGAGATCAGACTGATGGGTCTATAATTATTTATGTCCGATTTGTCTCCCTTCTTATGCAGTAATATAATATTTGAGTGGCAAAAGTTTGTGGGGAAAACACCCGAACGAAGAATGTCATTGAAAAGATTTGTGATGTGGGGTAGAAGTATTGGTTCACCAATTTTTAGGGCTTCGGTGCTAACGCCATCTTCGCCGCATGACCGGTTGTTTTTCATTTTGCTTAGTGCGAAGTGGACTTCGCCGCCTGAAATGGGTGGAATGGTGTCTGGGCAGAAGTAGCTAGATGTGTCTGGTATTGGAGGTCTATCGGAATATAGGGCTTTGTAAAAAGTTGTGCATATGTCTGTAATTTTGTCTCTATTAACTTGCTTGTTTCCGTTACTATCTTTTAAATTGGTTATCCATGATTTACTATTTTGTATTCCTTGCTTGGCTGTTTTGAGAGAACGGTTCTTTTGTAATGCATTTTGTACTATTATGTTGTTATAATTTCTAATGTCTTTCCTGATGCTACGTTTTACTTCCTTATCCTTTAATCTATAGTTTAAATCTCTTTTGTCTGTACCTAAAGTGAGTCTCTGATCAATAAGTTGCAAAGTGTCGTGTAGCATATGAAAATAGTAATATGTAAGTGTTGTGTCCTGTGATACCCGGGGTGATAGCACTAATTACTCTGGGTCACCGGCTCACCAGATCAGCCAAGTATTCAGCCAGCGGTCGCTACACAAGTTTACACAACACACTTGCCGCCATTTCCGGTGACTGTCAAGTGTCCCTTGTCACAGCTCCCTGACACTTGTGTCTGTGAGACGGTGTTGCTATATCTATTAAATAGATACAACTCCGATACACTACAGTACGTGTAGTGTATGTATGTCTATGCGTGTGAGTGAATGTGAGTATGTGTAGGTGTGTGTATGTTTGGAATTCTTCTGCCTCTCAATTTATTTTGGGGTATCGCTGCAGCGTGTCTTCTTTTACCGCACTTCTCTATTACTCAACATCTCAGCAGTCACCTCCTTTTTAGCCATATCATACTTCACACTGTCCATCCATCGTTTCTTTGGTTTTCCTCTACTCTTACAGCCATACACATTAATTCTCAACATTTCAAAACATTTTCTTTTACCAACTTTCGTAACATTAAATGAGTCAAAAAAAGCCACAATTCTTGCACCATTTGCAGCAAATGTTTCTCAAAATGATTTGTGTCTACTTTAATTATTCGAAAGAATTAAAAAAGTTGTACAATTTTAAGACTTGGGATTATCATAAATTCTGCCTAGATATTAAAATTGAGAGATTTTTAGTCAAAGTGCCTTCTTAGTCTTCAATTAATTAGGTAGGTACTAAAAGTTGCTTTCATAAAGCGGTCATGACTTTAACAAAGAAAATAATAATTAAAAATAATGTTTTTATTTAGCTGGTGATGAAAAACATTTTAGGGGTAGTCTTAAAAGTTAATTTAAAGTGGATTGATTAGTACAGTAAAATGGGTGGTTTCATCCGACAAATGAACAATAATCGGTATTTATTTTTCAAAAAAAAGAAAAATGTGTCGACTTCAGCATTTGTTTATCAAATGGCAAGTCATAATAAAAATAAACCAAGCTTTCAAAAAAAAATCATTGGTTGCCGTACCTACTTTATAATTAAATTATTCAAAATAAAGTTTATGAAAGCGGCAATGTTCATTGTATCAGGAATCTTTTCACCTAATCACCTGAAACCCACTAATTACGATACGCTAATGTTTTCAAAGCTACCCTCATTACAATGAACGTTGCTATTCGTGTATAGTACCTACCTGAGTCCAGGTGTCTATTTCTCACACTCCTAGAACATTATGATAACACAGGAGTAGATAGTCTACAGAGAACTAACCATGTGTGAATGAATTTTGAATCATGGAAACTGTCTCGTTGGTGTAATGGTTGCAAGCACGACTCCAGAGCACGAGCCTGCATGAGTATGTATTTGAATCCCAGGTTAGGCATAGTGTTATTGGGTTTTTCTATCACGAAATTCTCAGTAGCAGCCACGAAGTCCCTTTTTGCCCGCTGGATGACAATAGGCTCGCCCCTTATTACATGGGACTTAACTGACGAAATGTGGGGCGTAATATCAATATCAGCTACACCTCTGTCTAACCCTTCTTGGATTACAAGCCAGACGTTATGCTATTTATCAAATATTAACCAACAAAACTGCAAAGTGATTTATGTGTCCGTATGTTGTCGTCATTCAGTCCTATCTAGCTTATTGGCTAATTATATTGTACCAAGCGAGGTCTCTGTTTCATACCTACTCCGTGTCTCAATCTACACGACCAAGTACCAACTGAGTACGTATTTGTGTTCAGAACCCCAGAAACCAGTACAGCTGAGTCAATATGGCTATTCCTTGATTCAATACAGTCTTCAGCCTAATGTGGACAAAGGTAACCTCTCTTGAAAAAATACCGATGATAAAAAACATTTCGTTGAAATAGTTCGTAAATGATTTGATAGCAAATGGGATCTTTTTAGGTACAGTTGACAAAATGAGTACTCTTAAACTCAAAACATAGCTCGAATATTATCTCGTGAAACTCCACAGCTGTGGTGATGGATTTCGATATAGCCGCTATAGTTACTTGAATTTGAGTTCTATTATATACTAGCACTTCACGCGCGCACAAATGACAGCTGTGACCAAAGAAAATAATAAGGAGAAAACTCAGTATGTAATTGATGGTCTTGCTTGAAGATTTTGTGCGTTTGTTTCACTAACCCATGAGCTACTCTTGTAGCTGACTGTACTAGCGTAAACTACACACACCGGCAAAATTAGAGGAACACAAAAAAAGGTGCCTTTTTTAAAAATTGGTGGTTATTTCGACACGTGGTGTCGTTATTTTAATGAGTACCCTTTTTCAATATAACATTATGGGCCCTTTTGACATTTTTTAACCTTCTTACAGAAATTGTACCCTCTTAAGTGTTAATTGACAGTTGACGCTTCTGAGTGTTTTTGATAAGGAATTTGTTTTATGCGGTCAATGGTGGCCCTAGCTCAGTTTGTTTGTTTTGCTTTGAGAGTTAACATTGTATTGCATACAGAATGAGTGATTTGCCAGCAACTGAAGACGCCAGGGCTGCAACAATGATAGAGGAAGGTCACACTTACCGTTCAGCCAGTCGAACGTTGGGTGTGGCAGTATCCGTGATTCATTGTACTGTGCAACGACTCAGAAATACAGGATCTTACGTGCGCAGGCGAGGGCAAGGCAGAAATCGTGCAACCAGTGCCATAGACGACCGTTTTATAAGGGTGCAAACTTTGAGAAATCGCGTCAAACGGCTGTTCAGACCCGAAATGTCTTGGAACAAGTTTGCTACGTACGTGTTAGTGAACGAACAGTGAGAAGAAGACTGATTGAAGTTGGTTTGAGGTCATACGTGTCAGCAAAAACGCCAAAACTTGAAGTAAGCCATCGAGTAGCCAGATTAGCGTTCGCCCGTGGGCAACAAAATTGGTCCGATGAGTGGAGTCGAGTTTTATTCTCTGATGAAAGCCGTTACTGCGTTAATTGCATTGATGGAAGGGAAAGGATGTGGAGATATCGAGGAGAACGTTACTTTCAAGCACTTTTTTTCCGAAACAACGGCCTATGGTGGAGGGTCTGTAATGAAGTGGGCTGGTATAAGTTTAATGGCACGCACCGCTCTAGTCATCATCGATGGTGGATCTCTGACTGCACACAGGTACATAACTGAAATCCTAGAACCCCATGTTATCCCTTTTGCTTCATTCATAGGCTCAAATTTTGTGTGTGTGCACGATAACGCACGCCAACAGCCGTTTGAAAACGATTTCTCAAAGTTTGCACCCTTATAAAACGGTCGTCTACGGCACTGGTTGCACGATTTCTGCCTTGTCCTCGCCTGCACACGTAAGATCCTGTATTTCTGAGTCGTTGCACAGTACAATGGATCACGGATACTGCCAGTACTGCCACACCCAACGTTCGACTGGCTGAACGGTAAGTGTGACCTTCCTCTATCATTGTTGCAGCCCTGGCGTCTTCAGTTGCTGGCAAATCACTCATTCTGTATGCAATACAATGTTAACTCTCAAAGCAAAACAAACAAACTGAGCTAGGGCCACCATTGACCGCATAAAACAAATTCCTTATCAAAAACACTCAGAAGCGTCAATTGTCAATTAACACTTAAGAGGGTACAATTTCTGTAAGAAGGTTAAAAAATGTCAAAAGGGCCCATAATGTTATGTTGAGAAAGGGTACTCATTAAAATAGCGACACCACGTGTCGAAATAACCACCAGTTTTCAAAAAAAGGCACCTTTTTTTTGTGTTCGTCTAATTTTGCCGGTGTGTGTATATTGATATCTTCTGCGAAATCTAAAGAGTAAATTCAAAACCTAAAGAAACGAAGCAAAGGTTCTAAGAAAACTTGTAGATAATGCGATTTGAAGAAAACGGCCATGAACCAACTTCAATAGGGACTTAAAAAACATGATTTAGTTAGATTATCGAAAAATATTGGATACGTGTACTCCTTGGTAAGGCTGGTTGTCAGACTGTCGGGTCACTGACTGTAACGACTGTCAAAGGTCTACAAATGACAACCAAGACCAACGGCTTATTGTAAAGCCTGCAATACATGTTGGCCGAGCGTTGTCGAGTGAAGGCCAATACCAACATGTAGACGGTACATTTGCCTTGTCTTGCTATCGCTCGGTGTCACTCGTCTAGTTGATCGAGTGAAGACGAGCGCCAACGTGTATAGACCTCATTTGGCGTAGCTTGTCATAACTTGCAGTCGCTCGCGATCACTTGCCTCACTTCGGAGCAATGTCGGTTTTTCTGCACAAATCAAAGGCACTCGCTCGCGCTCGGCCAATGGTGCCAATGGTGTTCACATGTTTGTCCGAGCGCTATTATGCGGTTGACGTCCATCGTAGGCACGCGTACAAAAAACGCTTTCTACAAATGCTACGATGTATTTAAGTTTTTGTAGTTTTACCAGAATTAACCAGTTATTTGGAATCCTAAAAACATACAACAATAGATAAAAGCGGCTGAGATAATTTCGACGTCGTCGTCCATATTGTTTCAATGCACAATAAGAACTGACAGCGCCCAACATGTGGGCGTCTGTTCAAAGCTCGTCTACATTGGCCATTGGCATTGGCTTCAAACTTGGCCAGCATGTATTGCAGGCTTAATGCTTTCTGTCGGAAGAAGCTGGGTATGGAATGAATTATCACCCATCCACAGACCAACCTTAAACATCGGCCCGTGCGGATTATATTAAAAGCCACAAGCTCCTCCTAGCTTAAGTATATTTTTACGTCCAAATTCATGTAGTTTTCTTTTCTCAATCAAAATAAAGCCAAAAAACAAATCAAAACTTCTAAAAGTACTTCATCAAAGTAATAAATTCTACTTGTAACACCACCCAACAGTTTTTCGTCTCCCTAAACCCTAATTTCACAGGTATCTGAAACTGCAAAAAAGATCTACTCAGCACCCAAGTTGCGGATAAAATAAATCGAACGTACGGTTCGCAATAAACATAAGTTTCTCAAGTTTAAGGTCGAGGCTCTTGGGCTGTTTTAGCCGGAAATTCACTGAACACAGAATAGATTGACTTGCAGTATACCTCTTTGATACAATTTCCAAGTACCTACTGTTTCCTGCTGACATCGATATTCAACTGGGTCATTATGGATTTTAGACAAAACAATATTGGGTTTTGCTACTTTTAAATTCAAAGTAAAAAAAAAATGGTAAATATGAAGCGTCCACCGCTCCTCAGCACCAAGTATATTGTATGTGTTGTGCATGTACTCTGGATATGTGGAAAGTAAGGTGGGGCCAAATAATAACAGCATGGCACTAGCTTAAAAGCGCGTGTGTGTTGGCACTGTTTTTTAATGAATTTGACTTTAATATAGGTATAGTATTCAGATTTAAATTTGTATTTAGGAGTCCACTCCAGCCACGTAGCGAAACTGACACGCACAATTTATTTTTATTTTTAAATTGATATAACATGAGTGTTCTGTACCTATTTGTTTACTCTGTGGCAGAACTAAATATTGAACAGATTTACGTAAACGAGTGTTGCTGAATTTTCTATGTTAATCTCATTCTGGTTGGGTTAAGTTGGTTAGACGAGGTTTTAACAAGTAATTCTACCTTTTATCCGTCGCTTGGTTGGTCCGTCTGCGAAGGATGAGATTCTAAAGTGGAAAAATAAATATTTTTTTTGCTTTATTTAATCTTATGTGATGTGTATATGATTTGTAAGTATCGTGGTTACATAAAAGATGGATAAAAAATTGTGTAAATCAAATTAAATTAAATTTTTGTATGTTCTAAAGTATACATACTCGCAAGGAGAGGAAGACCAAGTGGCTAGATAAAACAGTCGCTTGGATTAATCTTTAGCTTGGGCCGTACTTGCTTAGATTTGTCTGTGGATAGGTGGCCATATTACATACCACTGACTGACTTGACTGTCTGTACATGAATCGATGTATTAATGTTCACATGAGTCTTGATACATCGATTCGTGGGTCAGGCAGGGGGCGAGTGGATTAAGCCTGTTTTACTAACACTAGTTATAAATTATTGTACTACCGACTAACAAATTGTATCTCAGTTAATTTTATTTTTTAATTAGTATTACGTAATTTTTGTGCCTACTAACATAGTTTATAAGTTCAACTGTTACTAACCATTATGGATCTTTGTTATTCGATAATAAATAAATTATTATTATTATTATTAAACCGAGTTTCCTCTGTGCCTCGGAAAGAACGTTAAGCCATTTGTCACGGCTGTCATTTCGAGATTTCTGACAGTCGTAACTGGTAGTCAGTGACCCAAAAGTCTGACAACCTCTCTTACCAAGGGGTATCATACTAACTGGGTTGTGGAGGTCAGACAGTGGCTCCATATCAAACACAAATTCAACTGCATTCGGTTAGACTGGAAGCCGACCCCAATATATTTTGCAGACGATGACGCTACATAACTATGAATACGAAAGTCAGAATCTTACCTTTTAAGTCCTGGCTGGAGGCCTTACACTCAAGGTATCCACATGATATTCCTGTTAAGCAGAAGACAACCTCCTATGGACCTGGTTGATCTGCCAGATGCCATTCAAAAAAAAACTTACCGTTTAAACAAATTTCGATTAAAGTGGCACACAAGAGCACTATGGCATAGGTAGGATACTTTCCATCCTGACTGTGGCGAAGCCCCAGGCAAAAGGTATTTCAATATATATTTTAAAGCAGAGTTCAAAAATATTTGCTCAGTTAAAATATGCAATATTGTGGGAAAGGTTCCTAGAAAAGCACTGCCATGAGGTAATATTGGTTGAGTGAAATTTAATATTCCGTTTCGGGAACATTAATTTTCTCTCAATATGGGGAAGTAAACATGTCAGGCAGGGCTAGGTAGAGCTGTAGGTACTGAAGAATATCAACGTGAGGTCTTTCTTCTACTTAATACTCAATACTTTATTTAATTCTACATGTAAACTTAGGTGGTAAACTTATAATTAGATCACATGGTTGTCGGGCACAGCAAAATAAGTGAGATAAGAGAGAGGAAACTATTATAATTATAAATTAAAAATTTATAATTATAACAGGGTAAGTAGGCATTTTCTAAGATAAATTTAAACATTTAACCATTTGACATTAACTTAAAATGAAAGGCGTTAAGTTAGTCATTTATACCTTTTTTTTTTTTTTGGTGGGTGGAATATCATCAAATAACCCCCCCGCTCTTGAGCAGAGCGGAAGGGAGTGTCAGACTTCTACTGACTAAAAACCAACCAATGTTCCTTAGCCGCGTTATGCCTTTCGATAATCCGCAGCCCCGACGGGAGACATTTATACCTAAGAAGAGCTCGTGGCTAAATAATACAGCCGCTCGGGTCGATCTTCAGGTTAAGCCGCGCTTGCCCAGGTTGGTCTGTGGATGGGTGACTATCCATTACATACTGACTTTTCTCCGTGAAAGGACGTTAAGCCGTTGGTCACGGCTGTCATTTGTAGATGTTTGACAGTCGTTAAAGGTAATCACTGACCCGATAACCTGACAACCAGTCGTACAAAGGGTAATACGATGCCGAAGTACCCAGTAATAACCGGGTTGTGGAGGTCAGAATGGTAGAAAAAAACATGTTGCGCCGACCCCAAATGACATGGGATAATGGCAGGTAGATGATGATGGAGGTCAGATAGGTAGCCGTTTAAGGCGGGGTTGCAGTACTTTTTAAGATTTTTGAACCTATGAAAATCGAACTAAATATGAGTTTTTTAATAAATAAAAATCATTGCATAAAAATTGAACATACTTTCTAGTAAATCGTACAGATAGAAACGCGATTTAGAATGATCGGTTCGATACTTTTTTTTATCAAACATGACTCTAAATCACAATTTCAAACGTGTACTGCAAAGATATTTCAGCATGAATTTATATAAAAGTTATATCAATAGATAGAACTTTTTATTCTGAAGTAAATGTTGAAAACATAATTTCTTTATAATTTTTCTCCAAGAAGCAAAAAACAGTCAAAATTTAGGCATTAGGTATATCGCTCGCGCGGCAGGGCGGGGGGTGAGGTCGTGCGTTCATAAAAACAAAGTACTGCAACCTCGCCTTAATGTAAAATTCAGGTATTTCAGTTGCATCCGGTTAGACTGAAACCGAACATCGTTGGACAAAGGTGACCACAGACATGGTCTAATGTAAGAAACAGTTATTTCTTCACTATGGCTATATCTATGATATTGATAATGTCACAAGCAGAAATATTCTTTAAAGAAGTCAACGACCGTCTTCTTATAGATCCAAAATTAGTAAATAATCAGAAAAAAAATGTAATTTCTATTGACATTCGATCTATTTCTCTACTCAAATCTAATAATCTTAATCAAAGGGTATCGAAAGTATCAAATACTGCTACCCTTTTACTTATAATAGGGTACGATTGGATCTTGTATTACAACTACAAGTAAATATACACTAGGAGTTAAATATGATTACTGTAGGCGAGCGTGTTCCTTAGGAGAACAACACTTTGCCCGACCGGGGAATTGAACCCAGAACCTCGGACTTACGGCAAGCCTTTTGCCAACAGCCGGGCACAAATGCAGGCTCAGTCGCAATTATTTGTACAATAATAATAGCTTGTTCAGCAATTGGGTATAATATCCTTACATAGTATAAAACAAAGTCGCTATTTTTGTCTGTTTGTTTGTCTGTATGCTTAAATCTTTAAAACTACGCAACGGATTTTGATGCGGTTTTTTTTTAATAGATAGAGTGATTCAAGAGGAAGGTTTTAGTATATAATTTGAACGACATCCACGCGGGTGAAGCCGCGGGCATCAGCTAGTGGATTATAAAATAGCAACGTAAGTTATAAGAAGGCATTACCGTAATTCTCCCGAACTCAGCTAAAATATATGTGGGAGTGGTTTAACCGTAAGCAGGTATTTAGGAAACACGTTGTGTTCATCCTGGCTTTGCGTATTATTTATTTATTAACTCGATGTATAGCTATAGAAACTTTCCTTTAATGTAGTCTGGTTTATATGTGCCTGTGTTTATTCTAGGTGCTAAGATTTTAATTTAACATAACGTGACTTCTATTATTTTTTGGGCAATTTTGAGACCTTTTAAAACGAACATATTTAAAGGATGTAAAGTTTTTAACTACTTTTTCACATAAAAAAAAAATATCCCATCATTAATTTTTGCCTATGGTTAATTTATTAGTTTTATGTGTATAGGGGGAGGTCCCCGAGAACCGGACACTTAAGGAATAATGAAAATAAAAATAAACGTGTTACAGATTAATTTGTTTATTTCTCTTTAATAAGCTCTCTAGTATATAACTCATCAACACAGATATATCAGCAGTCTTAAATGTCACTTTAAATGTACTAGATAATAAGGAATAATCAACATAGATACATGGACGTTTTCAAAAAGGTCCCCTTATGACGGACACCAAACTTTTCGGTAATTTTTAGACTCAACGATTATTTTAACAAACTATTTTGTAACAATATCTATTACAATAGAACAAATCCCTAGTTATTATAGAAAAACTAATCATAATTTTAATAACATTTGGCCGAACAGCGTACTTTTTGGCACATTGTAGACTTCAGAAGACTTTCTCAGGACATTTTTTTTTACATCACTTTATCGATGGCTTTTTTCAATATTTCATGTTTGGGGGTATTCTCACATCTCAGTTTGTGTTTACCCAAGTTGAATCTGAAAAACAAAAAATGAAAATAAATACAACAAAAAACTAAAATAAATAAATAAATAAATAAAGCCTTTATTTCCCAAAGTAACAATATACATAATTCCATATCGTTTTTCATGCACATTACAATACCAATTCATATCAAATCACAATTACATTTTACAGGTACGTACTTAGTTATATTCAATTTATAATACATTTTTATATCACATTTACATTATTATAAATATATTTATATTTTGGTTAAACAATACTTTTATTATTTTATACTTTTTTTATATTATTATGATATTATTTTTAAATTCATGCTTTCATTTAATATTAAATAATTGATTGAATTATATTTTCTGAATCATAATTATTACAATAATTACAAATACAATAACATATTTCTACACATTGACATTTCTAAGTACTAAGATAAATTAAAATTATTACATTTTCGGAATACTTTGTCACATTATAGGTACAAGTATACTATTGGGCTACCCATTTCTGGGTGTAGGCCTCCTCCAACTCTTTCCAGTGCTGTCTGTCTTGTGCTTGGCGAGTCCATGTAGATCCGGCTACTTGGCAGATGTCGTCACTCCAGCGCCGCCTAGGTCGGCCGCGTGGGCGTTTGGCTTCGTAGGGATACCAATGTAATATCCTTTCGCTCCATCTATTATCGGTAACTCTAGCTGTATGTCCAGCCCATCGCCATTTCAGTCTGCTGGCTAGCTCGACGGCGTCAGTTACCTTTGTTATTGATCGAATGTAATTGTTTTTCTTCCTATCCTTCAGTTTTATACCTAACATACTTCGCTCTGCGGCTCTTTGGAACACGTTAATCTTTTGTACGATATCTTTTGTGAACGACCAAGTTTGACACCCGTACAATAGTGTTGGCATAACAACAGAGTCCATGGCTTTCCTTTTTAGATGCATTGGTAATTTACTTTTGAATATTTCCTTCAGCGACCAGTATTTATTCCAAGCTTTCTTTATACGGCGTTCTACTTCACGAGATGTTTGGTTTAGGAATGATATGTTTTGCCCCAGGTATATATACTCATCCACATAGCATATAGAATGAGATTCAGTTTTAATTGCTGTTTTTTCGCTATTCGTCATGGCAAATGTCTTCTGTGTGTTCATTTGTAGTCCACACTTTCTACTTTCAATGTCTAGAGTATTTAACATATATTCTAAGTCCTTGTGACAAAAAACTAACTTGCTGTAAAACGGTCCGGTTTTAAGGGACTTTGAGAGTGTTCGAACTTAGGGACCCTTAGACACTTACAAGAAAAATTCTCATTCGCATTGTGTGTTATAAATCACAAAAAAACGCTTGAATTATATCAGATTTGTACAATAGCAATAACAATTTATAACAATGAATATTATCCCATGCTTTAAATACTGTTAACAGACCTCATAAAATGAGTTCGTACAATTTTTTTACTAACCTCAAAATTTGCACCACGATCCACGACGAACGAGTCAGCACTGGCTTTTAGCACTTCCTAACCGCGACATTAAGCAACCAATTGGTGTGCTTCTTCGCACTGATTCAATGTCTGTCCGGCTTTAGGACCCGTACGGGCTTAGGGGACTTCCCCCTAATGCTTGCTTGACAACTTCGAGAACGGTACGTTTACACCCTGTATGACATATATTATAATACAGTTTGTGGTTAGTAAATAAAACCTTAAAACTATGTAAGTAACACTTCACTTGTGCACTTATGTCACTCTGCGTTCATTACGGGACTTGCTCCCGGAAGCGATGGGACACCAATCCCTGCGGCCAAAAGTTCTCTTCCAAGACAAGGTGCACGAATGCCTTTTTCAAGTTTTCGTTGAGAATTAAGATGAGTAGGGTTAGTGTTGAGCTAACATTGGATCTAGAAAGATTTCAGAAGTGGTATTTGTTGTGTCCTGTGATACCCGGGGTGGTAGCACTATTTACTTAGTTATTCACCGGCTCACCAGATCATCAAGTCATCAGTCACGGTCGCTTACACACACACACTACCAGCCATCTGTGGTGGTTGACAGTTGTCCCTTGTGACAGCTCCCTGACTCTTGTGTCTGTGAGACGGTGTTGCTATATCTATTAAATAGATAACCTCGATACACTACAGTATTCAAGTTTCAGCTGCAAGAAAATCCCTTATCATGAGGTCTCTATAGTCAGAGCTGTGCAAGAAGGACGAATAATTGCAACGCATTTCTTCTTCTTTATTGTTTGGTAAGTGCCTTATTTGGTGGCAGAGTTTCTATGCCACCCGTGGCCTCTGACTTGTCATGCCGTGTCGTGTTTCCTCACGCTATTTTCCCTCACCGAACCGGTGAAAGTGGTACAAGCACATAAAACCAAAAAATCAGAGGTCATGAGTTCATTCCGAGACCTATGACTTGACAGTGCGATGGTCACATAGCAATTATTGTCATATTTAAAAAAAATATATATATTATTTAAAGCAGCTCACATGAAGTTTAAGATACCTAAGTAAACTTTTTTGTAATAAAAACTACTTCTAATAACAAGTTATAATAATAAAATCGCCACCGTTTATCACTATGACAGCTGCTCACCCTCCTTATAACGTATCAGCGCGAAGCTATTTGTCGGTAGGCCGATAGTAATGATTTATCGGCATTTTGGCCCTTTCCTTACAAAAAAGAGGGAAATTTTAGTTGACGGCTGATGTCAGCAATTTGGGTATGAAAGCGTCACATTCTCGCATTTTGCTCTTTTCTATGCGTCTGCTAAATATTAGATCTATGGTTAAGACAGCATACGTTAGTTCCGCGTTTGTATTTTTCTGAATCAGAGTACCATTCAAACTTATTTATATTACACTAGCTGATGCCCGCGGCTTCACCCGCGTGGATGTCGTTCAAATTATATACTAAAACCTTCCTCTTGAATCACTCTATCTATTAAAAAAAACCGCATCAAAATCCGTTGCGTAGTTTTAAAGATTTAAGCATACAGACAAACAAACAGACAAAAATAGCGACTTTGTTTTAAACTATGTAAGGATAAAATCATGCCTGTAACTCCCGAAGGGGTTAGGCAGGAGTTTTGGTAGGTATCTAATAGTTTTCCCACATCAGACATACTTACTTACCCCCAAAGTCCCATGTAACAACTAACACGGGTCTATATACGTCTATACATCAATATTAACTTGTATATTTAGTTTCCTTTTCTTAACGTATAATTTCGGCAGTAAGTAGTAGGTAAATATTTGCTTCGAAGATACATTATTTTATTTCTCTAAGCTCTTATACACAAGTAAAAAATTACGCATCGGCGGCCAACAACGTGCTTTGGGATAGTTTATTTAGGCATGAGTGTATGGCCACTATAACAGCGGGGTAATTAAATACGATACAGTATTTAGATTCACTGCGTGATCGAATCAGAATTGAAGACCACATGACGCTCTGCCCAAGAGCGGGAGGGGTTATTTGATGATATCCCACCCTCAAAAAAAAAAAGCCATCCAAATGAGATCCAGGTTACCGACGTGGCTCGAAGAATTGCCTAAAATAAGTAAGTGGCAATAGGCAGGGCACATTGCTCGCAGAACGGATGGCTGTTGGAGCCGAAAAGTTTTGGAATGGCAACCGCGAACCGAAAGACGTTGCGTTGGAAGGTCTCCCACTAGGTGGACCGACGACCTGGCGAAAGTTGCAGGGATCTCCTTTTACCTCATCCACATTCATACGTCTGGTCATACACACACGCCGATTGCGAGCACTACGCACCTGTCATTTCTGAAGAACCTCACCAAGAACGTCAGTGTACGTCTGTCCAGGCCCTAGACAGACGTACACTGACGGGAGGGGACACCCTAGACTCTAGAGTGTCCCCTCCCGGCGTCCCCACGTACATCTGCCTTGTAAATACCTGTTGTCGCGTTTCACTCATCCTCTTCATATGATCAAACCATCTAAGAATACCCCTCATTTAATATCACACCAACTTCTTAATTATAATCCTTTGTTTAGGAGCCCTATCACCCAGACGAAAGCACATACATCTTATTTAGATATACTCTCTTAACATCGTCTATACTAATAAAGAAATCTGTCTGTCATTACGGACAATTTGCTCAAAACATTTGACCTTGGTGACCTTGATTATTTGTTTACCTAACGTTATCTTTGACAAAGAAGGCAAATAAAATCATAATTTCTTTACGATAGGTTATTTGGCCCAATATAAATCTAATCTGTCTAGAAAAATATGGTTTTCGACAGACATCTATCAAATCTAAATTAGGTCTATTTTCGATTACTATGAATATTTTAGTCACACATATCATATCATACCTACAGAGTATCACTATAATGACGAAAGACGTCCACTGCTAGACATAAACCTCCCCAAAGTGTCGCCACATTGACCGGTCCCGTGCGTCTCGCATCCAGTGATTCCGTGCAACCTTCGCCAGGTCATCGGTACACCTAGTGGGAGCCCTTCCAACGCAACGTCTTTTTTTTCGCGGTCGCCACTCCAGAATTTTTCGACCCCATCGGCCATCCATTCTGCGAGCAATGTGCTCTTCCCATTGCCACTTAAGTCTGGCAATTCTTCGGGCTACGTATCATATCGGTAAAACATGATGTGAAAAATGATTCCAAATGAATTGTGATAAGGGCAAGGGTATGATGATCAGTCTTAGGTACCAACAGATATCGTGTTACTCTGTTACTGAGATGGAGGTCAGATAGGCAGGTTTCACCATCTGAAATACTAGTTCAGTCTGACTGACCCAACCTAATCCTATAGAAAAGGCTAGGCAAATGAGTATTACTGTATTATTTTAGTATAATTATTATATTATATTATAGTACAACAATACATAGCGTCATCATCGTATCTTTGAATTGCCTACATCCACATTAAACACCACATTTAATAGCCCGCTAACACGTATGGCAAGGCAATATAATGAACGATCTAAACGGATTGATTACCCCATTGATATTTTCTCCATGAGTTTCGCTTCATACAGACGTTCCGTACTTAAACCATGTGATGAGTTTATGTCTAAGTGGTTCAAATTGGTTTGGTTTGATTTTGTAGTGATCTAGATTAAGCCCTACATAGGCACACCTTTTATTGTTGTCTCTAATGTTCATGTATGAATGTCATGCATACCTGTTATTTGCATGATTGCTAAAATGTCAATTTTTGTTGTTATCTCATTTGAATTGTAAGTGATTGTGCTGTTGGTGTGCTTATTATAAATAAATAAATGCTGGACTATAGTTTTATTAACTTCTGAGGCTGTGAGTGTGTACCTCAGCTGGTTAAGAAAAATACCAAGATATTATTTCGCCGAGAAACATCTTTCTCTTTTATTTTTATTCTAGGGTTTTTCTGACCCGAGTCTGATTTAATTAAGAGGAGGTTATTTGGTAGTTATTAACTTACTGCTAGTTCTTCTGTTTTACTTCTTGTGAAAATCCGTTGCGAAATTAATAGAGCTATGTTGTTTGGTTTAGTTGTACAATTTTTTTTTTATCTCCGCGATTTTGCCCCCAAAATCCGCAATTTTTCTTAATTTTTTAATTTTAATGTAGCCTATAGCACTCGCGCCATCAAGACGAATCTAACGACGTATGTTCTTTTTTTTCTTTCATTCAAATCCCTTCATCCGTTTAGGAGTTATGAGGTAACAAAGAAACAGACATACATACATACATACTTACATACATACATACATACACGTCAAACACATAACCCTCCTTTTGGGCTTCGCCGCAGTCGGGTAAAAATGGGTAATTTATATAATAAATTACCCATTTTTACCCGACTGGTTTTTCTTTAATTAAAGAGAAGTGCCGATGAAACTTTTCTTTTACATGTTGCTGCCACAAAATGATATTTTATTGGCATCAAATTTCTTGACCACTTCCACGGCTTCACCTGTGGCAGTGTAGGGCCTTTATTTCTATATTTCGGGGTTCAACGGCTAGTTGAAATTGCGAACGGATAAGATCTTCTTGCTTGCTTGGAGCAGTGGTGGCCCAGTGGTGCGGCCCCGACTTACGAACAGTGAGTCGTGGGTTCGAACCCCGTCAGGCACATTACTTTGTGTAATTTATTTCATCACCACTGTTCTCAAAACGGTGAAGGAAAACATCGTGAGGAAACCGGCATGTCTTAGAACCAAAAAATTCGAAGATATGTGACATCTACCAATCCGCACTGGGCCCGCGTGGGTAGATTATAGCCCATCCCTCTCCTAGAGAGGAGGCCTGAGTACTCCAGTGTGCAGTGGGAACATTATAGACTGATGATGATGATGATGATGATGATTATGAAGATATTCTTAGCCAAACTACATTTTGATTTTTATTTTGATAGTGCATCGGCAATATGTAAAGGTGAGCACGATTTTGGCTAAGTGTGATAAGCACGGGCTAACTAAAGTTCATGGATGACTTAAGGCTGTAGTGGCAGTAACTTCAGCTAACAATAAATAAATATTAATAACAAAAATCACAAGCAAAACCAGTATCAATACTTAGCTAGAAACCTATTCACATGATACAAAAGTTTGTTTTATTTGCGACTACCCGTTCAACTATACAAACTCGAGGAAATTGAGTGATGGCCACTCGGCTTTACAGATGGGCCACATCTGATATAACAGATTTTTACAGACATCTCTCTATTTGGATTAAAAGATGGTATTAATACTGGTTTTGAAAGAAAGTTTTGCGTGTGTAGTAAAATAATTTAGAAAATACTAGATGTTGCTCTTAAAACGGTGAAGGAAAACATCGTGAGGAAACCATGTGACATGGATGATCTATCAACTGTAGGTACTAAACTGAGTTACTCCACATAATAGCTAGGGAGCTGGCGAGCAAAAAATCTATATGATTTGCTCGTGTGGCAGACTTTATTCATTTATAACGATAATTATACGATAACCAATATTAAGAACCGCGTCTGCCACCATGGTAGCGCTACGTTTTCAATTCAGACTTCAACGAGCTGTAATGGTTAAAGTCAGTAAGTAAAATGTCTGGCAATTTTTTTTGTATTCAGGGGTTCTAATAAATCGAATTGACCTAATTAAAGCTACGAGCAAATGATTTAGTAGATTTATCTTACATTTTTATATCTACCTCCTGTGATACCTAATGCGGAGCCCTGGATGTCTGCCTCATAGATTTTCTTCGTTATCATAATGGTATTGACAACTAACCCTAGAGGCAGACACGAGCAAATGATTTAGTACTGTTATTTTGTTTTACAGATTTAAAGCCCTGTAGCTAAAAAACGCAGCAACATACGAACTTAATTCCTTAAGAAATTTTTGTCGTATTGATCCGAACTTTAATGCCTATCAATATGAAGTACGAGCAAATCATATACTTAAATGCTCACCAGCTCCAAACTCAAAAACTCAAACTCAAATATTTTATTTCAATTAAGCCATTACAGGCACTTTTGAATGTCAGAAGGACGGAAGAAGAACGAAACTACGAGTGCAATACGTCATTCCGAAAGCCACCACGCCGAACCACACGCCACCGAATGCCCGCAACAACGAACACTGCGAGCACGAAAGCACGCAGCGACGCAACCGCAACAACGAATGCTCGAGACCCCGAATCACGGAACAACGAATGCACGCCGTAACGCGCAACCGCCGCCCCGCGACCCGGAGCCCCGCACACCCGCCGCCACGGCACACGCCGCCGCGCGCCCCCGCACCCACAGCACTCGCCGCCGGTAACATCCGGCGCCGCGCAGCCCGACGCAGCAACTCCCGAAACGACGCATTGCACTCCTACGCTACAGTCACAATCACAAGGCATAATAACTTGTGAAAATACTGCAGTTGCCAGTTCCCTAACGTAGATCTCATGAAGAAGAACGGGCAAGAAACTCCATGGACACTCTTTTAAATCAGAATTTGTTACAAAATCTTGGTACATTATATCATTCATGTTGAGATGGTATATTATGTGAACCTACTTCCTAGCTATAAGATCAGCTATCTGGTAGTAATTGGTTCACCCGTTTCGAAGATTAGCCGAAACAAACAGAGAGACTAAAAGTGTTCTGTTATAAGTGCTGTATGAAATTATCGACTTAATTTTTTTTTATTTGTATAATTTAAATTGGTATTTCATTACGACGAGAAGTAAAGAAGTCGTTAGGGTTCGAACCCACTTCTGTTTTTCAGAACAGTTTTATAAACAAACAAAGTGATACAAATTCCAGTTATTATTTAGTACTCTTCCTGAGAAGATAAATGACACAGGGGTAGTTTGTTCAATAAATAATTACACACGTCAATGTTTGAGCTCTTATTTTGTAACTTTGGACGACACAGACGGGCAACATTTTAGCAACAAAAAGTTGCGTTTGAAATTTTTGATAGATGAATTGAACATTGGTGGCCTTGTGTTGCAATTAACAAGTTGTAAGGTCTCTGAGTTGAAACCCAGACAGTCATTTCATCATCATCATCCTTTTTTTTTTTTTTCGGGTAGGTGTATAATCATCAAATTCCCCTCCCGCTCTTGGGCAGAGCGAAAGGTAGTGTCAGACTTCCACTGACTAAAAACCACCCATGTTCCTTCTTAGCCCTTTATGTCGAGGCCGCGGTATTTTTGTGACCAATCCGCAGCCCCGACGAGCGTTGGCCCTTGCGGGCCTCATCATTATCGTCCTCAGCGTATAATGTTCCCACTGCAGGAACTCAAGCCTCCTCTCTACGAGAGGGACGGGCTATAACCATCTAAAAAATACGCATTGGGCCTGCATCATCATGCAGGCCCAATGCGTATTTTTTAGATGTCACATGTCTTCGTTTATTTTGTTTCTAATACATGTCGGTTTCCTCACGATGTGTTTTTTCACCATTTTGAGAGTAGTGATGAAATAAATAACACAAAGTAATGCGCCTGACTGGATTCAAACCCACGACTGTTCGTAAGTCGGGGCCACCACTGGCACAGAATTATTGCATCACTATTGTTCTCAAAGCGATAGTGACGGCAATTATCAAGAAGCCATAACCAAAAAATTATTAAATGCCTGTCTGATAACTAAATAATTTAGGGCATGTCTTTTCTATCAACCCACTTGGCCCACGTGGTAGATTACGGTCAACACCCTCTCACATCCTTTATTATATGTCATTTATTTATTTTGTTGGGACACTGGGAAAATATTTAACGGTATATTATGTTATTATAATCATCATCCGCAGTCCAACTTCACCTACCTACTGCTGGGTAAAAAGCCTCCTTGATAAATGCTATATATAGGTAAATTCAGTCTTGATCTTTAACGCAGCTATTTTCTTTTTATTTGTTTTTCCTATCCTGCTCTGTCCCACTCCTGGGCAAAGGGAGTTAAATTATAGAGACAAAAAAATGAGGCAAATCTAGAAAAATTGCAGGGAGAATTATTATTGCTAGCATTAATTCACCAAATTATTAAATGAGTGAAGATTATAGTTGCTCGTCTACTACCGAATTTAATTGAGTGAGTCCGAATTACGTTAGTCAGAATGTACGCTATGACGAAGTACGGTATTCAGAATGTTCGTTACTCCGATGTACGTTACTTCGAAAGTTTGCTACTAGCAAATCAAACGAGATCCATTGTGTGAGAAATAATAATGAAAAAAAAAAACCGGCAAAGTGCAAGTCGCACTCGCACAAGAAGGGTTCTGTACCATCCTTATCCTTACATCCTTACATCATCATCAGCCTATAATGTTCCCACTGCAGGGACTCAGGCCTCCTCTCTAGGAGAGGGATGGGCTATAATCCACCACGCGGGCCCAGTGCGGATTGGTAGATGTCGCATATCTTCGAATTTTTGGTTCTAAGATATGCCGGTTTCCTCACGATGTTTTCCTTCACCGTTTTGAGAGTAGTGGTGATGAAATAAATTACACAAAGTAATGCGCCTGCCTGGGTTCGAACCCACGACCAACTGTTCGTAAGTCGGGGCCGCCACCACTGGGCCATCCATCCGCCGCCATCCTTACTTAATATAAAACAAAGTCGCTATTTTTGTCAGTCTGTTTGTCTGTATGCTTAAATCTTTAAAACTACGCAACGGATTTTGATGCGGTTTTTTTTAATAGATAGAGTGATTCAAGAGGAAGGTTTTAGTATATAATTTGAACGACATCCACGCGGGTGAAGCCGCGGGCATCAGCTAGTTATCTATAAAAAAAAATCGCGTTTGTTGTATGGAGCCTTAAATATTAATTTTATTTTGTTTTTAGTATTTGTTGTCATAGCGGCAACAGAAATTTTCAACCATTGTGAAAATTTCAACTGTCTAGCTATCGCGGTTCTTGAGATACAGCCTGGTGACAGACAGACAGACGGACAGACGGCGAAGTCTTAGTAATAGGGTCTCGTTTTTACCCTTTGGGTACGGAACCCTAAAAAGAGCAAATAATAGCGTTAAAGTGTTAAGTACACCTCTGATCAAGTCTTTGGGGCTAACAGGCGTGATGTTATGTTATGTTATGTTGTGTATTTAAATCCCGCTCCGCTCATTCTATGCAATTTTATTAAATCCCGCTCCGCTCATTGTATGCAATTTTATTAAATCCCGCTCCGCTCATTCTATGCAATTTTATTAGTCTGTTGCGCTTTTCTCTTCATTTCTCCACTTCATTAGACATCTAAAGCTAGAGGCCTGGAGTCCCAGCAGTGGGAACATTATAGGCTGCTTATGCTAATGCGAGGGAAGCCGCGTGTAAAAACCAGTCACAAATAAAACCAATATTGCAGCACAAACTATCAATACTAAACGTTGAATACATTGTTTCTAGATCCAATACAATTTTACGATATAGTTGAAACATATTCTAGATCTCCTCTGTTTACATGCAAATCATTGGCTATGAATAGTAAACTTTGTTTTATTTATGTCTATCATCACTATCACTACATAATAGGTCTTTCTTTACCTATGAAATTACCATTTGTTTGAAAAAATTTAAACGAATTTTTTTCATGTATTTTTTATTTGTATTAATCGAAGTAATCACCCATGCAATCAATGCATCTTTGCCAACGCAGTGGCAGTTTATTGATGCCCTTCTTAAAGAAATCAGCTGGTCGGGAGGCAACAAATTCTTCAAAGGCATTTTGTACTGCCTCTCGGGTATTGAATTTTTTTCCCGCCAAGAAGTTATCCAAATTCTGGAAAAAGTAGTAGTCTGTAGGCGCAAGGTCTGGTGAGTAGGGCGGATGACGGAGAGCTTCCAACCCCAGTTCTTGCAACTTGGAGACCGTCTGCTGTGCAGTATGAGGTCGCGCGTTGTCGTGCAGGAGCAGCGGAGACGAGTGATTGACCAATGCTGGTTGGAGATGTGCCAGCTTCTCCATCATTGTGTTCAGTTCTTCACAGTACACATCTGCAGTAGGTAATGCTCACCCCGTTTGGTAAGAAGCTGTGATGAATCACACCGGCGGCGGCGGCGCTAGACCACCAAACAGTGACCATCACTTTTCTAGGGGTAAGTTTTCGTTTAGGGCATTGTTTAGGTGCTGAACCAGGATCCAACCAACTACCATTAAAACAATAACGAACACTCGCCCGACACAAAATAGTGCAGACATACTGCTAAAATTAATTGACACCTACTTCTTCCATTAATAATGTATGCACTTTTTTCACCAACGTAGGCAAAAACTTGACATCCAAAATATCTCAAAATCTAACTACATCACTTTAGCAAAGGCTAATCCTTGTAATTCACTTGTCATTACTGAATTGGACGAAAGTGACGTGGAAGCAACTATACTTCAGCTACGCAGTGACTGTGCCGTAGGTTGGGACGGTATCACATCATCGTTGCTTAAAACACATCGTCGCATCCTGGCCCCACCTATAACCTACATACTAAACCTCTGCATTCAGTCGGGAGTTTTTCCGAATGCTCTTAAGAAGGCCATTTTGCACCCAATTTTCGAGGGAGGGGACAGAAACTGTGTTACCAATTACAGACCCATATCGGTTCTTACTTCACTGTCAAAAATCTTTGAGAAAATCCTTAACAGGCAAGTTAGAAACTTCCTTGACAAATTTCATCTTATAGCTGACTAGCTTTTGCCCGCGACTTCGTTCGCGTGGAATAGTGACTTCCGGCAGATTTTTGGTTTATCTCGCGAAAAAAAAAAAAAAACCTATCCTATGTCCTTTCTCAAGTTCCAAACTATGTCTGTACCAAATTTCATCAAAATCCGTTCAGCCGTTTAGGCGTGAAAGAGTAACAGACAGACAGAGTTACTTTCGCATTTATAATATTAGTATAGATAACCAATACGGCTTTCGTTCAGGTGTATCAACTGAAGACGCGGTATTAGACCTTACGCAATTAGTTGCTGAAAAACTCGATGGAAAGACAAAGTGCCTGGGAATTTTCATTGATCTTTCTAAAGCGTTTGACACGGTTTCTGTCCCCAAACTTATCTCCAAGTTGGAATCTTTGGGTGTCCGTGGCAAGACTCTTGAGATTTTCACAGACTACCTTAGAAACCGTAGTCAACAAGTCAAAATTGGTAGCAATTTAAGTAACGAGGCTCTTGTGACTTACGGCGTACCACAAGGTAGCATCCTTGGGCCGACACTGTTTCAGATCTATATTAACGATCTCTGTAACCTGACACTCCCTAACTGCAACATATTCACCTATGCAGATGACACCGCAATTATCGTCCATGGGCCTTCTTGGGAAGCTGTCAGGAGCAACGCTGAAAATGCCCTAAGCAGCATCATGCTCTGGTTTAACTCTAACCTACTGACACTGAATTTGGCCAAAACTTCATATGTTCCTTTCGCTATCCGTTGCAACATGAAACCCTCTAGTACTTTCTCCATAACGGCCCACTCATGTACAAGTCCTTTAACACACTGCTCCTGCCCAAACTTAAGAAGAGAAGACAGTGTTAAATATCTCGGCATCCATATAGACTACGGACTTAGATGGGACAAACACCTAGACACACTTTCCACCCGAACAATGCGACTCATCTCTGTATTTAAATCACTCAGGGGGTCAGCCAACAATGATATTCTTAAAATGGTCTATTTCGCACTGGCCCAATCGGTGTTAGGGTACTGCATCAGTGTATGGGGTGGAGCCGGGAAGACAGGTCTCCTGAGGGTTGAGAGGGCACAAAGGGCGATTCTTAAAGTTATGACAAAGAAGCCACGCAGATATCCAACAGCGCAACTTTATGAAGACTGTAAAGTGTTAACTGTGCGGCAGCTATTTGTGCTTCAATCAATTCTTAGGACACATGGCAGACTGGCTCCCCCCGACCCCAAAAAACGTAAGCAAATAATTTCTAGCATCCAACATAAAACAAAGTTTGCGAGGCACCAATTTTATGTAATAAGTAGGCACATTTATAGCGAAGTGCACAAAAAAGTAAATATTCTCTGTTGGTGAGCAATGTGGACTGTAATATTTAGGATGGGTTGGAGATGGTAGAAACACGGTGAATACGTTATAATTGATATTTAATAAGAACAAATTCTGTACAAAGCAAATGGAACACTGACACTAGACAACATGACAAGGAGTCATATAAAATCGAACAATCATTCAAAATATATATTTCTTAAAGAAGGTGGCATCCCAGCCAGTCGCCAACATACCGGACCCCCAGTGGAACACTAACAACCGGTGGCTACTGGCTGGGAAGCAGCCTCCATTAAAATGAGCTTACGGGCCGGTCGGCGCAGTATGCCGCCCTTAGTGCGGACGTCTGCCACGCGGACCGCTCCGTCTGGCCCTGGGTAGATCGACACTATTCTTCCTAACGGCCATAAGCCACGAGGAAGGGTAGAGTCGGCGATCAGCACCACGTCTCCCTCACTGAAACTAAATGTGTTGGTGGAGGGTCCCCTTGCTCGGAGCGTGGGCAGGTACTCGCGCAGCCATCGTGGCCAAAACTGATCTGCCAGACGTAAGCTTCGACGCCAGTCACACCTTCTGTCTAAGTCTGCGTCTGTGAGCGTGCTGGTCCAAGGTACGACTGAAGAGGAACCCAGGATGAAGTGGAAAGGAGTGATCGCTTCTGGTGAGTCGGTTGAAGATGGCACATACGTGAGGTCTCGAATTTATTATGGCCTCTGCCTCAAGCAGTAGTGTGGATAGTACGTCTTCTTTTAATACTTTTTCGGCGAGGCAGGCTCTCAGGGCTGTCTTCACGGTTCTTACCAATCTTTCCCATGCTCCGCCCATAAACGGAGATGCCGGTGGGATGAAACGCCATTCGATTTTGTGGTTTGTGGCGTATTCTTGCACTGCGTCGTCTTGTAATAAGCGTAGCTCTCGGGAGGCACCTACAAAGTTGGTGCCATTATCTGAAAATATTGTTGAAGGCGATACTCGGCGAGCAATAAAACGTCTTAGGCTCATAATGGCAGCATCGGATGAAAGTGAAGAGACAAGTTCTAAGTGGATGGCTCTCGTTACTAGGCATGTGTAAAGCGCGACGTAGCGTTTTTCGTGGCGTCGGAATATTGTGACCGTGATCGCACCGAAATAATCTAGGCCCACGTGCGTGAACGGCCTCTTGTGATGGTCGAGTCGCTCTTCCGGTAGATTGCCGATTTGAGATCGAGCAGGTTGGCCCTTCCACCTTCTGCACTGAAGACAGGCTTTGGCGACGCTACGAATGCTGTCTCTTGCTTTGAGTATCCAAAACTTCTGCCTGAGCTCATTAAGTACAAGTTCGTTAAAACAATGTGCGGCGAGAATATGTTCGTGAAGGATGAGGAGTCGTGTGACATGATGGCGACCATTCAGAATTGCAGGTGATATGGCTCTCTCACTCACTCCTGGCGCATACTTTGTCCGTGAGTCCAGTCGCAGCAAGCCATCCTGGCCAAGAGTTGGCGCGAGTTTTGCTATTCGGCTGTTTTTGGGTACGGGCTGTGAAGATTCGACTGCTTTCAGCTCGTCGGGGAAGCTGTCTCTCTGAGCTCGTTGGAGTATCATCTTCTCAGCTGTTATGATGTCCGCCGCGTGAACTTGTGAAGGAGATGTGGTGCTGTCGATGTATATATTTGAATTTTGATCTATTGACCGAGACAGTTTATGCCGGAATAATCGCGCACCCTGGAGAACACGGGCGGTAGCGCGCAAAAGGCGCAGCCAAGAGCTAAAACGCGTCGCGTCAGGTACTGGACTCGAGAACGGAACGTCGAGGAGCAACCCCACCAGCTCCGATTTCAACTCGAGGTCTGGTAGAGTCTCCCCGATGTCACCAACTCGCTCGGTTGGCCAAGCGTATGGTGGCTGTAACAGAAACGGAGGACCCGTAAACCATCGATGAGACTGTGTGAGGTTTAATTTTTTAGGTTTTGTGGCATCGTCGGCGACGTTGAGAGAGGTAGGGATCCACCTCCAGTTGGACGGGTTGGTGGTTTCCAATATCTCTCCCAACCTGTGCGCCACGAATGGTTTAAACGCCCGAGCATCACTCCGAATCCACTTAAGGACAGTGGTTGAGTCTGTCCAAAAAGTGATCTCGGAGGGCTTAATTCGATGTGCTTGCAAAATTGTTTGCGCGAGACGAGAGGCTATAAGCGCAGCTTGTAGCTCAATGCGTGGAATTGAGACCGGCCTTAAGGGCGAAACGCGTGCTTTACTGCCGATAAGAGTTGTCGACACGGAGTCGTCATCGTATCTGAAACGCCAATAGGCGGCACATGCATAAGCTTGTTCCCCACCATCGGCTAATACATGCAGTTGGGTATCCACTACATCTCTCTTAGTCATATACCAACGAGGTATTTTTATGTTGGACGCGACCTGCAATTGTAAAAACCAGTCTTCAGATTCATTTACATACGTGTCGGGAAGCGGTGAGTCCCAGCCGACCCCTGCCCTCCATAGTTTCTGTATCAGGATGCGGCCCCAGATGATGACCGGCATTAATAAGCCGAGGGGATCATAGACCTTCATGACGTTTGACAAAAGACTACGTTTGGTTAAGGTGCCGGCCGGTAACTGCGACACTGCTCGGAAACCCAGCGAATCCTGACGTGGGTTCCACTTAACACCCAATACGCCAACCTCGCTACTAGGCGGTAAATAGACGTCGGAGGTTGCGTTACTTCGAAGTTCCTTTGGGATAAGCGAAAGTGCCTCCAGATCGTTTGACGTCCACGCGCGCATCTCGAAACCACAGGCTTTGTGAACCGTGACTACGTTGGCGGCCAGCTGCGCCGCATCGGCGACACTGGAGTGGCTACCTAAATAGTCGTCCAAATAGTGATCGTCAATTATTGCCTTACAGGCGGCGGGGTAATCGGCTTGAAGTGTTCTTGCATTTTTGTTTTTAATGTAGAGTGCAATGAACGGACTCGAAACAGCGCCAAAAATCATAGAGGACATACGATACTCTTTCAGTTCGCCTTTTTTGCTACGCCAGAGGAAACGTTGGGCGTCTCTGTCTCTTGGAGCGATTTTTATTTGAGGGAACATTTCTTTTATGTCACCGTTTAGAGCAACGGCGCCTTCTCTAAAGCGGAACAAGATATCTAGTAAAGAACAAAGTAAGTCTGGGCCTTGTAGTAGCAGGCTGTTTAAACTTACACCCTTCGTCGTGGACCGCTCTGAGCTTCTTCTTTTGGGGGTGAAGTACGCCGAAAATAGGCAGGTACCAACGAATACCAGCTTCTACGTCAACGCAGGAACCATTTGGTGGTTTCCGTTGATGATAGGTGATTGGTTCGCACTCCTCAGCGTAGCCTTTTGCGATGACGTCGTCTATGAATTTGTTAAAGGCTGTGGCGAACGATTCATCTTTGGCCATCTGGCATTCGAGGGCCTTGAAGCGCGATAATGCCTGCGGGTAACTGTCAGGTATACTCTTTGGCAGTTCTTTTTTCCAGGATAGGCCAACTTCAAAATGTCCGTCATCAAGTTGGCGCGCCGATGATTCGATAATGTCTACGGCTCGTTTATCGTCATCATTTTGGCGAGGGGCGCTTTTCGTTATGCCTAAGGCATCGATGTCATATTGACTTTTGATGAGTATGTCTAAATCGTCCGATACGTGGTTCACAAATTCGAGTGGCTTAGACGAAACGGAAAGCGCGCCGTGAAGTACCCAACCTAACAAAGTTCTCGAGGCAACAGGATCACTCTTTTTGCCACATCGCACTTCGCGACTTAAAGACAGGTGCCAATCGGGCGCACCAATGAGGACAGTAGGGGTGACGTCAGTGTGTGAAAGTTCGTCGGATAAGTCTACCAAGTGATCATAGTCTGAGAAAATAATTTTGCCTGGGTGTTGCGCGCGCAAACCCAAAGGTTTGATCGCCCGCGCGTGTTTGACTAGATAACGATCAGACGAATTTCGACCTCGAATGTAAAAGTCTACGTAACTTATGTCAACTTCCTTCGTCATACCACTGACGCCTTCGATGCGCAGCCGCTCCTGACAGGTGGGTTTCGCGCCGATGCGCGCAGCAACCTCGCCGTCAATGAGCGTCGCAGTACTGCCCTCATCGAGTAACGCCGTCGTGTGGAACTCGCCGTCAGGACCCTCGAGCACGATCGGGACTACCTTCAGCAGCCCGCGAGGGCGATCGGTTGATCGCGAAGTCCCTGTAACATCAATTAAGGTATCAGATGTATTTCCAATTTTGACAGATGGTTCAAATTCGTTGGTTGAATTGTCCACGTTGACAAGAGTTTTCGGTTCAGCAAACAAAGTTTCAGTATTGTTGCATTGGCTGCTGGATGCTACGCTAGGTTTGGAGTTCGCTGTCATTGTGCCGTGAAGGAGCGCGTTGTGACGTCTCGGACATCCGTCTACTCCACAACGTTTGGCGCGACAAAAATTCCAAGTGTGTGGGCTGGACTTCAAACACCGGTAGCATATTTTTGTCTCACGGACCCAACGCCATCTGTCGTCTATTGAGAGCGCTAAAAAAACTTTACAGGTTTTTATATTGTGAGGTCCTTGTTTACAATAAGTACAACGCTCGGGCACTTTGTTGTTAGATACGGTGGCATGAATTGTTTCCTTCTTCAATTGGAATCTAGTAGGATGCGTTGTGTTCTGTGCCTTAACCGTATTGTCGGCAACAAAGTTATATTTTAACTGTTTATCAGCCTTTACTAAAAGAAAGCGTGACAAAATATCCAATTTCGTGATGTTTGGTTGATTGGGTGCATAAACGGAAGCAAAGTCCGTAAAACGAGCGCGTGTGTGCTCGCTCAACTTCATCAATATGGACCGAAAGAGCTCTGGTGACCATAAGTACTCGCTCTGAATAAGTAGCTTAAGCGTTGTCACGAAGTTGCGTAATTTATTTGCTAAACGGTTTAATTCTTCGGGAGAACTTAGCTTAGGACTGTTGCGCAGCTCAGCGACCTCGCGGGCGACGAGAAGTTCCGGGCGCGCGTACGTCTGCTCTAGGGCGCTCATGATGTCATCCGGTTCCCCAGAAGTCCACAGGAGAGACGCCACGGACTGGTACGCCGGACCGCGTACAGCGTTGTTTAAACGATCTAAATTATCTGACGGAGAAAAATTAGATTTAGTTCGTTCGTAACTACTCTTGAACGCCATCCACTGACTAACTTCGCCCGAGAACGTGACGAGTTCGGGTCTCTTTGGTTTGCTGGAAAGGGCGTTTATAGCTTGGGTAAGCTGAGTTACGGGGTCTGAAATAGGACGTTCAGACGTATTTAATTGTTGTGTTGCATCGTTGTGGTAGTTGTTACCGTCGGCGCGTGTAACTGACGACGGGGCTGCATGGTTGACATTCGGTACGTAGAACGATACCGTGTTGGTAGGAGCGGCCGGCTGCGAATATTGTCCTTGGGGGTTGCCCAAGGTGACAGTCGGTGCTTCACCAGGTATGTTCGAGTTACTTACCGTGGTCATGTTCTGCTCGAGAACCCACGTCGCAGTGCGTTTTGCGGAATGACAATTAGACAAACGTGAACAATGGGATTTAGATGACTTATCTGATGCTTCTAAAGCGGCTAGTCTGGCTTGTAGTTCCGTCTCGTCCACCTCAGCTTCGAGGCGGGCAAGCTCGCGGTCACGTTCCGCCTGCTGTCGCGCAAGCTCGCGCTCACGCTCCGCCTGCACGCGCTCACGCTCCGCCTGCACGCGCTCACGCTCCGCCTGCTGTCGCGCAAGCTCGCGCTCACGCTCCACTCGGCGCCGCATTGCATCAGCTTCGATGGCCAGTTTCTGAGCGCGGACGGTCGCCGAAGACCTCGAGGAGTGGGTGCGTTCACTGCACGATTGTGTACTATGAACACTATGTGCGCTGCGTGAAGGTGCTTTTGCAATTGCATCTAAAACCGAATTAGATCGAACACTTGGGCAATTTGCGAGGCTAGGTTGTGCCTGGTCGCAAGGTTCAGTGCCCGCGGGCTGTGTGGACGAGCTAATTGCAATTGCACCCTCCGTTGCTGTGGCCAAAGCCGGCCGGTCGCCGCCCCGTGAACGTTCGCGACGTTCGGGTTGCGTCCGATTGACTTCCGTGGCCGTAGTGTCCGTGTTTGCCTTGCTTTGACTACGTGTTTCCACCATGTTTAATGAATAAGAATGAAGAAATGAATGTTTACTAAGCGAAATGAAAAATGAAAAACTTACGTCAAAATGAAAATTTTGAAAATGGTTTGTTTTTACGGCGAGAATGGACCAAAATGTTGGTGAGCAATGTGGACTGTAATATTTAGGATGGGTTGGAGATGGTAGAAACACGGTGAATACGTTATAATTGATATTTAATAAGAACAAATTCCAATGATATTATAAATAAAAAGAGGACAAATTCTGTACAAAGCAAATGGAACACTGACACTAGACAACATGACAAGGAGTCATATAAAATCGAACAATCATTCAAAATATATATTTCTTAAAGAAGGTGGCATCCCAGCCAGTCGCCAACATTCTCGGTCTCCCTAAGTTTAAACTGAAACGTACAGTAATTGAATGGTTACTCAAACAGGACTATCATAAAACGGAGTCACTTCTTACCTACATAACCTAACAAACATCCACTCTTTATATGTTATTCACCCATTTCTTACACACACTACAAACATTCACACTCTTCACATACTCCTCTCATGACAAGCAAGAAATACCTACCAACACACGCACTCATCCAACACTCTCATCATTCACTCTTCACCTTCCTCACCCTCACACTGTGAAAGTATACCACAAGATCAAAAAATGCACCCACTTGACACAGTCCACTGGCACGTCTGCCAAAATAAAATTATTTAAGCATACCCAATAGCCGGACACTGCCCCCTAAGATACAGGCCTAGCCTAGTTTAAGGGACAGGGTTGAACTTATTGTACTCTAATTACTTAGATTAATGCTAAACTAAGAAAAACTTTAATCTGTATTTAGTGCAATGTACTTGAATCTTGTGGCAATAAATATTATTATTATTATTAACTTGCTGAGCGCTTGCGGTTATCAAACAGAATCCATTTTTCATCGCAGGTAACAATGCGGTTCAAAATTCCTTCATTTGTGTGTCTGTTGAGCAGTGCAAGGCACGTCTCGACGCGTACTTCGCGCTGGCGATCATTGAGTTCGTGGGGCCCCCATTTGTCAAGCTTTTTTACCTTGCCAATTTGACGCAAATGGACCAATATTGTTTTGACGCTAACGTCGAAAGCTGCTGCTAATTCAGCCCTAGATTGTGTATCATCAGCTTCCACAATCGCCTTTAATTCGTAATTGTCGACCAAAGTCTTCGGACGACCGCGAGGTTCATTTTTCAGGTCGAAATTTCCAGAACGGAAGCGAGCAAACCAATAACTGGTGGTGCGTTGGTTTGTAGTGTTAGCTCCGTAAACGTCGTTGATGTTGCGTGCCGCTTGTGCCGCGTTGCTGCCACGACGGTACTCATATTCCATAATTACTCGAATTTTTAACGTATCCATGATGACGAAAAAGATTGAAATGCGATGAAAATGTAACACTAATCAATAAACAAATGACTACTTTTGGAAAAAAAATCCATGTTTTTAAAATAAAATTAATTTGAAATTAGAATTCTTAGCCAAACAAAAATTATTTTGATTTGAAATGGCCAGTACTGCAGAACGGCAATTTGATAGGTAAAGACCTAATATTACAAAACAAAGTCCTCCCCCGCATCTGTCTGTTTGTCTGTTCGCGATTAACTCAAAAACGACTGCACCGATTTTCATGCTGTTTTCACCAATGGATAGAGTGCTCATGAGGAAGGTTTTGGTATAATTATAATTTGTATTTTTTTTTGACATTCACGCGGTTGAAGCCGCGGCCATCAGCTAGTTGTATATTATAATATAAGTGGGCTTGCTAAGATTGTTGCGGTTTACTGAAATATTTTAATTAAATAATATAAATAAAGGTTAAGGGCGGAGAATGCTTGAGGTTTAATAAATAGCAGCCACACTCGTCGGAATTCTTAAGGCGAGGTTGCAGTACTTTGTTTTTATGTATGCACGACCTCACCCCCCGCCCTGCCGCGCGAGCGATATAATGCCTCAATTTTGACTGTTTTTTGCTTCTTGGAAAAAAACTATAAAGAAATTATACAATATGTTTTCAACATTTACTTCAGAATAAAAAGTTCTATCTATTGATATAACTTTTATATAAATTCATGATGAAATGTCTTAGCAGTACACGTTTGAAATTGTGATTTAGAGTCATGTTTGATAAAAAAAAGTATCGAGCTGATCATTCTAAATCGCGTTTCTATCTTTACGATTTACTAGAGAGTATGTTAAATTTTTATGTAATGATTTTTATTTATTAAAAAACTCGTATTTAGTTCGATTTTTATAGGTTCAAAAATCTTAAAAAGTACTGCAACCCCGCCTTAAGAAAAAGCAGCGCCTGGCGAGGTCGCTTCACAGAATTCTGTGTCCATATTGTAACCCTTCTGTACTGCAGACAGTACGTTAAGCTGTTGGTCCCAGTCATGTCCTAGCTGTCATTTAAAGATCTTTGACGGTATTTACGGGTATTAAGAAACCCATTCTCCCCTGGCATCTCATCTATCATGTACTCTTTTTTCTTTTATATCATTAGTCACATAATATATTCATTTATTATATCCATCTTTTCTTTGGTCTTCCTCTCCATTTCTATCCATGAACATTTATATTCATCTTCTTAGCCACATGTGTTGCATTCCTAACAAAACCTCAAAATAAATCTTTTCCTAGACGCCACTTTTCCATATTACGTTAAAAAGATACAGGAAACCAGAAAAGCCGCAGTAGATTTTCAAAAGATAAGCCTTAACAAAATATATAAAGATTTGTGTTTGTGAATGAGCTTAACCAAAGTTAAACTGAAACTTATTTCAAGCTACAAAGGCCGTCGGATTTAAATGAAACAAATGTTTTTAATCGATAGGCGCCACTTGCAGACTTCCTCTTTTGTACTCGTTCGTTATTTAATATTTTTGTATCACACTTATCATCATTATCTGTTTAGCCTTTTCCCAACCATGTTGGGTCCGACCTCCACAATCCAGTTAGTACAGGGTAATACGATAATGTTATACTGTGTTTCAGACTATCAGGTCAAACTTCGGACTACGGAACTTTCGGGCTTTGGCTGTCTGTCAGACTTTCTTTCAGGCGGGCTTCTTACCCGACTGCGGTGAAGCCCAAAAGGAGGGTTATTTATGTACTAGTCAAAATATATATAAATAGGCCAGTAAATAATAAATACGAAGTCAAAATTCACTGAACAGTTTTACATTAAAGGCAGGAGACTGAATTCCCGCGAAGCATACGAATCATTCTCGTGTGTGAGTGATATTCAACACAAACATGCATCCATTTGAAATGTTTCGTTGGAATTCCTTTTTTTTTTTTTTTAAGGAGCCCTAAGAGTTACACAGAGGTGTAGTACCTAATAGTGCACCCAATGGGGAACACAAAAGGGTCAGAATATTCGTATCAAATACACCTAAAATCGAAGTGTAGAACGTGTACATTACATTAGTTTTTGTTTTACTTCGATACATGCAGTATTTCCGAAGTTATAACGCCGAGAAGTTTAAGTAATTTTTTGAATTTCCGAGATTCCGCGCGCTCGTACTAATACGTCACAGCCCGCGACCGCGTCACTGCGCGGCACTTAGTCCGGTGCGTTGACCATAATAAATTAGGCGCGTCTCGTTTTATTTTATTTCGATCGTCTTCGTTTTCCTATTATGTACTTATACATACACATACATACATAAACTCACGCCCTTTTCCCATGGGGATAGGCAGAAACCACAGATCGCCACTTGCTTCGATCCTTACCTAATACATAGGTACTCCTTTTGCCTCGTCGTTGTCGTCGTACTTATAGTGTTCTTGTATTTCAAAGTAATAATAATATTATCCTTTATATCCGATTAAACTAAAGTGAAACGTGTATTGTTTAGAATGGAAGGTTTTCTAATATGTCAGTCGAACAATCTGCCAAGAGTGGATAGTTTGATGGTGACTTGGTGACACAATATGTCATGAAAAATCAGGATTTTATGGCTGCTGAAAATCGTGGAATAACGATGAAAAGGTATAAGTATAGGAATGTTCTAAGTAAGCCCTACCTACTCCTGGGTAGGTATTTGTTCAAACTTAAACCTAACTGAAAGTGTGTCTTTCATTTAGTTAGTAGGTACCTACCTATAGGTAGGTACTCGCAATCAACATCTCGAATCTTTAATACTTTTTGGCTCGTGGGTAGTTGTAGTAGTTACACAAAGAAAAATTAGCTCTCATTTAAAATTCAATATAATTTAATAGAAACATTATTTATAATTATTTATGCTACATTTTAAAAGTTCATAGTTAGTACCTGCTGGTGTAGCGTTATCTCTTCACAATTTTTCTCTAATATTCATTTCACTTCAACACAATGGATTCACTAACAAGCACTCTGAGTGAATTAAAGGAGTTGTTTCACACAAAGATGTCTGCCTTTGAAGATGAACTACAGAAGGCCCCTCCATCACCTGTCACAACCTCTAGCCTGGCTGCAGAGTTCACAATGTTCCGGACATTCATCACGCAAGCTCTCAACAGTGTTCAGCAACAGGTGGAGCTACTAGCTCGTAGTGTCGACCAAATTGAGATGCGGGCACGTCGAAAGATATTGCTGTTGCACGGTGTTGATGAGGTGCAGAAGGAGGACACCGCCAAGGTGATCACCGAGGTGATTTGTAGCAAATTGCAGCTGAGTGACTTCACTATTGCGGACATTAGCCGATGTCACAGGATGGGACGAGCCGTAGCTAATAAAACCAGGCCTATCTTGTTCAAGCTTGGCAATTTTGCGGTTCGGGATAGGATTTGGTTTTCCAAAGCCAAATTAAAGGCTACAGGCGTCACCATGTCCGAGTTCCTAACAAAGGGGCGGCATGATGTGTTCTTGGCTGCGAGGGAAAGATGCGGTGTCTCCAAGAGCTGGACTAAGGCAGGCTGCGTGTATGTCCTTGGTCCCAATGATTCACGGCATCGGGTTGAGTCCCTCGCTGAATTGGATCAGATTGCGCCGAGTCCCAATCAGCCCGAGCAGAGTGATCCAGTATCGACTGTGCCGGCCTCTGTCCCGGTTGTTGCTGCTGCGAAGACCGCTAGGTTGAAGCGTGCTACTGTTTTGAAGAAGTGATTTCCTGATGTATTTATTCAAAGTCCGGGTAATTTCATGTTTTATTGTTTTGTTGGTTTTATGTACCTTCAGTTAATTTTTAATGTATTGACAATTTTATTTGCTTGTCTGAAACTAATGTCACAATTAGAGATGGGTAGCTATTCCAATAACTAGCCAAATAACGGCTATTAATGAAATAACTACGGCTATGATATCCGTCAACACGATAACTAGCTATTGGCTACTGGCTGGCTACTGGCTAGATGGCACAGCGGATAGTCGCCACAGAGTATATTATAACTAATACGCGCTACGTTGCCGTAGCCGGTAGCCGTCCCGATATTCGGTAGCCGGCTAGCTGGAGTAGCCGATAGCTGACTAGCTGTGTGCGTGCTTACTGCACTGAGTAGTGTGTGTGAGACGCGCGAGTGCGAACTTCACTCGCATCGCACATCTCTTTCTCACAATAGTCACAAAATAGATGAGGGAAAGAGAGGGCATTATACTTAGTAATTTCATCGTTTAGTGTAGAATTTACGAAATACGATAGTTAGAATACGTACGACCTACGAGAAGTCATTTCTTTTAAAAAAATTAGGAAATAAAATAAAAAGTAAATGAAAAACGAAATCATGAATTTTCCAAACTTATCATTATATATGTTGCCGGGGTGAGGATCGAACTCGAATTGCTGGGCAGTTGATCTTGATCTAGCTACGCCGCGCGCCGCTGCACCGCTACCGAGGGCTAGTTGTTATTGGTCAATAGCCAAGTAGCCAAATAGCTGGCTAGCTAGCCGGCTATTCCACCACAAATAGCTGGCTAGCTAAGCTATTGAAATTTCGGCTAGTTACCCATCTCTAGTCACAATGTCGATACTGTCAGTGTCAGAGTCTGTCGGACTGTCATTAGTCACCTCACGTCAATTTCATTCGATGCGTTCCGTTTCTCGTAACAGCGCATTGGCAGGCTGTGCCTGGCAGAAGACACTTTTTTTTTAAATTTTTGTTTTGTTGTCTCCTGAAATATTTAAAATTTTATTTTTTATGATTATTATTTTTATTTTGTTTTTTTATTTTTAACTATTGTTACCCGGACTACTTATTGCTTATAGGTTTTATTAAGGTATTTTGATGTAGTGACGCAACCGGCAGGTGGACTAGTTAGACGGTTACTTTTTTTTGTTTTGTTATTAGTTAGTATATTTTATATTGTATTATTTATATATAAATATAATTATATTTATATGTCTATCGATGAAAGCAGTGATAATAGTAGCTTTTTCTCTATAACAAGCAGCGACGACAGTTTCGTGAGTATTCCTTCTCTTGCAGACAGTCTTACAGCGCAGTTTTCTGATGTTCCTAAGAATTTTAACGTTATACATATTAACGCTCAGAGCATTCCGGCCCATTTCCACGATATGCTGGCAAGCTTTGACTGTAAGAACGTACATGCTATTCTTATTTCCGAATCATGGCTTAAACCTTGTCTCCCTTCAACAAGTTACTCTCTTCCCGGCTTCCAGCTTATAAGAAACGACCGGTCGGTTGGTGGTGGTGGTGGTGTTGCCATATATCTCCGTACGCACATTCCTTATTCTGTTGTTAATGTGTCAGCACAGCCGCCGCCATCTAATGCTGGTGAACATCTCTTCCTTGAAGTCGAACTACACCATTCAAAATTGCTTCTTGGCGTCTATTATTGTCCCTCTCTACGCATTAATTTCTTTTCATCTTTTGAAAATCTCTTAGAAAAACTGATTCCTTCTTACAGTCATAGTATAATCATGGGTGACTTTAATACTTGTCTTCTGAAAAAAGACCATCGCTCTTCTTCTCTGACAAGTATTTTAGCTTCCAGTAATCTTTTCATTCTTCCATTGGATGCCACTCACCATTTTCCTAACTCTGCTCCTTCACTACTTGACTTGATTTTTGCCTCTTCTCTTGATCATGTCGCTAAGCATGGCCAATGTTCAGCCGATGCCTTTTCCTATCATGACCTGATTTTTCTGTCATACAAAATTCGGCCACCTAAGGCCAAGGCTAAGATTCTCATGCAACGCAATTTTGGTGGAATGAACCTTGACAATCTTTGTAAGGATGCCAACAATATAGATTGGTCTGATCTGTTTGCCTCTGCATCAGTCGATGAGAAAGTCAATATTTTTACGGCTAAACTTATCGAGCTATACGATCATCACGCACCTGTTCGAGCAGTTAAGGTTAGGCATTTGCCGGCGCCGTGGCTCACAAATGAGATCAAAACGCTAATGCACAAAAAAGTTACTGCAAAGTCTAAGTTCAAGCGTAGGGCTAATGACGCTAACAGGGAAAGATACCTCTCAATCCGTAATCGCTGCAATAAGGTGTGTAGGAATGCTAATCGCCACCACATTCATTCTTCTGTCCAAAATGGGGACCCTTCCAAAGTTTGGAAATTTCTTAGATCATTGGGGGTCGGTAAAACTCGACAAGAGACAATCCCAAAAGACATAGACATTAATGCAATGAATAATCACTTCACTTCTTCGTCCAATTATGATAGGACAATAAAATTGAATACACTAAATTATCTCTCTTCACTTCCGACTCCTACTTATTCTCCATTTGTTTTTGATCAGTTCTCCGCATGTGATGTTAAGAAAAGCATACTATCGATTACCTCCAATGCAGTTGGAAGTGACTGTATCAGCCGTAATATGTTAGTTCCTGTGCTGGATGTTATCCTTCCCGTCATTTGTCACATCCTCAATTTCTCTGCATCTAGTGGTGTCTTTCCATGCTCATGGAAAGATGCTCAAATAATTCCTTTACCTAAAAAGTCAAATCCCACATCCTTTTCTGAATACCGTCCAATATCCGTCTTGCCATTCCTATCCAAAGTCCTTGAACGGTTAATTCACAGTCAAATAAGTACTTTCCTCTCTAAAAATAATCTCCTCAACCCCTTCCAGTCTGGCTTCCGTCCTGGTCATAGCACTACCACAGCGCTTCTGAACATTACGGATGATATAAGGTCAGCTATGGAAAAAGGTAATCTAACGGTTCTAGCTTTGCTAGATTTCAGTAATGCCTTTAATACTGTTGACTTTGATGTTTTGCTTGGCATTCTACGCTCTCTTAACATATCTCCATCGGTAATTGACTGGTTTCGTACTTATCTGTTCGGCCGCCGGCAACGTATTTGCATTGGAGAAATCTTGTCTTCCTGGAGTAATACTTCTGCCGGTGTACCTCAGGGTGGCGTTCTATCCCCTTTACTTTTCGCAGTTTTTATTAACTCAATCTCCAACGAACTAATTTCTTCCTACCATCTTTATGCAGATGATTTACAAATTTACTCGCGAGCTCCTCTTGGAAATCTGTCTGAGGCTATCCTAACGGTTAATAGTGATCTGGCCCGTATATGCGAGTGGAGCAAGAGGTATGGACTCGTGGTCAACCCCATAAAGACGCAGGTTGTGGTGGTAGGCAGTTCTAGGACGGTCTCAAGGATCGACTGGACGACTCTCCCCCAAGTTTCTTTTGACAACTCAGTTGTTCCTTTCAGTGAAAAAGTTAAAAACTTGGGGATATTCATAGATAAGAACTTCTCTTGGACTGCCCAGCTACAGGAAGTTAGCCGCAGGCTATTTGCATCTGCTGCATCTTTGAAGAGATTGCGTAATTTTCTACCGACTGCCACCAAGATTGCGCTTGCCCAATCGTTTCTTCTTCCCATCCTTGACTATGCTGACGCCAGCTATCTTGACCTTACACAAGACCAACTCGATAAACTTGAGCGGCTTCAAAATGTGTGTTTAAGGTTCATATTCGGTTTGCGCAAATATGACCATGTTTCTGAATATCGTGTCAAGCTCAAGTGGTTACCAATTCGCCTTCGCCGGAATGCTCATATCCTTTCCCTTTTGTATAATGTGCTCTTTTCCCCTTCCACCCCTCTTTATCTCAAGAAACGTTTCCAGTTTCTTTGCGACTCCCACGCGAAATTTTTAAGGTCATCTGATAACTTGAAGCTCAAAATGCCTATGCATTCCACAACTTTCCTCGACAAATCCTTTACTGTCCAGGCCGCTCGTTTGTGGAATGCATTGCCCGTTCAAATTAAACGCGCGCAGTCATTACCTATGTTTAAAAGGCTCGTAAAGGAACATTACTTGTCGTTGTGATCTTGTTCGCATAACTGTTAAATTAAACATCTTTAGTCTTCATTAATTTTCGTTGCATAAATATTTAGTATGTATGTATTTATGTATCTATTATTTAGGATATGTATGTATCTATTTTAGTTTAATATTGTATAAGTTGGTATTTACTATTTGCACCAACAACAGCCCCATTTTATATCGTATTAAATCACTGTCCATCCTAAGGTTGCCTGGAAGAGATCGCGGAAAGCGATAAGGCCGCCCATTGTATGTTTTGTAGTGTATATTATGTTTTCTTTTGTTATGTATTTTTGTGGTGTACAATAAAGTATATATATATAAATATAAATAAATAAATAAATCTATCTTCTATCTATCTATCTATATAAATAAAGAGAGAAGTCCTGACTGACTGACTGACTGATTGACTGACTGACTCATCAACGCCCAGCCCAAACCCTTGGACCTAGAAAGCTGAAATTTTGCACAGAGGTTCCCTTTATAATGTAGACAAGGAATAAGGAAGGATTTTTCGAAATTCAACCCCTAAGGGAGTTAAATAAGGGATGAAAGATTGTATGGAAAATCGTCATTTTCACGCGGGCGAAGCCGCTGGCAAAAGCTAGTATGTTATAATAACTAATGTACGTGGGGTTTGGTAATTGCCCCACCGGATCGTACTATCGAGATAGAAATCATGATCTAACTGTTCGGAAAACATCCAAATTCATTTTGAAGTTTTTGTGGGAAAGAGTAACAAACTTAAATCCATTCTCACAAACTTTCACATTTCTTATGTAGCAAGATATTGAACAAACATAATATAATGATGCCGACCCCAAAACAGTTGGAAAAAGAACTGGCAGGTGATGGATTGTTATTTATCGTTTTTTTTTAAAACCATTGTATTTTTATGTGCCTAATTGGAGAAACATTTGTTTGCCTAACGACGGAACATATATAGACAGTTTCTTAATTTTATATAATATACCACCAACTAAAATTATTCCAAACTCCTATAGTTGGGGCAGTGTTTTTTAATAAGAAATAAGAACTATTTACATAAATAAACGATCATAAAATAAATGAATTCATTTATTATTCTTAATAATCAAGTAATAGAAAATCACATCAAAATTAAAAACCACACAATTTACTATTATCACTAAAACATTTGTTTTTTAAAATTTACCAACAAGTACGAAACAAATAACAAACAAAACTCTCCTGAAGCAGTCAGATACAAGTTTACATGGGGGCATGGATTTTCTTAGCTATGGACAACGTCCGCGTAGCTACGAAAATCGTAGCCCGAATGGCGCCCGCCATCCGCACGAACTACCCCGCTTCGCATCCCCTCCACAAGCAGGCTATTCGTAGGTAGGTAGATGCAAAATACCCCGCCGCCCGTTGTATACCCACGCATTGCACTTCGTGAAAACGAACAGAGGCGCCAATCAGAAAAGCGGTGAGGCAATGAAACAACTCCTAAAAGGACAACTGACATGTAATGATACATTATTACCACTTACCACATGAGTACATGAGTTAATGAATCCTCAAAGAATGTTTTATTATACAAAAGTACCTAACACGATTATGCTGGCTGAAATAGTAGTTTATGCGACTGTGCATAATGAAGCAGCTGTGCACACTCGTGTGATGCTATTAAGAAACTCGCCTTCGGCTCGTTTCTTAGACTCACACTTCTGACGTGTAAATCCAAAATACTGTATCTCAAAAGTACCTATTTCGTGAAAAGGGCTTTTAAAACATTTTTTGGTTTTTGGTTCGTTTTCGAAATATATTTAAAATAAAGTATATAGTGATAGGTACCAAATGATAGGTATTTTTACGTCTAATCTAGCCATCTAAATTTTACAGCCATACGATCCATACAACAAGATTTAACTAAGTAAACGTGTATTGCCCCAATAAAACTTTAAGACTTATTTATCCGATTGTTTGAGCAAAACACTGTATATTTAGTTACAGTGTATTGGTTTTATGAGAACAGAGCCAATGGATCATACAAAAATACTGTATTTTCAAACACAATTTATTACCTTAACAATAATGGGTATATAAGAGGGTGTCCGAATGAATTTACATTGATAATTTTAAATACAGTTGGTCAAGTTGTTGGTCAGTGGACAAGGGTTATTGCACCACCCCAGGCGGGTGCAACGTAAGTAGCAAGCTCGGGAAGTAAGATTGAGGTATGCTAGCTGGAATGTTGGGACAATGACTAGAAGGGCCAGAGAGTTAGCGGGCGTGTTGAAAAGAAGAAGATTAAATGTAGTATGTTTGCAAGAAACTAAGTGGAAGGGTACAAAAGCGAGAGAAATTGGTAAAGGATGCAAGTTTTTTTATTGTGGAAGTGACGGAAAAATAACTGGCGTGGGAATAGTATAAGGTAGTCATTTGAAAGAAACTGGATTGAACTGGAGGATTAATGACAGATTAATAGTTGTGAAAGTTATGTTGGAAAATGTTGTCTTGAATGTAATTAGTGTGTATGCTCCACAGGTAGGATGTTAAGAAAGGTTAAAAGAGAAGTTTTGGAAGTATTTTGACACAGTTTTGATGACCGTGCATGAAGAAGTGGTAATTGGAGGTGATTTTGATGGACACGTGGGAAGAATGAGAGGAAGTTATGAAAGGATACAAACGGGGGATGGGGATTTGGTAATATAAACAATGAGGGGGAATCATCATCTATATTGCAATCAGTTACTGCATATGACCTGGCGCAGTAGCCAACACTTGGTTGCAAAAAGCTGATGGACGCTTTATAACATATAAAGGTGGTTTGCAACACACGCAAATTGACTACTTCCTCATCAGACGCAACAACTTAAACCACATTAAAGACACACACAGGCACAGCAAAGTGCTACTGGGAGAAGAGTAAGTCTCACAACATAGACTCCTGGTTATGGAAGTAGTCGTACAAATAAGGCTTCTTAAACAAAAAGAGTGACCTCCCCCTACAATAAAATGACATATGCGAGAGAAGTCTGATTGTGCGAAGAAATAAACAGAACGAATGGTGGATAAAATGTTAGAGATGGGTGATATTTATGATAAAAGTGTGAATGAATGTTAAAAGGAAATGGCTAGGTGTATTAGGAATGCAGCAAAAGATATTTTGGGAGAGACAAAAGGAAAGGGCACGATAGACAGAGATACATGGTGGTGGTCGACAGAGATACAGAATGTGCTGAAGGAAAAAAGAAGAAGTTCAAAGAATGGCAGAGTGTTGGAAATGAGAGTGGAAGTTTAAAAGCTGAAAAGATGATTGAGTATGATGCTCATAAGAAAAAGATCAAAAGAGTAGTACATGATGAGTTGTTGTGATGTTTTAAATTGCTTTGTGACAATTTCACTAATAATCTATTACGGTATCCACTCTTGTTATAACATATTTAAAAACTCGTTTAAACGCACAAACGAAAACCGATCGAATGAAGGTACGCGCTATCGATCAAAACACCGTCCGAGCAAGAGAAATGATTCACGACTACTAACCGTTGAGCTCTCGCTCCGCCCCCCGCGCGTCTTGCAAGTATTACGCGTAGGGAAGTGTCGCCGCGCTCGACGTATCAAGATTGTTTGGTTATCGAAAACACTGTATCTCAGGGTTTCGACTATTCGCGCGTAAACTGTTTCGCCAACACACTGTAACTCCAATTACAGTAATATGCCAAACCAAACCATAAATGTAACTAAAATACAGTGTTGTTTAGGTGCTCCTATCTCCTTCTACGTACTTTAAAATGAAAAAGTAATACTATAGGGATATGTAACTGCCTCGAAAAAATCAAATAAGCGCTATTAAGGCAAAACACTGTAACTCGAGTTACAGTGTATTGGATATACACGACAGACTTGTGTTGTAATGCCTAATTATGTATAGTTGCATACACTACTTTATCTACCCAAATATCATAAGGGCTCTATGATGGGTTCAGGAACCATAGGGAAATGACCGGCATTGTTACCAGTGTAATGCAATAAAAAATAAATTGAACACATACAGAAGCAAATTATTTATTATAGTAATGGTGGTAGTGGTTTATCATTAAAATAAAAATAAAATGTTTAAAATGTAAAAAAAAAATGTAAATGTTTAAAATCATACTGAATTGGGGTTTCGTATCGATATCCGTTTTAATGTAGATACTAGAATAGCACACTCACTTGAATTTGAGACCTGTTCCAAATTTAAACTCATAACCTACTGTTTTCCAGTATAATAGGTTATGAGTTCATAACAGTTCCGTTTATTTCTGCTGGTTGGTAATGCTGGTCATTGCTTATGGTTTTTGAACGCATTAGAGAGGGTTTATGATATTTGGGTAGATAAAGTTTTTTTTTAAACGAATTGACCGCTGAATAGGAAAATTTAAAAGAAAAACTCTGCATCTTAGTAAAACAAAATATAAACTCATAAGCCACACTATTGTCCACGACATGATGTATAATATCGTTAATAACATACCGGAAAAGTATTTAACAGAAGAAGAAGAAAAGATAAAACGCCTGTTCGTAAACATCAATTTGAAAGAGAAGCATCCATCTGAATATTGATTTGCGAGGAATTGAGAAGCCTCAAATGCAGGCTGCATACGTATCACCAAGAATCCGTAGTGTTCAACGGTTTCGATTAACAGAAAAAGGAAGCAAAGAAGAGGCCTAAAACTTCCGAAACTAACTAATAAAACTATCTCCCTTCTGATGTAATGAAGATGTACAAATTCATATATGGACATGGATTTTCTAAGCTTTGGACGTGGTCCGCTTAGCTTCGAAAATCGACGCCCGAATGCCGCACGGCTGCCGGACGCACGACCCTACCTCGGGGTCCCCTCCACCAACAAGCTATGGAAAGGTAGATATCATCACAAGAAGGTTCCAGAAGGTTACCTCCGTATACTTAGCGAAAACATCGGCACACATAGACACTTATCTAGGTCCAGCGAATCCCGATTGGCATTTATTTTATACTGACTGATGCCCATGGCTTCGACCGCGTGGATGTCAGTTAAATTATATACTTACACATTCCTCGAGAACCTCTCTATCCATTGGTGAAAACAGCATGAAAATCGGTGCACGATTTTTGAGTTTATCGCGAACAGAGAGACGCGGCGGAGGACTTTGTTTTATAATAAGTAGTGATATATTTATACAAGATGTGCCCTGCATGCATTGCATTGCACCTTTTTCCACCTACCCTTCCATTGGGTGGGCTGTGGAGAGTTAAAAGTACTTTACGACCTGTTGTCATACCTGCTGAATATACACACATTTCATAAAAATCGGTCAAGCCTTTTGATCGGCCAACTTTATTTTATGCTATGTAGTGATAGTGAAGATACTAGCTGTTGCCAGCGGCTTCGCCCGCTACAATTCGAAAAATATCCCATGGGAAGATAAAATCGGGATAAAAACTATCCTATGTGTTAATCCAAGTTATAAACTATCTGTGCACCAAATTTAATCCAAATCCATTCAGAAGTTTTTGCGTGAAAGAGTAACAAACATACACACTCACACACTTACAAACTTTCGCCTATATAATACTAGCTTTTGCCCGCGACTTCGTTCGCGTGGAATAGTGACTTCCGGCAGATTTTTGGTTTATCTCGCGAAAAAAAAAAACTATCCTATGTCCTTTCTCAAGTTCCAAACTATGTCTGTACCAAATTTCATCAAAATCCGTTCAGCCGTTTAGGCGTGAAAGAGTAACAGACAGACAGACAGAGTTACTTTCGCATTTATAATATTAGTATGGATGGATTAGTGTGATATTAAGTGTGAAGTATAATGTAAATGTCGTATGAAACTTTCAGCGTGTTATTGATTTATTAAGAAAGTTTGGTTCAGAGTGGTTGTACGTATGTCTAATAATGTCTTAGATGTGTTTGTATGTTTCTCTCTTCGTATAAAGCTGACCTTCTGTATCCATCTATTTTGGGGTCAGACAGTTCATTCCATTCACTGTTAATTTACCTCTGATTTAATCGGAATGAGCTTTAACACGATAGCAATAAGGTTGATGTCATAGATAGAAATCGTAATTATGATACATCGATAGAGAGAGAGTGCCATACAGGTAGGAATGAAAGAGATAGCGCTCTACAAAGCCGTTCTTTAAAGTTCGATAGTGCTTATATTTATGACCGGGTTTATTTCGAATCAACCATTTATATTTGGTAGAATTATTATTCGATATGATGCAGATATTGCATGGCTATTGAGAATATCAATGAAAAATACGCTCTGAATTTATAGAATAATAACAATCTCTAACAAACCCTGAAAAGAATTTTATGGGTGAATCTTGAGAGGCTAATTTTACGTTGTCAGAAGAAAAAAAGTACCCGTAGTATTTAAATTAGAAACCAAAATATTTTTTTATGCCACAATAATGTATGATCTAACTGAGGCACGATAGTTTTTGTGTCTAATTTGGTACTAAATAGTCGAAAAAAATCCAAGAGGCCTATAATTGATACCCCTGGCGCGTCCGCTGCACATTTCGCAAACAACATACATAAATATGCTTATAACTTTTGACCCGACTGCGGCGAAGCCCAAAAGGAGGGTTTTGTGTTTAACGTGTATGTATTTAACTACACAAGGGATTTTAATACTGTTCTCAGAGGAAACTTGATTGATTCAAGAGGAAGGTTTATGTCGTGCTCGGTATCAACATTGTACCCGTGCGAAGCCGGGGCGCGTCGCTAGTTGTAAGTAAAAAAAACGATAAAAGGTATGAAACAGCTTTTTTAATATATATGTTAGAGGAAATACTCCTTGCAAACATCATAGACGATTTCGGACTTGTCAATGTCCTCGCTGTCAGTGTCTGTTGTATCTGTCAGTAGTGCGTTCGTTTTATTATTAGAGCTTCTTGCTAAAAAGACAGCGCCTGTGCCGGTCGTGCGCACTGATTGATAAAATAATAACATGGCAGACACCAATATCGAGCACGCGGACGCTAATCCGATTGAATTTCCGACAGCAGCGGTGGGATCGATTCCAAAATCACACTTCCAGTCGACCGCGATGCTAGCTACTCCAAATCAAGCAATATTTTACGCCGGGGTATGAAACTTAAGAAAATATGGCGATGTAACAACGTACCTGGCGCACCTTCACCTAAAACGTGAACTGCGTGTTCGTATCCATTGTGCAAGACCTGGGAACAGCTAAAGGAGCGACTTACTCGACAGTTTGTTGCAACGATGAGGTTCTACGATCTGTTTCGCGATATGGTGGAGTACAAGAGCGACCAGGTGGCTACGTACATCGAGTATTCTACCAACAAGTTGGCGCTGATAGATGGACTGATTACAGGCTGGGGGTGAGTCAAAAAAAAATCGAGGTGGTGATCTACGGCATCACGGATATTCAGGTATGCACTGAATTACTAAAAAGACTAAAACGAATTTTGTGGACATTTAAAGTAGGGGAGAGCGGGGCTAAAAGTGCCGGGGGTAAATTGTGCCGACGCGAATATCTCGAAAACTAAAAGAGGTAGTTATACGATCGTATTGTGTCGCGTAATGCCTAACAGTCGGGCACGCGCGGCTGCCATTTTAGTTGCGTCTGCGACGCGGACCGAGTGGCAGTGCATGTGAGGGTCGTCCAGCGCCACGTCAGTAAATATTTTCGTTTCGATACTTTTTGGTCGCAAGCTAGCTTTTTTCGTGCTTTTTATATGAGAGTTTTAGTAAAATGTTTGTTATTTATCCTAGTTTGCTATGCAGTGTAATTTTAATGCTTTGAGCAGAGTGATTTTTATATGTGAGACAAAATTTCAAACTCTCGCTCACGGGGTAAAATGTGCCATTCATGTGGGGCTGCTTGTGCCGCGGCACAACCAACCCCGACTTAGGGGTTGGTTGTGAAATCTATATGATATTTTGTAATATAGTCCTTAGAGACTGATATTTTTTAAAATTTTATTGATCTCATTCGCATTTTTAATAATTGATCGCATTCGTATAAAAATAAGTACAAACTTTGATTTAAAATATGTTTTTAAGTTTGAAATAATTACATAAGTAAGGGTAATTTGTTTTTTTAAATTATAATACTTAGAAACTGTTGATTTATAGTAAAAATTATAACAAATAAATATATTATTATAAAATTGATGTCTTTTAAATTCTAAATTAATTTTGATTTATGTAAAACACCTAGCATTATCAACGGCACAACCGACCCCAGCTACGGCACAACTTGCCCCAAAGTGGGGTTGGTAGTGCCTTGCCGCCGCTGTGTAAAAAAAACACTTCTTCTTAAAATCTATGAAAAATGTGCAAAATCTGTAGGTAAATTCGTATTATAGACTAAAGAAGAAGGGGCAAAACGTCCCTACCCTTGTAACACTTTCTACTATATATCAAATGAAAGAGCGTTAAAAGTACATCATTTTATTGTATGACAGTAAATGTGTAAATAATGGGAGAAAAAAGTTATTCACCGATAAAGATAGAAAAAAATTTTTTTTTTTTTTCATCGAACTTACTTGAGTGGGGTGTGTATTGATAGGTATTTTAAAATGAAACTGAGGTTTCTAAAACCATTTTTTCTCAAAGTCAATTGTTTGAAAGATAGACACTTCCAAAGTGCTAAAAGGTGTCCCCCAACCCCTCTAACTTTTAAAATAAGGGAGTGAAAAATCTAATAAAAATATATGCTCTAGATCGCAATAAAAACTTACAACTAAAATTAGTTTGAACGAGATATAGTTAGCAGTTTTTGAGATAGAGAACATTCAAAAAACCGAAAATATAACTTTGTCATTCATACAAACACTATGAAAAACAAACTTATCACAAAGTGTGTATATCTGTTGCCGCTTTAACAACAAATAATACAAATTAAAGGGCAGACCCTACGACGATAGTACGGATTTTTTTTTTTAAACCCAGATTTTAGTCAGACTTGTACTGACTAAAAACCACCCATGTTCCTTCTTAGCCCTTTATGTCGAGGCCGCTCTATCTCTTTCGAACAACCCGCAGCCCCGACGGGCGTCGACCCTTGCGGGCCCCTTCCATATTGCTGACATCTCTTTGAGGCGCGCGTGGAACACGAACTCGACGTCGACACGCCTGTCGTCCTCCTAAGACGGACGGCGCGGCGGCGAGCTAGCCCATTACTCACCGTCCTCAGGTCCGCGTCTATGGTTGTTGGAAGCCATCACGTGGCCCCCGACGCCCGGAGCGTCTCCCGTGGCGGCTGCGACGAGAGGTTCTCTTCCTCTCACGTTCTACCACCTCCTTCGCTAGTATCACTGCTTCGCAGAAGTAGGCGACGGCTTCCCATTCCCTCTCGCCCTGGACCATGGCTTGCACCAGAGCTTGGACGCGAGAGGTCACCGCCGCCAATCGCCGATCACGGCGGGGCTCCGCCCAAGCGGGGCAGACCTCCACGTTGTGCTCCACCGTATCCTCCGGCTGATCCTCGCAATAGTAGCATTCAGGTGTTTCCACCCGCCTGATTCGGTGCAGTTACCTCCCGAAACAACCGTGTCCGCTGAAGAGGGCGCCCGTGGTGCCTCTTCAGCCACTCCTCAATGAGCGGACTTACCGCCGCTATCGTGGCGTACCCTATAGTACGGAACCTTTCATGTACGAGTCCGACTAGGCAAAGTTTTAATCCAATTCATTTTTTACAATTATTCACAAGGTTACTGTGTGAATAATTGGGGAAAAAAGTTAGTCACCGATAAAGAATTGAATTTATTCTTTATTTTTTTACTAGTTAACGACCCGCTCCGGCTACGCACGGGTGCAATGTGCTACATATAAACCTTCCTCTTGAATCACTGTCTATTGCTGAAAACTGCCCCAAGCTAACTACACTCTGTGTTAGGATTGAACAAAATATAAGTTTTTTTTTTATATGTGCCACGATAAAATGCGGCCTCTCAGCAACACGGATCCGTCGATTCTGATTTCTTAGTCAGTCATTCTTGGACTTTAATTTAGACATACTTCTATGGTGTATACATCATAGAAGTATTCCATTTCCTCAATTCAATTCTTCAATTATTCACACGGTTCAGTAACCGTGTGAATAATTGAAAAAAAAATGAATTGGGTAAAAAAAACTTGCTAAGTGTGAGTCGGACTCGCACATGAAAGGTTCTGCATCATCGTAGTAGGGAAGTCCCCTTTAATTTGTATTATTTGTTGTTAAAGCGGCAACATAAATACATATTTTGTGATAAGTTTGTTTTTCATGGTGTTTGTATGAATGACAAAGTTATATTTGCGGTTTTTGAAATGAGCTATATCTCAAAAACTACTGACTATATCTCGTTCAAACTAATTTCGGTTGTGAGTTTTCATTGCGATCTACAGCATATATTTTTATTAGATTTTTCACCTACTTAGTTTAAAAGTTAGAGGGAGTGGGGGCACATTTTTGCACTTTGGAAGTGTCTATCTTTCAAACGATTGACTTTGAGAAGAAATGGTTTTAGTAACCTCAGTGTCATTTTAAAAGACCTATCAATAGACACCACACTCAAGCAGGTTCTACGAAAAAAAAAATATATATTTTCTTTCTTTATCGGTGAATAACTTTTTTCCCCCATTATTCACACATTTACTGTCATACAATAAAATGATGTATTTTTAACGCTCTTTCATTTGATATATAGGAGAAAGTGTTACAAGGAAAGGGACGGGGTCTATACAAAAATACCCATTCTTCTTTGGCTTAGGATGAACCACTACTTTCAGACATAGTACTTGTTTTATCCGAATCATATAAGGATTTGTCAAAATCGGCACGTTCAGCCCCGCTCTCCCCTACGTGATCGACACTATGTGTGGTGATCGACACTATGTGTGGTGATCGACACTATCACTGTGCGTGATAGTTATCCTTTGCCGTTGATATCAGAACAGATTGATGTCCTCAGTCAGGTGTCTTATTTTTCTAGTTTAGACATGGCCTCATGGCTTCACCAGGTTTTGATGGCATCTCAGAACGACATCGAAAAGACTGCGTTTATTTCCCCGGATGGTGTATGGGAATATTTGAAAATGCCCTTTGGACTCTGTAACGTGCCTTCTGTTTACCAATGGGCCATCAATAAAGCGCTAAAAGGGCTAAAAGGCAAAATAGCGCTTGTCTAAATGGACAAGCGCTATAATAATAATGTTCACGTTTTTTTTTTTTTTCTTAAACTTTGGAGGAGGCGTTCCATAGTCTAGAGCAGGTATTGTCTGCTTTTAACTGCTGTTAAAGACTTGACTTCTCGATACGACTGTGAAGCTCTTCGAAATTTCGTTCACATAATCGGAACACCCAAGTGAATCAATTCCGATCAAGGCACTTCGTTCACAGGGCAAGACTTCCAAAGCCTCTGTAGAGAGTGGTCAATCGAGTTCCATGAAATCGCCAGTCGCATTTGTCATGCCAATGGACAGGTAGAACGGATAATGTCCGTACTGACTAATTGTTTTACAGTCGCCGAAAATCACGAAAACAAATCTTGAAAGTCTGTTATCGTTGAGGTCCAACTCGTTTTGAATTGCACAGTATCCAAAAGTACGGGCAAAAGTCCATTCCAGTTGTTATTTGGTTGTAACAAAACTCCACCCAGGTTAAACTTTTTCGCGGTGGATATTGATATTCACAATGAACTAGACTTGATAGAAAGTTAGAAACAAAAAAAGCAGCTAAGGATAGAATGGACGAGCAAACAAAAAAAAAATAATACGCTATGACGCTAATAAAGCCGCGATTCGTCCTTTTGTAGAAGGCCATTTAATGTTAGTTCAAAAAAATCCCCGCATAACTACCAAAATAAGCGGAATGTTAAAAGTTTTGTGGTCCTTGTAAAATCACGAAAGTTTGACCGAATGAGCGTTACATGATTGAGCCGTTATCTGGGGGACGGGGTCAATATGTGTGTCATAAAAGATAACGCTAATATCCAGGTAGCCTACCAGAATTGTCCGAATGTCTTGTCACTTTTTCAAATTGTTAAGTACTGTCGCCGCAGCCTGGTATGATGATTAGTAACGAATTATGAATTGTGAATTTATGCTACATTGTTTGTAGAATTGTTGAGATGTTTTAAGTTTTGTTGAAACGGAGAACTCCTATGTTTATTGTTTTTGATTACGACTTTGGAGCAATAAACATGCGATTATTGCTGATTTATCACGATGGAAGCTATCACGCTTCGTCAGAGAAACGGACTGAAAGTTTTATCGCTTTGTCCTGACGATGGAAGTATGGAAGCTATCACGCTTCGTCAGAGCAACGGACTGAAAGTTTTATCGCTTTGTCCTTTGTTGTTGAAAGTTGCTCCGCTTTGTGGTGTTGCTGTTGAAAGTTGCTACGCTTTACGGTGTTGTTGTTGAAAGTTGCTACGCTTTGCGGTGTTGTTGTTGTTGAAAGTTGCTACGCTTTGCAGTGTTGTTGTTGAAAGTTGCTACGCTTTGCGATGAGGTTGAGCTGAATCATGTATTGATCAAGGAGTATTGCTGAAAGCTTCTACGCTTTGAGATTTAATGAATGCACTGCCTTCTAACTAATGCTGAAAGCTTTCACGCTTTGCTTTGAGTCCCATTGATTTATGAGGAGGTTGAAAGCCGTCTGAAACGCTTTGCCTACATTGGTTTTAGACTCAACGCGAGAGCGCGTTGATTTGCAGAATGGCCGTGTTAGAGGAAATACTCCTTGCAAACATCATAGACGATTTCGGACTTGTCAATGTCCTCGCTGTCAGTGTCTGTTGTATCTGTCAGTAGTGCGTTCGTTTTATTATTAGAGCTTCTTGCTAAAAAGACAGCGCCTGTGCCGGTCGTGCGCACTGATTGATAAAATAATAACATGGCAGACACCAATATCGAGCACGCGGACGCTAATCCGATTGAATTTCCGACATATATATTTTTATTTTTAAATTATATCCCTTCTGCCCTGTATTTTTAGTAATATTATTGCTATAACAAAAGACTATTACAGAATTCCCCCAGAAAAAGGTCTCCACAGTAAAAACTTCCATCATCGCTCATCTCACTTGCTAGAAACGCGGCTCTAACAGCATCGTTTTAAGGTTCACAACGGAATGACAAACCTGTTTCTTCACATCCACTTTTTGCTGCAAGCTTTTAGTAGCACTAAACGATTTCATAGTGATGGTGAAAAATGAAGGTTTTTAAAAGCTGGGACCGTATTTTTGCAGCACTAGGCTTTCGGTGCAGCTGCACTCATCAGGATGGAGTGGATATACAGTGGACAAAGATAATCATACTCATCATACTCATCACACTCGTAAAATATTGTCACTGTATTGAAATAAAGAATTATTATTATTATACTCATATTATAATAATAATGTAGTGGGCTGCAATATTGTTATTGTTTTTTATATTATTTTTGTCTGTTTCAACACATATTGTAGCTGTTTATTGTCCCTGAATAAATAAAATAAAATATTATAAAGACGAAAGTTTGTGAGTGTTAGTGTGTATGTTTGTTACTTCTTCACGCAAAAACTACTGAACGGATTCGGATTAAATTTGGTACACAGATAGTTTATAACCTGGATTAACACATAAAATAGTTTTTATCCCGATTTTTTCTTCCCGGGGGATAATTTTCGAGTTCTAGCGGGTGAAGCCACTAGCAACTTCATGTCTCACTTGAGTTGACTCTCTCTCTCTTGAATTGACATTGTCTTGATGTGCCACCAACTCGCACTGGGTCCGCGTGGTGGATTATAACTCACCCCTCTCTTAGAGAGGAGGCCTGAGTTCGTGCAGTGGGAACATTATAGGCTGATGATGATGATGTGTCACTTGGCTGCCTCATTGCTCTCGTGGTTGCAAGTGCGTCTGCTGAGCATGGGGTCCTGTGTTCGATTCCTGGGTCGAGAAAACTGTTATTGGGGTTTTCCAAACAGGAATTAGTTTTAAAATTTATTATCAGCCACGGAGTCTCGATCGTGCACGGATGTTGGTAATAGGCTCGCCCCTGTAACGTGGGACTTGAACATTCGTGTGAATTGATAACTTCCTCCTTTTGGAAGCTCGTTAAAAAAGGGTTGTATCTGTTTCACAAAGTTTACTGTATGTTATAAATAGGGAATAAGTCTGTCAACGTAGTTTCGCGTAGACAGGCTTTGTTACTTCCATTCAGTTGCTCTGAAAGTTCCTTACCAAAAACTTTGCTGCGGGACGGGCGGCTAAGTGTTTTATCTAGTTGCTGATTAGTCGTTTTTTATTCAAGATGATTTTCACAACTAAAAATACTGTCTAGATAAGTTTCCAGCAAATAAACCCGTTGAAATAAGTCTACACGGTCCTTTCTGAGTGATTTACATCTCACTTTGTATCGCTGCCAAAATCACATAGTATTTTATTCTGTTTGAATTGAAGTTACTGTTGGGTTACTTAATATACTTAAGGGGACGGTGAACGAACATTTCTCCATACAAACATTTACTATTTACGAAATGCAAGCGAATTGCATTTCGTCAATAGTAAATAGCAATTCGCTTGCATTTCGTAAATAGTAAATGTTTAAAAAAAAAGTTTAATAGGAATCTAGATAAATATCGTCTGTATCCGATTAACATAATTTTAAGTTAGTAATATGTTCGTATCGCGAATGATTTTGGTATTACGTTTGTATGGAGAATGTTCGTTCACCGTCCCCTTAATCACTGATAAGTCGTACATAATGAGCAAAAATCAACCAACACATGATATCCATCAAGGCTTGGGCAGAGGTGTGCCTAATAGAAAACCAACGTTTCAGTCTCATGTAATAGAGGGCTAGCCTATTGCCACTAACCGGGTACAAATTCAGACTCCATTGCTGCAGGCTGCTACTGCAAAATTCCAGATTGTAAAACCCAATAACACTTTGTAATCGAACCCAGGACCTTATGTTTAGCAGTCGCGCTTGCGACAACTAGACCAACGAAGCAGTCAGGTTACAGCTATCAAAGAAAAAATAACTGTTAAGGACAGGAGTTTTCATGGAACATCAAGTAAGTAACGCAAAAGTTATTAATATATATCTCATTCTCATATTGATGAACAAATTAATGTCTACCAGGCTCTAACTTCAGAAACTCCCCTCCCATACACAATACATTAAATACATACAATAACAGTAAGTAATCGTAAACAAAGCCCAATCTATTTTATACCTCGTAAAGTTGACAACAATGTCTGTAAGACGGTTTAAGTATTTGTTAGGGGAACATTAAATACCTCACGAATTGATTTTTATGTGATAAATATTCGGATAAAGGATCTGGGATATATAAATATGTTGGATAAGAGAATGAAATTGTATTATGAAAGATAGCATAGGTTATCTTATTTGGAAATTTGTTTGTTGGTCTAGGAGTAGCCAGAAGGCGACGTGGTAGACCTCGTAGGAGATGGCGGGACGAGCTTGACAGAACCAACGACCAGTGGTCCACATTGGCCCTGGATCGCAAAATTTTAAATCATGCGGGTAGGCCTTTGTCCAGCAGTGGAATGACACAAGCTAACAGTAACAGTAACAGGAGAAGCAATTTAGGCTTCCGTGTGTGGGGCGAGAGGGAATGGGACGCCGTTGCTTCCTTCTGCGAAACAGGTGAAGGAGGTGGTGGAATGTGAGAGGTAGAAAACCTCTCGTCCCAGCCTCCGCGGGAGACGCTCGGGGCGTCGGGTGCCACGTGATGACTTCCAGCCACCGTAAGCGCGGGCCTGTGGACAGTGAGTAATGGACGACTAGCTCGCCGTCCGTCCGTCTCATGACGACAACGCGCGCCTCAAAGAGATGTCAACAATATTGCAAGGGCCTACATCTGCCGGGCCTGCGGCGTGTTCGAAAGAGATACCGCAGCCTCGTACACAAAGGGCTAAGAAGGAACATGGGTGATTTTAGTCAGAAGTAGAATGAAAGCAAAGAAAAGCAAATAAACATTCAAGCCAAGAATGGAACCTTTGACTACACCACTGAACTACCGCACCCTCACTCACTGCACCAATTAATAAATTTAAACCGTTCATCTCACCAAAATAATCTCTTTATCTTCGTTCTATAAGTATTTAATCTTCTCCGCACGCCTGACGGAACGGGATCAAAGATACCAAGTCCTGAAAACTTTCCCTTAGGACAAAGTTATCTCTTCAATTACGAAATTTTCAGCAATGTTTTGAAACTAGCTTTTGAGAAAACTGTTTTCTTGTCTAGACCAATTATTAAAACTGGCCAAGCGTATCGGGCAACCTCGGGTTCCGTAGTCGGAAAAAACTTATAAAAAAGTACTCAAACAGGATATTCATTTGATCGGCTGTAAATACAGGCTTGTTTACTAATCTAATATTTCGTAAAAACCTGCCTATCAAGTTACTACTGCAGAAATAAGTATCACACATACACATAAAAAGACAAACACAAAAAAAAAATATACACCACAAAAAAGATACACTCTGACCTCGACTCTCGTAACCGGCGTGCGTGTATGACCGGATGTATGAATGTGGAAAAGCCAAAAGGAGTATGTAAGGATCATTATCCAGGTGTTTCCCGCGACTTTGATGATATCGTCATCGCAACTAGCTTTAGGACGGCCCTGGTTTGTTTTGCCTAACCTTGACCACCACTTGGTCAAAGCCTTGTATCGACGATCTCCACGTCTATACAGATGTCCTGCCCAGGTACACTTGAGGTGCACTACCAATTGCCTGACATCTTAGACTTTCGTCCGACGGCGGATTTTGGTTACAAGTATAGCATTTTCTTATTATAACTAGTTAGCCGTTTTTATGGAAGTTTATCTTACAGTACCGCAAACGTTTATTTGTCTCTGTTTACATTCTTCCGTGTTATTTTCCCCTTCTTTCCAATTTCTTCGATACAGAGCAAATAGTATTTGAGTAAGCTGATCTACCAATCCGCACTGGGCCCGCGTGGTAGATTATAGCCCATCCCCTCAAAGAGAGGAGGCCTGAGTCCCTGCAGTGGGAACATTAATAGGCTGATGATGATGATGATGAAGCTGTGTGATATCCAGACATGTCTATCTCTGTCCTGACTGACAGACAGTATGACATAATGATAGACATGCCAAAATAACAATGGTCTCGTTTTTGTCATTAAGCTACGGAACCCTAAAAAAGGATTTTTGCTAAAGCATCTGTTTTGGGGTTACTCGTAAAATGTAAACAGTTTGTGGGGACGTGGGCTTAGGTAGAATTGGAATTTATTTTATTATGGGTTTACTGAAATACAAGCCTAGGTTTTTGGAGGATTTCTATTCTCTCTGTACGTGTGTATATTGTTTAAGTGAAACACAATAAGAGTGGGTGCGGCTTGAGTCGGGAGTATGGCGGGTATAATTCCGTGAAGATACTTATTTTTATGGAAGACCACACTAAAATCTGACTGAAAATCTTTTCGCTCCAAATTGTAAATACAATTCGAGTTACAGAGTAGTACAGGCCTACTTTTGCAAAATCATTAATTTATTTTGAAGTTGATTGTGTTTTATAATAAAAAGTAATATGTAGTTAAACTTCTAATCAACATTATAATAATCTTTTAACTAACAAACTGTTTAAAGTAAACAATGCTCTATTATTAGTTAATTATGATTGCACATAGTTATAGAAACAATTATTGAAGACAAATTGTTTACAGTTTAGGTATTTTCGGGCCTATTAGTTTATTTTTACTTAATGAATTTTATACTTTCACTATTTATAACATATTACTTCAAGTTAATTAATTAATAATTTTCAAAAATAACATAAATTCGTAAAATGGTCACAGACGTAGTTACTATTACTATGAATAGTATATTTTACGATTTTTAACGCAATTCATATTAATGATCTTTTTATGATCTGCAAAAGTGACCGTTTTAGACCCATTTGTCAGCTTGGAAATCTTCTTGTGAGTTCATTACAAACTACGCATACTTAAATGAATAAAAACAGCAACGCGAGTGATACCGCGGGAACAAGTTGTGTGACGTTCTGTTTTATTAACGAACAGACCAGTGTAAGTCGTATCGGTACTCTCAGAAACGGAACCTATAAAAAGAGTGCGAGCCTATTTTAAACGTTAAAACATACACACGCTATATTAAGAAAGTGAGTACAAATTATTATTTTATATTCGCATATTTATAAAAAAAATATGATTTAACTTTAGTACAGTGCGATCAAATTTTCTTGGCAGGTTCGAACTTCGTGCAGGTCATTTTGTTACAACTAATGTATAAAAGTGTTATGATATTTTTATTTTATTTGTATTTCTCACTGTTTAAATTAGATATTTTCTGATCGTTTAAGTATTAGTTTATCTGGCAATAACAGTTTTCTTCACAAGATTACATGCGTAAAAGTTCGCAGAGCCTATGTTCAGACCTGCCAAGATAATTTGATCGCACTGTACAGTTAGGTTAACAAAAAACATAATATTAACTGGTTTTTTTCTTTACGATGATTGGCCATCATCGCATCAAACGGACGACGACAGACACGGTTGGCGCAGTGGCTGAAAGATTGGACAGCTGCGCTGCGTGTCGCGGGTTCGATCCCCGTACGGAACAAATATTTGTGTGGCCTACAGGTAGTTGTTTCGGGTCTGGGTGTGACAAGTTCCTGGTGTGAAACAACGTTTTTATAACAAAAAAAAAATGTCTGAATGGTAAGTACATAATGATCATCACCAACAGTTAAGACTACGGGAGATCATCATAAAAAAATTAAAGTGGTTGTAAATCATACGATTTTTATTTCAATCTCAAGTATAATACCAAGTGCTGTTAAAATAACATAATGTAGACTCAACAAATTCTAAAATCCAAAAGGTAAATTTATGCTTGTTTCCAGGGCAACCCGCAGAAGAAGCAACAAGCATGTCAAAGGACCTAGGGGTCAGATCAAAGAGATACGTGGTGTTTCGCCGCTTTAAGGGAATACCCACAAGCTTAGACTTTTTCGTCGACTACCATGATCTGCCCCCTCTAAAGGAAGGCCAAATTCTCGTAAATGTGGAGTGGGCCAGTGTGGACCCCTACCTCTATACATACAACTCCATCCGCTCTTATCCTTACGACCAATTTGGCTACACGATAGGAGTTATTCTGGACTCAAAAAATAGTAGCTGGAAGAAAGGTACTCGGGTAATAGGGCATCAAGGCTGGTGTGACTTTTGCATAGTGGATGCCCACGACCCAGACATCGATATCGGTATTGATACGGTAGACTACGGAATATATAAATTACCGGATTTACAAGACTTACCGAGGACTCTGGCTCTTGGTGTCATCGGCATACCGGGTCTTAAAGCATACTTTGGGATCCTTGAAATATTGAAACCGTGTGACTGTGAAACAGTGGTAGTCACGGAATCTGGTGGTTGTGTGGGCTCCATAGCTGGGCAGATAGCAAAGATTCAAGGTTGCAAGGTTATAGGATTGACCAACAGTGATAAAAAGGTGAACTGGCTAAAGAAAGAATTGGGCTTTGATCACGCATTTAACTATAAAAGTGATGAATTATCTTCGGATTTAAAGAAAGCAGTTCCTCAGGGGTGCCACTGTTTCTTTGACGATGTCGGTGGAGAGTTAAATTATATTGTTCTACAACAGATGAACGAAAAGGGAAGGGTAGCTGTTTCTGGGTGTCTTAGCATCAAGGATGAATTCCCTAACCTTAAGAAAGAATGGCATAGCCAGCATATGTATGTCGTGGGCCGGGAACACACGCTTAAAGGGTTTCAAGTCTACCAATTTATACAGAAATGGCCAAAGGCGTTCGCTGATCTGACAAAGTGGGTCAAGAATGGAGATCTGAAGGCCACGGAGCATGTTGTTGAAGGCTTTGAAAACTGTGTGGATGTCTTCGGGAGTATGATGAAAGGGGAAACTTTGGGAAAGGCAGTGGTCCGCATCTGGTAGACCAAGTATTGTGTACCTACTTAATAGAATAAACTGTCAATGTTAATTTAATGGTATCTTTTCGAGTTTTATTAATACAATAAACTTTGTTATAATTTTCGAGCTCATGGCAAAGTAATAACGGGTCTACCTTTATAGTATAACTTTTCATAATTTTATTTTGCATATCAGCGGATAGTATAAACTTCAGTTAGCAGAAAATCACTTGGCATGCAATCATTTATCATCCATTCAAACCTCATAATTTTATAATTAGAATTATCTTTAGTCATAAACATCATAATTTAAATAATATTTAATAAAAAAATAAGTTAAAAAACTAAAACCCGTAAATTTGAAAAAAAATATGTTATATGTATTATTTATACGTTGCCTCCGGTAAGACTGGAAGTCGACCCCAATAAAGGACATGGTTCAGCGCCTATTTATTGTTCAGCCTGGAACCAGGAACATCGGAAATTGAATGTTATTATTATTAAAATACTAATAACATTCAATAGAGCTAGTCCGTGTCAGAAAAATAAAAAATAAAATAATGCTTTGCTTTGCTTTGTGTTATAATAATTGAATAAATCAAACAATGAAGTATCGTGTACTTATGTCAGATACTTTAGTTTGTGCAACTAAAGTATCTGACATAAGTACACGATACTTCATTGTTTCATTCATTCAGGACATTGCCCTTTGGAAAAGGCTAGGCAGATCTTCGATCAATAATAGTACTAGATTAAGCATCAGGAACAAAACTAAGTCGCTCAAGTGGCCACGTTTGCACACACGTAAACATCTACATAACATCTTAGAAAAAAGTTCAATATTATTAACAACTTCAGATGATTATAAACCTTAACACATAAACATAACGTTTAATTATCATTGTAAAGTATATTTATTTAAGCCCTTTCATCGCAGAAAGATTAGAAGCAAAACATTTTAAATGTCGCTCCAAAGTAAAAAGTCATCAGTACAAAAATATTCATTCTAAAATAAAACTTAAACTCTAAGCAATACGGTTAAAAGCATTTTGTGTACAATGTCGTGCTTATTCTATTGCGGAACTAGCGTTCCCTGTTCAAGAACATGATACAATAGTTGGTGCGTTGTAGCAAACATTGGCCAAACAATTATAATATTCGCTGATTTAATTATATTTACAGTTTAATTATGTTTAAATATTATGAAAAACCACATAATGATATTAAATTACCGAAAAAAAGATATTCCTTCCAAAACCTTGGTGTAACGGACGGTGGTTATTTATGCAGTTTTTGAAGGCATACTGCGGTATTTTGACGTCTTAATGTTGGCTATGATTGGACCATACTAATTTGAAATAAGACCACAAATACGTTTGTGGTCTTATATTTCGGGCCGTTTTTGAAGCGCTTATCGGGAATCTAGTACATTATTGATCGAAGAGGCAGTTGAACAATTATAATTTTTAATAATTTATTTATTTATTTATGCAAGGTAGCTTCACAGCTTACAGTAAAACTAAAAATATTAAACAAAACAATACGCCAATTACGAAGTACACAAAAAAAATCTAAGATAAGGTAGTCGAGAGTGACAAAAAAATTGGTCTTAAAATGTATTGTGTGTGCATGTATGCGTGTGAGTGTTTGTGCGGTGTTGGTGTCTGTGAATGTGTGTGATGATATTGTGTATGTGTGAATATGACTATGACTATTGTTTTAAAGTTAAACAAGTAACGATATTTATAACAATTTTAATTACGACAAGGTTAAGAATGCATAATACTCACACAATCAAGTTTAATCAGTTAAATGGACTGTAAAAAGAAACCAGTTTATTTAATTTCCAGTTTCTTTTTGATGATAATTATGACAATGAAATAGGAAGTCAGTGAAGCGTAAATATCTCAAAAACATTAGAACTGGGTGTTACTAGAACCTATTTTATTTGTAGACAAGAAGTTTAGCAAACAAGTTAGCAACATAGAAACGGACATTGGAGTAAGAAAACTTAACACTAAACATTTCAAATATCTTATAAACAACAACAAGACCAATAACAAGATTAATTACGAAATAAAAAAAGTAAAAACAAAGAAACGAAATAGAAGAACGAACAATGAAAGCCAGATAACTGGGAATATACGTAAAACAGTAAATTTTAAACGAAGTACAATATCAGAAGAGTGTTCGAAACCAGTCAGGCACATTACTTTGTGTAATTTATTTCATCACCACTGCTCTTAAAACGGTGGTGGATAGTTTAATTAGATTATGTACAGTCACGAACATTAACGTTTATACTGATACTGTTGCTGATACTGTATCCCACTGTTGGGCAAAGGTAAACATGTTTACAAGCAGGGATATGTCACCGTTGACTGGAACAGAGCTAAATGACTGCATGTCATCATGTTCTTCGGTGATGGATGACGTTCTTCAGTATCAACATCTCGCGATTGAGTGAAGGTCGAAGCATTGGTGACAAGGCAGACGTGAGGAAAACGGCATGTCTTAGAACCAAAAAATTCGAAGATATTTGTGTCATCTACCGAACCGCACTGGGCCTGTGTGGATTATAGCCCATACCTCTCCTAGAGAGGAGGCCTAAGTAGGGACTAAGGCCTTCTCTCAGGCCTCCCTGCAGTGGGAACATTACAGGCTAATGATGATGACAATATCAGAAAATGATAAAAAATATTTAGCAGCAGTTAAAGAAATCCAATTATCCGTTTTTAACCGACTTCTAAAAAAAGAAGGAGGTTCTCAATTCGGATGTTTGTATTTTTTTTTTATGTTTGTCCGGGCATAACTCCGTCACTTGCTAACCGATTTGAATTTTTTTTTTGTTGGAAAGAGTATACCTACTTCCGAAATGGTCCCATAACTTTTTATCGAAATCGGACAAGCGGTTTTTGAAAAATCAACAAAACTCCAAAAAAAATTACATTGTCCACATTGACCCATGAACATGTGAACCACTAAAAAGTGAAAAATAAAAACTTTTTAACAATAAATAAAACCGACTTCAAAAAAAAAACGCAAAAAAGTGCAAAATAAACTTTAGATGAAAAATCAGTTTCTGAATTCGGTGGCAAAAGAATGAAATCATCATCATCATCATCATCAGCCTATAATTGTTCCCACTGCAGGGACTCAGGCCTCCTCTCTAGGAGAGGGATGGGCTATAATCCACCACGCGGGCCCAGTGCGGATTGGTAGATGTCGCATATCTTCGAATTTTTGGTTCTAAGACATGCCGGTTTCCTCACGATGTTTTCCTTCACCGTTTTGAGAGCAGTGGTGATGAAATAAATTACACAAAGTAATGCGCCTGCCTGGGTTCGAACCCACGACCAACTGTTCGTAAGTCGGGGCGGCCACCACTGGGCCACCACTGCTCTCGAATGAAAAAAGAAAAGAATGAAATCAAACAAACAAAAGTCACCGACTTCAGAAACTGATTTTTCTTCTAAAGTTTATTTTGCACTTTTTTGTGCTTTTTTTTGAAGTCGGTTTTATTTTTTGTTAAAAAGTTATTGATAACTTCAGTGTATTTCAGTGTGTGTGTGTATTTATTCTTTTGTCGTTTTCATTATGTTGTATTTATATTTCTCTTTTTTTTCTCGTTGTTTGACTGATATGGCGCATCTTATGGAGCACTAGGTGTTGTCAGCGGCACCACCCGCTACAACTCGAAAATTATCCCACGGGAACAAATATAATCGGGATAAAAATCCTATGTGTTAATCCAGGTTATAAACTATCTGTGTACAAAATTTTATCCAAATCCATTCAGTAGTTCTTGCGTAAAGAAGTAACAAACATACACACTCACACACTCACAAACTTTCGCATTTATAATATTAGTAGGTTATACTCGTATAGTGTGTTAAGTAGGATTTAGTGCTCTTCTTTAAGTGCTGAACACTTAGACTTAAGTTTGAAATGTTTTTGTCTATATGTAACAGTTTACTCATTGTTGAGGAGCCAAATTAAATAAATAAATAACATACCTAATCCAGATCCATTCTATCTACAGTCTAAAGCCCTGCAGCCATGATCATAAACGCTACGGCAGCGGTGTCTTCAGTGACAACTATACAGAGTGCTCTCAAAGTGCTGACGGCATTACAGCTGACAACGTACCAGTTTCCGGAGCAGACGTGTGTCTTTGGTAAGTTGCCTTTGATCTCAAATGTTGTGTGTGACGTGTAGAATAAGGGTAGGGAAATATGTGTACCTGAAATTTACTAGAAATGTTTTATTTCGTACTAACTGTTGCCAGCGGCTTCACCCGCTTCAACTCCAAAATTATCCCACGGGAAGATAAAATCGGGATAAAAATTATCCTATGTGTTAATCCAGGTTATAAACTATCTGTATACCAAATTTTATCCAAATCCGTTCAGTAGTTTTGGCTTGAAAGAGTAACATACATGCAAACAAACTTTCACGTTTATCGCACTCCTGTAATTCTCAAAAGGTTAAGCAGTGGTGTACCCAATAATACACTCGCACTTTGTCAGTGATGTTTAAGTCCCATGTAATAAGGAGCGAGCCTATTGCCATCAACCGGGCACAAATCCAAAATCCGTGATACTACTGAGAAATTTCAATGATGTTTTGCTCGATCCGGGAATCGAACCCAGGACCTGAAGCACAGGAGTCGCGCTTGCAACCACTAGACCAACGAGACAGACTCTATTTGTTGAATTTCAAAAACACTTTTATTGAGTCTTTAATATAATTTTTACGTATTTACCCGGTGATTTTGTAGTCGATGTTATTTGTGGAGCTGAACTGTTTCTTTAAATAAGTACTGTATGATCGCTTGCTAGACGATAGTTATATTACTTTTAGATGATGGGTGAATTAAATGAAAGAAGGTAAAGCACTAAAACACTACTATATTGTCCGAAAGGTATTAAAAGTAAAATGAGCTTTAGACTGATAGTGTGGAAATGACGAGAACGGCTGGCTGTCTTGAAAGCGCAGCGCGAACTGAACTAAGTACAATGAGTTGAAATGAAAATGGCGTAAACTGCTGAATTGCAGATTGTGCGGTTGCACCGTACAAGTACTAAGCAGGGTGTAGAGTACAAGTAGCAATCGCGTTTAATTTATGAAAAGTCTAAGGTTTCTCAGTTCCCGGCTATTTACATAATTTACTACCCATACCTGAAATAATAATAAAAAAGTACCTTCAGTCATTAATGGCAGAAAAAAAAGTAAAAAATTCATACTAGGAAAGTGCCATCAATGACTTATTTTTCTCGAGTTCCGGGACTTGCCAAAAAGATTTTCTCGACAAGTAAAGAATTAATAGAGACACAAGATAATTCACTATCACTTCACTATATAGTATAAAACAAAGTCACTTCGCGCTGTCTGTCCCTATGTATGCTTAAATCTTTAAAACTACGCAACGGATTTTTTAACAGATGCAGTGATTCAAGAGGAAGGTTTTAATACCTTTTTCGCTTCCGTGCAAAGCCGGGGCGGGTCACTAGTTTCTAATAAAATGAAATGTTTCTTCTGAATAGATGGAGCAACCTACGATTACATAATAGTTGGAGCCGGTACAACGGGATGTGTGATCGCGAACCGACTGGTAGAAGATAACAAGACAACTGTACTGCTCATCGAAGCTGGTGGGGACCCTAATCTTGAAGCTGGTGTACGTAAATGATTTTCTGAACTATGTAATCTTATGCACGAGAATCATCATCTTCCTGCCCTTATCCCATGTCATTTGGGGTCGGCGCAACACGTTTTTTTCAGTCGTCACGAGAACGAAGACAAAAAATATGTTACACGCTCCAAATAAATTCCTTTTATACGGCTTAACTTAAAAAACCACAAACAATTAGCTATTGATTATTATCGTTTTACACTATGACTTACCTGTAAGAAGTTTTGGGACAACCCATCAAGTAAACTTTCATAATCATCATCTACAGTCTCCTCTGTTTATTTGTGCCAAGCTCTACGTTCCCGTCGGGGCTGCGGATTGCTCTAAAGAGATACCGCGGACTTGGCACAAATGGCCAAGAAGGGACATGGCTTGTTTTTAGTCAGTAGAAGTCTGACACTCCCTACTGTTCTGCCCAGAGCCGGAGGAGTCATTTGATGATTTCCCAACTTCAAAAAAACTACTAATAAAATCTATACGTTCTTGTGCCAGCCTCATCCAGGCTATTCCCGCGATAGCAACAATGTCGTTTGCCCAACTTGCCACTAGACAACCAACACTTCTATTACCAGCCCTTAAAGTAAACTTTAATCTTTTGGAAAGAGTTCTATTAATATAGAAATTATTATTTTCAGTTACCGGCCTTGATGCTTTATCTAAAACAAAGTGAAGCAGCCTGGAACTACACAACAGAACCAGATGGAATCTCGACACAATGTCGAAGACCTTTGGAAGATGAAATGTCAATAGGAAGACTCCTTGGTGGCTCCAGTTCGAACAGCTACCTTTTGTACTCTTCAGGAAACCGATACGATTACGACAAATGGGCAGAAATTGTTAACGATACTACATGGAGCTGGGAAAATGTCTTACCGTACCTCAAGAAATCTCAAAAGCTGGATGATCCTACCATCGGTAACTCCTCACATGGCAAATTCTTTGGTAAAAACGGCAAAATTGGATTAATTACCTCCAGATTCGATATAAGAAAGAAATACTTAAGAGCTTTCGAAGAGATGGGAAACGAAATTTCTGATAGCATCAATGGTAACAACTCTTTGGGTTACACTGATGCTTTATACACTATCGGTGGCAACGTTCGCCAGAGTACTGCGTACGCCTATTTGGTTCCCGTCAAGGACAACCCAAATCTCCATATCTTGAAAAACACTTTTGTCAAAAAGATAATCTTTGATGGGTTTAACAACGCGGTTGGTGTGGAGGCGTACACTTACGATAAAAGGTATATCATCATCAAATCTAGGAAGGAAGTCATTGTTTCAGCTGGTGTAGTTAATTCTCCTAAACTTCTGATGCTCTCAGGTGTTGGACCAAGGAGCCATTTGTACAGCCATAAGATAGCCACTATTTCTGACCTACCAGTCGGCCAGAACCTCCAAGACCATTTATTAACCGTCATGGTCTTCAACATGACAAAACTGGTCTATCCTTACAGACCTTGGAATCCTTATAAGTATCCAGCTGCGGTTTTAATTGGCTACGTATCTTTGAACGAATCTAACCCTTACCCTGACTATCACTCGATCAATTATGTAACCTACCCAAAATATCTTATGAGCTATTGCACTTTCACTTATTCTTTGACTGACTCGATATGTAATACAATGATAGAGACAGATGTTAATACAGAAATGATGTTTTCAACCATTAACAAACAATTGTTTAAGTCAAGAGGACAAATTCTGCTGAAGAGTAATAATTTCATGGATGATCCTTTAATTTACACCAACTATTACGCCGAACAAGAAGATTTAGAGGATACTGCCAGAATTCTGGAAGATTTTGTTAAAGTTATAGATACAAAAGAGTTTAAGGAAATTGGTGCAGTATTCCGAGATCCTCAGTTATCTAGCTGTAAAGGTTTGGAGCAGGGTACCAGGGAATACTGGAAGTGTTACATCAAATGTATGACGACTTCTCAGCATCATTACGCCAGTACTTGTGCCATGGGTGCTGTGGTGGATGCCCGGTTGAGGGTCTATGGGGTGAGGAAGCTGAGGGTTGCTGATGCCAGTGTGATGCCATTCCCGACGGCTGGAGGAACGTTAGGACCAGCAATCATGATAGGCGAGAAGGTTTCTGATATGATCAAGGAAGATAACAAAGTTTTTAGGCCATTTTTGAGATATGGTTGAGACGAGCGTTAATGAGTAAAACATAGCAGTACAAATCATTGATTTTGGGAGAATATTGTATTTTCTTTTGTGATATTTACGTACACAAAATTTCATTACCAGCAAAGGCTTTGTGTTACATCTACTTTTAATGTACGGAAAATTAATTTATAGTTCTAATGCAACAATAAATAATATTTTTGCAGTCGTATTTTCTACGATCATTATTTTAATAATATTTATAAAATGTCCCATTTAATACCTTATTTTTAGGAAGGCCCTTGATGAAGATGATAGTATAAATCAATACAATGTATAAGGTATATTAAATTTTTGTTCAACCAAGAATCACAAAACTTCGTTTAAATCCCTGTAAAGTTTTAAGTGATAAAATCTTGGAAAGCGGTAAATCAATGCTTAAATAATTCAGCCCAAGTTAGGAAAATAATACTCGTTATAGTGACAAGCCTAATCTTTCGAAAAGGGATATTGTTTTCCATTATCCGAAATGTAACAATTTATTACATCAAATGCAATTTATGTGATTATTGTTGGTTTTAAATTAGGGTTTGAAGTGAAGAAAATTTTCTTAGTAATGATAATTATCATGTCTTATGGATCAGAAGGGTATTTAATTTTTTTAAAGAAACGACAAAGTAACCTCGAACTATTTATTTTTAAGTAGCACACCACAAAACCAACAGAGTTATGAAAATATTAAGAAACCGTCACAACTATAACCACAGGTCCCAACAGACGTCTGTCGCAGTCGAGCGCCCGAGCAAAAGTGAGTGCGCTCTGAGCGTGCGCCGGTTGATATGCTCTGTCGCCCGCTCCATTCACCGCGTCGTCACGAACATGCGATATTTCTACCCTCCGGCTGAGGAATTCTCTAACACGGCCGTTCCTGACAGCTGAACGACCTCGTCAGCTTGGCTCACTGGCACCGAATGCCGATCCTCGCTCGCTTCATCCATCCTGCACAGATACGCTGTTCAGCGTCTGATCATCACTTGTTTGGACCTCATTGATAGACTCGTCATCTAAAACATATCAAAACCAAAACTTGAATGAGGTATTCTGAAAGTTTGAACTTTTAACTGCCCATTGTAATGAAATTACTAGCAATCGCACCAAAATAGGCAGCAGTTTGTAAATTGTATCACCAATGAAAGAGTTCGCGACCTCAATCATTACCGAAACAACCACAACATCACCTGGTAACCATCTATCGGGTTTCCAGATAGCCAAATATCGATGCCAAAACAAACAAAATTGCCACAATGTAGGGGCAAACAGATACCTATAGCTGTTGATGAAAAAGCTCTTTTTAACAAAATTCATCTCAAAAGCTAATAACTTTAAGCGACTAGCTTCGCTTAGCATAGTCTACGCGTAATAGGTGTGAAACATACAAATATCCAAACCAACCACCCGGGGCGGGACTTGTCGGAAGATCGCCACCTCACGACTCGCTAGAGACCTACGTGAGGCATAACTTTGCGTGTGTGAATTGGTCCACATACAAGTACGTTTCAAACCAATCCCATATACATCACCCATTAACATGATACCAGTCACCAGATGTAGAGGTGAGGTGCGGTTGCAGCCCGCCTTGCCATGTTTAGGGCAACTTGTATCTTCCATGATGCATCGGACCAACATTGGTCACCTCGACACGCAACATATCGAGTAACCATCCGGCAGCATCGTTCACATCAGATCCATCTCTCACAACCTGACCATCATCATTTTCTTGTGTCATCACTAGGTTCACCATCACCAGACTGGTCGTCATCCTCAAACTGGCATAATCATCTAGAACAGAAGCCATGAACCGAAGGTCCGGCCAAACAGAAGTCTTATGCCAGAGGCTCAGACCAAACAGAAGCCATGAACCAGAGGTCCAGGCCAAACAGAAGTCATACACCAGAGGCTCAGACCAAACAGAAGCCATGAACCGGAGGTCCAGGCCAATCGGAAGTCATACACCAGAGGCTCAGACCAAACAGAAGCCATGAACCAGAGGTCCAGGCCAATCAGAAGTCATACACCAGAGGCTCAGACCAAACAGAAGCCATGAACCGGAGGTCCAGGCCAATCAGAAGTCATACACCAGAGGCTCAGACCAAACAGAAGCCATGAACCAGAGGTCCAGGCCAAACAGAAGTCATACACCAGAGGCTCAGACCAAACAGAAGCCATGAACCGGAGGTCCAGGCCAATCAGAAGTCATACACCAGAGGCTCAGACCAAACAGAAGCCATGAACCGGAGGTCCAGGCCAATCAGAAGTCGTAAGCCGGCAACGCGCTCAACACGCAAGTAGCGCGCCGGCAGCTCGGAGAGACGCGCTCAACACGCAAGTAGCGCGCTGGCAGCCCGGAGTGACGCGCTCAACACGCAAGTAGCGCGCTGGCAGCCCGGAGAGACGCGCTCAACACGCAAGTAGCGCGCTGGCAGCCCGGAGTGACGCGCTCAACACGCAAGTAGGGCGCTGGCAGCCCGGAGTGACGCGCTCAACACGCAAGTAGGGCGCGCTAGCACCGTGGAGTGCCACGCGCAACCGCGCCAGTGGGGCGAGCTGGCACCGTGGAGTGCCACGCGCAACCGCGCCAGTGGGGCGCGCTGGCACCGTGGGTGGAGTGCCACGCGCAACCGCGCCAGTAGGGCGCGCTGGCACCGTGGAGTGCCACACGCAACCGCGCCAGTGGGGCGCGCTGGCACCGTCCGCACCGATAGGGCGCGCTGGCACCGTGGTGTGCCACGCGCAACCGCGCCAGTAGGGTGCGCTGGGACCGTGGTGTGCCACGCACAACTGCGCCAGTAGGGCGCGCTGGCACCGTGGAGTGCCACGCGCAACCGCGCCAGTGGGGCGCGCTGGCACCGTGGTGTGCCACGCACAACTGCGCTAGTAGGGCGCGCTGGCACCGTGGAGTGCCACGCGCAACTGCGCCAGTAGGGCGCGCTGGCACCTTGGAGTGCCACGCGCAACCGCGCCAGTGGGGCGCGCTGGCACCGTGAGTGGAGTGCCAAGCGCAACCGCGCCAGTAGGGCGCGCTGGCACCGTGGTGTGCCACGCACAACTGCGCTAGTAGGGCGCGCTGGCACCGTGGAGTGCCACGCGCAACCGCGCCAGTGGGGCGCGCTGGCACCGTGGAGTGCCTCACGCAATCGCGCCAGTGGGGCGCTCTGGCAGCTTGCGGCCACGTGCGTGTTCACGGCGTCACTGTAGCGCAGCCCTGGCAACCACTGCTGCGAGACCAGGCAGCAGCGTAGCGTTGCGTAACACAGACTATTCGTCCACGTGTAAGGATTATTCTGCAAACAAACAAATCTACAACAGAATTTTGTTCCACTCGGTCACTCCTGACTAAACTTTAGTTTCGTTGATTTCGATTAAATCAAACGTGGTTTCAACTACCCTTGGTCATGTACCATAGTCGCTCAAATCAATCTTGAAAACTGTATTGCGACTAAAACTACCAGGTTTTCAGAAACCATCGAGTAAAACCTTTTAACGCCACTGCTCTTTAATCAGAAAATAAGGTGCACAAACAACGTTGCCCCACACTAGGAATTCCTCCTATATCGTTGGTGTGTACATAAACATTTAAACTCACATACACAAATACCAAGGCCCGGGAAAACTATCTGTACGCCATACAAAAATTTGCACCGCGCGAGAATCGAACCCACGACAGCTCCTTGACGATATTCAACCGCAACAAGGACTTTCGGGCATAGCCTGCATACGTGGTAATTTAATTCGAAATCGTACTCATAACGTCACATTAACTTGACACGGACACAATGACCAAAATTCGGGTTAAAAATTAGTCCACGTTCTGTTATATTGGTCACCCAATCTTTAAGCCACGTCTTAGCACCACCATGTAAACAGCCACCAATGCGTCCGAGGCATTGCCGATCGCCCCAGTGACTTCATAAACACACACACACGCAACATAACATCACGCCTACAATCCCCGAAGGGTTAGGCAGAGGTACTCAGTATACCCACATTTCGCCAGTTATGTTAAGTCCCATGTAATAAGGGCATGCCTATTGCCACCAACCGGGCACAAATTCAGACAATAAAACTTTGTCCGATCTGAGAATCGAACCCAGAACCTTCATGTTCACGCGGTGTGCACTCGCGATCCGTTAACTGACCACTAGTAGTTATATACTAACACGTGGGGCGTTAACCCAAAAACGCATAAGAACACTGACACTTCGATTAATACGTGGTTAGAGGTTACTTTGAAACGAAACGCTTTACTGCAAAATAGATGGCAAACGGTCTAAGACGCGTGTATGCGAATCCCACTTCTGATCTTATGGATCAGAAGGGTATTTAATTTTTTTAAATAAACGACAAAGTAACCTCGAACTATTTATTTTTAAGTAGCACACCACAAAACCAACAGAGTTATGAAAATATTAAGAAACCGTCACAACTATAACCACAGGTCCCAACAGACGTCTGTCGCAGTCGAGCGCCCGAGCAAAAGTGAGTGCGCTCTGAGCGTGCGCCGGTTGATATGCTCTGTCGCCCGCTCCATTCACCGCGTCGTCACGAACATGCGATATTTCTACCCTCCGGCTGAGGAATTCTCTAACACATGATAATTTTGCCTCACTCATTATCTTCATAACAATACAAATCATTAGGTTCCTGTCTCTGGAACCGTAATTACCCCGGTAACTTGAACTCTGCTCCCGACAACGGCGGACCATATTTAACAGACTTTTAAAATGGAGGACGTTCAATGTTCCACTGTATTATATTTACCGATTACTCATAGGCGCCTGGACCGATTTCTTTTCGATATGTCTAAATATTTAAAATGTTAAAAAGCTAATTAAAGAAAACCATAAAACGATAATGGATCAAACAATCGCAAACGTTATAACAAACTCGTAAAGCGTCAATTAAAAAAAGAGAAACCCTTTGTGTGCGTTAAAACAAATAAAAATAACAAAAACAATAACAAAATACTAATAAAGATAGAAATTACGTCTTTAAAATAACATAAAGGAAAGAAAAAGTTATAGTTAAGTTAAGTTAGTTTTAGTCAAGTTTTCCATATGTAGCGTAAAAACTTCAAAGAAACACTTTTCCGCTATTTAAAATGTATAATTAGTTATCATGAAATCATGAATACAAAAAAATACAAAATTTTGAGAGTATAAAAAGTACGCAAGATAAAAAGCACGTAACTTACGACTAGGGAATTTAATTTGGTTAGGAATAAATCTTTTCCTTGGTCAAAGGATTAGCATTGCCATTCAACGTGGCAATGCTGCCAGTCTTCTGGGCACGTTCCCGGTTGTCGGCGATGCGGAGGAGTACTAGGACGCCTAAGTGTCTTATTTGGTCTTTGTATATATGTAAGTATTAACTTTTAGTTTAAATTTTTAGCTACTCACACTACATTTACCAAATACAAATAACATATCTAAAAAGCACATCCATAAAACTAAATATGCCTTTTCCCATCCATAAACGACCGCAAAGTATCGACAAAAGTCTCAAAGAGAGGAATTGCAAGCCGAGAGAGTTTTTTTATTCAACCTCAACGGAATTGGAAAATTGCTCCGACGAGGTGTTCCGCGCCACGTAAGCGTTTTCCAACTTTTAAGTGCTAGATTAAAAACTCTGAATAATTTAATTGTTCCTTGTGAAAGGTTTTTAACGTCCACTGTAAAATAAAGATAGGGAAATGTGAATTTGAAGTTATTTAGCGGTTAATTTATGCTTATTGAAAATGCTTATAACTTAACTTGGTCAGTAAATAGATTATTTTTACTGAAGTTAAATGTGGTTAATTAGACAGGTAAGTGGCAGTGTAGAGACCTTTTTTTTTAGGGTTAGAGAAATCTTCAAATGACTCCTCCCGCTCTTGGCAAAGTGGTAAGGAGTGTCAGACTTCTACTGACTAAAAACCACCCATGTTCCTTCTTTGCCCTTGTGCGAGGCCGCGGTATCTCTTTCGAACAACCGCAGCCCCAACGGGGCAGTTAAGAGACCTCGTTTAATCTTTGTATCTGGCTACAAAATCTAATTACAATACCCTTCTTCTTGGCGTGTCGATGATAATCTAAATTGTGTCAGCATAGAACTGAGCTACTACATAGTTTGGCACTTTCGGTAGCATTTTTATTTGATGAAGAAACAACAGGAGACGCAGAACACGATAATAAGTGTCCCACCGTTTGTGGAACAATACTTCATTTACGCTCAGTCATTAATTAATCACCACCTCAGCAGGTCTTCCTTACTGCGAAATTCAGTATTCCTCTAGGTCAGCTCAAAGCCAAAATATAACAACCTTCGATCAATAATAGTACTAGATTAAGCATCAGGAACAAAACTAAGTCGCTCAAGTGGCCACGTTTGCACACACGTAAACATCTACATAACATCTTAGAAAAAAGTTCAATATTATTAACAACTTCAGATGATTATAAACCTTAACACTTAAACATAACGTTTAATTATCATTTTAAAGTATATTTATTTAAGCCCTTTCATCGGAGAAAGATTAGAAGCAAAACATTTTAAATGTCGCTCCAAAATAAAAAGTCATCAGTACAAAAATATTCAATCTAAAATGAAACTTAAACACTAAGCAATACGGTTAAAAGCATTTTGTGTACAATGTCGTGCTTATTCTATTGCGGAACTAGCGTTCCCTGTTCAAGAACATGATACAATAGTTGGTGCGTTGTAGCAAACATTGGCCAAACAATTATAATATTCGCTGATTTAATTATATTTACAGTTTAATTATGTTTAAATATTATGAAAAAGCACGTAATGGTATTAAATTACCGAAAAAAAGATATTCCTTCCAAAACCTTGGTGTTACGGTTGTTTTTTACACAGTTTTTGAACGCATACTGCGGCATTTTGACGTCTTACTGTTGGCTATGATTGGACCATACTAATTTGAAATAAGACCACAAATACTGTTGTGGTCTTAAGTTTCGGGCCGTTTTTGAAGCGCTTATCGGGAATCTAGTACATTATTGATCGAAGATAACAACCGATAAACAGGAAAATGTACTAGAAATGATGGAATGTAAGTCTACTTTACTAAAATAACTCCACAGCGATAGCAAAATACGAGTTAGTCTTCCCAATGATATTTTTATTTATAATATCATTGAGTCTTCCACTATTTATTTTGTACTAGCTGATGCCCGCGACTTCGTTCACGTGGAAATTTTGTTGTGTGACTGTCTCGTTGATCGAGTGGTCTCAGGTGCAACTACTGAGGATGAGGTCCGGGGTTTGATTGCAAAGTGTTTTCGCAGTAGAGGCCACGGAGCGTGGTTTTCGTGCCCGGTCGATGGCAATATATTATTATACCTATAGACATCAAACGCCCCCTATTACATGGCACTTGAACATTACTGGCGAAATGTGGGTTTACGATTAGGTACACCACTGCCTAACTCTTTCGGGATTAAGGCGTAATGTTATTTTATATGTGAGACCTGACGGCTGGGTCAAAATGTGGTGATGTGGGTAATGATTACAAAAAGCGTCCTTATGGGCGCTGTCATTATGAGCAGCAGCGGCTTGAATCAAAATGAAATGGAGTTGAGACGACGATGGCTTAAAAACCGTAACCGTACCTTAACTTATTTCTCAAAATGTACAAACAAATGCCTTGTTCTTTGGTGACAGCCCTCTTACACAACCACTCTTCATTATTTATATTAACCTCTCAAATTAAGAAAACCGTGCATAGTAAGTTCATCTTCTTTTGGCACTTGATGGGAAAACTTTTCGGAAAATGGAATTTTCGCATCTACATTTAATTCCAGGTGGCTCTCTCCTGTTTAAAGCAGCTTATTTGCAAAGACATGTTCCATGGCCAGTCGCAGATTTTTGGTGATGTTGCAAGTTGGGTTAAGATTCAGCGGCAATTTGTAAACGGAAAGTGCAATCTGGCCATTGTTAAGCAAAGTTGCAGCAATGCCCGAGGAAGCCACAGCGATAAGACGGCACGGTTGGCGCAGTGTCTCAGCGTTTTCTGCCATGTGGCGCTGCATGTCCTGTATTCGATTCCCGCACTGAACAAATAAATTTACGTCGTGGGTCTTATCTAATTTTAATTAGGTTTTTATTTTAAAGTTTTTACTGCTGTTTTTCTTACTGTGTATCTATCAATTTGTATTTGTTGACTATTCACGACAAATATTAACACCGCAATTCAGAAAATGGTGTCAAATGAACAATGTCATCTGTCGAAGACGAAGTTAAACTGCCATTTAATGCATGGGAAGCAAACACCCGCTATAGGGCTTAGGCCATGTAGTTTCCTGCATGAATGGCGCGCGGAGGCACTACACTGGGGGTAACTCCGCTGCCGCGGCATATTGCCGCTTGGCGGACAGACTCCCCCGGTGTGATTTCATGGCAACATGGAGAGAGCGACTGTGGCAACCCCGTGCAGGGCACAGTGGTGGTGACTCGGAGAAGTGGCTTGAGAGGCGCCACGGCACCCCCACCTTCCGTCTGGCGCAGGTCCTCACCGGACACAGTTGTTTCGGGAGGTACATCGAATCAGGTGGAAGGAAACGCCCGGATGCTACCATTGCAAGGATCAGCCGGAGGATACGGTGGAGCACACCGCGGAGGTCTGCCTCGCTTGGGTCGAGCCTCGTCGTGTTCTCTTAGCGGCGATCGGCGGCGGCGACCTCTCGCGTCCGGCCCTGGTTCAAGCCATGGTGCGGGGCGAGAGGGAATGGGACGCCGTCGCCTCCTTCGGCGAAGCAGTGATGCTAGCGAAGGAAGTGGCGTAATGTGAGAGAGAGAGAACCTCTCGTCCCAGCCGCAAGAGACGCTCCGGGCGTCGGGGGCCACGTGATGGCTTCCGGCCACCGTTAGCGCAGGCCTGTGGACGGTAAGTAGTGGGCTAGCTCGCCGTCCGCCCGTCTTATGTCGACGACAGGCCGTGTCGACGGCGCGTTCGTGTTCTACGCGCGCCTCAAAGAGATGTCAGCAATATGGAAGGGCCCGCAAGGGCCGCCGCTCGCCAGGGCTGCGGGTTGTTCGAAAGAGATATCGCGCCCCAGCACAAAGGGTATGCAAAGAAGGAACATGGGTGGTTTTTAGTCAGTAGAAGTCGGACATTCCCTACCGCTATGCCCAGAGCGGGAGGAGTCATTTGATGATTTCCCACCCTTTAAAAAAGTACGTAGATTTTCAAAGCAGCGTCATTTAAACTAATCAAGAGTACCTTTTGCTATCGTAACTGTTTGAAAAAGACGATTTAAAAGTTATCTTGTGAACACATTTATTAATTAGTACCGTTTTGGTGCAATAGATGTCGCTGCATGTATGTTTCCTAATGATGATAAGTTCTTCTTAAACACTTTAAATTCGTAATCTTTTGATAGAGAGCACCAATTACAATGAAACAAAAACTAAAACCCTAATCATTTTCTTTTTAAAATCATATGTTTATCTTTTTTTCTAAATAATAATGTTCAATATACAGAAACTCTTCGTCTACAGATTTATAATATTGTATTTACAATTAAAAGTAGATTATATTAATCTACTCTGAAATTAAAAGTGGAATTAATCTACTCTGAATCGATTTGAAAATCATATAGCATCGAAATGAAAACAAATACCTTACAAAAAGTGAAAACCGATTGGGGATCGAACTCGCGAACATCTTTATCATTTTCGGAAATCTTTCAACATTTTAAAAATCACAAAAAGTAGTTACTGACTGTGATTTGAACTTGCGTACCTTTGTTGGCAGGTACACCAGTGATAAATGGTTTGAAATAGACCTTCTACTTTAATATATAATGACAGTTGACAGTTCGATTGTGGTTCGATACCGAAAATTTGAAATGACGTAAGGGACTTCAGCTTTCTCTTGGATTTGCAACGCTCGCACCAGGCGCATAAATTGAAAAATTGCACAGCACACTCGATGTCCCTTGCGTTATTTCGTATTTCCAGTATCAAACTGTAAAACAGTTGAGGATTATGGATAATGCAATACTGCTCACCCCCTTAAGTTATTATGGGAATAACATATAGCCCATGTGTTATTCCAGACTATAATCTACGTCTGTGCCAAATTTCATCCAGATCCGATCAGCCGTTCTCGCGTGAAAGAGCAACAAACATCCATCCATCCATCCATCCATCCTCACAAACTTTCGCATTTATAATATTAGTAGGATAGTAGGATATTAGTAGGATTCAAAACAAAATTGCATTTAGTCGTCACTGTCGTGTCTAAAATGCAACGTCCTAAACTATCGCTGTGACAAATCACTATGAACTGACTTCTGCATCCAACCTATCATTTGTCAGTGTTAAAACCCCGTTTGCACTGCAGACACTGAATGAAGAGTTTTTGAAAATACTGCGGATTTTCTGCACCATTTATAAATGTACCTAAAAAGTTTATCTCTTTGTCGTCAGGAAAAGTGCAATACGTATCTTATGTTTTGTATTTATTTTTTACCTACGTTTCTTACACGTCATCTCTTTTTTAGGCAAGTTCATTCACTAGAGAGTTTTTAAATTATTCATCAACAATGTCGTGAGCCGGAAGACGTTGCGTTAGAAGGCTTCCACAAGGTGGTTCGATGACCTGGTGAAAGTTGTTGGGATCTGCTGGATGCGGGACGTACGGGAACGGTCAATGTGGCAACATTTGGGGGAGGCCTAACTTCAGTAGTGGACGTGTTTCGTCTGAAATGATGATGATAAGACACGTCGATCATCAGAGTAAGCGTCAATCTTTAGAACCAAAATCGACACACAAAAACAGGATCCTAATAATAAAATGTTTACACAAACAATTTCAAAATAAACCTCAAATCCTGATGAAAATCTTGACACATTGTCCTTAATCCATTCAGTGTTTAGTCCCGAACAAGAAGGGCGGAAACGTATTGTGAGGCACACACTCCACAAGTTTTCTTTTACCCCCTTTTCCTTATCCATTGTGTAGGCTGGCTTTGAAAAGTAATCAATAATGTTTTATGGGAATTTGAAAGATGGTTAGCGAGAAAGAATTACAATAGGGATGGAGTTTTACGCAGGAAGATATTTAAATATTTTTAGAAGGAAAATTTCATACAGGCGGTTTGCCCAGCGGGATTTCTTTTCTTCTTCGGGTTTTTTAATATTTTTTATGAACCTGATGTATCCCACTGCAGGGCAAAGGCCTCCCTTCCCTCTTTACATTTATATCGGTCTTTGGCTGTTTGAGGAAAATCCTTTTGATGAGAGCCCAGCTATCTGCTTCTGGGCCTACCACGTCACCGGATTCTGTTTTTCGGAACCCAATTTGTGGCCACTATGATTCAATTGATGTGTCCTGCTCAATTTTTCATCTTTTAGATTTTAGATTTGGGTCTTGGGTCGGAGTAACCCATTCGGAATTAATTTGTGATTTTTTTTAATTATAAATAAGGACCTTTTGAACATACTTCTAGTCGTTTAGACTGTACATTCGGTGTCACTGAATTGTCTAGCTGTGGATAATTGTGGAAATTCGGACAAATTTCACTTTAGCAGAAACAAAAAAGATCATAACATGAATCATGCTATAATTCTTACACAGATGCATTAATTTTATGAATTTTCACATTGTGACCTTTTCACGAATTGTTACCTATTTCATAATTTTTATTATGTTATGACACTGCTAAAGTGGGCCATTTTAGGCCTCACCTATAACCATACATTATAGGCAGCCACCTATTACAGACTATATCGAAGTCAGAACATTAAATTATGTATTCACCGAAAAGGTACAGGGTACATGGGGAAATACACTCATATGGTAATATAATTCAACCTTAAAAGTTTCACACTAGGAAAAGACGCCCTTAACCATTTCTATCAAGTCCAAAATCCAGACTAAGAGTATAGCTACTGAGTATTGAGTAATCTCCTTATTTACAACCCAATAATAATAGGATTCAGCTCTTGTCGCCTAAGAGAAAATTGTATAAGCAAACCCATTGGTTTACACTGTGCAGAGTCTCTCCAGTAAATTGTACAGTTAGAAAATGGTAATGGTGGAACACAGCATTTAAATTCTCGGTAGAGCTTCCATTTTCACAGATTTTCCAGTGTTGTACCAAACATGTCCAGTGCCCGCTCACAATTCCGACTACAATCTCTATGCGTTATGTAGGTATGTACCTGGCCACATTTACGACGAATTTGTCTCGCCACTCGGCACATATTCTCATTTATGATCTTCAATTCTAGTAAAATCACAGACGCATAGGTCTCAAAAGGTAGGTTTTTTCACGTAAACATATAATTATGGCGATACAGTGTTTCGAAAACTCGTGTGACGTCACATCGCAGTACATTTTGTACCACGAAGTGACGTCACACGTCCCCCACTCATGATTTTTGACGCATTTTATTTTCGTAAATTTTTATTAATTTGATAAAACAAAAACGAGATATTTTTCGATCTCTCGGAGTAAACAGATTCATATTTTTTTGACAGGAAACTTACCTATTGTATTATTTGTAGTTCTTTAGCAGTGGTTACAGGAGCCATAAATCTGAGAAACAGCCGTGTCAACTGTCAAGGGGAGACGTGTTGCCCAGATACTGGGTTTTGGAATTCAGATTAGCAGTCACTCCATATAAAATACTGGTATTCGACTTCATCCGGTAAGACGGTTACCGACTCTGACATAATATAAGTTTTAAGAGAGCAAACTCGGTTATCATGGTCTCAATTTATCCATGAATAAGCTACTTGCAACAGCGCAGAAATATCATGAACTCAAAAAAGTTTTCAATGTTAATGACAATGACTGTGATAAAGTCGGAAAAGGGCAAATCAGGTGATAAACTCCAACTAAAACACAAACCTAGTAACAATACACAATCTTATAAATCAATTATCCACTATAATCTCAACTAAACGACTTAGCAGTCCAAACACTTGATGTTCAGTGTATTTTCATTAGGCGAAAATTATCTCGCGTCGAGACCACGTTGTATATGGGCTAGGCTAACAGTCTGTGGAGTATTGTCACCAGAGGCGCAGCGGTCGGAAGGAAGGGGTTACACTGAGAGCGAGTGTTGTAAATTCCACCATGGACGTAATATTACACAAACACGCACAACATCACGCCTTGTAATCTCCAAAGGATAGGCAGAGGTGTACCTAACAAGTATACCAATATTTCGCCAGTTATATTTCAGTCCCATGTAATAAAGGGCAAGCCTATTTGCTATCATTCGGGTACAAATTCAAACTCCGTGGCTGCTATTGAGAAATACTTGATTGAATGAAAATCTAATAACGCTTTGTCCAACCCGGGAATCGAACCAAGGACCTCATGCTCCACACTCGCGCTTGCGACCACTAGACCAACAAAGTCAGCCAATATTTTTTTACCCTGAATGCTGATTGTTCACTTGAAGATGTCAAAAATTGCGAGTCACCAAATTTCCTTAAAACTTTGGTTAACAGACAATAGGGGATCGGACAAAAAAAAACTAATTAGTCCGTCAGATAGATTTCCAAAAATTATAGGACACGTATTTTTTCTTTTTTCACGTAAACTTAAAATGAAGACGATACAGTGCTTCGAAAGCTCGTGTGACGTCATATGATAGTACATTTTGACGACACAAGTGACGTTTCAAGCCCCACTCCAAGATCTTTGACGCGTTTTATCTTCGTAATTTTTTATTGATTTGATAAAACAAAAAACACGTATTCAATATTTTTCGATAATCTAACTTACGGACTAAACAGAATCATATTATTTTGACCCAGTCCGATCCCCTATTGTTCTCTCATTGTACCCCAGCCCCAAACCACAGTATTCACTCGACAATCTAAACACAGCTGAGGTGTAGTGTATCTTCAATTCAATATGAATTCAACCGCTGTTTCGCAAACAATTTATTACTATTGTTCGCGTTTCCCGTAGTTTTGCCGCTTATTCTAAATAATTAATGAGGTTCCCACAGGGTTTAAAGGATATTCTTGAAATTTTGAGGGTTTGTTGAGAGAGAATCGATTTAGGTACAAACGACGGAATGAATAATATTCATGAGGTATAAAGTACACTATTCCCAGATGTTTACTGTTTGTGTTTTGTTTATTTATCTTATTGCCATTTAATCCGGTCAAATTAGACCAAAAAAGGGGGTAGGTAAGGTTACATTAACTCCCACCCGACTGAAAATTGGTAGGATTGTTCAAAACACCTGAAATGTAAAAAGTCACCATCGATTCGACACCTGGAAAAAAATTAATTCGAGGTCAAGGGTCACAAAAACGGGTCTTTCGCGATTTTCAGCAAAACGGTAAGTTTTATCATAAAATTAGCTTAGAGAAAATTATAGATCAGATGATAAACTATAAAAATGTTGAAACTCTTTCATTTCTAAGGGCCACCGTTTTTGAGATAATTATAACAATTCAAAAAGTTGAAAGAGTTGTAATCGTCATAATAACCGTACATATGTACGGTTTATGTACAAAAATATGCTGTATTGTTACCATTATGATTGTTGATTGTTGTTCATAAACGTAATTTCCCTCTAAATCCATAACAATATAACATAATCGCATATTACATCTAAAACTCAGTAAGTATAATAAAATTCAAAGTTAAGCAATAAATTTCACAGAAGCTAAGAAGACTGCTTTAATAACTTAACGCGCACTACAAGCTAAAAGCTATTGCATAATAAATGTAAATGAAAGCGGCTTACTTATTTACATCTTTTTATTCCTTATTTATTCTCTCTCTTGAGTTTAACGCTTTATTAAGAAACTTGCATAGCGATTTCAATTTAAATTTTCCTAGTAGAGTAACTATATTGGGATCGACTAAAATGGGTATGTAAGGTACTCGGTATAGATGACAGCAACATTGCAGGGGCCCGCAAAGGTCGACGCTTGTCAGGGCTGTGGGTTGTTCGAAAGAGACACCGCGACCCCAGGCACAAAGGGCTAAGAAGGAACACGGGTGGTTTTCAGTCAGTAGAAGTCTGACACTCCCTTTCGCTTCACACAGAGACGGAGGTGTCATTTGATGATTTCCCACGATCCAAATAAAAAGGTACTTGGTATGAAATGAATGGTCACCAGTCTACGGAACACCAGAGTTTCTATTGAGCCACGGACCAGTCTTATTGAGGGATATCGTAGAACTCAGCACTGGGTTGTGGAAATCAGATAGGCAGTGGCTCCATGTAAAATACTGGTATTCAGCTGCTTCCGGTAAGATTCGAAGCCGATCCAAACATGGTTTGGAAAAGGCAGATGATGATGATGACTTCAGTGCACAATCCAAATTCTATAGTAATGGTATTTGGAGAAAGCAGTATGCAGACAAAATGAGGGTGGGATATCATCAAATGACTCCTCCCGCTCTGGGCGGATCGGAAGGGAGTGTCGGACTTCTACTGACTAAAAACCACCCATGTTTATTTATTTATTTTACTATTTATGTACACACGGCTACACATCAAGCTATACAAAACCAGTATAATCTGATCGCTCATTGTGCGAAAAGATCTAGTAAAGTGAGGCCAAGATTAACTGGTTTTGTGTAGCTTGATGTGTAGCCGTGTGTACACACAGTAGCCCGGGCCGGGGCCGTGGTATCTCTTTCGAACAACACGCAGCCCCGTGAGCTATTAAACCTTTTTTGTTCAACAAATGTAAGGATAAATAGACAAACGGATACAAAGGCAAAACAAACAGATTTCTGGTTAATGGAGACACAGATGGACAGATAGACAGTTATGTTGGCAAACAGACAGTCGGATGGATAGGTTTGTAACTGCTATGAGATTTTATCTCGTACAAGCCAACCTTGGTTTACGTAGAATTATTATAAAAATATTACTTCCCTATTTGAATTGAATTTCGTTAATAATTTCAAGTGTATGGAAACCTAATTCTTTTCTAAAATTTGACGAAAGATTCTTTCATTAGCTATCTGCCAAGTAAAGGTCCCACCAAAATCGGTCCAGCCGTTCCGAAGAGATCCGAAACAACCTACAACGAAACAAATAAAAAAAATACTTTATATATTTGCAAAAAGCTATTAGATAGAGATACTCCAATTATACTTATTTTTGTAGATAAGCTGTGAGCCCGTGGAAATTTTCCGTCGCAATAATTACCGAACTTCTAAACAAGCTTTCATTCTTTATTTAACCCCATTGTGGAGGAAATTTTCAACATAATTATTACGATGTAATATGGTAATAATGATTACTTTTGTTTTAGAAAGAAACCTTTCATGATTATGACCCTACGGCCAGCTATTATTGTGGACTGCGTGTTGGAATTTTCCTCACCTACCTAGTTTTCTTCATCCTGTACTAACTAAGAAAGCTAAAGTAAATAGAACAGAAACTGGCAAACCTTTATATGAACGAAAACCTACTTTCACAATTCATTTATATACACGTTTAAGTAATCAGATGTCCATTCGCAGTTTTTTTTCATTTTTTATTATGAATGGGCTTGCTCTTGACTTCAATCTTGCCTTGGGCAGAGATGACGTCGACGATGGAACGAGCTTACCCAGAAGAAGCCTGTTTACTCGCGACTTAAATAGATTAGGGTTATAATTATGTACTCGGAAAAACCGACGCAGGCAGGGAATTCCACTCCTTAGCTGTGCGCTTATTAAAGAACTTAGCAAAGCGCTTCATTCGAATGTGTGGAACGTCGACTAGGTATGTAGTTTCTTTAAGGAAGTCTTTATAACTGCATTCTGTTACGCTGGGAACGAATGAGTGCAAGTACAAGATGCGCATCTGGTATTCAAAGTCTTGGAGATTCTTTACAGCCTTACTAACACAAAAAGCAAGAAATCTGTTTGGAATTGAGAGGGCTTTTTTTTTAAAAAAAATATCGTTGCATAACACTAGTAAATCTCCTGTATCGTAACATTTAAACTTACAAACAGCCAAATCCAGAACCAGTCCATCTGTAGCCCATAAAAATATGTTTTCCGTGCGGGAATCAGACCCACAACTCTCAGCGCAGCAATAAATCACCCAATCACTTCTTCACTTCACCAAGTTAGTTGCAACCATATAATTAGTAACCTTGTAAAATATCTATGCATCAATTTAAGTGTGCAATAAAGTAGGTGTAACTTACGTCAAAATGTTTAGTGCCAACTATTTTAAGCCTAACCCTTTCAGGCATTTCTAATACATACTTTAAACCCTCGCAGCCACAGGCTCTTGACTACGTGCCAAGAATCCACCTTAAAGATTCGACGTTCCCCATTTGGGAACTATTTCCTATTTCATCCATCTTCACGTCTAATCTAGTTTTAGAGACTCCAATATGCAGTCGGCACGAAACTGCGGTTTTCAATTTGCAGACATGTTGCCTGAAACAATGAAGGATATTTTACGAGGTTATGTCGTGTGGGTGTTAGTTTTAGGTTGGTTTTTAAAAGCACACATAAATAATAATAATAATAAATGGTATTAAGCAAATCTGAAGAATATCACCAATAAGATCAGAGGGAATCTAAATGGAATCAGAAATAAAGACATCCGTAAAAGAACGCTCTTAAGTGGCGCTGAGCAGGGCACATGACTCGCAGAACGTTGGAAGAACTCCCACTAGCTGGACCTGGTGAAGGTTGCGGAGATCCGCTGGACACGAGAATGACGGGACCGACCAATGTGACACTTGGGGTAATGGAAGCCTTTCGACTGAAATGATGATGATGAAGTATTTTCAAAGTGTCCTGTCTCCTTCTAGTGTTTCAACTCACATCCATAGATTTCTTTGTGACAAAAAAATATTAAAAGAAATTGGTTTACAGTTCTGTGCTAAAATAAAAATCCTAAATAAAGTCAGTATTTCTAGAAAACTTCACCAATGGTTCTTGTGACAGATTAGAGTTCTCGTTGACTTAGTTTAGAGTTAGCAAGTGCGAACGCTGAGCGTGGGTAGTCGCACCCACGCTCAATACCTTCGAACTTCAATCAGGAAGTGTTATTGAGTGGATTTACCTTCTATAAAAATACATAGTAAACAGCAGCCTGAATTCTAGATTTTGAGTAGGGTTAGTAGTAAAACGCCACTCAATATAAGGTCATAGAAGCTACATAGAATACTCTAAGGAAAATACTATGTATCTTTTTCTTTCTTTATATTTTACTAGCGACCCGCCCCGGCGCGGCGTCGCACGGGTACAACATATTATGACATTATAATATATCATATAATACACCGTTTTTCTTGAATCACTCTATCTATTGCTAAAACCTGCAACAAAATCCTCTACGTAGTTTATAAGATCTAAGCGTACAAAGAGCGACTGCGACTTTATTTTATACTAGCGGATGTCCCGCGGTTTCACCCGCGTAGATCCCGTTTCCGTGGGAATACAGGGATAAAAAGTAGTCTATGACACTCGGCAATAATGTGGCTTTCTATTGGTGAAGGAATTTTTAAAATCGGTTCAGTAGATCCCGAGATTACCCCTTACAATTTAACAAATATACAAACACACAAACTTTACTTCTTTATAATATTATTATTATTATTAAGTATTAAGTATAGATATTAAAGAAGTATAGAATAGATATAGACTAAGTAAAGATTTTTTTTTTGCTCAAATGGTAAAAATGTAAAAGAATTATAAAATTCTATCATTTATATACAAAGTTGGGTCAGCTGATTGCTATAACTGACTGTACATAATAATTACAGGAATGTACAAAGATGGCATTTTATTTAGGACTCGTTCCATCATCGACCTCATTTCTGCCCTTTTTTTTTAATTTTTTTTGTTGGGTGGAAAATCATCGAATAACTCCTCCACGCTCTTGGGCAGAGCGAAGGGGAGTGTCAGACTTCTACTGACTAAAAACCAAACCCATGTTCCTTCTTCGCCCTTGTGTCGGAGCCGCGTTATCCTTTCGATAATCCACAGCCCCGACGGGCGTCGGCCCTTGCGGGCCCCTTCCATGTCGCTGACATCTCTTTGAGGCGCGCGTGGAACACGAACGCGCCGCCGCCGCGCCGACACGGTCTGTTGCCGTCATGACGACGGCCGGACGGCGAGCTAGCCCGTTACTCACCGTCCACAGGCCCGCGTCTACGGTGGCCGGAAGTCATCACGTGCTCATTTCTGCCCTTAGGGCAAGATTGAAGTCAAGAGCAAGCCCATTTATAGGCGCTGTCAGTGGAGACTGGTCATTCCTAAGTTACCATGGTGTATATATATATTTTCACTTCTCTCGCTCTAAAATTCGTCTTTATGTCGTGCGTAGGCGACATAAAGTCGCGTTTTATGCTCTAGAGCATAAAGTAAAATCTTCGTCGAAGACCAAGGTAATCGGCACAGGTAATCGGCCCAACAGCCACACGAACAACTTCAACTTCATAGAATAACCTCTTTAATTCGTTTCGTTAGTATTCTAAGAACAAGGGATTACTGCTTTTCATTACGAATACAAGAAAAGTTGATGGGAATAGGCTTCCCCCAATTTCCTAAATCGCTTGATAGCAATAGGCGTGCTCTTAATTAGGTTGTTTGATGGCAATAGGCTTGCTCCTAATTACATCATTTGATGGGAATAGGCTTACTCTTAATTACATTGATTGATGGCAATAGGCTTGCTCTCAATTACCTAAATCAGTGGATGGCATTAGGCTTGCTCCTAATTACATCGGTTGATGGCAATAGGCTTGCTCCTAATAAGATTGGTTGATGGCAATAGGCTTTTCCTAATGACATCGGTTGATGGCAATAGGCTTGTCCCTAATTACATCAGTTGATGGCAATAGGCTTGCTCCTAATTACATTGGTTGATGGCAATAGGCTTGGTCCCAATTACATCAATTGATGGCAATAGGCTTGCTCCTAATTACATTGGTTGATGGCAATAGGCTTGCTCCTAATTACATTGGTTGATGGCAATAGGCTTGCTCCTAATTACATTGGTTGATGGCAATAGGCTTGCTCAAAATGTTTTTATAACTGAGCAGTATGAGTAACGACATAAGTCAGGTGTTATGTCAAGTTTCCTACTGAAAAAAAAAAAATATTATTTTTACAATATTTACAAGTTGCTGTTTCATTTCCTCGCAATCGAAGTGAAAAGTAGAGTGTAAAACTCGTCCATAAAACCCATTTTACTCTCTACTTTATATCCATCCTCGCTCGCAAGCTCGCATCGGATGGATAAACGTCTCGCGCAAAATGGTGCGTTTTATGCACTTGGTGTACAATCTACTATTTATTTTATTTGTTTATTAAATCTTTTTACTCTGGACGCTCTTAACTTGCACGTCTTGCTACATAGTTCTCACTGGTTCTCACATAATATACCATCTCAACATGAATGATAATTTGTTACCAAGATTTTGTAACAAATTCTGATTTAAATAAAAGAGTGTCCATGGAGTTTCTTGCCCGTTCTTTTTCATGAGATCTACGTTAGGGAACTGGCAACTACAGTACTTTCACAAGTTATTATGCCTTGTGATTGTGACTGTAGCGTAGGAGAGCAATACGTCGTTTCGGGAGTTGCTGCGTCGGGCTGCGCGGCGCCGGATGTTACCGGCGGCGAGTGCTGTGGGTGCGGGGGCGCGCGGCGGCGTGTGCCGTGGCGACGGGCGTGCGGGGCTCCGGGTCGCGGGGCGGCGGTTGCACGTTGTGGCGTGCATTCGTTGTTCCGTGATTCGGGGTCTCGAGCATTCGTTGTTGTGGTTTGCGTCGCTGCGAGCTTTCGTGCTCGCAGTGTTCGTTGTTGCGGGCATTCGGTGGCGTGTGGTTCGGCGTGGTGACTTTCGGAATGACGTATTGCACTCGTAGTTTCGTTCTTCTTCCGTTCTTCTGACATTCAAAAGTGCCTGTAATGGCTTAATTGAAATAAAATATTTGAGTTTGAGTTTATAATAATAAAAAAAGACTAGCTGATGCTCGCGGCTTTCGGTGGATGTCGGCCGATATATATACTAAAACCCCAAGAACCACTCTCTCCATTGTTGAAAACAGCATGTAGAACGGTGTAGTAGTTTTTGAGTTTATCGCGAACAGACAGACAGACGCTGTGGTGGACTTTGTTTTATAACATGTAGTGATTACACAATGGCTGCTATGTTTACATAGGAACCGGATCAGGATATGATATCGAGTAGGTAGCATGCATACAACAAAGAAAAATTATTTAATTATAATTAAGTTGTTGGCTTGCTGCGCGCTTTGGTGCAAACTGTAAGTGCAGTAAGTACCTATATAAATAAACCAGCTTTTGCTCGCGGCTTCGCGCGCATGGATATCGGAAATATCAAAAATGACGATTTTCCATACAAAGTTTCATTCCGTGTTTCACCCCTTTGGGGTTTTAATTTAGAAAAATCCTTTCTTAGTGGATGCTTGAACATAACAATAACATAACATAACATAACTCATAAGAGGAATACGTGTGCGAAATTTTAGGTTTCTCGCCTCAAGGGTTTGGCCTGTCCTTCTGCGAAGCAGTGATGCTAGCGAAGGAGGTGGCGGAACGAGAGAGGGAGAGAACCTCTCAACGTCCGAAGGCACTCCGGGCGTCGGGGGCCACGTGATGGCTTCCGGCCACCGTAGATGCGGGCCTGTGGACGGTGAGTAATGGGCTAGCTCGTCGTCCGGCCGTCGTCATGACGGCAACAGACCGTGTCGGCGGGGCGTTCGTGTTCCACGCGCGCCTCAAACAGATGTCAGCAAGGAGGGGCCCGCAAGGGCCGACGCCCGTCGGGGCCGCGAATTTTAGTACTAGATGACGTGGCCTCGGCACAAGGGCAAAGAAGGAACATGGGTTTGGTTTTTAGTCAGTAGAAGTCTGACACTCCCCTTCGCTCTGCCCAAGAGCGGGGGGGGGGGGGGTCATTTGATGATTTTCCACCCACCAAAAAAAAACAAAAAAACAAAAATGGTTTGGCCTGTGCGTTGATCCGACTCGTATACCTACAGGTATACGAGTAAAAAAGGATAAAACGATATTTTCAAGACCACTTTTCGTGGCATTACTGCGGAAAACAACTGACTGAATGTGGGGTACGAGTACTATGTTATTGTTTGTGTTTATTCACCCATATGTGTAGTTACCCATATTTCAAGCAAATAAACGATTTGATTTGACTATACACCACTGCTTACTCCTTACATAAATTCATTGTGACGTTTTTAATTACTTATTTTGTTATTAGCACAAAATTCTCTTAACAGAACAGTTCCATTTATTTATCTACTCACAATTTTATTAATAATTATATTTTACTTCAGTCTCTTGCAAAACAACTTAAATATCTTACTGTCGAAGCTACAAAGTGTATTTATTTCCAACTACCTTCTTCTTTAATTGGAAAAGCGAGGTACTAATTAAAAAAAGAAAGTTTTCTTCTGATAAATTCATCCGTATACCTATTATGAAACGTGGGTTCGATCGAACCCAGGCAGGCGCATTACTTGTGTAATTTATTTCATTACGACTGCTCCGATTAACGAAAAAAAAGCATAACATGGTAGTTAACAAAAAAATTCGAAGATAATGTGACATCTACCAAACCTGGGCCCGCGTGGTGGATTATAGCCCATCCCTCTCCTAAAGAGTAGGCCTGAGTCCCTGCAGTAGGAACCTATAGGCTGATGATGGTGATGAGATAGATTTCGATGAGTTTTATCTCACAGGTATGTTCTATGTTAGGGATTTGGTTTACAAGTGGACCATTGTACGTGCGTGAGCCATGGCGGCCGCTACTCAAACCAACCAACCTCTCATTAGAGGCTTATCAAACTTCCCAGTCTTCTCGAGGGATGCCTTGAGAATACTGGGAAGTCAAGGGATCCAGGTGTTCCAAGATATCTTCCTTGTGGATCTGGGTAACGCAGGTGCACTTGAGGAGTATATGCACCACCGTTTCCCCCACATCCATGGAGGCTCTACACCTACGTGTAAAATGTGATAAAGTATTCAGTACTAAAAGGACTGTTAGTCATACCTGACACTGCGCTAAATTAACGAGAAGATATTAGAACTCAACTTGCCGAACGCTGCCCAGCCGATTTAAATTTAAATATATTTTTTCAGTCCCGTCAGTATAAAACCAGTTCCAGTCTAAAGTCAGTATAAACAGTAAATTTGGTAAAAAAAACAACTTTCTACTTTTCCGGTACGTTAAGGTTTTGAATGCTTGTTGAAATTTTTATTTCCACGCACGACCATCATCATCATCATCATCATTTCAGCCAAAAGACGTCCACTGCTGGACATAGGCCTCCCCCAGGTGTCGCCACATTGACCGGTCCCGTGCGTCTCTCATCCAGCGGGTTCCACGACCATATTTAAATTTATTGATAAACTCGTGAGATACTCGTATTTTGAACATTACTATTGTCAAAGTCGAAAATAAGGAAAAGAACAAAAAGTAAGCGATGTCTTACTCAAAATAAAAAGACTGAAATGGAACTGGACAGGTCACATTATGAGAACGGACAAAGAAAAATGGACGAGAGACGTTATGGAATGGTATCCTCTAGAAATGGAAAGCGACTAAAAGGACGCCAAATCAAGAGATGGGAAGATGATTTACCAAAAGGATGGAGAAGATTAGCTCGGGACAGAGATGAGTGGAAGAAACTAGGGGAGGCCTATGTCGAAGGACAACCTGACCAACAAACTGGTTGCTGAAATTATATTATTATTGTTACGATAGAATTAAGTCACTTTTATTTAGCTATTTTTACTAATTAGTTTATATTTTTAATTTTTTAGTATTTAACTTTAAACATAAAATGTCATAATTTGGTCAGAGAATAAAGGCTTTTATTATTATTATTATTATTATTATTGTCAAAGTCACCGGATACACGTGAATAAGGTTACGCACAGAACCGGGAAGTGTGGCAGAAAAAAGGGGAGGGATATTATATACTCAGTAGTGAGTGATTCCGGGCTTATATGATGATGATGATTTATCAAAGGGGTTAACATAGGACGAGGACTGGCAGATTTTCGTTTGAATCTGTTTGACTTCCGAAAGTAGAGGTTTGTGGTCTTTTTAAAAATATGATATCACTAGCTGACCCACGCAACTTCGTCTGCGTCATATAAATATAGCTATAACCTTTCTCGACATACCTATCGACTATCCGACATTAATTAAGCTAAATCGTAACAAACAAAAAATCTTATCTTTCCTCTTTATTAAAATAGTTTAGATGGTTTAGATTTTAGATTAGCTTGGATTATATTAAAGTGTGAATTACTATAGGTATCTTTTACTGTCTAATATACTATAACACTCTGTACTTGTAAACATTATGATGCAGTAAATATTTTGACTTTGAATTTCCCGGAGACCAGCCAGAATTCCCCGTAGGCCGTACCTACATTGCGACGCGCGAATTATTTTGCCGCGCGGATGTTTTTACATTGCGATATCTTCTAAGATATTTGTTTAAACTGCATAGAGTAAAGCGCACAAATATTCTATATTAAATTTCCGTTCTAACAAACACATTTACTTAGATATAGATTAATACCATATGGGTTAAATAAGCTTCACAAAAATAATTCTTTTTAACCTAACAGTTTAACAGTAAAAAAAGGTTACAGTGAGTCAATCTTAAAAGATAGATATATGCTGTGGCGGACTTTTTTTTAGAAATTTTAAAGAGGAACAATTCCTTCATACATGATATTTGCGTAACTTGAACCGTTTTCGCAGCGCACGCAGCGGAAGCTCTCAAAAAGGAAATACCTTTTCCCGTTTTTGTAACATTTTTCATTTATGCTCCGCTCCTATTAGCCGTAGCGTGATGTTATATAGCCTATAGCCTTCCTCGATAAATGGACTATCCAACACAAAAAGAATTTTTCAATTACAACCAGCAGGTCCTGAGTTTACCGCGTTCAAACAAACAAACAAACAAACTCTTCAGCTTTATAATATAAGTATAGATTAAGTATTAAATTTCCAAAACTAAACATTGAGTGACTTTGTTTGCAGAGGTACAAAAAGTAATTATTGTAACATAAGCAGTTTTATTAAATTAGTGCATTTGTTTGTGGTTTCACTGACTAATTTCATTATCAAAATGCTTACATTACAAAAATAAATAAGTGTCGCTTTAAACTATCATTTCTATTCAAATTATTTGTTTTAATCAGCATTCAAATGCAACTTGCTGATACAAGTTACACGTTTTCTTTTTTTTTTTTTCATTTGTTCGTGGAATTGTAAAGTACCTACTTGGTTATTGAACAGGTAAGAATTCATATAATTTACTAGATTTTTCTCGTTTTTTAAATAAATTACGGAAAAACCATCTTCCGCGTGAATTTATTTAAAAAAAAGCTTTAAAAAAAAAATATTAATTCCCTTTTTCAATCGGATTTTGTTACCAATGTGAAAGGTTTTAATCTCTTTGCACGAAACCATTATATTTAAAAAAAATGTAAGCTAAGTTAGTCCTGTCAAAATTGATGCGGAGACTGACAAACAGACATGCAGATATAAAAAAGTGGGTTTCTGTTCTAAGTGCCGTATTTAAACCAAACCTATATATAATGAATACCGTATTGAAAGTGTGCTGTTGGATTCAGAACGCTTAGCTGGCGTAATATTTATGCACTAGTTGTTGCCAGCGGCTTTGCTCGCTACTGTAGTTTTTTGGAACAGGCTCAGGCATTCCGTTTTTTTATTAAACACTGAAGTGCAATATAATTATACATTTTCTAGGTGTTGCCAGCGGCTTCGCCCACTACAACTCGAAGATTATCCCACAGGAAGATAATTAATCGGTATAAAAACTATTTTATGTAATAATCCAGGTTATAAACTATCTGTGTACCAAATTTCATTCAAATCCGTTCAGTAGTTTTTGCGTGAAAGAGTAACAAACAACCATCCATCCATACTTACAAACTTTCGCTTTAATAATATCAATAGGATTGCTACTACTGCAATCCTACTGATATTAAGGAAAAATCTAAGAATCTTATGAAGTATGATTAAAATCTTCACAAAAAACATGATCATACGGGCTGCGATTATAACGAAAACCAAAAAGGTAGATATTTTGAAAAAGAAGTGAACTGAAATTTATTCGATTCACACACCTCAATTGAAGTGTTATTCCATGTTCCTCATAAAAAATGGAAGTTCTCACGTATCGATCCAAAGAGAAATATTTTTCGGGGAAAAGTTAATCACGGAAACGATAATTGAATTACCTTCGTTCGGCTCAAGTAATGTTTTGACAGTAATGGGACGGGCAGCTGGTGGAACTAATGGCGCTAGCACCGCATGAACCTAAGCTCTTCATTGGTTGAATATCTGTCAATGTCATTTTATATTTCAAAATAGCTTGACCTCATTGGTCGGATTGGGACAAGCTATGGACACGCCATCTACAATCAGCTTTCACTTGCCAACCCCATTAGAAAAAGGAAATGGACAGGAGCAAGTTGACTCTCTGATTTGATTTACCTAAAAATTTCGAGTATTTCTTCTATGGATTTTTCCCCTCTTCGAAACAATGGTGACAATGACATCTATAACTATCACCATCAGTAATTTGTATTACACTTAAAGAATAAAAATAAATAATAAAAAGAAAGAATAAAAAGATAGTATAAAAAGAAAGTATAAAAAATGAATTAAGTAAATTGTTAGTCATTACTATGAGTACGATGAACTTAATTAACTGTAGCAAACACAATTAACTTAACAAAAAGCACTAGCGACATCTATGAAGCAAATTAACAACCAAACTCTTTTATCGCGATATTACAACCAATAGTTAAGCCTATGTTATGTAAAACCCGTAAACTCCTGCCATTGTGTTGTCCATCTGTACTGTTTGATTGTTTTGTAATTTACCAGTATCGATTGTAATAGAGTTATTTCAAGAAAAGAATATTCTTAATTTTAGAGTGATGGAGCCAATAACTGACGCAGCATCAGCTATGTCCTACGTACGGGGTGTTCAGGATGCTATGAACTTGGTCTCGACGTTACAAGTCCTTCATTACATGTGGATGCCCGAAAACCATGTTCCAGGTTAGTATAAGACCCGTCGGGGTTGTAGATTATCGAAAGGATAACGCGGCTCCGACACAAGGGCGAAGAAGGAACATGGGTTTGGTTTTTAGTCAGTAGAAGTTGACACTCCCCTTCGCTCTGCCCAAGAGCGGGGGGGGGGGGGGTGGGTCATTCGATGATTTTACACCCACCAAAAAAAAAAAAAAAAGCTTAGTATAAGAGCCACCCGTGCACTAAGCAGCAGCTGAAACTTACTTTCCGATTTTCTCTCTACATCTTTGGAGTTATCGTTAGTAAGATTTGGGAGATACTGGAACTTTATGGAGACATCATCAACATTCTCTTGTCCTTATCCCAATTCATTTGGTGTCGGCGCAGCATCTCTTCCTCTTCCATACTTCGCTGTTGTCGTCATCTCATGAGACACCTCCTTTTTTACCATAGCATTCATAACACAGTCCATCCATCGTTTCTTTGGTCTTCCTCTACTCGTATACCCTTCCACATTCATATTCAAAACCTTCCTCACAACATTTCCTCATTCCTCCGCATCACATGCCCATACCTGGAACTTTATGGAATGATGAAAAAAGGTTACCCGATCTGAGAACCGACTCCAGGACCAGGGGGTATAAAATGGCCACCTTAGCAGATCATAATATGAATTGCATTAAAAAGCGTAAAATGGTGAAATGTCCATTTTACTCTTTTACCCATCAGTAATTCATACGATCTACTTTTCCAACAAATAGAAACTCTGAAATATTAGAAAATATTTTTGTTTTGATCCAGATAAAGCTGAATACGACTACATAGTGGTTGGAGCCGGTACAGCAGGAGCAACAGTAGCTACAAGAATAGCACAGAATAGAACTGCTAAGGTACTTCTTATAGAAGCCGGTGGAGATCCAAATTTACAGAATTATGTAAGTAAATCATACTAACGTTTAAATAGAGAAAGTGAGTTTAAAAAAATGGCCAACCAGTCAAACCACGATGTGTTTTGTGATTTCGATATTTTTCCCAGTCATACACTCTCGAGGTATACATAAGCACACGAATAAAGCCACGAGTAAAAGCTAATGCATTTAAAGTTGGTTTTTATGATGCTGCCTCTTTTAAGATGATGAAAAGAACTTATAAAATTTTACCGTTTAAATAGCCCGTCTACACGACGTCAACCATTGTCATGATTTCAAAGTGAGGATGATACTCAAATTAACAGTTCGAGAACACAGGGCTTTCTTGCTGCTTTTCTAGGTTTTTAAATGTTCCTTTATGATTATAGTTTCCCGGTCTACTCTTGTTCACGCAGTCATCACTGACAGACTACAACTTCACTATTACAAGCGAAAGCCGCACCAAACAATGTCGTCAAGATGGAGACTTTATATTGCATGCTGGCAAAATGCTGGGAGGAACCAGCACCTTCAATTTCATGGCATATGAAAGAGGAAACGAACGAGACTATGAATCTTGGGTAACAGCATCAAATAACCCGGGGTGGTCCTTTAACAATACACTAAAATACTTTAAAAGAACGGAAAACCTGGAAGACCAGGAAATCTTAAGCTCACCTTATCGAGAGTACCATGGCGTGGATGGACCTCGCAGTGTGACAAAGGAGAATAGAACGGAAATGGACAAATATACAGTAGCTTTCGAAGAGCTTGGAATATTATCGGTCATTGATCTGAACAGCAACGAGACTCTTGGATTTACTAAAACACAATATACTGTAAGAGATCAGAGGCAAAGCAGTGCTACAGCATTTCTAAAGGCTTCGGACAAAACACCCTACATATATATTCTTAAAGATACAGAAGTTACTAAAATTCTTTTTGATTCTAACAATAACGCTATTGGTGTACACGCTATAAGAAATCACAAAAAGCTGACTTTTAAAGCGAGAAAAGAAGTGATAGTATCAGCAGGAGTTATAAACACACCTAAGTTACTTATGCTGTCAGGAATCGGTCCCAGAAAACATCTTGAAGGTTTAGGCATCAAAATTATTGCTGATATACCTGTAGGTAAAAACTATCATGATCATGCAAGTATACTGATGATTCATACACTAGGCAAATCTACTGGAATTGCACCTGAAACAGATCGCCGTCTATTTCCAGTTCCATCAATAACTGCATATGTAGCCTTGAATGAGTCTAGTCGATTCCCTGATTATGTATCATCTAGCTACTATCTTCTAAGGGATAATGCTGTTGAGCAGGCTTTTCTGGATACAGCCTTCCTTTATCGCTATAGTGACTGCATTCTAAACAGGGTCTACGAAAAAATTAAGGGGTATAAGCTAATGTACACTTACATCAAAAACACAATTCCAAAATATAGAGGATGTGTTACTTTGCGGAGTTCAGACTGTAAGGATAACCCGATAATTAATAGCGGTCTTTATACAAACGAAGCTGATTTAGAAGACCATGTTGATTATTTACAAGATTATTTCAAAGTGGTTGAGACTAAAGTTTTCAAAGATATAGGAGTAAAGTTTATTGATCCGGTGGATAAGAAATGTGGAGATCTTGAATTTAGAAGTAGAGAATATTGGAAATGTTATGCTCTTTGTATGATGACTCCCAGTAACCATGCTGTAGGTACCTGTGCCATGGGTTCAGTGGTCGATGGTGAGTTAAACGTCATCGGGGTGAAGAGACTACGAGTGGTAGACGCCAGTGTCATCCCAGTTATAACTACAGGAGGACCCTGCGCGGCGACTGTTATGATCGGAGAAAAAGCTGCTGATATTATTTTACAGGATATGCATCGATAGTTTATTGTAGATTGTGTGGCAATAAAATATTAAAAATATGTTAGTGAGTGTTTTTTTATTTAAAGCTATAAAACTAAAAATAAACAAGCAAATTCAGGCTATATTCACTGTTGGGTTACAGAACTCTCAGAAATATTTGAGAGAGAGGGCTTCACCTCAAAAATTCACACTACTAAATGATTTAATACATGTACTATGCAGGTACCGGAAAGGCAACATCATGATTTCTTGAAAACATTGAGAAGAAACAAACACTACGTATCTTCCGTTTAAAACGACTCTAGTTATCTAACAATTTGTAAGCTAAACTTTAGTTCAGGTTTCAAAATAATTTACTAATAAACATCTAACTAAATAAAGTTTTAAATGATTATTACAAAATGGGTCTAATCACATGTGTAAGTAATAAATAACTTAATCGGAATATGAGTGTATTCACCTGATCCATGTTTAAGGCAGTGGTCCGACCGCCGGCGAAAAACGATTATCTATCGGCGATTTTCTCTTCAAGAAACGGACAATAAATGTACATTTTGTGTGAACGAAAGAGATGCATATATTAAAAGTTGGTCTCTGACTGTTCACACTGCCGGCGACGACTCGCTTTACTCGTTTTGTCGCTGAGCGACGAGCTTTCAAAAATAAACTCGCTCAGCGATATTTGCACAGGACTGTGCTACCGAGGGCGAGTAGTGCGAGTAATCGCTCGTCGCACTTGCACACTCGCTTACAGCCCGGCGACAAAACTATCGAAACTACACACTCGCTTCCCGCCGATCGTCAACTCGTTTACAGTTTGTAGTTCTACTCGTTTCTCGTTCATCGTCGGCGGTCGGACCACTGCCTTAGCGTGGGAAAGAGATGGCGCTTTAACAGTCGTTACAGGTAGTCAGTAGCTCAAAGTCTGACAGCCACTACAGTCTTACTGAGGGGTATTGTATTAACCAGTACTAACTGGGTTGTGGAGGTCAGTTAGGTAGTTTCTCTTTAAAAAATGCAGGTATTCATCTGCCTCGGAACAGACTGGAAACACATCCGAACATATTTAGAAAAACTCTAGTTAGATGATAAGAAACTAGATTTAAAATAAAACACTCGATTAACACCTATTAAAAAAATACCAATTTAAACACCTATTTAATGAATGCAATATTTAATGTATATCTCAATTTAATAAATTAACGAGTCATGTCGTTCAAAATTATATCAGAAGCTTTCTCCGCAATCATCATAGTCGGGGCATAGGTTCCCGATGACGTTACAACTGGGATGACACTGGCGTCTACCACTCGTAGTCTCTTCACCCCGATGACGTTCAACTCACCATCGACCACAGATCCCATGGCACAAGTACCTACGGCATGGTTACTGGGAATCATCATACAAAGAGCATAGCATTTCCAATATTCTCTACTTCCAAATTCGTGCTCGCTACAATGATTACCTAACGGGTCTATAAAATCTGCTCCTATATCTTTGAAAACTTTAGTGTCACCCACTTTGAAATAATCTTGTAAATAATCAACATGGTCTTCTAAATCAGCTTCATTCGAATAAATTCCATTATCAATGATCGGTTTGTCCTTACAATTTGAACTTCGCAAGGTAACACTTCCTCTCGATTTTGGAATAGTGTTTTTGACAAAAGTGAATAACAGTTTACATCCTTTAGATTTGTTGTAAATCCTATTAGCAATGCAGTTACTGAAGCGATGACGGAATGCGGTATTTAGAAGCACCTGTTCAGCAGCATAATCCTTCAGAATATAGTAGGCCGATGTTACATAATCAGGGTATCGACTAGATTCATTTAAGGCTACATACCCAGTTATTAATGGATATGGAAATAAACGACGATCTGTTTCAGGTGCAATTCCAGTAGATTTGCCTAGTGTATGAATTATAACTATACCTACATGATCGTGGTAGTTTTCACCTACAGGTAAATCAGCTATAACTTTGATACTTTTGTCTTCCAGATGTTTTTTGGGACCGATACCTGATAGCATAAGCAACTTTGGGGTGTGTATGACTCCTGCTGATACTATCACTTCTTTTGTCGCTTTAAAAGTTACCTTTTTGTTATGTCTTTTAGCTTCTACACCAACAGCATTATTGTTAAAATCAAAAAGAATTTTAGTAACTTCTATATGTTTAAGAATATCTATGTAAGCTGTTTTGTCAAAACGCTTTAGAAATGCTGTAGCACTGCTTTGCCTCTGATCTCTTATAGTGTATTGTGTTTTGGTAAATCCAAGAGTCTCGTTGCTGTTAAGGTCAATAACATTTAAAATTCCCAGTTCTTCGAAAGCTACTGTATATTGGTCAAATACTGTTCTGTTCTCTTTTGTTACACTGAGAGGTCCATCCACACCATGGTACTCTCGATAAGGTGAATTCAAGATTTCTGTATCTTCAAGTTTTTCCGTTCTTTTGAAGTATTTTAATGTTTTGTTTAAAAACCAGTCCGGGTTATTGGATGCTGTTACCCACGATTCATAGTCTCGTTCGTTTCCTCTTTCGTATATCATTCGATTGAAGCTGCTGGTTCCTCCCAGTATTTTGCCAGCATGCAATACAAAGTTTCCATCTTTACGGCATTGTTTGGTGTTGCGTTTGCTTGTAGTAGTGAAGTTGTAGTCGCTTAGTGATGACTGCGTGAACAAGACTAAGCCGGCATTCTGTAATCATTAACGTCCCATTAAAATCGTCAAAGTAGTATTAAATAAGTTGGTACCTAACTAAGAGATTGCATGACAATGAAAACGCGTTTATGAGCGGGCGGTTAGTGTCAATATTTGAAAGCATTCATGAAGTGTCATCAGTGCTTTCGTAGTATTTGCAACAAGTACAAGCGTACAAGTTGGTAGCCGACTGCACGCAGCAGCAGCAGACGACATGTCGCAGCGACACTACTGGTTTCTACGTATTTCTACGAAATTCCCTCCGTAGTTAGCGACATGAAGCTAGCGACGCGTCGTCGAGCGGCAGACGGTAGTGTCGTCCGACCGCAGATCAGTAGTGATTGATAAGAGAAACAACAGGAGAATGCCCTTTAGTGAAACGACATGACGCAACGACGTGTCGTGACGACATGAAGCGACGACATATCGTCTGCTGCTGCTGCGTGCAGTCGGCTACCAACTTGTACCTTAAGAATTGGCTACAACGCCAATGTAAATAAAATTATTTTGCTCCAGCCGGAGGAACAAATTATAAAAACGCCACGGATACTACCGGTATAAAAATTTTGGTACCAATCATGGTTTGGCTGGTTGCCAATTGTCTTTCTAGACTAACTTTTGCATTTATAACTTTAGCACTTACATAATTTTCTAAATTTGGATCTCCACCTGCTTCTATAAGAAGTACCTTAGCCGTTCTGTTTTGTGCTATTCTTCCAGCCACTGTAGCTCCTGCTGTACCTGCTCCAATTACTATGTAATCATATTCAGCTTCATCTGAATCAACACAAAATAATTTTACCATAATTGCAGACTTTCAACTTACTGGGGCAGTATTTGCACAAACTACTGTGAACTTCGTGTTCCTGTGGTCGGTTCTCTGACCGAGGTAGAGTTTATGGTTTTTTCTAAAGGGTTTTAGTACTACGCTCTAACTTACGCTAACTACTTCAACACCGACAAAGAAGCGACTAGCTATAAACTTTTCGCTCTAGGAATTTACAAAAGATTTAGGTGCCGAGATAATAAAAGAGACATATTACTAGAGACAATCACTTACCTGCAACATGATATTCAGGGATCCACAGGTGGTGGAGGACGTGTAAGGTCGAGACCAAGTTCATAGCATCCTGAACGCTCCTCACATAGGACACAGCTGATGCTGCGTCTGTTACTGGCTCGACCGCTCTGCAATTCAAAATATTCTGTCATTGAAATCAAACTGATGCACAGAAGTCGTTTTGTACTTGTATAGAGCCGCTTCCTTACAAAATGCTGGCAATAACTATAGCAATGCCCGCCGCCATCCGACAGCAGCCGAAGACCGCCGAGTGGTCGAAGGTGCCCGAACAGTATGACATGGCAAAAGGGGGCGAGCCTAATTAATTAGAAATTAATTAGAGCTTAATCGTCATATTTCCCTGATGAGAACTCGCAGCATAACGCACAAGGCTTATCTTTATACGAGTATACAATTCTCGTGTCATAGAACGCCGTGTGTCGCGTGTCGTGTTAGCTGCCATAATCCTTGCTTGCTCAATTCTTATGAAATTTTGTATGTATATTCAGTAGGTATGAGAATAGGTCGTAAAGTACTTTTCACCCTTCTAACTGCACCCGAAGGTAGGGAAAGGTAGAAAAAGTTGCATTGCAACGCATGCAAAGCACAGCTAGTAATTTATAAATTCTCACCCGTTCAATAACCAAGACATTTCGAATTCCGCAATGAAATGGACAAAATAAAAGAAAACATTCAAAATATATTCGCATGTTGCATTAATAAACTGATTAAACCCAACCATTTGAATACGAATGGTAGTTTAAAACCACACTTTTTTATTTTTAGTTTATTATTTGCAACTTAAATGAGGCCCAAAATAGGCAAAAGTTTTACAAATGTGAGTAAAAATTTTATAGAAGCAGAAGTGATGAAAAAAATTACACAAAGTAATGCACCTGACTAGGCGAAACCTGCAAATAACTTGGGGCAGTTACCTTAGTATCACTATTGTTTCAGACTGCAGTACCCAATCTGGAATCCTCATAACCGATTGTGGGCTCAGGTTGGGCGGTGTAGAAAATAATATTGCCAAATAGGGTATCAACTATTAACCGTCCCAAATACAACGTTACAGTGGTTGAAGGGTACGCCCCACATGCTGCGGGTTGTTCGCAAGAGATACCGCGGCCTCGGCACAGAGGGCTAAGAAGGAACATGGGTGGTTTTTAGTCAGTAGAAGTTTGACACTTCCCTACCGCTCTGCCCAGAGTGGGAGGAATCATTTGATGATTTCCCACGCCCCTAAACAAAAAAAAAAGATCCTACGATCATAAAGTCAACAATTATTATTATTATTATATGAAACCGATTCGAAAAATAAAAATGTCAGAAACGAATTAACTAATCAATGTGGCAACTTCGCAACCATTTATTGTTAACTAGCTTTTGCCCGCGACTTCGTCCGCGTTATACAAAAAATGTTATCTTTGGTAAGTAGATCTATCATTGATTTTAATTTTAAATGAAAAACTCTTGCGATAATATCATGGCGGTCATGCGGTGCTTGACCCTCAAGAAGCTCCCGAGTGATTTCATCCCACTTGGGCTTGGTAGTTACAGTAATAAATAAGTCGGGACGTCCATATATTTTCTTACGGAACAAAAAGCGTCTTGAGTACGTAAATTTTACTCAAAGGAAACATTCCTTTATTTTTGAATAGAAAGCAAACTGCATTCAAAAATTTTCGAAAATTCTCTTCTCCCACACCCGGGAATCGAACCGGCTAAAATCTGGAAAAAATATACCATGTACTTTTATTGCATCGATTGTTAGGGTCAATTATAAGGATGAAATCTCTCTATCAAACATGATAAATTAAATGAAAAGAAAACCAGGAAATCTTAAATTAATTTAATTATTTACAAAAAATGGTAAACTAACTAATTAGTTGCTCGAAATGAGCTCCATTCTCTTGGATACACAATTTTTTCTATTAACCTTTAATAAAGTGTTGTGGTGAATATTATAAATCGTATTCTGAACTTCAACTCTCAACTCGTTGTCATTCGCATAAGATTTCATGTAAATTTGATTTTTTACATATCCCCACAAAAAAAAATCTAATGGGGTGATATCTGGCGATCTCGCAGGCAGGTTTTCCTTTCATTTAATTTATCATGTTTGTTAGAGAGATTTCATCCTTATAATTGACCCTAACGATCGATGCAATAAAAGTACAGGGTATAATTTTTTCAGATTTTAGCCGGTTCGATTCCCGGGTGTGGGAGAAGAGAATTTTCGAAAATCTTTGAATGCAGTTTGCTTTCTATTCAAAAATAAAGGAATGTTTCCTTTGAGTATAATTTTCTATCTGCAGTAATAAGAGTACTTTCCCTCCAGGTGGCATTACAAAATTCCACCCTGTATCAGAAAGCTCCGAACTGCTAAGCTATCGGGAGTTACACGTGTTATTGTGAGTCAACCATAAAAGATAGACATATGCTGTTGTGGAATATTTTTTAGATAATTTTATGTAGAACATTTCCGTCATAAATGATTTCTATGTAGCTTTAACCATTATGGCTGCACACGCGACGGAAGCTTAAAAAATGGAGCAACTTCTCCCGTTTTCCCAACATTTCCCTTCACTGCTCTGCTCCTATTGATTGTGGCGTGATGAAAAGTATACTATAACCTCCCCAGGAGTATGAAGAATAATTGTACCAAGTTTCGTTAAAATCCGTCGAGTAGTTTTTGTTTCTATAAGGAACATACAGACAGGAGGACAGACAGACAGACAGACAGACAGACAGACAGACAGACAAAAATTTTACTGATTGCATTTTTGGCATCAGTATCGATCACTAATTACCCCATGATAGTTATTTTGAAAATATATAATTATCATGTACAGAATTGACCTCTCTACAGATTTATTATAAGTATAGATATAGATAGATAACATAGGATTATGTAGAACTTACAACAAAATATATACTAGAACAAAGAACCTAAAACTAAAAACCATAGTAACTAAAATATATTATTAAAAGGAGTCCCTTTAGGCAAGGTTCCGAAGATACTGGCAGCTGAAATGAAAACAAAAAACAGATTCGAAAAATAATAACGTCACAAATTAATTAATACAATAATACTCACACAAAAAACAGATTCGATTTAAAATTTGTCATTTAAAAATTCATCAACAGAATAATACACTTTGTTATTAAGCAGATCGAACAATTTTCTTTTGAATTCGTTAATATTCGTACTTGAAATAACCTGTCCTGGTAACTTATTATACAGTTTTTGAGCCATTGCATAAAAGCTTTTGTTATGAAATTGGGTTTTAGTTGCTATCACTTGTAACTTTTTTGAGCGTCGTTTACTTTCTACAAATTTATATAAGTGCATGTTGTATTTTATAAAAATACAAGCTTCATAAATGTATAGTGACGGTAGGGTTAATATTTTTAGATTATGAAAATGTGGCTTGCATGATTCTTCCTGTTTAATTTTACAAATAGCTCGGATACATCTCTTCTGTGCTATAAGAACTTCTTGAACCTTAGAAGCATTACCCCAGAATATGACTCCATACCGTAGCGCCGAGGCGACATAACCATGATAAGAAAAAGGCGTTTGAAGGGTTGCAAGATGCTGGTAGCTGGTATGCCACCTCAAGGCGTACTTCTTATTACAGGGAGGTCACGACAATAAAAGCAAAGTAAAGACCGAGTTTTACTAATTGTATGTTTTGGATTCTAACCCAATTCTTCATTCAGCACAACCTGTCAAAATGGCCTAGGAAATGGTGATTTATTGTTGACTTTATGATCGTAGGACCTTTTTTTTTGTTTAGGGGCGTGGGAAATTATCAAATGATACCTCCCACTCTGGGCAGAGCGGTAGGGAGTGTCAAACTTCTACTGACTAAAAACCACCCATGTTCCTTCTTAGCCCTTTGTGCCGAGGCCGCGGTATCTCTTGCGAACAACCCGCGCCTTGAACCATTAATTCGGGCTTAAATGACATTCATTTACTTACACAGGGCCTGTCTTAGTGCCATCTCAGTGCTACAGCTGCGAGTGAAATGGCGATCGTGCATTAGAAAAAGGCACTTTCGCGCCACTACAGGGTAAAAAACGAATTTGAAGTAGCGCGTGATACACTGAGGAATCTGGTTATCTTAGGGATGTTCAAAATACTAGTTTTTACACTTGTGTTTTGGTGGCGTTGAAATCAACCAGATTTTTTCACCCCACTTGAAGCATGACTTCAGGCTGAATTAGTTCGCTCTACCGTGGCCTCTCTCAATGAACGTACTTCATCACCGCCGGCGCTGGATTTATAACTCTCCATGACAGTGCTGTCATCTGCGTACCCAATAATGCCAGGAACAAGGAGGTCATTGATGTGCAGCAGGAACAGTGTCGTGAAGAGAGCAGAGCCCTGAGGAACTCTGGCATCGATAGCAATAAGGTCAGAGGAGCAGCCATCAATGACCACTCGAATCGACCGTTCACTCAGGAAGTCAGATACTCTTAGTCTAGTCTATTCTTAGCCATGCTACGGGGCCAGAAGATCCCCAGTTGACCGTCCCAGGCGAAAACCATACTGACGGTCGCTGAGTAGGTCATTCACCGTTCTCGTAGTAGTGAAGTACCTGCCACTGTATACAGTTTTTTTTTTCATAATCATGTCTATGCACGGAATACAGGTTTTTTTACAATCTGAGGCATTTATTTAAATAATTTTATATAGAAAGCCGTATGTAAGTAAGTAACAAAGTACGTACCTAACAATTTGTAAAAACGTAGATTCTATGAGGTCAATAAACTCATATTTCCATTATGTTATCTTTCATTTACTAATTCCTCTAATACTAAAATATACGCGATTAGACCTATTCTACTAATAAATGCTTGTACATACAAATGTTCTAATATAATTTAATTCAATAAGTAAACTAACTTGTCGCGTACAAATTGTTAGTAATGAACTAGCTCCATTTAGATAATGATTTTCGTTTTATTTGGAAAACGGAAATTGAATAGTATTTGGGAAATTTGTAACAGAGAATTTATGCAGCGGTATATTTTGCAACCATTGTAATTTCTCTTTACAATTTACTGTAGCAACATGGGTATTGAAACTATGATCCACAGTGAATAAAATGTATTTCATTGCTATAAATGGGCCTGCTCTTGACTTCAATCTTGCCCTGAGGGCAGAGATGATGTCGACGATGGAACGAGCGATTTTAATTAATTATGACTTTAAAAATAACTAGGTATACGCCCAAATATTTACATGTCACAACAATATGACTAAGTGTTTGGATCTAGATTACCAATACTTCTACTTTTACATTGTTTATTGTTAGATACTTTTGTTTATTACTGTTTTTTTTTTTTTTTTTTTTTAAACGTTGCCCCACACTAGGAATTTCTCCTGTATCGTGGGTGCGTTCACAAACATTTAAACTCACATACACAAATACCCAGACCCGGAACAACTATCTGTAGGTCATACAAATATTTGTTCCGTGCGGGGATCGAACCCGCGACACGCAGCGCAGCAGTCCATTGCTTGAGCCACTGCGCCAACCGTGCCGTGATTGTGTCTGTAGTAAATCTTACATTTAACTGACACCTTGCTATTGTATCGAGTCTGGTTCTTCTAACCAACCTAACAGACAGATGTGTGCTGGGAAGTTTGTTCCGCCACTTCTTGTTTCCAGCTAAACACTAGGAAGTGTCGATGGGTGGGCGTTCTGGTGGACTGTCTTATAAAAATGTAATTATTAGAGTAAAGTAAATTTTTGACGTTCGAAAAGTGCTGATTATCAGCCTAGTTTGAATAAATGACTTTTGATTTTGATTTCTTGATTTTTGACTTAATTGCAAATAAATTGATTTAATTTGGTTTTTTTATAATATTCCACAACTATCACACAACGCCATCTAGTCCCAAGCTAAGCAGAGCTTGTGTTATGGGTACTAGACAACTGATAAACATACTTATATATTTCTAAATACATACATATTATAGATAAATTACACCCAGACACAGAACAAATGATCGTGCTCACCACACAAACATTTGTCCTGGGTGGGAATCGAACCCACGACCTCCGGCATAGCAGTTAGGGTCACTAACCACTAGACTAGGTTTGAATAGCACTTACAGTATTTCTAAGTGTATTTTCAAATTTTCAGCAACCAACCCGCACTGGGCACTGGAAAGAGGGTCTGTATTCCAGCAATGGTAACTAGAAAGTTTATAGGTCCATGTTGCTATAATGCGTCAAATAAAACAATTTTACAACATTTTATTTCTAAAACTTTATCAATTATTGGCCTGTAAAATAATATTAGAAGCTTTTTCCCCAATCATCATGGTCGGGGCGTAAGTTCCTTCTGAAGTTATTACTGGTATGACACTGGCGTCTACCACTCGTAGTCTTTTCACCCCGATGACATTCAACTCACCATCGACAACAGATCCCATGGCACATGTACCTACAGCATGGTTACTGGGACCCATCATACAGAGAGCATAACATTTCCAATATTCCCTACTTCCAAATTCGTGCTCCTTACATTGATTACCTAACGGGTCTATAAACTCTGCTCCAATATCTTTGAAAACTTTAGTGTCACCTACTTTGAAATAATGTTGTAAATAATCAACATGGTCTTCTAAATCAGCTTCATTTGAATAAATTCCAGTATCAATGATCGGTTTATCTTTACAGTCTGAACTACGTAAAGTAACACTTCCTCTCGATTTTGGTTTCGTATTCTTAATAAAAGAGTGTAGCAGCTTATATCCTTTAGATTTGTTGTAAATCCTATTGAGAATGCAGTCACTATAGCGATGGAAGAAGGCGGTATCGAGAAGAGCCTCTTTAGCAGCATACTTGCTTAGTAAGAAGTGTTCAGTTGCTACATAGTCTGGGTATCGACTAGACTCATTTAAGGCTACACACCCAGTTATTGTAGGAAAAGGATATCTACGACGATCTGCTTCTGGATGAATTCCACAAGATTTTCCTAATGTATGAATAAGTATTACAGTTACATGATCATGGTAGTTTTCACCAACAGGCAAATCAGCTATAACTTTGATACCTTTGCTTTCAAGATGTTTTCTGGGGCCTATTCCTGATAACATAAGCAATTTTGGTGAGTTTATAACTCCAGCTGATATTATAACTTCTTTCTTAGCTTTAAAAGTCACTTGTTTATCATTTCTGAAAGCTTCTACACCGGTAGCATTATTGTTTGAATCAAAAAGGATTTTAGTAACTTCTGTATGTTTAAGAAGGTGTATACAGGGGTTTTTGTCGGTAGACTTTAGAAAGGATGTAGCACTGCTCTGCCTCTGATTGCTTATAGTGTATTGTGTTTTAGCGTATCCAAGGGTTTCATTTCCGTTTGAATCAAAAACAATTAAGTTTCCTAGTTCTTCAAAAGCTTTGATATACTTATCAATACTAGTTCGGTTTTCTTTAGTTACAGTCAATGGTCCACCCACACCATGGTACTCTATATAAGGTGAATTTAAAATTTCTGGGTCTTCCATATTTTCCGTTCTTTTGAAGTATTTGAGTGTGTTGTTTAAAGACCAGTGTGGGTTGTTTGATGCTGTTACCCAATCATCGTAGTCTCGATCATTTCCTCTTTCGTAGATCAGTATATTAAAGCTACTGGTTCCTCCCAGTACTTTCCCAGCATGCAATATAAATTTTCCATCTTGACCACATTGTTTGGAGTAGCGTTTGGTTGTGGTAGTGAAGTTGTAGTCTATTGGCGATGATCGTGTAAATAAGACTGTGGCGGGATACTGGAATCAATAAAGAGTATGATTAAGATCTAACTTAAGCTAGATAATGGCAAGTACCAATAGTAATTAGTAATAGCAAGTACATAGTGCGGGTTGGTAGATGTCACCTGTATAATATTTTTATTGGGTTTCTTACTTACCTTCACCGTTTAAAGCAGCGATGAAAAAATAAATAACTCTATTAAAGGAGCCTATCTGAGGGATAAACAAGATTTAGTACAGGAATAAATAATTTACGTACATAAGTCTCCAGAGTTGGATCTCCACCAGCTTCTATAAGAAGTATCTTAGCAGTTCCATTCTGTGATAATCTCCCAGCCAGCGTAGCTCCTGCAGTACCTGCTCCAACCACTATGTAGTCATATTCAGCTCCATCTGGATGATGCACAAGACATCTTTTACTTTGAGACGATGATACAATTTTCAAATGATCCTTAGGGATAGGGACACACAAGGGATGGATTGTACTAAGTCACACACGTCTTTTTACAGTGTTATACTAACCTGGCACATGATCTTCTTTCATCCATATGTGACTAATGAGTTGTAAGCTGGTGAAGACGTTCATAGCAGCCTGCATACCTTTGACGTAGGAAACAGCGGATGCTGCGTCAGTTATTAACTCCATCACTCTACAATCAGAAATACTCTGTCATTTTGTAACCGAGACAACCATTGATAGCTAAAACTCGTAACATATTTTACGAAATAGGCTTGCATTAAAAGAAGCTACACCTTCAAGCTAATTTCAGATGGTGGTGATGGAAACTTTGGACCGAAGTCCACGGAAACAGATTGTCCGTTTAAAGGTTATGACTTAAGTTTTTCGCTGTCAAAACTATTTTCATAAGTAATTGACATCATACCGAACATTATCATATCATATAAGTTGGGGTGTGAAAATATGTATGAAAGTTATTTTAGCCGAAAGGCATTTTCCATTTTTAATAAAAGTAATGTAATTTATAAACTCTTACCTGATCAATTTATCGAGTCCTTTCCAGTTCTACTAATAAATGAAAATAAAAGTAAACGTTCGAATATATACATAGGTTGCACAAAACAACTGATTAAAACTTAGTATTAGAATACAAATGGATGTTTAATGCAACATTTATTTATATATAGTGAAAGCATTTGTTAGTATAAGAAACTCCAATAGAAATGCAAGCATTTTACAAAACTGGTAAGACATCAAATAAATTGAAAAAATACCACTCTGCAAAACATGGCGTGAATTTGGTGGATATTTTGTTCATTTCAGATCATCATCATAACTGCTGGAAACAGGAACAACAACACAATTATTATCTAACATCTTATTTACTAGTTCCTTAAATTGAATAACAAGCTAAGTTTAACTATCTTATCTAATAATCTATTGCGAATTCACGCAAATTGCACGAAAAAATTACGATTCGTTCATGAAACCCATTTACTATCCGGATTCATAATTATTTAAATAATGCTACACGTGTTAGTTAAAATCAGTCACAAATTATTTTCAATCGAGCATGTTCTCAGGTATCACATGTATTCCGAGAATATTACTAAAATATCAGCTGTGTGCTTTTTAACCGACCTCTAAAAAAAGAAAAAAAAGAAGGAGGTTCTCAATTCGGATGTTTGTATTTTTTTTTTTTATGTTTGTTCGGTCATAACTCCGTCACTTGCTAACCGATTTGAAAAATTATTTTTTTGTTGGAATGGATATACTTCTGAAATGGTCCCATAATTTTTTTATCGAAATCGGACAAGCGGTTTTTGAAAAATCAACAAAACTAAAAAAAAACTACATTGTCCACATTGACCCATGAACATGTGAACCACAAAAAAGTGAAAAATAGTTTTTTTTTAACAAAAATCAGTTTCTGAAGTCGGTGGCAAAAAAATGAAATCAAACAAACACAAGTCACTGACTTCAGAAACAGATTTTTCTTCTAAAGTTTATTTTGCACTTTTTTGTGTTTTTTTTTTGAAGTCGGTTTTATTTTTTGTTAAAAAATTTTTTTGTTCGTTTCAGCTTTGAAGGGTGTCAAAAATTGTTGGTTGTTATTTATTTATTTAACTTCATGCACAAACGTGGTACATAGGCAGACTTAATGCCACAAGGCATTCTCTACCAGTCAACCTTGTTGTTATATTTTTTTTTTTTGGTATTTTTCAATAAAATATGTTTCCATATTTACCGCCGAGGAGTGAGAATGTAACTTGTATGGTCATTAATGCAGTAACTGGCTTACATTTTATTAAGAAAAAAACATTTAATAAAATTCATAGTTAGAAAAAATAAATTTAAAAAAACATTTTATTTTTCTACCTCAGTGACAGAACGTCAAGTGATAAAGAATCGATTTAGTGCCTTAAGACTGTCGTCGACAATGGCAGGCTCAAAAACGCTGGCGGGTGTGACGATTTGGACTCGTTCCTGACAGATTGGCCAGAGAAGACCAAACGCCGGAAGAATTGGAAAATAATGGGGGACACCTTTGCCCAGCAGTGGGTTATAAATACGCCAATAAAAAAAGATAAAAGAATTAAAACAACTTTCATTTCTCGTACTATTTACGATGATTTCTAGTAACTTTACTCCGGCATATCAGTTCTTCTTCTTTTTCGTGTGGGCAGTAAGGTCTAACAACCCCGCACACCCGAGTATCAGAGTTAGCGTCAGTGTCCTAAACTGCCTCAAGAGCCTCTGAAATGTTTTGACGACTGCCATTTGGCGGCCGGGAATGCCGGCTTTTACGTGGCTTCTGAAGCACGGAATTATCGTTTTTTATCAGACTATCAGGTGATAATATCAAGCAATCGATTCATTCCCCCATTTAAGCCTGCAATGTCCTAGCCAAACTGAAAACAACTTTATAAAGTACGCTTCTCGTGGAATTTAGACCTACGACCACAAAGCAAACGCCTTAACCACTCGACTATCGGGTCGTAATATAGAAGCCCGATATTTGCAGTATCATCATATAATCATTAGGTACCTGGGGGCCGACTCCAAGTAACGACACAAAAACAAAAACCGTGTTTTGTCATTATTGTCTCCTCTCTGTCAACCGTCAAGCTATCGTGTAAATCAAATTATCATTTTAGTATATAAAATTTGACCGCGGCTTCGCTTGCGTGACAAGAAATTATATCATAGCAGTTTCTAAATATGCCCTTGAGAAGTAGCTTCTCATTAGGGCAATAACTTTTCAGAAGATTACATCCTCCATTCAAACTTATAAACTTCACCTCTTTTTATTAGGATAGATTTTATAATATGGTAACAGTAAAAATAATACAAAACAATGTTTTTTCTTTTACATGTCTATCGAAACTTGTGACAAATAAAACAAGTTCACAATAAAATTCATAATTGTATTTAGCAACAATTAAAAATGTTTAGGTACGCGTATACAGACAATATCAAGGATACAATAGTAGATTGTACACCAAGTGCATAAAACGCACCATTTTGCTCTCTACTTTATATCCATCCTCGCTCGCAAGCTCGCATCGGATGGATAAACGTCTCGCGCAAAATGGGTTTTATGGACGAGTTTTACACTCTACTTTTCACTTCGATTGCGAGGAAATGAAACAGCAACTTGTAAATATTGTAAAAATAATTATTGTTCCCGTCAATTAACTTTTTTCTTTTTTTCGGTAGAAAACGTGACATAACACCTGACTTGGATCGTTACTCATATTGCTCAGTTATAAAAACATTTTGAGCAAACCTATTGCCATCAACCAATGTAATTAGGAGTAAGCCTATTGCCATCAACCGATGTAATTAGGAGCAAGCCTATTACCATCAACCAATCTAATTAGAAGCAAACCTATTGCCATCAACCGATCTAATTAGGAGCAAGCCTATTGCCATCAACTGATGTAATTGGGGGCAAGCCTATTGCCATCAACCGATGTAATTAGGAAAATCCTATTTTCATCAACTGATGTAATTGGGGGCAAGCCTATTGCCATCAAGCGATTTAGGTAATTGGGGCAAGCATTCCCATCAACTTTCCTTGTATTCGTAATGAAAAGCAGTAATCCCTTGTTCTTAGAATACTAACGAAACGAATTAAAGAAGTTATTCTATGAAGTTGAAGTTGTTCGTGTGGCTGTTGGGCCGATTACCTGTGCCGATTACCTTGGTCTTCGACGAAGATTTTACTTTATGCTCTAGAGCATAAAACGCGACTTTATGTCGCCTACGCACGACATAAAGACGAATTTTAGAGCGAGAGAAGTGAAAAAATATTTTTAACTACAAAATAGCATGTGATTCAAAATTAATGTCGAGTAATTAAAGCAAAACGATTCATGCTTAAATTAATTTCACATAATTATCTTACAAGGTTCTATATGAACAAATACATAACTTTACGTTGGTTATACCCTCGTTCATCTTTGCAAATAACAATTCCATGATGATTCTATTAATAAAAGCGGGATTGTTCCTGATTCAAAAGAGATTTTATTCCTCCCGATATTCTTCATTAATCATATCTGATGCTTTCTCAGCGATCACAATAGTTGCTACTAAGTTACCACCAGTTACAACAACTGGCATGACACTAGCATCTACAACCCTCAACCGATGGACCCCATACACCTTCAACTTGGAATCGACCACAGAACCCATGGAACAAGTACCACCATAGTTCCACAAACTAGTATACAAGCAGTAGACATAACACTTCCAGTAATCATCAGTACCGGGTTCAAAATCACTGCATTGGTCACCAAGAGGGTACAATATGCTGCCGTTAACATTCTTAAAGTAGGTCGTATTTGCAATACCGACGTAATCTTTTACGTATTTAACAAGATCTTCCATATCTTCTTCGTTGGAAAAATATCCATAATCAATGAAAGGATCGTCATTAGGATTTGTAGTATTTAGATAAACTTTGCCTCTAGATTTAGGGTACAATTTAATGATCTGTGTAAACGCGAGTTGTCTTCCCATAACTTGTTGGTAAGATTTATCACAGACTTCATATTTATAGTCATAAGGAAGAGCACAAAATTGAATAAGATACTCCAATCTTTCTTCAATGAAACTGACTGTAGCGTAGTCGGGGATACCAGCACAAGGTTCTAAAGATTTGTAACCTACGACAGTTGATGATGGGAATGTTCTAAAGTCAAATGGTCCAGGTTCTGTTATTTCTTTCGCCTTACTCATTACCGTTACTACTTGTTGATCTTGAAAATTCTCACCTACTGGTAGGTCAGCAATAACAGTTATATTCTTTTCTTTTAAATGTTTGCTCGGACCTACACCTGATAACATAAGTAATTGCGGGGACTTGACGACGCCAGCAGATACTATGACTTCTTTGTTAGCTCCTAGAAATACTTCTTTTTCTCCATTAATACTTGCTTTTATACCGATAGCGTTCTTGTTTTTGTCAAAAACTATTTTCGTTACAGTTGTATTTCTGGACACAGACAGATTTTGATATTTTTTCGCTGGAGCCAAATAACCGTAGGCAGTACTTTGTCTGTATCCTTCAGCTAATGTATACAAGGTTGGAGTGTATCCTACAGAATGTCTACCACTTAAGTCATAGACTATCTCATTTCCCATGTCTTTGAATGCTTCTAGGTAGTCCTTGACATTTGTGGCATTCTCTTGAGCGATTCCTATGTTTCCTGCTCCTCCTTCTTCACCAAAATCAGGTGGAGTACCTCCAACTCCTCGACAGCTGCCCGTGGGACAGTTGCTAATCTTCGGAGCTTGGAGTCTTTCACTTCGCTTGAAGTATGGAAGAAGATTTCTGTATTCCCAGGAAGAGTCGTTGGCTGCGGTGGCCCATTGATGGTAGTCGTTAATGATTCCTCTGGAAGCTTGCATGAAGCTGATGGAGCTGCTTCCTCCAAGACATTTTCCAGCTGTCACAAACAAAGCACCGTTTCGATGGCATTTTTCAGTGTGTTTATCAGGATTGGCGGTAAAGTCCCAATCTAATCTGGATTTCGCTAGGTATATTAGGGTTCCTGGCAACTGAAACAAACAGTCAATTAACACTTTTATCAACCTACAACACGAATAGGTTATTCATATTGATCGCTTTAGAACTTACAAAGGCTTCATAAGGTTGATCATCTCCAGCTTCCAACAACAATACAGTATGGTTGGCAGCGGCCAGTCTGTTTGCCAGCACACATCCAGCGGTTCCACCTCCAGCTATTATGAAGTCAAATTTGTCGTTATCTGAATAAGAAAAAATATAATTGTAGTGTTGCTTAGTTGATTTGTGAATAAAGCAAAAATTGGTGGGGCCTTAAGTTCGTTTTATTATTATTTTTGGTTATTATCCTACATAATTTTTTATTGTCCTGATTTATTTGCTAAAGCAGATACTTGCTGCACTGCCTCCGTGATCGAGTGGTCGTGGGTTCGATTCCCACGGGAAGCATACTTTGTAAAAGTTGTTTCCTGTTTGGCTAGGATATTGCAGGCTTGAGTCACCTGATTGTCTGATAAAAAGATGATTCCGTGCTACGGAAGGCACGTATAAGCTGTGCCGCGATTAACCAATCACATGCCTTGAAATAAAAGAGATGTGAACTACAAGACATGTGATTGGTGAATCGCAGCACAGCTCGTCTTCGATCTGCTCCGCTCCACCTCAGTGGAAACGCAGCCTTAGCCGCTGGTCCCGGCCGCCTAATGGCGTTCGTCAAACCATGCCGGTTTAAAGGCGGAAACTCTGATACTAGTATGGGGTCGCTAGACCTTACTGCCCACACGATAAGAAGAACAAACTGCACTCACAGAATATACCAAAGCAATGAAGCCGATGAATCTGATGTATGCATTGAATAGTTCAGAGATCATGAAGGTGTAATACCTTCATCATCCCTGAACTATTATTGGGAATTTGACCTATAATATTTATATTCTTTTTATAAATTGGAAACTAATAAAAAGACATAACCAATCCATTCAAACTTACTTTTTAATTTAGCTTGTTTCGGAAACAAATAGTTGAAAAGCATCACCATCGTGAAAATCTGTAACGCATCCTGAGTTTTAGTGATCTCATCTATTACAGACGCTGAGTCTGGCTGGCCGAGATCCAGTGGTTCTGAAATATAAAATTTAGACGTTGATAATATTTATCGAAACTGAAACGATTTACCAACAGTTGATTGGTCCATGAACCGTTCATCATCATCATCATTTCAGCCGAATGACGTCCACTGCTGGACATAGACCTCCCCTAAGTGTCGCCACATTGACCGGTCCCTTGCGTCGCGCATCCAGGGCATCGGTCCAAGTGAAACGTTGGTCAACAGTATCTAAAACCCATTAACTTTATATACAAAGGAATATTGACCAACAAAAGTTTCGCTACCAGAACTATACGTCAGTTAATGCTCTTTCCTCGGGAAACTCTATTCTATTCAAAATCAAATAATTTTTTTTAATTAGGCCAGTTATAGGCACTTTTGAATAGTTGAACAAATCTATCTATTTAAATACATATATAAAAGGAGAACTGACTGACTGACATATCAACGTACAGCCGAAACTACTAGGGCTAGGAATTTTGAAATTTTGCACACGGCTTCCTATTATAATGTAGGGGAGCACTAAAAAGGGGTTTTTGGAAATTCAACCCCTAAGGGAGTTAAATAGGGGATGAAAGTTTGTATGGAAAATCGTCATTTTTGTAGTTAAACCGACATCCACGCGGACGAAGCCGTGGGCAAAAGCTAGTACAAAATAAAAGAAGCTACAGTCCCAGTTACAAAGCATAATAACTGTGATACACTCACAGTTATTTTGTTTTGTAACTGGGACCCTAGCGTGTAGATCTATAAGGAGAAGAACGGGTAAGATATTCACAATATCAAACACGTGGTCGACACAACAAACTGCCTCCGTGGTCGAGTGGCTTAGGCGTTTGCCTTGTGACCCGGTGGTCGTGGGTTCGAATCCCACAGGAAGCATACTTTGTAAAGTTGTTTCCAGTTTGGTTAGGACATTGCAGGCTAGAATCACCTGCAGATTGTCTGATAAAAAGATGATTCTGTGCTTAGGAAGGCATGTAAAAGCCGATGGTCCCGGCCGTCAAATGGCGGTCGGGGTGTGTGTGGTCGTTAGACCTAACTGCCCACACGATAAGAAGAAGAAGACACAATTTTTTTTAAAAGATGTTCATAAAGAGAGAGACTACCTCATTGGTCTTGCCGAGCATGAGGTCCTGAAACGAACGAATAAAATGTAATAGTAATATTTACCGTGACATATCTTTTCAACCATTTTTCCCGTTTCCGCGATATTAAAGTTTAGTTTCACTTAATAGTTAAGTTATTTTTCTATTTGAGCACACAACTAATTGATTACATTTGTCTGAATAATTCAAATGTTTGGTTCTCTTCAGTCTTTTTGGAAATAAAATAAACTAGGTACAGATAGTTTAATTACATCTAAATATTAAAAGTTAAGTTATTTTTCTATTTGAGCACACAACTAATTGATTACATTTGTCTGAATAATTCAAATGTTTGGTTCTCTTCAGTCTTTTTGGAAATAAAATAAACTAGGTACAGATAGTTTAATTACATCTAAATACTGTCTACGTTTGTACAGGCTGTTCTGTTTTACTTTAGTGACAGGTAAGTTAATTTTAAAGACGTGTTGAAGGTTCTTTTTATGATACAATGCATAGACGAAGTGTTTGTGTGTCAGGATCGTAACGAGCTAGCAATCGTTAGTTTGCCGTTTCTGCATACGCAAAATGGCTTGAATATGAAATGAAATGAACAATACTCATTAGATATTGAGAATAACAGAGACAGATTTAGCGAAATAGTGATTTATTGATAATTTATTTAATTTCATCGTAGTTTTAGTGAAAATTAATTACATTTTCTGTACGTTGCTTTGAGTACTATCTTATGTATAGCTTATTAGTGAACAACTTTTTCATATAAAGAATTTATAGGGACTATTCGCTGTTGTACACAGCCTGTATTGTGTTCTTCGTTCGTCATTAATGTATTTTTATCGAAGTTGAAATTACCATAGGTAATAAATAACACTTTCAAAAGGCAATGATAAAGTAAGTCTGTCCAAAAATATAATACTATCATAGATGTCGTAATAGTCATGATAGAAAATGTGTTAATATTTTCTAGAATAACTATTATCGTTTTGTGAAGGCGCGATGATCGCTTTATCATGTACTAGTTTTTGCCCACGGCTACACCCGCGTGTATGTCGGTTTAACTACAAAAATGTCGATTTTCCATACAAACTTTCATCCCCTATTTAATGGCCTTAGGGGTTGAAATTCGAAAAATCCTTCCTTATTCCTTGTCTACATTACAAAGGGAACCTTTGTGCAAAATTTCAGCTTTCTAGGTCCAAGGGTTTGGGCTGGGCGTTGATGAGTCAGTCAGTCAATCAGTCGGTCAGTCAGTCAGGACTTCTCTTTTTATTTATATAGATAGATAGATTTAATTTGTTCCGAAAAGCTGGATTAACATGGCAATACATCACAATTATGTTTTTTACAATATTTGATTTATCATCATCATCAGTCTATTAATGTTTCCACTGCTGGGACACAGGCCTCCTCCTTTTAAGAAGACATGGGCTATAATCTACCACGCGGGCCCAGTACGGATTGGTAGAATTTTATTCAATTTAGTACATATGGAAAAGAAAACAAGACATTAGACATTAATTATAGAGGACTTAAACTAAATGAAGTAAACGAAACAACATCCCTCGTTATCACGATTGATAAAAACTGCAACTGGAAGGCCCACGTCAATATAAATGTCAAAGTATGCAATAAAATAAATAAATTCGTGTACGTTTTATACGAACTCGCAAAAATATCGGCGTTAAAAACCGTATTATCTGCATACTATGGGTACGTTGATTCTGTGTTGAGATATGGTCTCATCACCTGGGGTTACTCAACAGAATGTCAGCGAGTGTTCATAGCGTAGAAAAAATGCGGGAATACGCCCATGAAAGTTCAAGATGTTAACCCTTTCATGTGTCCCTTTCATCTTTGAATGCGCTAAATTTGTTTAGATGCATCCGGAGTTATTTAGGAAACACTATGAAATATTTTCGAAAAGCACTAGGCACAGGATTAAAATAGTTTTGCCCATAATTCCAAGGACAGCGCTATACAGTAAAAACAGTTACTTATGCAATGTGTGTTCGTATATTTAATGCCATACCTGACAGTATTAAAATCTTACCCACGTATAAATTTACAAAGTGTCTTATAATATGGTAAAGGGAAAGGGATTTCTACTCAGTGACTGACTTATTCATTAAGAAGTTGGAAAATAAATAATTACTATTATTACTCTGACATTAATAATATTTGGAAAATTTATCTATTGACATTACATATTACTCAATTTGAATTTTAATTAATAAGGACTTTAAAAATAATTATAAACCCAAATGTTTGTGTGTCACATTATTAAGACAAAGTGTTATGGATCTAGATTACGATTTATGTTAAGACCGAAATTGTACCAATGCTTTATTGCGAATAAATTGATTTGATTTGATATTTTGATTTAGAAGTCACAAGACTTCGAATTTTTCTAGGACATGACGGTTTCCTCACGATGTACACATACGACGAATATTCGATAATGGACATACAAACAACAATCAAACATTTCGTGGGAACATTCCTGTCAGTAAAACGAATGGTCAACCTCTGTGACATCATCCACGAACGAGAAATAAACTGTCACAATGTCACCCAAGAAGCGAAGGGTAGTAGAATCTATGTGCCAAAACCATCATAACTCCAAAACTGTTCATGAAATCGACGGTCGGGACTGAAACATCTGGAAGCCATGTTATATTAGGGTCATACCCGGTCTGCCGAGGACAAACTACTAGGGACATGAAGCTGTTATTCATAAATCGAGGGAAAGGGTGTACAGTAGGTACACCATTCACAATATACTGATACTTTGGTATTTCCACATAGCTTTATGTAAAAGAAGATTTCACTGAATAAATGAAGGGTATGTTTTTCCCCGTCGGGGCTGTGGGTTGTTTGAAAGAAATACCGCTGGCTCGGCACAAAGGGCTAAGAAGGAACATTGGTGGTTTTTAGTCAGTAGAAATCTGACACTCTACCGCTCTGACGAGAGCGGGAGGGAGGAGTCATTATTTTGATGATTTCAAACCCTCCAAAAAAGGGTATGTTTTTGACTTGCGGGCTTTCAGAGTAACGTAGAAGTCGCAGTGAAACTAATTTAAATAAGTAAAAGTCCTAGGAGCTGGTCCACGATGTCCGAATAACCGAATAAATAAATAATTGGTACAGAATTTGTATCAAATTATTTATTTGCTTAGTAAATTAATGAGCACTTGATCGTAGGTGGTGGAGCAGGCCCCTAGTAGATATTTTAATAGATTTTTGAAAACTAAGAACTTCGTATAATTTGGGGTGATAACGATAGGAAAACTGTGCTTATTAGATAAGCATAATTAGAAAAAAAAATAAGATTTATGTTGTACGTATAATGTCTAAGTAATAAAAGCCGCTTGGGTCGATCTTCAAGTTAAGCCGTTCTCGCATAGGTTGGTCTGTAAATAGATGACCATACATTACATTAAGAGCTCGGCTCTTATTTGTAGATTTTCGAAAAGTCCGAAACCCAAAAGTCTGACAACCAGTTTAAGCAAAGAGGTATTGTATTTACCCCTACTAACTGGATTGTGGAGGTCAGGTAGATCATTCTCCATGAAAAATACTAATATTCAGCTGCATGCGGTTGCAGTGGAATTAAAATGACCCCAACAACGGAAGATAGTTGATGTTATTGTTGTCAGTCAGATATTTTCCGATTATGGCATGCCTATGCCTAATATCTTCTACTTCTACTATCATTAGTCAAAAGTATACGACACTATATTTCTATAATCTTTGAATTTAATTTGTATATTTAGTATAGTATTTTCTGGAATTTTGTTTTATGAAGCGTGCAATCACTTTCTTAGATGTTTATTGCGTGAATTCCCATGCTAATTTTGCCATCATAAAAATTTATTGACGCACAACGTAAAATAGAATACAACGTGTTCTAAGAATATTTCGAATTTCGAATTCGTGTATTGACGTAACAGTTCATGTCAATGACGTTGTAAAAACTGGCAAAGTGCAAGTCGAACTTACACATGAAGGGTTCCGTACCATTGTATCATTACACCATAGACTTCTTATAGGTTTTATTGTAATCTATAAGTGTTGATCTAATTTCTGTATTTTTTTCAATATTTTAGGCTCAGTAGTTTCGGAGACGGCACGGTTGTCGCGGTGGCTCAAGCAATGGACTGCGCTGCGTGTTGCGGGTTCGATCTCTGCACGGAACACATATTTGTATGGCCCACAGATAGTTGTTCCGGGTCTGGGTATTTGTGTATGTGAGTTTAAATGTTTGTGAACGCACCCACGATACAGGAGAAATTCCTAGTGTGGGGCAATGTTTTAAAAAAAAAAGAAAAGAAGAGACGAAAGAAAGATAAGGGCGGGAATGTCGGACAGACAGACAGACAGACACACGAGTGATCCTAAAATGTCCTTTTGTTGGGACAGCCACACTATACCCAAAGCACTGCAACGTTATTAAAAAAAAAAAAAAAAAAACTGAAACTCTTGAAAACTAAAATCAAAAGTGGCGGCCACCAGACATGCGGCGAAGCAAAGAAGCTCAAAAAGGATGGCATGTCTTAGAACCAAATATTCGAAGACATGTGACATCTACCAACCCGCACTGGGATTGTAGCCCATCCCTCTTCTAGAGAGGAGGCCTGAGTACCTGCAGTGGGAGCATCATAGGCTGATGATTATGCCGATGATGAATAAACCTCGAAGACTTTCCCAGGGAAACAATTTGACCGTCTTGGACCCCGCAACAAAATGAAGGAGTAATAGTAAAGAATGTTCCATCCCTGTATAATGTTCATACATCGGGTCACACTGTCACACATACTGTACCCTTTTCCAATTCATTAAAATATCGTAAAACAAGATTAGCCTTTATAAAAGTAGGCAGTAGAAGTAGTACAATCAGTAGTGTCATTTACGTCAAAATAACCTTAACTACAAATAAGTTGGGTTAGAAACAAATTATCAACAAGAAGTATCGGTTTAAAAACCGGAATATTTTCATCAAGTTTTTTTTACTAATGGTGGCTTTGGTGACGGCGTGGTTTCTAGTGAAAATATATTTCTAAATTGCGAACAAAAGTTGAAACGATGCACGGTAATTATTATATTTGATATACTAGCTTATGCCCTCGGTTTCGCACGATTTTAGTTCAGTAATTGGCTATATGTTATTTCAAAGAACAACAGAAATAATACGATGTGTGAAAAAATTCCAGACCGAAGAGTATAACCTGCCTCTCTGTTTAGCGTTTGTGGACTACGAGAAAGCCTTCGATTCGATCGAGACTTGGGCTGTACTGCAGTCTCTCCAACGGTGCCAAATCGACTACCGGTACATCGAGGTGTTGAAGTGTTTGTACAAAAACGCCACCATGTCAGTCCGACTTCAGGACCAGACCACGGAACCTATCCTTCTGCAGCGCGGTGTGAGACAGGGAGACGTCATATCTCCGAAACTGTTCACCGCTGCATTGGAGGATGTCTTCAAGGTTCTGGATTGGAAAGGACTTGGCATAAATGTAAACGGCGAGTACATCACTCACCTTCGGTTTGCCGACGATATAGTGGTCATGGCTGAGACCATGGAAGACCTCAGTAAAATGCTCGATGACCTCAGTAGAGCTTCCGAAAGAGTGGGTCTTAAAATGAACATGGACAAAACCAAGGTTATGTCGAATGTTCATGTAACACCCACTCCTATCAAGATCGGAGACTCTACGCTCGAAGTTGTGGACGATTATGTCTACCTGGGACAAACGGTCCAGTTGGGTAGATCCAACTTCGAGAAAGAGGTCAATCGTCGAATCCGACTCGGCTGGGCAGCGTTCGGGAAGCTGCGCAGTATCTTCTCGTCCAACATACCCCAGTGTCTCAAGACGAAAGTCTATGACCAGTGTGTGTTGCCAGTGATTACATACGGGACCGAAACGTGGTCGCTCACAATGGGCCTTAACAGAAAGCTCAAAGTCACCCAAAGGGCAATGGAAAGGGCTATGCTCGGAGTTTCCTTGCGTGATCGAATCAGAAATGAGGACATCCGCATGAGAACCAAGGTTACCGACGTAGCCCGAAGAATCGCCAGACTTAAGTGGCAATGGGCAGGGCACATTGCTCGCAGAACGGATGGCCGATGGGGCCGAAAAGTTCTGGAATGGCGACCGCGAACCGGAAGACGTTGCGTTGGAAGGCCTCCCACTAGGTGGACCGATGACCTGGTCAAGGTTGCAGGAACCCGCTGGATGAGAGACGCACGGGACCGGTCAATGTGGCGACGCCTGGGGGAGGCCTATGTCCAGCAGTGGACGTCTTTTGGCTGAAATGATGAATGATGATGATGTGAAAAAATTAATAAAGTCGATCAAAAAAAGGCTTAGTTTGAACTGATTTATTTTTTTGGGAAATGGAAATCATCATATGACTCCTCCCGCTCTGGGCATAGCGTAAGGGAGTGTCAGACTTCTACTGACTAAAAACCACCCATGTTCATTCTTAGCCCTTTATTGTGTCGAGGCCGCGGTATCACTTTCGAATAACCCGCAGCCACGACGGGAATGAAGACTAACTTAAATCGATTTCTGCGGGTTACCAAGGTTAAACTAAGTAAATGATATTTCCTTTTCAAAGTAAAGTCTTTTGGAAACCCTCGATAATTGTAGGTGAAAAGGTGAAAAATTAATGTCATCATTTTAATATTTCAGAACCTCAGATGTATATACCAACGAACTCGGAGTCCGCGTTAGCCGACATCGCAAGAACCCAGTCTGCCTTCGATATACTGTCGTTACTGTTGGCTTCCGGTTTTTTATTTCCCAAATTTCCAAAACAAGCTAAATTGAAAGGTTAGTAGTTTGTTGATATTTTGGAGCAAAAGAAGCATAATAATCAAAGTCAGAATTTTAATATTTTACTTTGCATACATCATACAAAGGTATGGGGGAGGTCTATCCAGCAATGGATGTTTTTCGGCTTATAATGACGATAAAGATTATTCTACAAATGGTACCAGACACAGTATTTTTTTTTTGCCACACACTAGGATTTTCTAGTGACCGACCCATAGTCACACTAAACTACCACACCAGTGTGACTATGGTTAATTTTATTTATCCGTAGTCACACTGGTGTGACTACGGATAAATTAACCTGATCCGTAGTCACACTGGTGTGACTACGGCTGATCCGTGGTCACACTGGTGTGACTACGGATAATTTAACCTGATCCGTAGTCACACCCGGATGAATAACCAAAATTATAGGCTATTGCTAGTCGTCCGCTAAGTGGATGAATCACCGTCTCGCGACAGTATCCTTTATGGGCTTCATGGGCACCGGGCCGTAGGCCGACGAAGGAGGCCGGCGGAGGCCCGGCACTTCGGGGACAGAAGATATTAGTGTTATTTAATATGCGAGCGAAGCGAGCGCGCGTCATGGAGTACATGCGTTGCATGTATGAGTGACGTGACCAAAAGCTACGGATCAGCCGTAGTCACACCAGTGTGACTACGGATAAATATAATTAACCATAGTCACACTGGTGTGGTAGTTTAGTGTGACTATGGGTCGGTCATGGATTTTCTCCTGTATCGTGGGTGCGTTCACAAACATATAAACTCATTTATACAAATACCCAGACCCGAAACAACTGACTGTAGGCCCTACAAATATGTGTTCCGAGTGGGGATCGAACCCGCGACACGAAACGCAGCAGTCAATTGCTCGAGCCACTGCGCCAACCGTGCCGTCAAATTAAATTATGTGAATATCAAAATACTACATGAAAAACGGTTACAACAGACACTGCCATAAATCGTAATGTCAACGTGTAACGCAAAACCGTTTGATTTATGTGAACAATTTTTATTACACCGTCATGCTTCTAATCGTGGTGCGCAATATACACGCGTTTTGCGTAACAATATTATTTTGTGTCAAATGGCTGAAAGATGATGATATTTTATGTGGCAATCAATTTATTTGCATACTACAGTAGATCGATTACCAGCTCTTAATAGCAACAACACCAAAAAAGCATTTACTTACATAAGTTAATTTTATTGGTCTGGAATCTAGACCAATAAAATTAACTTATGTAAGTAAGAAGAATCTAGACTCTAGTTTCTAGGCGAGGCAGTCTTCATAGGTCCGTCTAGACTCTAGAGACGGACCTGTGAAGACTGCCTCGCCGATACAAAATGTTATTCCATGATCGATAACAATGGTGAAAAACTGAAAAAATTATGGCACTAAAATTTTATTTTAAATTTTTAAGCTACTCAAAGCTCACTTCGAATCCACCTAAAATAGGCTTAATATTATGTTTGTTTATTTCACAGGGCTACAAACCTATTAAGTGACATTTAGCATTTATTTTCTATATTCAGATGGTGATAAATTCGACTTCGTAATAGCTGGAGGTGGAACAGCTGGCTGTGTGCTGGCAAACAGACTGGCTGCTGCTAACCATACTGTATTGTTGTTGGAAGCTGGAAGTGATCCACCTTTGGAGACCTTAGTAAGTGATATGACTACCAATTTGTGTGCTGCTGATGAAAAACGTAATTGATTGTAAAATATTTCAGGTATCAGGAACCATAGTATAGGTACTTACCAAACTCTGGACTGGACTGGAACTATACGGCCATTCCTGATAAGTTTACCGGAAAATGCCATCGACACCCTGTCATGCTCGTGCCAGTCGGAAAAGTTCTCGGAGGCGCCAGCTCCATCGGCTATATGCTCGCTTTCAGAGGAATCATTAACGACTACCATCAATGGGCCACCGCAGCTAACGACTCTTCTTGGGAATATAAAAACCTTCTTCCATACTTCAAGCGTAGTGAAAGACTCCAGGCTCCAAAGATTTCCAACTGTGCCACGGGCAGTTGTCGAGGAGTTGGAGGTGCTCCGGTTGGTAGTGAGAGAGGAGGAGAAGGTAACATTGGAATAGCTCAGGACAATAGCACAAATGTCAAGGATTATCTAGAATCATTCAAAGAAATGGGAAATGAGATAGTCAGTGACTTAAGTGGTAGGCATTCTGTAGGATACACTCGAGGATTACATACAATGGCTGAGGGATACAGACAAAGTACTGCTTATGGTTATCTGGTTCCAGCAGAAAATAATCCAAATCTTGTTGTGTCCAAGAACACAATAGTAACAAAAATTGTTTGTGATAAAAATAAAAATGCTATCGGTGTTAAAGCAAGTGTTAACGGAAAGAAAGAAATATTTCTAGGAGCAACGAAAGAAGTCATAGTATCTGCTGGCGTTATTAAATCTCCGCAATTACTTATGTTATCAGGTGTAGGTCCGAGTAAACATTTGAAAGAAAAGAATATAACTGTTATTTCCGACTTACCTGTAGGTGAGAACTTCCAAGATCAACAAGCAGTTACTATAATTCATAGAGCAAAAAAAGTTGGAGAACTTGGACGAATCGACTATCAAAAATACCCAGCTTCAAATGTTATAGGTTACAAATCTTTGGAACCGTGTGCTGATATTCCCGATTACGCTACTACCACGTTCATTGAAGAGAAATTGCATTATTTACTTCAATACTGCTCCCTACCTTTTGACTTTCAAAACGAAATCTGTGACCGATCTTTCCAACAACTTATGGGAAGACAATACGCTTATACACAGATAGTAAAATTGTATCCAAAATCGAGAGGTAAAGTTACATTAAATACTTCAAGACCTTGTGATCCTCCATTGATTGATACTGGATATTTCTCCGAAGAAGAAGATATGCACGATCTGGTCAAGTATGTTAAAGATTTCCTCCCCATTGTCAATACGACTTATTTCAAAGAAGTCAACGGTAGCATAATGGACCCTATCGGTGACAAGTGCAGTGATTTTGAATATGGTACTGATGATTACTGGAAGTGTTATGCCTACTGCATGTCTACTAGCATGTGGAACTATGGTGGTACTTGTTCCATGGGTTCTGTGGTCGATTCCAAGTTGAAGGTCTATGGGGTCCATCGGTTGAGGGTTGTAGATGCTAGTGTCATGCCAGTTGTTGTAACTGGTGGTAACTTAGTAGCAACTGTTGTGATCGCTGAGAAAGCGTCTGATATGATTATAGAAGAACATCAGAGTAATTAAAATATTTTTGTTTCTAGTTTAGAGAATCATCACGGTTTGCAATTTAAAGAGGAAAAAGATAGATAAAACTGTGTATGTGTATGCATGTGTGTATTTTTAACACTTATCTGTATTGTATAACAGAAATAAATATCTTATTTCTTTTAAATAGTTTTTTAATGCAAATTAACAATATTTACAAACTACAATTTGCAGAACTTAAATTATAATAAAATATATACCTACAAGTATCAAAAAGAGAAGGATTTCAGGGCATCAAAAAATTTATTCACATTGCTGTCAAAAGTAAAAGTGCCCAGAAGGCTAGCAGCATTCCCACATATGGCAATGCTGATTCTTTAGTCAAAGAATAGGCCAGCCCTCCGGTCACGTGAAAAGTCGACCAACCGTTTGGCAATTTCCTTAAAAATTAGGTGAGCACTCGGACCCCAAGGGCCCAATGTGTCAACCTCAAACGGCTCAAAAAAATAAATTATTGTATTTGCGCCGTTTGAGGCTTACAGCACCTGCAGCAGCCGCCCCAGCACAGCTCACCGTGCTAGGAAGATGGGATGGCGCAAATTGCGTCCCGCACCAAAGGCCTACCCAACTTCCATGGCATTATAGTCATATCGTCTTCGGTCTCTTCCTACCAACGCTTGCCAACCCATCGGGTTCCAAAACAGCAGGCACACCGGCGTGGCCAGAGCACGATGAATGAGATCAATTACGCACAATCCGACCTGCGCTCTTACTGCAGGAAACGCCATGGCGTCCGAGGCTGTCGACTACTTCACCATATTGACAGCGATGTGTAGCACCCAATCGCAAACATGTAGCGAGTAGAAAGGTTGTGTCACCCAGCTTAGTGCCCATATTAGGTGACGGTAGTGCCTGAAGCCAGAGGCCCGACTTCCACTCACCTACAGTCAGCAGGCTGAGGCTGTGGGTGGCTGTGGGAGTTGTGCGTCAGTTTATATTAAGGAAAGTTTTGCTGAATAAATGAAGAGTATTCATAATTATGTATTTGACTTGTGGGTTTTCAGAGGTTTTCAGAGCGACGACGTTCACAGGTATAATAGCTACTAAACTATACATTTGATTAAAGATCGCTTTATTAAAATTCCAAGACTGAAAGTCCTGAGAGCTGCGGGCACGATGTCCGAATAGCCACTAGTCATAAAATAAAAAAAATAAATAAACAGGATTTGTGTCAAATTAGCTGCCGAGTAAATAAAATTAACGGGCACTTAACCGTAGGTGGTGGTACAGGCCCCTTGTATTTTACTAGATTTAAAAAAAAAGGTAGCACTCCGGGAGTGCCGGCAGAAGTGAAAACTTCAATATTAACTTTCAAACTCGCGTCAGGTGAGCGAGTTTGAAAGTTTTTACCCATACAAAAAAAAGTGCTCAGCGCCGCTAAAGAAGTTTTCACTTCAAAAAATCTTTGAATTTATTCTGTAAGTTGTTGTTTGGGAATTTTGTTTTATGTAGCGTACAATCATTTTTTTTAGAAAATTATTCCGTAAATTCCCATGCTAATTTTGCCATCGATAAAAATAAATTGACACACTATTCAAAATAAATAAATACAGCGTGGTTTTAGAGTCGTAAGTAGACGTGAACTCAAACTCAAAGCATTTATTTCAATTAAGCCATTACAGGCACTTTTGAATGTCAGAAGAAAAATTCACAAAACAAAACGAAAGCTTGTACGAGTGCAATACGTCATTCCGAAAGCCACCACTCCGAACCACACGCCGCCGAATGCCCGCAACAACGAACACTGCGAGCACGAAGGCACGCAGCGACGCACACCGGAATAACGAATGCACGCCGCAACAGGCAAACGCCGCCCCGTGACCCGGAGCCCCGCGCACCCACCGCCACGGCACATGCCGACGCGCGCCCCCGCACCCACAGCACTCGCCGCCAGTAACATCCGGCGCCGCGCAACCCGACGCAGCTACTCCCGAAACGACGCATTGCACTCCTAAGCTACAGTCACAGTCACAAGGCATAATAACTTGTGAAAGTACTGCAGTTGCCAGTTCCCTAGCGTAGATCTCATGTAGAAGAACGGGCAAGAAACTCCATGGACACGAACAGTGCTTGACAACGTCGTTGTAAAAACTGACTTCTTGTTGGGACAAGCCCGCCACGCTATTTCCAATTATTGAAAGCCAGATGATGGACCACGGGTAATAAACGAGGAAATCATTAAATGACCCCGTCCACTCTGGGCGGAGAGAAAGGGAGTGTCAGACTTTTACTGACAAAAAACCCACCCATGATCCTACTTAGCTCTTTGTGTTCCAGGGCCGCGGTATCTCTTTTGAACAGTCCAAAAAACCAAAGCAAAATACCTACGAGTATCTTTTGCCATGTTCATGTATCTGCCCTAGTTATTCTCATGTCAAACCAGTGAGATAGCCCATTCTGGTTACAGGCGATATGTACCTAATAGTACACCCACATTTGGTTACGTCCTCTAAACTAGGGGCAAAGACATTATCATCAACCATGCACAATAGGGTAGTTGACAAAAAAAATCTAGTTCAAAAATCTAAAACCCGACTACATTGATGTTTTAATGGCCGAATTTTCAAAGGCATACTTTTAAGATGACAGAATTTTATTTAGTAGATTTTTATAAGGTATAATGCAAATTCTATTACAATATTTTATTATACAATATTTTTGAACTAATTTAAAATTAAAAGTCAATACCTTTAGCTACAAAAGTTAGTGACATAAACGAATCGCTGCAAAACCGACTCCACGTAGTCTCTTCTGCCCTACCCCGAGAGTGTAATCTAAGCCCGCGTAGGCGCGGAGTGGCGAGGCGGCCCGCAAGCTGAGGAGCAGGTGGCAAACGCGCGCCACCGCGGCTGATGTGCAGCAAGCCGAAGCTGCGGTGGTGTGTGTTAAAACCGGGTCCATATTGGCTCACCTAAAGTTCTTTACCCGAAATTGTTCTTCCTAACGATTTGTAATCCGAATGATCACTCTTCCTAAAATTTTTCATCCTAAAGTTTTCATTCATACTATTTGTAGTGCTACCGACGATGTTCATAACACTCATGTTTCCGAAAATTGTAATTCATAATATCATCAGTGTAAATATATTTAAACTCCTACTGTTTTTTATCCTAACGCTTTTATTCCTAAACATAATTACCATAATATTATATTTTCACTCATACAACTGTTTAGAATGATTAAAGGTCGTTTCACTGATTTTTGTCTTAAATGAATTAAACTCAGGTCAGAGTGTCGTTTTGGGGGCACTATGAAAAAAAAAAAGCATAGAAATTTCGCGACCAAATTTTAACACAGCGTTTAGTAAGCCCAACTAAAGACATCTAAACAAAAAAAAATCACTATATAAAGTGATTTTATTTTGACTTAAAATAATAAATTGCCGGCACTCTAGAACAAACTCATCCTATAAAAGTAGGTAAAAAACCTACTTTTATTATGTGTCTTTCTCTTACATTTTTTTTTACTATTGTCCTTATTTTAGCGGTCTGTATGATTTCTAAAATTTTGTCCACCTATTTTAATGGGACCTTATATAATACTGATTATTTTGAATAAAAAGTAATATAAACAAAAAAGATATGGCTTTGAATAATAGTGTACAAGATGGTTATGTTGAGAAAATTTATGAAAACAAATAATAGTGTAATAGATGTTTACTGCTACTGACATTATGAAGTTGAATGCTTCGGAATTAAAACATTAGAGACAGAGTAGTTAGGAATTGCGATTGTTAGGATGAAAAATGTTAGGAAGAACATTTTCGGATTTCCAATTATCGGAGTTGTTTAGGTGAACTTTGGCGCACCCGTTAAAACCATCTGCGACGATAAGCTTGCGTGGGACGCACCCACGATACAGGAGAAATTCCTAGTGTGGGGCAACGTTTTTAAAAAAAAGTAAACATAGAAAGATAAGGGGGGAATGTCGGACAGACAGACAGACTGACACACGAGTGATCCTATAAGGGTCCGGTTTTTTTCCTTTTAAGGTACGAAACCCTAAAAATATCCTTTTGTTGGAATCGCCACACTATACCCAAAGCACTGCAACATCGTAAGCTTAAAGCTTACGGTGCTTTTTCCTGTAAGCTTAAATCAAAAGTGGCGACCACCAGAAATGCGGCGAAGCAATGAAGCTCAAAAAGAAATGAACCAAATATTCGAAGACATGTGACATCTACCAACCCGCACTGGGCCCGTGTAGTGGGTTGTAGCCCATTCCTCTCCTAGAGAGGAGGCCTGAGTCCCTGCAGTGGGATCATCATAGGCTGATGATGACGCCGATTATGAATAAACCTCAAAGACTTTCCCGGGGAAACAATTTGACCGTCTTGGACCCCGCAACAAAATAAAGGACTAATAGTGAAGAATGTTCCATCCCTGTATAATGTTCATACATCGGGTCACACTGTCACACATACCGTACCCTTTTCCAATTCATTAAAATATCGTAAAACAAGATTAGCCTTTATAAAAGTAGGCAGTAGAAGTAGTACAATCAGTAGTTTCTTTTACGTCAAAATAACCTTAACTACAAATAAGTTTGGTTAGAAACAAATTATCAACAAGAAGTATCGGTTTAAAAACCGGAATATTTTCATCAAGTTTTTTTTACTAATGGTGGCTTTGGTGACTGTAACGGCGTGGTTTCTAGTGAAAATATATTTCTAAATTGCGAACAAAAGTTGAAACGATGCACGGTAATTATTATATTTGATATACTAGCTTATGCCCGCGGTTTCGCACGATTTTAGTTCAGTAATTGGCTTTATGTTATTTCAAAGAACTAACAGAAATATTAAGATGTGTGAAAAAATTAATAAAGTCGATCAAAAAAAGGCTTAGTTTGAACTGATTTTAAATGAAGATATTTTTTTTTTTGGGAAAGGGAAATCATCCTATGACTCCTCCCGCTCTGGGCATAGCGTAAGGGAGTGTCAGACTTCTACTGACTAAAAATCACCCATGTTCATTCTTAGCCCTTTATTGTGTCGAGGCCGCGGTATCTCTTTCGAATAACCCGCAGCCACGACGGGAATGAAGACTAACTTAAATCGATTTCTGCGGGTTACCAAGGTTAAACTAAGTAAATGATATTTCCTTTTCAAAGTAAAGTCTTTTGGAAACCCTCGATAATTGTAGGTGAACAGGTGAAAAATTAATGTCATCATTTTAATATTTCAGAACCTCAGATGTATATACCAACGGACTCGGTGTCCGCGTTAGCCGACATCGCAAGAACCCAGTCTGCCTTCGATATACTGTCGTTACTGTTGGCTTCCGGTTTTTTATTTCCCAAATTTCCAAAACAAGCTAAATTGAAAGGTTAGTAGTTTGTTGATATTTTGGAGCAACAGAAGAATAATAATCAAAGTCAGAATTTTAATATTTTACTTTGCATACATCATACAAAGGTATGGTCAGGTCTATCCAGCAATGGATGTTTTTCGGCTTATAATGACGATAAAGATTATTCTACAAATGGTACCCGACACAGTATTTTTTTTTTGCCACACACTAGGATTTTCTCCTTTAGCGTGGGTGCGTTCTCAAACATATAAACTCATTTATACAAATACCCAGACCCGAAACAACTGACTGTAGGCCCTACAAATATGTGTTCCGAGCGGGGATCGAACCCGCGACACGAAACGCAGCAGTCAATTGCTCGAGCCACTGCGCCAACCGTGCCGTCAAATTAAATTATGTGAATATCAAAATACTACATGAAAAACGGTTACAACAGACACTGCCATAACTCGTAATGTCAACGTGTAACGCAAAACCGTTTGATTTATGTGAACAATTTTTATTACACCGTCATGCGTCTAATCGTGGTGCGCAATATACACGCGTTTTGCGTAACAATATTATTTTGTATCAAATGGCTGAAAGATGACGATATTTTATGTGGCAATCAATTTATTTGCATACTACAGTAGATCGACTACCAGCTCTTACTATCAACAACACCAAAAAAGCATTTACATAAGTTAATTTTATTGGTCTAGATTCTAGGCGAGGCAGTCTTCATAGGTCCGTCTAGACTCTAGACGGACCTATGAAGACTGCCTCGCCGATACAAAATGTTATTCCATGATAACAATGGTGAAAAACTGAAAAAATTATGGCACTAAAATATTTAAGCCACTCAAAGCTCACGTCGAATCCACTTAAAATAGGCTTAATATTATGTTTGTTTATTTCACAGGGCTACAAACCTATTAAGTGACATTTAGCATTTGTTTTCTGTATTCAGATGGTGATAAATTCGACTTCGTAATAGCTGGAGGTGGAACAGCTGGCTGTGTGCTGGCAAACAGACTGGCTGCTGCTAACCATACTGTATTGTTGTTGGAAGCTGGAAGTGATCCACCTTTGGAGACCTTAGTAAGTGATATGACTACCAATTTGTGTGCTGCTGATGAAAAACGTAATTGATTGTAAAATATTTCAGGTATCAGGAACCATAGTATACTTACCAAACTCTGGACTGGACTGGAACTATACGGCCATTCCTGATAAGTTTACCGGAAAATGCCATCGACACCCTGTCATGCTCGTGCCAGTCGGAAAAGTTCTCGGAGGCGCCAGCTCCATCGGCTATATGATCGCTTTCAGAGGAATCATTAACGACTACCATCAATGGGCCACCGCAGCCAACGACTCTTCCTGGGAATATAAAAACCTTCTTCCATACTTCAAGCGTAGTGAAAGACTCCAGGCTCCAAAGATTTCCAACTGCGCCACGGGCAGTTGTCGAGGAGTTGGAGGTTCTCCGGTTGGTAGTGAGAGAGGAGGAGAAGGTAACATTGGAATAGCTCAGGACAATAGCACAAATGTCAAGGATTATCTAGAATCATTCAAAGAAATGGGAAATGAGATAGTCAATGACTTAAGTGGTAGGCATTCTGTAGGATACACTCGAGGATTACATACAATGACTGAGGGATACAGACAAAGTACTGCATACGGTTATCTGGTTCCAGCAGAAAATAATCCAAATCTTGTTGTGTCTAAGAACACAATAGTAACAAAAATTGTTTGTGATAAAAATAAAAATGCTATCGGTGTTAAAGCAAGTGTTAACGGAAAGAAAGAAATATTTCTAGGAGCAACGAAAGAAGTCATAGTATCTGCTGGCGTTATTAAATCTCCGCAATTACTTATGTTATCAGGTGTAGGTCCGAGCAAACATTTGAAAGAAAAGAATATAACTGTTATTTCCGACTTACCTGTGGGTGAGAACTTCCAAGATCAACAAGCAGTTACTATAATTCATAGAGCAAAAAAAGTTGGAGACCTTGGACGAATCGACTATCAAAAATACCCAGCTTCAAATGTTATAGGTTACAAATCTTTGGAACCGTGTGCTGATATTCCCGATTACGCTACTACCACGTTCATTCAAGAGACATTGCATTATGTACTTCAATACTGCTCCCTACCTTTTGACTTTCAAAACGAAATCTGTGACCGATCTTTCCAACAACTTATGGGAAGACAATGCGCTTATACACAGATAGTAAAATTGTATCCAAAATCGAGAGGCAAAGTTACATTAAATACTTCAAGACCTTGTGATCCTCCATTGATTGATACTGGATATTTCTCCGAAGAAGAAGATATGCACGATCTGGTCAAGTATGTTAAAGACTTCCTCCCCATTGTCAATACGACTTATTTCAAAGAAGTCAACGGTAGCTTATTGGACCCTATCGGTGACACGTGCAGTGATTTTGAATATGGTACTGATGATTACTGGAAGTGCTATGTCTACTGCATGTCTACCAGCATGTGGAATTATGGTGGTACTTGTTCCATGGGTTCTGTGGTCGATTCCAAATTGAAGGTCTATGGGGTCCATCGGTTGAGGGTTGTAGATGCTAGTGTCATGCCAGTTGTTGTAACTGGTGGTAACTTAGTAGCAACTGTTGTGATCGCTGAGAAAGCGTCTGATATGATTATAGAAGAACATCAGAGTAATTAAAATATATTTGTTACTGATGTTTTGCATGTAGTTTAGAAAATCATCACGGTTTGCAATATATAGGGAAAGAGGAAAAATAAACTTATGTATTTATGCATGTATGTATTTTTATGCATTGTCTGTATTGTGTAACGGAAATAACTATCTTACAAAATGTGTTATAGTTTTTTAATGCAAATTATTTTGCTTTGTTTGTGTACCCACTTGAAAAGTTTGAAATCCTGTTTTTGATATTAGCTATGTACACGTGTTGCATTACACTTTGTTATTTTAAAGTATATAAGAATAAAATAGATCATGAGTTGTTTTAATTACAGTTTCAACTGCATTCTGTCTTTTGATATTTACGACAGGAATGGACTTTTAGATGCCAGGCGCTCTCGTATTAATACACAACAAAATTGTTATCAAGTGTTTTTCTTTATTCAAAGTTATGACACGCACGGGACCAGTCAATGTGGGACACGGTGACAAGGGGGAGGCCTATGATGTACAGCAGTGGACATCTTTAAGCTGAAATGATCATAATGAAGTTTTGCTGAATCAGAGATGGTTTGGTTTTGAGTTCATGACTACATGCACTGATAGCAATTTCTGCATAGTAGGATAAACGGATAATTGAACGAGTTTTACACAAATTTAGTCTGTCTAGGACAGTTATCTCATGATATGAAGCTAGCTTCTGTGTGCGGCTTCGTTCGCGTGATTTTTAAACTTAGCTCATCATCATCATTTCAGCCTCAAGACGTCCACTACTGGACATAGGCCTCCTCCAGGTGTCGCCACATTGACCGGTCCCAAGCGTCTTGCGTCTCGTATTAATTGTTCGTATAATCTCTCTTTTTGGTGTGTATTCTCCAGATATTACGGAAGACAGGAACATCTTACGTAAAATTATATTTTTATTCAAACCCTTGACTGTATCATTTCAGCCAAAAGACGTCCACTGCTGGACATAGGCCTCCCCCAGGCGTCGCCACATTGACCGGTCCCGTGCGTCTCTCATCCAGCGGGTTCCTGCAACCTTGACCAGGTCATCGGTCCACCTAGTGGGAGGCCTTCCAACGCAACGTCTTCCGGTTCGCGGTCGCCATTCCAGAACTTTTCGGCCCCATCGGCCATCCGTTCTGCGAGCAATGTGCCCTGCCCATTGCCACTTAAGTCTGGTGATTCTTCGGGCTACGTCGGTAACCTTGGTTCTCATGCGGATGTCCTCATTTCTGATTCGATCACGCAAGGAAACTCCGAGCATAGCCCTCTCCATTGCCCTTTGGGTGACTTTGAGCTTTCTGATAAGGCCCATTGTGAGCGACCACGTTTCGGTTCCGTATGTAATCACTGGCAACACACACTGGTCATAGACTTTCGTCTTGAGACACTGGGGTATGTTGGACGAGAAGATACTGCGCAGCTTCCCGAACGCTGCCCAGCCGAGTCGGATTCGACGATTGACCTCTTTCTCGAAGTGGATCTACCCAACTGGACCGTTTGTCCCAGGTAGACATAATCGTCCACAACTTCGAGCGTAGAGTCTCCGATCTTGATAGGAGTGGGTGTTACATGATCATTCGACATAACCTTGGTTTTGTCCATGTTCATTTTAAGACCCACTCTTTCGGAAGCTCTACTGAGGTCATCGAGCATTTTACTGAGGTCTTCCATGGTCTCAGCCATGACCACTATATCGTCGGCAAACCGAAGGTGAGTGATGTACTCGCCGTTGACATTGATGCCAAGTCCTTTCCAATCCAGAACCTTGAAGACATCCTCCAATGCAGCGGTGAACAGTTTCGGAGATATGACGTCTCCCTGTCTCACACCGCGCTGCAGAAGGATAGGTTCCGTGGTCTGGTCCTGAAGTCGGACTGACATGGTGGCGTTTTTGTACAAACACTTCAACACCTCGATGTACCGGTAGTCGATTTGGCACCGTTGGAGAGACTGCAGTACAGCCCAAGTCTCGATCGAATCGAAGGCTTTCTCGTAGTCCACAAACGCTAAACAGAGAGGCAGGTTATACTCTTCGGTCTTCTGTATAACTTGCCGTAGCGTATGTATGTGGTCTACGGTACTGAAGCCTTTTCGGAATCCGGCTTGTTCGGGAGGCTGGAAATCGTCGAACCTGCGTGCGAGACGATTCGTGATGACTCTTGAAAACAACTTGTAGACATGGCTTAGAAGTGAGATGGGCCTATAGTTCTTCAACCGGGTATTGTCACCCTTTTTGAAGAAGAGCACCACCACACCCCTGCACCAAGCCTGTGGCGTTTTGCCCTCGAGTATGACGGAATCAAACAACTTCTGAAGGGCCTTAAGGACCGGTTTGCCACCCGCCTTCAGCAGTTCGGCCGTAATTCCGTCATCACCCGGCGCCTTGTTGTTTTTAAGCTGTTTCAGAGCCATCCTAATCTCGTACAGGCTGACATCCGGGATGTCTTCGGTATAGTGTCGGGTCAGTCTAGCTCTGGGGTCTTTCGCTAGATTTTCGACGGGTTGACTAGTTGATGTGTACAGCTGCCCATAAAAACTCTCGATCTCTCTCAGAAGCTCCGGTTTGGCGGACACGATCCTGCCATCGTCGGTCTTCAGTTTCGTGAGCTGGCTCTGCCCAATAGCCAGATCTCTTGCAAATACCTTGGAGCCTTTGTTCCGTTCAATTGCGTCTTTAATACGCTCGGTATTAAAGCGGCGGAGGTCGCACTTCAAGGATTTGGAGATCCGTCTATTGAGCTGCCGGCATTGCCGAGCCTCGTCCGAAGACTGCAGGATCATCTCACGCCGCTCCTTCATGAGCTTGAGAGTGTGATCTGAGAGTTTCTTGATCTTATTTGCACGACGTATCTTAAAAAATTTAGACCCAGTCGTATGGACAGTTTCCACGAACCCGTCGTTGTAATCGTCCACTGAGCTTCCTAGGCATTCGAAGCGATTCTGAAGTTCAAGCTGAAAGCTCTCGGAGTTATGGATTTGGATCTGTGCTGGACGGAGCGTAGACTTCATCAGTCGTAACCTTTCTATTGATGTTCAATGTGCCTCTTACCATTCGGTGATCGCTTCCGGTTTTCACCGAATTGATCACAGAGACATCATTGAACATTTGCTTGTTGGTAGACATGATGAAGTCAATCTCATTTTTAGTCGCACCATCGGGGCTCTGCCAGGTCCACTTCCTGTGCTCTCGTTTTTTGAAGAAGGAGTTCATCATAAAGAGGCCCTCCTTCTCCATAAAACTGGCCAGTTGGTGACCCCGGCGATTCCGCTGTCCAATTCCAAATTGCCCCACCTGAAGTTCATCATCGCTTCGTTTGCCCAGTTTCGCGTTGAAGTCCCCCATGACAACGGTGAAGTAAGTTCTGAAACCATGCATGGCTTTAGAAATATCCTCATACAAGGTTTCTACCTCATCGTCGGGGTATGCCGAGGTCGGGGCGTAAACCTGTATGACCTTCAGCGAATATCTTGCGGATATTCTGAGTATAAGGTACGCCACCCTGTTCGACACACTCTCGATCTTCACCACGTTGTTCACGAGAGACTTGTGGACGATAAACCCAACACCACCCTGTGACTGCCGGTCTCCCTCTCGGAAGTAGAGCAGGTTGCCGGATTTCAGGATTATCGTGTCCTCCCCCTCTCTTCGGACTTCAGATAATCCGACAATACTCCATCGCAGCCTGCTTAATTCTTCCTCGAGTTCCGCTAGCTTCTCGTCGGCCCGGATTGTGCGCGTGTTGAATGTTGCCAGGTCCAGTCGTCGGTATGTTTGGTAGCCGGATCCCGTCCGGGGATTCTTAGCACCCCTTGCCACGCCGTTACCTCGACCGCTACCGTAGCCGAGGGTAGACGGGCTGCCGGGTACTAGGGGCCTTTTCTGCATTGCGCTTATCATTTTTGGGGGGGTTTGCCATAATCGCCACGCTTGGCAGGCGGGTTGGCGATCGCAGTATGGTTGTTACAAAGGCACAGAGAACGCTGCTGCCCATTCTCTGGTAAGTCCCTTTGTCGCCTCTTACGACACCCACGGGAAGATATGGGATGGTGCTATTCTTTACGTCCGACACCATACGGAACTCCGACACCATACGGAACACTTGACTGTATAAAATTCTGAAATTAATATGCCTGAGCCATAAATCATTCGCTTTGATAACCCAACATTAATTTTTCATCACACGCCGTTTTGTACTTGGAAATACTTTTTTATTAAGCTGTTTTTTTACCTACACGTACTTTACCTACTTTTTGTGATTTTTTATTTAATAGTCATGAAGACAAATGGTGAAATGACAAATAATTGTTTTATTTGTTTTCGAGTCCCAAAATGTATTTTAATTTACATAACAAAACGGGATAATCACGAAAATAAATAACGGATTGTACCAGAATGATTCAGTATATTCTGTTAGCACCCGAAGCTTTTTTTTTTTTTTTTTTTTTTTGGTGGGTGGAAAATCATCGAATGATCCCCCCCCGCTCTTGGGCAGAGCGAAGGGGAGTGTCAGACTTCTACTGACTAAAAATCGAACCCATGTTCCTTCTTTGCCCTTGCGCCGAGGCCACGTAATCTCATAAATCCGCGGCCCCGACGGGAGCACCCGAAGCTTGTATACCTATCTCTGTATAGAATACTTAAACTGCTCATACGTTGCATTTGATTTTTAACATATTATTTATTATTCTTTTAAAATAAACTCATATTATTGAACATGGTTATTTTATTTTCTCGCAATCGTAGTGAAAAGTACAGTGTAACACACGGCGCTAAAATCCCATTATAACTCGGTTCCTATTTACTACCTCGTATATAATGGGTCATTTTAGGCCCTTGTGTTACAATGTACTATTTTATCGACAAATTTCAAAGTATTCCTAATCCCACACCCCACGAATGGCAACCATCTTGTTTTTGTAATCGGTTGATTTAAGGTACTATGTTCAATGAAATGATAAATATCTTTGAATCTTAGAGACCTACAGACGTGTATTTCAATAACATGCCCTAAATTAATAATAAGGCACGGTTGGCGCAGTGGCTCAAGCTGTTGTTTCGGGTCTGGGTATTTGTAAATGTGAGTTTAAATGTCTGTGAACGCACCCACGATAGGTACTGGAGTAATTCCTAGAAAGAGGGAAGCATCGTTTTTAAAAAAAAAACGGTTTTATGCCAATTCAGAGGCCTATTGAAAATCTATGATACCAGGTTTGGCACTAACCACATACTATATTGACCAGTGCTTTGTATCACAGTTTTACTAACCACATACATTTCATTAATTTCTTATCCCAACAATAAGACAGTTAATAAAAATGCATCTCACAGTATTCTTTAATAGAAACCTGGACGTTATCACATCAGGGTCTTCTATTCAGAACCTAAAGTACACATTCAGAGGTACAGGTGCATTCACAGATCGCAATGTACGTTCTAAGAAAACCTTTTAAGGCGGGGTTACCCAGATAAACGTCGTCAACAATAGCGTTTTACTCGTACATGGAACGGATTTAAATTTTGAAAAAAATGTATTACATATTATAGTTGACTCTTCGATCATGATATGTCGGGCATGCGATACACGATTACTTACACTTCACTGCATCCAATTAAATCGCAAAGACATGTCCAAATGATGGCTAAATAATCGTTTTACTTGAGTTATATTAGGCTTTGAAAAATAAAACTTATATCATAAAAAAGGTCGTAAAAAATGTGTATTATCTCGGGTCACATAATGTATAATTTCTTTATCATTTTTCTCCAAGAGAGAAAAAACAGTCAAAATTTAGGCATTATATCGCTCGCGCGGCAGGGCGGGGGGGGGGGGGGGGTGAGGTCGTGTGTACATAAAAACAAAGTAGGGTAACCTCGCCTTAAGTGAAAGGGGGAAAACAAAGGACTATTTTTGTACTGGGTGTGGGTGTAGGATGAATTTTATTATGTGTCTGTGAAGCGTGATTTGTGAAAGTTAATCGACCTTACCCTAGTCTTTCCCGTATTTTGTGTTTTTTACAAAATAATATTCCATTTCGAGTGGGTCCAGTTGACTGAAACTCTTAACATTATTATGTTTAGTTTAAAATAGTAGTCTGCAACTTTTTATAACTTCAGCTATGTGCCAGTGAATGTCGAAGATTAAGTGTTTCGAAGATTAACCATACACAGAGGCAGACCGATAATACACTATTTTCTTGCTCCACTTAATTTCCCATAGTTGTAATAAATATAAATGGAAGACAGTCGGACAGACAGACAATATTAAAAAAAGTGTATATATACCTAATGCATGCAGTAGAAAGCTGTTAATATAAAATTAAAAACAAACACACATTTTTATTTATTTGTACGTTAAAGATATTTAATAGATTACAAATACACATGAGCCTTCCAGAATAAAATCACTGAATGATAGTGAAAATTATAGATTACCAAGATTCACTTGTGAATTTTATTTACAATTTAAAAGGCTTTATTTCCCTTTATTCCCTGTTACATGATAATGCACTTTAATCCGATACATTTCCGTGAAATCCATCCCGGTCGTCTGTGGGATGACAGTATACGTCATTTAAAAATATTGGTCTTGTCTGTGGGATGACAGTATACGTCATTACGTCAAAATCCCATTTAAAAAACATCACACGTAATCCCGGAAGGGTGGACATGGTGGATATTCATTTCGACGGGGCTGTGGGTTGTTCGAAAGATATAGCGCGGCCTCGACATAAATGGCTACGAAGAAAATGGGTAGTTTTTAGTCAGTAAAAGTCTGACACTCCCTACCGCTCTGCCCGAGCGGGTGGAGTCATTTGATGATTTCCTATTCTCCGAATAAAAACAAGTCATCCGTTCTAAGAGCAATTGGCCCTGCCCATTGCCACTTAAGTTTGGCTTCAGGCTACGTCGGTACCCGTCGGGGCTGTGGATCCCGTCGGGGCTGTGGATTATCGAAAGGATAACGCGGCTCCGATACAAGGGCGAAGAAGGAACATGGGTTTGGTTTTTAGTCAGTAGAAGTCTGACACTCCCCTTCGCTCTGCCCAAGAGCGGGGGGGTTATTCGACGATTTTCCAACCACCAAAAAAAAAAGGCTACGTCGGTAACCTTGGTTCTCTTGAGGATGTCTTTGCTTAACCCTTCGGGGCATTACAGGCGTGATGTTATGTTATACCTGATGTAATATACCTGTCTACAGCGCCGTTATACGCGATAACACAAAGCTGTCTAATTCAATTTAGTGCATAGTTATGTAACCAAGTCTCAATTTAAATACATAATATCTTCAGGGTTTCAATTCCAACCACCATAAACGCAAACTGGATTGTTTAAATGTAATTAAGTGAATGCCTAATTACAATTTGCATACAACTCGTGTTTATTTGGCAATAGAGGTAGCTAGCTAATGCTCTTATAAGGTTCATAACCTCTGTGTTTAGAACGATAGGAGTTTCAATTTATAACCGGAGCTGCAATGTTTTCCAATCATAGATTTTTCACGCCGGTAGTCCCCGATGGATTTTGCACCGGTGTAACTAATAGTACAACCACATTTCGCCATTTAAGGGAAGTCCCATGAAATAGGGGGCGAGCCTATTTACATCAACCAGGCAAGAATCCACACTCCGTGGCTGTTACTGAGAAATTCCTGATGGGAGACGAACCCATGAACTCGCGACCAGTGAGGCAGTCATGAATATTTATAGGTTTAATATAGAGACACCTCGACCTAACTCTTCGGGAATTAAAAGGTTGGTGGTATGTATGGAACTTCTTCCATTGTTCATAATTAAAACTATCGTCGCTATTGTGTTTCTTTAGTTCATTTTAAAGAAAATCTTCAGATAATTCCGCAATTGTTTACCGATAGCGAACTTTCGGTACTATCATTAGCGAAAATAGATTCGTGCCAGCATTAATGAAACTGTTTTTCACTTTTGCCGTACTCTTCGCGGAATACTAGCGTCATGTGGTTTTGTTCCAAATCAATGGACATTTTAAAGTTAGGGTCCTGTTTCACCACCTACGATTAAGTATCCGTTAAACTGACAGGTGATTTGATAGAAATTCCCTTGAATGAATTTACTCAGTGGGTAGTGGCTAATTGGGACTGTATTTCGTTACTCCGAAGTTCGAAATACCGAAGTACGGTATACAGAAAGTTCGTGAGTCCGAATTACGTTAGTCAGAATGTACGCTATGACGAAGTACGGTATTCAGAATGTTCTTTACTCCGATGTACGTTACTCCGAAAGTTTGCTACTACGAAGTACTGTACTCAGAATGTTCGTCACTCCGATGTACGTTACTCCGAAAGTTTGCTACTACGAAGTACTGTATGCAGAATGTACATTATCGCGAAATACGGAGCTCCGAAAGTTTGCTGTGACCAATAAAATTACTCAATAATAATTGAGAATATTCCTCATTAGAGAATTAGATAATTCGAATTAGTCATGTATTATAAATGATGATCGTCTCGATCGAATCGAAGGCTTTCTCGTAGTCCACAAATGCTAAACAGAGAGGCAGGAGATACTCTTTAACCACCAATTACTCAATAATAATTGAGAATATGCCTCATCGAGATTCTGAGAGAGTATTTCGAATTAATCGAGTATTAGAAATGTATGCGATGTGAGGATAAATGATGTAAAACAGTGACTATAGCTACTGAAATTAAAAATCATAATATAAATAAGTAAAAGCAGTTTAATCTATTCAAAATAAACTTAAAACATACGGTAATAATAAACGAAATTAACTTTTCTTTACAGTCAAACATAATACTATTTAATTGTAATTAATAATTATAGAAAACAATAAAATCTAGTTTTAAAATAAATTCTTTATGTCAGACCGCTTAAATATTCTTATAATAACATGGTGTCTTTTTTGACCATATGCTCTTTAATCTTTTTAGTGAGCACTGAGCTATTTCTTTTGCGTTTCATTATAATTGCATTTATCCTTTCTATTTCTAAAATAAACCAATTTCTTCTGGCATGAAACTGGCAGCCAAACGCGACCCAAATGAAAATAATATTATTCTTGATACTAGAAAGAGATAAAATATGGCCTCAAAATAAAGATCACAAACAATTTTTAACAGACTGGCTAAGTTAGTGCTCGGATTCCAATTCTAAGGATATTAATCCGATTTCATTGCATAAGAAAGAGATACCTTTCTAGAGATATAAGACGGCATTTAACGGGAAGGATCAGAAACTAGGGAAATGATAACACGATACAATTTTTTTTTATTCAGTAGATATTGACCCTGTTACAGAAATTTTATCCTCACATCATGCATATACATTTATTATTCAGGCCGGTCATCCAGCTCCATCTACATTTTAATTAGTGACTTGTAAAACCTATTTGCACAATAATCATCATTTATAATACTTGACTAATTCAAAATACTCTCTAATGAGGAATATTCTCAATTATTATTGAGTAATTGGTAATAGCAAACTTTCGGAGTTCCGTACTTCGCGATAATGTAGGTACATTCTGCGTATACAGTACTTCGTAGTAGCAAACTTTCGGAGTAACGTACATCGGAGTGACGAACATTCTGAGTACAGTACTTAGTAGTAGCAAACTTTCGGAGTAACGTACATCGGAGTAACGAACATTCTGAATACCGTACTTGGTCATAGCGTACATTCTGACTAACGTAATTCGGACTCACAAACCTTCTCTATACAGTACTTCGGTATTTCGAACTTCGGAGTAACAAAATACAGTCGCTATTTGGACATCGTGAAACAGACCGGTCATGCTCTATTTGGTGTTGAAAAAAAGGGAGAAAAAACGAACTATTCTCGCATTTGCTAGATTATTAGATAATTCCAGCATCTGCCTAGCCTTTTCCCAATTATGTTGAGGTCAGCTTCCAGTCTCACCAGATGCAGCTGAACACCAGTATTTTACATGGAGCAACTGCTTATCTGACCTCCACAACCCAGATAATACTGGTAATACGATACCCTTTGGTAAGACTGGTTGTCAGACTTTCGGGTCACTAACTACCTGTAACGACTGCCAAAGATCTATATATATGGCAGCCGGGACCAACAGCTTAACGTGCTTTCTGAGGCACGGAGGAAACTCAGTAGGTAACGGGCGGTCCCCCATCCACAGACCAACCTAGGCAAGTGCAGCTTAACCTAAAGACTTCTACTGACAAAAACCACCCATGTTACTTGTTAGCCCTTTGTGTCGAGGCCACGGTATCTCTTTCGAACAACTCGCGGCTGACATCTCTTTAAGGCGCGCGTGGAACACGTACACTGAAAAAAAAAGTAGTTGCCACAATCAAGATTTGGTTTAGATTGACTAAGTAACTTGTTTGCATCTGAGCCTATCGCTGAATGATCACAGCAACTACTTTTATTTGATTGAGATATCTTGTTTAGGGCAAACACGCAGCTTTATTAGGGTAAAAACCTTACTTGATAGCTGCAATCAAGTTGTATTTGATAAACACAACCAAGGAACTTATTTAGCGCAAACATTTAGCGCAAGATTTGATCAAGTTGTATGATTAATACAATTAATTGCAATGATAGATGCTATCAAGTCAAACCAACTTAATAAAGTTTCAATGATCTTTATTGAATTAATCAAAATGCTTGATGGACACAACTAACTCACTTTGTTACAGTTAACATTTTATGAACTTGTCTCTTTTTTAACTCTTCTACTATGGTGTTTTGTTAAGGGTAATCGAGAAACTTGTTTGGGCGTTCAATCAAGTGAACTAGTATTGCTACAATCATGTCGTGATGATCAACTTACCTAAGATTTTGATTGATCTAAACAAGATATCGTCAATCAAGCTAAAAAGTTACTTGATTGAATTGCATTTTTTTCAGTGTACGCCCTGTCGACACGGCCTGTCGTCGTCATACACATCGTCATACGACGGACGAAAAGTGAGCCAGTGCAACCCACCCTTAGAAATGCGAACGCTCCTCGCCAATCGGGTCGGCAATCGATTCTACACGAAGGAATCCGATTCGCAGAGGTAATGGAATGCGGGAGCAGGTGATTCGAATAATTAATCGATACGTTTCGTATTTGAGTAGTTTTCACTCTGTTTACAGATGGGACTTTGTTTAGAAGGGTTTTGCTTTTAAAACATTGAAATGCCCAGTCGGGACTGCGGGTTGTACGAAAGAGATACCGCGCCCTCGGCAGAAAGGGCCAAGAAAGAACATGGGTGGTTTTTAGTCAGTAGAAGGCTGACACTCCCTAGCGAGTGGGAGGAGTCTTATACTACAGTATTGAATAAGAGAAAATTGACAGTGGTAATTTCTCTTTTCGTTTGATGTAGCTACGGTGTTTCGATTCAACGATTACTGAGTTATAAACCTACATTGCAAATAAAATATTACGTATATTTATCTAGACAACTGACCACAATAATTTATTGATAAACTCTTTTAAAAATCTGTCTTTCTTAACACATAAATGTTGTAATACTTTGCAGCTGTGCGCTGTCTCATTTTTAGAGGGGGCTTTATCTGCCCAAGCTTTTGTAATTCTCAGAAAAATATTTATATTTATGTTGTAACATTTATTTTAATAAAAATTACTTTTCGACGCATGTCATGTCCAGTATTTGATTTCATTCGTTTGGTTTTTCTTTCAACCGTCCTTTCAGTTGTCAAACTGTCTCGAAACTAAAGACCCAATCAGTTTATTGAACGTAAAAATAACCCTGCACACAGCTTTTGTTCAGAACATCACAATTTTGTTACTTGAAAGGCTAGGCAGAGATGAACGACTCTCTGTGGAACGTCGATTTATAAAATACTAGCGGACGTTCCGCGGTTTCACCCGCGTAGATCCCGTTGCCGTAGGAATACAGGAATAAAAAGTAGCCTATGACACTCAGCAATAATGTGGCTTTCTATTGGTGAAAGAATTTTTAAAATCGGTTCAGTAGATCCCGAGATTACCCCTTACAATTTAACAAATATACAAACACACAAACTTTACTTCTTTACTACTATTAATATCATAAACAGGATATTTACCATGTTTGATTTTCGGGAACTCGAAACAAAAATCAAACATGGTAAATATCCCGTATATAAATAGTAGTGTCAGTGACCATGTCAGTTTAAAAACTTTTTACTTCTTTATAATATTATTAAGTATAATAAGTATTAAGTATAGAAGTATAGACTACTCTTCTTCTTAGCGCGTCGAAGACAATTGTTCGGGCACCTTCGACCACTCGGCGGTCTTCGGCTGCTGTCGGATGGCGGCGGGCGACGGCGGGTGGCGGAGAGAGGTGCGGCGAGCGACGTGCGGGACGCGGGCCCCCGGCCCACTTCGCTACCGATCTCCCTAGACGACGCGCGCGCATATTTTTCTTTGTTTACCAACCATTTTATTGTACCTATTTTGGATTATAACATTGCAAATTACAGTCCACTGCTTTTAAATTCAGTCCTTAGTAAGGTCCCTAACACAATTATTCAAATTGAGTCAGCCCAACATTTGGCTACAAGTTTTCAACTTCAGTTGCGTCCATCAGCTCCTGTGATGTGCAAATAACAGGACAGGCACACCACAATATCAAGACGTGTCCCATCGATAGTCGGGCAACAGTACATTCACACTCCAGGGTAGAGTCATCTATGAATCTCCACCTGAACAGGTTTACCTTGCTTCAGTCTACCTATGAAAGGCCATATGAAAACAAGGACAGTGAAACCTGGTTGTGAGACCTCAAGGGACTTGAAAATATGTCTTTTTTTTTTGGGTGTTTGGAAATCATTAAATAACTCCTCCCGCTCTTGGGCAGAGCGGAAGGGAGTGCCAGACTTCTACCACAGATATTATAATACTTCGTACAGATACCCAATCCCATACAAAGAAATGACACCTCCCTTAGTCATCTTATTGCTCGATTTATATTCTTTCCTCTATTATTTCAACAGATGGCAGCACCAGCGTCGCACTAATTGCCACAGACTGGAGTTTTACAAGTTTTTGTTTTTGATTTCATCGCTATTGTTTTGAAAACGGTATAGGAAATTAACGTAAGTAATTCAGCTTATCTTAGAACCAAAAAAATTCTACAAACCCGCACTGGGTCCTTGCCGTGATCATCATGGAAGCCATTAGTTCACATCGTCTCATTGAAATAAGACCTGCGTCCCAGTATTGGGAACATTGAAGACTGATTATGGTCTGTCATTAAGATACGTCTGCCACATTACCGTATCTTTACCCAGCTTCACGTGAATAAAAGTGCTCGTAAACGTGTCAACTGGTGTGATTAAGTACGTACTGGCGGCATTACGGCATTCCTGGTCCTCCCTTAGAATTTAATATGAATGATATTGCGTCGTGAAGTTTTTCTACCCCCTTGACGGTTTTGACATGACCCGGAATGTTACAAACTGGGGCGTATGTAAAATTGGAGTTTGTTTTTGGTTGATTCAGATTTTTAGCTATATTGGTTTTATAAAGGATCAAAGTTGTAAAGCGATAGCACTGTTGCTTTTTTAGCCAGGGTGAACCAAAAGTGAATGACAAATTATTTTATTTTGGGGGCGGTAAATGGGCTGTTTTTTATGCTCACATGATTTTCACATTTAAACAGTGACAGTACATACCTACCGGGTCAAATGGACACTGATACTAAAATGGTTACCATGTATTCAATACCATGATTCTGCACACCGCCATATTTTTTTTTGTCGGTTATTAAAAAAGCTGTTTCCTGCAAAACTACATGGTCAAAATGGTTGAAACAGCTATAATATGTAGGGAGATTCAATATTATGTACCTTCTTTTTTTTACGTACACCAGGAATTTCTCCTGTATCGTGGGTGCATTTACAAACATTCAAACTCACATACCTACACAAACGCCCAAACCCGGAACCACTACGTGTAGGCCAAACAAATATATGTTCCGTACGGGGATCGAACCTGCAACACGCAGCGCAGTAGTCAACTTCTTGCCACTGCGCCAGCCGTGTCGCTAAACCTTCCACCTGCTAAAGAGTTACTATACATTTATGAGCATTACAAAGAAGTAAGATGATACATACCTAATTCTGATTTGAATGATGCACCAAATCGAGCACCAAAAGTTTTTGATAGCATGCTTGATTTAAAAAAAAAAAACAATGGAATAAAAAATATTATATTACTAGCTTTTGCCAGCGGCTTCGCCCGCGTGAAAATTACGATTTTCCATACAAACTTTCATCCCCTATTTAGTTAAATAAATAAAGGAAGGATTTTTCGAAATTCAACCCCTAAGGGAGTTCCCTTAGGGGTTGAATTTCGAAAAATCCTTCCTTATTCCTTGTCTACATTATAAAGGGAACCTCTGTGCCAAATTTCAGCTTTCTAGGTCCAAGGGTTTGGGCTGGGCGTTGATGAGTCAGTCAGTCAGGACTTCTCTTTTTATTTATACACAATAAGACTAGCAGACCTCCCGCGGTTTCACCCGCGTAGATCTCGTTCCCGTGGGAATACAGGGATAAAAAGTAGCCTATGACACTCAGCAATAATGTGGCTTTCTATTGGTGAAAGAATTTTTAAAATCGGTTCAGTAGATCCCGAGATTACCCCTTACAATTTAACAAATATACAAACACACAAACTTTACTTCTTTATAATATTATTATTATTATTATTATATTATTAAATATATAAGTTATTTTAATCAAGGATCGAATAACTCAACTGCGTTTCTGTAAGTAATTAAAGTTTTTATTGTTTTACAAAGATATTGGGTTATAAAGTAAGTACATAGAAATACAATTGCTTTAACAACAAAATATTACGTTACCTGTAAGTAATTAAAGAAACAACATTCAAAGCTATTAATTTATCGTCTCCTTTAGAATTACCTTCCAGGTATTATAATTATTAACAATAAAGTTTTCAGTTTTCTATTTAAATCACAATGACATAATATGCAATGCTGTCATAGTGTCAAATTAAAAAGATTAAAGAAATGCCATGAAGGTATGTACAATAAGTATGTAATCATTTCTTTACATCCCCCCCCTCCAGGGAGAAAATTGTATCCCAACATCAAGTGTCCTCTAAACTATTGTTCTCAAATGCAGGAGCTGGGACTAGTTTGGTGATGTGGAAGAGATTTGATTCTGGTTTCCTATGTCCTGTATTTATTCTGTATATTGAGTTTGATAGTTTCTCTATTATTTCATAAGGTCCTATCTTCAACTCATCCAGTTTTCTTCTGTTTAATTTTTTGCCGTTTTCTGCAAATACCATGTCTCCTACTTTAAACTCATAATATTTTCTGTTTCGATCATATAATGATTTATTGTAGTTGTGAGATTTTATACTGTTTTTCAGTGCTATATTTCTATCTCTCAATAATTCACTTTCTGTTCTTTCTTCTTTTAATTCATTTGGTGTAAATGTAATATCTTTTCCTTGTAACAAATACACAGGTGCAAAGCCTGTAGCAGTGTGTTCAGTTTCATTGTACTTTTCCACGCATTTTTGTGCTATCGTCGTCCATGCTATTTTTGTATTTTCTTCGTTTACTTTGCACCTTATTTTATTTACCAAGGTTTGGTTAAGCCTTTCATTGATTCCATTCGAAAAAGGAGCATTTACTGCTGTGAAAACAAGCGGAATATTTTTTTCTTCTAGGAATTCTTTGAAATCTTTTGAATTTATTCCTGGGTACTGATCTGATAAGATCATACCAATACTATTATCTTCTGTGACATATTTGACAAGTTTTATAAAGTCGTTTGAATTCTGCGTTTTTGAATTGACAATGTATGCATATCTAGTAAAATGATCCACTAAGAGGTGCATGTATTTCTTTGTCGACCTTGAGCCCCCGAACCCACCAATTGTGTCAATGGACATTATTTCAAAAGGCTGTGTCGCTGGTCCTAGATGAGACATTAGTCCAAATTTATCCTGACCTCTTGATTTGTTTTTAATACAAGTTTCACATTGTTTACATATTTTCTTTATATTCTGTCTTAAATTTTTAGCTGTGTAATAAGGTGTAATTTTATTTTGCATTTGTGTAATTCCAATGTGACAGTATTCTTTATGTATTTTTTTGATGAAACTTAGACTAAATTCTTCTGATAAAACAATTTTTTCTTTGTTCTTGATCTTCTTGTAGTATATGGAGTGTTTTGTTATTAATTTATTTTTTTCTTTTTGTACATCTTCATTATTTTCTTGGTCATTAATGATATCCTCCAGTTTTATCCAATTGACTACTTTCAACTGTTCTTCTTCATTTTCATATGCTTCTAATACAGGATTTCTGCTTAGACAGTCAGCTTCAAGATTATTTTTTCCTGGTGAATATTTTATTTCAAAGTCATATTGAGAAAGGTAATAAGTTAAGTCTCCAAGATCTTCATCTGTTCTTGATTTAATGTTCATTTTTTCCAATGGTTTATGATCAGAAAATACTGTAAATCGTTTACCTATGAGCCAGTGTTGCCAATATTTAACTGCTTCTTTTATTGCTAGGCATTCTAAATAAATGGCTTTTTTCCTTTTCTGTACTTCATTTAATTTCTTGGAAAAATATGCAACTGGTTTTTCTTTTGTGTTTTTTTGTCTCTGTTTCAATACTGCTCCTACGCCTTGTATACTTGCATCTGTGTAAATTAGTATAGGTAAATCTGGGTCAAATATTTCTAATATTGGTTGAGAACATAGTAGTTGTTTCATTTTTTCAAACGATTTTTGACATTCTTCTGTCCAAATAAATTTTTGATTCTTCCTTAGTAAGTTGTGTAGTGGATCCAATGTAATTGCAATATTTGGTACATATTCGTTGTAAAAATTTATTTTTCCCAAGAACTGTCTCACATTTTTTTGGTTTTGTGGCACCGGAAAATTTTTAATCGATATTAAGTTGTCTTTTATGGGGCGTACTGAATTGTTATGAATAATGTGCCCTAAATATTTCACTGAATCCGATGCGAAAGTACACTTAGTAAATTTTAGTCTAAAGCCTTCCTTCTTGATTGCTTCTAATAATTGTGTTAAATGGCTTATGTGTTCAGCAAAGGATTTTGAAAAAACCAATATGTCATCTATGTAATTTACCGCGAATTCCGTAAGTCCGTGTTTTCTCATAATATTACTCAAAATTCTTTGAAATATTGCTGGGGATGTTTTCAGTCCAAATGGTAAACATTTCCACTGAAAATGGCTATCTTGTGTTACAAAAGCTGTTTTTCTTCTGTCTTCGATTCGTAATGGTATCGACCAGAATGCAGAATTTAAATCCAGTGTAGAAAAATATTTGCAGTTTCTTGTTTTTACCATCAGATCTTCAATTAGCGGAAAAGGTTGTGATTGTGGAATAACAAGTTTATTCAGATCACGAAAGTCTATACAAAGTCTGGATTTTCTATTGTCTTCTTTTTTGTATGCCAACGTTACCGGAGCAGCAAATGGACTGTATGACTCCTCAATGAGATTTTTCTCCAATAACTTTGATACTTGACTCTCTATTTCTTTCTTATCCTCAATACTGCATCTATAAGGTCGTTTGCTACAATATTTATCGATCATTAAATCAATTCTGGCTTCATAATCCCTGACAGTTCCAATGTCGTACTTGTCTTTTGCGAAGATCGATTTGTACTTTTCAATTAATTCATTTATTTCTGCTTCTTGTTTATATTCCAGCTGGTTTATTGAAATTTGAAAAGTTTAATAAACTTTTTTTTATGAAGGTATGTACAATAAGTATGTAATCATTTCTTTACATATATATTATATATTATATTAATATTAATTATTATATAATATTATTATTATATTATTATAATTATAATATATAATTATATAGTAATATAGTATATATGGTATAGATAGGTAGGTTTAGAGTGCATTTAGAATATTTTAGAATAATATCAAGTTTCTCGTTATGATATGGCTAGAAAGGAGGTGACTGCTGAGATGACGAGAAATAGAGAAGTATGGAAGAAGAAGACATGTTGCGCCGACCACAAATAAATTGGGATAAGGGCCGGAAAATGATAATGATGATCAAATTATCGCACCAAATATATCCAAAATCCAGCTAAACCTTCAGGGAACAAGATAATTCACGAGTGGTTTTAATCAAGTGAGCTGTGTGTGTGTGAGTGTGCTGTGCTGACTTGATTAAAACCACTCGTTAGTCAAACCACGGACATAATGTTTCTACTCGTTTTTTATAGAAGAACAATTCCACTATACATGATATTTGCGTAACTTAACCGTATACGCAGCGCACGCAACGGAAGAACTTTAAAAGGAATTCCTGTGTTTGCAACATTTTTCATTAATGCTCCGCTCCTATTGGTCGTACCATGATGTTATTATATCGCACCAAACAGGCTCCCATATCCAAAATCAAGATAATTCCCAAACTGCAGCTCTACATAATTTCGTACAAACTTAATATTATGCTGAACTGCGCTCACTTGATTAAAACCACTCGTTAGTCAAACCACGGACATAATGAAATTTCTACTCGTTTTCAGGAGACCCTCGTTTAGTGCGGTTATGGCTACATTTCTGTACTGACTGGAATATTGAGGTACCGTCGTTTTCTGAAAAGTTTGGTTATGTTAGGAGTTCTTTTACACGTGGGGATTGAAAACTCTTCTAATACTATTATGATTTTCCTACTAGACGAATTAAACCCATGTTAGTTCTTCGCCCTTGTGCCGAGGCCACGTCATCTCTTTCGATAATCCGCAGCCCCAACGGGAGACGAATTAAACCTTGATTACTTTTTAACCGACTTCCCAAAAAGGAGGAGGTTCTCAATTCGATCAGTATGTTTTTTTTTTTTTCTATTTAAGTACACCGATTACGCTGCGAGTTATGATCCGATTTACGTGATTCTTTTTTAGTTTGATGCGAAATAGTTGCCATATTTTGGTCCCATAAAAAATTAGTATTGTTTGGCCCAGTACTTTTCATTTTATGAAGATTTTTCTTAATTTATGAACATTTTTCGTTTATGTGTGTTCGAGAATAACTTCGTCGTTTATGAACCAATTTTGATGATTCTTTTTTTATTGTGAAGGAGATATTTTAAGGGTGGTACTGTGATATGGAAACCAGGACCTGGTGATGGAATCCCAGAGAACTCGAAGGCAACCCACAAATTTCATAGGCACGTATTACGTGTTTCGTGTTTTTTTGTCTAATGTTAGGTTTCTTAGTCGAATGTTAAATGTATAGTAAATATTTCTATAGGATATTCAAACTAAAAATGAAAAAATAAAAAAAACAACCGACTTCAAAAACACCAAAAAGTGAAAAATAAGAAAAATCAGCTTCTGAAGTCGGTGACATTTGTTTGTTTCATTTAGTTTTTTTTGCCACCGACTTCAGAAGCTGATTTTTCTTCTGAAGTTTATTTTTCACTTTTTGGTGTTTTTGAAGTCGGTTGTTTTTTTTTGCAAAAAAGTTTTTATCTACTCTGTAATTTACAAATCTTTTTCCATAAGTTATGTTCTTAAGACACATACTGCCGTACTCAGAGAAATTTAATGATTACTGTCTTAAGCCGTCACTTAGTAAAGATTTGACACGCAAAACCTTCACTAAAGTGTCAAAAACTTTACTAAGTGATGCCTAAAGTAACCGTCTCTGAGTGCGGCAGTTAAGCAATTATTTACAAAATAGTGTATCTATTTTGTAAATAATTAAGAAGACTCAAAGAGATTTAAAATATTATGATTGAGGAGCAATCAGAGAATAAAACACGTGCGATCTCATGTTTCAGCGAAACTTTGAAGCAAACTGAAATTATTGTCCACTAGCTTTTGCCAGCGGCTTCGCCCGCGTGACACATTACACGTAGGTACATTATTATTATAGATTTTGGGCCGTATCAGAATACTAGCGCTGTGACATTTGTCATAAATATTACAGCACCTTGCTGAGATAGTGGCCTTTTGGCCTCGTACAGGACTAAGTTTGGTTTAATTTATTATGTTTTTGGGTAGTGGGTAGTTTGTGTTGTCCTGTGTGAGACCAATAAAAACATTTTCTTTGCTTTCTTCTTCTTTATTTTTCTATTTTAATACGTACCATACGAAACTCACAACACTGCTTCATAAAACTTTTTTCTCAAAACCCCACATAATCCCGACACAGTCAGCGAGACGTCTAATCCGTCTGTTTTTGTCTCCATTTATCTGCGACTTCGTAATCTTGCTGCAGCTTCATGTTAGCTTAGTTTATTGCAGCTATTTTAGCAGCTAAATCCACGCTATGCAGTAGAATGTTATGGTGTAATCCAGTTACTGTTACACTTCGGGAGTTACTGCGTCGGGCTGCGCGGCGCCGGATGTTACCGACGGCGAGTGCTGCGGGTGCGGGGGCGTGCGGCGGCGCGTGCCGTGGCGGCGGGTGCGCGGGGCTCCGGGTCGCGGGGTGGCGGTTGCGCGTTGTGGCGTGCATTCGTTGTTCCGTGATTCGGGGTCTTGTGCATTCGTTGTTGCGGGGTGCGTCGCTGCGTGCTTTCGTGCGCGCAGTGTTCGTTGTTGCGGGCATTCGGTGGCGTGTGGTTCGGCGTGGTGGCTTTCGTAATGACGTGCACTCGTAGTTTCGTTCTTCTTCTGTCCTTCTGACATTCAAAAGTGCCTGTAATGGCTTAATTGAAATAAATTATTTGAGTTTTTTTTTTTGAGTGGGTTATGGAAGAGAGATGGAAAACGTGAGGAATGTAGTCTGTGGTGCGTTTTTTGTAGGCCAGTAGTAATGTACGTTATTTTTAATGTATTTTGTATGAAATTCAAATGCTTTTAAAGAATTTCGTTTTTGTTCAAATGTTTACAACTGAATGGAATGAGAATGACATAAAAATTTCTGTAGCATACGTGCATACATAAACTGACCACCTTTTCTCCATGGAGATAGGCAGAAACCTCAGAATACCACCCGATACGATCCGTACATACTTCTTTAGCCTCGTTCACGTTGACTTTGTCTGGGGATATGAATGGTGGTGTTATCATCGTCATTTTAGCCAAAATACGTCCACCTAATCTTGGTTCGCTTGCAGATGTCTTGATTTTTGATGCGACCCCGCAAGGAGACTCCGAGCATAGCTCTCTCCAATGCTTTTTGTGACTTAGAGCTTTCTGAGGCGACCACATTTCGGCCCCGTATGTAATCACTTAACACACTGGTCATAGACTTTCGTCTTGAGACACTGTGGTAAGTTGAACGAGAAGATACCGTGATGTTAAAGATAACCGAAAGATCTTATATTCAAGTGTCCTTTTAATAAATATGTCTTTGAATTAGGTTGTACTTACAAATATTTTCCCCTACTGAAATATTTTCCGGCAAAAATTCGACGGCATGTTCGGCCCCAGGTGTTTTTATTATGATGATATTTAGCTTAGATGTGATTTGAAACATTCTTCTTGTTACAAAGGTATTATGGACAAAAAATGGTTGCCTTCAAGCAAAATTGCCATTTGGCAAATAATAAGTAATGTTTGTTATTTTTCTTTGTGTGTTGTAATAATTTATTTTAAGGATTAAAGGTTCATAGGTGAGTTTTATTTGTAAGATGGTCCCCCAAAGGCCATATCTGTAGGCTAATTGGTGACGATAAGCTGGTTGCCAAGCTACATAGCATGAAGTTGTATGTCTGTCGGTCTTCTACAGACTGTACTTCGGAGAATGTGCGCAGGAGCTCCACGGGCTGATTCCACCATCGCCCTTCTTCAATCAGGACACTATACGTACTGCAGGTTATCACCCATACCTTGTCAATGTTCCACAAATTGTAACTAAGCGCTTTGCTATTTTTTTTATTTTGCGCACAGCCAAATAGTGGAACTCCCTGCAGCCTGCGTCGGTTTTCCCGAGTTCATATAACCCCAATCCATTTAAGTCGCGAGTAAATAGGCTTCTTCTGGGTAAGCTCGTTCTATTGGTGACCTCATCTCTGCCCTTAGGTCAAGAGTAAGCCCACTTCAAATAAAAAACAAAAAAAACGTTGGGAAAAAAACTAGTTGAACCCTAGCACTTCCCAACTTCGCGACTGCTAAACCCTGGGTGTTATTGGGTTTTCTCATCAGGAATTTCACATTAGCAGTCATGGAGTCTAGAATAATGCTCGGTTAATGTCAAAGGACCTATTGTATTCTGTAGTAGTTTTAATCTATACAAATATTATAAAGCTGAAGAAATTGTTTATTTATTTATTTATGTACACACAAAATACAAAAAAAAGGATAAAAATATAAAAAAATAGAAGAGCACAAAGGTACTGTTTGTTTGTTTGAAAACTTTACTGGTTGAAATTTTTAAAACATTTTTATTTTGAATATTCGATTTATCGAGGAAGGTGATAAGCTATATTGTGTGATGCAGATGAAGTTGCGTGGGTCAGCTAGTTTTGTATAAAATATTATTGTAATGTTACTCGTTTGTAATCCAAAACAAATAAATAAATACATTTTACAGGAAACAACGGTTCATGACAGCTTTTCATAATGTTTGACCTCTGATCAAAGTTAATCACAAAATGTCGATACCAAACATTTAGTAATGAAATACGTAAGGATCAAAATAACCGCATGTAGGTTGAAATATAAATGGTATTTTTCCTGTTTTTTTTATTTTTGTTCTGTTATATGTTTTGGTCGTAATGGCCCACAGATTAAGGCATCGCCTCTCATACATGAGGTTGTGGGGTCAAAAACGGGCAAGTACAAATGTGCCTGACTAGCCCCCTTATAAATATGGGACTTAAACATAGCTGGCTAAATGTGGGTGTACTAATATGTACCTACACCTCTGCCTAACCCTTCGGGGATCTAAGGCGTAATTTTAGCATTATTAAATCTCGCTGCAGATATTAAACCAGAACGGAAGGATTTTAATCATCTTGAATATTCTCGTAAAATATTTAGAAATAAATTAAACTTATCGAAAATTTCGGGTCTATAGGATCTCTTTGCTTTCAATTCACCAGGGACGTATTATAAGCATTATTAAATATATTTAATACAGACCATTTTTTTTTTGTTGTCGTGTAATTGGAGTATTAACGGAAAATTTCAAAATTGATAAAAGATTGAAAGATTTGTGTGTTGAAAATACACACATCAAAAGTGTCTAGGGATCAAGCATTTTTATGCGGATTTCTTGAGATTGAGATGTGGCTTTGTAATAAATTTATGATTTTATAAATTTATATGGATCCTTTTTGGTGCATTTCATAATTTGAATCAGGAACTGTGAATCAAATTCGAGTAAAAGATGAAAATCAGCTGTCAATATTTTCCCTATAAAAACATACAACGCATTGAAGACATTATTAGTGCTACTGTTTCCCTACTACTGATTAAAACCAACGTTATTATGGAGCGGCGACGTCATTTAAGCAGGGAAGAAATGCTCAGAGCCGTGGGAATGATAGAAGCTGGTTCCCGGCAACGTACTGTGGCTTTAAGCTCTGAATACAAGTCAGAGTGTTAACAGTCGACTTTGGACACGTTACCGAAGCACTGGTACCGTGGCTGAGCGCCATGGAGGACGGTATCGCTGCACCTCACGGAGACAAGACCGATACATTCAAATCTTAACTCGAAGAGCTCCAACAATAACCGCCATGATGTTAGCCGTGAGGCTTCATCACTCTTCAGGGAACTTAATTAGCGACCAAACAGTCAGAAACCGCTTGCATGAAGTGAACCTTCATTCCCGAAGACCGCTACGGGTACCACCTATAGCAATGCACAATCGTAGGATTCGATATCAATGGGCTCTTGAACACAGAAATTGGGCAGAAGAACAATGGCGTTTCGTGTGCTTTTCTGATGAGTCTCGTTTTGGTATGAAACCGGATACAAGACGTATACGACACTGGAGAACCCCTGGACGCCAACAGCGATTAAAATCCTGCCAGGAAGTCCATCCTTATAGTGGTGGAACCATCATGGTATGGGCGGGTATTTGGATCGGCGGAAGAACTGAGTTGATTGGATCAGAGGCAACCTCAACGCTCAAATTTATGCTGAGACGATTGTATCAGACGTCATCGTTCCTCTACAAGTGCAAATCGGTCCCTTATTTCAGTTAATGCATGATAATGCACGACCGCACACCGCAAGAGTTGTAAGACAGACTCTCGCCGCAGCTAACATCAATGTCCTGCCCTGGCCTGCTCAGTCGCCAGACTTGAACCCGATTGGGCATGCATGGGATATGCTACAGAGAAGAGCTCTGCCGAATATGGAGGGTATCCAGTCGCAAGAAGACCTTTTTTTGTTGTTGCAACGAATATGGGCGGCCATTCCACAGCGTGATTTGGATGAACTCATTTTGAGTATGCCAAACCGATGTTCTTGTGTTGTTAGTGTTCGCGGTAGAAACACGGATTATTAATTGTTTAAGTTACCCAATAAAATTTTAAAGAAAACTGTTATATCAGTCTTTTTTTCGAACTTTAATTTTAGTGGTTCAAATGTCAAAAATCCCTTTATTAGGAAAATGGCAAATTTCTTTATTAATGCAAAGGTGACTTGGTTTATCGATACTGTGACAAACGAAAACACTTTATTTGATGAATCCTTAAAGAAAATTTTAATTAATATCAATCAGGAGAAAAGTTATTGCAAAAATATATGTTGATCCCTAGACACTTTTGATGTGTGTAGTTTATTTTATGTCGTTTGTGTTAACACCGCTCAAATTGATAAATGAAAGCATAAATACTGAAGAAAAAGTTATTATTTGGAAACAAACATTTTAGGATATGCGTGATTTATTTAATGCTTTAGTTAGACCCTTTATCTTTCCTTCTTTCTTTCCTATATCTTTCTTTTTCGTTAATTTATCCATTCACTTTTAGTAAACCCTTAGTAAATTATTATAAGTTGTAACTAACATACTTAAAAGTCTTTATTTACTTACTTTCTATGGATGCTGCTTTTGCCTACGGCTTCGCCCGTGTGGTTGTCGAAAAATATCTCAACAAATTTTCATCTCATCTAAATCCCTTAAAGGTCGAATTTAGAAAAAAATATATTTATACTAAAACCTTCACCGAGAATCACTCTATCCATTAGTGAAAACAGCATGAAAATCGATGCAGTAGTTTTTGAGTTTATCACGAACAGACAGACAGATAGACGCGGCGGGGGTAGTGATGTGCCTGGTGGGAATATTGGGAATATACCAAAATTGCCAGCAGCATTGGAAATATTGCCAAAGTTGCCGGTCAATGTAGATTAGGGCCTATAAATGCCAATTATAAGTGTATTACATAGTTTCCGTACTTTTTGACTTGTAATTAACAAATACTCTGCGAATATTCCCACTCCCGGCAATATTCCCGGGAATTTTCCCAATTTTGCCGGCAACGGCACATCTCTAGACGGGGGACTTTGTTTTATAATATGTATTGGTTATTTAATGAAGTTCGTCCCTGCAAAAAACTCATACATGAAAGTCTATCCCAAAACGCTGGGCAGCCAATCATGTGGCTGCTCAAAAGTTTCATGTAATTTGTTACGCCTGCCGACTTTCAAAACTCATTATTTTCTGTTTACTACTATTTGTAGGCCTTTATCGAGAAGCTGTGTAAAATGCCTTCGGAGAACGAAGTTCTCTGATGTATTGATCGGTCATGTGGATATGTGGACCCGAGGGTGTACAATGTAATGGAGTCATTATTGTAAAAACCCACGTATAATAAAAAATATAAACATTTTTGTTCTTTTGTGTTTAGTGGCGAGTTGGCGACACACTTTACTAGGTTCTTGTCCAAACTCGTTTTTCTTGTTTTCCAGGAAATGTATATCTATCGGCATGCGGTCAAAAGGTTATGGCCAGCTATACACTCACGCTTTCTTATTGTTACTAACATTCTAGTATTGTAGGTATCTCTTGTGTAAATGTTTGTGAATCGTCTTTGTTTATTATTATTAAGTAAGAAGTAGGCTAAGTTATATTGTTACTAACACAGTGGACCTCTGTAGTCTGTTTAATAAATTTATTATTATTATTATTATAACTATTCACACACAGAGCATCTGCCTAGCCTTTTCCCAACTATATTAAAGTTGGCTTCCAATTTAACTATGTAGATGCAGCTGAATACCAGTATTCTACATAGAGCGAATGCCTATCTGTCCCCCACAACCCAGTTAATACATTCAAATTCAAATTATTTATTAACAACCAAGTACATAAACATAGCGATTTGAACGGTGATCCCCAAACTAGACGTTAGTCTGTATCTTGGGGACTTTAATACAAATAAACAGTTTTTATTGTATAAGGTGCTGCCTGTTGACGAACAAGCAAGATCATCAATGAGTAAGGACTCATTGATGATCTTGTCAATGATGAAAGTGAAAATCAAAGTAAAATAATGACTAAACTAATAACTAGTACCAAAATAGCTCAGAAACTAGCTAGTCTACAAAGTTGTAATTATAAATCTAGACTTAATATTGACATGCATACGTACCTATTTCTGAATATTGGTTTTATTACTAATGTGAAAGTTTACATAATTTTACCACTCGAAGATATCTCAAAAGTTAAATTGTTGTTGAAGTAAAGAAAGACAATGTTAATTAAATATATTTTCACTTCTCTCGCTCTAAAATTCGTCTTTATGTCGTGCGTAGGCGACATAAAGTCGCGTTTTATGCTCTAGAGCATAAAGTAAAATCTTCTTCGAAGACCAAGGTAATCGGCACAGGTAATCGGCCCAACAGCCACACGAACAACTTCATAGAATAACCTCTATTCGTTTCGTTAGTATTCTAAGAACAAGGGATTACTGCTTTTCATTACGAATACAAGGAAAGTTGATGGGAATAGGCTTCCCCCAATTTCCTAAATCGCTTGATGGCAATAGGCTTGCTCTTAATAAGGTTGTTTGATGGCAATAGGCTTGCTCCTAATTACGTCATTTGATGGGAATAGGCTTACTCTTAATTACATTGATTGATGGCAATAGGCTTGCTCTCAATTACCTAAATCAGTGGATGGCAATAGGCTTGCTCCTAATTACATCGGTTGATGGCAATAGGCTTGCTCCTAATAAGATTAGTTGATGGCAATAGGCTTTTCCTAATGACATCGGTAGGTGGCAATAGGCTTGTCCCTAATTACATCAGTCGATGGCAATAGGCTTGCTCCTATTTACATTGGTTGATGGCAATAGGCTTGCTCAAAATATTTTTATAACTGAGCAGTAAGTATGAGTAAGTCAGGTGTTATGTCAAGTTTCCTACTGATGAAAAAAAAAGTTAATTGGAGGGAAACATAATTATTATTACAATATTTACAAGTTGCTGTTTCATTTCCTCGCAATCGAAGTGAAAAGTAGAGTGTAAAACTCGTCCATAAAACCCATTTTACTCTCTACTTTATATCCATCCTCGCTCGCAAGCTCGCATCGGATGGATAAACGTCTCGCGCAAAATGGAGCGTTTTATGCACTTGGTGTACAATCTACTATTTCATCCCTTCAATTCGAAAAGTGTCGTTTTGTTCCTCTATAAGTGCGAGCAAAGTAGCTCTTTTCTCCATTAGACTTTTTAGCGGGCAGTAATGAGATTTGAATTTAGAACATGAATCGTTCATTGAAATCGAACGCAAATTGTATTTTACTGGCTGTAAGTGTTGGCTGTACGGTGCGAGGAGACGCGGTAACTAAATAAAAAAAAAAACAAAAGTGCGCGATTACGGACTTTATTGTATTTTGTGCAAAAAGATGAGTTCTACGTCGAGTTCTGAAAGTGATAGTGCATTAACTCCTGAAACAATAACAATAGAAGCTAATAACGTCAAACAAAACTTAATCCCTACGAAATCCAGGGAGAAATATTTAAAGGCATACGACAATTTCTTATTAGGGAGTAGAAGGTTGTTTAGTAACGTGTTGTCTTAATATGGACGTAAAACTGGACACATATTCGTAATTAATATGTCTGATGGATTTAAACGTGTCGTCACTCTATTTTTATTAAATAATAATATTACAATAAAATATGAGGCTCCTTTTATTTTCTCATAGAGGGTGATGAAAAGTCGAGTGTATCACTCGGGTGCAAAATATATTTTTCATTACTCATACTCTGAAAGTAGGTCATGACATGCCTGCGGAGCGGGTTGAAAGTACTACTTTTCAGCCCTAGGGAGAATCGCTTTCTACTGACAGCTGTCAAATTATTTGATGTAATTTAGAGCAAGCTTATTGCCATCAACCAATGTAATTAGGAGCAAGCCAATTGCCACTAACTGATGTGATTAGGTGCAAGCCTATTGCCATCACAGAAGGTAATTAGAAGCAAGCCTATTGGCATCAACCAATCTAATTAGGAGCAAGCCTATTGCCATCAACCGAAGTAATTGGGGGCGAGCCTATTGCCATCAACCAATTCAATTAGGAGCGCGCCTATTGCCATCAACCAATCTAATTAGGAGCAAGCCTATTGCCATCAACCGATTTAATTAGGAGCAAGCCTATTGCCATCAACCAATGTAATTAGGAGCGAGCCTATTGCCATCAATTGATGTAATTGGGAGCAAGCCTATTGCCCCCAACCGATGTAATTAGGAGCAAGCCTATTGCCATCCACCGATTAGATTTAACCGATTTTAAGTGTTTCTCTTATGTTTACTTTTTATTTTTTTGTCAATTTGTTTTTTCTCTTTCGATTTAGGTAATTGGGCGCAAGCCTATTCCCATCAACTTTTCTTGTATTCGTAATGAAAAGCACAGTGTTTACCTCGGGTTAAAGACTTATTTAGTCCCTCGAACTATTAGCGCCCTCGCTGCGCTCAGGCGCCAAACCCCGTCTCGGGGACTGAATAAGTTAATTTCAACCCTAAGGTAACAATGTACTATTGGGCTCGGGCGACGTACTTTGAATCCCTCGCTACGTTCAGGATTCTACTAAAGAATCCCTCACTACGTTCGGGATTCTACTCTAGAATCCCTCACTTCGCTCTGGATTCAAAAAAGCGCCCTCGCCGTAAAAATATTATTTTGCTCCCTTATGATACAATCTACTATTTCATCCCTTCAATTCGAAAAGTGTCGTTTTGTTCCTCTATAAGTGCGAGCAAAGTAGCTCTTTTCTCCATTAGACTTTTTAGCGGGCAGTAATGAGATTTGAATTTAGAACATGAATCGTTCATTGAAATCGAACGCAAAATGTATTGTGTTGGCTGTACGGTGCGAGGAGACTCGGTAACTAAATTAAAAAAAAAAACAAAGGCGCGCGATTTACTTCCCTGTTCTATTATTCGGTACGGACTTTATTGTATTTTGTGCAAAAAAATGAGCTCTACGTCGAGTTCTGAAAGTGATAGTGCATTAACTCCTGAAACAATAACAATAGAAGCTAATAACGTCATACAAAACTTAATCTCTACGAAATCCCGGGAGAAATATTTAAAGGCATACGACAATTTCTTAATATGGAGTAGAAGGTTGTTTAGTAACGTGTTGTCTTAATAAGGACGTAAAACTGGACACATATTCGTAATTAATATGTCTGATGGATTTAAACGTGTCGTCACTCTATTTTTAATAAATAATAATTTTACAATAAAATATGAGGCTCCTTTTATTTTCTCAAAGAGGGTGATGAAAAGTCGAGTGTATCACTCGGGTGCAAAATATATTTTGGGCTCGGGCGACGTATTTTGAATCCCTCGCTACGTTCAGGATTCTACTAAAGAATCCCTCACTACGTTCGGGATTCTACTCTAGAATCCCTCACTTCGCTCTGGATTCAAAAAAGCGCCCTCGCCGTAAAAATATTATTTTGCTCCCTTATGATACAATCTACTATTGTACGCCTATGGGCAAAACATAGAGGATCTACCTATCTGTAACATCATTATTGTAATTTGACCTATGTTTACAAATAAAGCATTCTGATTCTGATTCTTAAATACTTACAAATAAACAAAACCAATTCAAACTAAAGACACGAAGTAATACTACTCTAGAAATAACAATTCACTTCAAATCTGTGTCCATTTTCTCAGAGTCTCAAAAGCCAGGCAACAATTCAGTCGCTGTCGGTCACAAGTTAGGCCAGTCCTAATAAACAGTATCACAGGCTAGGCTAGTAATCCCTAGGAGTTATGACTATTAGTCCTGGGGCTTCAAGACAATCTATTGTAGAAACTCTGTAGTTGTTTGTCAAAACAAGTTATGGAAGGTCAGTGCGTATAATAGATGGCATGAAATAAATTGCGAGAACAGGCGTAGTTCTTTAGTGGGGCATGAAACTATTGTAACAGTGGATTGACTTTAGCAAAAGTTTTGTGTTTTGATCTGTGCTCCAAATCGATTAGGATTATTTATTTAATAATTTATCCTTCTTACCGTGTCGATTACAATTGAAAATAAGTCGGCCCATATGGCAACGAGTTTTTCATTTTCAGTAGCATACACCAGCTCCTGTAATGTGCCAGCATCAGAACAGGCATGGCAAGGTATCAAGTGTCCCATCGTTTGTGGGGTAACGGGTACGGGGTTGGTGGGACCTACCTCCTAGTGGTCTACCCCGGGCAACGGAATCGCTGACTTTTGTTAGCGGTTACGGCTGAATGATCCCAACACTGGCGGAAGGGCCTGCAAAGGTCCGCCTGGCTAGTTACCACCCTCCCGCCGAAGTCCGGCGCCAAACAGTTCGCTGTGTTCCGTTGGTGCGCGGGAGAGCCAGTGCTACTGGGAAGGCTCGCTCCATCGTAGACCTCATCCTTGCTCAGGCAAGCCTCGAGGTCAAGAGCTGACCCATCTTAAATAATAAAAAAAAAATACCATATTCACACTCCAGGGCAGACGAGTCATCTTCAAATTTAAACCTTATTTAACCCATAACGACTATCAAACAATGACATCTGAGCTCACATTCTAACCGCAGTTAACCGCACGCAAAATCGTGCGCTTAGTCGAGATATTTTATTTGTTTTTCTTTCACAGCTTTATCGTCGATTAAGACTGTTATAAACAATATTAGTTTTTATTACTTGGGTAATAAAACAGCTAATGCCTGTTTTAACTTTTACTAGACACTTGTATTGAGTTTATCCCTGAAAACAAACGCAATGTTGGATTTTAACACGATTAGGTGTACCCTTTTTTATTTGGTGGGTGGAAAATCATTGAATAACCGCCCCCCCCCCCCCCCGCTCTTGGGCAGTGCGAAGGGGAGTGTCAGACTTTTCTTCGCCCTTGTGTCGGAGCCGCGTTATCCTTTCGATAATCCACAGCCCCGATGGGCGTCGGCCCTTGCGGGCCCCTTCCATGTTGCTGACATCTCTTTGAGGCGCGCGTGGAACACAAACGCGCCGCCGACACGGTCTGTTGCCGTCTTGACGACGGCCGGACGGCGAGCTAGCCCGGTACTCACGTAAGTCATCACGTGGCCATTAGGTGTACCCTAAGCCTAACAGTACATACGCATTTCGCTAGACCCTAATAATTAAGTCCCATGTAATCAGGGTGAGTTTAATGCCATCAACCGATCACAAATTCTGGCTCTGTGGCTGAATCTAAAAAATATCTGAGGAAAAACTCAATAACATTATCCCTATCCGGGAATTGAACCCAGAACCTCATATTCAGCAGTCACGCTTGTAACCACTAGACAGTCTAGTCAAATAAGCGACCGCAATATGTATGTAGAATATATTGTAACTCGTACAAAAAATAATACGATTGATTGATTGACCATGTTGGGAGCGGGTATACCACGTAAGAAACGCGTATTAGTAACAAAAACCTTTGCGAACATCTTATTTTAGCAGTTCATCCCTACAAATATACAACTGACATTTAGCACAAATCATAACTAACATGTTCTATAGTTCATTCATTCAGATTTCATTTGACGAACGCAAAAAACCGTTGACAATTCGACAGTTGTCAATTATTTTTCCAGTGCCGGCTGGGCATTCCGGTTTCGGCGGGTTATCGAATACCGATAAACTGAAGCAATTGCTTGCACATTCCATAGCCACCGGTCGAATGGGACGACGGGTTACTAACGTACCTATACTCACTTATAGCATTTTTGCCATACTTAAATGGGACTGGGCAGGACATGTCTGTCGCATGCCAAACGAATTGTGGGCCCGTAAAGCTCAGGATTGGTGCCCTGAAACAGCGACACGAGGTCACGGCAGACCACGAAGGAGATGGCGGGACGAACTGGATGTCTTCCTTGGGAAATGGGAAAGAAGTTGCACGGAATCGTGATCGTTGGAAGGAATGGAGGGAGGCCTTTGCCAGTGGGAAAATATTATGAGCTAGCTATAATAATATTACACTTATTACATACCTACACTAGCTGACGCCCGCAGCATCGCCCGCGTTTATGTTGGTTATCGCGACCAAAAGTAACCATGAAATTTTGATCCCATTCCCGCAACCCATGGGAACCAATTTCCGGGATAAATTATGTACTAAAACCTTCCTCGAGAACCACTCTTTCCATTAGTGAAAACAGCATGATAATCGGTTCAGTAGTTTTTGAGTTTATCGTGAACAGACAGATAGACAGACGCGACTTTTTTATAATATCGACGCAAGAAAGCACTCTTGTAGTATCTCGAAAAGTTGAACTTTACACCAGGGCCCCGAGTCTGCTATTCAATAGTGTCAGAATGGTCGATCATTGATCTCATAATGGTTGATTTACGACAAGCCAAAAAGTACCTTAAGTCGACTGTCATAAGGTACTTTTTGGCTTGTCATCAATCAACCATTATGAGATCAATGATCGACCATTCTGACACTATTGAATAGCAGACTTGGGGCCCAGAGCCAAAAAACTATTTCAAAAATTCATAACTCGTAAACTAGCTGAATCAGAGTGGTCATTTTTGGAACACTTATTTCTTGTAATGAAATTTATCAGATGGCAATAATGATAGCATTCTCAAGTTAGTCTAACATGCGTTTTATACTACACTCGAGAGCAATGAATCCGGGTCACTTAAAGAATGTTAAAAATCTCGGAAACTAAAAATGATAGGTTAATGCAATAAATTGTATTTAATAGACAATGTAATACTCCTTAAATAAAGGTATTAAAACTTCTTAGTTATTGTAAAGTTATATCATAAAAAAATCAAATTTGAAAAAGGGCCACTTTCGAAGATGGAACTACGTAATTACAGCATTTGGTTTTGCTTTTGTTTGTAATCTGTCATTTATGTGGGTACATAAACCATGTTGATAGTGCTCTATATTCATTATTCAAGCTGAAATTATGTCGCTTACGCCTGAAGAATGCACCAGAATACTTACAATGCTGGAAACCGGCCGGAGTCAGCGCGATACAGCCAGGACTGTCGGTGTGTCGCTGTCAACAGTACAAAGAGTTCTCCGACGTTACGAAGAAACTGTTTCTAACCTACGCAGACCAGGAACGGGCAGAACCAGGTGTACCACAGCACGAGAAGACCGATACTTGGTGAACACCATGCTTCGAAATCGCTTTCTCACAGGAACTGAACTCACAAATCAGTTTTGACGCCTCGGAGGAAGTAACCCAAGTGCATGGACAGTAAGACGTCGGCTTGCTGAATCTAACTTAAAACCCCTTAGACCTGCAAACGGCCCTAAACTGGAGCGTGGGCATCGTATTTCAAGACTAAGATATGCACAGAGCCACGTAAATTGGAGTATTGAAGATTGGTCAAAAGTTATGTTCTCCGACGAATCAAAATTTATGCTCTACAAGCACGACGGAAGACACAGAGTGTATCGAAGACCAGGGGAAAGATTCAAGCAAGCATGCATCGAAGAAAAAGTAGCCTACGGTGGTGGGTCTGTACTTGTGTGGGCCGGAATTTCTTCTGAAAGTCGCACAGAGCTGGTGATCATAGAAAACGGCTCTTTAACTAGCGAAAGATATGTGGAAGAAATCCTCAATGATCACGTTGGTCCATTTATGGTCAATTTAGGTGAGGATGCTATATTTATGCATGACAAAGCCCGACCTCATACAGGTAGGATTGTGAATGACTACCTTCAAGAGATGAACATTCAGCAGCCCGGATATCAACCCGATCGAGCATGCTTGGGACGAGCTAGGCAGATGCGTAAAACAACGAAACCCTCCCCCAATCACGCTTCGTGAGCTCAAAATTGCTCTCACAGAGGAATGGGAGAATATTCCCCAAAATCGTATAAGGAACTTGGTGTACAGCATGCCAAACCGCGTAAACGCAGTAATGGAAGCACGAGGAGGCACTAAGAAGTATTAAAATTCAAGAAAATCGCAATAAAGTTCAAAAATTTCATGTTTCCCATTTTTGTTTTAAGGAGAGATCAGCAGTTTTTTTCTTTATGTAATTTTGTGTTAATAAAATGTATGGTGACTCATATTTTTTTTACTTTCATTTAAGGAGTATTACATTGTCTATTAAATACAATTTATTGCATTAACCTATCATTTTTAGTTTCCGAGATTTCTAACATTCTTTAAGTGACCCGGATTCATTGCTCTCGAGTGTAGTTACAGCAATTGGTATTTCAATTTGAAGCAGCAATTTTGCTGTATCTTGGTAGTTGTATTAACATACGGCTTGTGCCGTATGTTAAACTACCAAGATACAGCAATAATAGGCAAGCGAAATAGGTTTAAAATATACTTGTAGCGTTTTTGATGTATCTATGTATAACTTAAAAATAGTTGATTAAAAGGTATTTACAGCATTTTGAAGTATCTTTTGTTAAAAAAGTTTAGAAAAAGTCAACGACGTATCAAAAAAAAAACACGTCGTAGGAAAACGTTGATCAGACCGTCTGACGCAGTATTTTTTTCTTATTTCAATGATGCAATAAAAAAAATGCCATTTTTCGAGATACGACAAAATCACTTTCCAGCGTCGATATGTAGGTAGTAATACATACATCAACTCACGTACTTCTACCACGGAGGCAGGCTGAAAATACGGACCATTCCCACTAGTTCTACTGCATAGTCCTACGATAGAACTAGTGGGAACTTTTTTAATTTTTTTTTCCCACTAGTTCTACGATTCAATGTGGTACGAAATCGTAGAACTAATGGGTACGAAAAGTCAATGGATTTATTCGTTCCCACTAGTTCTACGATAAAGTGTGTTACAAAATCGTAAAACCAGCGGGACTCAAGTTTCTCATTCGTTCACACAGTTTAGGGTACGACTACGGGACAAGCTACCAGGAGAATAGAAGTAGGCAGGAGGTATTGAATAGGTAGTAAAGTCCTACAAACTAACAGGAGTTTGTAGGACTTTACTACCTATTCGTTTTGTTCATATAAAAAAAAATGTTTTCAATACCTCCTGACTACTTCTATTCTTCTGGTAGTTTGCGCCGTAGTTGTACCCTAAACTGTGTGATAGAACGAATGAGAAACTTGAGTCTCGCTGGTTTTACGATTTTGTAACACCCTGCTACGATTCTTACATACTCCTTAATAAGGTTTGGAATCAAATATTACAGCTCACAACTTAGGACCAATTAGTTTCGGTGCTTTTGACGCCAATGTTGATTATGGCTTTCAAGAGTTGCAGTGGTTTGGTAATAATGTGGCGGTATTCAAAATTAAATGTTGCCGTCTTTTGCATACCACGATCGGTAAAATTGTACTACAGTATACACAATTTCTTTAATGTTATCGCAAAAATACATTTCAATTCGACAAGAGTTGTGTCGTCAAACACATAAAGCAAGTTAAGTTACGTAAACAGAGCCATTAATCTTCAGGACTGAGTACTTTCTCCAACTTTAAATTGAATTTAAACAGCCAGTTTTATTTATTTTCTTACATAGACGGCTAAAATGCACAGTAAGTTTGCTAAATAAAAAGGATAATTTTAAAATGACAAAAGAGGATCTTAGTAGTAAAATAAAGAAGTAGTGAATCAAAAAGCCTCTTTTATGTGACACTAAACAATTTTGTGGAACATCAAGTTTTTCACTACATATTAAAAGTTTTTCTTGATTAAAATAAACTGTACTTTATTGCAACCTGATACAGTTCTTAATCGTTTTCATTTTGTAAGTACTCCATTCGAAGTTCGAAAAAAAGTTATCTACAGTCAATATCTTAAACTATGTTACTTAAATTGAATAAATGGTTCTCTTCATTTTGTATGTAAATTAGATACGAATTTATTTATTCTAAGTGTGGAATTTCTTTGTTCTTATCTTGAGAACTCTGACGTACATAGTATGTGGTACCTAATCTAGGTTTAAATTAGACTTCTGAAACATTCATTGCATCTGCGGCCACGAGATGTCTTTATAACAAATCTCTTGAAGCACTAATTCTTTGTATTAATAATATTTAAGCTTCAAACAAATGAGATGTCACTTACGTCATGCACGAAATGGAATGGACTTAAAGACTCAACTTATTTTTATTATTAAACGGTTTTATTTAGCTCACCCCGTTTGTTTTATTTATTATTCTTGGGTCAAATTTAGTAACTCAAATTTCACCCTCTTCCTGTCAACCGATTAATCTGAAATTTAGTATACACTTTGGATTTTGGTGACAATACAATTATGTTTATTCATTATCATTATAAATTCAAGATGGCCGCCGCTACAAAATGGCGGATAATTTATGTTTTATTAATCCCATCAATATGGGTATTAAATGAAAGGGCTCAACAAGTAGAATACAATACACTATAAAAAATTTAAATCCAAGATGGCGGCCACTACAAAATGGCGGATAACGTAGGTTTTATCAATCCCATCAACATGGGTATCAAATGAAAGGTCTCAACAAGTAGAATACAATTTACTATGCAAAAATTAAACAGAATGCGAAATAAAAACTAAAAACTAGAAAATAAAAATAGGTAAAAAATTTTTTTAAGTTAAACGGTTTTATGTTAAACATACATTGCAATGTTTAAGATAAATGTAATAAAAATAATAAAATAGATACAGTCGTGGGAATTATAAACATATGCATAGACTAGACTAAAATAAAACCGTGGGGCACGTCAAATGTTTGTTTTGTAACATTACAAAACAAACAAACAATTAGACAATTGACGTGCCCCACGGTTTTATTTTAGTCTAGTCTATGCATATGTTTATAATTCCCACGACTGTATCTAATTTATTATTTTTTGGTTTTTATTACATTTATCTTAAACATTGCAATGTATGTTTAACATAAAACCGTTTAACTTAATAAAAAAAATTACCTATTTTTTTCTTTCAAACGAAGTTCGAGACATGTCAATCCTTGCAAGCCGTAACACCCGTGTTTCGTCGTTTCGCACCACGAGCGGTTCGGACCGCGGTGTGAAACGCCGAAGAGCTCTTAGGAATAGGCTGTGTAGTCAGTGGCTCGAAAATCTGACAACCAGTCTTACTTTGGGTTTATCAAATTACTCAATACTAATTGGGTTGTGAAGGTTTTTTTTTTATATTAAATGGGCTTACTCTTGACCTCAAACTTGCCCTAAGGGCAGAAATGTGGTCGACGATGGAACGAGCTTACCCAGAAGAAGCCTATTTACTCGCGACTTAAATAGATTGCGGTTATATGAACTCGGGAAGACCGACGCAGGCAGGGTGTTCCACTCCTTGGCTGTACGATTAATGAAAGATTTAGCAAAACGCTTCGTACGAATGTGTGGAACATCGACAAGGTATGGGTGAAAACCTGCAGTACGTCTAGTCTCTCGATGGAAGAAGGGAGATGGTGGAATAAGCTCGTGGAGCTCTTGCGCACACTCTCCGAAGTACAGTCTGTAAAAGACCGACAGACATGCAACTTTGCGCCGGTGGGCCAGGCTATGTAGCTTGGCAACCAGCTTAGCGTCACCAATTAGCCTCCTGGCTCTGCGCTCTACTGAGTCGAGTGTGGCAAGTTGGTATTTGGCTGAGCCGTCCCAAAGGTGACAGCAGTACTCCATGCCGGACCGGACTAGAGCTTTATACAATATTGAAAGCTGTCCAGGCTTGAAGTACCGCTTGACCCTGTTTAGGATGCCCAGCTTTTTTGCCGCAGTTTGAGCTTTCGACTCGATGTAAGCGCCGAAGTTCAGGTCAGATTGGCAGTCGCTCCATGTAAAATATTGGTATTCAGCTGCATCCGGTTAGCCTGGAAGCCGATCCCAACATAGTTGGGAAAAGGCTAGATGATAATATTTCAGATTCGAAATTACAACAACCGAGAGGCGGTTATTATGTAACCTACTAACTCCTCAACTACATGGTCCTCCTAACCATATGGTTTACATACGATCATTTTGTACATTGATCACAAAGAAAGTGGCGACTACTGCTATAAACTGACTTTATTTAAAATACTGTTTAGTACCTGTTCCTTTCTTTAGGTATTTATGTTCGCGAAGGGATTTTACCTTTCTGATTAGCTGAGTGACTCTTTGACAATTCAAAAGTGCTTATACTTTGTCTAAAATAATGAAATACATGCTTTAGATTTTAGTTGGAAAATAAATAATTAAATTCAACTCAAGTAAGTCAGCATTCATCATCATTTCAGCCAAAAGACGTCCACTGCTGGACATAGGTCTCAAGTAAGTATTGAATCTGAATCTAACAGTTACTGAAATGTAAATTTTGGTAAGCTTGGTTTCCCTGCGTTCCTCTTATAAATGACCCCACGATCTTCACCCGTTAAGAATCATAAGCTGTACTATGAATACATCATCAATCATTGAAGGCTCAAGTCAGTTTGATTATGTATGAGTAGTCAAGCCTTTTCAATGAAGGGTATGGTATATTTCAATAGCTGCATAGATTATTGTATTAAAGCTACGTTAGTTATCATGGTGGTCATAAAGGAAAGATTATTATGGGTTACGCCCGACAATGCCAAGGGCAGAATAGGTGGTGGTGGTCCGAAAATAATCTTAGATCTCGTGCAGTTAGTTAATTGATGATGACATCATCTACTGATATTTATGCAAAATTAGAGTTCTACTTTCTCAAAAAGATATGCGGTGTGACTAGCCAAGCCAATATTCACTAAGAAAAGAAATTTCATATATACTACTAAATGCGAATTTAGTTAAAGAAGTTATTTTTTTACCCGACTACGGCAAAGCCAAAGGAGGGTTATGATTTTGACTGGCTATGTATGTATGTATGTATGTTTGTATGTATGGATGTGAGTATCTTCATCTGTTCCCTCATAGCTTCTAATCTACTTTTCGGAACTCGACATATGAGGTATCGTTAGAACCGTCTTAATTTTCCGCTAAACATCGGCTACGTGACGTGTCACAAAAAGCGATTTGGCGCCCTCTAGCGGACAAAAAGTAAGGCTTAAAAAATAAAAATGGAGATAAATACGCCGTGTTTGGTATCATTTGAAAGGGCCTCACTTGTACATTTCCAAAATATGCTCAAATTTAAAATCACGCCATCTAGCGGACAAAAAGGTCAAAAGTAAAAAAAAATATTTAACACCAAAATTGTTTAAATAATAAAAAGTAAAAAACTAAAACCCGACTACGACAAAAAAACGACGCTGAAAAAGTATGAAACAAGATTTTCAGGATAGAACAAAAAGAAAAGCCGTAGACACAAGAGGTACCAACCTAAACACTTTAATACCGTGTGACTACGGCTTTTCTTTTTGTTTTTCTTTTTTTTTTCTTTACTCAACCATATTTTCTTGGTTTAAAGCAGCTATAAAGGCCATAAACGATATGATATGTATCATCATCATCACCCACAACCCGAATTCACCTACAGCTGGGTATAGGCCTCTCTTTTCTGGTGCCAATCACCACGTTCTTGTGCCAGTCTCATCCAGGTTTTCCCCCGATTGCAACTATATATCGTGCCCGACTACATGAATGACAGGTTTAAATGTGCATACAAAACCGAGTTCATTTCTAAAAACAGTCCTTTGTAAAGTTTCCTTCTACCTATCGTCTTTAACAGGGTTTATAGAAAAGTTTACTGAGATATAGGCAGTGAAACCAATAGAGTATAAAGTATACTAAGGTATAGTATGCTATAATAATAATAAATAATAATAATAATAATATAATTTTTATTTCGAACAACCAGACATGACATGATGCTATGTGTAGACAGGTACAAGAGAGTCATTATATACTAAGACACAACTGTTTCTTAGGAACAAAATTTAAATGAATTCTGTAATTTTCCTAAAATCAAGATCGATCAGAGACTTACCGAAAACTAAGTCTCTGATCGATCTTGATTTTTTTGTCTCAAGCAACTTTGAAAGTCACCACTCCACTTCAATTGGCCAATCAGTTCTGTTTCCTGACATACAGCCTCATTGGCAACATGATCAAGTTTGCTTAACTTTGGGGCTTCAAACTTAGGCCTCATCCACAGTGAGGAACTGTTACAGGTGCTGAGGTGGGCGCGATTTAGCTAACAAATGAAGCCGACCACTTTTTTTCGTACTTACTATAATCAGACTAGACAGCAGTTGACACAATTAGAGTTGACAACCAGCTGACATTTTAAGTCAACTGCCAAAGGACGCTCAAATTACAATACTGGGAACTGGGAACAAACTGTAGTCCAGGTAATGAGCGGGCGCCTGTAAATACACGTCTAGTCTGTGATTCTCGTAATAACTACTCGTGATATATGGTCTAACCCGTAGGCTATGAGTTAAAAAAAAAAAAAATTGTAATGGCGGGCTTACTCTTGACCTCAATCTCTAAGGGCAGATATGAGGATGATGTATATGATACCATATTTTCATTAGATGATCATTTCACTTTTTCTCGCTACAATCGTTTAGCCATACCTCGTGAGCACCTTCATGGGCGTCTTAGTGACTCGTAAAATCAACAGTGTCTTCCAGCCTATGTCACTGTTTAACATGCAACCTATCTTTTTATTAACCGACTTCAAAAAAAGGAGGAGGTTATCAATTCGACTGTATTTTTTTTTTTTTTTTTTTTTTTATATATTTGTTCGCTCATAACTTGCGACTGGGTGAACCGATTTTCATGATTCTTTTTTCATTTGAAAGCTGGTGCTTCCCGTGTGGTCCCATTGTCACCATTTCAATATCTGATAATGGGATCTTGTAGAAATTGGGGGAACTCTTCAATAAATAACAGCAGATTAACCGCGATTGTTGCTATAGCATATCTAAGCATTGTTTACGCCATCACACAACATAATATCACGCCTGTACTCACTACAAAGGTTGGTGAACATATTCTGATGGAGATAGACAACGGAACTCCTCAATAAATGATAGCAAATGGACTGGGATTGCTGAAATCTCATGTCTGTCTATTGTTTACACCAGTTCATAACATAACATCACGCGGGTACGTTGTGAAGGGGTAAGCACATGTGAACCACTAAAAAGTGAAAAATAAAAACTTTTTTACAAAAAATAAAACCGACTTCGACAAAAATAAAACACAAAAAAGTGAAAAATAAAAATCAGCTTCAGAAGTCGGTGGCAAAAACATGAAATCAAACAAACAAAAGTCACCGACTTCAGAAGCTGATTTTTATTTTTCACTTTTTTGTGTTTTATTTTTGTCGAAGTCGGTTTTTTATTTTTTATTTGTGATGGGATTACTTTTGACCTCAATCTTGCCCTAAGGGCAGAGATGGGGTCAACGATGGAACGAGCTTACCCAGAAGAAGCCTATATAATCGCGACTTAAATAGATTGGAGCCTATTAATACGATACCCCCTGGTTGACTGATTGTCAGACTGTCCTGTAACAACTGTCAAAAATCTACAAACGGGACCAACGGTTTAACGCGCTTTCCGAGGCATGGAGGAAACTCCTATTGACTCGTGTGACTCTACAGACCAACCTAGACAAGCGCGGCTTTAGCCTCGAGTTCCTCACAGTGATTTGTAAAACGCCCTTACATTTTTTTTCTTTTATCTTTTTTCTGCATGCGCCTTTGCAAGACAGCTATCGCTTCAGCGTGTAGCTGGTTTCCAAGAAGTCACTGTGGGCTGAGAAAATTCCATTCAACTCCACGCTGCACGCCCCGCCGCGCGCCGCTCCGACTTTGCGGCCTTATACGTCAACTTGAGTTCAGTAATGTTGTAACTTTGCACCGGTGTCAATTGTAATTCGACAAGTTAAGTGTATTCCGATGCTGAACGCGTTTTCGGAACTTTGTTTTGGGAGTTTGGTTACAACGTATTTTGTCGCCCCTTGTAAATTATTGGTTATTCAGTTGTATTTGGTAAGACTGAAAGCTAGCTCACCTCTGAGCCATATTTAACAGACTTCAATAACAATATATCCTACTAATATTATAAATGCGAAAGTTTGTGAGGATGGATGGATGGATGGATGAATGGATGGATGGATGGATGTATGGATGTTTGTTGCTCTTTCACGCCAGAACGGCTGATCGGATCTGAATGAAATTTGGCACAGAGGTAGATTATAGCCTGGAATAACACATGGGCTATATATTATCCCCATAATAACTCAAGGGGGTGAGCAGTATTGCATTATCCATAATCTTCAACTGTTTTACAGTTTGATACTGGAAATACGAAATAACGCAAGGGACATCGAGCGTGCTGTGCAATTTGTCACTTTAGGTGCCTGGTGCGAGCGTTGCAAATTCAACAGAAAGCTGAAGTCCCTTACGTCATTTCAAATTTTCGGTATCGAACCACAATCAAACTGTCAACTGTCATACTATATATTAAGTAGAAGGTCTATTTCAAACTATTTATCACTGGTGTACGTAGCCTAAACGGTACAGAGACTTACCTGCAAACGAAGGTACGCAAGTTCAAATCACAGTCAGTATCCACTTTTTGTGATTTTTTATAATGTTTAAAGATTTCTAAAAATATTAAACAATATGTTCGCGAGTTCGATCCCCAATCGGTTTTCACTTTTTGTAAGTTCCAGGTATTTGTTTTTATTTTGATGGTTTATGATTTTCAAATCAATTCAGAGTAGATTAATATAATCTACTTTTAATTGTAAATACAATATTATAAATCTGTAGACGAAGAGTTTCTGTATATTGAACATATTATTATTTAAGAAAAAAACATAAACATATGATTTTAAAACGAATATGATTAGGGTTTTAGTTTTTGTTTCATTGTAATTGGTGCTCTCTATCAAGGAAACATACATGCAACGACATCTATTGCACCAAAACGGTACTAATTAATAAATGTGTTCACAAGATAACTTTTAAATCGTGTTTTTCAAACAGTTACGATAGCAAAAGGTACTCTTGATTAGTTTAAATGACGCTGCTTTGAAAATCTATGTAGGGTTTTTTTTTTGGAGGGTGGGAAATCATCAAATGACTCCTCCCGCTCTGGGCATAGCGGTACCGGTAGGGAATGTCCGACTTCTCTACTGAATAAAAACCACCCACGTTCCTTCTTTGCCCTTTGTGCTGGGGCCGCGATATCTCTTTCGAACAACCCGCAGCCCTGACGAGCGGCGGCCCTTGCGGGTCCCTTCCATATTGCTGACATCTCTTTGAGGCGCGCGTAGAACACGAACGCGCCGTCGACACGGCCTGTCGTCGTCATAAGACGGGCGAACGGCGAGCTAGCCTACTACTTACTTACCGTCCACAGGCCCGCGCCTACGGTGGCCGGAAGCCATCACGTGGCCCCCGACGCCCGGAGCGTCTCCTGTTGCGGCTGGGATGAGAGGTTCTCTCTCTCACATTACGCCACTTCCTACGCTAGCATCACTACTTCGCTGAAGGAGGCGACGGCGTCCCATTCCCTCTCGCCCCGCACCATGGCTTGAACCAGGGCCGGACGCGAGAGGTCGCCGCCGCCGATCGCCGCTAAGAGAACACGACGGGGCTCAACCCAAGCGGTGCAGACCTCCGCGGTGTGCTCCACCGTGTCCTCCGGCTGATCCTCGCAATGGTATCATCCGGGCGTTTCCTTCCGCCTGATTCGGTGTACCTCCCGAAACAATTGTGTCCGGTGAGGACCTGCGCCAGACGGAAGGTGAGGGTGCCGTGGCGCCTCTCAAGCCACTCCTCCGAGTTACCACCACTGTGCCCTGCACGGGGTTGCCACAGTCGCTCTCTCCATGTTGCCATGAAATCACACCGGGGGGGTCTGTCCGCCAAGCGGCAATATGCCGCGGCAGCGGAGTTACCCCCCAGTGTAGTGCCTCCGCGCGCCATTCATGCAGGAAACTACATAGCCTAAGCCCTATAGCGGGTGTTTGCTTCCCATGCATTAAATTTTGGCAGTTTAACTTCGTCTTCGATAGATGGCATTGTTCATTTGACACCATTTTCTGAATTGCGGTGTTAATATTTGTCGTGAATAGTCAACAACTACAAATTGACCGGTACACAGTAAGAAAAACAGTAGTAAAAACTTTAAAATAAAAACCTAATCAAAATTAGATAAGACCCACGACGTAAATTTATTTGTTCAGTGTGGGAATCGAATACAGGACATGCAGTGCCACAGTCAAACGCTGAGGCACTGCGCCAACCGTGCCGTCTTATCGCTGTGGCTTCCTCGGGCATTGCTGCAACTTTGCTTAACAATGGCCAAATTGCACTTTCCGTTTACAAATTGCCGCTGAATCTTACCCCAACTTGCAACATCACCAAAAAACTGCGACTGGCCATGGAACATATGTCTTTGCAAATAAGCTGCTTTAGACAGGAGAGTGCCACCTGGAATTAGATGTAGATGCGAAAATTCCAGTTTCCGAAGAGGTTTTCCATCCAGTGCCAAAAGAAGATGAACTTACCATGCACGGTTTTCCTAATTTGAGAGGTTAATATAAATAATGAAGAGTGATTGTGTAAAAGGGCTGTCACCAAAGAACAAGGCATTTGTTTGTACATTTTGAGAAATAAGTTAAGGTACGGTTACGGTTTTTAAGCCATCGTCGTCTCAACTCCATTTCATTTTGATTCAAGCCGCTGCCGCTCATAATGACAGCGCCCATAAGGACGCTTTTTGTAATCATTACCCACATCATCACATTTTGATCCAGCCGTCAGGTCTCACATATAAAATAACATTACGCCTTAATCCCGAAAGAGTTAGGCAGTGGTGTACCTAATCGTAAACCCACATTTTGCCAGTAATGTTCAAGCGCCATGTAATAGGGGGCGTTTGATGTCTATATGTATAATATTGCCATCGACCGGGCATGAAAACCATGCTCCGTGGCTTCTACTGCGAAAACACTTTGCAATCGAACCCCGGACCTCATCCTCAGTAGTTGCACCTGAGACCACTCGATCAACGAGACAGTCACACAACAAAATTTCCACGTGAACGAAGTCGCGGGCATCAGCTAGTATATATATATAAATATATATATTTTGAAGATATATTTTGTAGATATTTCAGACAGGCAGTCGCTTCATGTTACTACACGCAGTCGACCCCAATAAAATCGGGAAAGTGCTAGCCTGGTGATGGCGAAATATTTTTTCCTTCGATAGATTTAGAATCATACTTGGTTAATTAAAACTATCAATTAGAATTAAATAAAAAATAATGAAAATAAGATCTAAGACACTTCGTCTTAGATATTTTTTTCTGCCATATTGAAGATAAATTATATGAAGCATTTTCCCGCTTCCTCCTATTTTCAAAACATTAAAAACCACCCTCACTGTTCCAAAAATAGCTAACATTTTCCTTCAAAAAAATACCGCTGACATTTATCTAATACATCAGCCGAAGTAAACACTGCTTACAAATTCATCTCACGCTTCGAAAATAAAAAGGGCATGAAGATAAAATAATGGTGTATCAGCGACTAATAATGCAACAAAATCAACAGAAGAATCTTCAGGACTTGGAGTTGCTTCTCGAAGTTCCTTCTTAAGCGTACATACAGTGCCCAGTATTATTTGACCTCTCTTCTCACACCACTTTCTTTATATGAGGGGTTAGGTAATACTAGTCTTTGGCTCTACTTGTCTGCACGTGATAAGAATACCTTTTAGGTTGTATATAAAGATAAATCTTCAGTGTATAGATGAAATCGCCCGTGAATATTGTGAACAACAGTTTGAAAACAACAAAAACAGCTTAAGTTCAGGAAATTGAAATCTTTTTGAGATTTTGTTTTGCCTCGTGTTTGAGGATATAGGAAGTTTTTTGAAAGACAAAAACCTTATAAGAATGTATAGAAAATGCTGTCAATCTTTTGAAGATGACTAAGACGAAAATAAAATTAAAATAATGAAGCCTCTGATGTTCCAATTAGAGTCTGCCGGGCAAACATCACTGACAAGCTAACGCTACGCTATTGCCATCATTTAATTGTAAATATGTAGAAACTATCTTTTGCCTGCAACTCTGCCCACGTGCAATATAGCCTAAAGCCTTCCTCGATAAATGGACTATTCAAGACAAAAAGATTTCTTCAATTCTAACCAATAGTTTCTCAGATTAGCGCGTTCAACCAAACAAACAAACTCTTCAGCTTTATAAAATTAGTAGTAGTCAGAAAAGGGAGGCCTTTACCCAACAGTGGGTGAATTCGGGCTGTGAACGATGAAGAGATTTATCAAATTAACGCTTGATTACTTATCACTTTAATTTAACTACTTATATTTATACTATCTTTTGCCCGCGACTTTGTTCGCGTGGAATAGTGACTTCCGGCAGATTTTTGGTTTATATCGCGAAAAAAAAAAAAAAAAAACTATCCTATGTCCTTTCTCAAGTTCCAAACTATGTCTGTACCAAATTTCATCAAAATCCGTTCAGCCGTTAAGGCGTGAAAGAGTAACAGACAGACAGACAGACAGAGTTACTTTCGCATTTATAATATTAGTATGGAAGTATGGATATTTATAATATTATATATAAATATATATATATTATAATATTATCCTAATAATATTATAAATGCGAAAGTTTGTGAGGATGGATGGATGGATGGATGGATGGATGGATGGATGGATGTATGGATGTTTGTTGCTCTTTCACGCCAGAACGGCTGATCGGATCTGAATGAAATTTGGCACAGAGGTAGATTATAGCCTGGAATAACACATGGGCTATATATTATCCCCATAATAACTCAAGGGGGTGAGCAGTATTGCATTATCCATAATCTTCAACTGTTTTACAGTTTGATACTGGAAATACGAAATAACGCAAGGGACATCGAGCGTGCTGTGCAATTTGTCACTTTAGGTGCCTGGTGCGAGCGTTGCAAATTCAACAGAAAGCTGAAGTCCCTTACGTCATTTCAAATTTTCGGTATCGAACCACAATCAAACTGTCAACTGTCATACTATATATTAAGTAGAAGGTCTATTTCAAACTATTTATCACTGGTGTACGTAGCCTAAACGGTACAGAGACTTACCTGCAAACGAAGGTACGCAAGTTCAAATCACAGTCAGTATCCACTTTTTGTGATTTTTTATAATGTTTAAAGATTTCTAAAAATATTAAACAATATGTTCGCGAGTTCGATCCCCAATCGGTTTTCACTTTTTGTAAGTTCCAGGTATTTGTTTTTATTTTGATGGTTTATGATTTTCAAATCAATTCAGAGTAGATTAATATAATCTACTTTTAATTGTAAATACAATATTATAAATCTGTAGACGAAGAGTTTCTGTATATTGAACATATTATTATTTAAGAAAAAAACATAAACATATGATTTTAAAACGAATATGATTAGGGTTTTAGTTTTTGTTTCATTGTAATTGGTGCTCTCTATCAAGGAAACATACATGCAACGACATCTATTGCACCAAAACGGTACTAATTAATAAATGTGTTCACAAGATAACTTTTAAATCGTGTTTTTCAAACAGTTACGATAGCAAAAGGTACTCTTGATTAGTTTAAATGACGCTGCTTTGAAAATCTATGTAGGGTTTTTTTTTTGGAGGGTGGGAAATCATCAAATGACTCCTCCCGCTCTGGGCATAGCGGTACCGGTAGGGAATGTCCGACTTCTCTACTGAATAAAAACCACCCACGTTCCTTCTTTGCCCTTTGTGCTGGGGCCGCGATATCTCTTTCGAACAACCCGCAGCCCTGACGAGCGGCGGCCCTTGCGGGTCCCTTCCATATTGCTGACATCTCTTTGAGGCGCGCGTAGAACACGAACGCGCCGTCGACACGGCCTGTCGTCGTCATAAGACGGGCGAACGGCGAGCTAGCCTACTACTTACTTACCGTCCACAGGCCCGCGCCTACGGTGGCCGGAAGCCATCACGTGGCCCCCGACGCCCGGAGCGTCTCCTGTTGCGGCTGGGATGAGAGGTTCTCTCTCTCACATTACGCCACTTCCTACGCTAGCATCACTACTTCGCTGAAGGAGGCGACGGCGTCCCATTCCCTCTCGCCCCGCACCATGGCTTGAACCAGGGCCGGACGCGAGAGGTCGCCGCCGCCGATCGCCGCTAAGAGAACACGACGGGGCTCAACCCAAGCGGTGCAGACCTCCGCGGTGTGCTCCACCGTGTCCTCCGGCTGATCCTCGCAATGGTATCATCCGGGCGTTTCCTTCCGCCTGATTCGGTGTACCTCCCGAAACAATTGTGTCCGGTGAGGACCTGCGCCAGACGGAAGGTGAGGGTGCCGTGGCGCCTCTCAAGCCACTCCTCCGAGTTACCACCACTGTGCCCTGCACGGGGTTGCCACAGTCGCTCTCTCCATGTTGCCATGAAATCACACCGGGGGGGTCTGTCCGCCAAGCGGCAATATGCCGCGGCAGCGGAGTTACCCCCCAGTGTAGTGCCTCCGCGCGCCATTCATGCAGGAAACTACATAGCCTAAGCCCTATAGCGGGTGTTTGCTTCCCATGCATTAAATTTTGGCAGTTTAACTTCGTCTTCGATAGATGGCATTGTTCATTTGACACCATTTTCTGAATTGCGGTGTTAATATTTGTCGTGAATAGTCAACAACTACAAATTGACCGGTACACAGTAAGAAAAACAGTAGTAAAAACTTTAAAATAAAAACCTAATCAAAATTAGATAAGACCCACGACGTAAATTTATTTGTTCAGTGTGGGAATCGAATACAGGACATGCAGTGCCACAGTCAAACGCTGAGGCACTGCGCCAACCGTGCCGTCTTATCGCTGTGGCTTCCTCGGGCATTGCTGCAACTTTGCTTAACAATGGCCAAATTGCACTTTCCGTTTACAAATTGCCGCTGAATCTTACCCCAACTTGCAACATCACCAAAAAACTGCGACTGGCCATGGAACATATGTCTTTGCAAATAAGCTGCTTTAGACAGGAGAGTGCCACCTGGAATTAGATGTAGATGCGAAAATTCCAGTTTCCGAAGAGGTTTTCCATCCAGTGCCAAAAGAAGATGAACTTACCATGCACGGTTTTCCTAATTTGAGAGGTTAATATAAATAATGAAGAGTGATTGTGTAAAAGGGCTGTCACCAAAGAACAAGGCATTTGTTTGTACATTTTGAGAAATAAGTTAAGGTACGGTTACGGTTTTTAAGCTATCGTCGTCTCAACTCCATTTCATTTTGATTCAAGCCGCTGCCGCTCATAATGACAGCGCCCATAAGGACGCTTTTTGTAATCATTACCCACATCATCACATTTTGATCCAGCCGTCAGGTCTCACATATAAAATAACATTACGCCTTAATCCCGAAAGAGTTAGGCAGTGGTGTACCTAATCGTAAACCCACATTTTGCCAGTAATGTTCAAGCGCCATGTAATAGGGGGCGTTTGATGTCTATATGTATAATATTGCCATCGACCGGGCATGAAAACCATGCTCCGTGGCTTCTACTGCGAAAACACTTTGCAATCGAACCCCGGACCTCATCCTCAGTAGTTGCACCTGAGACCACTCGATCAACGAGACAGTCACACAACAAAATTTCCACGTGAACGAAGTCGCGGGCATCAGCTAGTATATAATATTATAGTATAGTATAATAGTATATAGTATAAGTATGGAAGTATGGATGTTACGAAAAAAAATCATAACTCTTCCCTTTTGCATCACCGACGCAATTTAAAAAGGCTTTATATATTTCTTACCATTATTTAGCGTAAAGCGATAATGCGGTTGAAGACGCTGCAGAGTTGCCAAGACGAAAGTTATTCGATCGTAACTCAATATTGACTTCCCGATGCCAAGTGTTGCTTGGCAAATTCGTTCCTCTTTAACTAAATTGAATTTATATTGGCACAATATTTGTCTTTTCCATCCATATATTATCTTCTCAGTATTATTTTTCTCTTTTGTCATTGATACCTATGATCATTTATTATTTACTAGCTGATGCCCGCGACTTCGTTCACGTGGAAATTTTGTTGTGTGACTGTCTCGTTGATCGAGTGGTCTCAGGTGCAACTACTGAGGATGAGGTCCGGGGTTCGATTGCAAAGTGTTTTCGCAGTAGAAGCCACGGAGCATGGTTTTCATGCCCGGTCGATGGCAATATTATACATATAGACATCAAACGCCCCCTATTACATGGCGCTTGAACATTACTGGCAAAATGTGGGTTTACGATTAGGTACACCACTGCCTAACTCTTTCGGGATTAAGGCGTAATGTTATTTTATATGTGAGACCTGACGGCTGGATCAAAATGTGATGATGTGGGTAATGATTACAAAAAGCGTCCTTATGGGCGCTGTCATTATGAGCGGCAGCGGCTTGAATCAAAATGAAATGGAGTTGAGACGACGATGGCTTAAAAACCGTAACCGTACCTTAACTTATTTCTCAAAATGTACAAACAAATGCCTTGTTCTTTGGTGACAGCCCTTTTACACAATCACTCTTCATTATTTATATTAACCTCTCAAATTAGGAAAACCGTGCATGGTAAGTTCATCTTCTTTTGGCACTGGATGGAAAACCTCTTCGGAAACTGGAATTTTCGCATCTACATCTAATTCCAGGTGGCACTCTCCTGTCTAAAGCAGCTTATTTGCAAAGACATATGTTCCATGGCCAGTCGCAGTTTTTTGGTGATGTTGCAAGTTGGGGTAAGATTCAGCGGCAATTTGTAAACGGAAAGTGCAATTTGGCCATTGTTAAGCAAAGTTGCAGCAATGCCCGAGGAAGCCACAGCGATAAGACGGCACGGTTGGCGCAGTGCCTCAGCGTTTGACTGTGGCACTGCATGTCCTGTATTCGATTCCCACACTGAACAAATAAATTTACGTCGTGGGTCTTATCTAATTTTGATTAGGTTTTTATTTTAAAGTTTTTACTACTGTTTTTCTTACTGTGTACCGGTCAATTTGTAGTTGTTGACTATTCACGACAAATATTAACACCGCAATTCAGAAAATGGTGTCAAATGAACAATGCCATCTATCGAAGACGAAGTTAAACTGCCAAAATTTAATGCATGGGAAGCAAACACCCGCTATAGGGCTTAGGCTATGTAGTTTCCTGCATGAATGGCGCGCGGAGGCACTACACTGGGGGGTAACTCCGCTGCCGCGGCATATTGCCGCTTGGCGGACAGACCCCCCCGGTGTGATTTCATGGCAACATGGAGAGAGCGACTGTGGCAACCCCGTGCAGGGCACAGTGGTGGTAACTCGGAGGAGTGGCTTGAGAGGCGCCACGGCACCCTCACCTTCCGTCTGGCGCAGGTCCTCACCGGACACAATTGTTTCGGGAGGTACACCGAATCAGGCGGAAGGAAACGCCCGGATGATACCATTGCGAGGATCAGCCGGAGGACACGGTGGAGCACACCGCGGAGGTCTGCACCGCTTGGGTTGAGCCCCGTCGTGTTCTCTTAGCGGCGATCGGCGGCGGCGACCTCTCGCGTCCGGCCCTGGTTCAAGCCATGGTGCGGGGCGAGAGGGAATGGGACGCCGTCGCCTCCTTCAGCGAAGTAGTGATGCTAGCGTAGGAAGTGGCGTAATGTGAGAGAGAGAACCTCTCATCCCAGCCGCAACAGGAGACGCTCCGGGCGTCGGGGGCCACGTGATGGCTTCCGGCCACCGTAGGCGCGGGCCTGTGGACGGTAAGTAAGTAGTAGGCTAGCTCGCCGTTCGCCCGTCTTATGACGACGACAGGCCGTGTCGACGGCGCGTTCGTGTTCTACGCGCGCCTCAAAGAGATGTCAGCAATATGGAAGGGACCCGCAAGGGCCGCCGCTCGTCAGGGCTGCGGGTTGTTCGAAAGAGATATCGCGGCCCCAGCACAAAGGGCAAAGAAGGAACGTGGGTGGTTTTTATTCAGTAGAGAAGTCGGACATTCCCTACCGGTACCGCTATGCCCAGAGCGGGAGGAGTCATTTGATGATTTCCCACCCTCCAAAAAAAAAACCCTACATAGATTTTCAAAGCAGCGTCATTTAAACTAATCAAGAGTACCTTTTGCTATCGTAACTGTTTGAAAAAGACGATTTAAAAGTTATCTTGTGAACACATTTATTAATTAGTACCGTTTTGGTGCAATAGATGTCGTTGCATGTATGTTTCCTTGATAGAGAGCACCAATTACAATGAAACAAAAACTAAAACCCTAATCATATTCGTTTTAAAATCATATGTTTATGTTTTTTTCTTAAATAATAATATGTTCAATATACAGAAACTCTTCGTCTACAGATTTATAATATTGTATTTACAATTAAAAGTAGATTATATTAATCTACTCTGAATTGATTTGAAAATCATAAACCATCAAAATAAAAACAAATACCTGGAACTTACAAAAAGTGAAAACCGATTGGGGATCGAACTCGCGAACATATTGTTTAATATTTTTAGAAATCTTTCAACATTATAAAAAATCACAAAAAGTGGATACTGACTGTGATTTGAACTTGCGTACCTTCGTTTGCAGGTAAGTCTCTGTACCGTTTAGGCTACGTACACCAGTGATAAATAGTTTGAAATAGACCTTCTACTTAATATATAGTATGACAGTTGACAGTTTGATTGTGGTTCGATACCGAAAATTTGAAATGACGTAAGGGACTTCAGCTTTCTGTTGAATTTGCAACGCTCGCACCAGGCACCTAAAGTGACAAATTGCACAGCACGCTCGATGTCCCTTGCGTTATTTCGTATTTCCAGTATCAAACTGTAAAACAGTTGAAGATTATGGATAATGCAATACTGCTCACCCCCTTGAGTTATTATGGGGATAATATATAGCCCATGTGTTATTCCAGGCTATAATCTACCTCTGTGCCAAATTTCATTCAGATCCGATCAGCCGTTCTGGCGTGAAAGAGCAACAAACATCCATACATCCATCCATCCATCCATCCATCCATCCATCCATCCATCCTCACAAACTTTCGCATTTATAATATTAGTAGGATTTATTTATGTAGGTACACACAAAATACAAAAAAAAGGATAAAAACATAAAAAAATAGAAGAGCACAAAGGAACTGCTTATTTCATGTGATTTTTCTTCCAGCAGGCCTGCGAGAGGAAAGTTGGATTAGACACGTAGACACAGTGTGTAGAAAAGACAAACAGGAAAATTTTAATTAGACTTACTAACAAAAGCATAATTATACCTACATATAAAATAAACATACATACATACATACATTACGTAAAATATCATCAATTTTATTTATACCGAGTGGCTAAATAAGTTAAGGTTAAACTGCGTTTGTCTAGGTTGGTCCGTGGATGACCACGACCACCAAATACCAAGTTTCCTTCGTGCCTCGAAATGTACGTTAAGCTGTCATTTGTTGATCTTTGTCAGTCATTACTTATAGATAGGTAATCCAGTGGCCCAAAAGTCTGACATCCAGTCTTACTAAGGTATACGAATATCATATTACCAAGTACAAACTAGGTTCGGAGGTGTGAAAGGCAGTTGCTCCATGTAAAATACTGTCGACTGCAATCCTTTTCCAAAATAGTTGGGAAAAGGTAGTCATATGTTAATGAAGTTTTTCTGGATGCAGCTAACTAACACAATTCACATTGCAGGACTGGTTGTCAGACTTCTGAATACCTTGTTGTAAATTATATCAGACTAGTGACCCGCCCCGGCTTCGCACGGGTACAAATAAGATACTAAAACCTTCCTCTTGAATCACTCTATATATTAAAAAAAGTTGATGTGGCACTCGGAGACTGCCGCGGTAAAGCTATTGCATAGCATTTTTATCAACTTATGCAATTATAATTATTTATTTATTTTATTTATGCAGTATTTTTTTCCTTTATTTTTTTTTGCTCTTTTTTTAGCTCTATATGCTTTTCTTCTCTATAAAAAGAAAATATCTAGGTATAAATAATAGGTATAAATAATTAGGTATTAATAGTGCAGTTACACACCAAAATAATTATTCAATCAAAAAATTTGAACAAAAATAACGATATTAAGAGTTTAATCTTCGAATTTCGCGCGATGTACAATATATAAATCAAAACTAACCTTCATAGACTAAGCTAGTTAGAAACTCTATGACAGAAAATTTAAAAGAAAAAGTATTGACAGCCTGACGTAAGTGTCTTAACATTGAAAAATATGAAAATTATTTATTTTATTTTAGATATTTTCTAAGAAAACGAATCGTTTTAGACCGATTCGCAGAATAGTAATGCAAAAACCAATAAAACTTATGAGATGCGTACTAATAATAAAATGAATGTATATAGAGTACTCACTCATTTTCTTTCACTATTGTTTCGTGACTTTCTTCATTAATAAATGCACTTTGTTTATTCATATTTAAAACACTTTGTACACAAATATCACTTTGTACACAAATTATACGAGTAGGAATATTTTAGAAGGAGAAAGCAGAGAGACAAAACAGAAAAACTTTATACCTTTACAGCTGCTATTTGATCTGAACCTTTACAAGTGAGGTTAAAAACTTTTTTACAAAAAATAAAACCGACTTCAAACAAAAATAAAACACAAAAAAGTGAAAAATTAAAATCAGCTTCTGAAGTCGGTGACTTTTGTTTGTTTGATTTCATGTTTTTGCCACCGACTTCAGAAGCTGATTTTTATTTTTCACTTTTTTGTGTTTTATTTTTGTTTGAAGTCGGTTTTATTTTTTGTAAAAAAGTTTTTATTTTTCACTTTTTAGTGGTTCACATGTGCTTACCCCTTCACAACGTACCGGCGTGATGTTATGTTATGAACTGGTGTAAACAATAGACAGTCATGAGATTTCAGCAATCCCAGTCCATTTGCTACCATTTATTAAGGAGTTCCGTTGTCTATCTCCGAAGTTCTTCATCAGATGTTCACCAAATAGTTTTTATAACCTTTGTAGTGAGTACAGGCGTGATATTATGTTGTGTGATGGCGTAAACAATGCTTAGATATGCTATAGCAACAATCGCGGTTAATCTGCTGTTATTTATTGAAGAGTTCCCCCGATTTCTACAAGATCCCATAATCAGATATTGAAATGGTGACAATGGGACCACACGGGAAGCACCAGCTTTCAAATGAAAAAAGAATCATGAAAATCAGTTCACCCAGTCGCAAGTTATGAGCGAACAAACATTAAAAAAAAAAAATACAGTCGAATTGATAACCTCCTCCTTTTTTTGAAGTCGGTTAATAAATTATTTAATTCGACAACCTCAGTTGACAACCTTGTTATTTTCCGTAACCATAGCAACCTGGTTGAATAGGTACTGAATACTGAATATTTTCGTTAGGAAATTTCTAGATTCGCTCTCCACGCTCAAGGCCCGCGATAGAAGCTATGCAATAGCTTAAAAAACCGCATCAAAATCTGTTGCGTAGTTTTAAAGATTTAAGCATACAAAGGGACATAGGGACAGAGAAAGCGACTTTGTTTTATACTATGTAGTGATATTTTCGATTGCTTACCGAGACCATCTGCTTTGAGTGCTTCCAAAATACAGACCTCACCAAGCTTTTTGAAGCACGGTCCCTTTCATGTTTTGATAGTAAATGGTCACTCATCAAAGGATCGACCTTGGCAAGCATTTCTTAATTGTAAAGATGAATCCTTTTTTTTTTGGTGGGTGGAAAATCATCGAATAACCATCGAATAGCTTTTGGGCAGAGCGAAGGGGAGTGTCAGACTTCTACTGACTAAAAACCAAAACCCATGTTCCTTCTTCGCCCTTGTGTCGGAGCCGCGTTATGCCTTTCGATAATCCACAGCCCCGACGGGTAAAGATGAACCCTTGCGACTATTTTTATAGTCTTCATCATGCTCAAAACAATTTCCTTATATTTGTTTTAATCAGAATTCATGACTTTTGCACAGTTTGATAAAATAATATCCTATTACAAAATAAAGACTTCTCCACGTTAGCACGTGGGTCCCTAAGGCCCCAAGGTTTGTACATCTGTACCGTGATTCACGGAAACACGGGTCTTCCTGAAACGTTAATTGTTTTGTTGTCGCTACTTGATAAAACTCAACATCCTTGCTTACGCCCCTAAGTCTTCGCCAGAGGCAGGCTAAGATCGACTTTAAAGTTTGAAAGTGAAGGTTTCATTTGAATTGGAGGCTGGAGTAAGTTAGGGTGATTCGAGCGTGGAGGGTTTAAATTTGAAGGTTTTTATGAATGTATGTGTAATGGTGTTAATGCTGTGTATTTTTAAACCGATCCGGAATTTAATTAATGTTTTAGACACACGTATACTTGACATTACCCACTTTTGTGGGTTTTTCGTTACATTTAGAAATCATTTTACGCAAAAACCTTTTTGGACTTGACCGTGTTTAATTTGGGCCATTTATCTCGCCAACTTCTAAATGAAAATTATAAATTTTGGCGCAAAAGCCACTCGTTCTAATTCTGGTCAAAATGGCCGAAATATTCATGAAAAGCTTATTCTCTTCACGTTCCGGTTAATCTTCTTAACTATGAAACATATTCCATGCAACGTGAACAGTACTGCAGCAAACTGCTCACAAATATTTGATCATTTTACCCATTTGGGTCTACCGTACCCTCGTCAAAGAGACTGTTAATACTTCATTCACAAACTTCCCCTTTAATTCCTGAACTAAAATGTTTACCTACTTAAAACTTCCGTAAGTAACAATTTAATATTTTATTCCAAAAGATCGGAATTGAATAAAACCTCAATCTAGCTCGCTTTTAAATAAATGAGGTGGTTTCACTGTTGGGGCGAAGATCTTGGAAGATAAGGTGATGTGGTACCAGACGTCCTCTTTTAAATAAACTGTTATTGCTAGCTTGTGTCATCCCACTGCTGGACAAACTCCTGTGACTTCCAAATTCTTCGATCCAGGGTCAATGTGAACTTTTGACATATTATTGTACCTATAGATCCCTTTGAAATGGTTGATTTATCTGAATGTACAGTTCATATTTGTACAGGATGGAAGATACCGAAGCTCAAACAGTTTTGGCGTTATGATTTCCACCTTCTATGTTATACAGGCACATATCCAATATTTTACTCCTAGCAATAATTCTATGGTTGCTTTCGAACATAGTAGCAACGCAACCTAAGCTTCCTTACAAGCCTAATCTCCAGCCATAGGGATACAATAGGGGACTTTTAGGGATATATAGAACAACATGTAAAGTTCTTTATCTCTTGGCTGCGGGTTGCTTGAAAGAGATACTGCGGCCTCAACACACACAGGGATAAGAAGGAACATGGGTGGTTTTTAGTCAGTAGAAATCTGACACTCCATGCGAGAGGAGTCATTTGATGATTTCCAAACCCTTACAAAAAAGGTCTTCATCTCCCAAAGAAAGGGAGAATCCTCCGACCAGAGCCCCGAGTCTGCTATTCAATAGTGTCAGAATGGTCTATCATTGATCTCATAATCGTTGATTTTGACAAGTAGACGACAAGCCAAAAAGTACCTTAAGTCAACAGATTGAAGGTACTTTTTGGCTTGTCATCAATCAACAATTATGAGATCAATGATAGACCATTCTGACACTATTGAATAACAGACTCGGGGCCCAGACGTTATGCCCCTTGGATTACTGCTCATGTTGATTCTTCGTTATGTTAGTTCTTCATTTATGTCATAAATGTTACTGTAATACTTTCCAGGGTCCCGTACCTCAAAAGGAAAAAAACGGTAGACCGTACGTTTATAGGATCACTCGTGTGTCTGTCTGTCTGTCCGACCATTTTGAACAAAATACAGAAATTAGTCCAACACATATAGATTACAGGAAAACCTATAAGAAGTCTATGGTGCTAAAATAACATGGAAAATTTCTCAATATCTACCACAATATCACGAAACCCTTCATGTACAAGTTCGACTTGCACTTGGCTAGTTTTTTTTGTAGTACCGCTACACTGCTCAGTTTATTTTAAGTTATTGATATGTACATTGTTCCACAGCTTAGACTCACTTCCACGCGCTGATGAAAAGCCCTCTGAAATTACCTGCCTGTTCCTTGTTTCTATCATCTAAGGTCGAACCCTCCTCAACGCTGTCGGATACTTTGAATAGATACCCGTCTTTCAACAATTGGCCCTCGTCTTTGTGGTATGTAGGCACAAACGTACAACTATTTGAACCCTTTGAAATGCTAATGTTTGTTCTCTTTTTTGTGGCTGAACTTTTCATTAGTTGCGAGAATTTCTCCTTGAAGTGGTGAAGTAAATTATTCGACGTTAGGTGTTAATATTGTACTGTTTAAGGGGCTATAGTTTTTTTCTCAACTATACTGGGGCCATCAGCTGCATCTGATTTGAGACTGTAGACTATGGGACACTTGATATCGTGTCGTCCCATTACTTGGACATCACAGGAACTGAAAATGCCAAACTCATCGCTAAATGGGCTGACTGTCAGCTAAGAAGAAGTATTTTACATAGAGCGACTGGTTATCTGACCTCCAAAACCCAGTTAATACTAGGTTAATCTATACATATAATAAAATGGTAGGAAAGTCAAAACTGTACTTTGAATATTTTTTTAAAAGAATACTTGGGGTGTGATCTACAATCGATACCGAAGCCAAAAATATAGTTTTTAGAATTTTTGTCTGTTTGTCTGTTTGTCTGTTTGTCTGTCCGGGATAAACTCAAAAAGTACTGCATGGATTTACTTCAAATTTGGCATGAATATTATAAAGAAGTCGGGTCAACACATAGGCTACATATTATCACGCTATCACCTACGGGGAACGAGCAGTGAACCTTTATATCTTCAACGCATTCTGTAACAACGTGAAATCTAACGACGCATAGTTGAATGTTGTTATTATGTTAACCATGCTATAAGCTAGCTTTACACTATAAAAATCACGCAATAAAAGTAACTTAGGCCGATAAAAATAATTATAATTAAATGTATATTTTTAAAGCAGCGCCATCTATGAGATTTCAAAAACATCAAGTCGAATTACATGTTGTGTAAAAGTAAAAGTTTGTTTTTAAAAGTCATAGATGGAGTGTGCATTTTCTTTTTAAAAAATGCATCGTTAATTCGTTTCAGAGATGAGAAAGACAATAAAAAAAATTGTGTTTATAAAAGTTTTAAGCTATTTCATCTACAAAAGTGTTTAGTGCAGTCCGATGTTATATTATTATGTACTCCGTGGTATGGCAAAAACGCGGCTTGCCACACGCGCACCTGCTTTTGTGGTTAGAAGAGAACATTAGGCCCAACCAGATTGATCAAGTCATAAGTGCTGATCTTCCGGACCCTGACGTCGATCGATCCTGTTTTGCATCAGATTGTAAAAAGTCACATGGTGCATGACCCCTGTGGCACGTTAAATCCAAGTTTTCTGTGCATGAAAGATGGACGATGTACGAAAAGATTCCCAAAACAATTTACCAACGAAACCATTACTGGTGCGGATGGATATCCCTCATACCGGTGCCGATCACCAGCAGAGGGCGGGCATTCCACTGAGCTGAGTGTGCGTGGCCAGGCGCAACCGGTCGATAACAGACGGATTGTTCCTTACTCATTAGTACTGTCCAGGACCTTCCAGACGCACATCAACGTCGAGTCGTGCACCAGCGTCGAGTCGATTAAATACATCTGCAAATACGTCAACAAAGGGAGCGATCAGGCGACGTTTGCTTTACATAGCACTGATAGAGACGAGGTGACCAAGTACCAATCTGGTCGCTACATCAGCACGTCTGAAGCGGTTTGGCGGATACTGGCGTTCTCTATACATGACTGGCATCCTACCATCATGCATTTAGACGTCCACTAGAGAACGGCCAGCGCATATATATGGATCCCGACAACGTTGCTGAGCGCTTGGAAAATCCACGCCAAACAACTCTCTTGGCATTTTTCAGGGTCTGTGAATCCGACCAGTTTGCGAGGTGTCTTTTTATTACACGTACGACAAGCAAAGGGGTGTATTTAACCGACGTCGACGAGGAGGTGCTGTGTGAATTTTCAAGGACACTGTATTGGGTAGAGTTTATACCGTGCACCCGAATAATGGCGAATGCTATTTTCTGCGGTTGTTACTTCACACGGTCCAAGGCCCAACGTCTTTCGCCTTACTGAGAACATTTGATGGCGTGAAGTATCCCAATTACCGCGCAGCCTGCGTAGCACGTCACCTTCTCGACGGTGACCAAAACGTGGATGACATCCTCGCGGAGGCGAGCGGCAGTGACAGTCCCAGCCGCATGCGTCATCTATTTGCCGTCATCTTGGTGTTTTGTGGAGTCGCGAACCCGGTAGCTTTGACTGAAGATTTTCTACGAGCTTTGAGGCGTGCTACTGGAGACGAAGTCGAAGTTACTGATAAACGCGTGTTGAACACCTGTCTCAGTTCACTTCAAGACGTGGTCATTTCTATCGGCGGCAATCCACTGGTCGAATATGGGTTACCAGCTCCCTAATCATCACCGCATCAAGACCGTGGAAATCGGGAGTATAACGCTGAGACAATTTACGATCCGGGTGAAATGACGACCATAGGAAATGACCAAGTCGCTTTGTTCTCTTCAGAGCAAAAACAAATTTATGACACCTTCCTTGAAAGCGTGAACCCATTCGCTGTGTGAACTGGGACATCAGTCCTATACCAACAGCAGAATTCTTGGGTGTGTGAATGGGTACAATAATGATCAGGCTGTAGCAAATAAGGAATGCATTCTCTCGGAAATTGAGGAGAATGAAGTGGTCTATACCTCTATAAACACTGATGATGATGTCTGAACTCCCTGTCAGCAAGTGGACTTCCAGCACTTATCATCAAGCTGAAGGTCGGTGTCCCGATTATGCTTCTTCGGAACCTATTGAAGTTGTGTAACGGGACCCGCCTTAAGACCCGCGTTCCAGTTCAAGCGCGTACAGTTCCCCGTGAGTTTTTGCTTCGCGATTACCATCAACAAGTCGCAGGCGCAGACACTGAAGGCAGCGGGTGTCGACCTCAGGACGAGCTGCTTCTCACACGGGCAACTGTACGTCACATGCTCCCGCTTCACCTGTCCTGAATCTCTTTACATTTTGGCTGCGGAGAGCCAAACCACTAATGTTATTTATCGAGAAGTCCTATAAGTATGTATTTTTACCCTATTCTGTATTCCTTATTCGTTATTTTCTTCATCTGCTTCAGTCACAACTTATGACTTAATTCAGTAGAATCACCATAAAATCTCTATCACTTTTTGAGTGTCAATTTTACAAAAGACAGACTCCCTCTGTTACTGCACTTTCTGTAGAAATGAAATGTAAAGAAGAAAGGGGTAAATGAATGTTATTTTGAAAGGTATAATCGTAGGTATTTTTGGTGCTGTATAGCGCTCACGCAGACGACGTCGCGGGCAGCAGCTAGTATTATATATCGACTGTTGTTTTCTGTTTTAAATGTGTCAGCTTATGTCTTGTGACAAATTGGGCACAGTGTAAAGAAATCTTTTTGTGGCAATTCCAGTATTTTCTCAAAGCTAGAACAAAACTTAACTAAAGGAAAAAGCAGTGAAGGGCAATTTTACTATTGGAAATGAACGCAATCAATACAATTTATTAACAACGGGAAACGCAGTTTAGACCGCTGATACCTTTCAGTTTTAATGATAAAAAGGGGCTTTCGTAGTTAAAGATCCAATTGATATTATGTTGGAGGATAAATTGATGATAATTGGAGCTACAGAATCGCAATTACGAAAAGAATTAAAATTCTATCAGTAATCCTTATAAATGAGTCGGATTACAGATGTTTTCCAGAAATAAACAGGAATAATATATCAACATCAGCTTTTAATCTAAATCCTCCATTTTCAAATCAGAATAATGTTGAGATAAAGCTCATTCTCGTATAAGCAGCGAGATGAGCTAAGCAGAGCATACATCACGCGAAAGCTTTCCTGGGATCGAGTGCCTTGGATGTAGCGAAGTTTGTTCTAGTTTTTAGTGGGGTGGCAGTTACAGCGTGTAATGCGACTTTGGATACGTTTACATTGACGGTATTTTACAGTTCTTTCGCGTTGAATACCGTAAAATGGGGGGAATAGGGATCTAGGGGTGAATAGAGACGAAACTTTGAGAGGGATTTTAACGTTGAATTAAAATGGTATGTTGCCAAAAACTTATCTAAGTTATAAAGTAAAATTAAACAAATAAAATAGTCTACTTGTTGGTAACCTATCAAGTTAATTGAATGTTAAAATCCCTCTCAAAGTTTCGTCTCTGTTCACCCCTGGGTAATCTGATTTGGGCAGATGGCATTGTTGTCATCAGCATCGCGGGAGATCCATAGTGGGTGAAGTCGGGCTGTAGATGATGGTGATGAAGCAACAACTATCCGTAGGCCACTAGCTGCTGCCCGCAACGTCGTCTGACGTTGCGGGCAGCAGCTAGTACAAAATAAGACTGTTTGTCAGACTTTTGGGATACTGCAGACTACCTGTTACGACTGGAAATGAAACTTTTCAAACTTTTTTCCGTATTTTTTATTATTATTAATGGGCTTGCTCTTGACCTCAATCTTGCCCTAAGGGCAGAGATGATGTCGACGATAGAACGAGCTTACCCAGAAGAAGCCTGTTTACTCGCGACTTAAATAGATTAGGGTTATATGAACTCGGAAAAACCGACGCAGGCACGGAATTCCAGTCCTTGGCTGTACGCATAATAAAGGACTTGGCAAAGCGCTTCGTTCGAATGTGTGGAACGTCGACTAGGTATCGGTGATAACCTGCAGTACGTCAAGTCTCCCGATGGAAGAAGGGAGATGGTGGAATCAGCTCGTGGAGCTCCTGCGCACACTCTCCGAAGTACAGTCTGTAGAAGACCGACAGACATGCGACTTTGCGACGGTGGGCCAGGCTATGTAGCTTGACAACCAGCCTATCGTCACCAATTAGCCTCCTGGCTCTGCGCTCTACGGAGTCAAGTGTAACAAGTTGGTATTTGGCTGAGCCATCCCAAAGGTGACAGCAATACTCCATGCCGGACCGGACTTGAGCTTTATATAATACTGAAAGCTATAAGCCGTATTAATTTCAACAAAGTTTAACTTTTTCTCTCGATATTTCTCATCATTTGAACTTAGTCATGACATGCATTTAGCTATGATTTTACTACTATTAAACTCAGTGTCATGCTTCATGGCTACGTACGGCTAAGGCTAGTATGAGTAGAATGACCACAAAGTGTGCATATTATGTCAATAATTATTATAGTACCAAGTTTAACATTACGATTTTCTTAGTTTTGTCTGGTTATTCACTCGTAAATGTTGAAATCTCTTTATTTACAATCAGATTATTACAGGAGACAGTCTGAAATATTTCTGCTATTTCTTTGAACACGAGAAATGAAGATCTTGATAGCTCAAAAGTAACTTTTTTGGCACGAGGTAGAGAAAAATGTCCCTTTATATTGTTTTACAATACTCCTAGCTCCCTCTGTACGCTGAAGAGAAAAGCTTCGTTGCACACGACCATAATGTTATGATAAAATGACAAAAGTAATTTGTTACAATATCCGTCTTTGCTAAAGTTCAGCCACGTTCTAAGTGAGGTGTGGTGGTAGTGTACTGAACTGAAGCTGATAAGTTTACAACATAATATCAGGCATGTAAACCACTAAAGGTAAAAAAAAATTTTGCCTCGCAGTGTGATAGTACCAACAATAAAAAAAAACTTCACTTTACCTCCTCTTACCAATACCTCCATGATATCTTTACTATTCTATTACTATTTTACTATCTTTTTTGCGCAGTTTTACTAATTTAAATACAGAATGCTTGATTGACGGTACCTAATAAATAGTACACCCACATTTCACCAGTTAAGAGCTTATACTACCTCAAACGCGAGTTTTATAATGCGTAAAAGTATATGATTCACTGCAGTAATCAAAATCAGAAAAATATATGATATTCTTCAGGATATATGCTAGTGACATAGTGTTGTAAAACATAATACAACCAACTTTGCTCGATAGATAAAAATCGCGAAGATACCTCTAAAAATTTCTTTTAACGAGTAAAAACCATACTAAAATACATGTCATCGTTCTGATTTTTTTGCCAAATAATTTTACAAGCAACATACTAAAATCATAGTGTTTTACTTTTTTAGTCCAATCAATAGTTTTTTTGTAAATCGCAAAATACCACTAATTTCGCACTATTCGGCCGCAGCGAAAGACGTAACAACCGCTTTGTAGTGCAAGCTGATTAGAACTTTATTCTAACAGTATTTCAAGCGAAGTTTGAACCACCACAAATAGGGTTGCAAATCTGAGGTAGCATATGCTCTTAGGTCTAAGCCCCATGTAATAGGGCGAGCGTAGTGCCATCAATCAAATACAAATTAATATTCCATGGCTGCTAATGAGCTAATTCCTGACGGAAATACTCATCATACTCCGCAGTAACGCTTAGGATCAGTCGAACTAAACTGCAAAAATGATGGTGGAGAAGGCATGATGATATGATAAATATACGAAAAGCATGCCTCAGTTTTCATAAACATAACAAAAATTGGCGTTCCTGCCCGAAAGCGCCAACAAAACTTTGGCACTGATTGGGTTATTAAAAAGCGATTTAAGATAAAAACAGACAAAGTTTGAATAATTGCCTGTTAACACGTAAACTTGTTGAACACCGGCTGTCTAGACTTGTTACTTTGTTAATTAATTTATGTACAATTTCACGGTCATTAAGAATTCCAAATCGTTAACAGCGAACTTCTTTGTGCCACTGATTTCCCAAGATTTCTGGTATTATTCCAGGATTATTGTGTTTTCTCACATCAAACTAAAGCAAGCGCAAGCAGCAAGTTAATTCGACGACACGCGCTGACAGACTGCTGCGCTGCGTGTCGCGGGTTCGATCCCCGCACGGAACAAATATTAGTGTGGCCTACGGATAGTTGTTGCTTCATCACCATCATCTACAGCCCGACTTCACCCACTATGGATCTCCCGCGATGCTGATGACAACAATGCCATCTGCCCAAATCAGATTACCCAGGGGTGAACAGAGACGAAACTTTGAGAGGGATTTTAACATTCAATTAACTTGATAGGTTACCAACAAGTAGACTATTTTATTTGTTTAATTTTACTTTATAACTTAGATAAGTTTTTGGCAACATACCATTTTAATTCAACGTTAAAATCCCTCTCAAAGTTTCGTCTCTATTCACCCCTAGATCCCTATTCCCCCCATTTTACGGTATTCAACGCGAAAGAACTGTAAAATACCGTCAATGTAAACGTATCCAAAGTCGCATTACACGCTGTAACTGCCACCCCACTAAAAACTAGAACAAACTTCGCTACATCCAAGGCACTCGATCCCAGGAAAGCTTTCGCGTGATGTATGCTCTGCTTAGCTCATCTCGCTGCTTATACGAGAATGAGCTTTATCTCAACATTATTCTGATTTGAAAATGGAGGATTTAGATTAAAAGCTGATGTTGATATATTATTCCTGTTTATTTCTGGAAAACATCTGTAATCCGACTCATTTATAAGGATTACTGATAGAATTTTAATTCTTTTCGTAATTGCGATTCTGTAGCTCCAATTATCATCAATTTATCCTCCAACATAATATCAATTGGATCTTTAACTACGAAAGCCCCTTTTTATCATTAAAACTGAAAGGTATCAGCGGTCTAAACTGCGTTTCCCGTTGTTAATAAATTGTATTGATTGCGTTCATTTCCAATAGTAAAATTGCCCTTCACTGCTTTTTCCTTTAGTTAAGTTTTGTTCTAGCTTTGAGAAAATACTGGAATTGCCACAAAAAGATTTCTTTACACTGTGCCCAATTTGTCACAAGACATAAGCTGACACATTTAAAACAGAAAACAACAGTCGATATATAATACTAGCTGCTGCCCGCGACGTCGTCTGCGTGAGCGCTATACAGCACCAAAAATACCTACGATTATACCTTTCAAAATAACATTCATTTACCCCTTTCTTCTTTACATTTCATTTCTACAGAAAGTGCAGTAACAGAGGGAGACTGTCTTTTGTAAAATTTACACTCAAAAAGTGCTGATTCTCAGCCTGCTTTGAATAAATGATTTTATGGTGATTCTACTGAATTAAGTCATAAGTTGTGACTGAAGCAGATGAAGAAAATAACGAATAAGGAATACAGAATAGGGTAAAAATACATACTTATAGGACTTCTCGATAAATAACATTAGTGGTTTGGCTCTCCGCAGCTAAAATGTAAAGAGATTCAGGACAGGTGAAGCGGGAGCATGTGACGTACAGTTCCCGTGTGAGAAGCAGCTCGTCCTGAGGTCGACACCCGCTGCCTTCAGTGTCTGCCCCTGCGACTTGTTGATGGTCATCGCGGAGAAAAAACTCACGGGGAACTGTACGCGCTTGAACTGGAACGCGGGTCTTAAGGCGGGTCCCGTTACACAACTTCAATAGGTTCCGAAGAAGCATAATCGGGACACCGACCTTCAGCTTGATGATAAGTGCTGGAAGTCCACTTGCTGACAGGGGGTTCAGACATCATCATCAGTGTTTATAGAGGTGTAGACCACTTCATTCCCCTCAATTTCCGAGAGAATGCATTCCTTAATTGCTACAGCCTGATCATTTTTGTACCCATTCACACACCCAAGAATATTGCTGTTGGTATAGGACTGATGTCCCAGTTCACACAGCGAATGGGTTCACGCTTTCAAGGACGGTGTCATAAATTTGTTTTTGCTCTGAAGAGAACAAAGCGACTTGGTCATTTCCTATGGTCGTCATTTCACCCGGATCGTAAATTGTCTCAGCGTTATACTCCCGATTTCCACGGTCTTGATACGGTGATGATTAGGGAGCTGGTAACCCATATTCGACCAGTGGATTGCCGCCGATAGAAATGACCACGTCTTGAAGTGAACTGAGACAGGTGTTCAACACGCGTTTATCAGTAACTTCGACTTCGTCTCCAGTAGCACGCCTCAAAGCTCGTAGACAATCTTCAGACAAAGCTACCGGGTTCGCGACTCCACAGAACACCAAGATGACGGCAAATAGATGACGCATGCGGCTGGGACTGTCACTGCCGCTCGCCTCCGCGAGGATGTCATCCACGTTTTGGTCACCGTCGAGAAGGTGACGTGCTACGCAGGCTGCGCGGTAATTGGGATACTTCACGCCATCAAATGTTCTCAGTAAGGCGAAAGACGTTGGGCCTTGGACCGTGTGAAGTAACAACCGCAGAAAATAGCATTCGCCATTATTCGGGTGCACGGTATAAACTCTACCCAATACAGTGTCCTTGAAAATTCACACAGCACCTCCTCGTCGACGTCGGTTAAATACACCCCTTTGCTTGTCGTACGTGTAATAAAAAGACACCTCGCAAACTGGTCGGATTCACAGACCCTGAAAAATGCCAAGAGAGTTGTTTGGGGTGGATTTTCCAAGCGCTCAGCAACGTTGTCGGGATCCATGTATATGCGCTGGCCGTTCTCTAGGTGGACGTCTAAATGCATGATGGTAGGATGCCTGTCATGTATAGAGAACGCCAGTATCCGCCAAACCGCTTCAGACGTGCTGATGTAGCGACCAGATTGGTACTTGGTCACCTCGTCTCTATCAGTGCTATGTAAAGCAAACGTCGCCTTATCGCTCCCTTTGTTGACGTATTTGCAGATGTATTTAATCGACTCGACGCTAGTGCACGACTCGACGTTGATGTGCGTCTGGTAGGTCCTGGACAGTACTAATGAGTAAGGAACAATCCATCTGTTATCGACCGGTTGCGCCTGGCCACGCACACTCAGTTCAGTGGAATGCCCGCCCTCTGCTGGTGATCGGCACCGGTATGAGGGATATCCATCCGCACCAGTAATGGTTTCGTTGGTAAATTGTTTTGGGAATCTTTTCGTACATCGTCCATCTTTCATGCACAGAAAACTTGGATTTAACGTGCCACAGGGGTCGTGCACCATGTGACTTTTTACAATCTGATGCAAAACAGGATCGATCGACGTCAGGGTCCGGAAGATCAGCACTTATGACTTGATCAATCTGGTTGGGCCTAATGTTCTCTTCTAACCACAAAAGCAGGTGCGCGTATGGCAAGCCGCGTTTTTGCCATACCACGGAGTACATAATAATATGACATCGGACTGCACCAAACACTTTTGTAGATGAAATAGCTTAAAACTTTTATAAACACAATTTTTTTTATTGTCTTTCTCATCTCTGAAACGAATTAACGATGCAATTTTTAAGAAGAAAATGCACACTCCATCTATGACTTTTAAAAACAAACTTTTACTTTTACACAACATGTAATTCGACTTGATGTTTTTGAAATCTCATAGATGGCGCTGCTTTAAAAATATACATTTAATTATACTTATTTTTATCGGCCTAAGTTACTTTTATTGCGTGATTTTTATAGTGTAAAGCTAGCTTATAGCATGGTTAACATAATAACAACATTCAAATATGCGTCGTTAGATTTCACGTTGTTACAGAATGCGTTGAAGATATAAAGGTTCACTGCTCGTTCCCCGTAGGTGATAGCGTGATAATATGTAGCCTATGTGTTGACCCGACTTCTTAATAATATTCATGCCAAATTTGAAGTAAATCCATGCAGTACTTTTTGAGTTTATCCCGGACAGACAAACAGACAAACAGACAAACAGACAAAAATTCTAAAAACTATATTTTTGGCTTCGGTATCGATTGTAGATCACACCCCAAGTATTCTTTTAAAAAAATATTCAATGTACAGTTTTGACTTTCCTACCATTTTATTATATGTATAGATTTCCAACAAGAAACAAAGGCTTGGAAAATCACCAAAATTAAACGTCACGTCAGTCAATTATTTGGCCTGACATGGGACAATCCTTGGGACAATCTGGTGGACAAAATGTTTTAAAATAACATTTTGTCCTGACAAAGTTTTTAATTGGCTCGTGAGTTTGAAGTGTGGACCGAGCCGCCAATATGTCGCCTAACTAAACTTTATGTTGGTTTTCCCTGGTACATATTTTTTACTACTTTAACTATTCCTCGCGTTTGTTTTGTGGGACTGCATGACATATTTTTTTCAGTGTATTTGTTGCAAATAAATGGTTTGTTAGCACAAAACCGCACCGTGCCCGTTTGCTGTATTACAGGTTACTCGGTTTTGCAAGGCGGAAGTATGTAGCCCAGTTATTTAATATGCTTGTTGTTTGTTTGATATAGTTGTAATAGATTACTTTAAATGTATATATGTAGACTCTTTTATTTATTTAAACAGATACTGCACTTACCGTTCGCACCATAGTTTTAATTGCTACTTGTAGACGTATCTAGATCTGGTTTCTGCGCAATCAATCTTCTCAACTACTTAAAGCAAAACCTGACCAATAATTACTATGGGAAAAAAGTTGAGGTTGAAATAACAGTATCATCGTTTCCATTTAAGAATTTATTTAAATCAAATAACCTTAATAATATTCTAGCTTTGCTCAACAAAATAAATCACGGCATATTTTTAATCTGATCCATTCTTATTTTCTCATGTTCAACATCATTGTATGGTCCAGCATCTTCTATTATTATATCAGCTGCTTTTTCACCAATCATGACTACTGCATTGCCAATACCACCTGTAACATGAGTTGGCATGATACTTGCATCTGCTACTCTGAGTCTATGCACACCATGCACTCGTAGTCTGCTATCAACAACAGACCCCATAGAACAGGTACCACTGTAGTGTCCCATACTGACCATCATGCAAAGGGTATAGCATCGCCAATATTCCCTGCTTCTCTTCTCATAAGCATTGCATCTTGGCTCTGTCAGATCAATCATGGTCGCGTTTAACATCTTGAACGCTTCTGATTCCTCTACTTCTAAATAATGGCATATGTACTTGATGAAGTCACACAGATCACGGTCATTTGAGAAACTGTCCATGAAAACCTTCGGGGGATCTTTGGGGTCTGTACTCCGAAGTTGGACCTGACCACGGGAGTGTGCATATAAATTGCTGAGTAACGTTACCAAGACTTGGTTTCCATTGCCTTCGTCGTATAGTTTGTTACAGGTTCTATTTGGAAAGTTGAAAGTGAACGCACAGAGTTGCAACATGAATTTCTGTTCGTTCATAATAAGGCCTAAAGCTTGGTAGTCTGGGTATTTTGTATGATGTTTTGCATGAGATTCATTCAGTGATCCGTACCCAACAAATAAACCTGAGGGAAATTCACCAGGGTTGGATTTATCTCTTTTCCTAATTCTCTTGTTTGTTTTATGAGGAATGAACGCAGCGATATGGTCTTGAAGATTCTTTCCGACTGGCATGTCACAGACACAGGTAATGTTCAATTTTTCTAGATCTTTTCTGGGACCTAGACCTGATAGCATAAGAAGTTGTGGTGATTTAATTGCACCAGCGGATATGATAATCTCCTGTCTTGCCTTTACTATTATCTTTTCGCCTTTGTCTGTTATGACTTCTACTCCTACAGCGTTTCTGTGTTTATCGAATATAATTTTGTTTGCCAAAGTGCCTTTTGCTACAGCTAAATACGGATTCTCTGTAACATGTTGTAGATACTGAGATGCGGCATCTCGCCTCATGTCATCAAAAGCCGTTACTAGGCCTCGTGAATATCCAATTTTATTTCCATCTATATCTGCAATCATATCTTTACCTATTTGTTCAAAGCCTTTTAAGTATTCAGCAGTAAATGGTTTCTGATCTCTGGTGACTCCTATATACCCTTTGCTTCCAAACAAATACTTGAGCGAGGAATTCATGATTGCGCTATCGTAAATAGCTTCAGATTTAATGAAATAGGGAAGTACATTTTTCCATTTCCAGTTAGGGTCTTTGGTGATCCAGTACCACTCTTCAAAGGTCCTCGCGTTTCCTCTGGAGTAGATCATGTAGTTCAACGCGCCTGTTCCTCCAAGCATAAGCCCTTGACTGAGTTCCATTTTCTTGTTGACTTGACATTGGTAACTATATTTGTCATTTTCTGATGTATAGTTCCAGTCTACTTGTGAATTCTTGAGGTAAGGCGCTAAGGATGGGTACTGTAAATGAAATAATCCATTTTAATGTGTTTCATATGACTCAGCGAAAACTCAAAAATATTTTTTTCGTACGTTAGTATTTACGTTTTTGAGCAGACTCTCTTTTAAATATCTAAAACTGATTCCAAATCCTTTGAATTATTATAGAAAAGTGTGCTACGCACCAAAAGTGCTGGTATGCAAGAAATTGAAATAACCTAACCCACGATTTTGAGACGAGAAAAAGAAGAATGGTGAAAGCTTTTAATTAATTCAATACACTAGTTATTTAATCATTAACTGTAGGACAGAAAAAAAAATACAAGGCGCACTTACGACAGTTTCAAAGGGAGCATCCTGACCAGCTTCGATGAGGAGTACGTTGTACTTGTGCTGGGCCAACCTGGTTGCTATCACACTGCCGGCAGTTCCACCCCCTATTATGATGTAGTCGAAGCTGTCAAAAGCTAGAAAGATAAAATATCAGGTACAAGTACGGCTTTCATCATCATAATCATCATCAGCCATAAGACGTCCACTGCTGGACAAAGGCCTCCCCCGTAGAACGCCATAAAGAACGGCAGCCTGCCGTTTGCGTCCGCCAGTTACCCGCGGCTCTCACGATGTCGTCGGTCCACCTGGTGGGAGGCCTACCAAAGCTGCGTCTTCCGGTTCGTGGTCGCCACTAGAGAACCCTCCTCCAGGTACAGCTTTACGTAGTTTTATGTCATACTTCGGTTTTGAAGTAAAATGGTTTAATTCCATGTAATTAGAGTTGAGCCTAGTGCCATCAAGTCCAGACTCCATAGCGAAAAAAGTGAAGCATTCCTGACGGAAAAGTCCAATAACATTTTGCTTGACCCGAGACTCGAAACCAAGATATCGTCGTTAAGCTGAATTACTTCTAAAAGGAGACTGGATGAAATTGGATGTAGAAGACAGAATACAGGCTGTTGATGCAGTTTGCAGGAGGCTTATGTCAAGCAGGATGTGACTGGCTGATACTTGATACTAAAGTCAGAGGAGATTCATGCGATCTACAAAAAAAATATTATAGCTAGCCCATACCGTCCCACGCTGAGCAAAGGCCTCCCTCCATTCCTTCCAACGGTCGCGATTCTGTGCAACTTCTTTCCAATTCTCAAGGAGACATCAAATTACAAAGAAAATACTGTTTTCTAATTCTTTGAATGAGATAAAGATACTCACGCCTCAGCAAGGCCGGTGGTGAATACTTATAGCCAGTTAGCTCCAGCATTATGAAGATATAGATAGCTGCTTGGTTCTTCCTCAACGCCGCTATCACTGCTGCAGAATTCATGGTTGAAGATTCTGCAGAAGATAAAGTCATTATGAAGTTAACTTAAATCTGATGACGGTATTCCGATAAAACAAAATATGGTGCAGACATGTGCTCTTTGTGTTACTTAATCTCCTGACCGAAGCCACTACCAACATCATCGATGTGGTCGAAGGTAAATAAATAAAATAAACTTTATTCGCCGAACAAAAAACTACTTACTACATTTTTTTTTAAACTTTTGTTAATGTACTTAATTATTTACTTAATTATAACAGTAAGTACTAACTCAACAACTTAATACCGACGTGTTATCTGCACCTCGTCTTGGAAGAGGACTTCTGGCCGCAGGGGGTGGTGTTCAGTCGCTTCCGCGAGCAAGTGCCATATGAACACACAATTACTTAGTGCACAAGTGATGTACTATTACTAAATAGAGTTTTAAAGTTATATTTACTAAATTCTATTTATCATAATGTCTGTTAGGCTGTAAGGTATATTTATATCTATGGACCAAAATTGCCTGAAAATAGTTAAATGTTATGTTATAAAAAAAACTTTCAGCAACCAGTCTGCTGCTCAAAAGTAATGAAACTTAAATAATAATAATAATCTTTATTATGAACATCTTACAAGGTTTCTTTGAGGTGAGACCCTGACCTCCAAACTAGTAAAATACTGTATCATGATACAAATAATGATATAATGATGAACTCCTACTTTTCAGAAAGCCTGAAATCAATAGCCTCAATCTATAAAAAAACAGCCTTGTAAAGATGTATGTCATTGAAAACAGCTCATCAATTTTTGTTAGTACTTACCTAGCAAAATTCTTCAGAAATCCTTGGGACTAAATAATAATAAAGAAAATCGGCACATCAATCACTTGAACTGTCAATAGCAAAGAACGAACGAAATACTAAAAAAAACCTAGAAAATTACTTTATTAAAGTAGGTATAAACTGGAGACTTGGAACTTGTAATATATTCTTTGTCACATATTAATACGAGAAGGTACGAGTATATGTGTCTTAAGTATAAGCGGTTTGAGTATCCCGTCGGGGCTGGGGGTTGTCCGAAAGAGATGCCGCGGCCTCGACACAAAACGCTAAGAAGGAGCATGGGTGGTTTTTAGGCAGTAGAAGTCTAACACTCCCTACCGCTCTGCCCAGAGCGAGTCATTTGATGACATCCATCATCTGCCCAGCCTTTCCCAACTATATTAGGGTCGGCTTCCAGTCTAACCGGATGCAGCTGAATATCAGTATTTTACATGGAGCGACTGCCTATCTGACCTCCACAACCCAGTTAATACTAGTTTAATACAATACCCTTTGGTAAGACTGGATGTCAGAATTTCAGGTTCACTGACTACCTGTAACGACTGCCAAAGATCTATATATATGGCAGCCGGGACCAACAGCTTAACGTGCTTTCCGAGGCACTGAGGAAACTCGGTATGTCGGGCGGTCACCCATCCACAGACCACCTAGGCAAACACAGCTTTACCTAAAGATCGACCTGAGTGGCAGTTCTTATTAAGCCACGAGCTCCTCCATTTTTGATGACATCCAACCCTCTAAAAATAAAAAAATTGTGGTTTGATTATGAATGTGGATGTGTTTATAAGAGTAGAGGAAATCGAAAAAACGATGGATGAACTGAGTAAAGGTTAACATCCATGACATAACATCCATCCATAACATTCTAAATGTTTAATGAGAGGACGAATAGAGAAGCATAGGATCCCAGGACCTCGTGCTCATTAGTCGCGCGTGCGATTACAGACCAACGACGTAGTAATTTGGCTAATTAAAAATCAATTATAATTATCTTGATAAACTTGTCACTTACTTGTTACCCCTTTCTAGTCAAAACTTGTTGTGGAAATTATCCCTGGGTCATAAGTACCGCCCACGAAAACAAAGCTCCCTTCTCTATAATGTCTTGAAGTCCTTTGAACTAAAAAAAAGTCTTCTGTAATAATTATGTTTTATCAAATAATTCTCTATAGGTACGCGACTGGCTTAAAACAAATGTGTAATATAAGTACTTAATAGTTGCGTTAGTTAGTTTCAATTGCAAGGTTTTATAATACAGGTTGTTTGTCAAAATATACTACGGCCCCGGCGGGGCCGCGGGTTGTTCGAAAGATATATCGCGGCCTCGGCACAAAAGACTAAAAAGGAACATGGGTGGATTTTAGTCAGTAGAAGTCTGACAATCCTTTGCCCAGAGCGGGAGGAGTCATTTGATGATTTCCTACTCCCCCCAAAAAAAAACCCGTTGGTCCCGCCTGAATTTTACATTGTAAGCAGAAGTTATAAGCACATAATATATCATATATGTAGACGAATAAGAAAATATGCTTAATTAACGATAACTCATAAAGATAATAAAATGTGCAAGTTTCTTTTACAAAAACAAAAAAAAAGTATCATTTAAATTGAAGCCGTTATCATGGAGAAATCGGTGAACATATACATATCATCATTATTCTCCTGTCCTTATCCCAATTCATTTGGGGTCGGCGCAACATGTCTCTTCTTCCGAACTTCCCTATTTCTCGTCATCTCAGCAGTCACCTCCTTTCTAGCCATATCATCCTTCACACAGTCCATCCATCGTTTCTTTGGTCTTCATCTAATCTTATAACCATACATACAATATACAAATACATACATACTCAACATTTTCCTCACAACATTTTCTTCAAATCGGTAAACATACATGGGAAAAAAAGATAAAGAAGAATAAAGCCTCCTTCTTAAGAAATTGGTTAAAAATAACTATACTTTCATGAAAAATCCTTCTTTGGGCAAAGTGTCGTAAAAATCATCCTGTGTACAAAGTATACGATAAGTGCAACAATTCTTCCTACATTTTCTTTTCAGCTAATGTTTTCTAAAACGGAATATTTACGGATAATCGTGTAGCTATTATAGAATTATCAGCATGTTTGACGTATGTAGAAGATACCGGTTTTAATAGACGAGTACTGAACTGATATGAATTTTAGAAAAAAAACATGCTTTCTCTGTATTGTTGGGTTATCAGCCTAGCCTTCTCTTTTTTACTAAGCATTGAAAACTACTTATGATTTTTGCGATACATCCAGCGCAGCTTGTCTCCGAGCTAGAAACACCTAAGCCTCATGGTTCACCTAAAATATCGAAACAATTCATGAGAGCCGCGCTACGCGACGACGATATAGATACCCCGATCTATTACCCGCCGCGGGCACCTCCTAGAGCCTAGTCTTCTCTACCATAACCAAAGGCAGCTGAATACCAGTAATTTTGGTATTGCCTGTCTGCTCACAAAAACCCAGTTAACGGGTAAAACGATACGCCTTAGTACCCAACAATAATGAATAACCGCTTGTCAGGATTTTTGCTCCCACTATGTCATGAGTGTCAAATATATTTGATACTCGCCGTAGTGGGAGCAGAAATCTATACATACGAATAACCGCTAGGACAAAGCTGCTGGCTCATAGTGCTTTCTTGGGCATACAATGATGTCGGTATAAATTAAAAGGTCACCCATCCACAGACCAACTTCGGCAAAATACTTAACCTAGAAGTTTGGCACGTGTAGCTTTTATATCATTAAGCTACAAGTCTCTATTAATATCTGCGCAATTTATTCAAATATTCCAATCATGCCACGAATAACTAACAGTACCTAAATACAAACATTTACCAGTATTCGTACTTCCGCTTGATTTTCCTGGTACGTAGATTATTAGAATTCTTGGAAGGCAAGCAAGTAATTACCGATCGAACTCATTATATGTGTGTTAGGAAAGAAAAAAGAAAAATAATAATCTCTCATTGACGAGGGCGACTCGTTATAGTGTGATAAGGAAAAGTTTTGCGGAATATAAATAAGTTGGCGGATATCGATTGACGTCATCGAGAAAATTAAGAATAGCTATAGGAATAATTAGTTATTTTTACACGACTGCCCCAAAAAATGAGTGTTGTTTTTTTTTTTTTTTGGCGTCATGTGTGTATGTTTGTCTGTGACTTTCTTTATTCCACCATAACTTCTAAACGCCTTAACCGATTTTGATGTATGTGGTATCTTAAATTTTGAAAAATATGATAGGGTGGCCATGGTTTAGGAATAAAAACAACTTTGGATTTTTTTTATTAAAGTTTCAATGAAAACTATAATCATCGTCTAGAACTTGATAGGTAGATTACAAAAATGTACAACAGTAGTCTTCAATATCTATTGTTTACTAGTAATACTACTCAACAAATGTTAAGGTGACATTTTAAATCCGGTAATCGATACGAACAAGCTATATATCAGTAGATTCCTTGTAATGAAAGAAATAAAACTGGTTAGGTTACAACTCCCAAATCCATGCATACGGCAGCTAAATGGTTTTAAAGTTTGTATGAAAAATCAATATGCGTAAATCAATGTACTTGAAACTTAGCAAGTATTAATTTAAGGAGGTAATAATATGCCCGTCAGGGCTGCGGGTTATTCACAAGAGAAACCGCGACCAAGGGCGCCGGCAGAAATAATTTCCAGGTGGTGCAGATTTTAGTATTCTTACAATCTTGGCCGTATATGATTGTTAATAAAAATCTTTTAGCACACTGAGAAGAGTTAAAACTTGGAATAGGTCCACAACAGGTGACGAGCGACTGTCTGGATTATGCTTGTTAAGTGTCCACCGAGGCAAGATCATCATCATCATCATCATTTCAGCCAAAAGACGTCCACTGCTGGACATAGGCCTCCCCCAGGCATTTTTGGGGGGGTTTGCCATAATCGCCACGCTTGGCAGGCGGGTTGGCGATCGCAGTATGGTTGTTACAAAGACACAGAGAACGCTGCTGCCCATTCTCTGGTAAGTCTCTTAGTCGCCTCTTACGACACCCACGGGAAGATATGGGAAGATAACCAAGGACAATAAAGATAACTTTATAGAAAACGTCATTAATAAGTTCGGTCAAAAACCCCGCCGGCTGCAGTTGCTTTTTTTAAATGAGATTTTTTTTTATTTTTTTATTAGAAATGGTCTTGCTCTTGACTTCAATCTTGCCCTAAGGGCAAAGATGATGTCGACGATGGAACGAGCTTACCCAGTAGTGTAATTGCAATTGTGTAATTACTGCCTACTATAGCTCCCGACACGTAACTTGGCAAGGTTTCGAAATTCGAATTCAAAGTTCGCACATCGTACACTTTGTGCCACAAAAAGTGGTCACTTTTATTGCTTGTCATTATTCTATGGTTATTGACATAATTTATTTTTAATAATGAAGTTAAAGAAATGTGAATACTTTGTGACATTTATTAGGTGTCATAAATAAAAATATGCATTTAAAAGTAAAACAAAATTTAAAACAACAAAACCTTATTTTAAAACAATAAGAGAAACAACAAAAACTAAATTTAAAACAACAACACTCGTAACAAAAACTAAATTTGAAACAACTAACAACAAAAAAGTGAAAAATAAACTTTAGAAGAAAAATTAGTTTCTGAAGTCGGTGACTTTTGTTTGTTTGATTTCATTGTTTTGCCACCGACTTCAGAAACTGATTTTTCTTCTAAAGTTTATTTTTCACTTTTTTGTTTTTTTTTTAAATCGTTTTTATTTTTTGTTAAAAAGTTTTTATTTTTCACTTTTTAGTGGTTCACAATCATGTAAGTTCACGTGTTCATGAGTCATAATGTGGACAACGTAGTTTTTTTTTTGAGTTTTGTTGATGTTTCAAAAACCGCTTGTCCGATTTCGATAAAAAAATATGGGACCATTTGGAAATTATACCCTTTCCAACAAAAAAAGATTTTTTCAAATCGGTTAGCAAGTGACGGAGTTATGACCTAACAAACATAAAAAAATATATATATAAACATCCGAATTGAGAACCTCCTTCTTTTTTTTAGAAGTCGGTTAAAAACTAAATTTAAAACACAACGACAACTCAAATTCGTAACAAAACAACACAACTTTCGTGCACCGCAAGTGTAATCGGGAGCGAACGGAACGTATGCATTTGAATGCACCAATCGCACGCGCGGATAACGCTATCTCATGCAAAGAGACCTAAAAAATGACTTCTGCGCAACTAACGACTCTTGCCAATTTACGTGTCGGGGACTATAATTATTGTGAATAAAAAAATGATTTCCAACAGACGGCTTTTTATTTCAATAATTCCTGTTTATCCCGAGATTCCCAAGGGGTGAAAGTGCACCCCCTGGCACCCCCCTGCCGGCGCCCATGACCGCGACCTAAAGGGCTAAGAAGGAACACGGGTAGTTTTTAGTCGGTAGAAGTCTGTCACTCCCTTTCGCTCTGCTGATGAGCGGGAGGGGTTATTTGATGATCACACAATAAAAAAAAACGGAGTTAATAATATTTGCCATTACAGGTTTTCAAAAGCACCTTAAAAGGGTTGAAAGGAAAGTTCAGTGCTTAAGTTTGTATGAAATATTCTTACTGCGAGATCAAATCAAATTGAAACTCGTTACACAAATTAATAAAGGGTTACGTGTGTAATAAAACAATTTATTGAAAAAAAGCGGCCAAGTGCGAGTTTTACCCGCGCACCGAGGGTGAATATACTTGAATTTCTTAAAATGTTGACAAATAGTTCAACTTTACAAAGTATGCTTCCTGTAGGAATCGAACGAACGACCGCCGCCGGGTCACAAGGAAACGCCTAAACGACTCGACCACGGAGGCAGTGGGAAATCATCAAATGACTCTCACCTTACACCCTATATAAATTTCAACAGTAACTATCAATACCAACAGCACCTAAATGAACCGAAACAAACACACAATATAAACTAAGTTCCACTTAGTAAGTCTCTCCCAACTCTATCGTGAGCCGGCGCAGAGTAATCTAATTAAAAAGTTTCCGCCCCTGCATATTTCAGTCAGTAACAAACATGGCATCTTCGGCAACACAAGCGAACTATCATTTCATTAGCATACGAAATTGCTGAACAATCATGAGGGGATACCAGACTGGTGTTCTTCGATATCAAGATACCATTCTCAATTTAGAACCAGTTTGGCTTCCTAATGAAAAAGTAAATAGCCAAAATTGGTTGAATGCGACCGTATAGAAGAGTCGCTACGACGGCTTTTTTTTTAGAGGGTAGGAAATTATCAAATAACTCCTCCTGCTTTGAGTTGAACGGAAGGGACTGTTAGACTTGTACTTACTAAAATCCACCCATGTTCCTTCTTAGTGTCCGCTTGATGTGCTGAGCGTCTGTACAGTAGTTTTATTTAGTAACTATTATAGCTGTTGCCAGCGGCTTCACCCGCTACAACTCGAAAATTATCCCACGGGAAGATAAAATCGGGATAAAAACTATTCTATGTGTTAATCCAGGTTATATACTATCTGTGTACCAAATTTTATCCAAATCCGTTCAGTGGTTTTTGCGTGGAGAAGTAACAAACATACACACTCACACACTCACAAACTTTCGCATTTATAATATTAGTAGGAAGTTTAAACAAAGGCTTGATGAAAATCTTTCAAGAATTTCTGTTGGCCGCATAAAGTATTCAAATATACAGGATGGAAGGAACACCGATGCTCAAAAGGTTCATCATCATCATCATCGGCTTAATAATGTTCCACTGCAGGGACTCAGGCCTCCTCTCTTGGAAAGGGATGGATGGCCCACGCGGGCCCAGTGCGGGTTGGTAGATGTCAACATGTCTTCGATTTTTTTTTGGGTTCTAAGACATGCCGGTTTCCTCACGATGTTTTCTTCACCATTTTGGGAGCATGGTGATGAAATCAATTACACAAAGTATTGCGCCTGCCTTCGTTCGAACCCACGACTTACTGTTCGTAAGTCGGGGCCGCCACTACTGGGCCACCGCGTTTCTCCCCACTGGGCCACCGCTGCCTAAGGGCAGCAGTACCCGTAAGCGGTTACAAACTAAACTGCTGTTTGCTACAAAAGTGCAATGCCTACAAGTCAAACTCGTGATTTTCCCGTGGTTCACCCGCCTAGTGTACCTGTGTAAATTATTTTTGCTGGGTGACGCCGGTACAACCGTTTCCTCTGCCCCATGTACGCTCTGCACAGAGGACTGTCAGTGATACCTCGAGTGTAAAAATGTTTATTCAGTGAGCAGTGTCCAGTGATGACCCGCCACCATTCGCATGCTATTTCTGTCTTGTCCTGTTCTGTGTGAAGTGTCATTAAAATCTGCTCTAATACGTTGTGTTTCTAGCCCTTTTTTGTTTTCTTTTTTGTGTTGTGGGAAATTATCAAATTACTCCTCCCACTCTGGGCAGAACGAAAGGGAGTGTCAGACTTCTACTGACTAAAAACCACCCATATTCCTTCTTAGCCCTTGTGCCGAGGCCGCGGTATCTCTTTCGAACAACCCGCAGCCCCGACGGGGTGGTTTTGACCATCGCCATCGATCAACAGCAGTGTGGTCACACCTTTAGGAAGAAAGAAAAATATGACATTCAGTAACGGAACTGTTCCAAATTCAAAGTTTGAAAAGGAACAGTTGGTTGGGGATTAAAGTTAAATGAGCTGTATGATTTTATGGTGACACACGGCCACGGGAAAATGGCTATCAATTTTAAATTACCGTTACTTGAGAATAACAAATCATTTACCGCATCTGAATTATTTTGCTATGGTGATGAATCTTGAATAAAGAAATTGGCATTTGAAAATATTTGGAACATAAATTATCTCAGTGAATAAACTATGAACATCAAATTCAGATTATTTATTATCTGACCTACACAACTCAATGTCTGGTAAGACTAGTTTTCAGACTTTCGGGCCATTAACTTACCTATAATAACTGTCAAACATCTACAAACACGAAGGAAACCTATCCACTGATCTACCGGCAAGCGCCGCTTAACCTTGAAAATCTTCCAATGCTGTTATCATTTAGCCATGAGCTCCTCTATATACACCTCAAACCATTGCTGGCCAATATACCAGACAATGTGTCCACCATGATTGATTTGCGAATGAGACTAAAGAACTCACCAAATTACTAATTCATTGCCTTACCCTTGATCCGTCACGGTTAGAAGGCCGGGCTATCGATCTTCAGCACGATATACGTTTTCTATTAGGCGCTTGATATATTTTTATTGATCATCATTATGCCGTTCATTGATATACAAGTATGTTTCACAAGATGAGCTGGGTAAGATTTACAGTCATTAAAAAAAAAAGAATACTATCCAGTAGAAAACCTCTAGTCTAAAACCTCCTATTACAAAATAATTACTGATCAATTTGAAATCTACTATCTAGTGTAACTAACTGTAATTGAAGTTTTTCCTTTTAATTAGTCTTTGAATGCCCCATTGCTGGGCAAAGGCCTCCCCTAAATCCTTTCAGTTACTCTTTTTCTGCGTCACCTTAAAATAATATGGCATAGGTATAAATAAAACGCAACCATCGAATGCATATCCAAGTTTATTTTTGCAAATAAAGTTACATCAACAGTTAACTGCATCCTATAATCATCTTAGCAGCCTTCTCTGCGAGTGCCACTACTGCAGCATAGATCGGACTTCCAATTGTATTGGGCATTACACTGGCATCCACCACTCGAAGACGATTCACTCCTATTACCTTCAACTTGGTATCTACCACAGAACCCATAGAACAGGTACCAACGCGTCTTCCAGTTGTTGCAATCATGCATAATGCATAGCATCTCCAATAATCCCTCGATCCAAAGACATACTTGTTACATCTCCTCGTTGCCCTCATAAATTCTAAACGCAAATATTGGAAATGGGGTGTACTTTCGATTTTGATGAAGTCTAAGATGTAATCAACTAAAGCGTCTAAATCATCATCTTTGGAATAATATCCATTAATTATCCTTGGCTGCTCGAATGGATCTGTACTGTTCAATTTAACCTCTCCACAAGATTTCGGATTTATGTTACTTACCACTGAAACCATCATCTGAGTATTTTCAGCCATTTCAAGCAGTCTGTCACAAGTTTTGTTATTGAATCCTAAAGTAAATCCACAGAAGGCCATAAAATATGAAGCATCATCCATAATGAAATTGAGAGTCTCATAATCTGGATGATGACTGGATTTGTTGCAAGCTGAGTAGCCTACTATTAATGGGGCTGCGTAGTTATGAGGGTTAAACGGCTCGGGGTTAGCTGGTCTGTTAGTTCTAAAAGCTAACATTGCTCCTACAACATTTTGGAGATTCTTTCCTACAGGGAGATCTGAAATGATATCTATATTCATATCTTTTAAGTGCTCTGCAGGACCGACACCTGATAGCAGTAAAAGCTGAGAAGATTTGATAGGCCCGGCACTAACAATTACTTCATTTTTTGCCTTCGCAGTGACGGTCTTGCCATTCTTAATAATTTCTACTCCAACAGCATTTTTGTTCTCATCAAAAATTATTTTTGTCGCCGTTGTGTTTCTAGTTATTTGTAATTTGGGGTTATCTTTAAGAGGAGGCAAATAAGTACTTGCACCCTCAGTACGAATTCCTTCAAGAATGTTGTATAAAGCTGAAGAATATCCCTTTCCCGTACCAATATTGTCCACAACAACGGACTCCCCAGCCTCTCCAAAGCCGATCAAATAATCATCACAGATTGGACGATTTTCTTTGATTACTCCAATTGTACCTTTGTCACTGTGGTATTTTCCGAATGCCGATTTAATGACATTTAGATCTTGTAAATTTTCAGATTTCTTAAACCATTTGAGCATCCTTTTCCATGTCCAAGAAGAATCGTTCGTAGCTTTATAGAATTTTTCGTAGTCTCGAGAGTTTCCTCTTCCGTAGATCATGAAGTTGGTGGCTCCTGATCCTCCTAGCACTTTTCCGATTAATGATCCATCGGCCTGGTGACATTTCCCGATGAAAGCATCACTCTCTGTTGTATAGTTCCAATCCAAACGGGAGTTTTTTACGTAAGTCACCAACCCAGGAAACTGGAAAGAATTTTGTATGATATTATTTTCTTCAAGAGTGTATATTTGTATGTATATTGAAGTACATAGTTTATGCCCGCGGTATTGCCCGCGTGGAGTTCGGTAATTATAACATGGGATTACTATCGGCATAAAAAGCATCCTACGTGTTAATCCAAGTTGTAAACTATTTGTGTTCCAAAGTCCTCCGTGTCTCGGAAAGCACGTTAATAATACGTGGTTCCGGCTGTCATTCGTAAATCTTTTGCAATCATTACAGGTAGTAAGTGGACCGAAAGACTGACAGCCGGTCATACCAAGAGCTATCGTGTTACCCAGTAACTGGGATGTAGAAGTCAGATAGGCAGCTGCCTATAAAAAAAAAATCTGCTGCATCCAGTTGGACTGAAATTCGACCCCTCCAAATTTGAGAAAAGGGTAGGTAGACGATGAGGATAACGAATATCCACACAAAATGTCGCATAAATAATAGTAGTAAGTATTATCTACGTTCTTACTTGACACTCCATACCAGGATTTCCACCTGCTTCTACCACCAATGTGCTGTAATTTGCTTCAACTAGCCTAGCAGCTACTATTGCACCAGCACTACCTCCTCCAATCACTATGTAATCAAACGTCTCTCCATCTGAAAGAGAGAAAGTTCGTATGGTTACACAATCGAATTGAGAACTTCCTCCTTTTTGGGAAGTCGGTTAAAAATAAAGACTTTTATTTTGCGTTAATGTACCTAATATTAAAAGAGTGGATTTCAATTAAAATTAGAAAAAAGATCCACGTGCACAATGAATATAATTATATAGCAGCCTCTTCTGAAGGTAAAAAAAATAAAACGTTAAAATAATATATGAATTCTGTAACAATACTTACCACATACATATTTTTCTTGAGGATACATGTAACCATTCATGTTGAGCACTGCCAACATGCTGAAAACGCCCTGAATACTCTTAATTCGAGATATTTCCGCGGCCGTATTCATGGTTTGAAGCTGTGAAATTATATGGAGATCATTAGATACCTATAATAAACCTCACAATTAATAATATGATCTATTTCTAGTTTGTAAATATTGAACAAGGCAATGAATAAAAGCAGATTATAGCACAAAAAAAGTTTTTATTTCTTGTTTATTACAGCTTGATGAAGCTCAGGTTCTCAAATAGAAGGCCTAGATAAAGTGGAATGCTAACAGCGATTCACTTTATCTAGGCCCAATCCAACATAGTTGGGAAATGACGAAGATATGTGGACACAAACATATAAAAAAAAAACATTCAGATGAATTGAGAAGGAACCTCCTCCCGGGGCACGGGAAAAACTCGGTATGCACAGGGTGTCCACCCGTTCATACCAACTTAGGCAAGCGCAGCTTAACCTAGAGATCGAACCTAGTAGCTGTTATTATATAGACATGAACTCTTCTGAGAATGATTACGTAAAAGGAACAGTTACAAATATATGTAAGACTCACCTGCTACCGAAAAGTTTATGTTAAATTATCAATCCTGCTCCCACTACAAAATATAGCCACAAGCCGTCGGCTCATAAGAATGAGTGCAAAATAAGAAATTAATTATTTGTAACTTGCGTACGTGTTTCACTTTTATTTGAGTTAACTTCGCTTACACTTGTACTAAAATAGATAAAGACTACTTTATCTATTTCAATATGAATACTACTTTCAGTTTGTAGCAAGTATATACTGCTAATTAGGAATATGTAAAAAAGAACCGGTTCAAGACAAGGCTTAAATTGCTATGTTTATTAATTGTGTCTCGGTAATTTTCATAGAGTTTTCTTACAACAATTTGGCGACTGTAAAGAAATTATGGAAAAAAACTATGAATATATGTGTCTCGGTAATTTTCTTTGAGGTTTTTTTCAACATTTTGGCCACTCTAAGAAACTTATGGAAAAAAGATACAAAAAATAAGTAACTCCTGGTACAACAGCATTCTGCAACATCTCGACGTAGTGTGAGAAAAGTAGTCGTTTGTGTAAGACACGATCTGCCATTGAAAATTTATGGCGGTGTATTCTATATTCTATCCACTGGAATTTCATTTTCCAAAGAATAATTATCGTTGAAATTGTGTAGGCGAAAATGTTTAATGATTTAAAAAACAAAGTAACTTGCCTAATTGTTGTCTCTAAACAGTCTGATGATTATGTAGAATATTTTTACTAACGTAACACGTATTATTATCATCTGAAGAATATTATTTATTTATTTAAACTTCATGCACAATAGTGATACATAGGTGGACTTAATGCCACAATTAAGGCATTATCTACCAGTCAACCTTAGGGTTAAATAAGACAACATTGTGGTAGGGTACAAAATATCTAAAAAACAACAACAACTCTAAAAAAAAAAGTACTACATACTATTATAGGAACATAAAATGATACTAATACACATATAAAAAATAAAATAAACTAATAATTAATATTTTAACAAAATATTAAACGAAAAACTTAACAATAGGCAATACTATGACTCGACTTACTCGTATAACAATTGAGAGCTATTTGGTCTGACTAATGTAGAGGTTACGTACGTTTTTAATGCCAGGGTACCCCCTGGCATTAAAAAAGCAAGTACAGCGTTCCAAAGTTTTATAGTTGAGATAGCGTAAGAATTTGACAAGAAACAGGTGCGGTGTGAAGGAATTCGGAGAATGAGATTTTTGGAAGCTCGAAGATTACGACTATGACAACTGCCCAACACTTTGAAATAAGTTTTTAAACAGGAGCACGTGGATTGTTCATAATTGAGAAGAGCATGCAGAGAGATCTGAGGGATCTCCTGAGTCGGATAGGCAGCCATTTAAGCTGAGAACGGAAGGAAGAAATATGATCATATTTACGAAGGCCAAAAACAAAACGAATACAATTATTGAGAAGTCGATCCAATTTATTTAGAAGTTCTTGGGATATATCAGAATAACAAACATCAGCATAGTCAATAATGGGAAGCACAAGGGACTGAATTAAAGTGAGTTTCGTGCTAGATGGGAGAAAATGCTTGAATCTATGTAGAGAATATTAGCTCGTTTTCAATGAACAGCAGAGATGTTATAATTTAGAAGAAGCTGCAAGGGACACTATAGGTATTTTATAACAGACTCCGGCTCTGAGACAGGGTTTGTTCGTCATTATTTTGTTCACCACCAATTTTATCTCACAGATTGTGTCTCACACAACTACAAACACAATTTGCTTACCAAGAAAAACAATTAAAATTGTTAAAATTTTATTGTACATTAATCATATACCTTTTAAAATAAACATTATTTCATTCCTTTTAATTCATCGAATTTACACACATCTGATTCTTTTCCATCTGCAACAATCATTTCAGCAGCTTTCTCAGAAAGGGCTACTTCAGGTGCAAAGATCGCACCACCCAAGCTATAAGGCATAACGCTGGCTCCAACTACTCGAAGCTTTTGCACTCCTAGTACACGAAGCTGACTATCAACTACAGTACCCATGGTGCAAGTGCCAGTAGTTCGACCAGTGAGTGCAATCATGCACAGGGCATAACATCTCCAATATTCTCTTGACCCAAAGTCTAATTTAGCGCAATCTGCAGTTGGTTCTAGAATTTCCAAGCCTAAGCTTTGGAAATTAGGTGTATCTTTCAAACTCACATAGTCTTGAATATACTCTATTGTGGCATTTAAATCGGCTTCGTCACTATAATACCCATATACTATCTTAGGCTGATCGAAAGGATCGGTACTATGTAATGAGACACTTCCACGAGATTTTGGATTAATATTCAGTAATACTGTCACTTTCATCTGTTTGTTGTCTGCAGCTCGAAGCAATCTGTCGCAAATGGAGTTTTTGAGTTTTAAAGTAAATGCGCATAAAGACAGAAAATAAGGGTAGTCATCGATGATGAAGTTTTGCGTTTCATAATCTGGGTAAAGACTGGATTTGTTTAGAGCTGAGTAGCCTAATATTATTGGTGCAGGAAGTCTATGTTCATCAAATGTTGGACGTTTAGCTTCTTTGTTGGTTTTGAAGTCTAAAAATGATCCCATAATACATTGTAGATTCTTGCCTACTGGTAAATTTGATAAAACATTTATTTTATGATATTCTAGGTCTTTTTTAGGGCCAATGCCTGATAGTATAAGAATTTGGGGTGACTTTACCGGCCCAGCAGCAATGATGACTTCCTTTCGTGCTTTGACACTGATTGTTTTGCCTTTTTTAACAAATTCTACTCCTGCAGAATTTTTATTGTCATCAAAAAGTATTTTTGTTGCCAAACTATTTGTAGTTACATTCAATTTTGAGTTATGTTTAAGAGGAGGTAAATAAGTATTGGCTGCGTCATTACGTTTTCCATTTAAAATGGTGTATAGAGCTCTGGAATATCCTAATCCTATTCCAGAACCAACATTGTCTACAACTACTTGTTCTCCACCCGCTTCATAAGCTTTTAAGTAATCTTCAATGATTGTACGATCTTCTTTTGTCACACCAATAGGACCTTCAGTGCCATGATATTCTTGAAACTCTGAATTTTGAATATCATCGTCTTGAAGTTTTTCACTTTTCTTGAAGTATTTGAGCATATTCTCCCATTTCCATGAAGAGTCTCCAGTAGCTTCGTAGATCTTTTCAAAGTCTCGACGATTTCCTCTTCCATAGATCATGTAGTTGAGGGCACCTGTTCCTCCAAGGCCTCTGCCGTAGAAGGATCCACCATCAGCCTTGAGACATCTGTCTGTTCGGCAGTTTGTCTCTGATGTGTAGTTCCAATCGATACGGGAGTTCTTTATGTATTGCACAAAACCGGGATACTGAAAAATTTAAGTGTTTTAATGAAATATCAGAGTTAGTATGTTACTTTTAAAGTAAGTACAGTAATTGTAATGTTTAAACTTGTTTTGTTTCTGAAAACCCAGTGTCATAGCATTTGCTTGCAGTATTTGAAATAGAAGATCAAAAATCTTGTTATTTTATCTTCTACAGCAAATTAAAAAAACGATTAACTTACAAGACTTTCAGGTCCAGGAATGTTACCCGCTTCTATCACTAATACGCTATAGTTGGCTTCCACCAGTCTTGTGGCTACCACGACACCTGCAGTTCCACCTCCGACAACCACGTAATCATAGGCATCACTATCTGAAGTTAAGAGAGACATCTTTTTAAGCTATCAACTGTAACGACAGTAGTAAAAAATAAACAGGAACAGATCTATAACTTTATTCGGGCAGAGCTTCCTCTTACAACTATTACACAACCTATGTTCTATGTACGTTTGTCCCGCGCATTTGTGCTAACCTTTCAAGTCAGTAACGAGGGGACAAACAAGTTGAAATACAGACAAATGATGCTTTACATATACAAACAAACCCTAAGCTACTATGCCCACAGAGATCGGTTTGTAACAAACCACGAGAGAGTTTTGTTACAATATTTGATTTAAAAGAGTGTCCACGGAGTTTCTTGCCCGTTCTTCTACATGATGATCTGCGCTTTGGAATGGGGAACTAGTTTTCTCACAGATTGTATGCCTTATGGCTGGATTGTAGCTTTTTTTTTTTGTTAAAACAATTCAATAGGTCAACATTTCAGTTTAGGAAATAACCTAGTAAAACATGCCTTGCAAGAGAATCACCATGCTTGCTCAGAGTATACGAAATCAAACAAGTCAGAGCAGACGCAGTTAAAAGTGACAATTTGCTCCCAGGAGCAAGAGCGTAGGTTTAGCTTTTGCTGAACGTTTTAGACAAATCGTCTCTTTATAATTATGTTTATGTTGTAAATATCTACCTAGTTTATCTTTCATTGTAGAATTATAAAAAGACCACTTACCACAAACTGTCGCGTCTTTGGGGTAAATCTCGTTTGTTATTTTAAGAAGAGCAAAGATGCTGAAAGCTGTCTGCACCTGTCTTATCCTTGATATTGCTGTTTGTGCTAGCATGGTGTAGTTCTGTAAATAAAAACTTTGTTATAAGCCATTTTACCATTACTGGCTCAGGGAACACCATCAAGTTATTTGTTTTGGATTCTAGATAGTACTCAATTTGTAGCTTATCATCATCAAATTTAGCCACAAGAACAATAGTCATTTTGTCATCATCATCTGCACCTAGCCTTTTCCCGGTTGAGGTCGGCTTCCAGTCTTGTCGGATTTAGCATTTTTGTATGTTACGTAAAGCGACTGCCTATATGACCTCCACAACATTTGATCTTTGGATCTTTGGGTCTGATGATTTAGGTTTGTGGTTGAAGAAGAAATAAACATAAGGTTTTTAATTGCCACTTACCTTTTCTTGTTATTACACTTCACGTTTACTAAACTTTCAGTTAAATTCACTTAGGTATTTATACTCCTTCATAACGGAAATTAATTAACTCGAGTTTAAGATATGGACTACGGCTCAATTGAAAAGTGATAAGTATTAATTGGAACTGTTTAATGGGTCGGGACTGGCGTCAATAGAAAGATAGGTCGCTTCTTAAGAGGAAACAGGGTCTGCAAGGAATAAATAATAGGTATTTGAAGAACGATTACGACCTGTAGAGTACGATAAGGACAGCTACAGCTGAAATCGGTAATACCACGTTTCTAATTGCCCTTTTTTTTCTCTAAAACTGAACTGATTCAATTATTTATTTTACTAATAATATTTTTAAGAAATAGTAGGTATGTCTAGTACAGTCGAACAAGCTAATAAGTACTGTACAGGGTAGAGATCTTTATAATTCTATAACACTGAAAATATTGATTGTAATTTTGTTTTATCAAGTGTGTTGTGTGTTGTTTCGCATTATGCGAAAAAAAAAATACGTATTTTAATAATCTTAAAAGTAAATACAAGTTAGCTGGCTGTATACTTATTAGCTTGTTCGACTATACCTATCAATTTCAATTATATTAAAAACTTTTATAATTTGTCAAATATTACCAAAAATACCCCATTTTTACAGCTTCTTTGCTGTATTTGCTGTACTTATAACTTGCTTAAAAAATAAAGTGGCAGTGCAGTGTCTAAAGCAGATCTGGATTCTATAAAAAAAAAATGATTGATCCAGGGGCATTACTCAGGAAGAAAAACGGGGAATACATTTGTTTTGAGCGAGAAAAACAAATAGGCTTATTAATTCCTAATACGCGTTATAAACGATTACAGCCTACCAAACAACTAGCTGTTACCAAAAAGTAATCGCAATATGTTTTTAGTTCTCTTCAAAGCTATAAATTACATTTAATTATTTACCATAGGGTTTAAAGACTGCCAACTCAAATAGGACAGGGCAGTCCCTCACTGGGAGTTGTGAGCATGCAAAAACAAGATTCACTCTGACTAAAAACCACTCATGTTCCTTCATAGCCCTGTGTGTCCGGGGCCGTGGTATCTTTTTCGAGCAACCAGCAGCCCCGGCGGGCGTTGGTCCTTGCGGGCCCCTGCAATGTTGCTGATATATCTTTGAGGCGCGCGTGGAACACAAGCGCGCCGTCGTCACGGCCTGTAATTATAAGATCGACAGACAATGAGCTAGCCCATTACTCACACCGCCTTGGTGCCTTGGCCTGCAAGATTGGTGCCCTAAAATAGCGATTCCAGGCCACGGTAGAGCATACCAAAAAAATAGTCGGACGACCCGTAGGTATGTCTTCTTAATGAAATGGAAAAACAAAGCGCAGAATCGTGAGTGAGGGAGGCATAATAGTATGCCCAGTTGTGGTCACACAGGTATTCATTAGAATCGTAATCTTCTTGTACTTGCTTTTCTACGGATAATTTTATTATTCCTCTGTCTTATTTTTTATCACTGTGGCTCATTCAAAATCCACTCAAAAGGAATTCAAGTGGACATTTCCAATTTAAGAAAATAGAATACGGTTTGTTTAATGCATCCAATTATTTAAATCTAATCACGCTGCCAAGTAAACCTTATTTATGGAATACGTCGGTTTACCCTGTTTATCTTTTGTTTTTAATTAAAGACGCTAGACACTCTTATTTTTATTACCGGTTCAATTTATTTTCTAATTAATTATAGGATTCTCAAAAAAGAGCCATTCCTTGCAAAAGTGCAATTACGGAGTTTCGTGCAAAACAGCAGTGCAGTTTTGGGCTTTTTTTGCGCAGCCGTGAGACACATATTATAATAAAAAAAATTTAGGCAGATTTATGTGTCTGTTGTGTGCACTTGTGGCATACGCCAAATAAATATATTTTTTAGGGTTCCGTACCTTTGTCTGTCTGTCAGTCTGTCCGACCATCCCCCCCCCCCCTTATCTCCAAAACCTAAAATTTTGAAAAAAATATCGAAATTAGTTCAACACGTATAGATTACAGGAAAACCTATAAAAAGTCATGGTACGGATCCCTTCATGTGTAAGTCCGACTTGCACTTGGCCAGACTTTTTTTCTTATAAAAGAGTTTAATAATTGCACTTTTGTGCGCTGAAAAGTCACTATAGATTTTTCTTATAGTATAGTAAGTTAGTACAACGCGAAATTACTGTAGACCAGAGGAATATGAGGCGAAAGTAAATAAAATAGTGTCAGTGACTTAATTTTATGAAGTTAACTACTGGTAACGAGTCAAAGATCTACAAGTAACAGCCGTGACCGGGTTTAGCGTGCTTTCCGAGGCATGGAAGAAATTGGGTATGTAATGGATGTTCGCCCATCCACGGAGCCACCTAGGCAAGTGTGTTAACCTAAAGATGGACCCGAGTGGCTGTTATTATTTAGACACAAGCTTTTTTTTATATTAAAGGGGCTCACTCTTGACCTCAATCTTGCCCTAAGGGCAGAGATGGGGTCGACGATGGAACGAGCTTACCCAGGAGAAGCCTATTTACTCGCGACTTAAATAGATTGGGGTTATATGAACTCGGAAAGACCGACGCAGGCAGGGTGTTCCACTCCTTGGCTGTGCGCATAATGAAAGATTTAGCAAAACGCTTCGTACGAATGTGTGGAACATCGACAAGGTATGGGTGAAAACCTGCGGTACGCCTAGTCTCTCGATGGAAGAAGGGAGATGGTGGAATAAGCTCGTGGACCTCTTGCGCACACTCTCCGAAGTACAATCTGTAGAAGACCGACAGACATGCAACTTTGCGGCGGTGGGCCAGGCTATGTAGCTTGGCAACCAGCTTAGCATCACCGATTAGCCTCCTCAGGCTCAGCTCCTTGAATTGACTTTAACTACCGACAAACTGACGACATTGCTGTAAACAGTCGTTGTTGAAATGAGAAACGTTTTTCAAGCAGATGTCAGATTTCAAGTGATTTGTAGACCCGTAAGGGGCCTGTATCACCGCAATAGGCAGGGTACCATGGACTTATCTGAATATGTATGAAGTTGCGTCTAATTGGTGATTTCATAAGCTACGCGTGTCCGCGCAAGCTTATCACCCTAACTGCAGCCTAGGCTTAGCGTTTTTGTAATAGAAGAGCTACTTAATATTCTCATTGGAGCCTTAAAACGCCTTTGTACGTGATATGTTTAAGCCCTATTTCGTTGTACTTTGAATATGCGATAGGTGATGGATGGGTTACCAATTTGGTCTATTTTCTTATAAATTGCTTTCAAGTGAAATGTTTTCTTTGCTATAGTAAAAGGTCACACGTGTACCCTTGAGAGGGTTTCCAGGTATCTTAAATGAACTTTTGCAAAAAATCTAAAATACGTGGTTCTGACAGTAGGTAGTAAGTAAAGAAAATACACGCGCACAACAGCAATAAGAAGTCGAAGAAATACGTCAAATGTGTTTTCTGAAAGTTTATCTTATTCTTAAGACCGTTTTTGTGAACTCCCATAATGTTTTTATCAATACTCACAGAAAGGTTTTTCCTTTGCCTACAGAAACTCTCGACTTTTACCCATGAGGGTCGTCAGAAACTATAGAACGCCGCCTGTTACGATCCTGACATACTTCTTACTTTTTGTCCTCACTAATGGTCATGGACATGTTTACTAGTAGTACGGAAAAATCTTCGTAAAGATCGTGAGGAAACCTGTCAGTTATATTTTGTTATTTTTCTGTGTTGTCTACTGTGTGTAGATACTTATTAAAATAAATAAATAGTTGGTTAGGCACTAACCAACCAAAAGGGAAAAAAAGGACACTAATTCTACCAAAAGTTTGGTCCAGGTTTATAGCAGAATGTCTGGTCCATTCGCCCGTTATGCTATACTAGTCCACGCGCCCGCTATGTTAACATGCAGAATGTAAATACCTAATGTAAATTCAAACTGCAATCTATCCTGTACACGTGTTCATTCCTCTCCGGAGCGGGCCAAGATAATCTCATGTTGATTCAACAACCACTCGGACGTGTATCATTTTCTGGGAATGCCCCGGGCAGGGGCATAACACGTGTCGAGTGTAAGTTTGGCTTTCAACTAGTATTTATAGAACACCATTTAACGTTGCATTTATATATCCACCACGGGGGAATCAGAGATAAATAGCGGAGTTCGCGTAGCTGAGACCATAAGTCTGTTATATATACTTAGGGTACAGGGATCCCGTCGGGGCCGCGGATTTTTGTACTAGATGACGTGGCCTCGGCGCAAGGGCAAAGAAGGAACATGGGTTCGGTTTTTAGTCAGTAGAAGTCTGACACTCCCCTTCGCTCTGCCCAAGAGTCTAAGTAAGGCGCGCGTAAGTGCACGCTTGTCTATATATATCATCATCATCATCATCATTTAGCCGAAAGACGTTCACTGCTGGACATAGGCCTCCCCTAAGTGTCGGCACATTGACCGGTCAAGGGCATCTCGCATCCAGCGGATCCTCGCAACATTATTTTATATTTATGTAGAGTTGCAGTTTATAATGAATATGGCGGAGAGTACGCTCTAAAACTCCTACAAGAATATACACTGGTTTTATTAGTGATGTACCTACACGCGGGGTCCCGATATCAAACCAAAAACGCGTAGGTACCTACCTCAGATTTTTCGGAAACATGCTGTGCGTTTTGTACAACTATCACTTACTTTGGTTAATGAAAACATCGTGAAACCAGCATGCCTGTGAGGTATTTTTTGACGACATGTAAAGCCAAGAGGCTCAGGGGTGGCTCAAAAACTTTGACACCAGGTCACTATCAACACGATAAAGAAGAACTATAATATTTAGAGATGTTCTGTTGCAAGCCTATAGTACTGGACCAGTATAAACTCTATTTATGTAACTATTTGTATATTATATTTATAAATCATTAGGTATGATATATTTGAATATTATTATTTTTTATCATTGTTCCTCTCAAAAAAAGCACCTGCCATCAAATCTCTACACCACCCTTGGTTGACTGGTAGAGAATGCCTAAGGCATTAAGTCCGCCTTTGTACCTTTTTTTTTGTGTGCGAGAAGTTTAAATAAACAAATAAAATAAACGTGGATCGTGCAAAAGGATTATGTTATGATTAATACAATTATTTCTACGATCCTCAAATAAGCTATTTGCATTCTGTAGTTTCTGCATGCCCCTAGAAATAGAACTGAGGTAAGTTTACGTGGTTTTGGAAGTGCAAGGGCCTACGCCCATCGGGGCTGCGGGTTGTTCGAAAGAGATACCGCGGCCTCGACACAAGGGTTAAGAAGGAACATGGGTGGTTTTAGTCAGTAGAAGGCTAACATTCCCTACCGCTCTGCCCAGGGCGGGAGGGGTCATTTGATGATTTCCCACCCCGGATTATGTCTACATTTGGACATTTAAGTCCCACAATACCACCAATTTTATCTACAAAACATAAACAACCACCAGTATTTACGAGTATGTTCTGTAGATTTAATTTTGCAGTTAAAGTTTTATAGCATCCTTGTTTGGACGGAGTTAAGTTTTAGTTAGCGTAGCGTAAGTAGTTTTTTAGTTAGCGTTACGAAGTCCGTAAAGTTTTTACGATAGATAGTTGTATCGTAAAAACTTAAAAACATGTGCTGGCTAAGATCCATGAAACATGGTTTCTTAGGAGACAGTATTACTTGAAGTTGTACAGATATTAAAATATCGCACGTTTATTCTCCGAAGGACTCTGGACCGCCTCGTTGGTACTGTTTCTGCTGAGCTTGGGGTTCTCAGTTCGACTCCCAGGTCTGACCAATTGTATAACATACATAATTATAGATGCTGTGGATATTATTTACCATACCAAGATTTACTTGTGAAGTATAAGCTCGCAACACTTGAGAGTATAGACGCAAGTATTTAGAAGCTATCAATCTATATAATATTGTAAGAAATAAATTTGACTGCATGGAACTGTCCAATATGATATGTTATGCGGTTCCTAGGACGATCCACAAGCGAAAGGTGCAAATTATTTTCAGTTGGTATATCCAAATCCAACTCTGGTTTGCGTTCGCCTGTTCGCAGAATGGTCGATTCCTACAACAGCACCTGTGAACAAATCGATATCTTTACATGTGCTCCTCATAAGTTTAAAAGTCCAATTCTAAATGAACTTTCGTGAATATTACATTTATACACACCGATTTGTACTAAGTTTTAGTTACCGTAGCGATGATTATTATTATTTTTACTGTTATGTATGCTTTTAATTAATCTGTGAACAGCGTTGTGGGCTGCAATATTGTTAATAAGTCTTGTATACTTAGAGGTATAATATGTATTATATTGTAGCTGTTTGTTGTTCCTTTTGAATAAAAAAAAAAAATAACATTTTGCCGAAACTGGGAATCGAACTATGGAACTCATACACAACAATCAAAATAAAGGAAATGCACAAAACAAACATAGAAAACCCCTGAACTGCCTCATTGTTCCCGGGGCTGCAGAGCGTGGGGTGCTGGGTTCAATTACCAGGTCGGACCAATAATTGTTATTGGCTGTTTTTGTAGTTCAGAATTGAGGGGTATAAAAGCAAAGGCGCTTCAGTCACAAAACATCTGAACTGAGTAATTCATAATTTTCTACTGTGTCGTAAGAAATTGTTATTTTGTAATAGTTAAAATAGTGGTACATTCATTATGACGCGTAAGAAAGATAGCCATAACTGAGATTAATCAAATATACACCAGTTCTATAAAATTTAAGAAAAACTTTAGGACTAAGGTGTCTTTGCATTTAAGTATTGGACTGAAGCATGTTTGCTTTTTATTGCTTTGGATCGAAGCTAGTTTGCATCTCAATAAATTGCACATGCAGGTTATGCGGGTTGAGTTTTTGCAGTTTACCTTAAGCAAATGCAAAAAAAACCGTTACCAGAAGCATTTAAACAGCTTAATAGTTAGTTAAATTTAAAAAAAAAATGCTTTAAGTTAAGAAAACTTTTGCAGACCACACATAATAGGCCATAATAATTTGTTACGTTTCTGCCTTTTCTCGCACTCGCCGCCACTGATCTACATTTCTAGCACGTTTTCTAGCTCGTCCTGCACGAGCTGGTGTAATATTTTCTTCCATTACAATAGTAATAAAACAGAAAACTCGAAAAAAACAGACGCTATTTCCAGATAACTTACTACGACAAATAACTGATTCGCCTTCTTAGAAATTTTGAAATGGCGGCTCCTGATTGGTCGATTGTGACAGTGGCGGATTTGCTTCTAACAAATTTAGGATCTAAGCGTTTTTGCATTTGAACGCTACTTTCAAAGTGCATTTACCGTTGACTGAGGTGGATTTGCACTTTATCTTTTATGGCATAATGTTGCAGCTTTCAAGTACTACAATTTGGTAATACCAGTTTAAAAAATTGCAATTTTGGACTGAAGCGGTTTTGCTTTTATACCCCTCAATTTTGATGTTAGCGATAAGCAGGGTAAGTCGCTGGTCCTTTTTAGGGTTCCGTAGTCAACTAGGAGCCCTTATAGTTTCGCCATGTCTGTCTGTCCGTCCGTCCGTCTGTCCGTCCTCGCTTAATCTCTGTGACCGATAGCACTAGAAAGCTGAAATTTGGTACCAATATGTATGGGTGAATTTCCCAAATGACTTATTTTTTTGTCATCGGTGAAATTAGTATTTCAAAAAAGAAATATTGTTCTGAATTATTTTTTTTAGTATTCAATAGATAGTTATTGCGTTGTGGCAAAAATATAATTTACCTGGGACTATTACAAAGGTAGAAAATATATACATAAACCTCTATTTTTTTCAAATCGGTGCTGTCCCTCTACTTTTTTTACAAACAAAAAGCTTTATACACTAATAAAAATAAGTCAGATATGGATATAACTTATTCTATTTCATAGAATATTAGTTATATTATTAATATATAACATATTTTATTACATAATTAACAATTATTATTACTGAGAGGCCCAAACGTACTTGTCCTGCGAAATGTTCTCATATCGCTGGACAAAAGTAATTTAAACCTAACTTTACATCGACGAGTCCGACAGCGTCCCCACCCCAATTTTATTTCTCTCGTTAGTGTGTGCTAGTGCGCAGTCAAGACGGACGTGTGTCAAATCGCTGCATATTCCTGCCAATAACGTAAGTACGCCATTTCAGTTGCTCCCGGACAATTATTTTATATTATCGGTGGTTGCATTTTTCTAGTGTAATGAGTAGTTTTATTATTGTTGTTTGGTTCTAACAGAGGTAGTAAGTGAATTAGCTTCATTGACTGTTATTGAATTTATCCTAGATATTATGCATTTTTTCTAATTTTCTAAAAATTGTATTATTTCTCACGTCGCTGTTCTCATATCGCTGTAATCGGTGGTCTTTATTACCACCGATGTGATAATTTACACCGAAATGATGAGAAAAAATCAATCGGTGTCTTATATCTAATATCGGTGTTTTGATTCATGATCAACGCACAGTTTTGTCACATCGGTGGATTGCTTTATCATATCGGTAGATATTTTATCATCTCGGTGAGTCGTTTTATCATATCGGTAGATCCCGTGTCATTTCGTTAAGTATGTAAGGTCCTACTAACTATTTCCTGTTTGATGTTCAAAGGTGGATAGATTATCATATCGCTGGATATGTACATCATTTCGGTGGATAAACTTATCATATCGGTGTACAGAAAAATAATCGGTGCCGGTTTATCATATCGGTGGAAACCAGAATTCAAACTGAATTTTCTCTTTAGTCTTAAATGTTACGTTGATGATATTAAATTTGGGGATATTTGATATCCTAAAGATTACATAAAACCTGAAAAATATAAAAAAATAACATAAATGAAAAAGTTCACCGATATGATAAAAAAAATGGCATTTGTTGAAATTCACCCGTATATCAATCACGCCGACAAAGTGGTAAAATAAAAATTGGAAAAAATGTTTTATTAGGGTAGCCCCCCTATATGTAAAGTGGGAAGTGATTTTTTTTCTTATTTCAACCCTAACGTGTGATATATTGTTGAAAAGGTATTTACAAATGAATATTACTAAAATCATTTTTTTGATAATGTCAATAATTTCGGAAATAATCGCTCCAAAAGTCTCTAACTTTTGAACCATAAGTTTAGAAAATATGAAAAAAATCTGAAAAGTAGAACTTTATAAGGACTTTCTAGGAAAATAATTTTGAAAGAGAAAAAAAAAAATTAAAAATGTATATAAAAAAAATAAAAAAAACATAATGGAACCCACCTTTAAACTCATAAGTGGGAACACTTATTGTGACGGACGGGAAACTACGGAACCCTACACTGAGCGTGGCCCGACACGCTCTTGGCCGGTTTTTTGGGTTGGGAAATCATCAAAAAACCCCTCCCGGTCTAGACAGATTGGAAGAGAGTGTCAGGCTTCTACTAACTAAAAACCAGCCATGTTCCTTCAACGAAAAGGATAAAAAAAAGCCTTTGTGTCGAGACCAGGTATCTCTTTCGAACAACCCCCAGCCCCGACAGAAGCCGCTTGTCTGATACGTCTGATATCTCTCCGGTCGCGTCGTAATTGCTGTCCTACTAAAACTTAATACTGAGAGAAGATAATTAAAACTATATTATAATGTGAGACAGAGTAGGCACAAGCGAGACGTAAGATGTGGTCCATACAGTTTAAATATGTCAATTATTACATTAAACATAACATTTATGCCTGAAAGCTGCGAAGGGTAAGGCAGAGGTATACGCATTAGTTATCGCATAACCAGCCAGCCTTTGCCATCAACCGTGCAGAAATTCAGTTCCGTGGCTGCTTCTGACATTGCCTGATAAAAACCCGACCTGACCTAATCGAACTCAGGACCCATGGCAGGCTTGGTGACCCCGTTCAACAGGTGGTCAATGTCTTTTATTATTACATCTCGTGCCCTTACTTCGAAACCCAACTAACTGCGCAAAATGTAGTTTCGAGAACATCGTGTATAAAGGTTCCAATCGTAAAATTTCTATTAAAATACCTGATAATGAGGAGAGTACGTGTATTTTTGATTTCTTATTGTATTCATTATTCGGATGGAAGAGAAAAAGAACAAAATTCTCAAAACAAGTAGGAAAAATTAAGGATTGGCTTGAAAAGTGCTGCAAATTAGCGATTTTACCTGTAGCCGCATTGTTTTCTTAACTTTTGAAGAATAGAGTTTAGAAAGCAGGTTTTTTATGAATTTAATTAAACGAAATTTGGATGTTCACCTAATGAGTAATTGCTAAAACTAAGTAGAAATCTTTAGTCTCTATACTCAGTTATTAAATTGTTATTGTTTATTTACCTTGAATCATTTCAAAACCACTTAAACGGCGATACAATGTTTTTCCTAGCGAAAAACATTATTTTCAGAGCAAAAACATTGCTATAACCGACACTTACGGGGTTTTGCCTGTTCTTTATTTCAAAAATCTCCTGTTAAGATACTTTATCTAAAAGCTAAATCGAGAACGGAGTGTCATATCGGAAAACAGGTTTTACCATTATGTAGATCTTGAAAAGGAGAATCTAACGGTATTTGTAACTCATTTTTGCCAAATATACCCAATCGTGACTTTAGTTGGTTTTCGCTTTAAGGGCACGATCTGCATCATAAAACGCTTTTATTCCTTCTTTATCATTCAGTACAACAAATAAATAAAAACAAACACAATGTTTAGTGGCCCGAAAAGTTTGACAACCAGTCTTACCTGCAGGTTACATGGGCAGTCGCTTTATGTAAAATACTGGTATTCAGCTGTATCTGGTTAGATTAAAAGCTGACCCCAACATTGTTGGGAAAAGGCAAGGCAGATGATGATAGAAGACCTCTAGCATGCGACCTCATCATTTCAGCCAAAAGACGTCCACTGCTGGACATAGGCCTTCCCCAGGCGTCGCCACATTGACCGGTCCCATGCGTCTCTCATCCAGCGGGTTCCTGCAACCTCGACCAGGTCATCGGTTCACCTAGTGGGAGGCCTTCCAACGCAACGTCTTCCGGTTCGCGGTCGCCATTCCAGAACTTTTCGGCACCATCGGCCATCCGTTCTGCGAGCAATGTGCCCTGCCCATAGCATGTGACCTATCCTTTACTATTCTACCTCGTGTCCCTCCTACCATCAACTGCTTACAACAATTCGTAGTGAACTGTGCCATCTAATCGCTCCCGCTAACGCGCCCGCTGCCGCCTTACACACTCTGCTCTAGGCCAAGACGCATCTACGAGATATCTTAAATTCTCTTTAATACTTTACAACTACGTTAGCAATTCATTCTGAGTACGTTCGAATGAAAAATGTTAACATATTAGGCAGTTTTACTGCTATCAGCCAATTCACCTAATTTAGTAACATTTTTAGGACTTAACACAGTTTTGATATTTTTGTGCATGATATTACTGATAGGATACTGCGATTATTCATTTATTTACCACTTCAAGCACGAAGAACAGAGGTGGGCTTAATACCATGGGAATTTTCCACCATTCAATCTTTGGGTGATGCAGAGATAGTATAAAATAATGAACTCTAAATAGTCAATAACATTTTACAATTCATTAATTTAACTACTCTCTTAACAAAACTACTGCACATGGATGTAAATCAGAACATTGTAGACAAGTGTTCGATAATAATTATCTTGTTAAAAATACATTTCTGATGCTCGAATCACATGTTTTGATGACACGGTGAACGAAACAAGATAAAATTCGTTACTGACCCACATTAGCCAGATGACCACAGTTCACAGGGATATAAGATTTATCATTGTCATCACAGCATAAAAGCAAGAGGTCTTTATCGGCTGTTACTCCAATAATATTGCCACATTTCACGCCATATTATTCAATATTTTACAGCCTGTAATCAATCAAGTTATTATATTGATAGTGAACGAGGAAATATCTTTTGTAAGGCATAATACGATTTTTTGTCAAACAAATCGAGGTCGTTTATTAGGGGCAGTTTTTTTTTATTAGGCTGTTTTATTATAAAAATCTACCCCAGGAACTCATACACAGTAATCATGCTTACAACTCCTAGTAGACCAACGAGACATCATCATCATCATTCTCTTGACCTTATCCCAATTCATTTGGGGTCAGCACAGCTTGTCTTCTCCTTCCATACTTCTCTGTTTCTCGCCATCTCATGAGACAGCTCCTAGCTAGACCAACGAAGCAGTCAAAGCAAAAAGTTTTGAAAATACTATATTTTTAACACTATCATTTTAAAATCTATCAGTATTTCAGCATTTAGAGAAGAATGGAAGCTTGGAAGCTACTGGACCCGTGGATTCAAGTCAAAATGTGACTTGGTCGTCTGATTCCGCCGGTCTATTTTGAGTGAGCCCAGTTTACTAAAAACTCGTGGGAGGGCTTTGCCCAGCAGTGGGACGGTAAAAAGTAAAATGAGAAAACCAGTATTGGTGAGGTTTGCGTAATTGTGAGGTATTTGTGAAACGATTTAAAAACAATATTTTATGTGAGAGGATACTCGTATTATTGGTCCCATAGAAATTTTCTCAATTGGTTCAGTCAGTAGTTTGGGTTTATTTCTTGGCCTATGTTTTGATCTTAATTACTTCTAGTTACAATGTAAAATTGATTGACGACAAGAATTTGTGTGGTTTACCACAACTACAAAACATATTTTTGGAAAAGATATTTTTACAACTTTCGGAAGTTGGTGGCAAAAAAGTCAAAAGAATTGATAACCTCTCTTCTCCTTTTTGAATTCAGTTTTAAATATAAACCATTATGACACCCATTTACAGCCATTTCAAACACACAAACCACTTCACAAACATTATGAAGTTACCTACTCGGTTTATAATAATGAAATATTTGGTAAACAGTAATTTTCACCTTATTAAACATTAATACTAAGCAGGTCAAGGTAATGCCCTAATTACCTTCTTATCAGAAATAAAAGGCGCCCTTATTATAATAATATGAGATGACAAACACAGGCTGCTCCTTTAACTGGGCCAAACTTGTCACTGTTAGTGAGGGGCAGATGGTTCTTACAAAGTCTTCAGTAACCACTTTATCAAGAGAAGGCTTGTAAACAAATTACGGAGATCTGGAATACTTTTCTATGATAAATAGTTGGTAGGATCTAGGTCAGGCATTGACGATGTTGGCGTTAAATCTGTCAGGTTAATATGGGGTTAGCTGTGGGTAACGTTTCTAGGATGAAGCCGGACAGATTAAATAGGCGAAGATAGCCAAACCGAGCAGGCCCAAGAAAGCTAGCGTGACGATCCGGGCTCATTCTGAACGGATTGGACGGAGGAGGCAAATTGTAAGCAAACTTTGAGGCCATGGGGCCCAGCTGTGGGTTACAGCAGGCTGAATAAAAGGATCTAGGAAACTAGACATAATCTTTTTATGCTGATTGGGTTGATAAACGCTATCAAAAAATTATCTACGTCGATTCCGTAGAAAGTCATAAATATTCGAAATACTTTGAACGCGATTATTACTTTGTACCACTCTAGAGTTGCTAGACAAGTTATGTTTATTGCTATATAGATCGTTAAAAATGCTGTTGAAAAAGAAAATAATAAGTAGAGAAGATGAACGAAATACGTAAATGGAGAACTAGTCTGGTATTGACTGCGTCGTTGGTCTAGTGTTTTGCTCCTGGGTTCAATTCCATGGTCGTGCAATGTGCTAATTTAAAAGGCTATCCGTGTAGAATTTTTAAGAAGCAGCCACGGAGTTTGGATTTAAACCCAGTTGGTTGAAGTAAACTCGCCCTAATTAGGGGGCACCAAATAGGGGGAGGGGAAATATGATAGGTGTGGCTACTCGCTATACTTATTCGGTAAACTTCAAGGTAACTCTTTGAGGTTTTATAGTTATTTATTACTTAATAATCTGCAGTACTAGACAGCTAGTAAATATATCAAATAGATCATTTACAATTCAGTTAAATGGAGCAATACAGCGGTGGCCTGGCAATGTCCCAAAAGCCTGAGGGGCACTGGAATAAACTGAAGAATGTCTTTGTCAGGAAAGACAAAAAAGCCCCGTATCGTTCCTTGTTAAAAGATTAAGTGGTTCTACTCAATATAATAATATTATTATGTAGTTCAATACGTTTATCATAATCAGTCTTTATAGCCATTTCGCAAATAGTACCTACGTAGGCTCGACCTCCAGTCTAACCGGATGCAACTAAAATCTAGTTTACGTATTATAAATGAAGCACTTTGCTAAATCTTTTATTATGCGCATACCCAAGAAGTGGAACTCCCTTCCTGCGTCGGTTTTCCCAAGTTCATATTACCCCAATCTATTTAAGTCGCGAGTAAATAAGCTTCTTCTGGGTAAGCTCGTTCCATCGTTGACTTTATCTCGTCAAGAGAAAGACCATTAAAAAAAGCGACTGATGATTCCTACAACTCAGTTACAGGATACTACAATACCCCTTGTTAACAATACGTTTCTGTAAGTAACATTATCACAAATATAAATAATATTAATGACCTCCCGACGGAATTGCTGTCACATTCACAGACAATCTCAACGGAATTAAGCCAAGTAACTGTACGCAAGAGATATGGTTGTGTATTGTGTGAAAACACAGGTGGCTCCCTCTTCGGACAGTTATTGTAATATTAAGTCATACGAGAAAGTGATTACCGCATTGTGATACTAGATACGTCATTGTTCTGACCAATGAATCTTCTGAGAATGATCCACCTCTACAAGGATTTTCCCTCTAATACAATACAAATGTCTCAGTTTAAGATGGGTCTTGTCATATTCGGCATATCTGGTTGTTTGGCTCATAACAGCTCGAAAATCAATCCGCCGTCGTACCTTTTTTTACGAATTGTAATTCAAAAAAAAATAAAACCGACTTCGACAAAAAAAACACTCAATAGTGAAAAATAAACTTGAGAAGAAAAATCAGTTTCTGAAGTCGGTGACTTTTGTTTCTTTGATTTCATTTTTTTGTCACCGACTTCAGAAACTGATTTTTCTTCTCAAGTTTATTTTTCACTTTTGAGTGTTTTTTTTGTCGAAGTCGGTTTTATTTTTTGTAAAAAAGTTTTTATTTTTCACTTTTTAGTGTTTCACATGTGCTTACCCCTTCACAACGTACCGGCGTGATGTTATGTTAGGACTGGTGTAAACAATAGACAGACAATATGAGATTTCAGCAATCCCAGTCCATTTGCTATCATTTATTGAGGAGTTCCGTTGAATATCTCCGAAGTTCTTCATCAGATTTTCACAAAATAGTTTTTATAACCTTTGTAGTGAGTACAGGCGTGATATTATATTGTTTTGTGATGGTGTAAACAATGCTTAGATATGCTATAGCAACAATCGCGGTTAATCTGCTGTTATTTATTGAAGAGTTCCCCCGATTTCTACAAGATCCCATCATCAGATATTGAAATGGTGACAATGGGACCACACGGGAAGCACCAGCTTTCAAATGAAAAAAGAATCATGAAAATCAGTTCACCCAGTCGCAAGTTATGAGCGAGCAAACATAAAAAAAAAAAATAAAAAAATAAAAAAAAAAATACAGTCGAATTGATAACCTCCTCCTTTTTTTGGAAGTCGGTTAAAAATGACCCATCCCACTCTGTATGGAGCAGAAGAGAGTGTCAGACTTGTACTGACTAAAACTCACTCATGTATCTTCTTAGTCCTTTGTGTTCCAGGGCTGCGGTATCTCCATCGAATACTCCCGCAGCCCCGGCCTCGGCATCTTTTTTTTTTTTTTTTTTGATTTTTTTTTTTTTAAAACGTTGACCCGCACTAGGAATTTCTCCTGTATCGTGGGTGCGTTCACAAACATTTAAACTCACATACACATATCTGATATCTCTTCGAGGCACGCGTGGAACACGAACGTCGACACAGCCTGATCTACCGTCATTCCTGAAGACTAGTAGTACGATAAAGGAGCACGATATTCATGAGATCATATACCTTGCGGCTCATGATACGTTACGGTTCTGCATGTTTGCTGACCCCACCGGGCTTCACGTACTCGTTAGGGTTAGGGCACGGCATGAACTAGGCAAATGCCTTTATCACGAAGTTGGATGAGTTCACTATACATGCTTCTTGACGGTTCCGGGCGAAAACTAAATTATAATAAAATAGTGCAATGCCTCTCCCAAGTAGCACGTTAGTGTATTTTGGAACTTATTCTGCAACTGTAGGTAGCATTTAAGTGATGCAAGAGTGTACGGTATTACTTATAGATGCAAACAGCGCTCGAATTTGCATATGAGTAACTCTTATATCTAACAGTTGCTTTTGAGTGATTTTTGTTCCTGCTTTATAACTTATGGTGGCACTAGGCCGAATTTATTAGTTATAGACGCATAAAGGTTTCAATTTTCAATCTTTTAGAACTCAAAGAAGCTTAAGACATCTTAAAATCTCCCATTAAGAACCGTACCTTAATAGGTGGTAAATTTTCCTTATTTGGCACCTTTAGTACTAAATAAGTAGTATATATAAGTTACTTATCACCTGTAGTGGCTCAAGAGTTATTATTGCAGCTCATTTGGAACCTAGTGTAATTGCCTTTGTAAGGTCTAATATACTCTAATATGCCACTGTAACGCGTAGATCGATTCCAAAAGATGGTTCTTGAAAACCTTAAGCAACAATTTTCTCTCATTTAGAACCAATTAAGATCTTACAGTTCTAACACTATCGCAGGTTCCGTACATATTAATAAATTTAAATAGAGTATGATTTGTATTTAAGTAAATTTCCTACATTTTAGGTACTTAATTGAATAGTTTATGAAACAGTTATGAAATCACTAGTTCACTTTGTATTTTTTTTAATCTACTTACGTTATACACGGTGTTAATCACAGATTGGTAGGCAAGGCATGATCAGCTACCCTTCTGAATGTCTCTTGTATAAATGAAAAATTAAAATTTGCAAACTATCAGTAGGAAATCAGGCATCGAAATAAAAAGTCGAGGATTCCAGCCAACATTTACAATTAAATTAAATTTTACTTTATTTACCTTCCTAAATGGGTTTTGTACCCGTCTTGAGGATCCCCAATTCAACGCAAAGGCAACGAGACCTGTTAAGTGAAAATAATCACTACTAGGTACTAATAAGGGATTTTTGGACCTAGGAGCTCTATAAATTATGGTAACAAATGAGTGTAAAAATGAACTGCAAGTTCTATTTCAAATCGCCATTTTTAAAAATGGAGTCCTTGAAAAGTATCTTGTTGAATGGTATTTTATTACAATAACTTAGAATAAAATGAGTTTTGATAACTGTTTCTGATGTAGTTTGACATTATACTTTTTATGAAACCATAATGTTAGGTTTTTAACAACCAAATTTTTATGAAGTATTATCTTATTTATTTGATCACCGCATATTTTTTGCTAATTCTTGATTAGATCGAAGGCGCATAAAAATTTACTTAGTAAATATACCATGGTTTCACAATAAAAAACCATTTGCAAGGGCTCCATGATGGTTATCCTGCGTTAAACACATAATTTTTGAATACTCGCAAAATAGATCACAAATAAAAGCTGCCATAACACAAAGCCGTTGTTGTTTATCTCCATCGAAAATAAGAACTTGTTAGGATCTTATTTGTCACTCAACGAATGAACTGTATCACTTTAACGTTCAATCATTCATTTACGGCGCGCAATTTGCACCGTTAGTTCCTAGTGCCACTCAGGATAACAATTCGAACTCATAAGCATCGCTTTTGCATCTATAAATAAGTTGCAATTTTTCTCCCTTTGGTAACATACAGGTTGCTTATCGGTTCTAACCACCTTTATAGAACTTAATCACGGTGGATTTTATTACTAAAGTTTCCAAAAATATTCTATATGCAAGCCTTTTGTCACAAAATGTGTTACTTGGAGCTGCATTGCACTATTTTATAATTTAGTTTTCGTTTTAGTTTTCGGCATCAATATGTATTGAAAATATCCCTGGCTCTCTAGCCAGGGATATTTTCACAGCCGTCTGAAAACAAATTGATGAAAATGTCAGTAAAATTTTGTCCGACCTGAGAAGCTCAAGAAGTTTCGCTCACCAGTCGCGTTTACTAACAGGGCAGTTCAAAAGTATCAACACAAGATGCTAAAAATATAAATTAAATATAAACCTGTAACGACATACAACAATGCATTACGTAAATGGTGTTAGAAACTCGACGAAAAACATTATTAATTTGAACAAAAAATATTTGACTTATCCAATTAAATGTCTGACAATTTGCAGGCTGCAGTAGTGCTCTTAGGTCTGCCTTCGAGTCCAGAGGAATACCAAGCCTTGCGCTCGACCTAATGATGGCTTCGTTATTCCAGAATTCACGGTCACTGTACAATGGTACCATTAAACTATGGTGACAGTTCTGTGAAAAAAACTCTCATAACCTTTACACTGGTTCTTCATCAGATGTTATGTTATTTTTTAACGAAACTATTTGACAAAGGTGCCGCTTACGGATCTTTGAATTCTCATCGCTTAGTTTTTCCTATGCTGTTAGGCAGCATAGTAACTCCAAAATACACTAAACCTGGGATCCACCGGTAGTTCTAAATTTTGTCGCAGAATGGAAACCCAACAGACGGCGATCAATTGAACCAATCACCAAGAAGCTAGATTATCAGTGTATAGAGTACAGATATTTTCTCTAATAAAATTAGATAATATTGTAGTAGACCAATCTGGTATTCAGAAGAGGTATTTCTGATGTAATTAAAACGTCCGCGGCTGGACGCGAACAACCTGTACTGATATAACTGCGTACTTTAATGAGAATAGGGCAATCTACCACAAAAATAGAAAATTATAATTATGTTCGTTAAAAAAGATTTTAGATCTGAAACTGTATCTGGATTCTGGCTCTGGGATCTCATTAGATGCCATTAGGAAAACAGCTGGCTGGACCAGTACTCCTCAAACTTGTGCAAAGTTCGTGGACAAAGATAACTTTGTTCGGTCAATATTAAAGACAAACGGTTCTTTGTGATTTTAAGAGGAACAATTAATTACGTTACTTAAAATGGCATTTTGTAATAATTATTTACACATAAAAATTATAAAATATGTATTTAAAGAGATTTTGTGATTATTAATTTATATTAACATTTAAAATGAAATTACTGCCGGAAAATAAAAGACGATCTTTTTTATTTTCCTTTCGTAAATCTGTTTATTTTATTTCACAATCATCTCTGAACATCTACATTGTTATTATATATCTGAAGAATGAAACGACGAAATATAATATAAGATCAAACGAACTTGCAAAAGTGAAGTTCGATCGATATTATATGAGTTTCAGACGGCTGTGAAAATATCCCTGGCTAGAGAGCCAGGGATATTTTCACAGCCGTCTGAAAACAAATTGATGAAAATGTCAGTAAAATTTTGTCCGACCTGAGAAGCTCAAGAAGTTTCGCTCACCAGTCGCGTTTACTAACAGGCGAAATATCAAGCGAGCTATTTAGCACTGAGACGTTTTAGAGAAAACGGGACGGATACGACACGATTGTGATTACTTCTGAAATTTCTAATGTAAGAACATCTACATTGTTATTATATATCTGAAGAATGAAACGACGAAATATAATATAAGATCAAACGAACTTGCAAAAGTGAAGTTCGATCGATATTATATGAGTTTCAGACGGCTGTGAAAATATCCCTGGCTAGAGAGCCAGGGATATTTTCACAGCCGTCTGAAAACAAATTGATGAAAATGTCAGTAAAATTTTGTCCGACCTGAGAAGCTCAAGAAGTTTCGCTCACCAGTCGCGTTTACTAACAGGCGAAATATCAAGCGAGCTATTTAGCACTGAGACGTTTTAGAGAAAACGGGACGGATACGACACGATTGTGATTACTTCTGAAATTTCTAATGTAAGCGAGAGCAGGTAGCCCAGTGGCATCTACTTTGCCTTGTAAGTTTTCAGTTCAAATCCACCAAGGACCATTACTTTGTGAAATTTATTCATCACTGCTTCCAAAAGCTAAATAAAACATACTGCGTAAACCGGCGCACAGTGATCAATTCTTAGATGTTAGGTTCTCTAATAGTAGATTGTACACCAAGTGCATAAAACGCACCATACCTATTGAGCGAGACGTTTATCGTTCCGATGCGAGCTGAAATAGTTATTTTCTCAAAAATGGTATGTAATGTTGCCATAACATCTCTAAAAAGTATCCAGAAAGTGAACTTTACCGGAGACTTATATAAGATCAAACGAACTTGCAAAAGTGAAGTTCGATCGATATTATATGAGTACGTTTCATTCGAAGATATATAATAACAATGTAGTAATTTTTATCCTACTGGCAACTTCGCACGGGTAAAGAGTAATTTAATTACTTTTTTTTTTTTTTTTATCTGTACCTTCGGTTAGGCTGTATGTTGGCTTGTCATTATTTTTAGAGATATTTTTCAAAGTTTTCATTTTGGGTATAGGGAGGGTGGGAGTATATATCTTCGAATGAAACGTACTCATATAATATCGATCGAACTTCACTTTTGCAAGTTCGTTTGATCTTATATTATATTTCGTCGTTTCATTCTTCAGATATATAATAACAATGTAGATGTTCAGAGATGATTGTGAAATAAAATAAACAGATTTACGAAAGGAAAATAAAAAAGATCGTCTTTTATTTTCCGGCAGTAATTTCATTTTAAATGTTAATATAAATTAATAATCACAAAATCTCTTTAAATACATATTTTATAATTTTTATGTGTAAATAATTATTACAAAATGCCATTTTAAGTAACGTAATTAATTGTTCCTCTTAAAATCACAAAGAACCGTTTGTCTTTAATATTGACCGAACAAAGTTATCTTTGTCCACGAACTTTGCACAAGTTTGAGGAGTACTGGTCCAGCCAGCTGTTTTCCTAATGGCATCTAATGAGATCCCAGAGCCAGAATCCAGATACAGTTTCAGATCTAAAATCTTTTTTAACGAACATAATTATAATTTTCTATTTTTGTGGTAGATTGCCCTATTCTCATTAAAGTACGCAGTTATATCAGTACAGGTTGTTCGCGTCCAGCCGCGGACGTTTTAATTACATCAGAAATACCTCTTCTGAATACCAGATTGGTCTACTACAATATTATCTAATTTTATTAGAGAAAATATCTGTACTCTATACACTGATAATCTAGCTTCTTGGTGATTGGTTCAATTGATCGCCGTCTGTTGGGTTTCCATTCTGCGACAAAATTTAGAACTACCGGTGGATCCCAGGTTTAGTGTATTTTGGAGTTACTATGCTGCCTAACAGCATAGGAAAAACTAAGCGATGAGAATTCAAAGATCCGTAAGCGGCACCTTTGTCAAATAGTTTCGTTAAAAAATAACATAACATCTGATGAAGAACCAGTGTAAAGGTTATGAGAGTTTTTTTTCACAGAACTGTCACCATAGTTTAATGGTACCATTGTACAGTGACCGTGAATTCTGGAATAACGAAGCCATCATTAGGTCGAGCGCAAGGCTTGGTATTCCTCTGGACTCGAAGGCAGACCTAAGAGCACTACTGCAGCCAGGGTAAACTCTCTCAGAGGGAATTGGGGAGTCTTGGAAGAGGACGAGAAAATATTTGAATCGACCAGTCGTTTAGTATAAAAAATATCAGACTGTCGTATTTTATTCACCAATGGAAACCATGGCTGTGACTGCCAATAAGGGAAAAAAAGATGATACCTATTGCTTCAGCTTTTAAATCTTTTGGTACATTTCAAAACCAAAAAAGTAGGGTGGAAATGCGTAGAAATATCCTGCGTGTTTCCAATTTATTGCATTATGCATAATTATGCACTAGTACCGCAGAAGCAAAGAGATCTATGACTGGTTCGACAATACCTTCTGATATTCCGAGTCAGAGTGGTTCCATTCTATATCGAGATTGATTCTTCTCGATTCTTGATCTGCTTCTGTGTAATCTTAGGACTTATAAACGACTCAAATTAATTGTTTTGGTTAAGTTGGTTAAATGAGGGATTAGGGTTCCTCCATTTTATTTATGTAACTAATAGCGGAGGTGTTGTCAACGTGTAGCAAAATATTACAATTATTGTTCTTTTGGTCTCGAGCAAAGCATTTGAGGCCAAAATAAATCAAATCTAAATAGTTAGTATAAAGAGTTGCGCTCGCTGTCTTTTCAACCACCGTTGACACAATCGTTGGTACAAAATGCACCCCAACCTGTTTTAGTAGCATTAGTAAAGATTTCTAAAACAAAATTTTGAGATTTGAGGGTGTTTTTATGTGAAATGTTATTTAATTCACCAATCTAAGTCAGGTAAGATTATACCAGAAGGTCTAAATTTACCTTAGTATATTTGATGTTTTAATAGGTACATATTTTTGTCTTTCTAGTTCTTTGGTAGAGAGACACATTTTTGCAACATTGTTGTGGGTGTAGACTACTTTTTGTTTTAAAGTTTGCTACAAAAGAAACCGAAGCAATTTAATATTTTAAGAGTTTCGGTAACATTTTTAAGGACTCTCGACGTAGGCATCTCTAAGACATAATATATCGGCAAGATATACATCAGATTGCCTACAATAACCTACAGCTTCTTTCATGATTTTTGTGAAAGTTCGAGGTATGAAACATAGTCAAGTAAGGCAAAGCGTTAAATTCAATTGTGTTATTGCGTATTTTTCCGTCTTCAAAATAAAATCTTAAATACTTGCGATAACATCGCGCTACAGGGACACTTGTCCCAAAAAATAATCATACATAAATATGTAGGTACATAAGTATGATTCTTAAGATCTATGGTTGCCATGAAGCCCTTTCTTGGTACCATTTTTGCTGCAGTTCTATGGTCTTCCAACTTGAAAGACTCATTTGAAACGAACTTCACATTTAGTAAAAATCTAGAACTACCTTGTGGTTTTTCTGTCAAAAAAACATGTTAGAAACGGATTTATAATGACGGAATTTGACGGATTGATCATGTGGGTTTTCGTTCCGTGATTACGCCTAAATCTATCAAGTTACGAATAACTATTGGCAATTGGCATGTCCCGCTTTTCCCTGACGGAAAAGAAATTTTTGGGGAACAGTACTTAATCTGTGCAACTTGACACGGGAAGGCTATGTGGTAACCATGATAAATCCAACTCAGAATAAGCGTGTTGTTCGTACTAATCATGATCAGTAATCATGATACATTTGTAATCCACGAATATGTACCTGAGTTATTGCCTCGCAGGGGCACGTTTGTTGGGGCTCCCGGCCGCACTCGCTCGCGCTGACGCCGACGTCGGCGGCGCCCGCTGGTTAGGTTGGTGTGTTGGTGTTTGTGTTGCCCGGTACGAGGATGACCGCCCCCCCCTTCTCGATGATGAGAAGCGAGTATGCCCTGACCAGTTTTTCCTGGTTCTGGTATCGAGCACTCGACGTCGAAATATTTGATGATGACGCCTTCAGAATAGGTGACTTTTTATTTGCAATCCTTGTTTCTTGATCGCTTTTTATTGCCTTTATTTTAACGGGTAAATCACTTCCGAAGAGGGTTTAATTTCGGACTTGTTCCTGTTTTAAGGTTAGGAACGACTTGTCCAAACCTGGCGCCATAAGTTTTTGTTTTTTGCTTGCGTCTCGGGAAACTGGAGATCAGTAAGCAGTAGGGAGCAGTCTGACAAAAGTTTATAGCTTGTACCTTGTCATCACCTGTCAGCAGCAGGGTAATTGCCTTGTTGATGGCCGAAATGCCCAGGCCGAGTTGGTCCTTGGTCGTTGAGTCATCTTGTCGTGTATTTCCGGGCCGTAAACTGGAATATCGACAACAGCATCGCCCAAAGCTTCTAGTAGCTCAGGGTCGAGATTGGGCTCAGTGTTTACTTCTTCCGAGGCCGGTGGCTGGTGATTGGGTGACCTGGAGGTTGATGGCACATCTTGTGATGTTTCATCGACATCAATATTTTCCTTTACGTTTTGCGTTCCATTTTTCCACCTGAAATATTTATTTTTATTTGTGGGTAGTTAACCAAAAAATGTTGAGAATAATAATTTTTTCAATTGAATTAATTTCAATTGAATCGCAGAATTTAATAGGGATCCTTGACCCCAGGGCCAAAATGGTACCATTTCATTTGTATTTTTTGTAATCGGTACCTTCAACATCAAAGTGTTGAATGATAATATATTATTTAGCATCATGCTAACCCATCGTGATAACCCGCAGTTGATCCGCCAGGGAAGCTTGTAGACGCTGAACGCATAAACTCCACCTATGGAATACATGATACCGCTTTTCTTTTTTTACTTTGTAGTAGAAAAAAAACTGTTGGGTCCAAATGGTACCCTTTCTTTTGTGATTTTACAACGTTAAAGCCTTTGTGTTAACCCGCAGTTGAACCGCCAGGCTGATATTTTCTAGCGTAATGCTAACCCATCGTGATAACCCGCAGTTGATCCTCCAGGGTAGCTTACAGACGCTGAACGCATAAATTCCGCTTATTAGGCCACAATTTTTTCACTTTGTGCTGGAAAAAAAAATTTTGGGTCCAAATGGTACCCTTTCTTTTGTTGTTTTACAACATTAAAGCCTTTGTGTTAACCCGCAGTTGAACCGCCACGCCAGACTGATATTTTCTAGCGTCATGCTAACCCATCGTGATAACCCGCAGTTGATCCTCCAGGGTAGCTTACAGACGCTGAACGCATAAATTCCACTTATTATACAACAACTTTTTCACTTTGTAATGGAAAAAATTTTTAGGGTCCAAATGGTACCCTTTCTTTTGTTGTTTTACAACAGTAAAGCCTTTGTGTTAACTCGCAGTTGAACCACCAGGCTGATATATTTTCTAGCGTCATGCTAACCCATCGTGATAACCCGCAGTTGATCCTCCAGGGTAGCTTACAGACGCTGAATGCTTAAATTCCACATAATAAACAACAATTTTTTCACTTTGTAATGGAAAAAAAGTTCAACTCACCTTGTGTGTCCTCTGAATCAAACGTTAAAGAGGCACTGTTTAGCGAATACGTCTTTTTTTATTTGTTTGCTCACACAATTTCTTTATTTTTGTATTATAACATTGTATTCTTACGTCAGCACTACGTTTTTGCATTTTTATTTTATTTTTACTTTGAAAAAACAGATTTTTATTCCGGAGGTTAGTGTGCTTGTTGCCGCGCACGAAAAAATAATGACAAGCCAACATACAGCCTAACCGAAGGTACAGATAAAAAAAAAAAAAAAAAGTAATTAAATTACTCTTTACCCGTGCGAAGTTGCCAGTAGGATAAAAATTACTACATTGTTATTATATATCTGAAGAATGAAACGACGAAATATAATTCACAACTGTCCAGTAAGAAGCGAGATTTTAAACTTGGAATCTCCTACTGTCCAGTAAGTAAGTATGTAATTTACTTACTGGACACTAGGTCATCCTCTTTAGATCTGTTTAGAAAAAAAAACATAGTACCAGACACAGATTAGAGTTTAGCCATTATAACATGGTTATAGAAGGGAGGTTCCAAATATATATCTATCTCTCTTTTTGGTATGACATTTTATGAGATACATATATTTTTGGAACCTTAAACAGCCATTTTATACGTTGCGTTTTGTACTTAGTAATGTTGTAGAAGTAGGGTGGGATTTTATGATTGTATTTAGTAATTTCAGTTTATTAAAAAGTTTTTTCTAAAGTTGTTTCCTAAACTGCCTCGTTGGTCTAGTGGTCGCAAGCTCGACTGCAGAGCGTGAGGTCCTGGGTTCGATTCCCGGGTCGGCCAAAAAGTGCTATTGTGTTTTTCACATATGAATGTAACCTTCAATATTAATTAAACGAATTTGTTGTTAAACTTTCTTTAATTTTTGAGAAAAGCATTATACAAACCTCAACCAGTAAGAAAGCCATCCTGGCCTCGTATATAACCAGACCTCACCTGCGGTTCGGTCCGGTTAACTCATACTTGGCCAGGAAGGCTTACTTACTGGATTCTGCAGTAATGTACTATTATGATACTAGTGCGGTAAGTTGGTTTTACGAATGTAAGCCCGAGACGAAGTCGAGGGCTTACCATAGTCACGAGTTTGTAAAAACCAATTTCTGCACGTGTATCATACAACGTTTTTCAACACATTTGCGAGAAAACAGTACAATTATGTAATGAAACAAACTTTTTCAAGACTATTTTTATTAGCAAATAAAAAATTATACAACTATACAGATAGGTCACTACTCTTGGAAATTTATAGTAAAATTGGAACAATTATTCTGCCCTCGTAAATGAAACCACAGTAACTCCAAAAGTGCCATTTTGAGAAAAACGCGGTTAAAGTTTAATTGTGAAATCGTTTTGTTATAAAGAAAACATTTAAAATAGGTTGAAAATTATGTTTTTATAAGTTGGAAAATAAATATAGCTTTAATTTAGAATATGAAGAACTAATATTTTATTGTTATTTAATTAATAAAATCAGTTAATGTGTTGTGAACTAGGAACAAAATTCATAAAACTTTATTTTTTTATGCTAAAATCCAGTAACTCAATGGTTACTGTGGTTTAGTCTAGGTTTACACGTTACTGTGAATTAAACATTAAATGACAGGTACTCTCGTGATAATACGACACAGTAACTGTACACATACTGGGTTGAAACCTAATAAGAGTAGGCTCCGATAACCTAGCTGAATACCTAGTAAGTGAAGATACTGTATTTAAGACTAATTTATGACTATTAAATCTAAAATTCACTAATAGGTATCTAAATATACTGTGTTCTAAGTTAACCTTTATCATTTTTATATGGTTCCTCAAAATAATACTAACGCTGGTTTTGGCTTAAAAGGTATGATTTAAACAATAAAACCTCTTAGGTTAAATAAAAATATTATTTTGAATCGACAAAAAGTAAAATCACGTTCATAACTTTAATTACTAAACTCACTAATCTACTAAACTTACTAAACTAATTAGTCTCCTTTAATAGTCTCCATTGATTTTATTTCTCTATGTGGAATACAATTGCAAAATGAGCAGATAGTGAGATCAAATATTTTATGTTATTGCGCTTTGCCAGTAATTCATTTAAATTTACTTTTTTAAAAGTAAAAAATATTGAAAACATCATAACGAATAAACTGTTACATTTATATAAATGCAGCAAATGAAATAAAAAAAAATACAAAATAGTCACAACCATCATCATTATTGGTACGTAAATTGATGGTCAAAATAAAAGTCGATTTGAAGACATGAGTTTCCAGTGAGGTTCCAGTTTCATAATTAAATTGGATTGTCTTTGCTTACTTCCACCTCGCGCTGTAGTTTTTTGGAACAGGCTCAGGCATTCCGTTTTTTTATTAAAACACTGATCGTGCCCTTAAAGCGAAAACAAACTAAAGTCACTTATGGGCAAAAATGAGTTACAAGTACCGTTAGAATCTCCATTTCAAGATCTACATACTGGTAAAACCCGTTTTCCGATATGACACTCCGTTCTGGATTTAGCTTTTAGCTAAAGTAACTTAACAGGAGATTTTTGAAATAAAGAACAGGCAAAACCCAATAAGTGTCAGTTAAAGCAGGGTTTCTGCACTGTAAACCATGTTTTAAGTCAGGAAAAACATTGAATCGCCGTTTAAGTGGTTTTTACATGATTCAAGTTAGATGCACAATAACAATTTAATAACTGAGTCAAGAGACTAAAGATTTCTACTTAGTTTTAGCAATTATCCATTAGGTAAACATACAAATTTCATTTAATTAAATTCATTAAAAACTGCTGAACAAACTCTATTCTTCAAAAGACAAGAAAACATTGCGGCTACAGGTAAAACCACTAATCTGCAGCACTTATCAAGCCAATGTTTAATTATTCCTATTTGTTTTGAGAATTAAGTTCTTTTTTCTCTTCCACCCGAATAATGAATACAATAAGAAATGAAAAATACACGTACTCTCCTCATTATCAGTTGTTTTAATAGAAATTTTACGATTCGAACCTTTAAACACGATTTTCTCGAAACTACGTTTTATGCAGTTAGTTGGGTTTTGAAGTAAGGGCACGAATATGCAAAGCTAAACAGTTCCAAATATTTATTTTGTGAAGCGCAGTCAGTCCGAATCAACATGTCTTTTCAAAGTCTCTTTTACGGTTAATAAACTGGTAAAAAGTGCCTAATGTTTTCTTTTCTGCGCCCTGATATAGCTTTATGCTATATTACGGATCCGGACCCCGTTACATGCAATCGCAAAAGGTTAGCTTAAACCCCAGTAAATCATAAGTTACTGTGGTTAAGTTTTGTATTTTTTAAATAAATATAGAAACTGCAGGCGTCTTAAACCGAGTAACTAAGATACTGTGATTAATTTAAGGATAACTATTATAAATTTTATGGAAATTTTACTGATAACCACAGTATTCGAAAAAGCCGTGTTAAAGCCAAGTAAAACATATTTATAAAAATAAATGAACGCATATTACAGCACAGTAAATACTAATTTACTGTGTTCAAAGCTAAAAATTCAGACACACTGTGTTTTGTTTGTAAAAATGTCTTGATTTTTAGCAAAATACTGTGTTTTTATCTATCATATCTCCCTAACGGTGCTAGATACAGACATACCGAAAATTTTCCCAGATAGCGCTCGGCCTCCTTGTTAGAATAAGCTATACACGCATAAACACAGTAACTAAAGTTACTGTGGTTTCATTTACGAGGGCAGTATTAATATTCAATGAAATTTGGTGCTTTGGAAGCTTAACTGACTGACTGATTTCACACGTATTATGTTGAACTTGTGGCGAAACGTCGTTGAAACGTCGCGTCGGCGACGACGGCGGTGACGTCGCGACGTCACCGCCGTCGTCGCCGACGCGACGTTTGTGGCGGCGGAGCTTGCAGCGGAGGCGGCGGTGGCTAGAAGTTTTCACGTGAGGTAGAAGGACGCGGTTCCACACCATTATTTATATTTATACACTTTGATATCTTGTCTGTGCGCCTCATTTAAAATATCAGGTGGAGTAGATTCCATATTAGAACTACAACTTTCATCTCATTTGCTCTTTAGTATTAAAGTGAGACAAACGTATTGAACAAAAGCGCTTCCAAGGAGGTTCGATCAGCCAGCTTATTTATTCTAGTAATGTGAAACTCCTTGGTGGAATTCTTGTATTACTTTTTATGGAAATTAAAAACAAGTGCGAGTCGGACTCGCACATGAAGGGTTCCGTACCAAAACGGTTTGCTATAATAATTTATACAATTTCTTCTACGGGCCAATGAAACTTGACCTCTGGATTGTATAGGCGCTCATACGATTCAGGGACCAAATTATATTGGTTAACTGCTGTTTCCATCTGTGGTTTCCATCCAAGTTCATCAATTTCAATCAAATGATTTTCCTAGAAAGTCCTTATAAAGTTCTACTTTTCAATTTTTTTCCATATTTTCTAAACTTATGGTTCAAAAGTTAGAGGGGGGGGGGGACACATTGTTTTTTACTTTTGGAGCGATTATTTCCGAAATTATTGACATTATCAAAAAATGTTTTTATTAAACCCCTATTCATTTTTAAATACCTTTCCAACAATATATCACACGTTAGGGTTGAAATTAAAAAAAAAATCACTTCCCACTTCACATATAGGGGGGCTACCCTAATAAAACATTTTTTTCCAATTTTTATTTTACCACTTTGTCGGCGTGATTGATACACATATCGGTACCAAATTTCAGCTTTCTAGTGCTAACGGTCACAGAGATTAAGCGAGGACGGACGGACGGACAGACAGACATGGCGAAACTATAAGGGTTCCTAGTTGACTACGGAACCCTAAAAAAACCGTAAAGAATACGAACGGTGCTATACAACGGGTTATGGACCGTGCGGTAATTTGTTTTGTCACAGTACTTATGTGAAAGTACATATTTTTTAATACAGTTGCTCAAAAAGTGGCGTATTGCAGGGACGTATAGCGTTCGGGATGTGGGCTATTACGTACTCGTGCTTTTTCTTTACCATTTCCGAACTCGTGCGTTCTCTTTCCCAACTGTCAAAATAATGTCCATTAAAAAAAAAACCAACCACGAAGTTTTTACTAAAAAAAATCATAGAAATTTTTATGATTCATGCAAATATTTCTAAAGAAGCTACTAATTTGTTTCAATATCAGATTTAATTATTTGATTCAATGATTCAGGTTCAGGTTCAGGTTTCATTCTATTTCATCTCATTAAATTTCATTTTCATTTCATATCAATAAAAAAAATCTACTGAAGACTTGGCTGTATGGGCATAGTTCCCTTTGCCTACCCAGAATGGGTGAAGAAAACAAAAAAAATCTCTGCTTATATTCTTTTACGGTTGGCGCCATATTCCAAAAATGTTCTTTGCGATTTTTATTACGGTTTTATTATTTTATTAAATTGCTTCATTTTTTCGCAACTGTATTAAAAATAGTTGTTCAGTACACGTGCGGAACCGTCATTGCAACTTGTTCCGACTGTCAACCCTCGCCGTCGGCTGTGCCTCGGCTCGGGTAGACATTTGTCGAAACTCTTTGCAATGACAGGCTTTCCGCACTTATAATGAAATATACTATTACCGCACGTTCCGTTGTATAGTGCGTAATTTTTAACTTTCGAACAATGTATACTTTGTATACAGGCTCCGTAAATGCATTTTTCGAGCAAATGTTTTATTATTATTTCTCTGTTCTTGCATCTGAGGAACTTGCGTTTAAAAGCAAAGGCATCAAGCTCATGCGGCCTCGTCGGCTTTCGTAATTTTATTTAATAATCATAACTGCCTAATAAATGCGTATTCTTTTTTCAAAAAGATGTACCTACCTATAATGCTTTATATACAAACTCAATGGTGTAATTACACAGATGCGTTCAGTAAAAATTTCGGTAAGTACCTATTCCTTTAAATCACATTCTCCCCCTAGGGGATGAATGAAATTCAGTACAATTTTCTTTCCCTGTTTTTAACAGATTAAAAATGACTATTGTTATGTTCGCTTTTTGTGGCATAGAATGTCACTTTTTTGAGCAAGTGTTACGAAAACAAACTTTGGTGCCAGAAAGAGGAAAGCTATTCCGTAAATAATGCTCAGATATGCTATAGCAACAATCGCGGTTAATCTGCTGTTATTTATTGAAGAACTCCCCCGATTTCTACAAGATCTAATAAACAATAAAAAATTGGTTGCCTGTAAAGTCGGTATACGGGCGAAAGTTTTACGTGACAACGACTTTGAGTGGTAAAATAATTTTAATGTGAATATTCATTCGTATAGTAGGAAGAAGGATGAAATAATAGTAACAATTTAAAACATTTATTTATACAAAGAATTATATTTAAAATATGTCTGTCTCTCTCGCTCTTAGGCGGGCTAACCATGCCCGAGTGGAAGGGACGCGTGCCTCTCACTCGCTCTCATTGTGAGCGCATAACGTGAGCGGAGCGTAACGCAGTTTCTTGAAGTGTCACCCGGCAAACCAATTTATAAGACGTTGTCACGTCAAAAAATATAGATATGATGGCATAAACAATAAAAAAAAAAAAAAAACAGATATTGAAATGGTGACAATGGGACCACACGGGAAGCACCAGCTTTCAAATACGACGTCACGGTTGGTGCAGTGGCTGACCGATTGGACTGCTGCACCGCGTGTCGCGGGTTCGATCCCCGCACGGAACAAATATTTGTAAGGCCTACAGCAGGGCTATTGTGTATCTTTTAATAACAGTGGATAACTTATAATGTCTATCAAATAACTGTCAAATGGTGAGTTTTTAAGAAAAAAATGTACCAAACCATAACCAATTTACAGTTAATCTATGGACATTTCTGATAGCCACTGACGTTAAAAAGATACGCAATAGGGGGGCAGATAGTTGTTTCGGGTCTGGGTGTTTGATTTGTGCATATGTGAGTTTAAACATACATTGTATGTACACTATGTCCTAATTTTAAGTGTTTGTCATATTGTTTACGCTTTATTTTTTGTCAATTTGTTTTGTCCTGTTGGGAAGCCAATAAACACTTTTTCTTTCTTTATAAAATGTTTGTGAACGCACCCACGATACAGGAGAAATTCCTAGTGAGGGGCAAAGTTTAAAAAAAAAAAAAGAATCATGAAATTCGGTTCACCCAGTCGCAAGTTATGAGGCACCAAACAAAAAAAAATACAGTCGAATTGATAACCTCCTCCTTTTTTTTAAAAGTAGAGTATCCTCCTCTGGGCTAAAGGTGTCTTTGCCTTGGGCTAGCTTGAATCCCTCGCTGCATTCAGGATTCTTGTATTAACTCCATCGCTTCGCTCGTGAGTTAAACTCTTCCCGTATCCTTCATTGCGCTCGAGATTCAATATGACGCCCGTGACTTATGAAACAACTTAGCCCCTTGGTGCATAATCTACTATTTGGTCCCTTGACCAAATAGTAGATTATGCACCAAGGGGCTAAGTTCTAAAAAATATTTTTCGAAATTTCGACACCTTTGTCGAAATTTCGAAAAATATTTTTTTTCTGACTTGGGGGTAAGTGTTGTAGGTACATTATTCTAAAACATGAACATTATGCAGACAGTAGTTAAATAGAAATGTCATTTCAAAGTTCAAAAGAAAGGACATACCTATTTAACTACTGTCTGCATAATGTTAATGTTTTAGAATTATATACAACACCTACCCTCAAGTCTGATTTTTTTTTTTTTCGAAATTTCTACACATTGCAGCATTGACCAAAAATAATTATGAGACCCTTACTTTTAGGAATTGATCAGTGTGTGGCGTGTTATAAAGCTACAAACTGCAGGAGGTGTTTGCCACCTACATAATTATGTGACTTTATCAGTTACAATGTCAAAAGTAAAATAATCTAGCTCAGCGAGCCTTTTTACAATAACTGCTGAAAAAAAAATATTCATGCAAATTTTTAATGCCATTAAGTACACGACTCACCGACAATCAATGTCATAAGTGCCGCACAATTCTCAAGAAAGTGACACTGACATTGATAAGACTAAAATGCATTTTGGTCCTAAAATTACCTACAAGAATAGCCTCTAAACACCGCTTGACAGTCGCAAATAGTAACAACAATGCCTCAACGGAAGACCCTTTGAACTGTGGCACTTCCGAAGTTATACAATATCAAACAAAGCACTCAAATAGATACCAATTTCATCCCAAATATTGAAGCAACAGAGACATGCCAAATTTAATATAACTGGAATCGTCAACCCTTTGATCGTATACCTGTAATTCCGTTTTACTATGCTTGGATGAATTTATGGGAAAAATGATTCAAAGGGCAATTTGTATGCCTAATAATACCAATTGTAATATTTATTTCACAAAGTGGAAAACTCAAGCACACTTTGTGTATAAGTTTTTCCAGGATGTTTAGCTTTGACTTCATCCATGAGGATCTCGTACCTACAATTATTTCACGGAACCGGATACATGATCATAGGATCGTCTCAGGGTCATTGCCTATCCGTATGTCAAATTTCATAGAAATCCGATAATTGTTTAAAAAAGCTAAGAAACTTTGGCATAAGATTTTGGGTGCTTTTCTACCAGATATGTGCTATGCTACGTTGCTATGGATGCGTTTCATATTCACGAATCGTATTCATTGGTGCACATAGCTTAGCACTGGTGGAAATGGATTAAGCTAAGATATGATTTTTATATGGAAGGATGGCATGCTATGGATGTATGCTATGGATGCGTGCTATCGATGCGTGCTATGGATGCATGCTATGGATTCCTGCTATGCTTTCCTACTACAGATAAATCGCATAGTTCGAGCTGCGTATTTTCCTCGCGCATTTTGCGGAGGTGCATCTTCATAGCACATCTTACTCGCACAGCTACATAGCTTAGTATCAGTGGAAACGGTCACATAGTTTCACAGCTTAGCTATTACATCCTCGCAGCATAGGTGCATAGCACACCTCTGATGGAAAAGCAGCCTTAGGATAACAGCTTATAGACAAACCTTGACCCTACACAAATACAACACATAATTTCTCCGTCTTTTTCAATCGTACCCCTGTTACAAATACTAGGACGCAAGCAAATCTAGGAATTACCCGGCAGAAATCTTTAGCCCTTTGTTATCCGGTATAGAAATCATAATGCTACAAGAAACGGATAAAGCCCTTAGTAACTAATTTATAGTTTATTTGAACTGACGCTTTTCCATTAGCTTAGCTATTACATCCTCGCAGCATAGGTGCATAGCACACCTCTGATGGAAAAGCAGCCTTAGGATAACAGCTTATAGACAAACCTTGACCCTACTCAAATACAACACATAATTTCTCCGTCTTTTTCAATCGTACCCCTGTTACAAATACTAGGACGCAAGCAAATCTAGGAATTATACCCGGCAGAAATCTTTAGCCCTTTGTTATCCGGTATAGAAATCATAATGCTACAAGAAACGGATAAAGCCCTTAGTAACTAATTTATAGTTTATTTGAACTGACGCTTTTCCATTCCATCACATTCCCTTTGTAGAAAACATTCATCTGGGATATCCGTTTTACCTACAATACAAAATATTACTTTTGTTCGAATGAGGCCATAAAAAAGTCACAGTAATAATATATTTACTTTCTTAGCGTAAAAAAAAAGCTGGTGTTGGCTGATAAAAAATAATCCTTACATAGTATAAAACAAAGTCGCTATTTTTGTCTGTTTGTTTGTCTGTATGCTTAAATCTTTAAAACTACGCAACGTTTTTTGATGCGGTTTTTTTTAATAGATAGAGTGATTCAAGAGGAAGGTTTTAGTATATAATTTGAACGACATCCACGCGGGTGAAGCCGCGGGCATCAGCTAGTGATACATAAAGCATTTATTCGTTCACTGACAGTTAACTTGAAGTTCGATGATAATTTATTGAACAACTTTATCCGAAGCGATTCATTTGTTTACCTACGTATTGTAGCAGCGCCTCCATGAGCCAGACTGACAGACATACCCAAGTTCTTACCGTAATAAGACTTTTCATATTGATTTGAATAAAAACAGGTGACACAGAGATTTATCTATGCCCATTGACTCAGTAACGTCTTTAAGCAGAATAATTGTACCATAGTACCGAAACCAGTCAGATATAAGTATAACTCACTATAGGTGTTGCCAGGGATTTCGCCCGCTACAACTCGAAAATTATCCCACGGGAAGATAAAATCAGGATTAAAACTACATATGTGTTAATCCAGGTTATAAACTATCTGGATACCAAATTTTATCCAAATCCGTTCAGTAGTTTTTGCGTCAAAGAGTAACAAACATCCATACATACTCACAAACTTTCGCATTTATAATATTAGTAGGATGTTGAGGTTGAGGGATTTTGTACGTCAGACATCATCATCATCCGCCTATAATGTTCCCACTGCAAGGACTCAGGCCTCCTTTCTAGGAGAGGGATGGGGGCATACATACAACTAAATAATATTGAACTGTGAGTTTGTAATGTGAAAATATCAGCTTTTGACTGAATGCATAATTATGCAAGTTTAATTAATATACGGTATTATCACAAAAACTAGATTTAAAAATAATTGTCAGTGTGTCTTTTTATTCAAGCTAATCTTCAAAATGGCTGGACTTTTACTGGCAGATAGGTTATGATATATGGAGTAACTGAGTACTTGTTTTTTTAACAAAAGGCATAGGGTTCCGTGCAAAGGAAATTGTTAACAAAATCCGACTCAAATAGAGAAGTAAAAATTTTACAACAATTACACGCAGACGACAGTCGCAGGGCAAAGGTCGTATGCTTATTGAAATATGTTTGGATGAGGCCAATTTTCTTCAACAACCGTATCTATCGTAGACTGTAAAGTGCTCTGCAAAAAAATCTACAAAGGCCCGTAACGAGGGAACGATAAATATGTACATATATCAAAATATCCGAGACCCTTACCTTCGCGTCAATGATCTCTGGTATGCCTTTCTTATGAAAATTTAATTTATTATGTCTGGGTTCTGCCTCATCGTAATACAACAACATTTTTTTGCTTCATGCAATTTCAACCTTTAAATAGGATATAAATACATGCCTTAGGGTAGATAACTCTTTAGGCCATCCATTTGAGATAAACCGCTGATCATTGAGTTAGGCGGTGCTTACACGACACTGCTACATCATGCGTTAGGCATCAACATAATTCATTAGCTTAATGATAACGAGCGGTGTCATAAGAAAACATTATTAAGCTAAGTTTTTAAACTGCCACCATCTTCTTCTTCTTATCGTGTGGGCAGTAAGGTCTAACGACCCCACACACCCTAGTGTCAGAGTTTCTAAACCGGCCCAAAGGTCTCTGACATGGTTTGACGATTACCGTTTGGCGGCCGGGACCACCGGCTTATACGTGCCTTCCGAAGCACGGAACCATCTTATTATCAGACAATCAGGTGATTCAAGCCTGCAATGTCCTAACCAAACTGGAAACAACTTCACAAAGTATGCTTCCCGTGGGAATCGAACCCACGACCACCAGGTCACAAGGCAACGCCTAAACCACTCGACCACGGAGGCACAGAGGAGGACCACGGAGTCACGGAGGCACAGAGGCAGGCAACTGACACCATGATCATGTATAAACGAGGCACGAAACTCTCTGTATCCGCTTGAGAACTTTTACGGCACTTTGACTTTCGCAATAGCTTTCAGTCTAAACGGATGCACTTGAGTATTTTACGACCACAATCAGTTTCACGGTAGGTAACACGTTACCTCATGGTGACACAAACTGGTGGTCAGATTACTTAATTGCTTGGTTTTTGTCTGCCAGTTTATAAATGACAGCAAAGACAAACTGCGGTCACGACTAACTTATAGAAAAGCAAATTCCCTTCTCATCAAGAAAAGTCCGAACTAAATACCTAACGCCCAAATACTCAAACGTCACTCAATTTTAAGTTGCACTTAAATCTCGTGCTGTCTTTGTTACTTTAACGCAGAGTGACAGAGATAGCAGGAGTTTTGAGGGTTACTTATAATTGAGTGACGTTTGAGTATTTGGGCGTAAGTCTGTTAAAGTCGGTTTCGGTTGTCAAACCCATGTTTTACAATTGTGGCTGGGTGCCAAAAAGTCAAACAGGGAAACGAAACTTTGGACACAATTGTTCCAAAAGTAATGGCGTTGTGATAATCTGATGGCAAATTCTTCCGTAGCTGCCACGGAGTCTGGCTTTGTACCCAGTTGATTGGAATGGGACTTAAATATAAATGAGCAAACAAGGATATTAAGTGCACTTCTCCCTGACTTTTCAGGGATTACAGGCACGTAGTTAAGTACATACTGAATAACTCAAGCTAAGGGTAATACTAATCCCGTCGGGGCCGCGGATTTTTGTACTAGATTACGTGGCCTCGGCGCAAGGGCAAAGAAGGAACATGGGTTCGGTTTTTAGTCAGTAGAAGTCTGACACTCCCCTTCGCTCTGCCCAAGATCGGGGGGGTCATTTGATGATTTTCCACCCACCAAAAAAAATAAATGATACTAATCCAGTGCTTGCACAATGCACGATAACTTTGAACAATGAGGCGTCCCATTGTACGATTACCGAGTAGAGGTGCATTCATCCGCTAATCAAGCCACTTAGTTCTACCGTTTTCGTAACAATGAATGTACCAGTATTAGGTTGGTACTGACCATACGGGCGGAGCTACGGATGCTAATTTGGCTTAATCCGGTCAGAAATAACTGACAATCAGTTTATCCAAGGGGTCTTGTATTACCTAGTTGTGGGGATCAGACAGTCGCTTCTTGTAGATTATTGTTAGAGCAGAAGCGGTGGCCCAGTGGTGGCGGCCCGACTTACGAACAGTAAATCGTGGGCTCGACTTCGAACCCAGGCAGGTGCATTACTTTGTGTAACTTATTTCATCACCGCTGCTCTCAAAACGGTGAAGGAAAACATCGTGAGGGAACCGGCATGTCCTAGAATCAAAAATTCTAAGGCTTGTGACATCTGCCAATCAGCACTGGGCCCGTGAGGTAGATTATAGCAAATTTCCATTCGAAGAGCGGAGGCCTGTGTCCCAACAGTGGGAACATTAATAGCCTGATGATGATGAGAGTATTGTTTTTCAGCTAAAGCCGGCTAAACTAGAATCCCACTCATCATATTTGAAATAACCCTCCTTTTGGGCTTCGCCGCAGTTGGGTAAAAAGGCTAAGTAGATTATGGTTACTGGCACACACCGATTCCGCGTCGAGAAGTCTGGTTAATCCCAATTCAAAGACGCCATTAGGACAGTACTGGTGAACTAATATAATATCACTTCGAAACTCCAATTGGTTCAAATACAGAGTGGCTTGTATGTATGGATAAAGTTTCGGAACGATTACAGTTTGTATTATTTCTGTCCATTTCTAGCATTGTAGTACTTTGGGTTTGGTTATTGTTGGAACAATGAGTTAAGCTATCTTGGGTACACAGATTGTCTTATACATTGTAAGTATTTAAAGGCGTTTGTTTAACTTGTTTTGTGTATAAATATAATAAATGTAAGTTAGCTCATTGTTAAGTAATATTTCTAGCTGGCACCATGTGGTGAAATATACCAAATTAACTAACTAAATTGCGATAAAGAAGTATTCTAAACCTGTAAAGTTGCATATTACACATTCTTTTAAATTTTAAAAGTATGAAAACAGACTGACGCAAAAAAGCACGTCATGTATAGTCCCCGACACGTAACTTGGCAAGGTTTCGAAATTCGAATTCAAAGTTCGCATATCATTATTCTATGGTTATTCACATAATTTATTTTTAATAATGAAGTTTAAGAAAGGAGAAGACTTTGTGACCTTTATTAGGTTTTATAAATAAAAATATGCATTTAAAAGTAAAACAAAATTTAAAACAACAAAAACTAAATTTAAAACAATACTTAAAAAAACTAAATTTAAAACAATAACAAAAACAGCAAAAACTAAATTTAAAACAACAGCACTCGTTACAAAAACTAAATTTAAAACAACTAACAAAAACTAAATTTAAAACAGCGACAACTCAAATTCGTAACAAAAAGAAATAACAAAAACAACACAACTTTCGTGCACCGCAAGTGTAATCGGGAGCGAATGGAACGTATGCATTTGAATGCACCAATCGCACGCGCGGATGACGCTACCTCATACCCCGCGCCCCGCTTGACCGCCAAAGAGACCTAAAAAATTACTTCTGCGCAAATACCGACTCTTGCCAAGTTACGTGTCGGGGACTATACCCATGCGATTTTTTACGGATGTGACGGTTCAAATTACAAAAATCTCATACAGCATAGTACTACTGCCTGTTGTTTTGACCATAAGTCATCTTTAGACCTCATCATCGACAGCCTGAATCCACCTCCTGCTGACTTTTCTTTATTTTTACCAGTTTCCTCGGTCCTGTCTGTTTCATCTAAATTATTTTCACAAAGGCAACAATACGAGTTATCTGCCCAGCTCGTCCCCGGACAGCCAAAATCTTTCACTTCCATTTCTTGGGCGCGACTCCGTCTTTCCACCTAACCTACTTTTATCCTTCACAAATACCGGTAATCTTCCGACTTCATAATAGATGAAAAGAGCAAATGAACTGAAAACAAATGCTCTCATAACCTCAAAACCAAACAGCTCCACAAATTCCTAGAAAATTGACCAAAACGGTTCGGTTCTACTCGTATCAAAACTTCAGAACTACGTCGTTAACTTTCAGTGCCGGATACCACTCTGAAGCAATATTAGTTCGGAACTTTAATTGCTCTAATCATCTGGAACTGCATCTGATGTGTGTGTGTGTGTGGGTGAGTGCACGCGTGTCGTGTGTGTGTGTTTGTGAGGCAGACGGGCGAGAGTACAGGGTGTTAGATTAAACGAGGGAGACGCTTTAAAGGTATGTCAGTAGAAGAACTTTTACCAATTTATGGAGACTCTTTAAAGTAGTGTTAGCAGGAGAATTTGATCAAATTATCAACTTTTATGGTGTGATTTGAAACAGAAGTATGACAAACAAAAAATATTTATTCCAAAATGCAATAACTACGACGGAAACTTGATTTTTTTGCTCAATTTGTTTAACTTAAAAATATTTATAGGATGGGAATAATAGGGACGAAAAAATCATGGTGTGTATAGTAAAATAATGACAACAATTTTACAAAAAAATATTTTTTGTTGAAGCAAAAGTTTTTGAAACTGAAAAAAATTTAGACGCTCGTGTAGGTTTATATTTATAGAAAAATTCAACATGGTTAATGATGAGGAAAAATTTTTTTTTTTTTTTTGTAAGTCATAGAACGTGATTTTTTTTCACTTAAAATCAGGGGTCTTCTCACCCTGTATATAATATTATGTTAGCGCTAAGCTTTTACATTTTCTATCTAGTGAGGGTAAGTAACTATGAATGTTCTTAGATAAAGTTTTGACGGGACGTTTGCATAAACTGCCATACGCTTTAAAATAATAATAGCATGTTATTTCTGTACCATAATATTAAATGCGTTTGCGGGTTTGCCGGCAAAAGTGCAGACCTGAGGAACATATTTTCGAAACTATTCTCATATACGAGGTAAACGATATATTAAATACTATGCACACATTCTTGTTTAAAGGTATTATGCAACTAGCAACTACATAGTGAGTTAAATTTTTTCCATGTGTTCTAGTATGATAATGTACTGATTTACCAGCTTTGTGACTGACTCGTTGGTCAGCTGCTGAGCATGAGACCCTGGGTTCGATTCCCGGGTCGGCTACGTGGCTTTTCCATCAGGAATTTCTCAGTAGCAGCCATTTAGTCTGGGTTATAGGCTCACCCTATATTTAATGGAATTTAAACTTATCTGGGCGTTTAATAAGGTACCTCTGCAATACCCTTCGGGGATTACAGGGGTCTGTCTCCACCGATCTCGGGATCCGATTTGACGTTACACGGATCCCGGCGATTTGTCTCCATGGATCCCGGGATCTGTTTCTACAAAAAAAAAAATTAAATTTTTTGTCCACGGATCCCGGGATCCGTGGCTACAAGAAATAAAAAATAAAAATGTAGAAACGGATCCCGCGTAGGTACAGAGTTAAGAAGTTAAGCATAATATTTTTCGAAACTGGTTTTCCTAACTGATTTAAATCAGATTTTCAAACGTAAAGAAGTGATCTTTTTTCGTTTGACGATGCGCGAACTTTAAATTCGAATTTCGAAACCTTGCCAAGTTACGTGTCGGGAGCTATACTTCAGCGTTCTGGTGTACCTGCTGGTAGTTTCGAAGACTAATGGAAAAAAAAACATTGTATTAGAAAGATTCCTATTAACAATATACAATACCTCCTTTATTTCTGGCCTCCTGGTAGTTTTTTTTTTTTATAAAAGGTCCTTTTATTTTATCTTATACTTTTTTTTTTTTCATGACTGACACCATTCTGTTGTCCTGGTAGTTTCGAAGACTTTACTATCCAGGTAAAAAAAAAAGCTGCATGCTGCCTTTCGATGCAATAGAAAGGTATATAGATTTATAGATTTGACTAGCTGCTACCCGCGACTTCGTTCACGGGGAAATTTTGATGTGTGACTGTCTCGTTGATCGAGTGGTCCCAAGTGCAACTACTGAGGATGAGGTCCGTGGTTTGATTGCAAAGTTTTTTCGCAGTAGAGGCCAGGCCACGGAGCGTGGTTTTCGTGCCCGGTCGATGGCAATATTTTAACTATAGACATCAAACGCCCCCTATTACATAGCGCTTGAACATTACTCCAAATTATGAAAACGTGCATGGTAAGTTCATCTTTTGTTGGCGCTGGATGGGAAAACTCTTCTTATAGTGGATTTTACGCATCTAAACAGTACATGTCAATTTATATTTGTTGACTATTCACGACAAATATTTACACCGCAATAGGGGATCGGACTGGGTCAAAATAATATAATTCTGTTTAGTCCGTAAGTTAGATTTTCGAAAAATATTGAACACGTGTTTTTTGTTTTATCAAATCAATAAAAAATGACGAAGATAAAACGCGTCAAAGATCTTGGAGTGGGGCTTGAAACGTCACTTGTGTCGTCAAAATGTACTATCATATGACGTCACACGATTTTTCAAAGCACTATATCGTCTTCATTTTAAGTTTACGTGAAAAAAGAAAAAATACGTGTCCAATAATTTTTGGAAATCTATCTGACGGACTAATTAGTTTTTTTTTGTCCGATCCCCTATTCAGTAAATGGTGTCAAATGAACAATGCCATCTGTCGAAGACGAAGTTAACCTGCCAAAATTTAATGCATGGGAAGCAAACACACACTATAGAGCTTAGGCTATGTAGTTTCCTGCATGGATGGCGCGCGGAGGCACTACATGCCGCGGTAGCGGAGTTACCCACTCCGCTACCGCGGCATGTTGCTGCTAGGCAGACAGACCCCCCCGGTGTGATTTCATGGCGACATGGAGAGAGCGACTGTCGCAACCCCGTGCAGGGCACAGTCACAGTGGTGGTAAGTCCCGTCTTTGAGGTGTGGCTTGAGAGGCGCCACGGCGCCCTCACCTTCCGTCTGGCGCAGGTCCTCACTGGACACGGTTGTTCCGAGAGGTACCTGCACCGAATCTGGCGGAAGGAAACGCCCGGATGCTACCATTGCAAGGATCAGCCGGAGGACACGGTGGAGCACACCGTGGAGGTCTGCCACGCGATGAGCCCCGTCGTGTTCTCTTAGCGGCGATCGGCGGCGGTGACCCGTCTGGTCCTGGTTCAAGCCATTTTACGGGGCGAGAGGGGATAGGACGCCGTCGCCTCCTTCGGCGAAGCAGTGATGCTAGCGAAGGAGGTGGCGTAATGTGAGAGAGAGAGAACCTCTCGTCTAAGCCGCAACAGGAGACGCTCCGGGCGTCGGGGGCCACGTGATGGCTTCCGGCCACCGTACTGTGGACGGTAAGTAGTGGGCTAGCTCGCCGTCCGCCCGTCTTATGACGACGACAGGCAGGCCGTGTCGACGGCGCGTTCGTGTTCCACGCGCCTTAAAGAGATGTCAGCAATATGGCAGCTGCGGGTTGTTCGAAAGAGATATCGCGGCCCCAGCACAGACGGCAAAGACGGAACATGGGTGGTTTTTTGTCAGTAGAATTCTGGCATTCCCTACCACTCTGCCCAGAGCGGGAGGAGTCATTTGATGATTCCCATCCTCCAAAAAAAAACCCTATGTAGATTTTCAAAGCAGCGTTATTTAAACTAATCAAGAGTACCTTTTGCTATCGTAACTGTTTGAAAAAGACGATTTTAAAGTTATCTTGTGAACACATTTATTAATTAGTACCCTTTCGATGCAATAGATGTCGTTGTATGTATGTTTCTTAATGATGATAAGTTCTTCACAAATATACTTTAAATGTGTATATCTTTTGATAGAGAGCACCAATTACAATAAAACAAAAACTAATCATATTAGTTTTAAAATGTACACGTGATAATACTATAATAAACTAATACACCCAAGACACACAGACTACATACAAAAATTCTAAAAATTATTGTAACACAACAAAAGAAAACGTTATTTTTTTTCTAAATAATAAATGTTCAATTATACAGAAACTCTACGTCTACAGATTTTTAATATAGTATTCACAATGAAAAGAAGATTTTATTAATTAATCTACTCTGAATTGATTTGAAAATCATATAGCATCAAAATAAAAACAAATACCTGGAACTTACAAAAAGTGAAAACCGATTGGGGATCGAACTCGCGAACATGTTTAACATTTTTGGAAATAAAACATTATAAAACATCACAAAAAGTGAATTCTGACTATGATGTGAACTTGCGTACCTTTGTTTACAGGTAAGTCTCTGTACCGTTAGGCTACGAACACCAGTGATAAAGAGTTTGAAATAGACCTTCTATTTTAATATAAGTATGACAGTTGACAGTTCGATTGTGGTTCGATACCGGAAATTTGAAATGACGTAAGGGACTTCAACTTTCTCTTGGATTTGCAACGCTCGCACCAGGCACATAAAGTGAAAATTTGCACAGCACACTCGATGTCCCTTGCGATATTTCGTATTTTCAGTATCAAGCTGTAAAACAGTTGAGGATTATGGATAATGCAATACTGCTCACCCCCTTAAGTTAATATGGGGATAATATATAGCCCATGTGTTATTCCAGACTATAATCTACCTCTTTGCCAAATTTCATTCAGATCCGATCAGCCGTTCTGGCGTGAAAGAGCAACAAACATCCATACATCCATCCATCCATCCATCCTCACAAACTTTCGCATTTATAATATTAGTAGGATTAGTAGGATTATGAGATTCATATTAAGAATATTGACAATACCTCCTTCATGTTTCTGAATTCCTGGTAGTTTGTGAGACTTTACTACACCAATCCTTATAATTTTAAATTATAACTTTTTTTCGTTTGAAAGTAGAAAATAGAAAACCAGTTTCGAAAAATATTATGCTTAACTTCTTGACTCTGTACGCGGGATCCGTTTCTACATTTTTATTTTTTATTTCTTGTAGCCACGGATCCCGGGATCCGTGGACAAAAAATTTAGTATTTTTTTTTGTGGAAACGGATCCCGGGATCCGTGGAGACAAATCGCCGGGATCCGTGTTACGTCAAATCGGATCCCGGGATCGGTGGAGACAGACCCGATTACAGGCGTGTTGTTATGTTATGTTTTCCCGCATAAATTGCTTCCATGAATATGTACTTAGTTCAGCCAATAAACACTTTAAGCCCGTTACTAGATTACCACAAGTATGTACTTAAATGTAGTAGTAAAGTTAGATACGAAAGTACGAATACATACATACATAAACTCACGCCCTTTTCCCATGGGGGTAGGCAGAAACCACAGAACGGCACCTGCTACGATCCATAGATACTCCTTTTGCCTCGTCCACATTCATACATAACATCGCGTGTATGACCAAAGTAACAAAATATGTATACAAAAATAAAAACTAGACTTATATTAACCACACATACAACTTATCTAGTTGAACGCAACTATTTTCTTTCGTTAGTTTTGTCCTTCAATTTCCTGAGTGGGCACTAGTTAACCATTTATTTGTAATGGCCGGAAGCTTAGTATGGTCGGCTGACCATTATGGGTTAGTGTCAATAAAGGGACAAGGCCAAAACTTACACAATACATTCCTTTGAGGGACTGAGAAACTTTATTTTGGGCTTTAGGAGTTTGGTCAGTTTAGTTCTAGTCCTTAGGACTTTTGTTTTAGTTGTTTTTAACTTAGAAGCTACATCGTAGTCATAGTTTTACATCATAGTTTTAATAAAAGAAGAAGAAAGAAAATGCGGTTCTATGGGTAATGCGGTTTCCCAGACAGATAAATGTGACATCTACCAAACCGCACTGGGCCCGCGTGGTGGATAGCCAATCCCTCTCCTAGAGGAGGCCTGAGTCCCTGCAGTGGGAACAGTCGGGAAGGTCGTAGGGCTCAGCTAGTAGTACAATAAAGCGTCATGTATTTTGTTACTAAAAAGTTTTGATTAATTCTGACCAAGAAACATATGTTTGGAATTTAGAAGAGGCCGAGTCTTCAAAGTTTGTTGCGTTGTTTCTTCTTGGCGTTATCAGATCAGATTAGAAAAACCAACACCTTGTTTAATGATATTTTAACTCAATGTAAAAGACGTTTCTGGAGATCTCTTACACAGACGATTATCATCATTTCCTGTCTTAATCAAAAGTTATAGACTTATTTATAATAAATAAGTCTATAACTTTGGATTAAGATAGACAGAGATAGATATAGTTTTAGATAATTATAATATCTATGGTATCAAGGATCAGCACAGAATGCACTGTTTCTAGACATGATATTTTTTAAAGCTTCTCTTACATCTATCGTTTATTTGATCTTCTCCTTCCGTCATCCACATTCATACGCTATTTCCTTACGATATTTCCCTCTTTCCTTTGCACCACATGCCCCATACCATGACAACCAATTAGGTACCTTCTACACAAGTTTTCAGACATGAATATGATTTACCAGACAGCATGCAATAAAAATAAAATACCCTGTAAAAACAAACACAGTAATTTCAGCCTTTTAACGTTAGAAATAAGGTAATATTTCAGTTTTATCGTCCACTTTCAGTGTCCTAGAAAATGATCACGACAAACAAAGATCAAAGACAATATTTAAATCAACTATTCGACTCTCAACAGACATTGTTTTAATGAAACATGAGGAATTTAGGCACAAATTACCTTTGATATTATCCTAACGAAATTTATTAACGTGAAACCCTGACAAAGTTTGTTATTGATAACTTTCTGTCTGGAAGTTTCGACATTCACCGAAGGAAATCTTGAATGATCAGGGGCTCTAAAATGGCCACTAAGCCCAAAAAGGACCTTTCATAATAGTAACTGCGCCTGTGACCATTTAGGCAAATAGGTCATAATTGATTAATCAGACGAACTTACCTTAAGTGAAGTCCGATTACAATTTCATGAAGGATGAACTGAAATATAATTGATTACAGTGTAGTTCCCAATTCGCTAGTATTTGGCATCGCAGTTTTAGAGAAAATAAAACAAAACTTTTTCTCTATAAATTGGCAACACAGATTTGACACTCTTTAGAGATAGCGTTGCTCTATTAGCCCATTCGACAAGGGACTAATCCTAAAAAGGATGGGTTGGGTGGGTAATTATATTTCAGTTCATCCTTCATGAAATTGTAATCGGACTTCACTTAAGGTAAGTTCGTCTGATTAATCAATTTCATTTCATGATGAACTGAAATATAATTGATTACAGTGTAGCTGTTTAGAGTCTAAGTCGACATGGGCCACTCTTTTGGAAATATACAAGACTTACCAAATCAATCTTATTGTTACATGAATCAAATTTATTTGAGACCAATATAGTCAACCTATGCTTGTATATCTTAGGTAGGTATGATTCATAATCATCAATCTTAAGGTATTATATAATAAGTATGTATGTGTAAAAAGACAAAATAGCCATTATGTGGCTTACATAACTAGGGCGTCATTAAAGACAAACCAATGATAATTGGCTACTAGTATTTTCATGCTAATAAAATACTATCAGTCCTGTCTCATAATCAGATACAATATGAAACAATAAATGCTATAAGTATGTATAGCTAATAATGCCATATTACTAAATTAAAACACTATTAATGACAGTGTACAAATAAAATAAATAATCATTAATAATAAGGAATGTTTGAATAAAACTTAAAACTGAATGTTTAAATTTTAACTTATTAAGTTTGTGTAAAGATAAATAAAGGAATGTAAATATGATTTACATCTTCAAGTTGGTATTTAAGACGGTATTTGCCCCACACTAGGGATTTTCCCTGTATCGTGGGTGCGTGCACAAACATATAAAGTCACATACACAAATACCCAGACCCGAAACAACTATCTGCAGGTCATACAAATATTTGTTCCGTGCGGGAATCGAACCCGCGACACGCAGCTCAGCAGTCCAACCGCTTAGCCACTGCGCCAACCGTGCCGTCAAACAGACATAAACCATTAACATTCACTGATACATCATAAACCTTGTCAATGTAATAGAACTATCTGGCTAGCCAATAGTTTTCCTAATGACATCTAATGACACCCCTGCCTGTTTAGCAAAATATGTGTCTGCATAAAGTGTGTTATGTGTGGTACATAATATATCAGTCAATCCCACTTCCCTTCATTAATAATTTAATTCTTCTACTAATTGTTTGTTTGGATGCCTGTTATAAAAGGAAAGCAGGTTTCAGTTTTTGATGACAGTGATATTTTTATAAGAATAGTAATGTACATAATGTATTATGTCTTGTGACATGGACATATTGTCTTTTAATAACTGATAGAGTCTGCACTCTTTGAGCAGTAGCAAGAGCTAATAAGGTGACAAGCTTTTTACTTAATTTTTTAAATTAAAATTCAGATTATCCCCAATTAGACAGTGATTACTACTACACTACTATTGTAGGATCACAAGTATTCCCATACTTGTATAAAGCGGGTTGAATTCTTTAAAGACCCATGAGAAAACGCTTGATGTGATCATCCCTGTCAATTCATTCATTTAACAGAGAAGCGAAAGTATTGATCTAGCCTAATGTAACAAGCTGTAGCCAACATTATTTTGGTTTATGTATAATGTATTTCAGTGAGGTATTGTATTAGATCTGGTATTGAATCACACTGTGATTTTGGCAGAATAAGTACCAACTCTTTAAGTGAATGCATTTTGCAAAAGATGGTCGCTGCCGGAGTAAGCTGGTTGCTTTATGGGTGTTTGGTACTGAAAGGAGATTGTAATAAATTATTATTAGAATAGAATATGATTGGTTTTATAACCATCGTCATTTTTACCAAAGGATATCTGACAAGTCCACGGTGGGTACCTACACCTACTCATATTTCCTTGCCCCCCCCCTTTTTTTTAATTTTTGAAGACAATTCGTAATTAATGTCAATGGTATGAATGTGTATAAAAAAAATAGGAGCTCTATTTAAATGAGAAGGCATCTATCTGAAATGCATATGGGTCTCTATATCAAGTTCATGACACATATGCTTTACAATTTGAATTAACTCCGGTAGCTAGTAAATCATAATTGATAATTCCCACTCTGTGGCAATGTTAGTATGCCTTGATTCCTCATATGACAAGTTATATTTAGATTTTATATAAGGCTAATAAATCATAAATGATAATTCCAACTCTGTGGCAATGTTAGTATGCCTTGGTTCCTCATCTGACAAGTTATATTTAGATTTTATGTAAGATGCTTGGAGATTAATACACCTAGCTTCACACCAAACCCATATCCTTCTACTACCATCATTTAGGTTAGACATTGAACACTACCCATCTTGTTAATGCAAGCAGGGTTGTCAATCTGAAGAAGAATATCACAATTATTTTTTGAATTTAGAAAGCATTTTAAACCAGAAAATATTGCCCTTAACCTGGTTTATGTGATATATTTGCTCTGATTGTGACCACAGGCCTCCAACATTTTCACCATAGCAATGAGTATCCCAACCTGTCAGGTCTGTATAAACTTGTAAATCAAATTTTCTTCACTGCTATGCTTCTAAGTTTTGCTGATAAGCATGGTGTCATTGGTGGAGGAATAACATAATTATATTCCTTCTCCATTGAAAGTCAACGGTCAATTATTGGTCATGGTCAATGTGGCGAGGGGGGCTTAGGGGAGGCCTATGTCCAGCAGTGGACGTCTTTCGGCTGAAATGATGATGATGATGACCATTGAAAAAGTAAACCATAGGTAATGTCATGGATGCATCATAATTAATAAAATAATTGATTGATTGTCTGATAAAAAGATGGTTTGATTTCAGTAATGGTATTCCATTTCCATTTGTTTTGTATGTACTATGCCATATTATGATAAAGCTGGCCATGCTGCTACTAATGTGCCTAAAAACAAGGCAAAATTCTCTTATTTTAAATTTTAGAATTTAACATACCTACTCTTCATTGTATTTCATTTTTCAAAAGGTATGGTTGGTAGGTAGGCACAATGATTTGGAGTTAATCATGAATCCCAGTTTACAACATTAACAAGGTACTAGGGTACTTTTGTCATAATTAATAAGGGTTCCTAGTTGACTACGGAACCCTAATAATAGCATATGAACTTTAACACACTAATTGTTGTTTTCATGTTTTGTAAACACTCCTTGTAATATGCTTGGTCAATATATAAAATATCATTAATGTAGATTATGAATAAGTGGCCTAAATTTCTTGCATAAACAACCACAGGTATTAACAATTTGATGAACAAACTAGGTGCAGTACAAATAGTCCATATGGCAATGCTGTAAATTCATATAAGGTTCCATTGAATTCAAAACAAAGGAACTTTAAATCATAAATATGACTTCCTTATGTCTATGCAACACACTTATTAATGATCAGCAATTAACCTTACTGCAGTGCTGACTTTTACATACTTGTTCAAAGGTTTTAGATTTAAAATTAACCTGTTTGCCATCAGGTTTTGAAACAAGGAAAATCTTTTGAGATGTATTCTCCCTTTGGATGACAATATGGTGATATAGCTCTTAATTGTAAAAGGTGAACAATTATGAACAAAAGCTTCCTGCATATGTGTAATTTCACAATCAGGTAAATTATTTTTAGGACTGAGACATGAAAGGGACATGAAATCCTTAATCCACTGCAATATAATGGGGTCATTTGTTGATTACAACCAACAAACAAAATATGTACCTTGTTTATTTCCTGCTGTTGTGGTAGACATCCCGGGTTCTCTCGGAACGCTGTGGGTTCAAGGATGTTCTGCGGTGTGATGGCTGTGGTCGAGTCTGTGGTCCATCTCATACCATCTCCTTGGTTGGTTGATGCTTTCAACTGTTGTGGTTGACTCTTTCTGTTTCCCATATATTTGTTACTTATGTTTTAAGCAGAAATTGCTGGCTTGGTGCAGTTTTCTTAATAGAATTTGAACTCTGTTGTATTAGGCATCTTATTTACCGCAATTCTTTGATAAATTGCCACCATTTAAAAATAGTTTTATGAGTAATTTCTATGAAATGCTTGTGCAGAGCCACTACAGACCTTGTTTTTAGTTTCTTAATGATAGAGTTCACACACCAACTTGTTGCTTCACCAAGTGATTTTAAAATAGTTATTTTATCTAGTAGGATTTTTATTATAAGAGACCTGATTTTGTCTATTATTGTAAGTGCTGTGCCCACCTGTCTTTGCTGGTGAGCGATACACTTATTTCTAGTTATTCCCATTTTAGAGATCACTAGCTTTACTTTGGTGATGATAAGGATTCAATATCTGGGATTTCAACAAAATGAGTGTCACGTTATTCATCAGGGCCTGATGTTTGACAAATTTCACACCTTTTAATGATTTTTTTCTCAAAAAATGATGAAAAAATACCTTACTTGGTCCCTTAAGGTTTCTCAATAGCATTTGACTTGCACTACACAGTATCTCGTACTGTCGCATATGCTGGTTTTGATCAAGTGGCATCACGTGCCGATATAATAGAAATCTGACATCCAAGTTGATATCTTGTAGTGTTTGTAAACACTGTATATTGTAAGGTTTCTCAACAGCATTAGAATAGCACTGAACAGTATCTCGTACTATAAGCACATGCTGGTTTAGATCAAATTGGCAGCTCGTGCCGTTTGTCATCAAAGTCGATAACTCGTATCAAAGTTGATCTTCGTGTTTGGTAACTCGTACTAACACGGTAAACAGTATTTCGTACTGTAAGCACATGTGGGGCTGGTCGGCATCGGCAACTCGTGCCGGTAACAGAAATCTGTTATAAACATCAAAGCTGATATCTCGTATCAAAGTTGATCTTCGTGTTTAAGTATCTCGTACCAACACGGTATATTATCCTCGACCATTGCTGTAGCCAGCCACGTTTTTTTTTGACTTAGTTGCACCTAAAACAAAAAGCTTACCTTCGTTATCCGAAGTAATGACGAGCAAAGGGCTCCGGTCAAGTCCGGTCCCGGTCGACACTTTGCCGTTGATTTAAACTGAGGTTGCGTTTGGCACACCATCGGGACTCCGTATTTTGTTTCGACGTCGTCAATCCAACTTATACAAGAGTATTTCCACATTTTTCCAATAAGTTTTTCTTCAGAAACCATTTTTACTTGCGATGCCGTTCAACGCGCGAAAAAGAAGTGTCAAATCTGTGTTGCCAATTTATAGAGAAAAAGTTTTGTTTTATTTTCTCTAAAACTGCGATGCCAAATACTAGCGAATTGGGAACTACACTGTAATCAATTATATTTCAGTTCATCATGAAATGAAATAGGAAAGTAATATATGAATTGCGTTTAAATTCGTAAAATTGTCACAGCCGCAGTGAGGAAGGTCCGTTTAAATTATTATCGATTACTTTTATTATACACCCCATCACTTGCAGCTACCAAATCGTAGGTAGGTACTCAGATGGGAATAAAATTAAATATTTTTTATTGTTTCCATTAGAGCACCACGTCATAATATGACGTGGTGCTCAGATGGGAATAGCTTTGGTGCTCTACCTAATAGCGTACCTGTGCTCTAAAAATCGGTGCTCAGATGGGAATACCTCCGTTTTACGCTTTTTAACGTAATTCATATTAAGACCTGCAGCTAAAGTGGGCATTTTAGACTCCCAGAAGTGGGATTATGACGCAGATTATTACTTAACTACGTCGTTGTGATTTTGACAGATCACTCCGAAGTGTAGCTACGGCTTTGTGTCTCTTGTTTATAAGTTTTCGCCGTTGTTGAAGCTCTAAGACCTTTGTAGAAGATAAAGTTATGTTTGAATGAGGATAAAGTTTTGACATTGTTGTCAATGCAACGGTGAATGTTACATCCTTCTTTCTGCGTAGGAACTTGGGGTTCCAAATCTTTTAGTGGCCTAAGATTCTAAGCATTGCTTAGTTTTAACTTTGTTCGATCAATCGTATCACCAGTGAACATAGATATCTCCCACTCTTTCGCTCTCTATGTTGGTTCGGTGTACACACCTCTCAACCAGGTCCAGTTGAAAACCAGCGTCAAGCACTTAGTTGCCTGACATTTATGCTGAACTGGGCCTGTTGGAGCAGCCGTGGGGCAAATATATTTTTTGTACCAAATAGTTTTAAGTTAATTCAAAAAAAGATAATTTGTTCAATTAAATTCTTATAATTATGTTTATTATTACATTATGCCCTGTGTCTGTACCAATAAATGTTATTTCTTTCTTTCTTTCTATGTCCTCCACCTTCCGTGGCGCCTTCATTTTTATTCAGTTGTTTTAGGGTACCCCACTTTCCGCTTTTGCCAATTCTCGGTTCTCATTCCGGTACCTGTTTTCTTCATCGGTCACTCAACTCAATAAGAACTTGTCATGTACAAGGAAAAAGTGTCTAAAATAGCAGAATCTTACAATATTAATGATGTTTCCTACCTGCATCTTTGCAAAGTTAGATTATAAATTTAATAACCAAAATCTATCACGCTATCATAACGCACTGAAAACAAATTTGGAAAAACCATGAAAATTATTATAATTCATTTTTTAAAACCATTATTTCTGTTCAATATGCCTCATTATAACTTCTTAGAACATTCTACATCTTTACTAAATAATAGGGTAGGCTTAATACCAGATGCCTCAGGAAACAATAACCCTGTATTATCTCATCACAAAAGCCTTCCCTTACCCTCCGTGTCTTGGATCCCTTGTTATGTATTTAATTAAGTCTTCATCAGAAAACGACTCATAATAGACTGCTCGACTTCGCCTTTTTTTCTATACTTATAGTGATCGCTGCTATTCAGAACTACGGCCTAAATATCGGTGGTCTTTCTGTTAAAAGAAATGGAACGATTCTAATTTGAAAATGTCGAAAATTCGTTAATTTGTCAAAAGGTGACCGTTTCAATCGGCTGGTTTTCGATTCTGCTTTATTCGCGATTATGAATTGTGAGCTGCATAAAGTAAGGTATTCACAGTTTTCATGAATGAAAACTATGTTCACCTCTATGCAACATTTCAGCTCGACCGGTTGGGGTAAACTGTTTTAAAATTCAGTTGCAAGATGGAAAAACTAAACAAACATAGGTACACACAAACATTGCAAGTCAAGTACCAGTTTGCAAAATGAAAAACTACTAAATACATACTTTGTCCTGTAGAAAGACATTGAGGAAATACGAAACGTTTGTAAAGCAACTAACATTAGTCCAAGTCCTCAGACAATTGACTGAAATATAAATCCACTGCTGGAAATAGTCAAATGCCACTAAACTCGATTCTTGGCAACTCTCATCCAGTTGGTACCAGCCATCCTGCTAAAGGCCCCTCTAGACATCGGCAGACACATCGGCAGACGTCATCTACGGATGCATCCGCCATGTGTAGAAGGGGTGATTTGCTCGTCTGTGATAGGTATTCACCGTCGGCAGATGCGTCTGCCGCCAATCCGTTTGTTGTCGATTTTGTCCCACATCAAAGGGTTGGAGCGCGAGCGCCCGGCGTCTGTCCACACAAACCACCAAACCAACTGTCCAGGTGAACTTGGTTTTATTCTATAAATTCTTTATGACCTCCTATGTCGTCGTGATGACGTAAATTTCTTCTTATTCGATTTGTGTTCTTCTGTCAATGGTCATGCTATCGTTTACTCCTTTTTACCCGACTACGGCGAAGCCAAAAGGAAGGGTAATGATTTTGGCAGTCTATTTATGTATGTATGTTCCACCATAGCGCATAAACCAATGAACAGATTTTAATAAATGAGGTATCAATAGATTTGTCAAAATAGTCCGGTTATATAAATTTAAAAAAAAATTATGACGGAATTTAAATGCCAGATTCTAACCTCGAAAGAAATTAAATTGAGATAATCATAACATGTTTGGTATCAAATGAAAGGTCTTGGCGAGCACATTACTAATATTATGTATGTTATATTGTACTTTTAGACAACATAATTATACGTTTAGAATGTGGTCAAATAGTTCTCGCGGTCTATAAGATTTATATTTATTATTAAGTTATTTACTTAAATTAATTTAAGAATTATTTTCTTGTTTGCTACTTTTAAGACCGCGGTTTTATTAAGCTATTGCATAGCTTCTATCGCGGGCCTTGAGCGTGGAGGGCGAATCCACAAATTCCCTAACGAAAATATTCAGGATTCAGTACCTATTCAACCAGGTTGCTATGGTTACGGAAAATAACAAGGTTGTCAACTGAGGTTGTCAAATTAAATAATTAATTATTTGCTGTTGATAAAAATGCTATGCAATAGCTTTACCGCGGCAGTCTCCGAGTGCCACATTTAATTTTTATTCTGCGATTTTATTCATAGTTGGGTTTTAGTTTTTTAAACTTATGCTTGATATCATTCCTCACAAAATACTTACATCTCTAGAAATACTGTAGCATGCTACGTACGAACTAACTACGATACTATAAAATAATATTATCTGTTAATGAGCTTGAAGACTCTTCAGAAACACTTCAACATTTTTTCTTAGCTCCAACTGAGTGCAGATGAATCTCTAAGTACTCGCACATTCATTAGAACATCATAATTAATCATGGAAGCTGTGAGAGGTCGCCATCTTGCTTTGCGATCTCTGAATGGACGCAATTAAAACTCTGTTTGAACTCCATCGCTCGTTTTCATATCTAGAAAGGGATGCAACTATGCATTATTGGAAGATTATTACGTGGAGGGAGAGAGATGGAAGTATAGTCATTAATTCTCAAAGGCCGAATGTGTTAATTATGTGGTGCAGTGGGTATTGTTTTGTGGCGAACCTAATGGGTACTCTAGAGGCTTTGCTCGCTGCATTTCTAGTTTAATTTTATTCTTTTTTTCATTTAGTTTATAAATATGTCTGAAAACAGGAATAAATAGCTTGTAAATAATTGTATCATGAAGTACCAAAAAAAACTAGTAAATTCGCTATACTTAAATGGGACTGGGCAGGGGACATGTCTGTCGCATGCCGAACTGTGGGCCCGTAAAACTCAGAATTAGTGCCCTTTTTTTGTAGGGAGGGAAATAATCAAATGACTCCACCCACTCTGGGCAGAGCGGAAGCGAGTGTCAGACTTCTACTGACTTAAAACCACCCATGGTCCTTCTTTGCCCTTTGTGTCGAGGCCGCGGTTACATCTCTTTCGAATAACCCGCAGCCCCCCGTTTATCACCAAGCATCATTGCAAAACTAACGTATTATTTACGTCATTTTCTCCAACATAAGTCAGGATCGCAGTGTTTGATAGAATAACATCAAACGCCTTTTACCAAGGGATTTGTTGGTGACACCTGACATCGGTTTGAACCATTTCCAAAAGGTCAAATTTATCAAAATTACCTCTTGACATTGGTGTCAATTGTGAGGAATAACGAGAATCCTTTCTCTATGCCCCTGGTTACTTACAACCCTTGAAATTGTAATTAACACTGTGGTGAAACGTTTTGACGCGTTCGATTTGACTGAAGTTAATTTTCCTGCCTTAGGATCCTGTCTCACCGCTGACGAGAAGCGAACAATGTGAGCAACGAGTGACTACAAGCAGCGTATGTGGTTCCAATAGTTTTGTTGCAGAACTATCATGAGCGAATATACTATCATCATCATCATCATCATCATCATTACAGCCGAAAGACGTCCACTGCTGAACATAGGCCCTCCCTAAAGTGTCGCTGCATTGACCGGACCCGTATGTCTCGCATCCAGTTGTGGGGTCAACTTTCACCAGGTGATCAGTCCACTTATTGGGAGTTTTTCGGTTTGAGGTTGCCACTTCAGCACTTTTCGGCACCATCGGCCATCCGTTCTGGGCGCAGTGCACTTGTTGGTATGAGAATGTACTACTGTGTTCACTGACGTTTGACCACTTTTTTTTTTTGAGGTGATGGTAAATCGTTAAATGACTTCTCCCGCTCTGGGTAAAGCGGTAGGGAGTGTCAGACTTCTACTGACTAAAAACCACCCATGTTCCTTCTATGCCGAGGCCGCGGTATCTTTTACGAACAACCCGCAGTCCCGACGAGGGACCACTTTGCCCTGATATAGATTAAAGTAAGCTAATTGTGTGTGTGAGGCATGACTTGGCCAATTCTTGACAAGGGTGTTGACTCAACGGACCGTTAAATCGTAGTTAAACCCTTTGGCGGGGTAAAAAATACTGTGATGTGTTTGTTAGTGGCGGTTGTTAGAGTAAATTAGCGGTCAATTACCAAACTGTTTCTTAGAGGTATTAGAAATAGGGGCCCTTTTCCTTCATCATAAAATGGACGACAATAGGGTATTTCACCAAAATCATCATCATCAGCCTATTAATGTTCCCACTGCTGGGACACAGGCCTCCTCTCTTCGAGAGGGAATGGGCTATGTTGTCACACGTCTTCGAATTTTTGATTCTAGAACATGCCGGTTTCCTTACGATGTTTTCCTTCACCGTTTTTGAGAGCAGTGGTGATGAAATAAACTACACAAAGTAATGTGCCTGCAGGGGTTTGAACCCACGACTTACTGTTCGTAAGTCAGGGCCGCCACCACTGGGCCACCGCTACTCTCACACCTACACAAAGTAATGCAACTTGGTTTGAACCCCGACTTACTAAAAACTAACTTGTGAAAAGACCTCACAGTTTCTTAACTAAATGTTTAGAGGTAAACAGTAATTAAAATATGCATACCCAGAATCTGCGAGTTTATTGTAGGTAAGCAATTAAATTAATCTGTTATTAAATCTTAAGTCTACAGCTATGATTGATTATTCTTGTAACCAGCATCCAATCACGGTAAACTAACTTAAGATTTTCCGGATTAATTTTCTACTACCAAGAAATATTGTATCATAATACTTCCTGTAAGAAATATAATAACAGAGGTATGAGAAGCTCGTTGCTAGTTTATAATTATAACAGTCGCTTGGATTTATCCTTAGGTTATGCCGCGCCAGGCCCTATCAGAATACCAGCGCTGTGACATTTGTCATAAATGTAACAGCACCATGCTGAGATAGTGGCCTTTTGGTTTCGCACGGGACTAATTCAAAAATAATTATATAGGTATACTAGCGGACGTCCCGCGGTTTCACCCGCGTAGATCCCGTTCCCGTGGGAACACAGGGATAAAACGTAGCCTATGACACTCAGCAATAATGTGGCTTTCTATTGGTGAAAGAATTTTTAAAATCGGTTCAGTAGATCCCGAGATTACCCCTTACAATTTAACAAATACACTTTACCTCTTTATAATATTAGTATTTTAACTAATTTTAAGTGTTTCTCATGTTTCCTTTGTCAACTTGTAATTTTTGTCAATTTGTTTTGTCCTGTTATGAAACCAATAAATACTTTTTATTTCTTTCTTGTCTAAGTTGGTCCATGGATGGGTGTACTTCCATTACATACCGAGTTTTCACCGTACCTCGGAAAGTACGTTAAACCGTTATCCTAGCTGTCATATTTTGTAGGTCTTATACAGTTGTTACCGATCGTCTGTGGCCCGAATATCTGAAATCAGTCTTACTGACGGGTATCGTATTGTCGTATTATCCAGTTTTACCTGGATTATGTCGGTCAGTTAGTGTAAAATATTGATATTAAGGTGATGGCGACAAGGTAGCCCGCGAAATTCGAATTTTCTTTCGTTTTTTGGTAGTCTCGAGAATGCCTTTTTCATCAAGTAGTAACTGTTTAGACTTAAATGAACTGAGACGGTTGCATTGGTGATTTTAATCATTATTACTCAGTAGAGAAACATTTGTCATTGCCGCGAATCACATTTTATTTAACATACAACTTGACATTGACCGGGAAATTGCAAAACACGTAAGAAAATTCGAATTTCGCGGGCTACCTCGTCGCATCAACCTTAATGGGCCTACTACACGCACGCACTTCCCCACAGTTTTGCCTGCGGGATTACACGGTGCACACAGTACATCGCGCGTGTGGTTTGTAATGGTAATACAGTTTTACCAACCATACGCGCGATGTACTGTGAAGTGTGAACGAAAACTGTGAGGGAGTGCGTGCGTGTAGTAGGCCCATAAAGCATCATCCATTTAGGAAGCAGACACGTGAAGTACTATACCCTACAATCAAAATTATTTTTGCATGTCTGATCTCCTCAATATTATTACCGGTTAACGATACCCTTCTCCCCATGAACACTTACCCCCATGTCTTAATGTAACACTGGTTGCCGAATTAACAGAACCAATCAAGAAAAGAAACACAACAAAGATCCTTTCCAACTCTTTTCTTAATAAATGGAAACAACTATTTTATTGGTTAGAGTTTTCTTAGCAAAGGTAATGGCATATCGTGCGTAAGTTCTCCCCTCAAGCGTTGTGGAACTCTGATATTAAAAAAGTTTGCGTTCGAACTGCCCTCATAGACGTATTGGATTATTTTTATTGTTCTGTGAGGATACTGGATATTTATGTGTTGCTGTTGTGTATCACCTGTGGATTCAGAGAATCGAAGGGTTTACTTGCTTGGATTTATTGTTTAGTTTTAGTGCACGTTATTTAAGATGTACCTACCTATATTTCTTTGTAGATACGTGTTCATTTAGCTGTACGTATTCAACTGTCGGTGTACTTATATTAAGGGATTGTAAGAAAAAGATCGATTTGGTAGAGCTTCGATTGTGTAAATACCTCTCGGTTGGAGGTGTCTCATGAGATACGAAAAACATAGAGGTATGGAAGAGGAAGACATGCTGCGCCGACCCCAAATGAATTGGGATAAGGACAAGAAAATTATCCGATAATGATGATGAAATACCTCTCGTTTATCAATGAAAGTGAATATCACTTTCAATTTAATTAAAGAAAGGGTGCTAATTAAACCGGCTTCTTTTTAATAGCATTATTTGCATCTAAAAATCTAACTTGCCTTCTAAATTACTAAGTCAGCCACAATGAATGAGCATCTAAATAATACTATCTTAGCCACAAGTTATCTTTTTTAAAGACACTCTAAATACAACTCAGCATCGTGATTATTTTTTAGCATCTAAATTTGTAACATGAATTCAAACAGTAAACTTCTAAAATATTATTATATGGCATCAAAAAAATATTCAATTAGCTTCTAATTTATTAACTCAGTACGTTTAAATTATAACTCATGCCACATTAACTGAGCATCAAAATTTAAATAAAATTGTCATCAAATATTATATTATAGCCACTAATAGTATGTATAAACTCCTGTCGTGTCATCGATAGGCTTAATTACAGAAGTTCAGAGTACTTAATGACCTAAATATTGAAGTTCAGAGTATCGAATGTCCTAAAGATCGATTTTATTTACATATTGTGCTACAAAAATTATCGACAGAATCGCTTCAGAACTTCATTTTTATCGGAAAACTAGACAATAAATTGTGAAAACATTTCTGCAAGCAACTCGGAAGTAGCGCTCGCCGGCCGCTGCCGCGGCACCGCTCGCTACGCTCGCTCGGCTCGCGCGCGTTTGGTCACAGTTTTAACCTAACCTAACCTATTTCCCTCAGTTTACAATAACGAATCATACAGTCTGCCTGTGACTAGTCAATTAGACAATGGTAAAAACATTTCTGTAACTAATAGGTATTTTTAACGTAAATATAATAATCTAAAGTATATCAAAAGTTGACATTTCATATATAATCGCTCTCTGATTGGTGCAAATGGCCGGTCGCTGTCGTCTCGCACGCTCGCGCCAAATCTTTCTGTTGCTATTTTCACGATAAAAGAATGTGATGTATTATTTTACATGCGAAGTTATAATAAATGATGTTGACTACGGTCGCTTCATTTATATTTTTTTGAGGGCCTTGTGTTGAAGCTGTAAAATGTAAAATGGTGGTGAGATATAAATTCCGTGGCTGAGTTAGTAAATTAGGTGCCTATGTATAAATAACAAGGACAAGTTAATATAAATGTTGATCGTCACTTGATGCTTTCTATAGAATATTTAGTGGGCGTTATAAAGAAGACGAATTAGTATATTAGAGGCTATATAATTTTCCCGTGGCTGAGTTATAAAATTAGAAGTTTGATCCTGTGGCCAATTAAAAAAACTGTGGCTCGATTAATTATTTCTCTTAAAGAAATACAATAGATAGACAAAACATATAGAAAGACTTTCAATGGAAAAACATACTCACATTCAATCAAAAAATCAAAATCAAAATTCATTTATTCAAACTAGGCTGATAATCAGCACTTTTCGAAGGTCAAAAATTTACTTTACTTTACTACAGTGAAACTTGGTTAACTGGGACTTGGATAAGTGAGAAACCTCTATAACTGGAACTCATACTGGGGTCCCATGTACTAAATGAAGTGACTAAAGAGAATCCATCCATATCGTGACTGATAGAAAGGCGATACCACTGGCTTCGGACAGTTCCGTTAAAGTACTGAAGCAATTGCGCAAGGAGCATTAAAAATAATTTAGAGATCGTTTGGAATCTGACTGAGGAGTTGGTCACACTTTATTTCATCAGAATACCGCATCTAGACGAAATGATACCGTAACCGTAACGATCCACAATATAAGTGACCTAAAAATATTTTCGGATAATTTAAGACAATCAAATGCACGAACTAGTTCCGGAATTCAGATTGAACTATAAATATTTTTACAATTGGCAGACAGTCAAAAATTTCATGTCGTAATACATTGATCATCACGAGAAAATAGGAATTTCATGATTGATGTGATTAGATTAGGAAACGAAAGAAATACTAGCTGATCTCACACTGTATACATATTTTCACTTTACGCTTTAAAAACATTTCATCATCTAGCCTGCCTTTCCCCAACTATGTTGAGGAAGGCCTCTAGTCTAACCAGATGTAGCTGAATACCGGCGTTGAAACGACTATCTAACCTCTACAATCCAGTTAGTACTGGGCAAATACGATACCCCGTAATTAGAGTGGTTGTCCGACTTTCGGGCCATTCTTCTTCTTAGCGTGTCGATGACAATTTAAATTGAGTCTGCCCAAAATTTAGCGACGAGTTTGGCATTTTCAGTTCCAATCATTAGCTCCTGTGATGTGCAAGTAGCTGGACAGGCAGGACACGATGTAAAGTGTATCATCGTCTGTGGGGTAACACCACATTTGCAGTCCAGGGCAGAGTCATCTATGAATTCCCACTTGAACAGGTTTTCCTTGCTTCGACCGACCTGTGTCCGGAGTCTATTTAAGGACTTCCAGGTCAGCCATGGCAACTCGTGTCCAGGTGGGAGATGTTCGGCAAGTGGCACAAATGGGTTGGGTAGGAAAACACTTTCACGCCACAGCTTGAGTCTTTCTTTAGAGCGTTCGCCAGAGAGCGGGGGCACACACTTCAAAAAACTGTTACGGCTTTTTAGCCTTTGCGGAACGAGGATGTTACTGTGTAAAGGGTGTCTAACGTCGGAAACCATTTTGGCTCTTTCATCAGAACTTGCCACCGCTCTACGAACCATTGCCTATTCGGGCCATTGCCTATCTGTAAAAATAGTCAACTGTCTACTATCAATTAAAGGACAACCGGGATCAACGGCTTAACGTGCATTCTGAGGGACGGAGGAAACTCAGTACGTAATGGGTGGTTATCTATAGTCACCCATCCTCGGACAAACCAACGCAAGTGCGGCTTGACCAAAGACTGGTCCAAACGATTGTTTTAGTTTAGCCATTCAGATATACTGCAGATATTTTCAGTACACAATACTTCGCTCCAAAACCCAAATAGCTGATGTTGACCTTACAGCTGCGAGTTTAAAATGGAACTGGGCTGGTCATATCTGTCGCATGTCGGAGGAGCAATGGGCAAAAATTACCACTCAGTGAATACCAAAAGGCAGGAAACGACAACGCGGCAGGCCCAGAAGGAAATGGCGGGATGACCTGGACTCTTTCACAAAGGATTGGTCTACAATCGCACTATGAACACGACAAGTGGAAAGAAGGAAGGAAGGCCTTTGGCCTGCAGTGGGATAATATAGGCTAACTAGCTTTTGCCAGCGGCTTCGCAAAAATGTCGATATTTCACACAAACTTTCATCCCCTATTTAACTCCCTTAGGGGTTGAATTTCAAAAAATCCTTGCTTATTCCTTGTGTACATTATAAAGGGAACCTCTGTGCAAAATTTCAGCTTTCTAGGTCCAAGGTTTTGGGCTGGGCGTTGATGAGTCAGTCAGTCAGTCAGGACTTCTCTTTTTATTTATATAGATAGATAGATAATTAAATAGTTTTCAGTACAATACCTATTTATATAAATAAATAAATATTACAATCAGTTCATAACGGTTTTCTGAACCTTTACAAAGACCTGAAAATAAAGTAACTTACCTACTGCTGAAAAAGACAATGAAATTCAAACTGTCAGTAGCACTTGGCTAACTATGTATATTGATTTATCTCTCGAACGTTATAAAGAAGTGATTAATCATTTCACTGATAAAAGTGACAATGTCGTTTCGTTGAAAATTCACTGAAAAGTGATCTATAAACTAGTTAGGTTCTTAAAGTACCCAGCCAAGTGATACTAATGAACTTATCAGAACATTTTCGTCCTTCTGACAGTTCCTTGTATTTATATATACGAAATAGCTAAATTTGTCAAAACTAATTCTTCACTTTTTGAATATAAAAATAATATTAATAAACGTACAGTTACACAGTATTTATTAACAATGCCAGTACCTAGAATTGAATTATTCAGACGTAATTGTGTATATATGGCTCCGCTTATCTTTAACTCTCTACCAAAGTGTATAACTGATCTTCCGTACAGAAAATTCTGCAAAGTTCTGAAAAAGTGGCTTGTTTCACATAGTTTTTATTCCGTAGCAGAATTTTTAAAGTTATCTAACTGTAAATCCTACCATTACCGAAATGCATTATAAATTTACCTTAATTAAAATTATAGGATGTTGTATTTGTATATTTAAAAATACACTCGAGAGCAATGAATCCGGGTCACTTAAAGAATGTTAAAAATCTCGGAAACTAAAAATGATAGGTTAATGCAATAAATTGTATTTAATAGACAATGTAATACTCCTTAAATTAAAGTAAAAAAAATATGAGTCACCATACATTTTATTAACACAAAATTACATAAAGAAAAAAACTGCTGATCTCTCCTTAAAACAAAAATAGGAAACATGAAATTTTTGAACTTTATTACGATTTTCTTGAATTTTAATACTTCGTATTGCCTCCTCGTGCTATTACTGCGTTTACGCGGTTTGGCATGCTGTACACCAAGTTCCTTATACGATTTTGGGGAATATTCTCCCATTCCTCTGTGAGAGCAATTTTGAGCTCACGAAGCGTGATTGGGGGAGGGTTTCGTTGTTTTACGCATCTGCCTAGCTCGTCCCAAGCATGCTCGATCGGGTTGATATCCGGGCTGCGCGCTGGCCACTCCATACGAGTAATGTTCATCTCTTGAAGGTAGTCATTCACAATCCTACCTGTATGAGGTCGGGCATTGTCATGCATAAATATAGCATCCTCACCTAATTTGACCATAAATAGACCAACGTGATCATTGAGGATTTCTTCCACATATCTTTCGCTAGTTAAAGAGCCGTTTTCTATGATCACCAGCTCTGTGCGACTTTCAGAAGAAATTCCGGCCCACACAAGTACAGACCCACCACCGTAGGCTACTTTTTCTTCGATGCATGCTTGCTTGAATCTTTCCCCTGGTCTTCGATACACTCTGTGTCTTCCATCGTGCTTGTAGAGCATAAATTTTGATTCGTCGGAGAACATAACTTTTGACCAATCTTCAATACTCCAATTTACGTGGCTCTGTGCATATCTTAGTCTTGAAATACGATGCCCACGCTCCAGTTTAGGGCCGTTTGCAGGTCTAAGGGGTTTTAAGTTAGATTCAGCAAGCCGACGTCTTACTGTCCATGCATTTGGGTTACTTCCTCCGAGGCGTCGAAACTGATTTGTGAGTTCAGTTCCTGTGAGAAAGCGATTTCGAAGCATGGTGTTCACCAAGTATCGGTCTTCTCGTGCTGTGGTAGACCTGGTTCTGCCCGTTCCTGGTCTGCGTAGGTTAGAACCAGTTTCTTCGTAACGTCGGAGAACTCTTTGTACTGTTGACAGCGACACACCGACAGTCCTGGCTGTATCGCGCTGACTCCGGCCGGTTTCCAGCATTGTAAGTATTCTGGTGCATTCTTCAGGCGTAAACGACATAATTTCAGCTTGAATAATGAATATAGAGCACTATCAACATGGTTTATGTACCCACATAAATGACAGATTACAAACAAAAGCAAAACCAAATGCTGTAATTACGTAGTTCCATCTTCGAAAGTGGCCCTTTTTCAAATTTGATTTTTTTATGATATAACTTTACAATAACTAAGAAGTTTTAGTACCTTCATTTAAGGAGTATTACATTGTCTATTAAATACAATTTATTGCATTAACCTATCATTTTTAGTTTCCGAGATTTTTAACATTCTTTAAGTGACCCGGATTCATTGCTCTCGAGTGTATTTTATATTATGTTATCTTTGTTTTGTTTCTCTCTGTTTATGTTGAAAATGTGGTGTTTGTTTATTTTCTAGTGTTTGTTTGTTTATTTTCTAAAATGCAAAATTTATTTTATGCTGAGTATGATAGACTAAGAAATACACTTAGTTATACCTAATTTATTGCTTGTTTCACAGTTACTGTGTTCTGATGTTCTGAACCAAGCATCATTATCATTAATGTTTGCATGCCAACTCTATGGCGAAATGTGTCATTGCACTACATAATTATAATTTTACCATCTTGTATACCACATTTGTTGCAAATAAATATTTTTTTTTTTTTGTGGTTCGTACTTTTATTTAGAAAGTAGCTGTTGCCCGCGACCGGTTCCGCATAAAATAATTAATTACCTATTTGAATCTAATTTCAAGGATTTTATTTTTAAATGGAACCTGGTCCTCAAAAATAAATGTATTTTGCTGTATCAAAATAATTTCGAAAACGTTATTGTCACTTTTCTCAATCCGCACTGGACTTGCGTTATGAATTGTTGCTACGTCTCAGCAATGGGGTCATTGTGTGCTAATGATCATCATCATTTCAGCTGAAAGACGTCCGCTACTAGACATAGGCCTCCCCCAAGTGTGCGATGACCGGTCCGTCTCGCATCCAGCGGATCCCCGCAACCTACACTAGGACATTCCACCACTAGTGGGAGGCCTTCCAACGCAACGTCTTCCGGTTCACGGTCGCCACTCAAGAACTTTTCGGCCCATTGCCGCTTATGTTATTGATATTTAGAGTTATTGTCACACGTTACTTTTAAGATTCGTTGAGGACAGCCTATCTACGATGAAACTCAAAGTAAATAAATAAGAAAAGCTATAAACAAATAATACCTTATCAGACAGACTTACAGAGTAGTTTCAAGAACTACGATAAAGAATTTGTCAAAACATTTCTTCGTAATCACTTGAAAGCACTTTCTTTGATTTTTGGAGAAAAATATTAGTTCACAGCCTACTGCGACTAGATGAAATATTTTAGGGTCTTTTAACACAAAGAAAGCGACAAATTAAAAGGAACTGTTCAAGTAATGGGAAAACTTTGGCTGTTATACCTTTCAGTGAAATATAGGTTGTTTTGCAAAACCAAGGCTTTTCGGGGAACCGACGCGACGGAATGCTATGGCTGCTTTCTGAGAGACCAGAAGTCCGCAGTGCTAGGAAGATATATTCAGCTTCATGTGACAAATTGACACTAGGATTTTAGACAGTCGTGTCAGTCCTGCTCATCCATAATCTGACAAAAATAGCCGTCGGTACTGGTTTACTGCCTACCTTTGAAGAGCTTTATTATTATTATTATAATTTAAGTAAACAAGTACCTCCCTTATTACTCGACTGTGCTCCTTCTCGGTTATGTTTTTAATATGTTTCCTACATCATTATTTATTTTATTACTAGCTTTTGCCAGCGGCTTCGCCCGCGTGAAAAAAAAACGACTTTCCATACAAACTTTCATCCCCTATTTAACTCCCTTAGGGGTTGAATTTCGAAAAACCCTTCCTTATTCCTTGTTTACATTATAAAGGGAACCTCTGTGCAAGATTTCAGCTTTCTAGGTCCAAGGGTTGGCTTAGTAGGCGACTCGACCGCTGGAACTCGCCCGGTCCGGTCGAGACTGGAATTTAATTTTTATTCATATTTTTGAGTGGTGTTTCGGACTATACTTTTTTTAAAGCAAATTTTGTACAGTCAGAATGAAAAACATTAGGTTGGGGTCGTGGGGCTTTCGGGACCGGGACCACAGCCGGGACCGCGGTCAATGTAATGTGTTATGAAGTACTAGGGTATCATAAGTTAGTAGGAGATTAATAATTTCTTTAGGGCTGTCACCAAATATAAAAGTTAACAGGAGTAATGAAATGTGTTATGAAGTACTAGGGTACCATAAGTTAAAGAGATTAATCATTTATAGGCTAGAGGAAGAGGTTTAAAAACTCATTATTAATATCGTTAATAAATGACTGATGTTAGAAAGACAGTTTAATTAATTTAAAATTCATTTAATATCAAACCATATCTCCAAACTAGACAAAACTCACATCTCGAGCTATACCTCCTAAGCCCCATGATCGTGAGGGTAAGTTTTCAGGAAACCAGAGACTTCAGGATTTTTTTATTTATTTTGTACATGATACTTAGGCACCCATGAAAAGGTCATCTGAATTTCAAAGAAGTTTGAGTAAATTATTTTCGTCGGGTGTAAAGGGATAAACTGCTGGGAGAACAGAAGTAGGCAGGAGGTATTGGAAATTGGAATCTTTAAATCAAATCTATATTATGCCTTTCTAATACAGTTTACTTTTTTTTGTTGGAGATAAGAAACCAGAATAGTAAAGTCCCACAAACTACCAGGAGGCCAGAATGGTAAATTAAATAGTGGGGAACTGAAGTAGGCAGGAGGTATTGGAAATTGGAATCTTTAAATCATCATCATCATCATTTCATCATTTCAGCCAAAAGACGTCCACTGCTGGACATAGGCCTCCCCCAGGCATTTTTGGGGGGTTTGCCATAATCGCCACGCTTGGCAGGCGGGTTGGCGATCGCAGTATGGTTGTTACAAAGACACAGAGAACGCTGCTGCCCATTCTCTGGTAAGTCCCTTAGTCGCCTCTTACGACACCCACGGGAAGATATGGGATGGTGCTATTCTTTACGTCCGACACCACACGGAACTGGAAGGGATAAACTGCTGGGAGAACAGAAGTAGGCAGGAGGTATTGGAAATTGGAATCTTTAAATCAAATCTATATTATGCCTTTCTAATACAGTTTACTTTTTTTTGTTGGAGATAAGAAACCAGAATAGTAAAGTCCCACAAACTACCAGGAGGCCAGAATGGTAAATTATATAGTGGGGAAATCATCAAATGACTCCTCCCGCTCTGGGCAAAGCGGTAGGGAGTGTCAGACTTCTACTTACTAAAAACCACCCATGTTGCTAGAGATACCGCGGTATCTCTTTTATAATACAATACCTCCTTCCTACTTCTGTTCTCCTGGAAGTTTGTGGGACGAACACAGGACACTAAACATTATCTATATTATGAGAGATACCGTGGTATCTCTTTTATAATACAATACCTCCTTCCTACTTCTGTTCTCCTGGTAGTTTGTGGGACGAACATGTGGGACGAACACAGGACACTAAACCTTATCTATATTATGTGTCTGACGGTACTTTGACTCTAAAAAAGGATTCGTCCGAAACGCCACTCGAAAATATGAATAACAGTGAAATTCCTGTCTCGACCGGATCGGGCGAGTTACAGCGGCCGAGTCGCCTACTGAGCCCAAGGGTTTGGGCTGGGCGTTGATGAGTCAGTCAGTCAGTCAGTCAGTCTGTCAGTCAGTCAGTCAGGACTTCTCTTTTTATTTATATAGAGAGATATATATAAGATAGATAGATAGATTAGGGACTATTATTTTTTTTCACTATGTCTAACAGAATTTGTACGAAATTATTTGACAAGTAAAACAATGAAGTTAATCATAGGTGTTTAAAAAAAACCATAAGGAAAATTTAGAAGTTAATTTTCTCTGTATGCAATTTCACCTACCTGATATAAGTAATTTATTTTTCAAGACGACCGTAGCGGAACTAATTGATTTTAAGACTCGTGTTACAAAGTTCAATTAATCATTCTGACGTGTTGCTCGTTCGATGCTCAGGAGTCTGCTCACCTTTCAATTTAATTGCATTTTCCGTCTTTTCACGTCGATTGATCGTCTGGCGTTCAGTAAAAAACAATAGATAGGTGTGAAAATAGAATGCAAAGCTTTTATCGTAACTATTAGAGCCGTGCCGTGTGTTTGGGGCCGATAATAAACTTTTGTACAAAGTTCCCTTTTGTGTTAGTTTTCTGAGCCTTCGAGGATTACAGGTGTGGTGTTAAGTGTTTATGTTCTGCTACAAAAAAAAAAAATGTTTCAAGACCCAGAAATGGTAGTGCGTTGTCTATCAGTAAATGAGCGAATTAATTTATTGTAGACTAGAACTTTGACCGCAACTTACTTACTTTAACCTTTTATAACTCATCCTGCGTTGTCCCAATACACATAGATAAATATTTTTTGTCAAGACATTTCATTCAAATTAGTAACCTAAAAAAAAGAAGCAGAAGTAACACAATGATTTCCAGCCTGATTTGACGTTATAAAATTGGTACCTATTTCAGTAAACTGATTTCTAAGAAATAAAATATTGACAGCTACCGAAGTAGGCAGATCACAATGACATTTGTCTGGTTTCGCATTTAATAAAAAATGCTGCCCATTTCAGTACATAGATACACTTTAGTCAAAATATCGACAGCTAACGCTATTTTTTTACAAAAATGTCTAGCCCTTTTCAACACTTGTACAGCTGATAGCTATTGACAGCCTCTTCGTCTTTGAGCATTGACAAAGAGGCTAGATTTTTGTAAAGCGCTCCACACATTCTTTAGACATCTTATCATACATTACAGGCATGTGCCACTCATGTATTTCGTATATATTTGGAAGGCAGAAACCTAAAGGGTTCGTGGCTAATAGCGGCGCCAGCCCCTTTTTATTAGGGTTCCGTACCTAAAAAGGAAAAAACGGAACCCAGGATCACTCGAGTGTATGGCTGCCTGTCTGTCTGTCCGAACATTCCTCCCTCCCCTTATCTCCGAAACTACTGAACCTAAAATTCTGAAAAAAATACAGAAATTGGTTCAACACGTATAGATTACAGTAACACCTATAAGAAGTCATGGTACGGAACCGTTCATGTGCAAGTCCGATTTGCACTTGGCCAGTTTTTTGTTCTAGTCTAACTGATTGCTTGTGATTGTGTGAACATTGTAGGCCTTGTATGTACAAGGCAAGGAAAACGAGTTTGTTTAGAGGAAAAACGACTTGGTTTTCGTTTATTGTGTAGTAAGTAATAACTTAGACATTCTAGTTTAAGCCCCCAATTCAGCTCCAACCAGTCCCCGTGACAGTTTAAAAAGGCAGTCTACTTTAGGTTTTGATGAAGAAAAATGAGCAGTGTTACTGTTTAATATAATAGGATAAAATTAACGAGGTTAAATGTAATTATTTTATGCTGTGATCGAAACATTTTAAAATACAACAAAAAAAAGTGGTTCAACTTCTAATTACGAAACCATGAAAAACGTGTCGACCACAAAATAAATTGCAAACGACAAAAAAATTCAACGTCAGAATAAATTACGTAATAGCATGTAAAACCCAGAACTTTTCACTGTAGAACACTACTTCATAGCCTAAGTTATCGTGGCATTTCAGACACGCGATTGCCTAGAAATTTACTATTTTTGAACACTAAACCTGTGTAATACGTGGCCTTATCTTGAATAATTTGGCTCAAAGTACAAAATTACTCTTTTAATGTTTCGTGGCTATATTGGCTAGCCTTTTTTTTCGTGTGGTAGGAAATCATCAAATGAATCCTCCCACTGGGCGGAGCAGAAGAGAGTTTCAGACTTCTACTGACTAAAAACCACCCAAGTTCCTTCTTAGCCCTTTGTGTCTGGGGCCGCGGTATCTCTTTCGAACAACCCGCAGCCCCGGCTATACGGATAGCCTTTGAGTAATTTGATTGACGTAGAGGCAGCACAATTTTTGTGTAAACTTCAGATTTTTGGACGTGACACGTGTAATAAATATAGTTCGTTCCTGTATGAAAGTGACGATCGAACAAGCGACCGTTGCGTTCATTTACCTCAGTGCCTGAGGGTTTTCTGAATAAAAAAATGACGGACGAAGGCAGACAGATATATAGTTATCTAGATAACGTGTGTTTAACAAAGATTTAAACTGACTAGAAACATTGTTTTTTGGTATTACTTTTGCATATTTATTTCCCAAACCTGCTCTGTCGCACTCCTAGATCCTGGGCAAAAGCCCAGGATCCCTACACTCCTTCAATATTTGCTTTATTCCTTTAAACATTACTCATGACAAGGAATGAGTAGAAATTAAGTAAGAGTTGATGCAATTACCATTAAATGAAGTTGCCTGTTTGACATTTCGGCTAAACATTTATGAGTTGTTCCGGTCTGATCCCCCAAACCGATCCACTGCCAATATTTTTCTTTTGTTTATTCCGTTCTGATCCCCTGTAATTTATCATTCCGTTCTGATCCCCTTTTTGACACAAGTACAAGTGAAGTACAGTCAACCGAAAAACAGTTGTTAATGAAAAAATAATCAGTTTATATTTCTATATCTTACAATTGTACGATCATCCCACAAACTACCAGGAGAACAGAAGTCGGAAGGAGGTATTGGAATCTTTAAATCAAATCTATATTATTTCTTTCTAATACCTACCATGCACTTGTTTTGTTGCAGATAGGAAACCAGGATAGTAAAGTCCCACAAACTATAACATTCCAATTTCCAATACCTCCTTCCTACTTCTGTTCTCCTGGTAGTTTGTGGGACTTTACTATAAAGGCATAATATAGATTTGATTTGAAGATTCCAATTTCCAATACCTCCTTCCTACTTCTGTTCTCCTGGTAGTTTGTGGGCCTTTACTACCTATTCTTTTTTTTTAATCTAATAGAACCTGTACACATTTTTGTTGCTGACTGTCCTAAAAATGTGTCAGGGTATCCGATTCTTTTACGGGGATCAGACCGGAATAGAAAATAATTTATAATAAAACGGATCCCCTAGGGTATCAGATTTAGGGGATCAGACCGGAATAACTCACATTTATCACATCGCGTGTGTACACTCAATACTTTTTCTGTGATTTCACGGTGACGATAAAACAAAAGAAAAGCGTTGTAATACATAATTGACGTGCTGATAAAGATCACTTAATAACACAATAATTCACTTTAATTTAATTGTTGTTGTGAGTGCTTTCGTGTATCTACTTCCATTAGGTATAATACTTACCTACGAAGATTTTTGTTGTAATTACAGACTTTCTTCGATATGTTGAATGTAAGCAGTGTTTTTCCTGGTGGATTCAAGTGGCAGGTTGCCGTTCGTTATGGCATTCTATGGGGACCCCTTTGTTCAACAGTGGATGTCTTCTGGCCGATTGATGACAGTTTTTCCGTCGTGTGCTTTTGTAGCCTTTTTCAAAACACGCAGATCGGCTTCGGAATATAATTATGAAGGAACCTTCTTTGATGACACCACTTCATTACGTTTTGGAGATCATTGTATTAGTTTATCCATGCCTCAGATAAAATGAATTTAGCAGCTCTACGGCTACTGCATATTTAATAATTAGAGCACACATAATATACAGAGACGGATTCAGTGTCAATGGCATTTCGCCATAGGATATGGCGAAATCTAATCTGCAAATTGTTATAAACCTACCTACAGTTCGGTGTTGAGTTGAAACGCAAACTAACTGAATGATTTCCAAAAGTAAAGTATGGCTTAAGAACTAAAACTAAGAGTTAGGAAGATATAGACATCTTCCTATCATCTTCCACCTGTTGTAAAAACTAGAGGTATAGTGAATATGAAAAAGTAAAAGTAACTTATCTTGTAAGTTCTGTTTACGAGTCCCATGATAACAACTTACTTCTATTACATCAGCCGGCTTAGCATGACCGCCGAAGAAACGTGTTTTGTCGACGGAAGAATCGACAAAATGACAGATTGTAGGAAGATTTCATGTCGAATTGTATGGAAAAATCTTTGTCTATTCTTGGTAGAATAGAAATAGAATCGCCATGCTACGGGGGCAGACATTCGGGTCAACTTTTATTCAAGTAGAATTTTCTGAACTTGAACACTAATTCACAATCAGTTCATTGAATTCGAACAATGCGCGATACATGTCGTTATTTTTTATCGTATCAGCTTTTGGCGGATTCCCAAAAGTCATGCTCGTGCGGCAAACGCCATTTTTTACAGTATTTAATTAATTTTATGCTGAACGTAAAATTTTATTGAGTTCAGTTCGACAGTTCTGTACTTTGTATCGCTGGGTCATGGGTTCGGAACTGGGTTCAAGTTTTAAATTTGATTTAAAAGTTTTTCTGTAAAACTGCAATCGAGAAAAGAAGGAACTATTTACTACATTTTTTAATGTCCTTTTATTATTATTTTTTTAAATTTGCCCCTCACTATTTCTCCTGTATCGTGGATGCGTACACAAACATTTAAACTCACATAAACAAATACATCAGACCCGGAACAACTATCTGTAGGCCATACAAATATATTGTTCCATGCGGGGATCGAACCATCAGCCACTGCGCCAACCGTAACGTAACCGTTATCTTAAGGTTAAGTTAGTCTAACGTGGTGTCAGTTTTTAAGCCGCCTCTGATTTGGCTTTACATGCCGTCAAGAGAAATCTTTGGTGTGCTACTTTCCTCAAGATGTTTTCCTCCACCGAGGCAAGTAATAACTTTACAGGATATGCACATGGCAAGGTTACCGACGTAGCCCGAAGAATCGCCAGACTTAAGTGGCAATGGGCAGGGCACGTTGCTCGCAGAACGGATGGCCGATGGGGCCGAAAAGTTCTGGAATGGCGACCGCGAACCGGAAGACGTTGCGTTGGAAGGCCTCCCACTAGGTGGACCGATGACCTGGTCAAGGTTGCAGGATGAGAGACGCACGGGACCGGTCAATGTGGCGACGCCTGGGGGAGGCCCATGTCCAGCAGTGGACGTCTTTTGGCTGAAATGATGATGATGATGATGATATGCACATGAACCTGCTAAATCAGATTTGCATGTCTTGGATTCCAACCCGTAACTTATGACTTCCCGTCGGGGCAGGTTGATCGAAAGAGATACCGCGGCCTCAGCAAAGGGCTAAGAAGGAACATTAGTGATTTTTTGTCAGTAGAAGTCTGACACTCCCTACCGCTTTGCCCAGAGCGGGAGGAGCGATTTGATGATTTCCCACCCTCCAAATAACCCTCCTTTTTGGCCTCGCCGCAGTCGGGTAAAAAAGAACTATGACTTGCAGTTCAGTGTTATTTTAAAATTTTTGCTAGTGATTTAGTTCTTTAGCTAAAAAACCAGAATGTGGCGAAAGTATATCTTTCACGTGAGCCCGCTTGTCTGCCTATATAAAGTAATACAGAGTAATGATCCAACGATGAGGTGGCTAGTTAATAAAAGTTAATAAATTAAAGCAGGTGAAAATTGTCGAGAAATAAGTCTTTTCTAACTTGTAAAAGTGGTATAGGCACGTACGTAAAAGTAACGCACATGTTTTTCCGAAACCCGAATAAACTAGATAGAAAGTTACTCCCAAAAGTTGAAACAATTCAAGCGAACAAATTGGGGAAATCTAGGCCTTAATTGGTCTCTAGCGTGGCTAGTTTATTTTTAGTATGTACTCGAGTGTGACTTGCAAAACGGGACTTGTTCTAAAATTTTATGGTAGGCCGAACATTAGAGGTAACAAAACTAAGCTGGTTTTAAGGTCTATTGGAAGTCTACTAGGCTAGGTTAGGGTTATAGTATCGGTTCACTGTAGGTGAAAGGAAAGATGTGATGTAATGTTATCCATCTCGCCTGTGACCCCAATGTATTAGGCAGAGGTAGTAACCTCATTCTTTAATTTATCATTCAAAGTTTCACCACAAAAATTCTTTATGACAAAACTCAATGTTGCCCGATCTGTTAATCGAAACCAGGAATTTTTACCAATTAGTTCGTTCAACCCTAAAAATAGTTCCTGATTTTTCATGAGTACTTATATCTCTGTAACTCAACTTATTTATATAATCAGTTGATATAGTTGCAAAAGTCACTACATGAACGACATGATATTAACGCTGCACATTTCCCAGAAAAATCTCACCTCGCATTGTTTAGGCTTTACGTGTCCCGATGTAACGGGCACAGGTCACAAAACCTTTGAAGCTAGAGCACTGACCAGAGTATTGCATAGAAAACTACTTATTTGGAAGTTACTTTGCTTCTTCTTCTTATCGTGTGGGCAGTAAGGTCTTACGACCCCACACACCCTAGTGTCAGAGTTTATAAACCGCCGCAAGGGCCTCTGACATGTTTTTACGACCGCCATTTGGCGACCGGGACCACCGGCTTATACTTGCCTTCCGAAGCACGGAATCATCTTTTTATCAGACAATCAGGTGATTCAAGCCTGCAATGTCCTAACCAAACTGGAAACAACTTCACAAAGTATGCTTCCCGTGGGAATCGAACCCACGACCACCGGGTCACAAGGCAAACGCCTAAACCACTCGACCACGGAGGCAGTTACTTTGCTTGAAAATAGAGATTCAAATGGCGCACCTTGAACATGTTTCACCAAGTTGATTTATGTTGATTTATGTTGTTATTTATGTTGAGTTGCTGACTTCAACCTTACATAAAGAAGACTTATTTTTATTGTCACAGTCTGCCACTGTCACATTTTTACGCAATTAATAATGTGTGACAAAACAGCCATTAAGTGATGAAGGTACTATGTGAATATATGTGGTATAGCTGTTTAAGGAACTATGTTGTCTCTGATTTCACCTTCAGTAAAAAAATGGAAAAAATAAATTTATTTAGGGTCGCATGTGTTTCACTTCCATGCTTCTCTGTTACTCATATCATCCTTAGATCTTCCTCTGGTTTAATAGCCTGTTCACTATATTTTATTTTCTTGTTTTGGACATTTGTATTGGCACTGCCAATTGTTCGACATCGATATCATCGATAGTGGAAATTTGAAATAACGCAAGGAAAATTTGTGTGCTGTACATTATACAATTTTTTTATTTTCGGCGCTGATGCGAGCGGTGTAAATCCAACAGAAAGCTCATGTCCCTTACGTTATTTCAAATTTCCACCGTCGATATAGAAGAACCTGACAACAACTTTACTGTCGGGCAGTAGCCCACCAGATACAACACCCGCTTGGTCAGAGGATCCTTCCTTTCTTATGGGGGATCAAGAACTTTGCACCCGGTTCTTCATTTCCCTAAACATTTATTACTTAAACTATTTACAGTGTTGTGAGTTGTCAGTTGGCAATTAAAGAAAAATAAATCTTACTCATATCTTTCCTCACGACATTTTCCTCATTCCTTTATATTAATGCCCATACCAAGCCAACCGATAATAACACAACTTCTTCTTATATACTAATTTCTTTACAATATTTACATACTACAATTTACAGAACTTAAATTATAATAAAATATATACAAGAATCAAAAAGGGCAGAATTACAGGGGGTTCAAACATTCGTCTACACCGCTGTCAACAGGAAAAGTACCTAGAAGGCTAGCAACATTCCCACGTTCGATGGCAATGCTGATTTTATGTCCAAAAAATTGGCCAGAACTCTGGTCACGTGGAGAGTCGAACAACCGCTTGGCAATTTCCTGAAATATTAAGTGGGCACTCGGACCCCATTTAATATTAATAAATTAATATGATTTAATAATTTAATTCCCACTAAGTAATTTCTTATTTCATTTTATTCATGTCGTACTACAAATCCCTTTTAGCATTCTCATCTCAGCCACATGCAAAACGTACACTACTAAGTATGTAACACTGACCGCCACTTTAATAGTACGTACTACAGGTTCGCAGATATATGACTGAGTTCTCAAGTTCCGTGATGGTGCTATCAAAGGCCGCTATACCACCCTTGTCTGGCTGGCTCTGTGCCATTAACTCCCAAGTAACCCTTTGTAGTATTTCATGTGTGTAAGATGTATCCTTCCTTAAGTTAGTTCATGTTGACTGGTTTCTGTTACTGAACTGTTGAAGTTAACGTGATGTGTTGAAGATGAACGATTACGATCCGCGAATGGTTTTTGGAAAAGTTTAAATTTTTTGTTGGAGTTTTATCAGTAGGTATTAATGACTCCTGTCGGGGGCTGCGAGTTGTTCACAAGAGATGTTGTACGAGTCCGGGTCCGGGTACATTCTATCTTTTTACACGACTACTGAAAATGGATCATTCTCATTAGTTCCACCAGCAATTAGTTCCATGGAACTAGTGAAACTTTTTTTTCTCAGTAGTTCCATGCACTTTGACAATGGAACAAATGAAACAAAACTTAATCGAACTCGTCTCACTAGTTCCACCGTAGTTGTCCCATGGAACTAGTGAGAACTTTTTTTTCTCAGTAGTTCCATGCACTTTAATAATGGAACAAATGGAACAAAACTTAATCGAACTCGTCTCACTAGTTCCACCGTAGTTGTCCCATGGAACTAGTGAGAACTTTTTTTTCTCAGTGGTTCCATTGTTCTTCTTAGTGGAACAAGTGAAACTAAAGTTAATCAACATCATTCTCATTAGTTCCACTTTTTAGAAAAATATCATCTAATATTAATAAAGGAATAAAACGCAAAAAAATATTAAAAATTAAGTAATTTAATGTTGTGACCATTCATTTTATGTTAAAAGTAAAATAATATGATGAAAACGTTGAGAATAGGAAATTAATACAATAAAAATAAAAAATAATTTTGTGTAAACACAAATGGAAATAATTATTTCAGGTGCTATCAGCATCGCGGATTTTAGTACTAGATGACGTGGTCTCGGCACAAGGGCAAAGAAGGAACATGGGTTCGGTTTTTAGTCAGTAGAAGTCTGACACTCCCCTTCGCTCTGCCCAAGAGCGGGGGGGGTCATTAATGATGATTTTCCACCCACCAAAAAAAAAAAAAAAGGTGCTATCAGCATTCCTCATTTTTTGGACAAATTACGATAACATACCTACGTCTGTATCGTAATTTTTTCAGAAAATGAGCCTGATTAAGTAATTACGTTCTTGAAATTACGTCGTTGGCCTGATTTGTTTGTAAAAATGATTAACATTAAATTACTTAATTTTTTATATTTTTTTGTGTTTCATTCCTTTATTAATATTAGATGATATTTTTCTAAAAAGTGGAACTAATGAGAATGATGTTGATTAACTTTAGTTTCACTTGTTCCACTAAGAAGAACAACGGAATCACTGAGATAAAAAAAGTTCTCACTAGTTCCATGGGACACCTACGGTGGAACTAGTGAGACGAGTTCGATTAAGTTTTGTTTCATTTGTTCCATTATCAAAGTGCATGGAACTACTGAGAAAAAAAAGTTCTCACTAGTTCCATGGGACAACTACGGTGGAACTAGTGAGACGAGTTCGATTAAGTTTTGTTTCATTTGTTCCATTATCAAAGTGCATGGAACTACTGAGAAAAAAAAGTTCTCACTAGTTCCATGGGACAACTACGGTGGAACTAGTGAGACGAGTTCGATTAAGTTTTGTTTCATTTGTTCCATTATCAAAGTGCATGGAACTACTGAGAAAAAAAAGTCTCACTAGTTCCATGGAACTAATTGCTGGTGGAACTAATGAGAATGATCCCTGAAAATGAGGTCCTGGATTCAATTTTTCGGTCAGACAAAGTGATATTGGGTTATTACATCAGGAATTTCAAAAGTAACTACGGAGTCTAGATTTGTGCCCAATTGATAGTAATAGGTTCGCTCCCCTATTACATTAGACTTAACCATTAGTGGCGAAATATGGGACTGTGGGTGTGCTATTAATTACACCTTTGCCTAACCCTTCGGGGATTACAGGCTTGATGTTATAATATTATTATGATGATGTTTTATAATTTATCTACATAAATCATCGTCAATCATCTATTCAAAAATGCCTGTTACTGGCCTACTTGAAATAAATATTTTTGACTTTGACTTTGACTTCGATTATGGCGCCTGATTATACCAGATCCGACCAAGTGATTAACACACCTCATTAATATTTTATACGATTTTCCATTTAGAAAGCTTCGCCCTGTTTTTATCAAAGCTATCAAAGGATAGGATAGGCCTCAAATAAACAGTTGCTTCGTTAACATGATGTTTAATTAGTAAACTCCCGGAAATATAAAAATAAAAGTAAGTAAGTAATAAAAGTGATTTATTTTTAGAAACTTGTACAACTTTTACTGTAAATCTGTATAGGGACCTCCTTTTAAGTCAAAGACATACCTGTGCTGGGATATCTCGGATATCACTTTAATGCCAAAATTAAGACATGGTAAGGAAAAAACATAAGATTTCGACAAGGTTTTATCGAATTCCAAGAACTACGCTGCTATTTTGTTACTACTGTAAAACGTAAGCCAGTCTTTTTTTTGGAGACTGTGAAATCATCAATAATGACTCCTCCCGCTCTGGGAGAGCGGTAGAGTGTAAGAATTCTACTGACTAAAAACCACCCATGTTCTTCTTACGCCCTTATGTCAAGGCCGCGGTATCTCTTTCGAACAACCCGCACCCCGACGGCCGTTGGTCCTTGTCCTCCCTTCCACGTTGCTGACATCTCTTTGAGGCGCGCGTGGAACACGAACGCGCCGTCGACACGGGAAAGTAAGTCAGTCTTACTTACTCTTCAGATAGGACTACTTACGCATCACTCGGCATACTAACTTCATCCTTTTTAGCTTATTATAGTCAGCCTATATTGCAGTGCGGGTTGGTAGATTTCACAATATCGTCGAATTTTTGATCGTATAGAACATGCAAATTTCCTCAAGTTGGTTAGTTCGATTTTAAATACTTATTAATCTTTAACAGCGTTGTTAAAATACCTGTAACCGATCTAAAAACATTCCATATCAAAGTAAGTAATAAATATAAAAACTTTAATCAACGCCCATTTAAGTACCTGTCTACAAAAACTCAGTAAAAGTAATAAATTAACACAACATCGCGACTCAAATTTCTCAAGGATTAGGCAGAGCTATAATAATAAATAGGGCTATAATTTATTTCATCACCACTGCTCTCAAAACGGTGAAGGAAAACATCGTGAGGAAACCGGCATGTCTTAGAACCAAAATATTCGAAGACATGTGACATCTACCAATCCGCACTGGGCCCGCGTGGTAGATTATAGCCCATCCTTCTCTTAGAGAGGAGGCCTGAGTCCCTGCAGAGGCTGATGATGATGATGATGATAATAACAAAGTGGCAGTTGTTGGTGTTGAGGGAGAGTTTGATGACATCAACCGGGCTCAAATTCATTTTCCGGGCTGCAGCAGATAAACTCCTAAAATCAAACACTTAAAACACTTCGCCCGACATGGGAATCGAAACCAAAACTTCAAAACCAGCAGTAGTGTTTGTGACCACTGGGCCAACGAGGTAGTCTTAAAGTAAACTTAATATTTGTCACTCAATCATCATCATCATCATAATAGGGGATCGGACAAAAAAAAAACTAATTAGTCCGTCAGATAGATTTCCAAAAATTATTGGACACGTATTTTTTCTTTTTTCACGTAAACTTAAAATGAAGACGATACAGTGCTTCGAAAACTTGTGTGACGTCATAAGATAGTACATTTTGACGACACAAGTGCCGTTTCAAGCCCCACTCCAAGATCTTTGACGCGTTTTATCATCGTCATTTTTTATTGATTTGATAAAACAAAAAACACGTATCCAATATTTTTCGATAATCTAACTTACGGACTAAACAGAATCATATTATTTTGACTCAGTTCGATCCCCTATTATCAGCATGGAGTCCCCAACTGCTGGGTATAGGCCTCCCCTTTTTTCTGCCACACTTGACAGTTCTGTGCATCTTATTCAAGTGTTTTTCACGACTGTGACGATATCGTTGACCCAGCGAGCTTTTCAACGGCCCTGTTTCTTCTTTCCTCTTAACTGGATTTTTACCCCTCAGGTGTGTCAATTTATCAATTTCCCAATCCTTCAAGACGTTTCTAAACTTGGTATAAACAACTAAAAATACTTACTATTCCTTTTCAAATGGCAACGCGGCAGGCCCTGGAGAAGATGGCGGGACGAACTCGACGGTTTTCGTAGGGATTGGTGAACAGCATTGGGCATCTTACTCACAAGCCGCTTACAGTGCCCTTCGCGTCCAATACAACAACGCGTTCAGGGCAGTGTTGCGGCTACCCCGCTTCTGCAGTGCCTCGGGCATGTTTGCGGAAGCGCGCACCGACTGTTTCCACGCCACCATGCGCAAGCGGTGCGCGTCCTTGGTGCGCAGGGTGCGGGCTAGCTCCAACACTGTCCTGGCGATGGTTGCTCAGCGACTGGATTGCCCCTACGTTGGGCATTGTTGTAGCAGGCAGGCATATTGCTGGTGCTTAATTTGTAATTTTATGCTTATTTATTATAATTATTTTATTTGATTGCTTTTGACGTTGTTAATTTAATTCATTGTTTTATTTAATTTATTTTTATCTTTTGATCTGACATTTTCTGTTTTAATGTTTTCATTTTTGTTTTAATGTTTTCATTATTTTTGTCAGTTAATTTATCATCATTTCATCAATTAATCAGTTGTGCCGTAAAATTATTGTATGTGTTGTATTAATATGGGTCAATGACCTGAAATAAAGGAATTTTATTTATTTTATTGGAAAAGGGTTAAGTGGAAAAAGGGGAGGGGGGGGGCCTTAGCTTTGCAGAGAGACACAAATCCGGTCCAGTGCATGTCTTAGTTTAACTGGTCTTTTATCCGCACTTAGCCTCTTAATTGGGCCAACGTGCATGTTTTATTCAGGTGTTTCCATAAATTTGGACGATATTGTTGATCCGGCGAGCGGCCGTGGTGTAACTCCTTACTAGATCTCAACCTCTCGTGTGTGTCGATTTATCTATTACCTAAACCCTTAACACTTTTTCAACTTACTATTTACAACTAAAAATACATCCTATTCCTGTTCAAACGGCAACACAGCAGGCTCAGGAGAAGATTGCGGGATTAACTCGACTCTTTTCGCAGGGGTTGGCGATTAAATAAGCATTGTATTAGTGGAAATAGGGAAGGGAGGCAGTGGCCTGCAGTGGCTAGTAATAATTCCTGGTCAACTTTGAAAAACTACCAGTAACCTTTCTAAAAACATACTTTATCAAAGCAAGCTAATTAATAAACACTCGAATCCACGTACCATTTAAGTACTTACAACAAAAAGCTGTGAAACTAACTAAGTACCTACTTCCGACTGAATCATTAAAGGTAATAAATTTACCGGTAGTAAAATAAGGTCGTATTTTACCGGACTCTAATTTATGACCACTATAAATCTTTATTGGACAAAGCTTTCACTGTAGTTCGTGATACATTTGTATGTTTTGGGCTCTTCCTTGATTTGGCAACTGAAAGGAGGCTGGTGTCTTGTGAATGGATATGATATTTACATTTTCACTACCTATATTTATAGAAAGGACAGCTGCGTAGTACTCGCAACCGGCGTACGTGTATGACTAGATGTATGAATGTGGACGAGGCAAAAGGAGTATGTAAGGATCGTAACAGGTGGCGTTCTGTGGTTCTTGCTTACCCCCATGGGAAAAGGATCGAAGGGAAAAGGGCGTGAGTTTATGTGTGTATGTTATAGGGTTCACGTTTTTGTTCTTGATCCATTTTTTTTTTTTAAACGTTGTCCCACACTAGGAATTTCTCCTGTATCGTGGGTGCGTTCACAAACATTTAAACTCACATACACAAATACCCAGACCCGGAACAACTATCTGTAGGTCTTACAAATATTTGTTCCGTGCGGGGATCGAACCCGCGACACGCAGCGCGGCAGTCCATTGCTTGAGCCACTGCGCTAACCGTGCCGTCATTGTTTCCAGTTTCCTCGTATTATATGGTTGTAGAACCTTTTATACATGTAGGTACGTACACTGTGTAGTCACGAGGAAAGATATTTTATTACTTTCTTACAAAATACTGAAATGTACATTGACTTATTTTGTAAAATTATGGCTTCCAAAGTGTAGGATTTAGCTTAACCGACTTCAAAAAGGAAGAGGTTCTCAATTCGTCAACGATCTTTTTTTTTGAACTAAAATCTTATGTATTTTAAAGATCACCTCAGAGCATCCATAATTAATATTTTAAATCTTTGATCTGTATTGTGACTGTGATCTAGATTTAATACCAAGCTTTTTATGTGGAATTGGATACCGAGTTATTCAGTAAAACATTCAGGATTATTCCTCTGTCACGTTTTACAACACTCACGTCTTATCTCAGTAGAAGATTGTGAATAGTATGTATAGTTTGAAGGCAAACAAAGTTATCCAATATCACATTCATGAATCTTAAATTAACTTTCATAATATTATAGTTATTATCATAAAACTTAAAGTAACTAATTTCCTTTCTTTGATGTTTAATTTAAACTATACCTACCCTAGGCAATAATAATCTGTTTATTATTATTATTATTATGATCCCATGTTGTCCCACTGCAGGGCAAAGGCCTCCCTTCCCTCCTTCCACTTTTCGCGATCCAGTGCGATGTTAGACCAATCCCTTGAGAAAGAGTCCAGCTCATCCCGCCATCTCCTTCTGGGCCTGCCGCGTTGTCGTTTCCTGCCTTTTGGTATCCACTGAGTGGTAAGTTTTGCCCATTGCTCCTCCGACATGCGACAGATGTGACCAGCCCAGTTCCATTTTAAACTCGCAGCTGTAAGACCAACATCAGCTATTTGGGTTTTAGAGCGAATTATAGTGTTTTTGATGCGGTCCGTAAGTTTGACACCCAGTATACTTCGCTCCATAGCTCGTTGGCAGACCCCAAGTGCGGACTTCTGACGTTTCGTAAGCGACCATGTTTGCGCTCCATAGGTGAGGGTGGGGAGAATGCACACGTCCATGAGCTTTCGCTTGAGTGAAAGAGGGAGAGATCCCTTCATTAAATGTTTACAATAATCTGTTTGTGATATTATAAATTCTACGACATTTAAAATAAATCGGTATTAGTTTCCAGGGAATAAAATGAACACAAATTTTATCAAAACATTTATTTAATAATAACTTACTTTAAAGCGTTTTACATAAATCCACTTAAAATTAATACAACGTAACATTTATGTAATTTTGATGTAAATATTTATATACATTTATAACATTTTAACGTTTCAAACTAAGTTTTTTTTTCACTATTCAATTTATTAGTTACAAGGTTTAATGTTTTATAATTATTTTATAATTTGATGTAATTTACATTAAAAGATTACAACTTCAATGTAATTCATTAAATACAAAAAGTTTTGAAATTTTATTTACAACATTATATCTATCGTATAATTCGATGTTTAAACTATTATTTTTTTATTATCTAATTCGTACATTTTAGTTTGACTAAAATTTTATACATTAAACTATTAGCCATCATAAAAAAAATATCCATAAGTATTTAATATTTACATTATTTTTCGATTAATCGTACTCTCTTCCACATTGGGGCTCGGAATATAGAAGTTAGTCAGAGACATCAAAAAAGTGGAAAAAGAACAAATTACTATAAAAAAATATGATATTACAATTCTATACAGTAGTAAGTCATACATTTTTCTACATAACAATTTAGGTATACATCTATTAAGTCTAACAAAGATATTTACATCGGAGATATTCTATAGAAAGTTCATTTTTGAGTTTATATGGGCACATTCACACTACCGTAGCTAGGTCTTTGGTGTGGTAACGTGACCTATTCTTCACTGAGTCTCAGACGATGTCGTGGCAAGAGTTGCCATTGCCTGTCCGGGTGGTCTTGGTAGGCTGTCCCCGTCCCATCCCATCATTATAGGGGGGCGGGCAGTACATAACCTGCGAACAAATACAAAATTATGTAACAAAGTTTACTAAAATAATTAAATATTGCCATTTTTCATTTTGTTTGAAAGTTAACAAAGCTAGAGATTTGTTAAGGAACTGTATTTGTCATCATTTGGAGACAAACGGTATACACAATTATTTTCTCGTTCCATTAAGCGAAAAGGCTTTTAAGACCCATTTGGCTAAGCAATTTAATTGGCCGTTGATTGCAATAAATTGGAGCAATCATTAACGTGTACACTGTTAGCGTGGCTGCATTGTTCTAATGACAGCATATTAATTGGTTCGTGTAAATGGAAATTTAAACAATGAAGAATGGGTTGGAAGGCGGAGACAATACGCTAGAAGGACGAATTTATCATTATAACGTCACGCTTGCTTTCCCTAAAGGGTTGGGTAGAGGTGTAGGTACTACGAGTATACATTTACATTTGGCTAGGTTTTTTGAAATCCTAGGATAGTTTTGTTAATGTTGAACCCTACTTTATCGATAGGTGGGCATAACATCAGTCAACTTGGTCATTTGCTTTGGCAACTCTTCTTACAGTCCGCCAAATGAGACTCAATAAAAATGTGATTGACGGATAGAAGTACACATATTATATGCTTCCGATTTTGTCGGTGTGTACAAATACGACACTGTTGACGCGATTTTTTTAAGTTTTTTTGTTTTATACTTTTCAGTTCAAGCATTCCTCGCAATATTTGTCACTTGTACATTTTATATTATAACTAGACGATTTATGGAAATCATGACCATAGACGAAGAAGAAAAAATACGTATAATAGAATAAACAGAAGCTAACTCATAAACTACCCCAGAAAAATTAATAAAACTTATATGGAACCCCTTGAAACTAATTAAAACCTACCTAAGCACCACAGAAAATAAAATAGAACACGTATCTACAGTTTTATATCTGACTGAGCAGATACACCCTAAAACGAATCTATCTTTCTCATTCGAATCCTCGAACAAATCAAATCTGTTTCTCCAAGTGATACAAGAAACGAGATAGAAATGAGATAGCTTCACTTTATGAAATATCAGTTCTATTCAACTGGCTGCTTTCAACGACCGTCGTTTCAAGTCCAATGAACTCTGTTCTACAATTTGCGTCGTTCATTTTTTAGGGTTCCGTACTCAAAGGGTGGCAATAAGACCCTATTACAAAGGTTTTGCTGACTATGTGTCGATCTGTCATCCGTGAATGTTCAAAGAGTGTTTATTGTTATGACTAGATAAACAATAAAATATTGTAAAAAAAGTAAAGCATATATGTATGAGTTATCCCCGGAGGTTTAGGCCGAGGTGTCGTACCTAAATAGAACACCCACATTTCGCCAGTTATGTGTAAGTCCCATGTATTTAGGGATTTTTCCTATCAACCTGGCACAAATCTAGATAGCGTGGTTGATACTGAGAAATTTCCGAAGGAAAAACCCAAAAACACTTTAGACGTCTCGAGAATCGAAACCAGGTCCTCACCACCATACTCAGCAGTATCGACCACTAAACGATTGAGGCATCCTACGAGATACCCTCATACAATAGTAGGGTTTTTTCAAAACAGAACTAAATAACTAAATTGTGTATATTGTGTTCTTCGTGTGCAAGTCCAACTCACTCCTGGCCAATTTTACATTGGACAGATATTGCTCAAGACTCTGTAACAATAAATTCAAGGTTTTGCTACCGTCTTTTGTTTCTGGAAACAAGCACAATTTTCTCGTTACTGTGCCTCGTTGGTTTAGTAGAGAGTTTCATGAGATTCTGGGTTAGATTTCCGGGTAGGGCATGTTGTTTAATGGGACAAGTCCGCCACACTATTCCCAAACCACTGTAACTCCTGTTAGCCAGAATCAACAGTGGCGACCACAAGAAAAGCGCCGAGACAATGAAGCTCGACGAAGTCCCAGAGAAATGATTTAACTGTCTTAAATCCCACAACGAAATTAATCAGAAAAGAATAGCGGAGGAGTAGGAAAAAACATAGTTTCCACTTCCCTCCATATCAGCAGGAGACAGAACAGAACAAGGCCAATAGGCACACAGGGACGTATACAACTGAGATAAGCCCAGTTGCCTAGCACCACGGATATTATTGTCATTAATATCATCATCATCATTTCAGCCGAATGACGTCCACTGCTGGACATAGGCCTCCCCTAAGTGTAATTTTTGCTTAGAGGGGGTTTGCCATAATCGCCACGCTTGGCAGGCGGGTTGGCGATCGCAGTACGGTCGATACAAAAAGCACAGAGAACGCTGCTGCCCATTCTCTGGTACATCCCTTAGTCGCCTCTTACGACACCCACGGGAAGATATGGGATGGTGCTATTCTTTGCGTCCGACACCATACGGAACACATTAATATTACTGGGTCCTAAGTTGTGAGTGGTTATATTTGATTCCAATAATAGGTATGACAAAATTGCTTGAACGCACGGAAATTTATTCTAGTTTTTACAAGGTTCGTATAGTAAATAACTCCGGATGTAACCTGTACACTATTTAACATAATATTACGTTCATTCTGCCAAAGACTACACTCCCATAAAATGTGATGTGCAGTTTGTTCAAATTCGCAGTCAGATGTAGAACATTGACAAAAAGGCGAGGCAACAAGCTTGAAGGAAAATAATTTACTCTTAAAGTTACCATGACCTGTGAGAAATTGGGCGACACAGTGATCCACCTCCAGCCATGTCCTGGCCAGCCGCTCACGAACGGATGGAAAGAACTGGTGAAGATGTCGGCCCTTGATGGAATTATCCCACCTACATTGCCATTCAGACGTGTCGATGGGTGGGCGTTTTTGGGGGACTGTCTTATAAAAATGTAAATACAGTGAAACCTGGTTAAATGTGTCTCAGATATCCAAATCTGTCTCATGGGACCCCAGTATGAGTTCCAGTTATAGAGGTTTCTCACTTATCCAAGTCCCAGTTAGCCAAGTTTCACTGTAGTAAAGTAAAGTAAATTTTGACCTTCGAAAAGTGCTGATTATCAGCCTAGTTTGAATAAATGAATTTTGATTGATTTTGATTTTGAGACAAAAGTTCTCCCGAGACGTCAGTCTGTGGTTTAAGTAATCTAGCTATTTTAGCACGGTCACGTTGCGTTAAAAAGTCTGTGTCCGCGGTCTCTCGTGCGCAGTAGTACATTGAAGCACGGCGCTGTACTTCAAGATCGACTGGAAGTACCCCTGCCAGTACCGGTAAGGCTTCAGTACTAACCGTCCTATACGCTTTACACAAGAAAATCAAAGCCAACCGCTGGCTTTGAAGTAATTTACGTCGTACCGCTCCAATGGTGGCCCTATAGCACATACACCCCAAGTAAGTGGCCCCATAGATCGTCTTTAGAGTTAAAAATGATAGGGGTAGGGCAGTGATATTGGGATTTTTCATCAGGAATTTCACATTAGCTGCTACGGAGTCTGGATTTGTGCCCGGTTGATGGAAATTGGCTCGTCCCCTATTAGCTGGCGAAATATGGGTGTACTCTACGTAACCCGTTGGGGATAACAGGTGTGATGTTATGTTATTTATGGAAAACGTGTTCTAGCTAAAAGCTTGTCTACTTTATGGTGGGATCACAGAGTAGCTACATTTATTTCTGTTATTTTAAACCAGAAATAAATCTTATGTCAACGAGATTATAGCAGACTGTGTTGGAATATTACTGGATAAAATTACTAATACTAGCTGCTTATTTACTAGATTTTATCAACGGCTTTGCTTGGGTTTTAAATATAGTATTTGCTGATTGGGGATAATGTAGCTTTCCATTCGTAAAAGAACTTCCGGAATCGGATCAGTACTTCCGGAGCTACTTACATACAAAATTTACGAACAACCGACACCAACCAGTTGGGTATTGTAATCAGAAAACAACGTTTTCGCTTCCATCGTAATTCTAAACGTCTTTGTAATTTTGTTTACAGAATCTGATATCCAAGTTTCCACAAATACATTTAGATAACTTTTAATAGCCTATTCAAAGCCCACGCTGTAATATAAGCCTGAAACCTTTGCAAAATATCTGTATTATAAACAAATGTTATACAAAATATGTTGTACTTGAAACATTACAAATTGTAAAATAGTAATTTGGAAGTTTTAATTCCTACCCACGCGATAATATTATGGCTGATCCTTTTGAAGTTTTGTTTTAAGTCTTCAATAGGGCTTTTGTTAATAGTAGATTCTTGGCTGTTTTTAATATCTAAATGCCGATTGAGCCTCTTTTTGGAGGGACAGATGAGTACCTATACTTTGATTCTATTATTCGTTATTATTATTTAATTATTCACAATAACCACTACCGAATTCCTGGTGAACAATCCAAAAACACTTTGCCCGACCCGGGAATCTCGAAAGCAGAAGCTCAAGCTCAATAGTTGCGATCACTAGACCAACGAGGTAGTTTTGAAGGATTAAAAAAACTTTTTAACAAAAAATAAAACCGACTTCAAAAAAAAAAACACTAAAAAGTGAAAAATAAACTTTATAAGAAACAGTTTCTGAAGTCGGTGACTTTTGTTTGTTTGATTTCATTTTTTTGCCACCGACTGCAGAAACTGTTTCTTCTAAAGTTTATTTTTCACTTTTTTGTGTTTTTTTTTTGAAGTCGGTTTATTTTTTGTTAAATTTTTTTTTATTTTTCACTTTTTAGTGGTTCACATGAAAGTTTACATGTTCATGGGTCATAATGTGAACAATGTAGTTTTTTTATGAGTTTTGTTGATTTTTCAAAAACCGCCGATTTCGATGAAAAAAAGATGGGACCATTTGGGAAGTATACCCTTTCCAACAAAAAAAGAATTTTTCAAATCGTAGTGAGCAAGTGACGGAGTTATGCCCGAACAAACTTTTAAAAAAAACATCCGAATTGAGAACCTCCTTCTTTTTTTAGAAGTCGGTTAAAAATAGTGAAAACACCATGCCAAGAAAATTATGCTTTAGACTCGGGAAAACAAGAGTTCATTAGTATTTTACATCGGTCAATAATCTGTAAGAATCATATTTAGTAAACAAATCAAACCACCAGTAGACTGAAATAATAAATATTCCAGACACAAGACACATCGAACTTTTAATGAAAGATGGACTCCAATAGCAAAAGGTTATCAGACTTTTTTGAAGAACAGTTTGTTTACGAAACTATTATTTTACGTGAAATCTTTTTGTAATGGATTTTATTTACTTTTGGAATATACTGGACGTCGTGTTTACCCAGTGGTTATGGCCTCACCTGTCATGTACGGTGTATATAAATAAAAAGAGAAGTCCTGACTGACTGACTCATCAACGCCCAGCCCAAACCCTTGGACCTAAAAAGCTGAAATTTTGCACGGAGGTTCCCTTTATAGTGTAGACAAGGAATAAAAAAGGATTTTTCGAAATTCAACCCCTAAGGGAGTTAAATAGGGGATGAAAGTTTGTATGGAAAATCGTCATTTTCACGCGGGCGAAGCCGCTGGCAAAAGCTAGTCTTGAAAATAATTGACATCGATGAAGGTATCACTTCATATCAATCGTGTTCATATGCTGATGCCTTTTCTGAATAAGAACAGACCTATTGCGCAGAAGTTGAAAGAATACATACAGAAACTCACGCCTTTTTCTTATGGGGGTAGGCAATAACCACTTTACACCACTGGCTCCGATCCTTGCATACTCCTTTTGCCTCACCCACGTTCACCGGTCGTTCGCCGGTTGTGAATCGAAAGCTATAATATTATGATTTGACTTTTTTTATAAATTTACTTCCACTGCTTAAACATAATCTTAAATCTTTTGTAAGTATTAATGTATTGAAGTAAAGACAGTACTTATAATATGTCACACTACTTGATACTAAAGAGTAACCTCTGCAATTTCCTGTCGTTCATTTTCACTAAAATCGTTAAATTACATTACACCCGAAACCCTTTGCTAGAGCTCTTAGATTTATGTAGACTTCCCCCGGTGAGTTACTTTACTTTATCGGGGGAAGTCTACATAAATGTTCATACATGATTGTACACTATCATACATAGTAACTATAGTGTCTATATAGTCAGAAGAATTGACGGCACGGTTGGCGCAGTGGCTAAGCGATTGGACTGCTGCGCTGCGTGTCGCGGGTTCGATCCCCGCACGGAACAAATATTTGGATGGCCCGCAGATAGTTGTTTCGGGTCTGGGTATTTGTGTATGTGACTTTCCTAGTGTGGGGCAACGTTTTAAAAAAAAGAAAAGAAAGAAAGAAGAAAGTTAAGCCGTTAGTCCCGGTTTTTTTTCCTACTCCGCTATTCTTTTCTGATTAATTTCGTTGCGGGATCCAAGACAGTTAAATCATTTCTCTGGGACTTCGTCGAGCTTCATTGTCTCGGCGCTTTTCTTGTGGTCGCCACTGTTGATTCTGGCTAACAGGAGTTACAGTGGTTTGGGAATAGTGTAACGGGCTTGTTAGAAAAAAAGTCCCGGTTACCATTTGCAGATATATGACAGTCATTACAGATAGTCAGCGGCTTTAACGTCGAAAATCAGTCTTTTCAATGAGTATGAATGGTACACACGGCTACACATCAAGCTATACAAAAAAAGTATAATCTGATCGTTCATTGTGCGAAAAGATCTAGTAAAGTGAGGCCAAGATTAACTGGTTTTGTATAGCTTGATGTGTAGCCGTGTGTACTACCCAGTACTAAATAAGTTGTAGAGGGCAGTTCCGAGTATGTTCTGAAGCCGACCCCAAAATAGTTCAGGGAAAAGTAACTACGGTACAAAGGAAGGAAAACTACTTCATACATTTGCGTAAGTTACCTTAGGAATGTGTATTTGTGGCTTTTCAACCGAACATCAATGGTGCTTGACAGATCAAAGTAACATGAAAGATCCTTTCATTTCTCAAATAGCCCTAAGTTATTTACTCGTGCTGTCAATCTTTAGAGTAAATAGCTCGGGGATATTTTATACATGACATAAAGTCGGTACATAAGGGTTTTATACTTATGTTTATTAGGTCCAAAATGGCAGTTTCACCGCCTTCACATTTCGTTTGATTGAGCGAGTAAATACCTATTTCTTTTGAGTAAATTTTCTCAGAGTTTTCTTGCTCTGTTATAATATTTGGAGGAACGTTCAAACAAGGCCCTTTAATATACTAAGAATACAAGGTGTTTCTATATCAGAACGGGTATGTACTTAGTACAGTCAACAGAAGAAGTTGATGAATATTCGCAATCCTGAAATATTTAATGGAGCTTCATAATTATTTTTCTTGATTAATTTTCTAGAGTGAATAATATTTTTAGATACGACTATTAATGCAAAATCATTTAGTTACCGCGTGTAACAGCGATGAATATAAAGATTGATGGATAAAGAGGGTGATGAATACCAAAGAAACGATGTATAAGAAAGAAAAAAGGAATAAATGATAGTGTGACGGTTGACAAAAAAAAAAAAAAACTTTATTTCTGAGCAAAGAGTATGAAAGAGACAAAACGTACGTCAAGCAAATCGCAAACCCAACGCGTACGAAATCACGGGTAAAAATCAATTTGTATTATCTATATTAATAAAAATCTATTGCAACATGACTATGGCCAAGCATCACTTGAGAACGGCTCGACCGATACAACTGATAATTTTTTTGTAGTGCTCGTGATATTGTCACCACAAGGTCAGTGTGGAAGGTGGACGGATGACCTGGTGAAGGTTGCGGGAATCCGCTGGATGCGGGACGCACGGGACCAGTCAATGTGGCGACACTTGGGGGAGGCCTATGACCAGCAGTGGACGTCTTTCGGCTGTAATCAACATCTGCGTAGCCTTTTCCCAACTATGTTGGGATCAGCTCCTAGTCTAACCGGATACAGCTGAATACCAGTATTTTACATGGAGCGACTGCCTATCTGACCTCCACAACCCAGTTCATACTGGGTAATACGATACCCTTTGGTAAGACTGGTTGTCAGACTTTCAGGACACTGACTACCTGTAACGACTGCCAAAGAACTATGTATGACAACCGGGACCAACAGCTTAACGTGCTTTACGAGACACGGAGGAAACTAGGTATATGAAACGGGCGGCGCGGCTTAACCTAAAGATTAACCCGAGTGCCAGTTATTATTAAGCCTCGAGCTCCTCTTTTTGGCTGAAATGATGATGATAAATGTTTGAATGAAAGAAATTTCTGACAGTATTTTTTTGATAAATAGGTTGCTCCGTTCGAAATCGGGGCGGATCGCTAGTCTTATAAAAATCAATTACCCATGTTTGACGGGGTTTCCCTTGAGAACGACTGGACCTATTTCGCTGTTTATTTTTTACGTTGAGATCGTATTTATCCGAATAAAGTTAGAACGAAAGATTTTTTTTACAACCTCCGGATCCAATAAAAAATGCCGCAACCGTGCGAAGCCGACGAGTGGCTAATTACTTTCATAAAGATGGTTTTCTTGGTCTAGCATCACTTGGTTTTTTGTCATCATTATGATCCAGACTTTTTTTTATTTCATAGACTGTATTCTTTCGGCCTAGCTCGAAATATCGATATGTCTTGACACTATCTAAAAAGACGTCACCGCTGTCTATGAAATATTGTTCTAAAGAAAACACTCTACCTCGTTGGCCTAGTAGTCGCAAGCGGGACTGCTGTTCATGAGGTCCAGGGTTCGATTCCGAGGTTGGACAAAATTTTATTGGGTCTTTTCATTAGATATTTCTCAGTAACAGTCACGGATTTTGGTATTGTGCCCGGTTGATGGTACACACGGCTACACATCAAGCTATACAAAACCAGTATAATCTGATCGTTCATTGTGCGAAAAGATCTAGTAAAGTGAGGTCAAGATTAACTGGTTTTGTATAGCTTGATGTGTAGCCGTGTGTACACCTCCGCCTAACCATTTGCCAACTTACTTCTTGGACAGTTTCCTTTTTGTCTTATCATCATCAGCCATAAGACGTCCACTGCTGGACAAAGGCCTCCCCCATAGAACGCCATAAAGAACGGCAGCATGCAGTTTGCATCCACCGGTTGCCCGCGACTCTCACGATGTCGTCGGTCCACCTGGTGGGAGGCCTACCAACGCTGCGACTTCCGGTTCGTGGTCGCCACTCGAGAACCTTTCTTCCCCATCGGTTGTCTGTTCTTCGAGCGATGTGGCCTGCCCATTTTTTTTTCTTTTTGTATAGTTCATAATAATATGTCTAGTTAAAAAGACGACAACATTTTCTACCAAATATTTTTCTTCAAAGTAAATAGTCTACCACTCAATAACTATTTTATCAATCAAAACCTCTCAATAAAACTATAAACCAACCAGCAATTGGCATTTAACATAAACGGTGGCAATTTAAATGGCATTCAACTACTCGCGTTATGAACTAACACTGGCACTTGGCAATCTGCCAGGAGCCCAGGATGCCAGATCAAATTAAAAGCAGTTATTCTCTTTAATCTTGCGGAGATGAGTGATCAGCATCCGATGAATGTTCTTGTAATTGTTTATGTTATGTTAAATAAATTGTTTGTTTAAAACTGGGTGTTAGGTTATTTATTTCATTGTTATATGAGCTTGTTGGAATAGTTTATTCGTGATAAAAATAGGATATTCCTTATTTATATCCCCGTAGAACCATCGTCTAATAAGCTATTCATCATCATCATCATCAGCCTATAATGTTCCCACTGCAGGGACTCAGGCCTCCTCTCTAGGAGAGGGATGGCAAGCTATTTATGGTGATAAATAATAGCATTTCATTTACCCAGATTTATGACGTGAATTAAGCAAAAAGTACATATTGTGTTAAGATCCGAAGATATTCCTGTGTGCCTATTGGCCTTGTTCTGTTCTTTCTCCTGCTGATAAAGAGGGAAGTGAAAATTATGTTTTTCCTACTCCTCTGTTATTCTTTTCTGATTAATTGGTAGTATTGTCTTTCGAAAACGATCCGTTAATTTAACTACTAGTAGGTATATACTGCGCTCCATAGCTCGTTTCCAAACCATGTGTTCCGACTTCTGGATGTTTCAAAGACCAAGTTTGAATGCCATAGGTTAGGACGGGACGAACACACAGTTATGTCTACATTCTGAACCAGAACATCAACGTTCAACGAACTACCATCAAGGTCAATGTCTCTTCGTATTCACAAACAATTTGAATAAACAAAATGCTAACCCTTACGTTTTACTCAAACAGCACTCCATCAAAGTGTTTTGATCAAATACAATCGGTCACCCATCTGTCGGCTGGCCGCGATAACCTTTACTTAACCTCTACTGATCGAACGATTTCAACGCAGGTATGTATATTGTTCAGATTGATCAAAAAGTGCTTTTTCGGTGCAGTTAATTAAAATGCTGTGGCGTGTTTTTCATGGAGGGTTAAATAATATTACTTAAGTCAATCATAGTGGAAAAAAAACTAAGTTACCGTCGCCATTTATATTAGACAAAGGTCTCATCACGTTTTAAATAGTTATTGTGTCTTTTATCTTGATGCTACATTAAAGCCTTCGAAACTACAAAATAATATTGTCATTATCTGCTTAATCTTTTTCTTTTAAGCTATTGCATAGCTTCTATCGCGGGCCTTGAGCGTGGAGAGCGAATCCAGAAATTCCCTAACGAAAATATTCAAGATTCAGTATTCAACCAGGTTGCTATGGTTACGGAAAATAACAAGGTTGTCAACTGAGGTTGTCAAATTAAATAATTAATTATTTGCTGTTGATAAAAAATGCTATGCAATAGCTTTACCGCGGCAGTCTCCGAGTGCCACATTTACCGCCGGCAATTAAGCAATTAAATGGAACTATGTTTAAAAATAAATTGAAGAAAATGTTAATTAATAATGTATTTTATGATCTGCACTAGTTTTTTGATAAAAAAAAATATTTGTGAGAACCTAACTTTTAAAATTACAATTGCATATCCGACTTGGGTAGACTGTTGAAACCAAAAATGTAATGTTTACATTGTTTACTAATAAGAACTTAATATACACATTTACGAAAAGTTCTGGAATGGCGACCGCGAACCGGAAGACGTTGCGTTGGAAGGCCTCCCACTAGGTGGACCGATGACCTGGTCAAGGTTGCAGGAACCCGCTGGATGAGAGACGCACGGGACCGGTCAATGTGGCGACGCCTGGGGGAGGCCTATGTTCAGCAGTGGACGTCTTTTGGCTGAAATGATGATGATGATGATGATACACATTTACGCAATAAAATATATATCTTTATCTTTTATCTTTATCATTCTTAACACAGTCCATGCATCATTTCTTTTGTCGTCCTCTACTCTTATACCCTCATTCCTCCGCATTACATGCCCGAGCGGGTGTTTCGTCGTTTCGGACCACGAGCGGTTCGGACCGCGCCACGACTACCGATTACCACTGTCTATACAATTTTTCTCAACTGCAGGGTAATATGATATCCTTTGGTAAGAATCGATGTCAGACTGTCGGCTTCTGAATACTCGTAACGACTGTCAAAGATATACAAATGGCAGCCGGGACCAACTATTTATCGTTCTGTTCGAGGCATTGGAGGAAACTCGGTATGTAATAATCACCCATCCGTGTATCAACCTCGGCAAGCACAGGTTAACCTTGAAATCGACCCGTGCTGTTAGGTATTATTTAACCACGAACTCCTAAAACATATTATACACAAGGTAAAACGTTGATTAAGGGTGTAATGTGACTTTCCTTACCGTATTGCCTTTCATCATTGGGCCGTAATAAACACAAGTAATTGCTTCTAAGGAAAACGGACGTACAAGAAAAACCCGTGATTAGCTGCATAATAACACATTCTACCACGTTATCACTATTTTTGTTGCTAAACGAAACTACACAAAGAAAATATATAGGGAATAGGGAACATCGATTAGGGTTAATGTGATTAATAAAAAACTAAAACCCGACTACGACAAAACAAAACGACGCTGAAAAAGTATGAAACAAGATTTTCAGGATAGAACAAAAAGAAAAGCCGTAGTCACACGGTATTAAAGTGTTTAGGTTGGTACCTTTATCGTGTGACTACGGCTTTTCTTTTTGTTCTATCCTGAAAATCTTGTTTCATACTTCTTCAGCGTCGTTTTTTAACATGACAATGACATGTTTTTTTTTTTTTTCATTATTCCATAAGGGTCCGGTTCTCGGGGACCTCCCCCTACGTACATACATAGCCAGTCAAAATCATAACCCTCCTTTGGCTTTGCCGTAGTCGGGTAAAAACTGGCTACCATTGTAGTAAATATTGAGAGATTTTCCATGTTATTTTAGCACTATAGACTTCTTATAGGTTTTCCTGTCTTCTTTTTCATATTTCTTTATCACTCGACTTCACATCCAAAGTCAACCAAAGAGGTTATAGTGTAGCAGCTGAATGCCAACATTGTATATCATCTTATATTCTCCGCTTTCAACCGTCACGTTATCATAATACCTACCTATACTCTATTTTAAACGTTTCTAAATATCCCATAGTGGATAAAGGCTTTAACTTGCAACTGGCGTGCGTGTATGACCAGATGTTTGAAGATGGTTAAGGCAAAAGGAGTATATTAGGACCGTGGTGTATCATATTATCGTTCTGTCATTTTTGCCTACCCCCACGAGAAAAAGGTGTGAATTTATGTACGTATGTATAAAGGTACGGTACGGTACGGTAAGGTAAGGTGGAGCTCGTGGCTTAATAAGAACTGCCACTCGGGTCGATCTTTAGGTAAAGCTGTCCTTGCCTAGGTCGGTCTGTGGATGGGTGACCGCCCGACATACCGGATTTCCTCCGTGCCTCGGAAAGCACGTTAAGCTGTTGGTCCCGGCTGCCATATATATAGATCTTTGGCAGTCGTTACAGGTAGTCAGTGACCTGAAATTCTGACATCCAGTCTTACCAAAGGGTATCGTATTACATAGTATTAACTGGGTTGTGGAGGTCAGATAGGCAGTCGCTCCATGTAAAATACTGGTATTCAGCTGCATCCGGTTAGACTGAAGCCGACCCCAAATATAGTTGGGAAAAGGCTAGGCAGATGATGATGTATAAAGGTAAGAATATGAGCGTGAATTAATTTACCAGCTCGCCTTCAGAACTCGTTTCCACGCGTCGTGCATTTTAGTAAGCTTGCATGCTGTGACCCAATTCATCTTATGTCTTGTCTGGGGCTTAGTGCCCCGACTATAAAAGCGTTGCGACGTAGTATGTGAAAACTTTGGCATTTCCTAAGGTTGAAGTTATAGCTAGGTATATAGTACTCTGCTGGAGTAATATGCTCTGCAGAACTAAAACACTACACTTTTTTACAAATAACATTTAAAACAGACTACAATCATTTTACTTTAAACATCTTTCAAAATTCGTCAGCGTTGCATCTGTCAGGCATTAGTAGCTACTATTCATTTAATTAGGTCATCATCAGCCTATAATGTTCCCACTGCAGGGACTCAGGCCTCCTCTCCAGGAGAGGGATGGGCTATAACCCAGTGCGGATTGGCAGATGTCACATGTCTTCGAATTTTTTGGTTCTAAGACATGCCGGTTTCCTCACGATGTTTTCCTTCACCGTTTTGAGAGCAGCGGTGATGAAATAAATTACACAAAGTAATGCGCCTGCCCTGGGTTCGAACCCACGACCTACTGTTCGTAAGTCGGGGCCGACACCACTGGGCCACCGCTGCTACACCACTGGGTCACCGCTGCTTTAATTAGGTATGTTTTACTAAATATTACTTTGAGCATCTTATTATGAATGCTCTTTAGAAGGACCAGGTGCTTAGTACTCGCAACCAATGTCTGAACGTGGCTGAGGCAAAAGGAGAAAAGAGCGTATACGGTCTTTTGTGCAGAATAAATGGTTTGCATTCTCCTTTCTTTCTTACTTCTGATCAACGCAGTTTGAAAAACGTTAGACAAGAAACTCATAAGACGTTATAGGTAAACAAGGTAAGTATTGTTACCTAATTTTAAAATTAACTCTGTTCAAAGAGTACATTTTTTTATTTGTTGAAGACCGATGCTACAATAGAGGTAACAAAGATTTTTTTCATTTTCATTGTGAAAAACAAAACTAAGTAAACAATTAATTTATTATATTAAAAAAGAAAGACTAAATTAATAAAAGTGTGGGTAGTGTTAATCCATAACTACCAACATCAAAAAACAAGTAGGTAAGGAAGTAGATACAATTTAGGTACTAGAAAAACTCTTAATGTTCATTGAACATTAATAAATACCATTTTCTTTCGGACTACGTTCTTCCAAGAAACATAAATTATTTCAGAACTATTTTCGGGTGCTTCCGAATTCCGAGGAAACATTTCTATTTTTCTATAATCGGCTATAATTGCTTGAAATAAACGTGTTTATGGGCTAAGAATAAATCACTGAAACTTGGAAAGTTACAGGAGCTTAAGAATTTAAAACACGAGCAGGGATAGTTACGTCACTTTTAAGCTTATAAGAGAAAACTGTGACATTCCAAGTAAAAAATGTTGTTTGCGTGCCCAAAAACAAGTACCCTACTACAGCCATAAATTTTGCCTGCCTAGGCTAATTTTAAGGCAATTTATCTTTGAGCTACCCTTGGGTAAAGAATATATAATTCAAACGAACTTAGAAATTGTATCCTAAACCGTTAAGCTGAAAAATAATGTTGACGTTCAACCAAAGTTCACTCCAAACAGATATATTGTCGTGTTCTTGAGTGGAGACCGCGAATCGGCAAGCGTAAGGTGGGACGCCCGCAGGCTCGGTGGAGCGATGATCTTCGCAGAGTGGCTGGTAACAACTGGATGAGATTTGCCGAAAATCGAGTTCAGTGGCGTAAGATTAAAGAGGCCTATATCCAGCAGTGGATTGCAATAGGCTGATGATGATGATGATGATGAGATATATTGTTCACTCAATAAAAAAACCACCATGAAAAAAAAGAAAAAATAACTTTAAAAAAAGAAGAGACAAAGCATCCGTAAACACCAGTATAAAAAACCATAGCATTTAGCCCCAAAAGGCTATCATTTCTTTTGAATGTCTCTCTGTTAAAATAATAAGGAAAGAATGGCATTGTCGAACCGTGGCAGAAAACTGGTACAATTGAAGACGTTTACACGTCTTCAATTCAACTCTCTGAGTTGACTATATTCCTTACGGAATATAGTCAACTCAGAGAGTTATATAGCCAACCCAAAGAGTTATAGCTAACGACCAATCAAATTAAGTTTAGGGCAAGAAAGAGAAAGAAAGAAGGCCTACTTCAAAAGATGAATGAAAAGGATTCGACCCATAATCTCTTGGATCAAATGCAGCAACCGCTGAGGCAACTACAGTAGGTCAATTTGAAGTATGAAATACCCTAGTAGCTTCCTCATAACAAGTACTTCGGTTGGCCGAAGCAAGGAAAACCTGTTCAAGTGGAAATTTATATAAATGACTGCTCTGGAGTATGAGTGTGGTGGTACCCACAAACGATGAGACACCTAATATGTCCTGCCTGTCCTGTTGCTTGCGCATCACAGGGGTGGATGGAAGCTACTAAAACCCAAACTCGTCGTAATATTTTGGGCTGACCCAATTTAAATTGTCATTGACACGCTAAGAGGGAGATAGCAAGCATGCATGTCTTGTTAGAGATTGTTTATTTGATCCAATCCTCATCATTGTTTTTGGGCAATAAATTATTATGATGAAATGCATGAATGTGAATCAAAGAGCGGTGGATATCAATGTTGATGGATCGAGAGGGAGAAGAATGCCAAAGAAAAGATGGATGAAAGATAGGAGAGAATGGAAAAATATTGTGGCACCGATCCCAACTAGAATGAGACAATGAAATGAAATGAACTTTATTCGCTAGAATTGTAGTACAGTCTTGATGGTTAGGTTTTGTAAGAGTAGCTCACACAATTCGCTAAAACTAGCATGCAAAATTACTTAATACATTAACAGTGAATTTATTAATTGGTAATAATTGGTATGTTGTAAAATTAAGAATGTCAATAGTAAAATGTCAATAAGTTTGCATCAATTAGAATAGGAAAATGTCAACGTAAATCTTTTAGGTTAAGGTACTCATTCACAGAATAAAATGTCTTATCGATAAGCCATCTGAATAATGCCGTTTTAAAGCGATTTGTTGGCAGTTCCCTATATGATTTTGGTAGTTTTTAAATAATCTTACAACCAAAGACAGGAAGATGATGTAATGTATGAAATAATTAATATAGAAAAGGAAAAGGGGACTGCAGTCATTGTGTCGCTCAGTGACACGGAGCAGTGATTTTTGACAAAATTGCAGGAAGACAAGATAATTTATTTATCTACACCGCCGAAATAAAGTACTTATATGATGGTTTTCTTTGTTATGAAAAGATGAAACTTCTGATTTATTTCCTACAGTGACTGCATCGAATAAAGGATGAAAGGGCTATTTATGTTATCGGATATTTCTTCTCATTCTGCGAGGAAATGATCTAAGAATGTGGTAATAAAAGTAAAGGATTCGTAATGGGTAACGGGACCGGTGTGGCTGCCATGTTTTTGTTGAGTGTATCCCGCATTTGATCGATTATGGTACTTATTGGTCGGATATCGTTTGGAGAAGACGGGTATGTTTTTACGACCATATTAAGTGAGTCATCATCTGCCTAGCCTTTTCCCAACTATATTGGGGTCGGCTTCCAGTCTAACCGGATGCAGCTGAATAACAGTATTTTACATGGAGCGACTGCCTATCTGACCCCCACAACCCAGTTAATACTAGGTAATACGATACCCTTTGGTAAGACTGGATGTCAGAATTTCAGGTCACTGACTACCTGTAACGACTGCCAAAGATCTATATATATGGCAGCCGGGACCAACAGCTTAACGTGCTTTCCGAGGCACGGAGGAAACTCGGTATGTCGGGCGGTCACCCATCCACAGACCGACCTAGGCAAGCACAGCTTTACCTAAAGATCGACCTGAGTGGCAGTTCTTATTAAGTCACGAGCTCCTACCACCATACCCATACCACCATAAACCATAGACCATATTAAGTGAGTATTTTACATTAATGCCATGTAAATTACAAGTATTCAGCTACCTCCGGTTTGACTGGAAGCCGACCAATACATAAACCACAGTAGACATGGTTAGAAAAAGGCTAGGTAAACTAAACCAATGTTACGTCACTTCATAAAATCCACTCTGGGCCCCCAGGGTCCGAGTGTGGACTATAGTTAGGGGCCGAGTGGACACTTTAATTATTGGGGGCCGAGGGCCCGAGAGTGGCATAAACGATAAAAAGCGAATGCGAATTTATTCGGCCTAACCAGAAAGCACACTCTATCAAAACGATAAAGGATTAATGTTCATCGGAAAAATGTACGCGATGGTACCGTATCCAAACGACTGTCTTTTGAAATAATAATAATACAACGACATACAACTATTTAAAATTAAATACTCGAATCAAAGACTGGCAGTAATTCTTTTTTTATAAGTCGTCGAGATATCTCAATGATTGACTAAGAATCAGACCTCTACAAATATTTAGAATTCATAAAATAAACCAAGTTTTTCGCGGTACCAATAAAGGCATCAGCTGTTCGTCAGCTCACCTCAGATAATAATATAAAAGTCTTGCCAGACAAAATTTTAAGAGACTTACAGTCAAATTTTATCTCACCTTAAACTTTCGGTACCTGGGGTCTGGAGATAAAAAAGCTTAGCCAGGAAGATTTTTTAATTAAATCGAGGAATTAAAATCGTCCAGCTTTCTTCGTCTTTTTAGTATAAATGTTTAAGCCTTAGGGTCTTAAGAATAATTCGTAGCTCACTACTAAGTCCAGAATAAGAAAGATACGTATTAATATTAATGAGACTTTTGATAGTTTGGATTGACTAACTAGGTCAGGCTTACGTGATACTGAGGAGCTTATCTAAATGCCGTGAAAACTTAAGAGTCGAAAGATTTACAAACTATGCTAAACTAAACTATGCTGTGCATGTGTGACACTATATCCTTTAAAAAAAATTGTACACTGCTCTCGATGATAACTGCACCTTCTAAGACAACTATAACTCTAGCCCTGATTGCGTTTGACCACAATCCCTGATGTAAAGGGTTGTTACTGTAGGTAATGATGATGATGATGATATCATTTATCCGATTTCGGCTACAGTGACTGCACTTGATGGCTTTCTAGGGTGGTTGTCAAGAACTTTGGTCTACTGCTCATTCATGTGCTCTCAAGTGTATATCGAAATTTGCCGAACTTGCCATTTCTCAAATATGTTATTGTCGGCTTTCCTTAACACTAGTAGTTTACAAAGAGCGACTGCCTATCTGACCTCTGATACCCCTTGGTAGTCACTGTACTTCCTGGAAGCCAAAATGAACCATTACGACTAACAGAATGAACTTTGATCATTCCCAGAGAAACGACACAACTGTCTTGAATTTCGTATCGAAATCTATCAGAAAAGTGGAAGAGTAAGAAAAATAAATAATTATTATCCACCGTCAGGTATCCCAACAATAGGGGATCGGACAAAAAAAAAACTAATTAGTCCGTCAGATAGATTTCCAAAAATTATTGGACACGTATTTTTTCTTTTTTCACGTAAACTTAAAATGAAGACGATACAGTGCTTCGAAAACTCGTGTGACGTCATAATGATAGTACATTTTGACGACACAAGTGACGTTTCAAGCCCCACTCCAAGATCTTTGACGCGTTTTATGTTCGTAATTTTTTATTGATTTGATAAAACAAAAAACACGTATTCAATATTTTTCGATAATCTAACTTACGGACTAAACAGAATCATATTATTTTGACCAAGTCCGATCCCCTATTGTGTGACTAGAAAGGTGATGGATATAAAATTTTGATGGATGGAGATGGAGACGAAGGCCAAAGAAAAGACGGATGGATTGTGTGAGGCATGACATGAAAGAGAAAGGAGTTAGTGCCACCGTAACGTCTAACAGGGAAGAACTATTCTTCCCTGTTTAAAAGAAAACGTGTTGCGCCGACCCCAATTAGAATGGGATAAGGGCAAGCCCGCCACACTATTCCCAAACCACTGTAACTCCTGTTAGCCAGAATCAACAGTGGCAACCACAGAAAAGCGCCGAGACAATGAAGCTCGACGAAGTCCCAGAGAAGCGATTTAACTGTCTTGGATCCCGCAACGAAATTAATCAGAAAAGAATAGCGGAGGAGCAGGAAAAAACATAATTTCCACTTCCCTCCATATCAGCAGGAGACAGAACAGAACAAGGCCATATAGGCACACAGGGACGTATACAACTGGGATGAGGGCAGGAAGATAATGAGGTATCACGACAATTCAATTGTGTGAGGAATGACATGAAAGAGAAAGTAGTAAATGAAGTCATAAACGTCTGACAGGGGAGAACGGGAGAAGAAAACGTGTTATCCGAAATGTAATGAGACTAGGGCAGGAATGTGATGAAATAGTATTTTTTTTGAGGGTAGAAAAGTTATAAGGGAATCGACTGTCGTGGTATGGGCTGTGCACACCTCGGACACTCCATACAACGCCCGCAAAATAATTACCTATTACTACTACATAAACAAATAACGTTTGTGCACGACGTGCACGTGCAAATGTGTGCGAAAACGTCAGTAGGGTTGTCGTAGCCTAAAAAATGGCGCGGAAAGTGCAACGGTCTGTGTCGCGAAAACCGAACGACGACTAATACGAGCGCGAGCCATTGCTCAAGAGTCGGCGACGACTACCACAAAGTGCGGGGTGAGGTGCGGTATTTAATATGAGCGCGGGGAAGGGAGTGTCCCTTCTGTACGTAGTACTAGTAAGTATTCTGTGGTATGGGCATGTGATGATGGGGATGAATCGCATGTGACTAAAAAAGTGATGAATATAAATGTGGATGGATGGAGAGGGAGAGGAAGACCAAAGAAAAGATGGATGGAGTGTGTGAGGTGTGATATGAAGGAAAAAGGGATAAATGATAACGTGACGACTAATAGGGCAGAATGGAAGGAAAAAATGTGTTGCGCCGACCCCAAATGACATGGGATAAGGGCAGGAAGATGATGAGTATTTTTTTGAGGGTGTGTAATCATCTAATGACTCCCCCCGCTCTGGGCCAAGCGGAAGGGAGTGTCAGACTTCTACTGACTAAACACCACCCATGTTCCTTCTTAGCCCTTTGTGTCTGGGGCCGCGGTGTCTCTTTCGAACAACCCGCAGCCCCGGTTGATGACGTATCACGTCAATTTATTACCTCAGCCTTTTTACAAACTGTCACGATATTATAAATCGTAACACGTTTTACAAACAACACTGTATATTTCTCTTGCATCAATATGTATACAGCAATAACAAACTGGCGTCAGCCGCTGACCTTGATTCACCTCAGTGCTGAACTTTGCTCCCGTTGTTCATGTTACATTATTTATTTTGTTATGTGTGTTATCTACAATTTTTTTGGATAGACGTGCGCACTGATAATGTTGCGTTTGGGTTGGAAAATTTTGCATGAAAAAGAGAAGTGAATCGTAACTGTGGCGGTAAACCTGAGTCGGTTACCTAGGAGATTCATTAATAACTCTGCCTACCCTTTATTTGCGCATGGAAAATCATCAAATGACTCCCGCTCTGGGCGGCGCAGGACTGAATGTTAGACTCTTACTGACTAAAATCCGTCCATGTTCCTTCTTACGAACTTTTCCTGGCAGGAACTGGCGCCGTCTACTGTAGATAACTCTGCACTGGAGTGTGAAAGTAATGATGATCCACAAACAATGGGACACATAATTTCGTGTCCTGTCTGTCTTGTTCTTTGCACGTAACTGGAACTGATGAACGCCACTTAAAGTGCCAAATCTTTGAAAAACTTCGTGACAATTCAATTAATGGAGATTGCCATTGGCACGCTCGGAAGTAGCTTACCATGTACCTACTTCTATAAAATCTTTCATGAACCCTAAGTAGGTACAGTCGAACAAGCTAATAAGTATACAGCCAGCTAATTTGCATTAACTTTTAAGATTATACGGATACATTTAGAGACTGATGTGAAATGATACAGCGTTTGACATCAGTCGCTTAATGCGAAACGCTTTATAAAACAAAATTGCAATGAATATTTTCAGTGTACTAGAATTATAAAGATCTCTACTCTGTATACTTATTAGCTTGTTCGACTGTACATAATCATTCTTAGTGGCTATTTGGTGATTGAGAATTCAATTGGTATCTAGCAGATTCTACCAAATGGACAATGCAGCAGTTTATGTCGAAGACAACAGCTTGGAACATCTATGGAGCAACAATAAGACGAACGATAAGGCTTAATATTGCCTGCCAGGCTGCCACCCACGACCGCGACGTTCCAAATACTAGGAATTGCTTCATATTCTGAATGGGTTAGGAATTTTGTTTCTTTGGGTACTGACCATATTATACCAGCTATTAGGGCAAGCCTATTGCCATCAACCGGGCATACATAAAAACTCCAAGCTGCTACACAGAATTTAAAAATCGAAAAAGACACTACTTACTGAACACAATGCTCGACTTAGGACGCCTCTTGGTACCTTCTGCCTTGCACCACTGGATCAACAAGGCTACATATTAATGAAACTTTATCATTTCACTTTAATAGGTACCTACCTATTTAACAAACTCATTCTACCCACTAATGAATATGGAGATTAAACGACTTACTATTAAAATATTTTAATTTAATAATTCACCGTATTCAGTCCACGCACCACATTCATTAATATTCAAAAAGTGATTGTGCTTAATGGCTCGCGAACTTGATCATTCGATCAGAACGGAAAGTATGTTTATAGTAGGGATGTTCAACTCCGATTCCAATAGGTCGGAACTTCCGATTGCCGGTTCCGTCTTCGGTTCCGACACTTTTAAATCAGAAGTTTTTATCGGAGGTCAAAACTTATCAGATAGCGGCTGCAGAGTGTGGCGGACGCGGTCAACGTGTACGAACAGGTTTTTTTTTTTTTAATAATAATAAAAGTTTTATTCACAACCCATATTACAATTTTGGTCTTATTCTAAGGTGTACATATAGTGACTTAACAAGAAGATTGGACATCGGATTACAATTTCTGGTTTAATTACGTACTGTAGCTAGGGCTTTTTAAACAAATATGTATAAGTATCCCTGACTCCGAAACTAGACAAAGCCTGTATCTTCAGAGTCAGTGGTTCCTTCTTGGGCTCATATCAGCTTTTACAATGTTAGGCAGTTAGGTAAACAAAAAAATAAAAATATGCAGGAAAGATATACCGTAACATCGGGGTACATTAGCCCTGGGGTGTAACTTTGGCCCAAAACGACAAAAAGTTGAAATTCCCGCCACGCCGCACTTTAAGAGCTATTGAAGTAGTTCGCGCTATATATCGATAGATGGGGCAGTCGGTAAAACAGTTTCACGTTCACAAAGCGGATTAGTCAATTTGTAATTTGAGTGACTCAAATTACAAATGACTCAAATTACAAATTGACCAGTTTTACCGACCGCCCCATACCGCCATCTATCGATATATAGCGCGAACTACTTCAATAGCTCTTAAAGTGCGGTGTGGCGGGACTTTCAACTTTTTGTCGTTTTGGGCCAAAATTAAACCCCAGGGCTAATGTACCCCGATATCACCGGTAGTTAAAAGGTTAATACAATAATTATGTCGGTTTATTATCATGTAGGTATATTGTATTTTTATTTAAATTAAAGAAGCTGACTGTATAATGTTTGTACTATTTTATTTTACTTTTCTCGCCCTTCTTAACTCGCATCTCTCTTCTGCCACTATCTAGGGCTCCGCTTTCGACTCCGACTACGATTCCGATTCCGGTTTTGGTTCCGACGAGGCAAAAAAACTCCGATTCCGACTTCGGTTCCGTTAAATCGACCTCCGTTACATCCCTAGTTTCTAGCTGTAAATAAGTTATTCTCTGAATAATATTCAAAGGTTTTCCTGTTTTTCGCAAGAGTTCGTCAAGCTTGGAAGATGGTTGAGCGATTTTGTTAAAGAAAATACATAACATAATAACATCACGGATTGTAATCCCTGAAGGGTTAGGCAGAGGTGTACCTAATAGTACACCCACTATTTGTCAGTTACCTATGTTTAAGCGTTTAAGTCCCATGTAATAGCGGGTGAGCCTATTGACATCAACTGGGCACAAATCCGGACTCTGTGGCTGCTACTTACAAAATTTCTCATGGAAAAGTCAATAATAGTTTGCCCGATTTGGGAATCGAACGCAGGACAGGTTGTATGTTTTATTTTCTCGCCACGAATAAAGATCGTCATCTTTTTTTGTGGCGTTCCAGTATAGTAGTATCGTCATACTACTACACTGGAAATTCCTTTTCAATAACGTAGCACGTAAGTAACTACGTCAAAGATTACTGATGATTGACTGAAACAATCAAGATTCTGATATATTGATGAGGAAATTGTTAGCAGTATTTAATAATAGCGGTTCGATTCGAATGATCGTTAGATACACAATAGGGTTGTTGACTAATTTTTGGAATCGCTTTTATTTTATAGATAGACCCTATATATACACAAAAAAAAATATTATCTGAAAAATTATGACATATTTTAATAAGAAAAAACGTAAATAAAAATAGTTTTAAAAATTCCGGCTAAAACGCTCTAAACTGTCAAATGGCTGTGATGACGTCACGGGCCGTTTTGAAAACTTTACGATCTGTCAAATTGCACTGATCTTGATTTAGTTTGATTGAATATACTTTAAAAAAACTCTAAAATTAACACGACGATTTACAAATGTTGTACAGTGCCGATGTGCAAAAGTACGTCAATCAGTATGCCACAAAACCTTTTCATAAGCTTTCCAAAAAGGGCAGAAATAAGGAGAAAATGGTTAACAATGGCTAGAAGACATCCATCATCATTGTCAACAACAAGTAGGTACCAGTTATTTTTGTGAAGATCACTTCGATGTAAGTTTTAAATAAACTATAAATATCAAAATTGAATCAATGTATTTGAGTGTTGTCGTTTATTACTTGTTTTAATGTTATAGTTTGTTTACTGGTCCACTTTTAGGTACTTAACTATTGTTTAATTTAAATCTAATTTCAGCTTTAAAATGATATGGAAAATTATATACAATATACTACAATGGGTGTAGTAGGTATCTCGAATAATGATGAGACCTGGTTGTTTACCTACAAAGCTTTTTTTTTTGTTTTTGCCGTGGTTTGTATCACAACATAGCCTACCTACTAAAAATTTGCACATAACGTAACTTTTTATTTTGTTGATGATAGATGACAAGTTTAAAGTTCTAAATATGTATATAAAACGAGTAAGTTAGTAAGTCTCTTTCATTCATAAAATATATCACTTTAATAAAACTTACAGAGACTGGGTACTACTTACACTTAAACCAACTTATCTATGTAGGTGGCAAAAAACGGAACTAAATTAAATGTACCAAGTTTGACGTATAGATGTAATTTTGCTTGACAAGTAGCGCCACCTTGTACTTCACAATTAAGTTGGTCATACTGTACTTCAAAACTCCGACGCACAAAAAATCGTGTTTGTAGCAAAGAACCATCAAAGAATTAATTTCCGGTAAGTTAGAACCATTTCGTTTCATAAATCCAGTCTCCATTGTGATAAATAAAGTAATTTTAATAAGTTATTGAAGAAAATCGTTCACAGCTGATACTTTTGCCTTCGATATGACAGATAAATCAGCTTGTCTCGCGGCTCGTGACGTCATCGCGCTCTGATTGGTGTTTGGAGTCACGTGATAGTGAGTATGAAATAACGCAATTTAAAATAATTTTAATTAATTAAAGACAAAAAATTAGTTTCTTAAATTAATAATTTAGGATTCTAAAAACTATAATTGATTTTTAAAACATAAATTTATATGAATTTGTAATATGAGTCAACAACCCTATTGTCAATCATCACACGAAACGTCATAGCAGTGACTTTCAATCACTGGGTTATGATAGACAATTTGTGCATGTTTGTGAGATGCTATACTGGGTGATTTTAATTGATTTGTTGAACGTATGGGCGTGTAGTATTCACGAAACTAATCAAGTTTTACTATGGGAACGACCATGAAATTCAAAAAAAAAAAAAATTGCTGCCCCATACTTTCATGTTCGCTAAACTGATGAAAATGCATGAAACAGTTATTTTTTTTTTCATATTTCATAGATTAGTCCTTACAGTAAAAGTTGCTCATATTAATCCGGACACTGTTGCGATGCTTGCGGAAGGTCTATGTCCAGCAGTGGACTTCTTTCGACTAAAATGATGATGATGATATTTTCTGATGATACGATAGCTCACCTTCCTAAACGCGACCCTGAAGTTCTCAGAGAGGAAGGCGTACAGCACGGGGTTGACGCAGCTGTTCATGTACGCGAGCACGTGCGACACTATTTGAGCGGTCACCGTGAAGTACGTGATGTTGTATGCGTCTAGTGCCTTCACTAGCAGGATTATCTGGAACAGAAGATGAGAAGGTTATTATAGATGGAAGAATAGCTGTAGTGGATGTAGTCAAGTGCACAATATGGGAGTTAAGAACATTTTACACACTTTAATTACTTGTTACATTGTTGTTGTAATTTTTTTTTATTATTTTACTATGTACAGTCACCTGCAAAATTGCATGGATACTTTTAGTCTTTATTACTTGTGAATTAGAGTTCAGAACTGTCCATGCATTTTTGAAGGTGACTGTACACTATAATTACTTATTTTTATCGACAAATACGAGTTGAAAAATATTAGCATTTTATTGAACATCCCCTTTTTGTGTTTGTTAAGTATGGGAAATCATCAAATGATTCCTCCCGCACTTGGCGGAGCGGAAGGGAGCGTCAGACTTTCTACTGACTAAAAACCAGCTATGTTCCTTCTTAACCCTTTGTGTCCGGGGCTCCGGGGCCACGGTATCTCTTTTTAACAACCCGCAGCTGTTACTGTTAGGCTGTGTCCCACTGCTTGGCAAAAGCCTTCCCCCATGACTTAAGGGATCTAGGGACCACATTGGTATACCCACCATATCGTCATTGATAGTCCAATTCCGCGTAACTAACATTGTCAAATACCGCGTATGTACAGTCTGTGCCCAGTATAACCTGACCCATCTTCGCACACCACTTCCCCTCTTATTCTTTATATTAGGGGTCAGGTAATACTTGGCTTCAACTCCGCGTAACTGACATTGTCGAATACCGCGAATTCACAGTCTGTGCCCAGTTATTCGACCTCTCTGTTCTCACACCACTTTCCCTCTTATTCTTTATATTAGGGGTCAGGTAATACTGGGCACAGACTGTACATACGCGGTATTTGACAATGTTAGTTACGCGGAATTGGAGTATCAACGACGATATCCCACATTTTCCCACATTTCGCCAGATATGTCTCAGACCCACGAAATAGGGGGTGCTAATAGGGGTTCTGGTACAAAACTTGACACCGTGACTGAGAAATTCCTGATGCACTTCCCGATATAAAGCACTTTATTTGACCCGGAAATCGAACTCTCAGGACCCCAACCTTAGGCGTTGTGTTTATGACTTTTTGACCAAAAAGCCTACTCGCTACAAAACAATACATACTATTTAAAGACATCTATATCTCAAAGGCGTATTTAGCATATTAGTGTTGGTAAAAGCGTCGAAAAGCCCGAACATTTCAATTGAAAGCGCCGAGAATGCTCAAATTAAATGCTTTGGCAACGAACCACACCACATATTGCAGTGGCTGCCCGGATTACGTAGCCATATGCTGTATAGTGTAATTTGATTTGATTGGTGCATAGAATGGTGTTTTGTTTGTAAAATAAATGAATAAAAATATTTATTTACAAGCTCTGACTCTTTTACTAAAAGTTCCTGTATCACAAGAGTCAGAGACCTCTCAATTGACGGCACGGTTGGTGCAGTGGCTGAGCGATTGGACTGCTGCGCTGCGAGTCGCGGGATCGATTCCCGCACGGAACAAATATTTGTATGGAATACAGATAGTTGTTTTGGGTCTGGGTATTTGTGTACATCAAATTAAGTAACTCTCCGCAAAAACTCTTGCTGGTAAACGACTTAAGACGTTAAGGGTGGCTGAAAATATCATCATCATCATCATCAGCCTATAATGTTCCCACTGCAGGGACTCAGGCCTCCTCTCTAGGAGAGGGATGGGCTATAATCTACCACGCGGGCCCAGTGCGGATTGGCAGATGTCACATGTCTTCGAATTTTTTGGTTCTAAGACATGCCGGTTTCCTCACGATGTTTTCCTTCACCGTTTTGAGAGCAGCGGTGATGAAATAAATTACACAAAGTAATGCGCCTGCCTAGGTTCGAACCCACGACCTACTGTTCGTAAGTCGGGGCCGACACCACTGGGCCACCGCTGCGCTGAAAATATAATTGAACGTATACCCCAATTTAATCTTATAAAGTATAAATGCTCCGTACTTATTGACTACACCATTACTTAGATCTATTTCAATAACATTAAGAGGCTTAGGGAAAGTATTAATATCTTAAGACTTCTCTCAAAATAATTACTAAAATTATTTGTGATTATTGATTTAATCACACAAATTGATTTTGGTGATATTACATAAAAGAAGTTTAGCAGACTTATTATTTTCTTTGGAAAAGCTACCTAAGAGCTTTTCATTTCTTAGGCAAAAACATTATAATTTCTGTGAGGTCTACAAATAAAATTTTTGCAGAAAACCAATGAAACGTTTAAAACCATTGACATGAAAAGACTTTTACAAAGACATTGACTTGATCTAAAAAAAAGCGTTCAACATTAACGTATTCAGCAATGTGACTAACAAATGATTTATCATACGGTTTATAAACGTAAAGAGGTATCCGTATAAGGGTGAATTGCCCAAGCAAAAAAATACACGGCAAACCTGAGAACGGTAGTGCAATGTGCTGATTATTAATTTTATATATTTTTTCTCAACAACGTAAGTATTTCTCTACCTTGGCAAAAAAAATCATTGGTATCTACCCTCTAATATACCCAAAAAAAAATTACAAAGTGTTATTTTATCATCACGGTGACCTGTCCTGAACCCAATTCCGCTCATAACATACCTTCTCCTGCAAATACATTCGTAATATGGATTTAAATTGATTTTGTTATCATTAAATTATAATATATTCGATCAAATAAAACAATTTTTGTTTGTTTATCTTCTTTCTCATGGATTTGACAGGCAGTCAACTTTTGTCTGGAAAAAAGTTATCATTTCAGAGGACAGTAAGTTTTAGTAGAATAGCCACATCAACATTGCGTTGTTACGCCCCTTTCACCTTTTCTCACTCCGGATCAGTCCGGCTTAAGCTCTCGGCGCGAACGCACCGGTCCCAACGTCTTGCGGTTTCCCGCCAAAAAAGTAAGTTTATCATTTCAGTAATATGGGGACAAAAATAGTTTCATTTCGGTGGCTGTTATAACTCGTGCTAGATTTGTTTAATTTGTTTCAAAATTGTGTATTAAATTCGCAGTAAGTACTGTTTTGTTTGAGTAGTGTTCATATTTTTTAAATAATTTTTTTTCGGAGTTAAATGTAGAACTAACCTCTATTTTATCATCTCAGTGTTATCATTTCAGTGGATTCGGTGGACTGTTATACCAATTACAGTCCACCGGAATTAAAAGTATCTCCGAAATGATAAAAATATAAAGTTTTAGAGATCCTGGTGTCAAATACAAAGTCATAGTTTTGTAATGTACCTACTTTTACCTAGAGTGTCGATTAGATTATTTAGGTGTATTTGTTGTGTAATATTTGTGCTTAAGATATATAATATATACATATATTTTACGATAAAGTTTTCCAACATTTTCACACAACAACAACCACAAAAATTACCAAAGGTTATAAAAGTAAAGAAACTATTCATTCATATCATAATAAACATTACATTACATTAATATCATTCTTTGAGGTTATTGTAACCTCAAAGAATGATATATGTAATAATACTAACTGTAATATCTGTATATTAATGATGATATTAAAAAAACTGTGTACTGTCCTGTCTCAGTGTTTATCTAAAATTTGTGGAAATCAAACCTAACAAAGTACGGAACCCTGGCTGGGGGCACGGTTGTTCTTAGCTGTATCATTTCGGTGGATTTATCATTTCGGTGGTAATTTTTATCATTTCGGTGGACACTTTTAATTTCAGTGGACTCTTAAAACTTTATCCTTAAATATTTATGTAAGTTTTGATAATATTTGATGTCCACTCACGCACAATGTTATAAAATATACTAAAGTATTATTTGTCACTAAAAATATATAGATTGCATTGAAATAAAAAAATCCCACCGAAATGATACATAAAAATCTCTTGTTGAAATTCACCCATAACCGGATGTAACTGAATACCAGTATTTTACATAGAGCGATTGCCTAAGATCTCCTCAACCGAGTTAGTACATAATAATAATATTAAGTAATACGATATCGCTGGATAAGACAGGTTATCAGACTTTCGGGGACACTTTAATAACTCTAAAGACTGTTCAATTGCTTGAATCTTTATTCCTAATCTCGAGTCTTTTGCGTTTATTTCTAAGATTACCACTAAGTCCCTATTATTTCTTAAAACCGTTCTTGTAATTTGACCTCCGCAAACTTAAAGCCCTTACGACATACAAATTGGGACAAATTTGTTACAATAGGCCCTTCCTAACCTAAACATCGGTTGTGCGAAGGCTTCAACCATATTGTTCCTTTAATTAACTTAGTTCATAAGGCCGCTATCGTTTAGCGACATTTACCCCTAATGGGTAAATGTGGATTACCTTAAATCCTACTTTTACCCTTTTATGCTTGATTATCGTTTGAGGTTGTTTTAAGTAGAGGTCGGTCGACCTTTAGATCTTATTCATGTTAAATCTTGCCGAAGAAATATGACCCTTCTTTATTTTGGGAACAAGTAGGTTTTAAATACAGAATCTAATGAAAGAAAGAAAGAAATAAGCTGTTGATAATGAAGTCTGGCTAAATTGCCTGACTGACTTTTCAAGTTATGTCTCACACTGCCTTTTACGCAAACATTGTAATATCTATCGACATGGTGCAAATGCACGAGCCTCGAAAAGCAAGAAGATTTATTTAGATTTAACTCTTACTTTGTTCATATCTATGGGGTAATCATAAGAATGGTCATCATCATCTGCCTAGCCTTTTCCCAACTATATTGGGGTCGGCTTCCAGTCTAACCGGATGTAGCTGAATACCAGTATTTTACATGGAGCGACTGCCTATCTGACCTCCACAACCCAGTTAATACTAGGTAATACGATACGCTTTCGTAAGACTGGATGTCAGAATTTCAGGTCACTGACTACCTGTAACGACTGCCAAAGATCTATATATATGGCAGCCGGGACCAACAGCTTAACGTGCTTTCCGAGGCACGGAGGAAACTCGGTATGTCGGGCGGTCACCCATCCACAGACTGACCTAGGCAAGCACAGCTTTACCTAAAGATCGACCCGAGTGGCAGTTCTTATTAAGCCACGAGCTTCATCACGAGAATCATAAAAATGGTCATAAAAGCTAAAATATATAAGATATAATTATGTTTTGTTCTATTGTACTCTACAATCACGTGTCGCGAGTAATGTAAGTGAAAACAGATCCAGATGCATTAAATATCAACTTCTTCTTACCGTGTGGGCAGTAAGTTCTAACGACCCCACACACCCTAGTGTCAGAGTTTCTAAACCGCCGCAAGGGCCTCTGACATGGTTTGACGACCGCCATTTGGCGGCCGGGACCACCGGCTTATACGTGCCTTCCGAAGCACGGAACCATCTTTTTATCAGACAATCAGGTGATTCAAGTCTGCAATGTCCTAACCAAACTGGAAACAACTTCACAAAGTATGCTTCCCGTGGGAATCGAACCCACGACCACCGGGTCACAAGGCAAACGCCTAAACCACTCGACCACGGAGTCAGTTAATATCAACTAATATATCCCTAAATACAACAAATTAACCAAAGAAATACAATAACAACAACATAAAGCGAATTACGGGAAGAAATAGCCTTAATTACAAGCATCAATTAAGGTAAAGATACCAATATCTACTAATGAAAACTCGGAATATCTTTATCAATAAATTCTTAATAATAACCCTTGTTACTGGTATCATTTACTTTATTAATTACAAGTACCCAATAAAGACTGAATTAATCTCTCCGACATGTTTTAATTGAGTATTTACCGTCTTGTATAATTTTATTACAGGCAATAATTATAATTCATTGAAACAGGTAACGTTGGAAATTGTTGATTGAATTATTGTAATTGAAGGAAATTATACCATACAACAGGTACCTTTTATTTACTTGTTCTCTATTAAGTTTCATCATCATTCATTCATCATTTCAGCCAAAAGACGTCCACTGCTGGACATAGGCCTCCCCCAGGCATTTTTGGGGGGGTTTGCCATAATCGCCACGCTTGGCAGGCGGGTTGGCGATCGCAGTATGGTTGTTACAAAGACACAGAGAACGCTGCTGCCCATTCTCTGGTAAGTCCCTTAGTCGCCTCTTACGACACCCACGGGAAGATATGGGATGGTGCTATTCTTTACGTCCGACACCACACGGAACAAGTTATTAAGTTTAAGGAAAATTTAAGATAGAACTTAGGTTTCAGGATGCTAAACTACCCGTTGGGGCTGCGGGTTTTTCAAAAGAGATACCGCGGCCTAGACACAAAGGGTTAAGAAGGAACATGTGTGGTTTTTAGTCAGAAGAAGTCTGACACTCCCTTTCGCTCTGCCCAAGAGCGCGAGGGGGTTATTTGATAATTTCCCACCAGCCTGAAAAAAAACAAATTGTGCTAAATTACATGTTTGTTTTCTAGCCAGAACAACCTGGTACTAACGAAATAAATCACTTTTATTTTTTGTTTATTCTTTAGTATGCCAGTAACGTGGTTCCAGGCAACGCGATTATACTCCCGGAACGCGGAACTACGACAAAACAACAGCACGCGTTTTGATTTTGAATAACTGTAGTTTGGTGTGCGGATTCACCTTCACAGCATACCAAAGGATAAATGAAAGCATAAGAAATATCTCATCTCTCTTGTTATTCATCACAAGTAAGAAAATTGGAACACATTCAGAGCGCTGGTGGCCGTAGTCATGGGAGTCATTTCAAAACCGCGAAGGTTTCGTGAGGAAAAGGAAATGTCCTAGAACTGAAAATTGAAGGGCATGTAACTCCCACCAACTTTTTCGGGCCTACAGTTACGTTGTGGATAACAGCCCACTCCCTCTCACTAATAGGAGGCCTGTGTCCCAGCAGTGGGCACATTAAAACGAATGTTAAACAAGGTTATCGCATTACTCTTCCATTGAAGCAAACAAAATCATTGGAACCCGTCCCACAAACAAATAATTTTTTGGAAGAAAACAAAATCATTATTTTTATGCTCTAAATGAATAATGTAGAAGATTAAAAGGCGATAATAAGACAAACTACAAGACCATTACTTACAATAAACGCCAGCCTGGAATCGAGCCTGGATTTATTCCCCACAGATATAGATAGACCTAGATAACGCAAGAGCAACTCTTCGCGTGCCCCTTTTCGTGCCTAGCTTACGTACAAAAATCGTAAGTGGCCATCTTCGCGCTCAGTTTGCACCGGTGCCGGTGTCTAGTCGGACGTCGCGTCGGCGCTGCGCGATGGTGCAAAAGGCAGGTGTAGGGGCGAAGGAGGCGCCGCACGCGGCGGCGTCTTTGAACCGATTTGATTTTCCAATTTGTGGTGCTGATTACGTCATAGGTAGTCAAAAAATGGCACGCTTGGTTTACATACAGATCGTGATACCTGCGTTATTTAGGTCTATCTATATCTGTGTTATTCCCACTACTTTAGTTCCTAATTTCATTTAGACATTCCTCCTTCGGGGCGAAAAGGATTTCATTACTTCGGGTAAGCTTAGCTACTTGAACCGGGTATTCTTTTGCAAGGAATTTCCAGGATTTACAAGGTCAATATGTTGGTGTTAACTGGTTTGGAATTACATAATTAAATGAAGGTTGCTCGTGTTCCACGCGCGCCTCAAAGAGATGTCAGCAACATGGAAGGGGGGCCCGCAAGGGTCGACGCCCGTTGGGGTTGCGGGTTGTTCGAAAGAGATACCGCGGCCTCGACACAAAGGGCTAAGAAGGAACATGGGTGGTTTTTAGTCAGTAAAAGTCTGATATCACCGCTCTGATATCATTTGATGATTTCCCACCGAAACAAAAAGGCTTGGTTATTGCCCTGCCAGGATTGAGGAATTGGTTCAAAAGAGTCACCGCGGCCCTGAAATGTTAAGGCCATTGGCAAGAACACGAATAGTTTTTAGTCAGTAGGAGTCTGAAACGCATTTTTAAGAAAGAGATTTTTTTTTACTTCTCTTTTATAAAGATACTGTCAGATTGATGTTTTTAATAATTAATGTTTTTCATAATTTGGCCCTGACCGCCAATACTACGCAAGGGCTAATGCGAACATCTATGATACATCTACAGTAATCTACACAATCTACGATATCTGTATTTTAAGTTCTTTAGATTGGGGACCAAATAAAATCTCACTCACTTACCTAAGTTCAAATAATTTGCTTAAATTTACCTACAATTAGAGTCGATCAATTGAGTCTTTTGAATAATATACCAACTAATAATCATAATATTTATAGCCAATTATAAAAAGTATTACAAAAAGTCTTTTAAATGGGAACTCATCTCAGTAAGCTGATTTGTTCCCATTCCACATAATTATCATCTTGAAGAACCCGATTAATTGGCAATTAAATTAAATTTATTAAAGAGAGAGAATGACGCTTCACTACATAAAACAATTTTTCTTGATAAAGGAAATCGAATGAACAAACTGAAGACACAAATAGCTCGTTTTTCTGCGTTAATTGATGAAAAAATAGATTCAGCTGTAGATGAGAAAACTGAGAGCGGAATGAAAAAGTATCGGATCCTAATTATCTCCATTCTGAAATTACATATCAATTATTTTTGCTAGAATATTATCCATAAAACAAAATAATGTGTCTTCATTTTGGGCTATTAGTACCTTCATTATCTCGTATATCAAACATACTAGACTATTCCATCAAATAATAATACTTAAACGTAATATGTAGTAGTCGGTAATAGTATCAAAATAATTATTATCAATATAAAAATGTAGGAGGCACTAATTATATCCTGCCAGGGTGACGAAATCCTACCAGGGTTGCACATCAGGTTGAGTCTGACACTACCATAATTATGCTCCGTCAAGAGCGGAAAGTGTTAAAATTAAATGATTCCCATCCTTAAAAATAAAATAAAAAAAACTTATATCTAACCTGTATTGGGCACCAGCAGACAGCAAACACGACAACGACGACCACAACCATCCTCGTGACCTTCTTCCTCCCCCTCCGGCTCTCCGCAGACACTCTCCCCCCCGGAGCACTCTTCCACAACCTCGTCAGCATACACATATACAACACACTAATCAAAGCTAACGGAATCACATACGAAGACAAAAAGAAAGACATCTGGAAACCCAGCTTGCTGTAACCATGCTCCTCAAGGAACACGCAGGATGAATGGTTCCTATGGAAGTAGGAATACTCCCGCTCCCCGTGGCAGATACCCACAGGGATAGCAGTAGTTAGAATGACAACCCATATACAGGCTATAGCTAGTAAAGCATTCTTTTCTGTTCTTATAGACATGGAAGCTATAGGGTGAACTACAGCCATGAATCTGTCTAGAGACATGAGAACGAGCGTGTAGACTGAGGCATGAGCAGTAACTACAATGAAGTACTGTACCACCTTACACCACCAGTCCCCGAAGGGCCACCGTGGCATGACATAATCAGTAGCAGTGAAAGGTACGCAGAAGATGACGAAGAGCAGGTCAGCGACAGCCAAGTTGATAATGAGGAGGTTCGTAGTGGATCTCATGCCAGGATTGGCGGCGACGACAAGAACGACCAAAGCATTGCCAACGAGTCCAACGATTCCGATGAAGCCGAAGAAGATGGGGACGACCCTTGAGACGACTTTCTCCAGTAGTTCTCCATTTTCATACTCAGTGCTGTAGTTGCATCCTCCTAGTAATGCCTCCTCGTTTGTTAGGTTGAGACATATGCTCATGAAATCGTCTTCTGTTGCATCTGTCCCCATCTTGGAAGATTGTTGATTTAGTTCTTCATATCTTGGTAGTTGTCTGAAACAAGGAGAAACAAAATTGTATTACTTATTCAGTGGAATTGTTATAATTATATTCGACTTTTCTGATACATATTAACTTGATATTCAGTCATACTGTCATCTTGTGCCAATATAATATTGGCAAAGAAAGGTATTGTCTCGAGTGTGTCTTCAATTTTTTTGTCTAGATTATTAGGTTAGAACGATCCAACGATATTCTTTTTGTCTAGTGCCTTTTCGTGTCAGAGAACATATTGAATTAAATATATTGCCCAAAGGGTTACGTAAAGGTGTCCTTTTGTGTACAAAAAGTGAGTTATATCGAGAATAGCAATCTATTTTAGCCATCCAACTGAATACGAGGTGTTTGGAAAATGGCCACAAAACTCTTAGCGTCATAATTTAATTTTCTCCTACAGAACCAATGTGTCACTTAAGACCAATTGTCTTAAACCAGTATTACGAATATGTAGTCCAACAATATGAATTGGAATTATTAAGTCTAATTAATGTTCTAAATTATTCTAACTCTTCACATTCTTAAGGGATTGCGTAAACACATGAAATATTATCACTTTTTCTAACTTTCTCGGTTTCACAAATGTTTTTCTCGCCACATTGTGCTATCAACCTAATAAAATTCTTTCTCTTTGTTTCTTTACTTTTCACATAATTTACAATATAAGAATCGTTCCGTTTGATAGTTATTCTGTTTTGCCGTGTAATCCGAACCTCTGCTTACGACATCTTTTCATATGGGATCGTAATATTTTGTCTTATTCTCAAGGATACTTTTGTATTCATAAAGCCCATTATGGTGAGGCAGAAGAATCTTTTGATATAACTAAACATTTCGTTGCGGATGTTAGATAATTCTAGCAACCAATTTTGGTGGACCGTATTTAGTGTAAGTGGAGAAGGACCTCGTGGCTCAGTTAACACAGCTGCTAAGAGCGAAATTTAGTTTAAGCCGCACTTGCCTAGGCTAGCCAGTGGATGGTTGACAACCAATAACGTTCTTTCCGAGGTACGAAAGAAGTTCGTTGTGAGTTTTCTCCGTGTTGTTATGTTAGTAACACTAACGGAAAATTCAATGGGCATTTTCTCATGAAATAAGGATTGCGACTATGAGAAAATGTACCTAAATATATTTTATAACACACCTTGTTTCTTTGACAATAGAGAATCACTTTTTAAAATGGCGTGATTGCAAGGTATATTGTGATTGTACCCACTCTTTTACAGTATCTTGCTATGCGATATTTCTTAAAAAGTAAATGAAAAAATAAACACACTAAACTTATACGCCATATTCCTGGAAGTCCCAAAAAAAGAGGAAAAACAAAATCTTTAAACGTATCCGTAAATCCCCAACCATATTTCTTCCTCAACAAAAATGAAATCCCAAGGATCAAACATACCTTTTTCCATCAAGATCATTCATCACATCTCTCAAACAAAAACGTCTTACGAAATCATTTGTTTTATTTGAAAGAAATTCCCGGAATCTTAATAATTCATCTTTACAATCTTTAAGTAGAAGAGTTTCAAGAATCGTGTCGGCGCTAGATGTCATTACGTAGGTTATGCATGACCTTCAAATATCTCGGTAACGTGACACTTTGGGTACCGTGTTATTGGACATTTTTTGTTCGTCTATATGTCCTCTATCCATACATACCACTTTCATCGAGGGCCGCGATTTCGAAAAAAATCAAAATGGCGGTGGGTCGATATGCCAGCTCCCATACAAAAAAGTTCAAACCCCTTTCTATGGGACCAATCGGAAAGCATATTCATTCACTTAAAAAAAGAAGTTACATACAGTCGAATTGAGAGCCTCCTTTTTCGAATTCGGTTAAAAATAGCCGCCATATTCCTCATAACATTTTATTAACGTTTTATTACAAAGAAATTCCCGGAATCCTAAGTAGCGTACAAGAATCGTGTCGGCGCAATCTGGTGAGTGTAATAACATAGGATATGACATAGGTATGTTATGCTCGTACGCTACACCAATAGGAATGGCTAAATTTGTTGTTCGAGCAATCTGTCGTATTCCAGACTAAATCTGGATGGTTTCATACGTTGTTGTGTATGTTGGAGACGGGGATGATTTGAATACTTTAGGGGATGTCGGGTTATGTAAGTCAATAACTCTGTGCTTCTAGACATTACAACGCATGTGTTTGTAACTTGATATTTAAAATTGTATTATTTCAATCTATGATTACACATTTTATTTACAATATTTACAAACTGTAATTTACATAACTAAAATTATAATACAATAGTATCAAAAAGAGAAGAATTTCAGGGTGTTAAAAAATTCGTCCACACCGCAGTCAACAGGAAAAGTGCCCAATCAATCGTAGATAAATATAAAATAACACATAAAGCTCTTTGCAATTCGTATCTGCTTTAAAAGTGTCCATGGAGTTTTTTGGCCATTCTTCCCTATACAGATCTACGCTTTAGAATGGCTATACAGTACAATAGGCAGCTACAGTACTTTCACAAGTTATTACCTGTACCTTGTGATTGTAACTGTAGTTTCACATTCTTTGTTTTTCTGACATTCAAATTTGCCCGTAGGTAATGGTCTAAATGCTTTGAGTTTTAAAAGAGAAAATTGCTGCTGTTGTAAATACCAGGTGTAGCATATTTTGATCGTGTACGTAGGTATTGTATTTTACATTTTTACGAAAGATATATTATTTAGACGAAACATTCCAACAAGGTAACGAAACTACTACATAAATCGATAATTTATATATGTTCTGATTACGTCATAAAAGCTTGTGTCCCATAAGCCGTATATTATAGGAAAGTACCTACGTTCTCTACCTAAATATAGATACCTAAAATTACAACTTTGGATCGTGTTCCCATTTGTTTATTTAGTACCTACCCATAAATTAGTTTCATTAGTGAGCAAACTAAATAATGTCTGCCAATATTAATCATAAACTGGGTGTTTTTGAATAACGTTATTTAGGATCCATGAAAATGTGTTAAATTAGTTTAAATAGGGCTTTTAGTGAGAACATTGGCACATAACACTAGTGCACACAATAAAAAACAAGAAAACTTCAAACAAATAGAGTGCCTGTTTGTAATTTCAAAATACTTAAAAAAAAATTACTGAATGCAAATTAACTTTCTTTTTTTATAAATGACCTACGTGTAGGTTCTGTCGATGTCTGTATGTCTGTCTGTTCCGAAATAGCTGAAACGACTTGGACAGATTGTTGATATTATAAGGAGTAGGCTACTTTTATTTTCGAAAACAATTAGGTTTCCGTACAAAAAAAAGAAAACCCTGTGGACGTGTAAACAAAATCCGATTCAAACATGGAATTAATATTTTACAATAATAATTTCACGCGAACGAAGATGGCGTGCAACAGCTAGTCTAGAACTAAAACATGAACACAATTGTTTAAATGTCAAGTACAAACTCAAGGTTAGGTTCAAACCACGTACCGTCGTAACAAGAAAATAAATATGAAACTTTTATGAGCAGACACTAGAAAACACACAACACAGTACTGCATCTTTAAGAACATCATGCGCTACTGACAATACAAAGAAAAAGGAATACCTATTTCTAAATGTATAATTTTTCACCACTAATTAACTGAATGCATACCAGAAAAATGAATACTGTGCAATAAAACTAAAAAAGCACACAAAACGAGATGACCTTTTTTATCGAATTCACATAAAAAATGTGGTTCGTATATCGGAAAAATACGAATTGTTTATCAAAAACAACCGACTTCAAAAACACCAAAAAGAGAAAAATAAACTTAAGAAGAAAAAAAAAAAAAAAAAAAAAAAAACAGCTTCTGAAGTCGGTGACTTTTGTTTGTTTGACTTCATGTTTTTGCCACCGACTTCAGAAGCTGATTTTTCTTAGTTTATTTTTCTCTTTTTGGTGTTTTTGAAGTCGGTTGTTTTTTTTTGCAAAAAAGTTTTTTTTATTTTTTCATTTTTAGTTGTATTAAGTACAACTAAAATATTCTTAACGATATTGGTACTTAATACATATATATATATATATATATATATATATATATGTCGCAGATTCAACACCGAGGCACAATATTTAGAGTTGACAATTTAGAATAACGCCATCTATCATCGTTTTTCGGAACTATCATCGTTTTTCGGAAACGTCAAGCAGTGAGCTTGGGTGAGGTCGATACAGAGCGTGGCAGGTCTGGTTTGACAGCTGTCAGTTGTCATATGTCAGGGGTCTGTTGTCAGTGGTCGGTTGACGTTGACATTGGACGCATTTGACTTGAGGGACGTTACTTTTTGGTGAGACACGAGTGCGAACGGTCGTTCTGCCCGCCTGTATCGAACTTACCGCGTTTCCGTACTTTAATCCATTTCCATCGGCTTGATCTTTTGAGATTTTGTTAATTTGTTTTTGGAAGTAAATAAATAGGCAGTTGTAATCAGTGTTGAGACTATTATTTCGTACATCCACCATGTCGAACTTGGACTCTGACAACGATGTACCCGAAACAGTTGAGCTACCTTCGTCATCAGAAGTGGTATGTAACTCTAACGCCTACATAGTGTAAGTGACAATGCTAGGCCGGAAAAGTGTAAAGACAATGCGCGTGCGTCTGAAAGTGATATAGAAACGGAAATGTGGTGTTTTCTGTTCGAGCAAATAAACAAAAACTTTATGACTATTGTGCAAGCAATGAAATCACCTTTTGCGGGTACGGATATTCGCCTACCGCATTTTGACCCTGAAAAAACGGAATATTGTCCCGCGGGCTTGGTTGGCAACAGCCGACATGTGTGTTATCGATCTGAATAGTCAAGGTGCATCGTTGATGATTGCTTTGAACCGCGCACTCGTGGGAGACACGGGACGGACGGGAGTCACACATCCACTGTAAGTGCGTCGTAAGTCGGCATCTCCGTCGCTGGTCGTCCTCCGCTGGGCCTCCTCCGGGTAACCGTTGGTCTCACCTGGTGGGGATGGACCACCGGGGTGCTGTGAAGACAGCAGCGCCGTGAAACCGGCGCTGTGGCGTGCCTACAGGGGAAGCAGCGAATTCCACGAGACTCATGGGAGAAGTTTCGTCATGGCGGTCGTCCATATCTTGTCCTGGGATGAAATGGAGCGATTTTAAGGAGCTGTTTATAGTCTGGAGTGCCCCGTATGGTGATGACGATTGCGAAGACCCTGATGCGACCTCAGAACCGGGATTCACTCGAGCTGAAGAAAATACGAAGAATGGCGCGATGACGTCACGGTGCGCTGAGAATTTACTTCGGCAGCGGCGACGGCGGCGCGGCGGCGGGACGCGGCTTGGCGGCGCGTGTTTGGCAGCGCGGCGGCGCGGCAGGCTGACCAAGCAGTGCCTGCAGCCTGCAGCAGAGGCAAATAGCGAGCGACGTGTTGAAGTTTGCTATGTGAGCAATCCCAGCAGTGTGCTGATGAATATCTGGTGAGTCGTATTCATTTTACTATGATTCTGGTGCCGAATGCTCTCTGATCAAAAATGTTTCGTTACAGTTCAGTGGCAAGCGTGTAAATAACATTGTAAATTGACCCGGGATAGGTCATGATAGTTTGTACTTCACAATTATTTACCGAGGTTATGATTATTGATTTACTATTAGAGATTTTATTTCATGTTGTACCGGATAGTTGTTTTAAAAAAAAAATGATATTTTAATTGGCGTTGAGATTTTACAACAAGGATTTAATGTTAGTTAGACGTGTGATAGTGTTGTTTTTGTGTCGTGAAAAGGTCGATTGTTTTGATGCTTATGGCCGGATGGAGGCTATAAGTGTGATGATGAAGACCGGATAGAGGTCAGAGTATGAGCACTGCAATATTTTAATGAGTTTCCTATTATTTGAATGAGTATGGGTGTTGTTCGACATGTCAGCTTTGGGAGAAAGAGTTTGTTTTGATTTCATTAGAACCGGTAATGATTTTGACCAGAATACCTTTTATTCCCTACCCACTTGGGCCAGGAATGGCCGAACGACTGGTAATGGGCAGACTTCTGTAAGGTCAACTGTACAAATTTTGACTTCTGTTGAGACCGATGGAATTGTTTTAGAAATTCTATTTCACGTTTTACCCGACAATTATTTGCGATTAGTTTCGGTTCATAATGTCATCAAATGAGATACAATTTGAGAAAATACGGTCAGTTGAGACATGTGACGCAATTGCTGACAGTAAATTTGACTTTGACTTTGACACGATAGACACTGACAAAACGAGATCAGGTGATGATGAAGGGATCAGACCTTAAGTGAGAGGTAAAAGATGCAAATGTAGTATGCAAGTGGCTCAGATTGCATACATTGCAATGCTGTTCGTTGCTGCACGCGTGTAAGTGTTTATTTGAGGGCTGTGACCAACGTCCATCATGGCAATGTAGCTAAAGGTGCTAAATAAAGGCAATGTGTTGAGTTGATGTTGATGTTGGGTACCGGATGGAGGTCCCATGGTTGCCGGATGGAGGCAATGAGATGTGCTGAGGTTGGGTACCGAATGGAGGTCCCATGGTTGCCTGTTGGAAGCTGTGTGTGTTGTATGGTACCGAGCAGAGCATTGCATACTGGATTTGATCGGATACTAGATTTGGTCGAAAGTTGATGATTCTTGAAGAATGTTGATTTCAATGTTGAGATTTTCTTTATGAGGTTTGATGAGATTATGGATCAGAACAAAATTTTGTTTTGAATTGTGTGTGTGTGTTAATACTCCGACGTCTTGGTCAGGGAGGCCGAGTAAGGGACGATTTACTTTCCTTGAATTCTTGTTGCAGATACCTCACACGAGGACGTGTGAAATGTCAAGATGGCCGTGTCGCAGATTCAACACCGAGGCACAATATTTAGAGTTGACAATTTAGAATAACGCCATCTATCATCGTTTTTCGGAACTATCATCGTTTTTCGGAAACGTCAAGCAGTGAGCTTGGGTGAGGTCGATACAGAGCGTGGCAGGTCTGGTTTGACAGCTGTCAGTTGTCATATGTCAGGGGTCTGTTGTCAGTGGTCGGTTGACGTTGACATTGGACGCATTTGACTTGAGGGACGTTACTTTTTGGTGAGACACGAGTGCGAACGGTCGTTCTGCCCGCCTGTATCGAACTGACAGCGTTTCCGTACTTTAATCCATTTCCATCGGCTTGATCTTTTGAGATTTTGTTAATTTGTTTTTGGAAGTAAATAAATAGGCAGTTGTAATCAGTGTTGAGACTATTATTTCGTACATCCACCATGTCGAACTTGGACTCTGACAACGATGTACCCGAAACAGTTGAGCTACCTTCGTCATATATATATATATATATGCTATACAAATATTTACTATGCATTTAACATTCAACCAAGAAACCTAACCCTTATAACCTTCAAGATTCAACTATTTTTGCTTTCAACTCTTAACCGTTGAGGAGTGGTACTACTCCTCAACGGTTAAGAGCATGAAGACAAGTGATGACTGCTAGATGCGAATACTTGAATAGCGTCAGAAAAAGCACGAAACACGTCATACGTGTCTATGTAATTCATATATAACAACTAAAAAAATGTGTATTGTACACATCTGCATACCCCCTCAGAGCATACAGGCGTGATGTTACGTCATGATAATGTATATTCAATAAACATCCAAGCGATTCCAGCAATTACGACAGATTTGCCGTCTATTTTTGAAGAGTTCCATTGTATATCTCCGAAGATCAGCACCAGATCTTCACCAAATTAAAATGGGACCACCTCAGGAGTATACTCTTTCAAGTAAAAAAAGAATTTTGAGAATCGGTCCGCAAATGGGGGAGAAATCAGGTAACATACATTAAAAAAAAAAAAAAACACACACGAACATATAACCTCCTCCTTTTTCGAAGTCGGTTAAAAATACTAACTTGCACTCTAAATCTTTCAGGTTAGGTTATGTTATGTTGGGTTAAACCTTAAATGAATGACCTTTTATTTTATTTTGAAAAAAATATATATTATATAGCTTATGGTGCTTAGATTCTTTATTTAGATAACTTTATTAAAATATTCTAGACAATAATCGCAGATGTTCTTTATGTGTTGAAAGAGTATCTCGGAGTACTGTGAAAGACAAATGAGCAGACGTGGAAGATCAAAGCTGTTTTGGTATAATAAACAAATTATGATGGACTTCATTAGAAGCTAAATACTCTGGGTGTGAATGACAGGGGGTTCCACAAGGAGATTTATAATTTTTAATAGTTATAATAATGTAGTTAGTGAAGAAGTGGTTATGAGTTTTAATGATGCGATGTCAGGCTAAACTGTCAAAAGTCCGCACTAGACCACTCTCGGCAGATCCATTTCTGTATGATTGAACATTCACCCTTGTTCACCAATGTTGCATTGCAGTGCTAAATATCGATTAAATAATACCGGTCAATTACCGTACAAAAAAAACAACCGCATGTGAATATTCTGGAATTCTCTCGTTGTAAAAAAATATTATAAGTACCCGTACGTCAATGTCAATAAACGGTACAATATTGTTGATGCAGCCAGTCAATTAATTCCTCAAAGATTAAAATCGAATGGTTAAAATAACCATCTTAAATACAATACCTACATACTATTATGCTCCATTTTTATACCCTGTAGAAGGAGCATTCAGGATGATTTCAGCAAAAAAACACAGCTTGACTTAGGCCTCCCCCAGTATTAGAAGGAGCAGATGAAAATGAATATTCACAAAAAACCGTTTTTATCAGATTATAATTATCGATCCTCTTCACAGCATTAATCAATGAAGGCAAGCACAACTCGTACGATGCTCCATAAAGTGATAATGTTGCATTTACGAATAATAAAATTGAAAGAAAATTCTTGAAGCTTTAAATAGGTATGCAGTCTCGCAGTAATGGCGTCGCGCGTCGTTATGACTGATATTTCATAAAGATTTCCATGCACCGCAGTTATGTGGAGTGAAGGAATTTATATTGAGTGTTCGCATTATGTTTATAGCATGTTTAATGTCCCGGATCATTTGCAAATGACTCCACTGCTGGCTTGACTTGCATTGCACTGTTAAAAATCAAAATCAAAATCAAAATTCATTTATTCAAACTAGGCTGATAATCAGCACTTTTCGAAGGTCAAAATTTACTTTACCTACTTTACTACAGTGAAACTTGGTTAACTGGGACTTGGATAAGTGAGAAACCTCTTTAACTGGAACTCATACTGGGGTCCCATGAGACAGATTTGAATATCTGAGACACATTTAACCAGGTTTCACTGTATTTACATTTTTATAAGACAGTCCCCCAAAACGCCCACCCATCGACACTTCCTAGTGTTTAGCTGGAAAGAAGAAGTGGCGGAACAAACTCCCCAGCACACATCTGTCTGTTAGGTTGGTTAGAAGAACCAGACTCGATACAATAGCAAGGTGTCAGTTACATTTAAGATTTTCTACAGACACAATCAGTAATAAACAAAAGTATATAACAATAAACAATGTAAAAATAAAATAATAAATACATAACATAACAGTAAACTAAGTTTGGAGAAAGAACACAAATAACAAACATTGTCTTGTGTTCAACTCAGCGACCAACTATTCTTATCATCTAGGTAGTCGTTAATAGAATAGTAAGCTTTTAAACAAAGATTAGATTTAACTTTGGCTTTAAACTCATTAAATGGCAAGTCTAGAAAAGAAGATGGCAGTTTATTATAAAATGTAATCCCGAGCCCTACGAATGAATTGTGAACTTTGTGAAGCCGGTGAAAAGGAGCGCGTAGTTTATGCTTATTTCTAGTGTTAAAGTTATGGATATCACTGTTTTTAGTGTACAGGTGGATATTTTGTCTAATATATAAAATGTTGGCAAAGATGTACTGAGAAGCAACCGTGAGAATACCAATCTCCTTAAAAAAATCTCTAAGGGAAACTCGGGCACCCAGCTGATAAATTGCACGAATCGCTCGCTTCTGTTAGATTTAATGGCTAAGAATTCTATTTTGAAGCTACTGAAGAGTTTCAATTTTTCGAGAGCTCGTGGCTTTTAATAACTGCTGCTCATGTCGATCTTTAGGTTAAGCTATCTTTGCCTAGCTTGGTCCGCTGATGGGTGACCCTACCTATATACTGAGTTTCCTCCGTGCCTCGGAAAGCACATGAAGATGTTGGTCCCGGTTACCATATTTACTATATGCTCAGTAGCCAGATTACGCAGTACTAACTGGGTTGTGGAGTTTAGATAGGCAGCTAGACTGAAAGCTGACCCCAACATGGTTGGGAAAAGGTTAGGCAGGTGATGATGAAAAGTTTCAATTTTCTGCAAAAAGTTCCCACGTTTTAAAAGGAACTAGACAAGCGAGTGATTTAATTATTCAGCCATTGAACGGTTTGGAAATGAAACCCGTTAAAAATCAGTGCAGCCAGTAGGTATGTGTTTTTTTGTGTTGGTAACTGAGTTGGGGTTCGAATTTCCATTTAAAACTTCGTGTTGTATTGCTTGATTGGGTGCGGTTTTAAAACTGCAACAGCTTTGAAAAATTCATTCTGCGCAGTAAATAATGAAATATGATGAAAAATATGCAAATTGTTGACGAGTTAGCCCTATTCCATACAGTATATTTAACATGTTTCGAGACCCAAGTCTTCGTACAGGCACAGTTATTGCATCGACTCTAAATAAAAAAAAAGGAAGATAATATTTATAAGCAAGAGGAACTTCTATGACCACTTATCATCATTCTGAACAAGTACGAGTATTACATTAAATTCCTTATATTTCCACTACTTAGGGTTTTATAGCGGTTTATGGGCTTCTCTCATAAATAGCATCATAACCCTTTTCTTTCTCGGCTTCTACAACTTGAGTAAGATGGAAATCTTGTATTCTATTACTTGTAGGTACATTTTCACTATCTTCAGTATCATCTACAGCTTTATTTCCGTTGGATATGGGCTTTCCGTATCTATCACCTGATAACTTAACTATAAGTTTCAAAGAAATTGCATTATAGCAGTAATCTTCACGAATTTTCAAACTTAAATCATTTAGCGACATTCAAACTCCCTATCAGCCTCCAAACTCGCAAGATAACAAATATCATTCCGATCTTCCAACCGAAGGCAATCTTTGTACTTCAGATCTCCTCCTAAATCGTTTGAAGCAATCAGATTACAAGTTAGTATCGTCAGTAAAAAAAACTCAACTGTATTTTCAGAGTTAATTTATTGAAGTATCTATCAGATTTATTCCATTAAATCTTTGTAAGAAATACTGTTGTGGAGTCTTTGATCGTTCGGTGGATAATTTAGAGTTTTTGAATTAGTTTCGTTACTGGGTTTTACTTCTTTGAGTTCTTTACTGTTATCTTGAGAGTCCTTGGGATTAACTGTTTTAATCTATATCGTAATTTGTATCGATTTTCTAACATAATAGCTCCCAAAGTATTACAGTCTCCTCCTTTATCTTCAAATAAAATCACCTTGTAATCTTATACCCTATCTTTTTTATCTTAACTAACAACCCTTATATTGGTTCTTCTACCACTAAGAGCTTACGATTCTAGGGATAATTACTACCAAAAAAATCTAGCCATATTTATTTACATTCTATCTTTATAGCAAACTAGCTGATGCCCGCGGCTTCACCCGCGTGGATGTCGTTCAAATTATATACTTAAACCTTCCTCTTGAATCACTCTATCTATTAAAAAAACCGCATCAAAATCCGTTGCGTAGTTTTAAAGATTTAAGCATACAGACAAACAGACAAAAATAGCGACTTTGATTTATACTATGTATGTTTAAGTAAGGAAAAGCATTTCATCTGTATCAGGTACTCCGTACTTCGTTTTTATTTCTTCATATAAATATTTATCTTCGTACCTACTCTCATTTTTAACCGACTTCCAAAAAAAGGAGGAGGTTATCAATTCGACTGTATATTTTTTTTTTTTTTTTTTTTTTTTTTATGTTTGTTCACTCATAACTTGCGACTGGGTGAACTGATTTTCATGATTCTTTTTTCATTTGAAAGCTGGTGCTTCCCGTGTGGTCCCATTTTCACCATTTCAATATCTGATGATGGGATCGTGTAGAAATCGGGGGAACTCTTCAATAAATAACAGCAGATTAACCGCGATTGTTGCTATAGCATATCTAAGCATTGTTTACGCCATCACACAACATAATATCACGCCTGTACTCACTACAAAGGTTATAAAAACTATTTTGTGAAGATCTGATGAAGAACTTCGGAGATAGGCAACGGAACTCCTCAATAAATGATAGCAAATGGACTGGGATTGCTGAAATCTCATATTGTCTGTCTATTGTTTATACCAGTTCCTAACATAACATCACGCCAGTACGTTGTGAAGGGGTAAGCACATGTGAAACACTATAAAGTGAAAAATATTTTTTTTTACAAAAAATAAAACCGACTTCGACAAAAAAAACACTCAAAAGTGAAAAATAAACTTGAGAAGAAAAATCAGTTTCTGAAGTCGGTGACAAAAAAATGAAATCAAAGAAACAAAAGTCACCGACTTCAGAAACTGATTTTTCTTCTCAAGTTTATTTTTCACTTTTGAGTGTTTTTTTTGTCGAAGTCGGTTTTATATACCCAAAATACTTTAGTTGTAAATTCTCTTCAATCATTTACCGTGACGTGGGTTGGCATTAAACTTATTTATCGGGCTATTATTTTGACAGGCTCATTATTTGTATTTATGAATTTTAGGTCAGCTCATTAAATGTGTATTAGTGGTAAATAAAAAAATAATAGAAATAAATCATGACTGTGTTTTTAAATGTTGATATTTTACTAGATTTGTGACATCCTCAATGTGAATCATTAACAAGTTATTTATTTATTTATCTAAGGATCTCCAACAAAAGATATACACAAACATTTTTAGACAGTGGAAAACACAAAGTATTGGGTAGGTGTACTCCTTCACTTATAGGAGACCACAGAATTTACAATCATAAAGTTACTAAATTGAGCCCCTAATTATTATTAAAAAAAATAAAAATACATTTATGCATTAGAAATGATAAAACATAATTATACAATAATTTTTGTAGAATATAGAAACAGAGATTAGATTTTATTGTACAACTCTTTTTGCAAGCGATATGGTGAGCAAACAATAATGTGTTAACACCTTCGATCAATAATAGTACTAGATTAAGCATCAGGAACAAAACTAAGTCGCTCAAGTGGCCACGTTTGCACACACGTAAACATCTACATTTATCTTAGAAAGAAGTTCAATATTATTAACAACTTCAGATGATTATAAACCTTAACACTTAAACATAACGTTTATTTATCATTGTAAAGTATATTTATTTAAGCCCTTTCAACGGAGAAAGATAAGAAGTCATAAATTTAAAATGTCGCTTCAAAATAAAAAGTCATCAGTACAAAAATATTAATTCTAAAATGAAACTTAAGATCTAAGCAATAGGGTTAAAAATATTTTGTGTACAATGTCGTTCTTATTCTATTGTGGAACTAGACGTAGTTCTTGGTGTCGCATTTCAATGCTCGGAACAGAGTAAGTATTGAAAGACGTAGAGTTGCAGAATATAATTCTATTTTTTAGGCTCGTTTTGTATGGTGGTACATATTTCGACCAATTCAAAAAATGAGTAGAATACTATTTTACTTTATCGCTATTACAAGTTAAAAAATAATAAAAAAGAAATAAAAAAGGTAACGTATTTTCGGCGTATTCTTTATGCAAAGTATTTAAAATAGTAATGTTTAATGAATTTATTTATTTATTGGATCGCCAATTCCGCACAGCGAAATGAGTCACTAAGAAATCTACAAAAAAATAACATTACAAAATAACAACACTACTCCATGCATTCCCTGTTCAAGAACAGTGATGTTTGATACAATAGTTGGTGCGTTGTAGCAAACATTGGCCAAACAATTATAATATTCGCTGATTTAATTATACTTACAGTTTAATTCTGTTTAAATATTACGAAAAAGCACTTAATAATATTAAATTACCGAAAAAAGATATTTCTTCCAAAACCTTGGTGTTACGGTGGTTATTTACACAGTTTTTGAACGCATACTGCGGCATTTTGACGTCTTAATGTTGGCTATGATTGGACCATACTAATTTGAAATAAGACCACAAATACGTTTGTGGTCTTAAGTTTCGGGCCGTTTTTGAAGCGCTTATCGGGAATCTAGTACATTATTGATCGAAGGTTAACACTGACTACAAATGAACTTCCAACTATTTTTGCTTGTGAATCTGTATACTGTCGCTGAAAATGTCGATTTCAGTATTGATGGAGATGACCTTGTTGGTGGTGTCCATCATTCGGTTTAATGGTTATGGTTGCTAATGGCATGACTGCCCGTTGGCACGGTAATATTATCATACAGTATTTCGACTTCATACATTCATAGATTACGGTATGCGCCTGGTGTGCAGACAGTCGTGACTGTGCCGCAGTGACGAACGGACGGTGTGTTGTTTTTTAACAATAAATGCGCGATGTTTTCTCTAAAAATAAGACAAGTACATATTTAATATGACGAGTGGGATATATTGTGTTGTTATTGGTTTTATGAATTCGTTAATAACGAATCCAGAGAACTTTGAAAGATAAGACTATAAAATAATTTCACTTACTAGTAGGTAGGCATAATTATAATGTGTGTCTTTTTAATGGAAAACATGTTTTTTTAATTAAATCTATCAATCAAAAAACAACACGCATGTTTATTGAACACTTTCTATTCAATTCACAAAGTATTTTATTTGTTTTAAAAAGTATATTTACGATCACAGAACTAAATGGAAACACAAAGTAGGCGCATGTATTTAAAATACTGGAGGCGGGCAGCCCTTTCGCATGATTAAGTACCGCGCGGCTGTAGGTATTTATTTCAAGGACACGGCCAAGTCACACTACTGTACGATATTTATACTGTGCCATTGGTCTGGTACTTTTCCCGCCCGGACTTTCTAAGTAGCAGCTACGGAGTCTGGATTTGTGCCCGGTTGATGCTATGTATCATTTCACTGCTGGACATAGGCCTCCCCTAAGTGTCTCACATTGACCGGTCCCGTGCGTCTCGCATCCAGCGGATCCCAGCAACCTTTACCAGGTCATCGGTTGATGTTATTACATGGGTCTTAAACATCATCATCATCATCAGCCTATATAGTTCCCACTGCAGGGACTCAGGCCTCCTCTCTAGGAGAGGGATGGGCTATAATCTACCACGCGGGCCCAGTGCGGATTGGTTAGATGTCACATATCTTCGAATTTTTTGGTTCAAAGTCATGCCGGTTTCCTCACGATGTTTTCCTTCACCGTTTTGAGAACAGTGGTGATGAAATAAATTACACAAAGTAATGTGCCTGACGGGGTTCGAACCGTGCTCACTGTTCGTAAGTCGGGGCCACCACCACTGGGCCACCACTGCTCTCTTAAACATAATTACTGGTAAAATGTGGGTGTGCTAAAGAGTACATGTGTGCCTAACCTTTCGGGATTACAGGCGTGATGTTGTGATGTACTTATATTTGACAACAGATCGTCAGAAACTTTTTTGGGATTAGAGCTTCGATCAATAATAGTACTAGATTAAGCATCAGGAACAAAACTAAGTCGCACAAGTGGCCACGTTTGCACACACGTAAACAACTACATAGCATCTTAGAAAAAAGTTCAATATTATCAACAACTTCAGATGATTATAAACCTTAACACTTATACATAACGTTTAATTATCATTGTAAAGTATATTTATTTAAGCCCTTTCATCGGAGAAAGATTAGAAGCAAAACATTTTATGTCGCTCCAAAGTAAAAAGTCATCAGTACAAAAATATTCATTCTAAAATGAAACTTAAACTCTAAGCAATACGGTTAAAATCATTTTGTGTACAATGTCGTGCTTATTCTATTGCGGAACTAGCGTTCCCTGTTCAAGAACATGATACAATAGTTGGTGCGTTGTAGCAAACATTGGCCAAACAATTATAATATTCGCTGATTTAATTATATTTACAGTTTAATTATGTTTAAATATTATGAAAAAGCACATAATGATATTAATTACCGAAAAAAAGATATTCCTTCCAAAACCTTGGTGTTACGGTGGTTATTTACGCAATTTTTGAACGCATACTGCGGTATTTTGACGTCTTAATGTTGGCTATGATTGGACCATACTGATTTGAAATAAGACCACAAATACGTTTGTGGTCTTATATTTCGGGCCGTTTTTGAAGCGCTTATCGGGAATCTAGTACATTATTGATCGAAGGATTAGAGTGATTTTATTGACGGAAACTGGATTTCTGTCGATATAAAACCACTCAAAAAAGTTCATAAACTACTATGTATGCTATAGAATTGAAACAGCTTCCCTATAAAGTTTGCTACCATAAAGTTTTCACTTTCCGTGCCAAAAGACAACAGAGTTCGGAAATGCCAAGCGTTGTGTACTTAACAAAGTTATAAGCCCAAGTAGAACATATGCGCATAATCAAGCTGCCTTTATATTCAAAACATTGAACGTACTATGTGTATTCTAAGTTGCCCTTTTAATATTCAAGTTTATTGTTTCAATTTGTTAAACATGTGATCTTTGATTATGTAAAACGATTGTTTCGAGACTGTGTTTATTGTTATTTATCGTTTCTAGTAAATGGAATTATGTTAAAGTAATTCACAAGATATACATAACGCTTGTAGTCTCTGTAGGTTTAGGCCGAGTATCTAATAGACTAGCCAGATTTCGCCAATGGGTCTGACAAACGTTTTTTACTTTACACACCAAATAAATCTACAAAAAATTACAAGAAGAACTGTGTTTTTACTTTTTTCATATCTTAAAAAATGACTGAGATATTTACGATCAAAGTGCGTATTTCCGCCCGAAGGTTTTTAAAAACGCGGCCGGGCGCTCACTACCCGATGACGTCACAACTCCCACAACCACGCTCTCGTTTGCACGCCCGTGCGCAGTAAAAATCAAAATTATAAAGTTCTCTGTTGTAAAAATGGAAAAAATACTGTATTGTGCCTCGGTGCTTCAATCACCTTCGATTCAACAGTTTAAACACCTGATAAACTCTTTTTTTTATGTGCTTGAGGACCCAAAAAATGAAGAAAAAGTGGATGACACCCGTAAAAAGAGTTGATTCAATAGGTCCTAGAACTAAAGCGCACTGCTGTGAAGACCATTTCGATTTTATTTTCTTTTCATTTTGGACGGCACGGTTGGCGCAGTGGCTGAGCGATTGGACTGCTGCGCTGCGTGTCGCGGGTTCGATTCCCGCACGGAACAAATATTTGTAAGGCCTGCAGATAGTTGTTTCGGGTCTGGGTATTTGTATATGTGAGTTTAAATGTTTGTAAACGCACCCACGATACAGGAGAAATTCCTAGTGTGGGGCAACGTTAAAAAAAAAAAAAACAATAATATCTGGTTTAGTACCTATAAAACTATAATAATGGTAGGTATTTGCCTACTTACAAAATTGGTAACTACGTAAATACCTACTAAGACTTACTACATTCTGTGTATGGGTAAATAGTGACTTTTTATTTTAGTTTATACCTACTATTAAAACACATAAAATAATCATCGACAACCTCGAGATTCGAGATGTTGATTGCGAGTACCTACCTATAGGTACTAACTAAATGAAAGACACACTTTCAGTTAGGTTTAAGTTTGAACAAATACCTACCCAGGAGTAGGTAATGCTTACTTAGAACATTCCTATATACCTTTTCATCGTTATTCCACGATTTTCAGCAGCCATAAAATCCTGATTTTTCATGACATATTGTGTCACCAAGTCACCATCAAACTATCCACTCTTGGCAGATTGTTCGACTGACATCTTACTGACATATTAGAAAACCTTCCATTCTAAACAATACACGTTTCACTTTAGTGTAATCGGATATAAAGGATAATATTATTATTACTTTGAAATACAAGGACACTATAAGTACGATGACAACGACGAGGCAAAAGGAGTATACCTATGTATTATGTAAGGATCGAAGCAAGTGGCGATCTGTGGTTTCTGCCTATCCCCATGGGAAAAGGGCGTGAGTTTATGTATGTATGTGTATGTATAAGTACATAAAATAGGAAAACGAAGACGATCGAAACAAAATAAAACGAGACGCGCCTAATTTATTATGGTCAACGCACCGGACTAAGTGCCGCGCAGTGACGCGGTCGCGGGCTGAACAGGGCTGTGACGTATTAGTACGAGCGCGCGTAATCTCGGAAATTCAAAAAATTACTTAAACTTCTCGGCGTTATAACTTCGGAAATACTGCATGTATCGAAGTAAAACAGAAACTAATGTAATGTACACGTTCTACACTTCGATTTTAGGTGTATTTGATACGAATATTCTGACCCTTTTGTGTTCCCCATTGTGTTTAAGTCCCTCTTAATTGGAGGTGAACCTATTGCTATCATCCTGGGCAAAAATCCAGACTCTTTGTAGCTGCTATTTACAAGTTCATACTAGAAACCCACGAGCACTGAGGCAGTCCGATACGGTGCGGTACGGACTATGGTGTATATTACAGTCTGGTTATAATCCCATGCCCACCACAAATTCTAAAACCCCACATTTCCCGTCTAAGCGGATTATAAACTGTTCGTATTTACAAAACAGCTGTTCGAAATGGTCGGAAATCTATTGGCGAAATTCATGTGTTTATCATACCCACTCATTGGCTATTTAGAGAATGGCTAGTCCTTATTTATCGAGAAAAATTAACGATTTCATTGATCGCTGCTCTTTGAAGTAGATTTTAATTTATAATTGTTTTTGTATCGGACTATTTTGATATCTGGTTCATTGTACTTTTGGTCTGCAAATAGTATTTGAATGTTATTGTTCGTTAGTTTTTTATGTTTTGAAAGATTTATTGTTTATTGATAGTTTAAGTGTTCGAAACTTTTTGATTGTATCGAAATAGCGAAAGGGCAGTACATTGAATAATATGTTTTTTTTGGTTTTCTTTTCCGTTGATCTAGTGATTCCCAGTAAAAGCCTTGAATCCAGATTTACACACGGTTGAAGGTACATGGAACTTATAACTGGTGAATTGTGTGAACTTCTACCTATCCCTTCCAGGAAGATAAACATTATGTCATTTAATTATGGTAAGCTTGAAGATTTTCAATTAACTGGTTAGGAAATCACGTACGCAATTTCACAAACTTATGTCGAAAACCTGCAATATCACTCAAAGGAACAAAGAACACGTTCAACCCATTTCCGAGCCCGCAATAGATAAAATCGTATGAAAATCCAAAGTGCTGACGTAGCTTGCACTTTACGGGAATTGCATTTTTTCGCATAAAGCCATCGACATACACGCGCCACTTCGCCATCCGATCAAATAATCGCTTTTATGAGAGCGGCGATCAAAAATGTGCTGATGCTATTAAAATTGACTGATCTCGCTTTTCAGTGGTAAAAGTTTCAGTAAAATTAATTTTGAATGGCTCTTTTTATTACCTACAGCGTTAATTCTTTTCGTTCTGCCCACGCCAATCTAGTCGATACAGCTCTAAATGAGACGTGCCGGATTATTACTGGTTGCCTTAAACTGACTCCGGTACGACTAACTAAGATTGAGCCTCCAAAAGTTCGTCGAACCATAGCCAGCTGCACCGAGAGGACGAGGCTACAAGCTGACTCACGCCACCCAATGCACAGTTACGCCCCAGAGGCTGAAAAGCCACAAAAGGTTTTTTGGGTGGGTTGATCCTAGCTTGACGTGATTTCGAAGGAATGGAGGAATCTTGGTATAGTAAGTAATGGGGCTCGGTATGTCACGCATCGTTAGTAAAACCCGAAGATTGACCCAAGCGGGACTGTTATTATTAAATTTAGTAATGAGCTCCTATTGCCATAAACCAGCTACAAATTCAGACTTCAAAGAGTTACTCAGAAATTCTTAAATAAAAAGCCCAAAAATGCCGCCGACCGTGCAATTGAACCTAGGTCTTCATAACAGTCAGTTTTTTCAACAGTTCTATTTTTAGCTATCTATTATAGTGAGCAAAAGAATGTATAATGTAAGCATTTCCAGGTCTTTGTACTCACTGATTAATGAGCACTTATAAACGTTTAAGTATTCATTGTTAGTTCAATACCCTCACTATCATTCATTTGTTCTGTATTGATGCGCTAAAATTAAATCTGATGAGAAAATTTAAGATCACTATTTTACGAGTATCAATACTATTATAGTATTGTAACTGCTCTAAAAACCTATACTCATAATGAATCATCACCAAGAACTCAACCAAAAAAGAAGAACAAACCGGCATCGAACACCTCGCAAAACACAACTAGTTGTTCTGAAAACATAGTTAAGCCGGGGATCCTCAACTATCTGGTAAATAAAAATCCAACCACCCAAGTTCTGCCAAAAAATAATCTGAACCAATAGCAATCAGTACCCCCTCTCAAAAACAAAAAGAATAGAAAACACAACATAGATAACCTTCTTCCAAGCCGGTTGGTCACCGTGGAAGAGATTGACCACTACCCTCCAAAGAAACAATTAGAAATCAACCCAAAATCCAGAAATCTATCAACAAACAAGTTATACATAGCAACATACAACGTGAAAACACTCTCTTCATACGAAAGACTATTAGAACTAGAAGAAGCCCTGAAAGAAATAAAGTATGATGTCATCGGTTTGTCAGAAGTTAGAAGAATGGGCAGCCATATTGAGGAATATGAGAGCACGATATTGTGTTATGTAGGACATACGCCAGGACTTTATGGTGTAGGCTTTTTAATAAAGAAATCCTTACAACCTTACATTGAACGATTTATAGGCTTCACGGAAAGAGTCGCTCTGCTGAACCTCAACATCCAGGGATATGTTATAAGCATTATACAAGCCTATGCCCCCACAACTCTTTCAAGTGAAGAAGACATAGCAGAATTCTATCGAAATTTGGACGCAGCAATTCAGATATCTTCAAAAAATCTTATAATAATAGGAGATTTTAATGCAAAAATAGGCCAAACACAAAAAGATGAACATAATCATTACAGGAAGATATGGGTATGGAGATAGAAATAACAGAGGTCAAAGATTAATAGATTTCGCATTCGAAAATAGACTTTCAGTGATCAATACTTATTTCAAAAAGAAATCAAGTCGCAGGTGGACTTGGCGTTCACCCAGCGGAGTGTACAAAAACGAAATCGATTATATACTGTCGAACCAACCTAAGCTATTCCTAAATATAGAAACACTGAACCTTAACTTTTCTACAGACCATAGAATGGTAAGAGCTACAATAGCTTTAAAAGTAGCAAAGAAAAGCCGAATCAAATTCACCAGCAACCAAAATAGTGCTTTGAAAACGAGAGAAGAAATAGAAGCGTACAAGCAAAATCTGAGTCATCAAATATCAAACTTGGTTGATTATCAAATGGAGACACCAGTGCAGGATTTTTATGACAACTTACTGCATGCTATCAACGTCAGTCTGCAACAAACACGTCAAGTTCAGAATACCCGCAACAGACACAAAATCCTCTCAGAGAGGACAATTACATTACTAAATAGGAGACAAATATTACAAAAAACGCCTGACAAGTCCCGAGCAGAAAAAAACGAACTTAGCGCATTATATAAACTGACAAGTAAATACATAAAATATGATTATAAAAATTACAGGAATCAAAAAATACAAACTTACCTTACACAAGGGAAAAGCTTTAAAAAAGCGATAAAAGAACTCCGAACAAATAAGACTTGGATCGAGGGATTAAACCAATCAGGACAAACAACACACAATCGTAGAGAAATAATAAATATTGCTACAGAATTCTACAGAAACCTATACAGTGCGAATACACAACAGACAAATATCAACAAACAGGAAGCATACAACAACCACGAAAACCTGAAAAACAATATAAATTATATCGACGAACTAGAAATTATACAAGCGGCTAATAAGTTAAAATTGGAGAAGAGCCCAGGCCCAGACTTCATTACTAATGAAGCAATTAAACATGGATGTGAAATACTAGCATCACCACTGGCCTCATTATTTAATTTGATCATCAAAACTGCGAACACACCTGCACAATGGTCAGAATCTATTATAATATTGCTTTATAAAAAAGGAAACCCTAATGACATCGGCAATTACAGGCCAATAAGCCTCCTACCAGCTGTGTACAAACTCTTCTCTTCCATAATTAACCAAAGAATATCTGAAACTTTAGAAAGGAGACAACCCATAGAGCAAGCTGGCTTTCGTAAGGGATATTCAACCATAGACCACATACACACTCTGGAACTTATTATTGAAAAATACCAAGAGAACCGAAGACCGCTCTACATAGCGTTTATTGATTACCAGAAGGCTTTCGACACAATTTCACACACAAGTATATGGGAAACATTAAGTAAACAAGGAGTAGAAAATGAGTACATACAAGTAATAAAAAATATATACAACAACAGCGTCAGTAAAGTTAAACTGGAATCAACTGGCCCCGACATCAACATCAACAGAGGAGTGAGACAAGGGGACCCACTGTCTCCAAAACTATTTATTGCAGTGTTGGAGTCAGTTATAAATCAGTTGGACTGGAAAAGATACGGCTTATATATCAAAGGAGAACACCTGAGTCATTTAAGGTTCGCAGATGACTTGGTACTGCTATCTGAAACCAGTGGCAACTTAGAGCGCATGATACAGTCATTACACAAAGCTAGCAGACAAGTCGGTTTAGAAATAAACTTATCAAAAACAAACACCATGACAAACAGTCATAAAAGAACCATCTCATTGGAAAACAGACCATTACAGTACGTGGAACAATATATCTACTTGGGAAAGCAGATAACATTGGACAGCAATAGCAACGAACTAGAGGTGGAGCGCAGAGCAAAAATTACGTGGAATAAGTTCTGGAGCTACAGAGAAGTTATGAAGAGCAACATGCCAACAGAGGTAAAAAAGAAAATGATGGACACTTGCATTTTACCATGTCTTACATATGCTTGCCAGACATGGAAATTTACTAATAAGATCAAGAATAAAATAATAACGTGCCAGAGGGGAATGGAACGTAGCATGCTCAATATAAGAAAAGCACACAGAATTCGTCATACAAAGATAAGAAGCATAACCAAAACTGTAGATGCGCTCCAATATGCTCAAAGATTGAAATTCAAGTGGGCTGGCCACGTAGCACGACTAAAAGATAAGAGATGGACATCGAAAGTAACTACATGGGATGGTCCACAGGGCAAGCGGCGCGTCGGTCGACCGTACGCGCGCTGGGAGGACGACATTAGTAAAGTCGCTGGACCGGACTGGATTTATGTCGCCAGAGACAGAGACAATTGGAAATCTTTGGAGGAGGCCTTCACCTGAGAGGGGTCCATGCATGAAAAAATTAAAAATAATAACTTGAATAATAATGATTTGAATAATAATAAGAATTAATTAATCTTAAAAATAATAATAATTTACCTATATAATGAATTTATAATTTATAATGAATTTTGATTATTGCAATTTTTTACATAATTTATAACTGAATTGATTTATATAATACAAGCGTGTGATTTAAAATTTAATATTGTATTATTATTTTGTAAATGCATGGAATAAAAGGCTTTTTTATTTTTTATTTTTATTTTATTTATTTATTTATAACTGCTCTATTATTTATAGATGTCTGTCTGTATTATTGTCATACCGTAACGCCTAAACGAATTGCGATGAAACATAGTAATTTGTCTCTATCAAAGACAACTTTAACGAGTAATAAACGGGGCAAGACGAAGAAAATCGTAATGTAAAAAAAAACATGTATGAAAATATTCGCAATGTCCGGCCTATAATTAAATCGTTTAAATATTTTTGGTCTCAAAGTACTTTTATATCCAGTATTTATGTTTCCATGGTGATGTTACCTTAATGAACCTTGGCATGCTAGTTAGAGCGAAGGTATTTGGGAAAAGTAATTAGGGTTACGTATCAAAAAATTTCAACCCTTGAAATTGATAACAAAATCCGATTTTTATAGAATGTACCTAATATATATTTTTAAAATAATTATATCACGTGAACGATTGTTGCGGGTTACGGCTAGTAATATTATAAAGAAATAAAGCTTGCATGTTTGCATTTTTGGATGGCATGAATTCCGAAAACTCTTTAATTAACAGGAAGCAACATTATCCCTGAGTCTTTATTAAAATTTCAGAGAAACTGTCCACCACATATGTAGGCCATAACCGTAGGTAGAATCTGGTAATTCATATTTTTATGTAATATCTATACTAGGAAAATTATTGCCGTATGGTTTCCTACTATCCTATTACTATTATAAATGCGAAAGTTTGTGAGTATGTATGTATGTATGGATGGATGGATGGAAGGGTGGGTGGATGGATGGATGTTTGTTACTCTTTCACGCAAAAACTACAGAACGGATTTGGATAAAATTTGGTACAGACGGCTACACATTAAGCTATACATTTCCAGTATAAGCTGGTCTCGCATTGTTTAAGATTTCCGTACAGTTCGAGATCAGCGTAAACTAGAAATTTATAGCTTGATGTGTAGCCGTCTGTACACAGATAGTTTATAACCTTGATTAACACATAGGATAGTTTTTATCCTGATTTTATCTTTCCGTGGGACAATATTCGAGTTGTAGCGGGCGAAGGCGTTGGCAGTAGCTAGTAAACAATAATTTCATACACGTGTCGACAAAGGTGTCTCAATGGACATAACATAACAACGTAACACGTAGGTATAGTCCCAGGTGATAACACGGAGACACACGTTTTGCTTGTTATTTCATGTGACAATCAAGCGTTAATTAATTGTTCATCTGGATTTGGGTTATCATATCTTGTACGTGTTTTCATGTAGAACTTGTTCTTTATTTAGTACTACTATTCAATTTTATTATTAAGGTTGCACAAGCCAGACATTCTTCCATACAAACGTAGTATGGTGATTACTCCTCTGGTTGACGGTGTAGGTTCAAAATTAATAATTAACAATATAACAATAATTAAATTGTATCAACTGGTCTTTTCATTATATAGGTCTCTATGGAAGCAGAATTGGAAAAAAAAAATGGTTTGGAAGTTATGAGCGTCGAAACTTTCATATTTTAGCACTAATTTTAATCATCTTTGGGCGTAAATAAGTTACGTATATAGTACGAAAATGAAAAAAGTGAAACCATACAGACATAAGATTAGTTATTAAAGAATTCAAATAATTTTATTTTGAACAGAAACATTCAATGGATTTTTCATGGTATCCATACTACCAAAGGTCTGCATAGAAACAATCGCGCGCCGGTTTTAGTTGTGTCTCTTTCGCTCTATGCATTTCGCTCGTGATGTCGGATGAAATAGCATGCATTTTAGCCCCGCCCACCAACTAGTTCGTGCCGTTGGCTTGTTTACCCTTAATATGCTTCTCTGCATACTACAAAACAAACGTAACCTACATGTCAATCATCATCATCTGCCTAGCCTTTTCCAACTATATTGGGGTCGGCTTCTAGTCTAACTGGATGCAGCTGAATACCAATATTTTACATGGAGCGACTGCCTATCTGACCTCCACAACCCAGTTTATACAGGGTAATAATACGCTTTGGTAAGCTACGTGTCAGTGCAAATTATATTTTCACGAGCTGATGCCCGCGACTTCGTTCACGTGGAAATTTTGATGTGTGACTGTCTCGTTGATCGAGTGGTCTCAAGTACAACTACTGAGGATGAGGTCCGGGGTTTAATTGCAAAGTATATAGACATTAAACGCAGGGGGCGTCGTTACATGGCGCTTGAACGTTACTGGCAAAA